>OW569336.1:6132180-8532180 GCA_937595015.1 Polyommatus icarus | reverse complement strand
TTCGGCCGGGCCAAAACATGCATTACATTACAAAACCACGTGTTCGTGGCCGAGGCGACTCTTCGGTCGAGCTAACACTCTCATTACATTACAAAACCACGTGCACGTGGCCGAGGCTATTCTTCGGCCGGGCCAAAACATGCATTATATTACAAAACCACGTGCTCGTGGCCGAGGCGACTCTTCGGTCGGGCTAAACATTCGCTTCACGCTTTATTCTGCTAAATATTTACCATAAAATTGTAATCAAATCAATTGGCTATTAATTTATTTGGGATAATAACGATTCGTAATCGTTAATCGTTAATTATTATTATTCACCACTGTTTGTTACATGAATTATAAAATGAAATAAAAATAAAATTAAGCATTGATCATGTAAAAGGTAAAAAAAAGAACTAGTTATTTACTTTTCGCATTTTTCCGCTAATTGTAGTTCAAATAATGTCTATCTGTGGATATGTTTTTCACAGGTTACATAGTATTCTGATATTCTAGCTTAACGGGTATATTTCCCGATGTACTACGATCTGTGAATATGTTTTTCACAGGTTACATGATAGTATTCTGATATTCTAGTTTAATGGGTATGTTTCCCGTTATATTATGTACTATGAACTGTGGATATGTTTTTCACAGGTTACATCATAGTATTCTGATATTCTAGCTTAACGGGTATGTTTCCCGATGTACTACGATCTGTGAATATGTTTTTCACAGGTTACATCATAGTATTCTGAGATTCTAGTTTAACATACCCAATGTTTCCCGCTATATTATGTACTATGATATTATGTGAATATGTTTTTCACAGGTTACAGCGTTCTGATATTCTAGCTTAACGGGTATGTTTCCCGATGCAATCTGTGAATATGTTTTTCATAGGATACATCATAGTATTTTGATTGGTATTTTGAAATTCTAGTATAAGCAGGTATGTTTCTCGCTAGGTTGTAATTTAAATATGTCCTCTGGATATCTTTTTCACAGATTAAATAATAATACTATCCAAACATAAGTACTTTAATAGTTGTTGCTCAGATAAAAAGAAGTTCTTTATCTTCGCTATGCCATTGAAACAACTTAGTAAGAATTAAGCTTAGTAATACCTCGATCGATCGTGGGGATTGCAGATTTTCAATTGTTATGCGGCAGCCGGGTGCCGCTTGGGATCGATGAATTTTTTATATGAGGATAATTTTAAACAGGATGCTCGACTAAAACATTTTTCCTATATTTTAGAGTTCTCGGACAATGAATTTAGACAACCAGTCTGGCACGCCGCCTGGAACGCCACCACGGCGGAAATGCCACAAGCGGAAGCAAAACAAATCCAATGCGGAGGACAAGGAGCTCGTCGGCTTCTTCATCTTCTTCCATTGGCGCTTCAAGATCTCGCAAGTCGCATAAGCTGTCTACCAAGCTCTCAACCCGGTATATGGTGGAATTACTTACATCAATTAATGGCGACTCCAGAAAGAATGCGTTTTTTGGAAATAATTTAAATAATGTGGTTCCGGAGTATGATCCATCAAACTATGGATTGCTGGCTTCGTAAATGAAATGAGTGCGCAGTTATCTATGGTTGGAATGATAAACAAAGCATTCATTTTTCATTACAAAAGTTAGTTGGTTTAACAAAGAAGTGGTTTGAGGCCTTACCTACGGTTGTCTAGTCTTGGAGTGATTGGCAGTTAAAACTAAGAAAGGCATTTCCCAGCGAAGAGAACTATGGCCGCCTCTTAGAGGAAATGTTAGGACGTAATTTAATTGCAAACGAAAGTCTTCGTGAATATTTTTACGAAAAACAGGTGCGAAATATCGGGTAAAAAAGCAGATGACTGCATTATACACGGCATCACCGATAGATCGATTCGAAACGGAGCACAAGCACTAAACTGTGACGACCCCGAAGACTTGCTAAACTTTTTGTCTTCCCAGAAAATACTATCAGTCAGTAATATCAAGTATAAAGACCGGTCATCTCACAAGCACAATTTTGATAAATCCAGTGCACCGAGCACCAACTCTATTAAAAATAATTATACTTCTGCGGCTGTTTGTTATAATTGTAAGGTAAAGGGACACCTTTATTACAGATGTCCTAAGCCACTTTTGAAATGTAGGTGTTGCGACAGGGTAGGTCATGACGATGAAAATTGTAAAATAAAATCTACTAACAATAATAACTTTAGAAACCGAACTCCACACTGATGCCAGTTCTCTAGGCATAGGTGGAATACTCATGCAGTGGCAAAATTTGCTGGGCCAACTCTGATGACATAGATCATATTGGGATCATAAAAACATTAGAAAAGATAAAACAGCAATGTTGGTTTCTTAAATTGAGAAAATTCATAAAAATATAATATGTTGAGGCGTGTATTGAATGCGCTTTCAATAAAGATAGTGCGTCTAAACAAAAGGCTGGACATCTGTACCCCAAAGTTAGTATACCTTACCTTTCCGCACCGTTCACATAATAATTCACTTAGAACCCTTTGTAAAAAGTAAAGTGGGTAATACAACCAAACACCATCTCCTTACCCTTGAGGACCGTCGTTATTGCCGATGTGTCTTTTCTTGTGAAAATTTCCTCAAACAATCTAGACTGCCCCAACCTATTATCTAAGTTGTCTTTTAAAATTCCTACTAAGTCCTATCGTCGTCATGTCCCTATCTTCTTACCCACTACCCACACCTACTACAGACAGAACTCTCTCAATGGTTCCCGAGATCTAGCTTGGGCGTGCTGACGGGACAGGACGCCAGCAAGCCCACGGTTTTTAGCTCGCAGCGTCGTTCGTATTAATGCTCCAATTTATTTACTTGACTGTAGAGGTGCTCCATTTATGCTCTAAATTCTGATATATTGAAAATACACCTAGCTCGATTGGGCTTTCTGGGGGGACGCACACCTTAATTTTGTATGTCGCACTTAGTATAAGTATGGAATAATAATTGTGAAAAATACTCTGAGGCTAGCATAGCTGCCAAGTGCGTCACAAGCCTCGATAAAGATTTGAAATAAAAAAATTCTTGTGTGTGTCTTTTACAATTGTATTTTTTAATTTTGATTAATATTTATTTGTTTAAGAAAACAAGCTTAAAAATATTGATCATAATATTTGTAATATCATATTAAGTATTATATAAAAATCTGCCAAGTTTGAGTTGGACTTGCGCACAAAGGGTTCCGTACCCGGTACCACTTGCACACAAAAAAACATGGTTTTTCCTACTTTGGCTCTATAGCCAAAGTAGGAAATACCATGTTTTTTTTTGTATGGAGCCCCCCCCATTATTCATTTTATTAAAATTTTGTTATTAATTATTAAAGTATAAATAAAACTGAGTATTTTGTGAACATTTCAGGTGGCTACCTGCTATCATTGATACCAAGCAAAATATTTAAAAAAATCACGTTAATGAAATACAGTAATAACGATTCTTGAGTTACAGCCTGGAGGCAGACAGACATCGAAGTCTCAGCAATATGGTTCTGTTTTTACCTAAAGGATAAAAAGTAAAAACCCTAAAAAGTTAAAAACTAAAGATCAAAAACTTTTAAAATGAATTTTCTTAAAAGTAACTTCATTAGCATTTACACTGTCCCCTTTAATCTGTAATCTGTAGAAACTAAGCTGGTAAGATGTGTACATATTGCATAATGTAAAAATAACATGGTGAACTGATTTGTTGCAGGAAAGATCATCAGCTGGTGTTGCCACTGCACTGAGCGTAGCTTCTAATGGACGGTTAACAGTGGGAACGGCACACGGACATCTACTTTCATTCCATGAACAGATATTGCGTTGGGTGTGTGACATGCATGGTGATAATGGTGCCGTCACTTGTCTGTCATATAATAAAGACAGCACGCGCCTGCTAGCAGGGTTCGCACGAGGAAATGTTATTCAGTATGAGAGTGTACGTGGGGTGGTACTAAGACGTGTGACTCTTGGAGGCGACACTTGGGGCACCCTGCGAGTCACGTGGGCCGGAACATCAGGATTAGCTCTCGATACCGGGGGCTCCGTTTGGCTTATCAAATTCTCGAGGCCCCTAGGAGTTCGATCGGCTAAAGTGTCCTGTATATTTTCTGGATCTCGGGGGGAGGTGGTGGCCATGTCGGCTAGGGATGCGCGAGTACTGGCCCTGGCTACTCTCTCCAGGGTCATAATTGTTGCGGGTGGTAGAGCGGCGGGAATTCGTCTCGATGGACCTGCAGATGTTCTTCCAGTATTAGAGTGGTGTTCTCTGGATAACAAAGTGCTAGTTTCCGCTCGTGCGAGCACGATGCAGTGGCTTATGGTTACTGTCAATGGGTCGTCGATAAACATTCGACCTTTCCAACGAATGGAACTGAAGACGACGCCCCTGTGGTTGGGGTGGCTCGGAGGGAGCTTGGCGATATTCGATTCTAATGAAAATCTTCGCTTGTGGGGGGATGAATATGACAAGCCTCTCGACTTGTCTCAAATAGAACCAGTGTACTCGTCTGCATTTTTCAAGGTAACAGCATATTAACTATCAACTATTCTTACCTAATCGTATTTTATTTATCGAAATAAATATAGGTTCTTATTTCTGAAATTAAATAAAGGCCGGGGGAGGCTCCCGAACGAAGCGCGCATCACGTCGCCGAAAGAGACTTAACGTGATAAACTGTTGTGTGATTGTGTGTGTGAATGTGTTAATAATAATATATATTAGGATAAAATTGTTCGGTGTGCATACGTTGTCTGATTGCCATAACACAAGTTTTTACTTAGCATGGGATTAGACGACGTGATGTATGCTACCTAGCTTTTATACTATTGTATAATATTGTATGCTCAATAAATAACTTGAATTTGAAAAAAAAAATGTTGACATACTTCTAAATACCGTGTTATAAATTCTCCTACCTTTTAGGGCCATTGGACAGACGGGAGAGTATCGCGCGCCATGTGCAAGGCCGGTGAGAGTGCTCTAGGCGGTATTTGCGTGTCGGAGGGCGCTCTGTCCCTGCTCGGGCGTCGCGGCGTGCTAAGGGTAAAACCGCGTGATCTCATCGCTCGAGCCCAGGCCTTCATCGCCGCGGGTAGATACCCGCAAGCCCTAAGGCTGCTGTGTTCTACCCAAGGTTCGGAAGCGAAGAAACTCGCCCTGGACTTCGTAGCGACTATCTGCGATAGACCACACATACTGAGCAACAAGAATGTAGCCGTGCAAGTTGTCAAATTGTGTTTCCAATATGATCTCAGGTATATATTTTTTATTTTGTGACTGCATGTTTTTGTTTGGTTTTTGTTTATGTTTAAACGTTATAGATATACAATAATTGTTATTCCAGAGAGGAGCTATGGAACAACTTGTGGGAGAATTGCTCGGGCGAGAAGGCGTTTGTGGAGGCGCTGGGGGAGGCGGTGGTACGGGGAGAGCTGTCCAACATGCCACTCTCACCTGATTACTCGCAGGTTAGGACCAATAAAAGTCCAACCAGCTCAATTTCCATGGTGTTTTTTATATTAAGCAATAATAGGGAATATATGTTTTTTTATTTATTGAAATAAATCTATATTTTTTGATAAACATCTATACTCCACTACGGCTAACTTGTCGCTAGCGGTCATTGACTCCCTGTCAAAAACTTGTCATTTTCCATATAAAACCACGAGTCAATGACCGCTAGCGACAAGTTAGCCCGAGTGGAGTATAGGTATACTGTACAGTTCGGCGAAACAGCGTGGCAGTCATTGACTGCCTGTCAAAAAACTTGTCATTTTCTATATGAACGGTAAACCGCGATTGACAAATAACAATGGACTAGGAACATCTGACGCTGTTTATATAGAAAATGACAAGTTTTTGACAGGAAGTCAATGACCGCTACCGCCATGTTTCATCGCCGCAGCACTAGGTACTATACATAATGACACAGGCGCTGATCGAGCGTCTGGGCGAGTGCGAGCCGGAGCTGGTGGAGCGCGTGGTGGCGTCGCTGCCGCTGACGGCGCTCGACCCGCACCGCGCGAGCGTCTACACGCGGGAGCGCGGCCTGTGGCGCGGCGTCGGCGCCATCGCCGCAGCACTAGGTGACTTATTTACAAGTCTTTTGATTTACAAGTCTGATTAGTTTCATATTGAGCAGCAGCACGATCGTACGCCAGTAAGGTCCAGGCCACAACACTGCGTTGCGACGTCGCATGGCAATAACAACGGCCTTAGAAAGGCTATGTAGTTTTTTACGATGCGACGTCGCAACTCGCAACGCAGTGTTGTTTCCGGCCCCCCTAGACAACTGGCAAAACGCTAACGCTACAAAATGTATGGATTTGACATTAGTATTCGCTAGCGAAGCGATGACTTATGTCAAATCCACAGATATCAGAACCAAGAGATGGGCCGCCGAGCGCACTTTGTTTGAGTCCTGGTGTAAGCGAAACATACATTGACACCTGAATAATTACACAAGTTACACCCACACATTAACAAATCCCCGCCACTCACACATTCAAGTCGATGCTCTCATTGCTGTGCACACGTTACTATCTACTGTGTAAGTACGCGCCTCAGTCCAGACAACACATTCAACAAATTTCACACTACGCTAGTGATTGACTGTCGATAAATTACTATCGAGTAGTTACGTTGTTGCATATTATGGCGAACAATTTTAGCTTTAGTACCAGGCCCCAGTACAAATTTAAACAGGCTTTTTATTTAGATTCATCTTCTCTTTAATTAAATCTTGCAAACTTAAAATCTACCCCACTTTTTAACGTGTAAGTTGCATCACAGTCACAGTGTAATGCAAATTAGGTCAAAAATAAAAGACTATTTCGATTTTTCTTCAAGAGATAAAAATAATGTAAATTCGTAGCGGAGTCCAATGCTCGATTTACACGGGTGACTAACGGGTCGATTTTAGTTGCGCGGCAAGTCACCAGTCGAATCACCTGTCCAACCCGAATTTACATTCTACAAAAATCGCCCGTGACTAGTGCCGACTATGTATTTGCAATAAGTAATAAGTAATAAGTTGCGTTTACACGGTCGATTTTAGTCACCAGCCGCATGCGGCCATTGGTCGCACGACTTTGGGGCTTGCGACTTTAGCCGCATGCGGCGTAGTCGAATTACCATTTACACGGTCGATTTTCGCCGTGCGGCGTAAATCGTGCGGCTTTAGTCACCCGTGTAAATCGAGCATTAAGGTGGCTTTCGGATCTTTGCCGCGAGCGATCGCGACCGACCGCGACCGACAAAAATTCAAACATAATGCTACTTTATGACCAAGGCTTCATTTTAGTCTACATTCTACGCCACTAGCTTACGCCGCCGCCGGCGGCAGCATGAGTCGCCACACAAAATATGTCAGTAGAAAATGATGCCTATAGCTTAATATGTCATAAAGTAGCATTTTATTTGAATTTTGATCGGTCGCGGTCGCTCGCGGCAAAGATCCCAAAGCCACCTTTGAATAAATTCGTACGGTATGGAAATAAAAAAACTATATGATAATTGCTACTATTTTTTTTAAATACTAGCTGTTGTTTTGCCATATAAAGTATTTCGCCCACGTTATTTATATTTATTGTAGTGACTAAATAAGTACGGGATAGCGATGGATGTTGCCACGGTGCCATCACCATGGCAACGTCCATTGCTATCTTGTCGCACAAATAATGATCGCTGTCAGTCTCGAGTTGTAATAATTTACTATTATTTATTCAACAAATGCACTTTTCAATATAAAAAGTAACCAGTAGCCGATTTTAAAATCTACTGAATATGCATATAACATTTGGTAAAAATTAGTAAAGCCGTTTCGGAGGAGTACGGTACCTAACTAACATTGTGACACGAGAATTTTATATAGTATGTTTGTATAAGATAAGAAGATTATTACCATTAACTATGGGACAATCAATTTTGGACTTACTAATATTATGTAGTTAAGGAGGTTTAAAAATTACATCCCACTAAAATGTTAATATTTACTAAGCACTACAGTCATACAGCAGTTTTGGTGCAGCATTTTTAGTCAAAAACTGAGGTCGCACATTTAGGTACTTTTCCGATACTGCTTTTAATAATAATGTCAAATGATTATTCATAGGCGACTGATCAAATTGATGCCAATGCATCTCTTTAAAAAGATTCATGCCGATAAAATGCGACATTGCTTTATAAATATATACCTTTTTATTTTCTTAATTGTAAAAGCACTATAAAAATTATAACAGTATTATAAATTACAATAGAATTAAATAAAGCTTTAAGAACAAACCGTTGCAAAAACCAAGCGTAATTTTAACGTAGGCACTGCCCATTCAAAAAGCTTGCGAATCTTTGTATGTGGCTTAAAAAGGTTTTTTTTTTTCCAAATGCACAGAACATATTGTGCTTCGTTTTGTTGGCCACCAATCGGGCCCTCTCCCAGTTCAATTTATCCATTTTTCTTTATAATTTTTCTCATTTGGAAATCTAAAACCGGAAAAACACATTTTAAAAAATTAATGCTACAAATTTTTATAATATCTTATAATATGTATATATATATAAAATTCTCGTGTCACATTACGTTAGTTGGCGTATTCCTCTGAAACGGCTTTACTGATTTTTACCAAATTTGATAATATAATAATTACGTATTGTCAGTAGGTCTGAATACTATATTATTATTCATTAAGGTACTTTGATAGTTGCTACACAAATTTAATAATAATAATAAAAAATAAGGTAATAAAGTAATTCCTTAGATTATTTTACATAATATTTATAAATATTAATTAAACTGTCAAAATAATCACCTAATATTAGTTATTAGTTTATTACTCAAACTAATCGCGGCAACGTGACGTATCGACAACAAGAAATGACAGGTACATCACTATCTCACGGCGCTTATCAGCGGCGGTGCCGGGCAGCGACCGATTCAATATGCGCAATTTTCATTACTCGCTCAGACTGTTTTCAACACCTGGCACGCCACACTTAGCGAGCAATGTAATGCGTTCAATCTTTAGGTTACATATTTCTCGCACTACCCGACTGGAAATTTCTAGTGCAATTATTTTAACGAAAAAAATGAGATTTTGGTAGAAAATACTGGAAATACAAAATTGTTTTTGTACTTACCTATGAAAAGTGACTCCTTCAAGTTTATGGTCACTTCGATTCTTGCACACAACCACCGAACAGTTAGGCATTTTAAAAAAAACACTCCCGTAGTACGGGCTTAGACAATCACGTCCCGACTAATTGTGATTGCACAATTTTCGCCTGTTTTGCTCATGTTTTACTTACACCGGCCACGCCCCCAGAGCCTCTCTTTATATCTCTGTGGCCAAATCGCATTACGCATACATTTTGTAGCGTTAGCGTTAGCGTTTTGCCACTTGTCTAAGGGGGCTGGCCCTATATTATGTAGTAAAAGTAATATGTATATATATTATGTAATAAGTATATGTAGTAAAAGTGGAAGTAGCAAAAGCTTTGTTATCGAGCCGATTCGATTCTGATCCCATGTCCTTTGCGGGGACTCTCCATACCAAATTTGAGAAAAATCGGTTCACCGGTTTGGGCGTGAAAATGTAACAGACAGACAGACGCACTTTCGCATTTATAATATTAGTATGGATGTTGTGCAGACGGCAGCGCGGGCGCGATGCGAACTTTAATGTGCCACGTGGTGCCGGGATGCGGCGGCGGCGCGGCGTGTACGTGCGCGGGCGGCGCGCTACTGTTGACGGCAGCAGACGCTCTGGCGGGCCGCGCCGCCGCCGGCCGCCCGCTGCCGCCGCACGCCAGACCGTCCGCGCGACACGACGCCCTGCACGCGCTACTCAATGAACAGGTATAGGATTATTATGACTATTTAATATTTATGAAACCAGGAGTATCCATATCTTTTACGAAACTTGAGTGATTCCAGGCAACTCAGTATACATACGGTTGTGTGTTGACCTGTTGTTGAGAGTGAGGGCCCTAGCACACAGTGACTTTGTGACCTGACGATGCAATCGCGCGTTTAGCTACCGCGCGCATCACACAAATACAATTCCAGTGTCGCGAAACCGATGCATGAAGTGTGAAACCGTGTTATACATATAATATGTAATTTCAAGTCACTAGTGTTGCAATGTAAATTCGGCTTTAGGAGTGTGGTTACGTAAAATCATATGTATGAACCCTACCTGCAAAATTTCGTTTATTTTTATAGGTGTTATAGTGGGCGCCTAGAGTCTAGACCAATGGTCCCCAACTTTTTTTTCGTGCGGGCCACAAACGTGTTTTGGTCTTAGTATCGCGGGCCGCGAAATATTTTGTCTTGTCAGGGGGGTCGCGTCATAAATAAGTTTGAAAAACACTGACCTAGGGGCCCCCATAGTTACTGAGATTATGTGACTCACTAGTGAATTTGCGTATTAACTCCTTGTCTTATAAAAATACTTCCTGAGTGAATACGAGGTCTGCTTTTCTTAGTGTGGCATATTATGATGACCGAGTCACGTGATGAACGCAGGATGGTCAGTCTCCACTGCGCGTATTGGTGTCGCACGACACGGCGTCTGCGGTGCGGCTGCTGGAGCAGTGTGCGCGCGACCCGCCCTTCGCCGGCCCGCTCGGCAAGCAGAACCGCCTGCGCGTGGCGCGCGCGCTCCTGGCCTACATGCCCGACGTTGCGGTCAGTTTTGGTCTTTTTTGGCCATCTTTCAAAACTTTCAGTTAACATTCATATTTTAAATGTTACTCGTTCAGAACTTTTATCCATACAATCTATCACAAAAAAAAACATATTTTATCCCCTACGTGCCCCTACAGGATACGGAACGGAGGACGGAAATATTGGAGTTCATCTGTGGGCAGCTACACGCGGGCGCGCTGCCGCTGGACTCTGAGCTCATGGCGGCGGTGCAGGAGTGGGCGGGGGGCACGGGCGGCGAGCGGGCCGAGCGCGCCTGGCTGCTCGTGCTGGCACGCGTGCGGCACCGCGACCGCGCCGCCCTGCCCGCCCTGCGCGCCGCCCTGCCGCGCCCCCGCGTGCTGTGGCGCCTCGACGCCATGCTCGACCGCCACGAACACGCCGTGAGGGAGTTCTTCGAGATCGACGACCCCTCGTCCCGGGACGTCGACGAGCTCTTCGAGTATTTGCAGTCGAAGATCGACGCGAGCGACCCCGCCGCCGTCCTGCTCGACCGCCTGCCGGAGCTCGTGCGGCTGCGGCCGGCGGCGGCGGCGGCGCTGGTGGACGACCGCGCCGCCGCCGCCCTGCCCGCCGCCATGGCCGCGCTGCCCGCCGACCTGCAGGTAGTGATGAGCAAAGCAAGACCAAGACCAAGACTCGACCAGTCTTGGTCTTGGTCTTGGTCTTGCTTGTGCAGTCTTGGTCTTGGTCTTGTTTAAATCTGTCAGGTCTTGGTCTTGGTCTTGGTCTTGCACGCCTAGTCTTGGTCTTGGTCTTGCAAAAAGCAAGACTCTCGCAAACATTTTTCAAAACTTTCTGTAAACGTTTTAATTTTCTCGAAAAACATATTCAAACCTAAATTATTAGACCAGCTACTACGAATAACAAAACTAGCTATATATTATTATAATCTTAACTTGCTAAGAGAATATTGAAAATACAAATGAAAAGTCGAGAGCTAACTCAGCATAAGCTGATCTTTTAGCGGCAATAATTTGCTTAAGAAAAATGAACATTTTGGATTTTTTTTTAATTTTTAGGGTTCCTTAGCCAAATGGCAAAAAACGGAACCCTTAAAGATAATAATAATAATAATATCTATGGATGCTTCACACCACGTCAGTCTGGCCCGTGCTAAGTACCTGAAGGACTTGTGTTACAGGTACCAGACAACGGAAATATATTATATAATACTTTAATACTATACATATTATATTTAAGATTTTTATTATATCATACACATATTTAATACACATCCAGACCCGGGAACATTGAAAAACTTTTTGTTCCGTCGGCGGGATTTGAATCCGCGACCCCCGGCTTGAGCTGCCATACACTCAACCATTTGAGCCACAGAGGTCGTCAATAGATTCGTCATGTCTGTCTGTCTGTCTGTCCGTCCGTATGTCACAGCCACTTTTCTCCGAAACTATAAGAACTACACAATTGAAACTTGGTATGTAGGTGTAGTCTATGAACCGCATTAAGATTTTGATACAAAAATAGAAAAAATATGAAAAATTGTAGGGGTCCCCATAGGTACAACTGAAACAAAAAAAATTTGGGAACGAAGTTCCTTATCGCGCATTGCGAAAGGGGGCTAGACGGAAAAAGTTGTAACGACACTTTTTGCCACAGACATAGATCAAGAATCAAGATAGATGCGGTATATATCTTGATCTATGTCTGTGCTTTTTCTATAGTTGTAAGCTGTGTGGCGTGCGCATCTTTCTCTGCCGGTCTCTCTCTCTCTCATAGAAAGAAAGCCAGTAATGATTTTTTTCTTTTGGACGTCGTGATAACGTCTTATTATTAAATGGAGCCGGCTGCACGCACGCAAAAACATGACTCATGCGGCGTTACCACGCTCTGAGGCGTTCCAGGCATTTTCTCGACGTTGTCACGTTCAACTATCGTCAGTAAACCGACTTTACAGACAACCGATTTTTTTTGTAGTGTATACGGGTTTTTACTTTTTTGTACAGAAATAACTTCGTTCTATCCGGGTGTCCCCTTGACACCTCTCAAGTTTTTTTTTCATCAATAATAATAATAATAATATCTATGGACGCTTCACACCACGTCAGTCTGGCTCGGGCGTCGGGTCAGACCGACTATGCAAGAGTCTTGCATGGAGTAGGGTTGTTGAGGAAGTGATTATGAGGAAGAGGAGGAGGAAGAGGAATTGTCACGCACAAATTTAGAGGATGCGGATGAGGAAGAGGATATTTTATGAGGAAGAGGATGCGGATGAGGAAGCGGATGAGGAATAGGGTGATAGGAAATTATAAATACTAGCGGACCCAACCCAAAAGAATTTGTCCTGTCTGTACATAACAATACACAAAAAAATTATTAAAAGGGCATATTCCAGTGGACCAAACTATGAATCTAAACCATTCTCGAAACACACACAATAAAAAATCATCAAAATCGGTCCAGCAGTTAAGAGCGAGCTGTCAAATTTTGCTGTGTTTTCTAATAAGTATTACGATCCCGGAAGACGATTGACTTAAATGAAATTGAGATTTATTTAATCATTGCATATTTATCTGATATTAGCCTAACGGAAAACACGATTCACTTATTTTGACTCGATAGTTTTATTTTTCGAAATTATGAATATTTCTGGGCTTTTCAACGAATATCTCTTACACTTATTCAGTTACTATCATCAAATAACTTGCACTACTACAATCATATACTTTGTAAAATCATAGCTAAAGTAAATATTAGTATTCTATTTAGTTTTTAAGTAATCATCAAAAAACTGTTTTGGGACTTACGACCTTTATTTTCGTGCTATAATGCGGGAACCGTTGTTACGCGATATTGTTCACTATTAGCTGCAGCCTAAAACACATTGCCCGGGAGCACGATTCATGGAATTATTGTATCACGATTGGAGGATAGCGGAATATGTAGGCGGGGCTAGCGTGTTTTGATATTTTTGGTAGCCCGGTCTTAAGGAGGAGTTTGTGTGCCTA
This sequence comes from Polyommatus icarus, assembly GCA_937595015.1. Classification (NCBI taxonomy): domain Eukaryota; kingdom Metazoa; phylum Arthropoda; class Insecta; order Lepidoptera; family Lycaenidae; genus Polyommatus; species Polyommatus icarus. The sequence continues at coordinate 8,518,515 of OW569336.1, read as the reverse complement.
GTGTGAATTTTTTGTGTTTCACATTCTATCGTGAACGTGTTTGGCGTTTACTAAGATTTTGTATGGGATCTGTACAGCGCCACCTGCTCACGGGTGACGGGAGTGAGCCCAGCCCAGTGAGTAATCCCATACAAAATCTTAGTAAACGCCAAACGCGTTCACGATCCAATGTGAAACAAAAAACTCACACTCGGCACACAGTAACATATGTATACAACGCACGTACATAAAAAAAGACGGGTTGCACTCCGGAGTGCCGGCAGAAGTGAAAACTTGATTATTAACGTTGTGCATTTTTTTAACCCATTTTTTATGATAATCAATTTTTAAAAAATCGTTTTTTTTAATTAATCGAAACCCTTACAATTCGAGTTTTCGAGTTTTCGAGTTTCCGAGTTCGAGTTCGACACAAAACACTACTCTCCAACCGTCTTACGCTTTTTCTATGGGTTTTCTGTGGGGGTTCTGGCTAATAAAACCAAAATGTTCCCGAGCATAAGATTTATTGATTGTCCCACATAAGATTGATATATGCTTGCTATAAAGGTGCTGGGGAGCACGCGCGGTGCTTGCTGATTCTAAACGCGTACTGACTGTAAAATGCATTGTTAAGTAAAAATGCTACGGTGTGATTTATGACACCGTACATACTCCCGAGCCGAAAAGATACAAAAATTAGGATGATTTTGAAGGAAAATGACATTTCGTAAATATAGGGGAGGTTGCTATGTCCCTCGTATTTACACTACACACTTCACTCGGCTGACGGTCAGCCGTACTCTGCTTTCGCGCACTAAACACTACACTAGGTTCTGCTTGCTGAGAGACACTGCTGAATCTCTTTCTATACTTCTTCCACAGTACGAATGCCGCTGCTACGACCACGACAGCGAGCAGGCTGTACGAGATGCTGTATTGATGAACGTCGTGACCTGATATCTGACTGTCTGATGTCTTTAAATTTTTAGTGACGACTTTCAACTCTTCAACTTGCTTGCCTAAATGACTGATTGAGTTGTTAATATCGATTTCGCTGTTGTCAAGGATGTTCGAATATTGCAAATGTGATTGGTTGATCATATGATTAATGTTATGAAATTTGGGAGCAATAACGCCCAAATCCGAATTGATCTCATTCCTGGAGTTGGTCTGAGAGTACATAGTGAAGTCTCGGCCCTTTATAATGCAGTTAGGCTCGATGCTCAATATTCCAGCCCCATTCAGCTGATCTGTGCTAACACGATCTGAACATATGATTCTGACCTGATATGTATTGCAGCAAAAATAAAAATATTGGGACTCATCCTTCAACTGTATCCACTGATCTCTGCATGCTGATTTGCTGACGAGACATTGCTTTGTTCTTACATCGATCTTACAGAATCTCTCATCTGGTGGGAGATAATGTATGGGCTTGCTGAGATGGCATAAATAGGTTTGCTCGTTATTGAAGCATAATTGAAGCTCAAATGTGGAAAGGGTAAAATAGGAATCCTTTCCTAAATTGATTGCTACGTAATCATCTACTGGGAGGACAGTGATCGCATTTCCTGCTATCTGCTTAGGAATCGAAATAATTTTGTAAACGTTGTATGCTTCTCTATTAGTTAATGGAAACGATATTTCGAATATAAAATAATCCTTTAACATTCTTGCTTTAATTCTAAGTAAACTGTAAACGTTCCGTAAGTCTGATTGTATGTTGTCAATGGGTAACGTGATATCCTTCGTCAACTGACTCCCTATGAATTGTAATTCGCTTTTAATTTGTTCCGGAGTTAATAAATGCATATTAAATTTGCCATGTGATATATCTGTGATAGTATCTAAAATTGTATCTTGAATTCTTTTCAGGTTTTGAAATAAGTTCATCGCCGTGAATGACGACAGTAAAAAATGTTGAACGTCTGAAATCTGAATATGTTCTGACTTGAGAGAATTAGTAAAATTATACAAATCTTCAAGATGGTTGTTTATTGACTTGTGCTGAAGCTGAATCGATTGTTCTGTGCGTTTCAGTAAATTGTATTGTGCCTCGACGACTGATGTTTGATTCTGTATCAAGTTGCTAAGGTGATGCTCATTATGTCTGATAAGCTCAATGTCGTTCCTATACTGTTCCGCGAATCTCTCGTCTAATACTCCGAACAGATAGTTGGCGGCGTAACCGACACCATTGATAAGCGCCCGGCGCTTCCTCGCACGCGCCTTAAGGCGCGTGCGAGGAAGCGCCGTTTATTATTAAATCAGCGTTTTAAAACGCTGATTTAATAATAAACGATTGTAGTGATCCAGTTCCTCGAACTCGTGCTGTAATTGGAGCGTAATTGTTGAACAATAGTCGTATTTTTTATTTATTTATTTTACTATTTATTGCACATACAAATGTTTTACACGAAATATACACAGAAGAAAGACGACACAACAGGTACTGCTTATCTCTAACAGAAATTTCTTCCAGCAGTCCTACGGAGAGAAATGTGATGGGAAATATCAGATAGGGCGTGCACAGATAAATAACAATTATAGAAACCTACATAATAAATAATAATACACATACAACTAACATTATAATAATATATTTTTAGACATAATTACGTTATGATATATATATATATATATATTATAAAATATACTATAATTTAATAAATAAACAAATACATACTATATGTATATTTAATACGAGTTTTAGGATTCTTTGTTGAGGTAGTACTCTTTCAGTCGCTTTTTAAAGACAGCTAAGGAAGGGCTATCACGAATGGTGTGGGGAAGGGAATTCCATAATCTAACTGCATGAACGGTAAAGGAATAGGAGAAGAAGTTGGAGCGATGGGAGGGGAGGGATAGATTCGTCCTCACGTTAGACCTGCACGGGATGTCAAGAGGTCGAGTAAAGTTGAAGCGATCTATAAGGTAAGAGGGAGATATGGGATTGTAAAGGATTTTGTATAGGAGGGAGAGGATATGGGTATTACGCCGGAGCCGGATCGGGAGCCACTTTAATTTCGACCGAAAAGCTGATACATGGTCGTACTTTTTTAGCCCAAACACGAAACGGATGCAGAGATTCTGCAACCGTTCCAGTTTTGATAACAGCTCTTCGGTTACGTCCAAGTAGCATGAGTCCGCGTAATCAAGGATAGGGAAAATAAGGGTTTGGACTAGAAGGATTTTTGTATTCAAGGGCAAGAAATTTTGAAGGGTCTTAAGCATGTGCAGAGAATGATACACCTTTTTGCTAACTTCATTGATCTGAGCGTTCCAGGACAGATTATTATCCACAATTATACCTAGATTTGTAACTGCGTTCGTATAATCAATCGGAGTACCATTAAAGATGACCTTGGGAACATTGTGCAAGCGCTGGGTCATATACCTACTACCGATGATAATGGCTTGTGACTTTTTAGGATTCACCAAGAGACCAAAAGAGTTAGCCCAATCTGCAATCCGCTGTAGATCAGCGTTGACGTCGTTAACTGCGGAACTAATCCTATCAATGTGCGATTGACGATAAATCTGCAAGTCGTCTGCATAGAGATGCAAATTACATAATAATATGACTAAGGTTACTGTGTTAATAAAAATTGAGAATAGGAGAGGAGATAGAACGCCACCCTGTGGGACCCCCGCATCGAGATCACACCAGTCCGAGGTAACCCCATCAGACCGGACCCGCTGCGAACGTCCCCGAAGATATGAGTCGAACCATTCAACTACTGAGGAGGACATGTTAAGGGAACGAAGGATAGCAAGGAAGATGTCAAAATCTACTGAGTTGAAAGCACTACTAAAGTCAAGAAGAACCAGAATGGAGACGCAGTCGTAGTCGGGAATATAAGTACATATTATGTTTGTGTAATTTATGAACTTTTTTGCTGCAGTGAATCCTTCCCAGTACGGAGACATATTGTAGTATGCTATGAGAGTCCACTTATCCCGAATGACCTTTGCACTTCCGGTATAATCGAAGTATAGAGACATGTTGCTAGGTAAATTTGTAGCTGCATAAGAAGTCGTTACAATCGACATAAAAAATAAAAATGCTATTGCCATGGACATGAAACTACTCTGCTTGATAGGTTTTCTTTGCTTTTGCTCTTCTTTTCCTTCCTCAGATTCTTCTTCACGGTCGCTGCTTGCTGCGTTCGAGAGAGGTAACAATGATAATTTAACTACTGGCCTTTTAATAATTCCGTTTTTTGTTTTCAGAGTGACGGCACGAACTAATCCGTCTTCTCCGGGATGCTGCTCCAATACCCTTCCCATGAGCCACTTGCCGGGGGGCATATTCTCGTCCTGAATAGTGACTAACTCGCCGACTTGTAGATTATTTCGTGCTCTTAGCCATTTTGATCTAACTGAAAGTTGGGTCATATATTCGATCCTCCATCTCTTCCACAAATCGAAATATATTTTTGATATCAAATGCCATCTTGACCTAGCATCCTGCTCTGTTTCTATAATAGTTAAATCTGCTCTACCAACTAGAAAATGTGCTGGTGTCAAATAGTCTAAGTCCTCTGGGTCCTCTGTGAGCGCGCAGAGGGGCCTAGAGTTTAGGATTGCTTCTATCTTCGCTAATAGGGTAGCGTATTCCTCATATGTTAGTTTTTGCTCACCTACAACCCTTTTCAAATGATGCTTTAAACTTCTTATGTTTCTTTCCCATAAACCTGATGCTTGGCACCACTTCGCTACATTGAAATGCCAAGTGATATTCATGCTTGCTATCTCTCCTAAAGTGTTATCATCGAAAATGTTTCGAAATTGCTCCTGCATTAATCTATTCGCTCCTACAAAATTAGTGCCATTGTCACTGAAGATGTGACGAGGCGTACCGCGACGAGCTGCCATTCTACTGAGGGCCGCCAAAAATGCTGAACTCGTGAGGTCTGATACTACCTCTATATGTACTGCTTTTGTGACCATACAAATAAATAATGCTATGTATCCTTTCATCGTCTTAATACCTCGTCCTTTGTTTGCTTTTACATCAATGTATCCTGTGAAGTCTACTCCGCTGCTATAGAATGCTGGCTTCGGGTTAACACGTGTCGAGGGAAGATCGCTCATGAGCTGCTGACCTAAAGTAGGTGCGTGTTTCCTACAGATCACGCACTTCCTGATATGCTTTTTCGTTGCTCTTATACCACCAATGATCCAATACTTCTGCCTAAGATTGGCCAATGTAATTCGTGGACCGCCATGGAATGTAAGTTCATGTGCTTGCTGTATAAGTAAAATTGTAAGTCGACTTTCGTAAGGTAAGATGATAGGATATTTTATTTCAGTGCTTACACTCGCGTTCTTGAGACGGCCACCAACTCGTAAAATTTTGTCGTCGTCTAAAATCGGATTTAAATTTAAAATTTTACTTTTCGATGGTAATGGTCTTTTATTTAATAATCGTTTGATTTCTTCATTAAAGTGCTCCAGCTGTACATTCCTTACAATAAGCATTTTTGCGTATTGTAATTCTCGTAATGTGAGATATCCTTCGCGGCGTTGTTTGTGCTTTGTTATTCGTAGTATCCATGCAAGTATACGAGTAACTCGAGTTATGTTGCTATGCTTATTTAATAATTGTTCGACTATGTTTAATGCTTGAGGATCCGTATGAATTATAGTATTAGATTGTTTGTATTGATTTTTTAGCTCTAATGTAGTCTCGTATGATGTTTGCTCTTTAACTGTTAATGACGGCAGCCATGATGGGCCGTTCCACCAGAGCTTATCTTCTTTCAGCTGACTCACATTTAAACCACGACTCGCTGGATCGGACGGGTTTTCGTCTGTTTTAACGTAGTGCCAACATGATTTTGGCATTACTTGCGTTATTGCTCTGACTCGATTGGATATAAATGTTTTCCATCGTGATGGGTCTCCCTGTATCCACCCTAAGACTGCTGTAGAATCCGTCCAGCCATACACTTCTGCTTTGTATTGATGTAAACATTTTTGAACCTTGCTCATTAATTTTGATAATAGTTCAGCTCCCATTAATTCCAATCTAGGGATGGTCTGAACTTTGCTTGAGGGTGCAAGCCGTGCTTTGGCCGCTAATAATGAAACTGATGATTCGCCATTTTTTATGACCTTGCAGTAAATTACCGCCGAAAATGCTTTGCTAGAGGCGTCGGAAAATCCATGAAACTCGATCTTGTCGTTTTCAGAAGTCCCGATCCATCGTTGTATTTTAAATGTGTCTATGTTTTGCAACTCTTGGCGTAATTCTAGCCATTTTATTTTAATATCCTGCGGGAGATTATCATCCCATTCAATTTTTGATAGCCAAACGTTTTGAAATAATAATTTCAGTGTCGTGCTCAATGGCGTTAGCCAACCTAAGGGGTCGTATAACCTTGATATTTCGGACAATAGAGACCTCTTAGTTGGTTCTGCTTCAGAATATTCTATTTTGCATTGAAATGTAAACACGTCACCTTGGGGATCCCAGCTTAGACCCAAGGTTTTCGTCGACTCCATATGTTTAAATTCGTACGTCTGCTTGTCACACTGCTCTGTGTGTAAGTCTGCTAGAAGTTGCTGGTCATTTGACTTCCATTTTCGTAAATTGAAACCTCATGATTTTAGAAGCTCAATTAAATCTGCTTGTAATTGCTTGCTCTGCTGTAAAGTATGATGACCTCCACAAAAATCGTCTACGAAGAAGCTTTCTTCTACTTCTTTCGCTGCTTCTGGATACTTCTTCTTCTCTTCTGCTGCTAACTGCTTTAAACAATTTATTGCTAAGAAACTTGCCGCTTTTTCTCCATAAGTAACTGTTTTTAATTGATACGCTTGCACGGGTTGATCTTTAGATTCCCGCCAAAATACCTTCTGATATGCTTGATCTTCGGGAAACACCCAGATTTGCCTGTACATCTTTTCGATGTCTGCTGTGTAAGCAAATTTAAACTGGCGCCATTTTAAAATTATTTGCTGTAGATCCTGCTGAAGGTTGGGCCCCTTGTACATTATATCATTTAGGCTATATCCACTCGAAGACTTTGCTGATGCGTTGAATACTACACGCAGTTTCGTTGTAGTGGAGCTGTCTCGGATGACACCATGATGAGGTAAGTAAAACTCCATTTTTCTTTCAGACGCTGATCGTTCCATATGACCTAAGTCCATGTACTCCTGCATGAATCTTTTATAGTCTTTTGCTAATGTTTCATTTCGATGCAATCTCTTTTCTAAACTCTGATACTGTGCTAATGCTGTAGTTTTTGATGACCCTAATTTATGCTTTAATTCTTCTATGATAGGTAAACGCACCTCAAATCTTCCATCCTCCAACCTTCTTGTTGTTTTAGAAAAATATTGAAGACAAAATTCATCTTCTGACGTCATCTCCTTTTCTTGGGAAATGTCTTCGCATTCCCAAAATCTTTGCAAGTCGTCATAATTGTTATGTAACATGACGTTGCACTGATATGATTTGACGGAGCCGCAGAGGATCCAGCCAAGGTAAGTCTGCTGTGCTATGGGTTCCTCGCTAGTTGGACCTCTCAAAATACCGTCTAATAAAATTTTGGAGTAGACATCTGCTCCTAAAAGTAAGTCTACCGGACGTTTTATGTAATATTCTGGATCTGCTAAATTAATGTTTTCGATGTATGACCATGAATGTTTAGGTAAATTTACATTTGGAAGATTTTTGATAAGATTGCTCATGATGATGACGTCTATGCTAAATTTAAAATTGTTGTGCAATGATTTGCATTGTATAGTAAGCATTCCTTTGCTGCTGCTTTCATGCTCGCCGACGCCGAAGATAGTGCCCTTGCACCTACGTCGTTTTAATCCTAACATCTGCGCTGCTCTCTCTGTAATTACTGAAATTTGAGAACCCGAATCTATGAGGGCTCTAAGATGATGCTGATCTCCATTTGCTGCTTTCACACCAACCATTGCTGTTGCTAGTAAGACCTCACACGTGTTTGGTTGAGACACGTGATGAGCTTTCGCCACATGGTTCGAAGAAGTGCTGGGTTTGGGTTTTGTACATGCATCATGCAATGAACTATTGTGAAATCCCGTGCATAAGCGACACCTTTTACTGGAAAAACATTCTTTAGTATCGTGTTCGTATAAACAATTCACACAGTAACGCAACCGGGTTACGGTTTTCAATTTCTGATCGCATGGCATTTCTTGAAACCTTGAACAATAGAATAAACCGTGTTCGCCTTTGCAAAGTCCGCAAATTACCTTGGTTGCATGCGAAGCCTTTAAGTTTGACTTATGATTAAAATAAAAATTATTGTTGCTTGATTTAAAATTGCTCGGAGGAAGTCTTCGTTGATGCGAAAAATTCTGCTGCTGATTTGATGATGCTGGTTGCTTAAATACGCCCTGCTCTTGTTTTCTGCGCGAAGATTCGAGTACCGTGAATTTCGATTCCAAAAAATTCACGAATTCCTCTAGAATTGGCAATTCTCGAGGATTCTTAACTGATTCCAAATATTCTGTATACGACTCACTGTCCAATTTTTGCCCTAATAGGTGGACCAATAAGGGGTCCCATGAGCTGATATCGACTCCCAGGTTCTTTAATGCATTCAAACATTCTTTAGTTGTGTCGTGTAATTTTTTAAGCTGCGCTGCTGATTGATATTGAAAGGTTGGCAGCCCTAGCAATATGTTAACGTGCGAAGTAAATATGAGCCTTTTATTGTTATACCTATGGTTAAGAATTTCCCAAGAAATATTATAATTAGCCGATGTAATTTGTAAATGATGTATGAGCTTTTCAGCTTCGCCTGTTAATTTACTCCTTAAAAACTGCATTTTTTGGGCCTGAGACAGTGAGGGATTGTTATGAATGGCCTCACTGAATAAATCTTGGAATGACATCCATTGGTGATAATTACCGCCAAATGTAGGGATGTCTAATTTAGGGGTTGATTTTTCTCTATGTGACGTTGACCACATCTTTTTGTTAATGCTCTCCTTGATAAAATTAAATTTCTTCTCGTGTGCTGTAAATTGCTTTTCGTACTCTAGGTTAGACCCGTTTAATTCATTATCGAGCTCCCAATGCTGAGCATCGATTGCTGCCCATCTCATCTGTAATTGCTGCAACGTGTCTTCAAACTTTTCTGTTAATGCTTCCAGGTCAATATTGCTTACCGTTCGTGAAAATGCTTTGAAGTTCGTCATCTGCTTACGTAACATTTCTGATGTTTTGCTGTCGACTCCTTGGGAGACTGTCCTTGACACCCGTTCTGCTGATGTTGCTGTTGACGGACCAGGGATAGGTAACGGGCTTGCTCCACGACTTGGGACCTCAAGTACCTTACCCTCTGGTTGTGCTACTGCTGGCGAAGTCACTTGCGAGAGATACTGCTGTAAAGTTGACTTCGTGATCTCGTAGTTTCTGGTAGCCCGTTCATTGAGACTTTTCATGGGCTCAGAATTTTCATCTACGTATCCTGCTAATTGCTGTCGATTCTGCTTAAATTCTTCCCAATATTCGTCAAGGGTTTGTAGCTTCCGCTTAACGTATTCTACTGTCCTACGCTCTCGCCCCGTCTTCTTGAAAGACGCAAGCAACTGCTCAATCGCACCTACTAACTGCTCTTGATTTTCGTAAATATCCTCCAATTTCGTAACTTGTTGCTCAAAGTAAAAAAAAATGGAAAGATCTTACTTGATTTGCTCGGGAACTTCTCTGCTGCTGCTGCTGCTCACGCCCTGTAGAGCGTGATGATCTGCTGATGAGATGCTAATGCTGGTGCTGCTGTCTGCTGCTTGCAGACAGGAACCACACTGCTATGCTGAATACTGCTGCTGCAGCTGATGCTCGTCTCCCACTGCCACAACACTGATTCGCGGGAAACTGTTTTGCTATATCACTAGTCCACCGTCCTGCTACACTGCTATGCTACTCCACTGTACTGCTGTTCTGTTACACTATTATGCTACACTGATCTGCTATTTAAATTTTAACTTCACCACTGCTCTGCTACACTGTTTTTTGCCACTACACCACTACTGTACTGTCTGCTGAATGCTGATTTAGTGAACTGATTTCCTGTCACTGATATCCCTCACTCGCGAATGATCCTGCTTTGGCCAAATCGCGGAAGGTCACAAAGCTCGAAGGACCATATTATGTGGGGGTTCTGGCTAATAAAACCAAAATGTTCCCGAGCATAAGATTTATTGATTGTCCCACATAAGATTGATATATGCTTGCTATAAAGGTGCTGGGGAGCACGCGCGGTGCTTGCTGATTCTAAACGCGTACTGACTGTAAAATGCATTGTTAAGTAAAAATGCTACGGTGTGATTTATGACACCGTACATTTTCGATCAGCATGAGAGTCTGACGCGAGTTTCAAACTGTATTAGTATGGGAGTTACGTTTCTTTAGGTTTTATTATTCGTAGGTTTTTACCCATCCCACAAAGGTGCTCAACGCCGCTAAAGAAGTTTTCACTTCAAAAAAGTTGAGTGAATGATACAATTCCTGCAACAATTCTCGGCCTCTGGCGTGTGCGTTGCCATGATTGGATACGCGACGCGCATGCGCAATGAAATTCCTCATAAATTCCTCTTAAATTTTGAGGAAGCGATAGCGGAAGAGGATTTTATTATTTTTATTTATGAGGATGCGGTAGCGGTTGAGGAACCCAAAATATTGCGGAACTTCCTCATTATGAGGAAGCGGAAGAGGACTCTTGCATAGTCGGTCTTGGTCTTGGTCTTGTTCTTGCACACCTAGTCTTGGTCTTGGTCTTGCTAGTCTTAGGGTAGTCTTGGTCTTGGTCTTGGTCTTGCAATTTTTGCAAGACCAAGACCAAGACTGCAAGACCAAGACTAATTTTGCTCATCACTACCTGCAGGTCGAGTTCGGGCGGCGCCTGCTCGAGGCGGGCCGCCTGCGCGGGGAGGCGGCCGCGGCGTTCCTGCGCGCGCTCTGCATCACGCGGCCGGCCGAGGTCGCCGACTTCCTGAGGGAGAACGTCGGCGCGATCCGACCCGAGGACGCCCTCGCGACCGTCCGCGAGCTGGGGCCGCGAGACGCAGAGCCCGTCTGCCTGGAGGCCTGCGGCGACCCCGCCGGCGCCCTGCGGGTCGCGCTCGAGCTGGCGGCGCAGGCCGGGGCGGAGGCCCGCGCGCGGTACGCGGCCGAGGCGAGCGAGCTGTGCGCGCGCGCAGCGCCGGCGCTGCCCCGCGCCGCCGCGGCCGAGATGTGGACGAGCCTGCTGCGCGCCGTGGACGCGGTGCCGGCGGCGCTGCTGCTCGAGGCGGTGGCGTACCTGCCACCGGAGGAGCTGGCGGCGCGCACCTGCGGCTCGGCGCACGCGGCCCTCTGCGTGCTGGCGGGCGCGCGGGCGGGGCGCGACGCGTGGGCGGGCGCAGCGCGTCTGGGCGGGCGCGAGCTGCACGAGAGGCTGCGGCGCGCGCTGGCGGCGGGCCGGCGGGGCGCGGCGGTGCGGGGCGCGTGCTCAGCATGCGGGCGGGCGCTGAGCGCGGGCGCGACGCGGACGCTGCACTGCGCGCGCGCGGTGCACGCGGGGTGCGACGCGGCGGCGGTGTGCGCATGCGGCGTGCGCGTGCCCGCCGCGACGGTGCCGTTGCCGCAGCTACCGCGTCGTCCGCCGACGCCGCAACTCTCGGATTACAACCTGCTGTTGGTGGCCCCGCCTCGACCCGATCTCGAGGGTGTTGTATGAGTCTAAATCTAGTTGAGTAGTCGATTCGAAGTGGCTGACCCTCTGTGATGAAAATATACAGTGAATAACTATAGCAGATGAGAGATCTGCTAAGAAAAAAAGGAAGCTAATGAGACGTCACAATGTTTATGTTGGAGGACAATATGACTTTCCCATACTCCTCGCGCCACCGATTTTCACTCAAAACTATTAATTTGTGAACAATGGTTATGACGCAAGAGTTGTAACTTATAGCTGTAGAGTGTAGTTCTTATCGTTTATTTATTGTACGATGTAAGAGATATTTATATTATATTTATTACATAAATATGTTACAAATAGTTGTTGCATTTTTACTGTTTCTAACTTAAGTCGGCGACGGCACTGCTGACAGGAATTAGGGCCAGGCCACAACACTGCATTGCGGCGTCGCATCGCAAAAACAACCTTAGAAAAGCAATGTATAGTTTTTGCAATGCGACGTCGCAACGCTGTGTTGTGGCTGGCCCGGGTAGTAACTTTATTCCATACAAAATGTACTGAGAGACATAACGGAGTTCCGTAATTATTTTTAACAAAAAATTAAAACCGATTTCCAAGGTAAAAACAAAAATTACATCCTTATAATATGAACTAAAAAGTATTAAATAATTTTTCCTATCTAATAGTGCCTTTTTCCGAATTCGGCTAAAACTCAACTATTTCTGTACTCAATCTTCATCATTTTGAAGTCGGTACCAGATGAATCTTCAGTTCTCTGACAGAATATTTGAAACTTTTGGAACTGGCACCGACTTCAAAATTATGAAGATTGAGTACAGAAATAGTTGAGTTTTAGCCGAATTCGGAAAAAGGCACTATTAGATAGGAAAAATTATTTAATACTTTTTAGTTCATATTATAACGATGTAATTTTTGTTTTTACCTTGGAAGTCGGTTTTAATTTTTTGTTAAAAATAATAATTACACTCTTTTTAGTTTTTAGTTACCTAGTACTAAAATAATAATAATAATAATAATTTATTTCAAGCGCGCACTCATGCGCATGCACCAGCGATGTTCGCCTGCGCATTGTGGCATAGAAACAGTCCACTCGTGCGCACGCGAACATCGCCGAAGCGCTGCACCAGCGGGGGAGCCCCACCAGCATCCTGAACGTGTATTATATTGGACGTGAAGGGCGCTTAGGCCCTTTGAGTATATGCTGCCCAGAGGCTGCAAGTGTAGAAGGATGTACAAAAAGCTCTAAACAACGTCACTTTTACTTCTAACGAGCATCTTGCAAACCTCCTGACAACCATATAAGCCCTAACCGCCAGCGCCCTTCGCTCCCTTTCGATATCAGTGTCGTCTTTCAAAGTGGACGTCACAATGTGTCCTAGATATTTAAACTCCTCTACTCTAACCAAAGGAACACCATTTAGTAAAATAGTCGGTACTGTATCCACCTTTCTGGTTCCACTGTGAAAGACCATGTACTGACTCTTTTTACTATTGTATATCAGCCCATGCTCCGCTGCGTGACGCTCACAAATATCAAGTAGCTTTTTGAGACCACAGACTGAGGCACTCAGCAAGACCATGTCGTCCGCATAATTTATGTTATTGAAACATACTCCATCTACATGGCAACCAATATGCTGCTTGCTGAGCTCCTCAATCAGTATCGGTAGTAAACTATCGCTTACCTTCTATGTACGTAGAATAATACACCTGTATAATATTATTCTACGTATCTTGTTACAAGCTCACCGGTGAGCGAGACACAATAGAATAACAATAGATTTCCAAGAATCCACGATCGAAGGATACAAACTAGGTATTAGCAACAAATTATAAGTATCGTGCAGGAAACCGGTCTCGAACGCTTCAACTCCCAAGCGGCCACATTATGGTGTTATATCACATAAATTCGGACATCTATTAATAACTATTAGATAGGAATAATTATTTAATACTTTTTAGTTCATATTATAAGGATGCTATTATTGTTTTTACCTTGGAAGTCGGCTTTATTTTTTTGTTAAAAATAATAATTTCACTCTTTTTAGTTACCGTTAGTTACCTAGTAAGCCATCGCGTACTATACGTAGAATAATACACCTGTATAATATTATTCTACGTAGGTATCTTATTACAGTCACACTTACAAAATATAATATCAGCTGCAGCCTGCAGATAATTTTAAACAATACATTTTAAAAAAATCGAAGTGAACACGTGTGACGTGCTAATGTAGCCGGTCACCGGACTAGTTTCAATATGCTGGCACTCGATCGACTTGTCGCACACGCGGACGCCTCGCACTGTATAGTACGGTACCCGGCAGACGACAGTTTTTTTTTTTTTTTTTTTTATTATAAAGGTTCACAAAACTAGCCTAACACTTAACATTTAACAAAATACTATGTTATACTATAACAATTGTGTAAGACCTTCTTGATGTGAACACAGCATGCTAATATAAAATAATATTAAATTAACATTGGCCACTATATCGACAGAGTTCTTGTCGACCTGCCTAGTCGATCAAGAACTCTGTCGATAGTACATCACTATCATTACTTCAACAAAAAATATAGGTATTAGGTACAATAATATACAAAATTTTAATAATTTTCTAAATTCTGCAATAGATGTAATTTTAAACAACGAATTGATGCGCTAAATATATCTATATCGTTGCTGACTCTGTTATAAGCTGAACACATACGGTACAGTGGTGAGTGCTGACAGTAATTGGTCCGAGATAAGGACAAACTAAAAGTTTTCATATTATGCAGACGACTACCTGGTCGTGGGACAGTAAATTGCAATTTGTTCGTAAGAGAAGGAGCATCTAGCTTACCATTGACTAGTTTGGATAAGTAGACTATATCAGCAATTAGACGTCTATTTTCTAATGTTGTAAGTTTGAAATATTGTAGCCGGGACTCGTAAGAAGGTAATTTTTGACAAAGATTATGTGCATAAGAAATGTGGTACAAAAACTGTTTCTGAAGTTTTTCGATTCGAGCGATGTGTACTGCATAAGATGGGCACCAAATTTGACAACAATACTCAAGAATCGCTCTAACGTAGCAGTTGTAAAGAATAATCGGAATCTCACAATCATTAAAGAATTTGGTTTGACGGATTACGAATCCAGCCAAACGTGTTCCTTTTTTAATTATACCATCAATGTGATCCCGAAAATCTAACTTGCTGTCCAGCATTACACCCAAATCCCGAATGGTCGAGATCTCTGCAATCAGGTCGTTCGATATATAATAAGTGGCAGCTATGGGATCTCGTTTACGTGTAAATTTGATGTGAAAGCACTTTGATGAGTTTAGCAACATTCCGTTAGCAGAACACCAATGTTTAATTGCATTTACATCATGTTGAAGAAGGCTGATATCTCGGTGGTCGTTGATTTTTCTGTATACCTTAAGATCGTCTGCGAACATTTGGTATCCGGATGCAATAACAGAACACAAGTCGTTTACGTAGAACAGAAAGAAAAGAGGCCCTAGGTGTGAGCCCTGGGGAACGCCGCAAGGTTTTTGTAGAGTTATTGTACTATGAACGCTAAACGCAATGCAAAAGGTTGAAATTAGGTTGTTTTACAGAATATCTCGGCGAAGTGAGACAGAATGTTACGTCATGATCGAAGCAACTGTAATTTCTCAGAAGTAATATCAAATGTGTGCCTTATGCTCTGGAGATAAGGTTGAATTTGGTGACATTGGTGACCCTGACTTGGTAATGATGATGATGATGATGAATGCAATTTGCATAGTAGCATAATATGCTTTCAGTTCTTAAAACAGCGCCTAAACTCCAAACTTGTATCTATAAGAAATCCGGAGTTCTGTCCGGAATCGGTGTCTGTCAAACACACACGAACACCCACAAACACCTACGAACACTCACAATCACACACGAACACTCACAAACACCCACAAACACTCACAAACACACACGATCACCTACAAACACTCACGAACACTCACAAACACACACGATCACCTACAAACACTCACGAACACTCACAAACACCCACGACACCCACAACACCTACGAACACTCACAAACACACACGACCACTCACAAACACGCACGATCACCCACAAGCTCCCACGAACACTCACAAACACACACGAGCACCCACAAACACTTACAAACTCTCACAAACACCCACGAACACCTACAAACTTGTTGGACTTTTGGTGTTGGTGTTTGTGTTGTTTGTGTTTGTGTTTGTGTTTGTGTTGGTGTTGGTGTTGGTGTTTGGCCGTTGGACGTGGGATGTTGGACGTTTGACGTTGGTGTTGGTGTTTGGACGTTGGTTGTTGGACATTGGACCCTTGACGTTGGACGTTGGTGTTGATGTTGGACGTTGGAGTTTGGTGTTGGTATTGGCGTTGGTGTTGGTGCTGGACGTTGGTGTAGGTGCTGGTGTTGGACGTTGGACGTTTGGACGTTGTACTTTGGATGTTGGACGTTGGACGTTGGTATTGGTGTAGGTATTGGTGGTTCACACAAAGGTGTTGTGTGAACCACCAATACTAACACCATTGGTGTTGGTGTTGGTGTTGGTGTTGGTTGTTGGACGTTGGACATTGGACGTTGGTGTTGGTGATGGACGTTGGTGTTGTACGTGGTTGGATGTTGGACACACACACACGAACACCCACAAACACCCACGAACACTCACAATCACACACGATCACCCACAAGCACCCACAAACACTCACAAGCACCCTTAAACACTCACAAACACACGCGATCACCCACAAACACTCACGAACACTCACAAACATCCACAAACACACACGATCACCCACAAGCACCCACAAACACTCACAAGCACCCTTAAACACTCACAAACACACGCGATCACCCACAAACACTCACGAACACTCACAAACATCCACAAACACACACGATCACCCACAAGCACCCACAAACACTCACAAACATACACGAACACCTACAAACTTGTTGGAATTTTGGTGTTGGTGTTTGTGTTTGTATTGGTGTTGGACGTTGGTGTTGGTGTTTGGTCGTTGGACGTTGGATGTTAGACGTTGGACGTTGGTGTTGGTATTGGCGTTGGCGTTGGTTTTGGACGTTGGTATTGGCGCTCGCCGCCGCGCTGGTAATAATAATAGTGCCGCCATTTTGTGGAGATGTTATGAAGACCGTAGCCACGCTGCGAAGATTCCTCGCTCGACGTAGCCTCGATGTGAAGACGTGTAGTGTTGTGGAGCGAAGAATTCTTATTAAAAAAGTCCTTTTCAGGGCTGCTTCATGTCCGGTGCAAATGCACTTAATATTCACGGACGGTTTCTCTCGTTATTGCGAACGTACGTTCTTTGCAGAACGATTTTCTTCTATGTTTCAATCGACGAACGAACGTGTAGGTACTGCTACAATCTCAATAATAATAACCAATTTTCTTCTGAGCGTTGCGCTTTGGCATGTTTATATTCGTGCTCGCGTTGCCTCGCTTTAACAAAGAATGATGTGAATGCGTGCTGATGAGAGAGTGACCGACATTATTATTTTTTCAAATACCCACATACGTCTTTAAAAAAACGCGATTGCCTAGCAAATAAACAAAGGACTACCTGGTTAATTAATATATCGAAGAATGAAGCGAGAAATATAATCATAATTATTGACAGCTGTTCTTGTAAATTGTAATCAAGAATTCAATTTCAAATCGATACTTAGTGCGCCATCTATCGACTAATAAGTATAACTAATTAAAAAGACACTTAATGACTTTGTTTTGTTTAAATACTCTTTTTAAAATAACTTTATTTTAATTCTATTTGTCTATTAAAATTTTATAAAGTAAAGTTAGTAAAGTATTCGATCTGTATATATAAAGTAGTAAAGTATATTCTATCTGTCGTCTGCCGCCACGCGCCGCACGACGGCGCGGCGCGGCGATGCCGTCGCCTCCGCGGCGCTGACCGCCGGGTATTAAACAAACAGGTGTTGTTATACAGTACATAATAATTATTATTAGTATATCCATACCTATGCCTTGTACTATTATTTATTCTGTGCCATGAGACATTGGTGCAGCAACCTTGCTCTGCCTTTATAAATAGCCCAAATATTAAGGGTGGCCGCTTTGCCTCCTATGGCCGCTTTGAGCTGGGCTCCCCTAACTAATTGTGTTTAATTTGATAAAATAAATGTTTTAAATGTTTATTCATGATTTATGATTACATTATAATAAATTTTTCAATCCTTTTAGCAACCATCCCTTTAATCGTGAAAAAAACATTTTTTGTATTTCTTTGCTTTAAAATCGTATATAATTTACATTACATAAAGAGTTTGTTTAATATTTATGATATAATTTTTTGATAAGACTGAAAATATATAAACCCCAAAAAGTACCCTTTTATTGCGGAATAACGGTAAAAGTTGGGTTAAAAAACTTAATAGGTTTAGGTTTTTGAACCCAACTTTTTCAGTTCATTTACTTAGTATTAATTTCTTATTAAGTTTTTTTGCGAAAATTTTGCACCCCTGTAAACTTCCCAGTGTCTGAATAATAACCTTTTTAGTTTTTATTGTTTTTTATCAGCTTTAATGGGTTCGAATATTTTTTCATAGTTAAGATGAATTTTATTAATATATTTCAAACATTGATATTATATTCAAACCATAAAGGTAATATACCTATCTATTAACTTTATGATTCAAACAAACTACATTCAAAATATTCAAACAAAAAAATTTACGCAAAGGCTCAATGCGCAAAGGCTGAATCTGCTAGACTGAAATATTTAATAGACGCACACAATGATATTGTATGTTACTAACGTAACTAGATTGGCAGTCCACTCTAGTATTTTAGAAACTCATTGGACGCACATCATTATAAAAAGACCCTCTCTTATCTAATAGACATTTACCGTTTCGTTTACTTTCTGAATATAGAAAGACTTGAAAAGATTAATGTATATTTAGTATGGATTAGATGACGTCTGCAATCGCGCTGGAACCGTACATTTTTTCGGGATAAAAAGTATCCTATGTCCATATTTATTCCCGAGACTCAAAGTATTTTCATATCGTACCAAATTTCAGCAAAATCGGTTGAACCGTTTGGGTCTTAAGAGGTAACAGGTAGACAAAAACACTTTAGCATTTTTAATATAAGTATAGATGTACCTATTGACAGGGTCTCTACAATATTTGCATCCCAAATCTCTGAGCTTCAAAATTGGTTTCAAAAAAAATGTTCGTTAATATCACAATAGCTCTGTCAATTATTAAGTTATTGGGTTCATTTATGGACCATTTTAAAGGTAATTTAAAGAGCTTTAAGATCGACTTGAAAAATACTTTTTAAAACCCTTGGTTTAAAAAAAATAGGGTTAAAAGGTCCCGGTTTCATGGTTCTCGCAGTAAAAGTTAGACTTTAAACGACTCTATCTTCGTTATTTTTCATCCTATAAAAATCAAAAGAAAATCAAAAGATTTCTTTAAAAAAGGACACAAATTTTGTTCTTTATAGTTTTTACTAAGGTTCAATATTTTTGAAGTTATGTTCAAAACAATATGATATTTACGAAAATTTGAATAATTTCGATTTTACTAAATCATTATTTTTTTCAAAACTAAGCATTCTAAACCAAGAAAATTTTTTGAGGTCATTACTTATGCTAAAATAAAGAAATGCCTTTGGAGATAACCATAAATTTGAATTATTGTAGAAATGATCAACGTTTTATTTTTCGATTTTTCCAAAAAAAATTGAAAGGGTGATCTTATTTTTGTCATAACTTGGTCAATTTTGATGCTATTAACTTTTTAAAATGCTTATTAGAAAGGTACTTTTAAGCACTTTAAAAGGTCTTAAGGAAGTATATGCCATAAAATGCTTCGGTTTACCGTTATTTAAGTTTGAATGCTTAGACTGAGGTACTCGCCGAAAAAATTTTTAAATGCAATCACCTATAGCTCACTTCGAATGAATAAAGGAAGGTATTTAAGAGTAGAAATTAGTTTGCTTTTTTATTGGCTTTAATTTTGATACTGACACATTTTTCGTAAAAACTTATAGTTTTTTATTTAATTATGAAAAACCGCTTTAAGACATGTATTTTTCTCACGCAAAAACATGATCTTTGATCTTTAATAACTCCGAAAGTATTGATTTAATCAAAAAACTATACATAACAAATTTTGCTTAAAATTTGTGTGTTTATTGATTCCTGGGGTTATTTTTATTAAAAAAAATTCACCCCCCGAGAAGGGTTGGCATCCACCCCCAAAGCAAAAGCGCAAGTTGACACTATTTCACTTTTGTTTCTTAGGGTATCCCCCACCTACTTACTAATTTTCATGAAAATCGATGGAGGTTCAACGAAATCGGAGGTGAAAACCTTCACTGCCTCCACTATATAGCCTATAGCCTTCCTTGATAAATGGGCTATCTAACACTGAAAGAATTTTTCAAATCGGACCAGTAAGGGCCCCCGCGCACGAGCAACTTAGTTGCATGGCGATTTATTTGTCTCTTGATCAAGTCTAGGAGCTAGTATGGAAGTGCGCGCACGTAGCGACGCGACGCGACGCAACTCTGTGCAACTTTTTTAGTTGCAACGCAACTGTCTCCTTCCCTATTGGTTTCTATGCAAGTGCGCGCACAGGCAACAATAAAGTCGCCGACCGGCCCAGTGTTGCCAGATCAGGGGATTTCCCCCTAGATTTAGGGAGCTTTCGTCCAAGATAGGGGCAAAATAGAGGCAAAATATCGGGTTTTCCCCTAGATTTTCATGAACGAGGCCAGATCGTAAGATTCTGCACAGTTCATCAAAACTTTCGACACTCATTCTAAAGAAAACGTAAAAATTTTCTGGGTATGCTCTCAATTTCATAAACACAGTATGAAATTTCCCAAGAGTCAGGCGATCGCTCCATAATGGATGCACCAAATATTCTATTTTGCGACGCTTTCTTCGGTTTTTTATTGCGAGTGCAACAACCACAGCCGTCTCGACCAAATCCATGTTGATGACTGTCTAGAAAAATCGGAAAAAAGTTGCGTTGCTGTCGCTCTCGTGCGCGCACCCCTGCGACATGGCCGCAATTTTTTCGAAAGAGACAAATAAATCGCCGTGCAACTAAGTTGCTCGTGCGCGGGGGCCCTAATTATTAGGGCCCCCGCGCACGAGCAACTTAGTTGCACGGCGATTTATTTGTCTCTTTCGAAAAAATTGCGGCCATGTCGCAGGGGTGCGCGCACGAGAGCGACAGCAACGCAACTTTTTTCCGATTTTTCTAGACAGTCATCAACATGGATTTGGTCGAGACGGCTGTGATTGTTGCACTCGCAATAAAAAACCGAAGAAAGCGTCGCAAAATAGAATATTGGGTGCATCCATTATGGAGCGATCGCCTGACTCTTGGGAAATTTCATACTGTGTTTATGAAATTGAGAGCATACCCAGAAAAATTTTACGTTTTCTTTAGAATGAGTGTCGAAAGTTTTGATGACCTGTGCAGAATCTTACGACCTGGCCTCGTTCATGAAAATCTAGGGGAAAACCCGATATTTTGCCTCTATCTTGGACGAAAGCTCCCTAAATCTAGGGGGAAATCCCCTGATCTGGCAACACTGGGCCGGTCGGCGACTTTATTGTTGCCTGTGCGCGCACTTGCATAGAAACCAATAGGGAAGGAGACAGTTGCGTTGCAACTAAAAAAGTTGCACAGAGTTGCGTCGCGTCGCGTCGCTACATGCGCGCACTTCCATACTAGCTCCTAGACTTGATCAAGAGACAAATAAATCGCCATGCAACTAAGTTGCTCGTGCGCGGGGGCCCTTACTGATTCATATTTTTTATTTTCTTTTTTTTTTGGCAACTTGACACAAAGGATGTGTATGTTGTGCCACAGACAAGGTAAAAAGGTAAGGAATATGGCGGGAAAACCATATTCCTACTATTATAATTATTTCCATCATAGTTTTCATGTATCGTCAGGTCTAAAGTCTAGTCAAAGTCTAAGTAAAAGTCAATACAGTCAAGGAGTCAAGTCGGTCGATTCAGTAAAGTGGTAGACGCTTTACTGAAACTTTCGATGGAGTTTTGGAGGGAACACAAAATAGCACGTTTCTGGATATTACATCACTTTCCTACACTTGTGCATGAACACGAATATCTAATGGTTAATATTCTACCAATATTACTCATTAAAAACCCAGCTAACACAATTTTAGGAAAATAATATAAAAACACAACAGCACACTTAACATTCCCGGCAAAACTCACTGACTCATATTAAGATTAGCGCGTTTAAATAATGCTTCTTCTTCTTCTTTTTACGTTGTTGAACATCTTTATCGTGCAAATATGAGTCCTAAAATGAATTAAGCATTCTTAAGTCATCCGAATATGATACCGAACTTGTAATAGTACCATAATTAATGCCTCTATACAGATTGAGACTCTATTTTCCTCCAGGTCAGAAGCTGCTAAAATTTTATAAAATTAACATCAAAAATCACGGTGGCTCCACATCTTAAATCCGTCCTTGGGCCATAAGGACTAATCCTACCAAAGGAAATCTTTGGTTCAGCAATAGCCGTATAATTTACCGTACACACGCAACTATAATATAAGTTATACATGTTAGAGAGTTTCAACGTTGTTTAAAGAAGCATTGAAGATATTGTATCATGCTAGTATGCAGATCACATTTATCAGCATCATCATCACCACCATTAACCCATCAAGATTCAAGCCCCATACGAGTGATCGCGACAACAATAGAATACAATAGTATTTCTAAGAATCCCCGATCGAAGGATTCAAATATGCATCCTTACAATAATATTATGACTATGTATTTATGACCTTATTATTTGTACTTTTCATAGTCCTTTAGCTCAAGACTGATGTTTTGATCATTATTCTGTCATTTGACAAGCTATGTTTGCCGAATAGGCGCCGGCAGCCTATTCGGCAAACATCGCGTGACTTCGGCAAATTTCGGAGTTCGGAAAACGGCGCTGGCAGCCATTTCAGCAACCGGCGCCGGCAGCGGAGGCACTGCCTATTATTTATAATAAAATATTTAATTTATTATTTCTTATATATTTATTAGTCATATTCTTTAAAATAAACATTGTTTACAATATAATGTTTCATTTAACCCATCAATCCCCAAGCGGCAGCCGGCTGCCACATAACAATTGAAAGTATTGTGTCTGCTATACCCAGTGGAGGTGCTAAGATAACAAAATAATAACATAATGTAAATTGATTCTGGAACACACTGATATGGACTGAATTGTATTCCAGCGTCTGGTTACATTAATTCATCAAGCCGCAAGCGGCTACATCCGGCCACGATAACAATGAAAAAGCTATTGTGTCTCATTTTGCCACAACTGATTGGTTAAAGTAGCAATCCAGCCCCAAATTAGATTTTTGGGTTCCCAATCTTTTTCAGCCTGCGGCACAGTTACATGTCTCAATATTTTGTCAAGCCGCCTACTCTACCTATTTACAAAATGATACATAAATAAACACCTTTATTTATTATAGTTAAGCAGGCAAATAGTAATACACAAATATTTCATCATCATTCATCTGCTTGCTTTGTACAATTCATATTAAAATATTATTTTCTAATATATTTTGTGGTTTCGGATAATGATGGAGGATCAACTGACGGCGGTGCGGCGCCCCTCTTGCCTTTCCACGGCGCACAGTTTGGGAACCCCTGGTCTAAAGTGAAACCTTTGATAAAGTCTTAATTTATCTAAAGTTTTGTCTTGCAAATTCTGGGTTGAACTGTGAGTTATATTTTGGTACTAATTGTTTAGGTTTTTCCATTTCTTTATTTGTATCTCTGCCACTTAAATTCTTAAGGAACATCTCTGTTCTATATTTTTCTTCCATTTCTCTCTTTAGACGTGCTTCTCTTAGTTTATCTAATTTACTTTTTGCATCATTATTGGTATGTTTGCTTTTAGAATTTCCTTTATCTGAAAGTTTTTCTTTTGTGATATGATGTTTAGATTTGTCTTTCAGTGATTTAGTACAGTCATCTTTCTTTTTAAACATGTGAATAGGGTCGAGCCTTTGTTTTGACCTCCAGCCAATTTCTCCATCCTTTTCATCCAACTTGACCTTTTTTGGCTTGCCCTCCTCATCTTTGAGAACAAGTTTATCATATGTATCTTTTACTGTATCAGGCCGACAAAATCTTGATGTTTCAGGAGGTAGTTCATACCAATTTTTCTTTCCCAATGCTTCATTGGTATCTTGACCTAAATATGTCAAATATCCAATCTTTTTTTCATAATCTTCTTTCTTTTCTTTTATTTCACTATCGTGATCTTTGTTTGTCGTTTTAACCGCATGTTCCAAATCAGAAAATAGATTGATATGTTCAATGGGCGTATCATTTTTGTCAGGTATATGCACATCCTTTTCAGCCAATTCTTCTTTTCTTTTTTGTTTTAATACATTAAGCCGAGCTTCCCTATTGGCAGCTTCAATTCTTAGTGATTCCTGACGTTCTTTCTCTGCAGCTTCAGCTTCATCTTTTCTAACTCTAGCTATATTTTCTTTAGTTCTTACATGCCAACTGAAATTGGAAAAAAGGTATTAGTTTATTTTATAGTAACATAATATGTAGGTACATATTGGTGAAATAAAGACTAGAAAAAGAGTATATACCGTTTTTTTGGAAGAATATTCATTTTTGTTATAGTAAAAAACAAAATATGAATTATCAATCACGTTATTCACGGAAAATTTGTTTTATGTGTTACGTAGTATACAGTTTACATCCTCTTTGGTTTTATGGCTTGATACTACTTCTTCTTCTTACTTGTGTGACAGGAATAGAGAAATACGAATGTGACAGTTTTATTTTTTTTTTCCTAATTTGCTCACTGATAAAAGTTGCGAGTTGCCAGTAATTCTATTTGTCTCTGACCCAATCAAGTGTTCCATTATTGCACCAGTCAAATGCTATCACGATTGAACGATATTTAATTGGCTACCAAGACGATTTAATGCACAACAAATGAACAAACCAAGAATTTGGACTGGGACTTGTTAAGAAACTACCTCGTAAAATATCGTCTGTGGTCGATACGTCAAATCTTTGAGGCGTAGACAGATTTTTGTATCTGTATTCTGTACTAAAATTTTTGTTGTATTCGCTTGGAAATTTTAACATGGACGAAGTGGTGGACGCACTGATAATTTCCTTGTAATTTACAGACGAAAGTGTAACAAATAAATTATTTACATTTCTGAGACACTAACGTGCATAGATATGAGATTGATATTGATAAAAGAAAGTGTTGTATTTCGAATCGAAAAACTCACCGAGTGTACTAATTGCGTTTATTTGATTTATTTATCAACAGAATAGGTTAGTTCTAGCGAAGATCGTGATAAAATAGTAATATGGAAGCATTCGAGGAATGTCCTATTAACAACTCCTCATTATATACTAAACCAAACATCCTAGAGGAAAGCGACATAGTCGCTTCAGATTCAGGTGATTGCCACCAAACCAACGGAGTCGACATCGCGAACACCGAAAATGGAACACAACCTAACGACGTTACCGATGTTATGGAATCGGAACAAGTCGGGAATAAGGTGTGTAAAGAAGAAATAAATGACGATGCTGAGTCTAAACTAGAAGTAGAGCCTCGTCACGAAACTGCTGGACTGGAACCAACAAGCGAAAATTTAAGTGTTCTCGAAGAGCAACTTGTTGTCGTTACAAATATCCAAAATCAAAATGAGGATGTTATAAGTGAAGTAGTGACCGAAGTAACTATAGATGGCGTAGAACATGATAGTACCAATGTTGTTTGTGAAGGAAAGGTTTCGGAGCCTAAGGTTGAGGAAGAAAAACAAACTGAGTCCGATTCTTTGGAATTGTCTCAAAATGAAGTACAGTTTCAGACAGAGATTTTGGTAGAAAAGAATGATAATGATGTCAATGAAAATATAGTTGTTGAAAATAAGCCTGATGCAGAAACTATTATATTAAGTGAATTAGATCATAATATAGAATTAAGTGAAGTATTACAATCGGATATTGCTGATAGTAATGACACCCACAGTGGCACGATCAGGCAGGAGGTTTTCAATAAAGAAGAGTTGCTAGATATCTTACAGGGGAATGACGGCGATCAAGCCTCCATAGAGGAGGAATTGGAAGATGAAGAAAATAAAAAGAAACTGGAAGCTCAAATAGCTTTAAAACAACTTTCAAGATTATCAACTAAGATTAGAAGTACCCCAAAAAAAACGAGAGGTGAAGGAAAGAAGCCTCTCACCTTCAAAAAAAGAAGTAACCCTGATACAAATACTATTAAAAAACAAGAAAAAGATATCGGTAAACAGGTTACTGCAGAAAAAGAAACAGATGTAGACATAAAAATACAAGAAAAAAATTCAGCACATAAGCTTACAGTTGAGAAAACAGACACACCAAAAGAAGACACAAGAACAACTGAGGAAGAAGGAGCTGAACCAAAAAAAGAAAATGACAAGATATCAGAAACAGAAAATATTGTGTCTTCTTTAGTAATGGATTGGGATGATGATGAACCTATTGAATCAAAAGAATTGGATACTTCAAAAGCCAGTCAAATTTCAGAAATTAGTACAGATAATGTTGGTGAAGTAGGTGAACAGTCTGAAGAAAGTCAAGATCCACCTACTGAAGAAACTGTTTCAAAACTGGATAGCTCTCAAAATACTGACAAGACAGGTGATGACGAACCTCCACGACGAATAAGCAGGGTAATCAAGAAAAAAGTAATATTTGATCCCGACAATCCTGACACTTTTACCAAAGGCAAAACTTCATTAAAAAATAAAGATCCAGCAGAACCTACCCCTCCTAAGAAACCGAAACCAGAACAAATCCGTCAAAGGTCAAAATCGCCAGTATCAAAACAGCAATGGAAAAAGCCATCCCCTAAAAATAGCAAGCAATGTAGAAGGTTAACAGAAGTCGATAAGCTCTTAATGGATGAAGGTGCTGTAAACATGCTGTATCAATTGACACCGGATGCTCCAAAGGGCAAGAAAAATATGAAAACCAAGGCTGAGATTATCAAAAAATTACAAAGTTCCACTCCAGAGGCAAACGAAAAAGGAAGGTTCAGGGAAAGGAAAAAAGAAATTATAAAATATGAGGATGGAGAAGCGAAAAAGATTATTAGTGGAAAACTAAGAGCATCACTAAGCGCCTCTGTTAAATCTCCTTCAGTCAGTGAAGATTTTGAAACCCACAGTGCGGATGATTCAATAATATATCGTCGTCATTCTTCAAGCTCATATTCCAGCAGTTGCATGAGCCCTAGACGCTTAAGCGATGTTGAAACTGGCAGTGTACAGAATACCACACAAAAAGTTAAAGAAAACACTGCAGCTAATTTGGAAGAAACAGTTCAACAGGTATCTGAATCTTTCATGGCTGAAAGTGAAGCTAATCTATCAAGTAAAGAGATTGATTGTCTCTCAATAAAAGAAAAGCTAAATTCCAAATTATCTCAAGCTTTAAATAAGCGTAAAAGGGACAACACCAAGAATGACAAGCCCGTCAAACAAAAGAAACTATCAAAGGACGATATCCCGGATATAAGTGGTGATCAATTTAAATTCGTATCAATTGTGATTGAAAATAAACTGGCAACTGTGTGTGTTAAAAAAACAGCAGTCAAAATAGGAATTGAGGTGGGTATATTTTTCTATACGATATTATATAACTGTAATATTTTTAATAGTCCTTATTCATGGGTATTACGCAGATTGATTTAAATCAATTTTTAATTAATTAATCCCTCAGGCCCCTCGCGAGCACCGGTGATCGTGAGAACAAAAGAATACAATGGGAATTCCTAGAACCTCCGATTGAAGGATTAAATTAAATTATGTTAACTCTTTTTTTATTACAGGTTATAAAAGAATTAGAAGAGGCACTCCTGTATTTGGACAAACATAAAGATACATCAGTTACTTTGCTGTCATCTGAATGTGTAGTTTTATGTTCAAGTTTAGATTTAAATTTCTTATTGGAAGATAATAAGGAGACGAGAGTAAAGCAAGCTTACACTCTAGCTGATTCTATTAGGTATTTATCAAAAATTGCTGAGTAAAAATCACATAAAAAAACATTAAATTTTTATATTAGGTATTTTTTTTTATTTACAGTATTTAGTAGCTTTACAATATCTTTATACAAATACAGTTCTTTCTATTGTTTAATTTCTGTCATTTGACCAATGCACAATTTTGGTTGCAAAAAGAAATCTCCCCAACAACAGTCTTGTTGATTGTATAATGATGAGTCCCAACATAACAGAGAAGCTAATCAAGTGATGTATAATTTTAGGTTGCTGTTGTGCTCGGCGGCACAACACAGCAAGCTGCTATGCTGTAGCGTGTGGGGAGCTTGCTGCGGCGTGGGCCTCGCCCTGGTAACTTTCTGTGACGTCGTGCTGGCCTCCGAGTGTGCCACGTTTGCTCTGGCCATGGGATCAGCACCGTTGTTCCCAGGAACCGCAGCATTGACTGTCCGCTGTCAGGCGTTGCCGCAGGCTCTGGTAATTATTCTACCTACACTGCTACAGTTTTGGATTGCTCAACAAAGCTCAATTGAAAAGGAATAAATGTATTCATTATTATTACGTAAAATATAAATGTTTACTTATTTAGTTCTTATGACTGTTGCTTTGGCCTTTGAGAGACATGTAGGTACTATTTACTCACTTCGACATATTTTATAACAGATTTAATGAAAATAAAGATATTTATTTAGAAGATTTACTTTGAACTATAAAAACACATGTTTTTTCATACTATTATAATGTTGAGTAATGTTTGTTTGAATTTTTTACAGATCAACGACTTAGTCGTATTCGGGCGCAGAATTTCTTCTGGCGAGGCGTTGCGGAGCGGCCTCATTAGCCGCACGCTGTGGCCGGATCGCTTCCAGGAGCAGGTCGACAACATCGTGAGGGATATAGCGACGCAGCCCCAACCGGTGAGTACTAAGAGCGACCGCAGACTTATAATTTCAACTTGACCAAATGGCAAATAACTGGCATAGTATACAAATAGCTACAGCGACTTATGAGAGCTCGCACATTGCTCCAACTAAATTGTACAACCAAATAATTGGACACCAATCGTATTGGAACCGCGATTCCCTTTCGATTACCCTCAATAATTAAAAAGTTTCCAATTAAACTGTGACACTTACATGCAATTTAGTTCTTAGTCGGCCAACTTGGAATAGTATATCTGCGGTGACCCTAAGGATCCGTAAGAAAGTTGCCATTCATTGATTTAGTGTCAACATGCTCGGGACCAGGGCCCGTACCACGAAACGGTTTTGAGACTCAAACAATCGTACGAGAATGTTGCGTCCTACTCTAACAAACGTGAAATGACGCTGTTAGAGTAGGAAGCGGAATTCTCGTCCGATTGTTTGAGTCTCAAAAAGGTTTCGTAGTAGGCCTACAGGAGCGTGATGTTACCCGCATGCGGATTAGCAGGGCGATTCACGATTCCCGTTCGACACGGATTCGGTAACTTTACCGCGCGGTCATCGTTTATTGGATGTCGCGCGATGAAGTTTTTGAATCCGAGTCGAATTACGCATTTTGAATCAGGGCCCAGATCCGCGCGCGGCTGACAACCCGCGTGATAGGAAAAACGCCTCAATAGTCCTCGTAGCTTTCGCTTATTCGCCGACAGTAGGCCCGCCAGCCTCGCCCGCTGTAGAGTAGCTCCGATATCTGTACATGGCTGATTCCTCCGTCGTGGACGCACATGTGGTTCGCGGGACACAGGCACGACTGATATAGAGATTGGAGGTCGTCGCTCACGTTGCCACAGAACTCGCCGGTTCGACACGGGGGGAGGGAGGCGCAGCGATACGAGTGGTGGGTGTCGTTGGCGGCGTGCAGCTTCCAGTAGAAGGGCTGACGGCAGCGGCAGGTGACCGTGACGGTCGGCGGCGACAGTTGAATGTTACGATGGTGTAGGCTCTCGATCTCGTCTGGGTTCATCCGCTCGAGCGTGCTCGCCACCGTGAGCGGGACGTCCGTGATTTTGCACTCCGGCCAGTCGGTTATTGGTTTGCAAAACTGAAACGGCAATATACTATCAGGGAAGTTGATTGGTCACATGGCGGACCTGTATAATTTGGTCGCATTTACTGCCTAACTGCTTATGAATCAATTTCTTCGATGGTACATAAATAAATGTTTCATGTTACATATTTTCATACTTGTTCATGCCCGCAACTCCGTTGCGTAAAAAATCCTTTCTCTCGCGGGAACCCTACATCTTTCTAAATCGGTTCAGTGGTTTAAGCGGATACCGACACACAGACAGGCACTTTCGCATTTATAATATTGGTAAAGATAGTAGCGTGGGCAAAACGCAAAGGCAAGATTGTAACAATTGCCGCACCATTTGTAGAGAGCCATAGCGGTACCTGTAGGGTGGCTCTGTTGTTGAGGTGTATGTGGTGGTCGGCGGGCGCGGGGGTGTCGCACCGGTGTCGTCGACCGCAGCGACACAGCCGCAGCAGCGCGCGCGGTCGCCAGTAGCGCCGCAGCAGCGCCGCGCACGCCGCGCCAGCGCCGCACGACGCTAGACCACGCTCGCTCTCTTCCTATAACCTCATTAGTCATTACAATATACAGGCTATAACAAAACAAAATAAGTATACTACTTTAGGGTGTGTAAACGTGTTCCTTGTATAGAGTTTACAGTGACAGTAGCAACGCTGAAAGTGTTGCTGTTTTTTATTATTTATGGATGGGCGAATTCAGTTTTTTTTTTATAATTTACGTTTGCGAGTTTTACATTTATGAGGCATAAAAGTGAAAAGTAACTTTTTCAGCGTTGCTACTTTTACGATGAACTCTATTTAAGAGACAAATACAAACCCTAAAGTATTATCGCTTTCTTTAGTTGCGCTATCACTCGCAGCGTAACAGATTCATAACGATTCTCGCAAAACCAACCTAAATATAGAAATGTTATCGATATGTTTTCAGTGACAACAATCATTAAAATAAAATGTACTTACAATACCATAGTAATATAATTCTGTTTCCTCGATGTCCTCAGCTAAATTAACATAAAAGTAGAAAATAGAAAAAAATGAGATAAGGAGTAGTGATTTGATCATCATGCACTGCGCGGGCTAAAGTTAATGTGAGCCGGTAATAATGATCAACAGGTCACAACTCTAACCTAAATACAGTATTATACTGATAAGATATTATGCAGTATCTTACCGAGTTCCACTTGTTTATTTTCAATGTTAATGTTCTCGTTAGGACTTATATGCGTAAACATAAAATATTGCTACTTGTTGTTTAGTGAGCAGACTAAGGTTTTATAAAAACTACTAGCTATTTGACCGAGCTTTGCTCGGTATTCGATAAAACTCGAATAAAATGACATTTTCTAAAAATGATTCCTAGCTAGATCGATTTGTTGCCCCCGAAACCCCCTATATACTAAATTTCATGAAAATCGTTGGAGCCGATTCCGAGATTCCAATTATTTATTTATAATACAAGAATTGCTCGTTTAAAGATATAAGATAAGATAAGATACGTCTTTTAAAATACTTTTACTATGCCCTTTATTTCAGTATACCCCTAACCGTAAAAGTACAGAGTATGTTTTCATTTTACATTTGTGCTAATCGAACACGTTTAATTTCAGACAATTCTTCTCAAGAAGAAGCTGCTCAATTTGCGGAACAGCTTGGAGGAGGCGCGGCTGTCGTCGTGCCTGGAGGCCGAGCGAGACCTGCTGGTCGAGTACTGGACCTCGGTGGAGGGCCAGGAGCTGCTGCGGGCGACCTTGGACTGCGCCTAGCCGAGCCGCCCCACCCCGCGCCGCTCGCCCCGCCCCCCCGCGCCGATAACACCCACGATGAGGACACAGTGAAATTATCACTGCGAACTGCGGGGCCATGTAAATAAGATTTAATTTCAAAATTAATATAATGAATTTAATGTTGTTACGTGTCTCTGTATGGGTGTGTTGGGTTTAGCTCGTAAGCCGCTGAACGTTTCGAATTTAAGTGTGGGCAAAATTTTATGATAATTTTATTTCAATTTAGCTAATCGGATGGACTATACACAAATTATATTTGAATTAGGTAATATATTTTTATTATTATTTTTCTTACGAGAATACCTAGGTATATTTTATGGTACACTTTACATCGTAATGTTTGTTCGTTTGTCGTAGAAAAGACTGGTATAATTTGAATCGTACACGTTGCGATGTCAGTTTTTGTTTGGCAAATAGAGTTCGTATGTTATGTTGTAGATGAAATATGTTTATACGTTTGTTTTAGATTTTTATGAGTTTATGATAATGATTAGTTTTTACTTGTCATCAGCCAAAGTAATACATCGTTGCAAGCGACTGTAGCACTATGTACTGTGGTCTGTGACGCGCACACACCTGTCACCTCACGACTATTGATGTGCAATTCATTCCTTATGTGTACAAACGTCTTGACCCGTATTAATGTTTATACTACGACCGAGTAGGTCGGATTAATGTAGTGACATTAAGAGTATATTTTAAGTATAGCAATAACTTATTTTCTTTCTTTTCTGTGAGAAAAATAAAGTGCCTTTCATAGTACAGTATGCATTGTTATTTAATTCCATTCTTTGTTTTATGTCCAAACTAGATGACGCCGATTTTTTGTTTACGCATTGAATTAGTGGGTAGATCGATTTTTTTCGATCTACCCACTAATTCTAAGATTTTTCTTGTGACTACTCCACATATTTTGTTTCAATTTTTGTGAATCGACAAATTAATAGGGGTAGCCTGTTTTAAACTTAGAGCATTAAACCAGACCGGAGGCGCCACTCATAGGCATACCCCTCTGCCAAAGTTACAAGAGCGGCGCTCATACCCGTTATATAAAACTAGTTGCCGCGCGTCGTCCGCCATTCGTCGGGTTACATTACGCGCAGAATAAGCTCCGGTAAAAATGCCGAATTGCAGTGTTTTTTGGTGTAAAAATAGGTCACAAACTTCAAACCTACAAAAGGATAATAATTATAACATTTCATCTGTAAGTATTAAATTGTCCAAATACTATTAAATAATGCACATAATTAGCAAAAATAGAAAAATATTCATTAGTACTAAGGTGTTGCCAGTATGTTATAGAATGCAATATTCTGAGCAAGTTTTGTAGTTAAGTTTGATACTAAAACTGAATTTTTTCGTTTTCAATTATTATTTAAATATTCCTATTGTATTGAATTAATAATGATTATTATAGAATCGTGTAATTTTTTAAGGAAATGCTGCAATATCACCGCATTTATATCGCTGTATTAAAAAAGCACAGATTGTTAGATGACAATTTTATTAGTAAATTTACTAGGCATGTTTAAGATTATTATTACACTTTCCGATTGAATTATATTTTCAGTCAACACTTTATCAAAAAATGACAGTTTTTACTTGAAGAATCTGGCAGCACCTCAACAAATTTAGTGATGTGACTGCACAATCACAAAATATATCGATATTTTTTTTGTTTTTATCTCTTACCGCCGTACTCAGAGACATTTAATTATGATTAACTTTCAATTTAATGAAGAGTTTGACAGTTAATGTATGGACCTTATGTCAAAATTTTGAATTAATTACATTTAAGTAATTAATGTTCCACTCTGAGTGCGGCAGTTAGAACATTAAACCAGTCTGGTTTAATGTTCTAAGTTTCATCTAGATATTTTTTTATATGTATTAAACTAAAAATTAGTGCTGTCACAGCACAACGGCTAATTTTTCGCGAAACCGGTTGGCAAAAAAACAGTCTTTCTCTGCGAAGTCTCGTCCTATTGTTATAAATATTGCCTTAAATGAAAGGTAATATAACATAACCTACCATAAGAAACAAAAAAGGGTTTTGTTAAGCAAAAAGTCATAAATTGTTAAAAAAAAAATAAGAGAAAACACGTGCAAATTTTACAACTATTGTATTTTTTTACAGAAACAGCCCCCATAACCCATTTTTATTGATTATTGTAATATCCAAAGAGCAAGCGTAATTTTGTGAGTCCTGATTTGTATGAAAAGATATGTACGCGACCGAAATTCTACGACTCACAACTCACAAATTACGCTCGTTTGGCTTCACCCTTAGTCAGTTTCGTGGGCACAATCGTTCCACAAAATATCAACCATTTAAAAAAATCTTTATTTTTTCTTACAGATTTCCAAAATATATTGGGATTCGATCTGTGTGGGTTAAAGCATGTGGGAACCATGAATCATGGACTCCTAAAAGAACGAGCACAATTTGCTCCGCACATTTCGTAACTTCCTGTTTCATCACACAGTCAAATAATAAGAGAAGATTGAAACAGAACTCCATTCCAGCTTTGAAATTGTCATCCGAGGTAATTTTCATTTACTTGCCCACGACTATGTCTGCATAAAATATATTATTATGATCTGCTGCTTTTAAAGTAGTGCGAGGGTAAACAAGGTATCTTTTTTGTTCGTTTCAGGTTCAACCTTGCGAAAACTCTGAGGATGAACAAGAACCAAAAAGGAAAAAAATTTAAACTCCTCAGCCAGTTCAAATCGAAGAAGGTAAAACTCGCAAACTACAAACCTATCCACCGGATCACAACATTTGTATTGCAACCACTTCAACTGTCAATCCAGAATTACACGATACACCAAGAAAGAAAAAATTGAAGAAACAGCTACAGATGAAAAATAAACAAATAAAAAGACTTCTGTCGCAAAAAAGTTATTTAAAGAAAAAAGTAGCAGGACTGCAAGAAATATTAAAAACCCTTTCCGATAAATCTTTGATTGATAAAGAAGAGCGTCAAGTTTTAGACAAAATTGGTGTAGAGGAGAAAGAACTTCTTAAGAGACAGTTAATTAAAAGCAAAACAGGAAAAATCCCTACAACCAAATATTGTTCGGAGCTTAGATGTTTTGCTTTAACGCTACATTTCTATTCGCCCAAAGCCTATAGGTATGTGCGAAAAACTTTTGGGACATGTTTACCTGCACCAAGGACCCTTACAAGATGGTACAGTTCTATCGACGGGCAACCAGGTTTTACAAAAGAAGCGTTGGTTGCATTAAAACTAAGAGCTGAGTGTAATCCTGAGAAGAAAATATATTGTACTTTGGTTTTTGACGAAATGAAAATAAAAAAATCTACGGAGTATATATCAAGCACTCAAAGACATTACGGCTACGTGAATCATGGATTTGATTTCATTTCGGATAATTCTGAAGAGGCAACTGACGCTTTAGTATTTTTGTTAGTTGGGATAAATACAACGTGGAAGTTACCAATTGCCTACTTTTTAATAAAAGGCATTAATGCTAGTTTGAAAGCGCGACTTGTGACACAAGCTTTCCATTTAGTCCATGAAACTGGTGTAGAGATCAAAGCATTGACTTGTGACGGTACTAAAGCTAATCTTGCTATGGCTGAAGAGCTAGGCTGCTGTTTGGACGTTAAAAATTTACAAACCATTATTCTAGATCCACAAACAGGACAACAATGCTTCTTTTTTTTTAGATCCCTGCCATATGCTCAAGCTTGTGCGAAATTCATTCGAGCATTACAAGTTCTTTTCCAAACCAAACTCAGAAAATTACATTCAGTGGTCTTTAATTCAAAGATTGCATGAATTACAGGAACATGAATTATTTTACCTGGCGAACAAATTAAAATCAAACCACATTTATTTTAAAACGAAAATAATGAACGTTCGGCTAGCAGCCCAGCTTTTCAGCACAAGTGTGGCCGATGCATTGACATTTTGTAAAAATGAGATGAAGTTGCCCATGCTTGATAGTGACAACGTCCTTGAAACTGCAGAATTTTTAAAATTGATTAATGATTTATTTGACATACTTGATAGTAAAACTTGGGGTGATCGGCTTAAGCAAGCTTTAAATCCAAAAAATTATGAAACTGCTTTTGCGAAATTAGACGAAGCAAAAGAAGTTCTTTTGAATTTGGAGACTGACGTTCAAAACCGTCAACAAATTACAAAAAGAGTCAATCTTTTGGAGTCTCCTCGTTACACAGGTTTTCTTGGATTTCTTGTGTGCATAGAAAGTGCAAAACGTTTATTTGAAAACTTAGTTTTGGCTCCTAATGCACAAATAACATACTTACCCCTGCACAAAACGAGCCAGGATCATATAGAAATATTTTTTTCAGTTGTTAGAAGTCACGGTGGTTATTCAGATAATCCATCTGCTCGTCAATTTGAAGCCATTTATAAAAAATTGTTAGTCCATACTGAATTGATCCGGAATGAGAGGGGTACAAACAGTATCCCACTAGAAAAAATTTCAATTCTTAATTGTACGTCCGCGATTAAAAAAATCAATTCTAGCTCGCAACAAAAGGAATTCGAAATACCTTTAACGGATAATCCTTCAGAAGAGATTGACATGATCACAGAAATAGAGGCACAAACATACTTATCACCTTTTGGCGAGAAAGTTGTGGAATATATCGCAGGCTTTGTAGTATTTTCTATTATAAAAATAATTAAATGCAGCACATGTATAAAAGGTCTATGTGGTCAACCGAATGAGAAAAGTTTAGCATATCAAAAAAGTAGAGGTGGTCTTAAGTACGCTTCGAAGGAAGTTATTGATATGTGTCGTCTTTGTGAAGTGCAAATCCGAAAACATTTAACTCCTGACAAAAAAGTTAGTCGTTCTTGTTCAACGCAGAAAGTTACAAATAAAGTGATGGAATACTTTATTGGCAAGCAATGTTTTCCTTACATCGGGGGTCACTATTTTGATAATGATTTCATTGTGCACAATATTGAATTAGCAAAACTTGTAACAGAAAAATATACCAATGTTAGAATTACTTATTTATCTAAGAAAAGTGACCCTCAAAAGTGTATAAGGCATGTATACACAAAACTAATTCACTTCAAAAATCAATAAAATTGTATCTTCTTTTTTTACTATTCCTTCCTTTACTATCCCCAAGTCTTTACATTTTATACATAATAAAATTGTTAAACTATATACATAATTTGTTTCTATATTTCCTTACCCATACCCAATACCCAACTGCAGTATTATATTGTGCAGTTTGTTGCTTATATAAAATCCTGACATATATTAGTAAATTATTACCCTTCGCTTTTTCGGCAATTGGGTAAAAATAATCAAGTGTTTCTGGTAGACATAAGAATTCATCGATAGTCGAATATCGATAATGTCATGCACTAGCTTGTTTCATTTTGCTGCTATTGTTTAAATTTTTTACTATGCTATTGTGTTGTATACTGACAGACATCGTTACGTGGGCGACTGTGTGAGTATGCGATTGTGTGCGTGTAGTTTATGAGTGTGTACGATATTATTGTTGTGTGCGTGCATAGCGACATGATTGAAAAGTCTATGTGTGCTACCTCACCCCGCACCGAAAGTGGCAGATATTTTTGCTTAGGAATTATTACGCGTGGCGCCTCCGGTCTGGTTTAATGCTCTAAGGTTTTAAACTATGAAGTACCAGAAGCGCATAACGTATGAAGAGGTGTCTGCGTTCAATTATTTCGAACTACCCACTAATTCTAAGATTTTTCTTGTGACTACCCCCAATATTTTGTTTCAATTATTGTGAATTGCCAAATTATATGCTCTCCTGGTACTTCATAGTTTAAAACAAATATGTTTTAAACTATGAAGTACCAGGAGAGCATAAATTATGAAGAGGTGTTTGCGTTCGATTTTTTCGACCTACCCACTAATTCTATGATTGTTCTTGTGACTACCCGCAATATTTTGTTTCAATTCTTGTGAATCGACAAATTAATAGGGGTAGCCTGTTTTAAACTATGAAGTACCAGAAGCGCATAACGTATGAAGAGGTGTTTGCGTTCAATTATTTCGAACTACCCACTAATTCTAAGATTTTTCGGGGGTACAATATTTTTTTCAATTCTTTCAATTTTTCAAATCGCAAAAAAAATCTCCAATACATTAAAAAAGTATATTTAAATTCTTTCAACATTGGATATAATCGGTTTGGGTCTCGATTTGAACAGTAATTTCTTCTTCACCACTGCCTTCACTTTATACATGGTTTTGTCCCCGTGATGTTTCTCTACTACGGCCATGGGCTGGTCTAGTTTGACCTCCTTGCCGTTGAGGACGTGATGGCCTAGCACGAGTACGGGGTGTTTGTTCCTGTTGAAGAAGTGCAGGTCTCCCACCAGGGTGCCTCCGCCGTCCTCGCTCTTCATCTGCACGAGACCCTGGAGCTCCACCAGAGCCCACTCTGGCACACCCCCTTCCGTTTCCGTTTTGCTGAAACAAATACAGCTATGAATACTGGATTAACGCTGCCTTTAGTTAGGAATATATGTTAGGGAAAACATTGTAAGCGATGTCAGAATCCCCGGCGGTTATGTCGCCGGTATAAAATGTAAAAAATCTAGGAAATAAAATAATTTATCTAATCTATAATGTATTTTGTTTTTATTATTTTAACATGCGCACAAAGCTAATATAATTAGCTTCAGTTGTAACTATGTATGTAAGAAAAACTTGGAATCTCCACTTCTCGGTCTTCGACAAGGAAAATACAATCACTATGTTTTGCACACGCTCTGAGTTCTGATGACAATACAAATGAGTAGCTAAAAAACGTCATTAGGCGGCCTTCCCAAGATGACGGACAGGCTATTTGTAATGTACAGTTCGACAAGGCTGGCCTTGTCAAACTGCACCTCTTTGATATGGGTATCAAATGAGGCTTTGCTGAGAGGAATACGAAAAAAAATTGTCACGTGACTTAAATCCAACATGGCGGACATTCAAGATGGCAGATTGGCTAAAGCGTGTTTTTTAGTTTTACTATTATTAATTTAAGTTAACGTAATATTATAAAGGTATATTTATTTACTTTAAAGGGAAGTGGAATGGTATTATAGGTTTATTAAAAATAAATAAAAAACTAAAAAATAAAGAATTATATTTTATTACAGTTCTTAAAAAATCAAGATAATTTTGTCACGTTATAGATATACAGTTATTTGTATTTTAGCCACTTAGTAAACCACCAACCGTTTTTGGAAGTGGAATATATTTAAGTTTTGTATGTCTGAAACAAACTGAAACGGCCTGTGATTCAAAGGGTCCATAATAGGGCCCATTCACTATCCTGCATTGCAGTCCTGTTGCAGTCCGCCCTGCAGGCCTGCAACACCATTCACTATCCTGCATAAACCGCCGTGCAGTCCGCCGGCTTATGCTGGATAGTGAATGGTGTTGCAGGCCTGCACGGCGGACTGCAACAGGACTGCAATGCAGGATAGTGAATGGGCCGTTTATTAAGAATGGGTAGGATGGTTCCAAAATCTAAACGATCCAAAATAGGCAGGATTATTGGGTATCTAGCGACAGCAACGTAGTAGACATTTGACACGTATTGGTATCGAAGATTTCGCATACAATTTTTTTATAGACAGCTATTATTGTGCAATATATACAGTCAAACGCCTGTTCCTTTGCTAACGCAGGACACACAATCATCCTGCCTGATATTGAGCAAAATAATATGCTGTCAACGCTTGATGCTTTGCCACAGCAAGACACGTTACTCTTCCGATTTTGCGTGCTCGACGTATGCCTCACCTCAGTAGCGGAACTTCTTGAATAAACTCGTAGCTCGAGGTAGAGGGCGTCATTAGCGCGTCGGAAGCCAAGATACGTAAGAGCCTATCCACACGGCGCGTTGCGTTGAGGCAGCCCGCAGCGCTACCGTTTGACGCATAGCCGGCCACACACAAGCAGTCTTGACGTAAACACCCACTCCCGCCTCGTCTCGGGGGCTGCTGTCCGTCATGTGTGCGTTGCGCGCTGCTGTCACGACACAGCGCGCCGTGTGAACACCTTTTTTTATATGTAAAACAACGCAACGGCAGCGCTGCGTCGACGCAACGCTGACGCAACGCGCCGTGTGGACAGGCTCTATTTGTATTTTGTACCGTTTCTGCGACGCGGCGGTCACTAACCTCAGTAGCGGAACTTCTTGAACAGCGGGTGTTTGTTTGTGGCGCGTCGCTCGAAGTATAGCGCGTCGTCGGCGCCGGCGAGTGAGGCGAGGGTGCCCGTGCGGCGCGCCGCCCCCGCCCCGCCCGCGCCCCCCGCACCGCCCTCGCGCTCGTCCTCGCACTCGCTCTCTGTCGTCGCCAGCACCTGCGCACAAACACCATACTATTAGGGCCGATTCACACCGGAATGGCAGAGGCGAGGCGAGCAGTTTCAGTGTCATATGATTTTAAACTTTATAATCATTATTGTAATACATAGTATCGCTTGAGAAATCGACGCCGCCGGCGGCCGCATGATGCCACGAGCGGCCACGAGCGTCCACAGGCGGCTGTAGATTTCTCAAGCGATATTATGTATTACAATAATGATGATAAAGTTTAAAATCATATGACACTGAAACTGCTCGCCTCGCCTCTGCCAT
Organism: Polyommatus icarus; assembly: GCA_937595015.1. Classification (NCBI taxonomy): domain Eukaryota; kingdom Metazoa; phylum Arthropoda; class Insecta; order Lepidoptera; family Lycaenidae; genus Polyommatus; species Polyommatus icarus. The sequence goes on along the minus strand of OW569336.1, from coordinate 8,478,268 downwards.
TCCGGTGTGAATCGGCCCCTAGTGTCTAAACACACCATACCCAAGTTCCGCGGCGGAAGTTCGGCAATGATTACATCAGCAATGTCAAACTCATACAATATAACGCGGCGGAATTTCGGTATGGTGTGTCATCGGTAATTTGAAATAGTTACATTGCAGGCGGAATCATGCCGAACTTTCGCCGCGGAACTTCAGCATGGAGTGTTTAGACATTTAGGCTACGCTTCAACCGGAGATGTATTGCGACTTGCGAGGGATGTGTTTTTGAGAACCAATAGAATCACTTCATTGACGTGACCTTGCCATGACATCGCTCAGCGTGGCAAAGCTATTGGATCTTAAAAACACATCTCTGGTGGAAACGTAGCCTAACATGAACGCTGTTACGCATTTTACCCACCGAACCTTACTAACCCACAAAAAATTACGTATTGAGTTATGAATACAGTTATGTTCTTTAGACGATTGAGAACAAGACTGCATTTGAAGTGCCCCAACATTTTTTAACATTTGTCTATACAATATTAAAAATTAAAGTTACGCTTTCAATGCTGCTACTTTCACAGTGAACTTCATTCTACTTTTGGTCGGGTTATACCGACTTTACACAATCCGGCCGAATAAAGTAGGCCCGCTTGGGCATTTATGTTTATTTATGGGCATATTGCTAATTATCCAAAAATAATCACGATCAAATGGTAGTTTTTGCGCCTTGTATTTTTTCACAGAGAACGTTTGTACACTTTAAATAATAAATATTAACGTTCTGACACATTTTTATTTGCAACTAGATGATACGGAATGCCCGCAACTCCGTTGCGCCAACATTCGTATATCGCGCGGGAACCGTACATTTTCCGGGATAAAAGTATCCTATGTCCTTTCCCAGGACTCAAAGTATCTCCATGCCAAACCGACAAAATTTTTCGACTTGTAATAAGTGAAGCCGCCAACTAGGCCGCCGACAAAAAGTTGCCGACATATGTCGGCGGCCCGGCGGGCTCAGTGTGTGTTGCGCTTTATATCTGTCTGCTGCATCAACAGCATGTCTAGTGTAGGAGTTGGACGTACCTGCTGCAGCAGCATGCCCTGCTCCTCGCGCGAGCCGTACATCATGTCCGGTTCCTGGTCCATGCCTTTCAGTTCCGTGATCACCTGAAATTATTTATTAATTATTATTAGGTATACTAGCGACCCGCCCCGGCGTCGCACGGGTATAAAATATATAGCCACTAAAAAAATATGCCTATAGCCTTCCTCAATAAATGGGCTATCTGACACTGAAAGAATTTTTCAAATCGGACCAGTAGTTCCTGAGATTAGCGCATTCAAGTTAGCCCTTTCAAATAATTTAACCCGTTTTTTCCATATTTTCATCTATTTCTTCGCTCCTATTAGTCTTAGCGTGATAAAATATAGCCTATAACCATCCTCGATAAATGGGCTATCTAACACTGAAAGAATCATCAAAATCCGTTGCGTAGTTTTAAAGATTAAAGGGAACAAAGGGACATGAAGGAAAAAAAGCGACTTTGTTTTATAATAAGTATAGATTATGTTGACATTTTTATTGTGAGTACAGAAATGTGTGTCAATTCAGACTGCACGCGACGCGTATAAAATGCATTTCTAAATTTGTATTGAATTGACAAATTAGCATGACGACAGAAAGCGTAATGCGATAGCCTCGAGGATTCCGCCGCGTGCTATCGCATTATGCTTTCTGTCTCGGTCTAGCAAATGGCAGTTCTAAGCGACAGAAAGAGAAAGGGCGACGAAAAAAGGAGATTCCCTGCTGCCAGATGAGGTCCAACCCTTACGCAATTGAAATCTGTCAAATCCATGCAAGTTTATAAATTGACCCTAGGGTGTTTTACATTACGGGCTTATATTTTTATATCTGTATTTGTAAGATATAAAAAGAGTACAAATATAGAATTTCGCTTTACAAGCTTATAACGCCTCAGTATGAGTCGGGGAGTAAATATATCTTCTAGCTGTATCCCTGGTTAATACCTTGTGGCTGTACCCCTGGTTAAACATATCTTGTAGCCGCACCCCTGGTTAAACCTACTTTGTAACCGCACTCCCGGTTAAACCTACCTTGTAACCGCACTCCCGGTTAAACCTACCTTGTAACCGCACCCCTGGTTAATATCCTGTAACCGCACCCCTGGTTAAACCTACTTTGTAACCGCACCCCTGGGTAAACCTACTTTGTAACCGCAACCCTGATTAATTCCCTGAAACCGCAACCTTGGTCAAACATACTTTGTAACCGCACCCCTGGTTAAACATACTTTGTAACCGCACCCCTGGTTAAACCTACTTTGTAAGCGCACTCCCGGTTAAACCTACCTTGTAACCGCACCCCTGGTTAATACCCTGTAACCGCACCTCTTGTTAAACATACTTTGTAACCGCACCGCTGGTTAAACCTACTTTATAACGCACCCCTGGTTAATACCCTGTCACCGTACCCCTTTTTAAACCTACCTTGTAACCGCAACCCTGGTCAAACATACTTTGTAACCGCACCCCTGGTTAAACCTACTTTGTAACCGCACTCTCGGTTAAACCTACCTTGTAACCGCACCCCTGGTTAAACCTACCTTGTAGCTGTACCCCTGGTTGACGAGGAACCGCTGTCGTTTACGGCTGTAGGCCATCTCCAGCGTGTCCTGAGAGACCAGCGTGTAGAAGAACGCGTTGTATTCCTCCGCCAGAGCGCCCTTCTTCGCACGCAGAATACGACCTGCGATATCCACACTTTAGTTTTTAGGGTTCCGTACCCAAAGGGTAAAAACGGGACCCTATTACTGAGACTTCGATGACTGTCCGTCTGTCTGTCTGTCCGTCTGTCTCCAGGCTGTAACCTAACGGTAATAGCTAGAGAGTTGAAATTTTCACAGATTATGTATTTCTGTTGCAAATGAATTAAATATTTAAGGGGGGCTCCCATACAACAAACGTGATTTTTCAAACATTTTTTGCTCGGTATCAATGATGACAACAGGTAGGTACTTGAAATTTTCACAATTATATGTGTTCTTTAATAATTAGTAATAATATTTAAATGAAATTAAAATTTAAGGGCCCCCCTTAAATTTTTGGCCTATTTTTGCTCTATAACGGTACGGAACCCTTCGTGCGGGAGTCCGACTCGCACTTGGCCGATTATTATTTATTTTTTATTCGGCCCCTTACTCGGGACCTCTTGTTCCCCCTTCAGTAAGATGGGACAATTAATTGCTTTATAAACTACTTACTACTTACTATAACAATTCATTAGCTATTATTTATAGATTTCGCTTTATAATAATAATAATAAAAGAGTTTAGTGTGTTTCCACAGGAAATGAGCTAAGCTGCGTTGTCAAAAACGTGTGTATGGCATCCAATCCAAATCATGGCTGGGGTAAGGCAAATGCAGCGACTTACGAGGGCTGCTATTTATGTATCCGGAACTGGCCACTTACAAGAACAATATTTAAAAAGTAATTACAACATTTGAAAATAGAACTCTTTGGTTGAAGAATACATTTTATTTCATGTGACTGTCAATTATTTTTCCATTGTGGCGTCATTTTGAAAATTGCGTGTCTTCATTTGCCATGGATTTAACGCGTGAACATTTTCGTGCAATGATTTACTACGATTTTCGGCGTGGGCTAAATCAACAACAGTGCTTTATTCAACTCACCGCAACTTTTGGAGATGAAGCACCATCAAAAACAACTGTTTATCACTGGTACAGTGAGTTTAATCGTGGGCGGTCTATGCTCACGGATGAAAATAAAGAAGGTCGCCCAAAAACAGCTGTTGTCCCACAAAATATGGATGCTGTGCGGGAACTAATAATGCGTGATCGTCATGTTACATATCGCGAGATAGAGGCGTCCTTAGGCATAAGTATGACGAGCATACATAAGATATTACACGAACATTTAGCTGTAAAAAAATATGTTCGCGTTGGATTCCGCATAACTTGACAATCGATCAAAAACGGGCTCGTGTCGATTGGTGCAAAAAAATGATAAAAAAATACAACCGTAGTACGTCAAAAGCCGTTTATAATATCTACACAGGTGATGAATCTTGGATCTATGCATATGACCCCGAAACTAAACAACAGTCAACAGTGTGGGTGTTCCAAGATGAGCCGAAACCAACAAAAGTTACTCGTGCAAAAAGTACTTTGAAGCAAATGGTCGCCTGTTTTTTTGGAATTAATGGACATGTGGCTACAGTGCCATTAGAGAATCGTAAAACGGTTAATTCTGAATGGTATACGACCATTTGTTTACTAGAAGTCTTTGAAGAAATAAGAAAGGACAACCGACAACGCAGAATCATATTACATCACGACAATGCTAGCTGTCACACCTCAGCTGAAACAACTCAGTTTTTGGAGGGTCAAAAGATCGAATTGACTGGTCATCCGCCGTACAGCCCTGATTTGGTACCTAACGATTTCTTTTTATTTCCATACGCGAAGAACAAATTACGTGGTCAACGTTTTTCGAGCCGCGAAGAGGCTGTTGATGCGTTCAAAATGCACGTTTTGGAGATACCTCAATCAGAATGGAAAAAGTGCTATGAAAATTGGTTCCAGCGTATGCAAAAGTGTGTCGATCATCGCGGCGAATATTTTGAAAAGCAATAAAACCATATTAAATGATATATGTTTGTTTCTTTTTTTAATTCCGGATACATAAATAGCAGCCCTCGTATATTAGTTTTCACAAACATTCCTCACGACACCGCTTCACTCAGCTCTAGTGGAAACGCAACCTTGGATTTAATTTATACCAGGGGTTCCCAAACTTATTTTGCCAACTGCCCACTTTGAGAACAAATTATGTCTTAGCGCCCCCTTTGTTTTAATTTAAAATGCATCCAGATGAAATAAATCACACCCCAAGCCTACACAACGCCCCATTTTTTTTTCTGGGTCCCACACCGCCCCCCTTTAACTCCCCTTGTGTTACAAAATTTAAATACCTCGGTCACGTGGTGACAGATACTCTCAGTGATGAGGAGGATATTGAAAGGGAGCGCAGAGCGCTATCGATCCGCGGTAATAACACAGTTTTGCCAGGTGTACAGCGCCTGTCAAGATAACGCTTTTTAACCGACTTCCAAAAAACGAGGAGGTTATTAAAGCATTTTGTCAGACGTTATACACCTGTGGTCTGTGGGCCAGCTTTACTCAACGGACCTATGGCGCCTTGCGGGTCCTCTACAGTAACATATATTCCTTACTAACATTAACAGTAACATATACTATTACACGATACCAGTGATAAACAGTTGTTTTTGATGGTGCTTCATCTCCAAAAGTTGCGGTGAGTTGAATAAAGCACTGTTGTTGATTTAGCCCACGCCGAAAATCGTAGTAAATCATTGCACGAAAATGTTCACGCGTTAAATCCATGGCAAATGAAGACACGCAATTTTCAAAATGACGCCACAATGGAAAAATAATTGACAGTCACATGAAACAAAATGTATTCTTCAACCAAAGAGTTCTATTTTCAAATGTTCTAATTACTTTTTAAATATTGTTCTTGTAAGTGGCCAGTTCCGGATACATAAATAGCAACCCTCGTAAAAAGTATTAAATAATTATTCCTATCTAATAGTGTCTTTTTCCGAATTCGGCTAAAACTCAACTATTTCTGTACTCAATCTTCATCATTTTGAAGTCGGTGCCAGTTCCAAAAATTTCAAATATTCCGTCAGAGAACTGAAGATTCATCTGGTACCGACTTCAAAATGATGAAGATTGAGTACAGAAATAGTTGAGTTTTAGCCGAATTCGGAAAAAGACACTATTAGATAGAAATAATTATTTAATACTTTTTACGAGGGTTGCTATTTATGTATTGTGAAAGTCTTGCGTAAAGAAGCAAAACACATCCTCACAAATTTTCGCGGTTATAATTTTAATACATAATAATAATAACTCCCACTCCGGTTTCGGCGACGGCGCGGTGGCCGGTTGTATTGAGACCAGGCCAGCTACGCAGGAGTAATACACAAGAGCACTCTCTATTCAAAGGAATATTAACGTGTTATTTCCAAGTTTGATTAGTTAAATGCAGGCTGATCAGTTGATTTTCTGACAAGTAAGATGAATTATGCGTCGGATGGGTATGTAAAAAGTCGGTCCTGCGCCTGATCTCTCGCCAGTCGTGTCGGTCTTCCGTCCCACTGGGTTATGAGAGTAAAGACTCTCATAACGTGTCGACACGACTGGCGAGAGATCAGGCGCAGGACCGACTTTTTACATGCCCATCCGACGCATAATTCATCTTACTTGTCAGAAAATCAACTGATCAGCCTGCATTTAACTAATCAAACTTGGAAATAACACGTTTCCAACGCGGGAATCGAGCCCACGACCTCTGAGTTAAGAATCACGCTCTAAACTGCAGAGCGTGGTTCTTATACTACTTCTACTTTAGAGTCAGTCAGCCACTGGGCCACGGAGCCGGTACATTAATATAATAACCTGACGCCTCCGTGGTCTAGTGGTATACAGCGCGGCTCTCGACTCGGAGGTCGTGGGTTCGATTCCTGCGTTGGAAACATGATATTTCCAAGTTTGGTTAGAACAATGCAGGCTGATCACCTGATTGTCTGACAAGTAAGATGATCCATGCGTCGGATGGGCACGTAAAAAGGCGGTCCTGCGCCTGATCTCTCGCCGGTCGTGTCGGTCTGCCGTCCTACTGGGTTATGAGAGTAAAGGAATAGAGAGTGCTCTTGTGGATAGTTAATGGAATCAGGCGTTACTTTGCGGAAATCCATAGCTTAAAATTTAGTTTGTTATTATTTTTAGCAAAATTCCGCGAAATAAACTTCCACCTTTAAGTAAATGAGTGAGTGCACGCATAGGCATGCGTACAGCACCTCCCTCCTCCCACACTGCCTATGCGTACACTCGCATGCAAGAACTTGCAAACACCACCACCACACAATCGACTTGACGGACGTTGTTCGTAGAGTCCACATCCTGAGGATGCTCCGGTGTTGGAGCGAAACGCGCGTCGAGGTTTTCAACCTGCATGGTGGTGAGGGGCCTTGCACGGATTTGCCAACATTATTGCTTGTGTGGTGGTGGTGTTTGCAAGTTCTTGCATGCGAGTGTACGCATAGGCAGTGTGGGAGGAGGGAGGTGCTGTACGCATGCCTATGCGTGCACTCACTCATTTACTTAAAGGTGGAAGTTTATTTCGCGGAATATTGCTAAAAATAACAACAAACTAAATTTTTTTTTTTTTGACGGACGTTGTTCGTAGAGTCCACATCCTGAGGATGCTCCGGTGTTGGAGCGAAACGCGCGTCGAGGTTTTCAACCTGCATGGTGGTGAGGGGCCTTGCACGGATTTGCCAACATTATTGCTTGTGTGGTGGTGGTGTTTGCAAGTTCTTGCATGCGAGTGTACGCATAGGCAGTGTGGGAGGAGGGAGGTGCTGTACGCATGCCTATGCGTGCACTCACTCATTTACTTAAAGGTGGAAGTTTATTTCGCGGAATATTGCTAAAAATAATAACAAACTAAATTTTAGTGCTCTTGTGTACTGCGCACTGTGTGTGTGCGCACACACGCAAATTACTCCTGCGTAGCTGGCCTGGTTTCAATGAAACCGACCACCGTCACCGAAATCGGTATGGGAGCTATTATTATTATAATAACGTGGAGCGCACCTAATCTCTGCGCCTCCTGTCGTCGCGAGCCGCCGTGCGAGGAGATCTGTATGAGCACGTTGGCCTCGGGCAGGTCGAAGCTCGTGTCCGCCACCTTACTCACGAATATCGTGTTCACCTGCAGACAATATAAAAATATAAGATTTGAAATACTTATCCATCATATCCAATATCATATCCATCACTAGCTGTGCCCCGCGGTGTTACCCGGGGTTTTAGGGGAAAATAAATTGTGATATTTTCTCATAGTAACGCCTCTAGTCCACCGACGCTGCGAACTGCGAAACAGCGGCGAACCATTTCAACGACAACGCGTTATATTGCATCTCGCTCTATTCCTGTTTCGCATTAGTTTCGCAGATATTTCGCAGTTCGCAGCGTCAGTGGACTAGAGGCGTAAGTGTTAATCCAGGGTATCAACTGTCAACTAGCTCAATACCAAAATTTTATTAAATTCGCTCCAGCCGTTTAGATGTGAAGATGTAACAAACATACAAATTACAAACTCATAAACTTTCGCCTATATCAGTGTGATAATAATCAATCGTGGCAAAGTAGATTCCATTTTGAAAATGTTAATGTGTCTAATATGAATAATAGTGAAGACGACTTTGGTTAGGCCAAACTATGTCAATTTGAATTATGACCATAATTCAAATTGACATAGTTTGCCAACTAAAATTATGCCAACAAAAGTTTGGCTAAATTATGTACATGTTACGCTTAAAGTTGGAAATCAAAAAATAGCTCACAACGCGTTGTGGTCACAGTGAAACAGTCACGACGCGAAATTCGCGTTGTGGCTCTAATGAAAACGGCCACGACGCGTTCTGGCAATCACAAAAAGACCATAACGCGAAATTCGTGTCGTGGCTGATATTTGTTTTTTAGGGTTCCGTACCCAAAGGGTAAAAACGGGACCCTGAAGCTCGGTATTAAAAAAATTCAAAAACCACCCATAAAATGACATTTTATGAAAATGATTCCTAGCTAGATCGATTTATCGCCCCCGAAACCCCCTATATACTAAATTTCATGAAAATCGTTGGAGCCGATTCCGAGATTCCAATTATATATATACAAGAATTGCTCGTTTAAAGATATAAGATAATTATATTAAAATAAAATAAAAAAATAAGGGCGGCTCCCATACAAAAAACACAATTTTTGGCCTGATTTTGCTCTATAATGGTACGGAACCCTTCGCGCGCGAGTTCGAATCGCACTTGGCCGATTATCTTGATTTGTTTTACTTGATTAACTTGTTTCACTGTGACCACAACGCGTTGTGAGCTATTTTTAACCGACTTCCAAAAAACGAGGAGGTTATATGTTCAGCTGTGGATATTTTTTTTTGTATGTTCAACGATTACTCCGCCGTTGGTTTCACTCCAATTTGGTACCAGTTCACAAAAGTGGTGACCTGATGATGGGATCCAGGAGTAATCGAGGGAACTCCTCGAAATTTATATGGAAACATATGGTGATTTTGGTTTTATGTGAAGTGTACTAAGAATATGCTACCAAAAAGTCAAATATTGGGTCAAGGTATACCATGGTTTCGAAGATACTGAGAGAACTCCTGACTCCTTATAGATACACGTTTGGGAGTTTTGGCGTTGTTTTAAGAACAGAAAGCATATGCTACTATGCAATTCATATTCATCATCATCATAATCATCATTGTCATCATCATTACCACGTCGTGTTAAGGCCACCAATGTCTCATGGCTCAGAATAGATAATAGTACAAGGCGTAGGTATGGATATACTAATAATAATTATGTACTGTATAACAACACCTGTTTGTTTAATACACGGCGGTCAGCGCCGCGGAGGCGACGGCATTGCCGCGCCGCCGCGCGGCGCGTGGCGGAAGACGACAGATCGAATATACTTTACTACTTTATATACCGATCGAATACTTTACTAACTACTTTATAAAATTTTAATAGACAAATAGAATTAAAATAAAGTGGTTCTAAAAAGAGCATTTAAACAAAACAAAGTCATTAACGGTCTTACTACAAAAGATTTAAACACCCGTTGAACAGTTGATTAGAGAAAAATTCCATACAAAATTGTCTCAAAACAACTGTTCAACAGATGTTTAAATCTTTTGTGGTAACCGTTAGTGTCTTTTTAATTAGTTATACTTATTAACCGATAGATGGCGCACTAAGTATCCATTTCAAATTTAATTCTAGATTACAAGAACAGCTGTCAATAATTATGATAATATTATTATATTATATTATGAGTAGCTACGCTACATCCTGTGCAAGTTTATACAATTTTTTATCTGATAGATCCTTCGATCGTGGAAAAACGAGACACAATAGCCTTTCTATTGTTATCGCAATCGCCGGTGACCGCTTGGGGCTTGAATCATTAAAATTGTTAAATTACTTAGCACAATATGTTCACTTCACTGATAATATATTTTTTGTGAGTGTGAATTGTGACTCTTAACAAATTGTAATAAGATACGTAAAATATACACGAAGGTTTACCTACTAGTGTAACTAAAAAGAGATTATTATTATTTTTAACAAAAAATTAAAACCGACTTCCAAGGTAAAAACAATAATAACATTAATATAAACTAAAAAGTATTAAAAAATTTTTACTATCTAATAGTGCCTTTTTCCGAATTCGGCTAAACCTCAACTATTTCTGTACTCAATCTTCATAATTTTGAAGTCGGTGCCAGTTCCAAAAGTTTCAAATATTCTGTCAGAGGACTGAAGATTCAGCTATCTGGTACCGACTTCAAAATTATGAAGATTGAGTACAGAAATAGTTGAGGTTTAGCCGAATTCGGAGAAAGGCACTATTAGATAGTAAAAATTATTTAATACTTTTTAGTTCATATTAATGTTATTATTGTTTTTACCTTGGAAGTCGGTTTTAATTTCGCTCACTGAGCGATTTCGGTCTTTGAGCGTAACATATATTTATTATTTACTCTACGGTATCATGCATACCTTGGGGTTAAACTTGAAGTTCTGCAGTATCTGTATCCTCTCGTTCTGCGACGTGGGTCCGTAGATGTAGGGTTTGTTCATCTTGACGGCATAGTGTCTCAGCGCGAACACGTTGTCGCTGAACACGATGGTCTTGTCGCCGCGTCGCTCGTGGTATCGCACCAGGTACTGGCACGCGCGGAACTTGGACGGGTTCATCACGTACAACATCATCTTTTTGTTTATTCTGCGGAGGAAATTAATAATAAATAAAACGTTTATTCTGCCACCATTTAATGTTACACGTGTTATAAATCCATACTAATATTATAAATGCGAAAGTGTGTCTGTCTGTCTGTCTGTTACCTCTTCACGCCAGAACCGCGGAACCGATTTTGCTGAAATTTGGTATGGAGATACTTTAAGTCCCGGGAAAGGACATAGGATACTTTATATCCCGGAAAAATGTACGGTTCTCGCGCGATAAACGAATTTTGACGCAACGGAGTTGCGGGCATCAAAAGATAAAAGAAAGAAAGATTTATTTGCAATTGCATTTTTTATTTCCATAACAGTATTATGAATGCAAGTGTGTAGCTGTCGACTGTATTCCGATTAGTTACTTCTTCACGCTAAAACTGCTTAGCCGGTTTTAATTAATGTCACTGTTAAGTCTAGCGTATCATATGCACACAAACATAGTATAGTGAGTGTGGCGATGCGCGCCTACCCGGCAAGTGCATTATCTCTACATATCTATATCTATACATATTATAAAACAAAGTCGATTTTTTCCCTCATGCCCTTTGTTCCCTTTAATCTTTAAAACTACGCAACGGATTTTAATGATTCTTTCAGTGTTAGATAGCCCATTTATCGAGGAAGGCTATAGGCTTTATTTTATCACGCTAAGACTAATAGAAGCGAAGAAATAGAAGAAAATGTGGAAAAAGGGGGGAAAATTATTTGAAAGGGCTAACTTGAACGCGCTATCTCAGGAATTACTGGTCCGATTTGAAAAATTATTTCAGTGCTAGCCCATTTATTGAGAAAGGCTATAGGCTATATTTTATCACGCTAAGACTAATAGGAGAATGTGGAAAAAACAGGGGAAATTATTTGAAAGGGCTTATCTCGCGAACTATACTGGAGCAATTTTTATGTTATTTGACACAGATAAGAAGTAGACCACGTTAAGGCTATCGATTTTAATCATTTTTTCAGTGGCTATATATTTTATACCCGTGCGAAGCCGGGGCGGGTCGCTAGTATAGCTATAAATCCATGTATGGAATTAGAAATAGAAAATAGTTTATTAACAACTTTACATCTGTTACATAATACGACAAGTGCAGTACAAATTGTGGGGATTTTCATTTAAATAACAGATTATAGCTATATTGTGGCGCATTTGCCGGGTAGGCGGGCTTTGCTACACCACCATATTAAAAACAAAGGTTGGCGAGATATAAACTTTAGTTTAATCATGTGCTGTTTTTAATGAATTAAAAAAACAATATGTCAAGATAGTTTGTTACTTCTGCACGAGGTACTCCCTGTAGAACTCGGGCGTCATGGGGCACCAGACCTCGGCGCACTGCACGCGCGCGATGTAGCCGGCCGCCTGTAGCTCCAGCCAGTTCGCCTCGTACAGCTTTGGACCGATCAGGAAGTTGAGGTCCGCGATCTTGTCGTCCTCGCGCAGCAGCGTCGCCGTCAGACCTGGAACACAGGGCCGGATTTATATTTTTTATGAGTTTAGGCCACTGTGGCGGTACCCACAATTCGCCTAACATACCTGCATTTTTTTTTATTAAATAGGGGGGCAAACGAGCAAACGGGTCACCTGATGGTAAGCAACTACCGTCGCCCATGGACACTCCCAACATCAGAAGAGCTGCAGGAGCGTTGCTGGCCTTTTAAGAGGGAATACGCTCTTTTCTTGAAGGTTTGCAGGTCGTATAGGTCCGGAAATACTGCTGGAGACACGTTTTACAGTGCACGGCAGAAGGTTACGCGAAAAACGCACTGTGGAAGACTGCCACTCATCAAGGTGATGAGGATGGTATGTTTTTCGCGTGGGACGATGGCGAAAAGTTGCAGGTGGTATGATTCCGAACAATTCCTCAGAGCACTCCCCGTGATACAACCGATAGAGGATGCAGAGCGAAGCTACATCTCGGCGTAATTCCAAGGGGTCCAAGCTGTTTGAAAGTTTGCATCGCGCTATCGAAGTTTTCTGAGCCCGTCGATATATATGTGACAGCTGCATTGTATCACGTGGGCTCCGTCCTGATCGGGCATACCACCTCGCTCGATCGGAAGATCTTCCTTTGTGGCGGCCACGCATATTCCCACACCACTTTAATATTGCCACCCCTATGCACGAACTCTACTGCCATCCTAGGACGCTGTGGCCCCCCTAGGACGCTGCCCTCCCTAAGACGCCATAGGACGTTGTCATCAATACTGCCTATACATAAATCCAGAACTGCTGGAACACGCACCGTGATAATGTGGCAGAACGCAACAGGCCTTTGTCAGATATTGTGCAGTATCTATTGTCTATCTAATATATAAAATTCTCGTGTCACAGTGTTTGTGCGCGAAGTTCCAAAACGGTGAGCCGTTTTAATGAAATTTTGTATGTTCAACGAGGAAATAATTCCTAGGCAGTTGACATACCAACTTAATTTGGTCGGATCATGTCAATTCAATGTTAATTGTGATCTGTCGGCTGGGTTCGAAGTAACGCGACCAAACTACGTAGGTCCCCCATCTGCCTAGGAATCAACTTGTCTGATAGTACTATCAAAAAAGTTGATTCTTTGTGAGACACTGACCTCTATAATACACTGGAGTGGCTATGCCGTACAAAATTACAGCTATTTCTTGTGCCGATTTGAAGCGCCGCAGTGAGTGTATACTGTGAACTAATTACATAGAAAATTGCCACCGCTATTTGCAAAATAGTAGTTCCAAGTACACTCACTACTACTTTCACATAAACGTCAGCGCCAAAATGGCGACTTTCAAATAGGAACATTTTATTGATAGCGATCGCCGGTCCAGTGTATTATAGAGGTCAGTGTTGTGAGACCTATAAAAATTTATAGGTCGCGTTAGCTCAACAGCGCACTTGCGGCTAGGCCACAGCGCCTACTCGCAGCGGCCATCGAGAGTAGGTTGTGGCCGCTGGCCTCGTGGCGGCCAGGTGCGCGTGGTCTATGGCGGTTTCATACTAAGCACATATTTCATCTATCTCGATGGCCGCCGCGACCTGGCCGCTAGTGCGCGCCCGGCTAGACAAATCCATCCGATATAAGTCGACCACAACACGTAGGTCCGTCAACTGCCAAGGAATCAATTTCCTCTTCAAATATTCAATTCGAAATAGGTTCGTATTTAATATTATTAATATTTAGAGCAAGTTTCTTTGTATTAAAAAGGCCCCCCTACGTTGGGCGATCAGTGTTGTACTCGTGATTGTATATTATAAATTACTAGCTGTCCCGGCAAACGTTGACATATTAAGTATATAAAGTATTTTTTTTTATTTGATCGCAGCGCTAACTGTCGGGACAGACTAAAATTAAAATTCGAATTCGAATATTATTTAAAATTTGACACTGCGATGGTAGCGCCGTCTGTCGGATCCAATGTAAAACATTCCAAAATCAACAACTACTAATAAATTAAAAATTAATTAAAAAACATTTTCCAGCGGACAAAATTGTGAATCTAAACCATTCCCAGATCCCCTTGAACACACACAAAAAATTTCATCAAAATCGGTCCAGTCGTTTGAGAGAAGTTCAGTGACATACACACTCACAGAAGAATTATATATATTAAGACTAGATGTCCCGGCAAACGTTGCTTTGTCATAATATATTTGCCATATTATTTTATTGAAGTGACTAAATAAGTATGTCACCATGGCAACGTCGAACGCTATCCCGTCGAACAGACAATGGTCGCCGTCAGTCTCAGATTGTAATAATTTACTATTATTTATTCAACAAATGCACTTATCAATATATAAAGTACCGAGTAGCCGATTCTCAGACCTACTGAATATGCATATTATAAAATTTGGTAAAAATCAGTAAAGCCGTTTGGGAGGAGTTCGTGGACTAACATTGTGACACGAGAATTTTATATTTAAGACTAGCTGTCCAGACAAACGTTTCTTTGCCATATTATACAATATATAAAGTATATCGCCCGTATTATTTTATTGAATAAGTGACTAACGACCGACATACGACCGATCGCAGCTAACATTGAATTGACATAAAATATGTCTCTAGCTAATGTCTAATGAGAGCTATTCCTATCTCTAGTAGGGCAAAACCAGAGATAGATCAAATATTGGGAACGGCCATAAATAAGTATGTCACCATGGCAACGTCTATCACTATCCCGTGACCCGCGTCGCATAAACAATGGCCGCTCTTTATAGACAAATAATTTGCAATAAAATAAAATTGCGACTATAATTAAAGATCTAAGCTATCCTATCTCTCAAGTTGGATAAAAGCACATATTGAAAAAAAAAACATTAAAATCGGTTAAGTAGTTTAGAAATCCATCGCGGACAAACATCGTGACAGGAGATTTATATATATATTAGATAATGTTCAGTAAAAACAATATATTAATATCTGTAACTAACCGAGCTTAGCGTGCGAGTGTACAATAGTGAGCACGCGCCGGAACATCTTGGCGGGGATGGTGTGGACCTCGTCGAGTACAAGCAACCCCCACTCCTGCGCCTGGAGCCACTTCATCGTCTGCTCCGCCTCCCAGGACCGGCGCTGGCCATGGGTGATCATGGAGTACGTGGTGATCAGGATGCCCGCGCCCATCGGTTTGTCCTTCGCTTCCGATGTGAACCTGCGTGTGGATATTTATGGTTATCTATTATGCATACGAGTATTTTTTTTTATTAATTAAGGGGGCAAACGAGCAAACGGGTCACCTGATGGTAAGCAACTACCGTCGCCCATGGACACTCGCAACATCAGAAGAGCTGCAGGTGCGTTGCCGGCCTAAAATTTGCAGTTGTTTACAGTACAGGGTCTTTCTTTATATTTTGATTTGAAATCTAATGTAGGCAAGGAATGAATATCGCATAGGAAGATGTTTTGTTTTTCGAGCATAAAAAAGTTTGAGTTGCAACTTATAATTATCTCAACAAGAATAAACCGATAACAGCCACGTAAATTGCTAGCACGGCGACCAGTGGAAATGCGAAAGTATAGACAAACTGCGGAGATAAACTTAAGCTGCGGTCCCGATATTTTTTCGTTCCGAAACTATACCGTTCCGGTCTATACTTTCGCATTTCTACTGATCGCCGTGCTACGGCTACTGATTTTTTATCATAAGCATGCAAACGACATCACAATATCGCGCGCACACACACACACAATATCCAGGGTGTAATCACCCTGCAGTCCAGCAATGCAGTCCTGCTGCAGTCCGCCGTGCAGGCCTGCAACACCATTCACTATCCTGCATAAAGGTGGGTTTACACCAAAAGAACATAGAGCAAGAACAGCACAAGAACATTCTTTCGTATTCGTTTAGTGTAAACTATAATTCGTTACAACATACTTCAGATCGTTTACACCAATCGAATCAACAAGAACATCAAGAATAAGAATTTTTGCTCTATAGATGAGAATTATATAGCTCCGTTTAGACCAAACGAGCGAATGCTCATTACTCATTCGTCAACGATAAGTAGTAGGGTTCACACTACACTCAAAGAGTATATAAACTACGTAACAACTACACTATGTCTGACTGTAATAACGGTATTGTGATTTCAAGTGCTGTATTTATTGTTATAACGCAATTAATGAAAACGAAAAGAAGGAAAAGACGTTGGTGGGTGACGAATTTAATAAAAGAAGAATACTCGATAATTTAAAAAACCCGCCAAAAAGTAAAATATTTCAAGAACACTAGAATTCCTTTGAAGAGACCGCCTAGAAGAGCGAGCACGCCCGAACACGAAAGAACGCTCTAGGCAATTGCTCGAGCGCTCTTGCGTCGTTTACACCAAACGAGCGAGATTCTTAGAGCATTCTACCTATTTTACCGCCGAACACGTGGCGAACACACTAGAACAACGAAAGAATTCTCGTTGTAAGTTTACATCAAAAGAGCTTTACTAGAATGAGCATTCGCTCGTTTGGTGTAAACGGAGCTTTAGCCGGCGGACTGCACGCAGGATAGTGAATGGTGTTGCATGCCTGCACGGCGGACTGCAGCAGGACTGCAATGCAGGATAGTGAATGGGCCGTTTTACGTACGCACGCACACACCTACAAACCACGGCCCACACACCTGCATATCATGCTGTCATCGGCAGTGGACCAGCACTTGAACTGCTGCTTCCACTGCTCGACGGAGACGCCGGAGTTGCAGAGCACGAGCGCGCGCTTGCGGACAGTGCACACCGCCGTCACGCCCACCAGCGACTTGCCCGCACCGCACGGCAGCACTATCACGCCGGACCTACAAAGACACTCTCATGATGCTGGACGAATAATAAAAAAGAATATTCGAAATTTGAAAATGTGAAAAAAAAAATTGAAAAAACGATAAATAATGTTGATCGCCTATTACCGGTACCTATGTGGACTAGTCCGGCGTAAGAAACCGACTTCACTAAAGGGAGCACCTTTAGTTTATAGGTAGAAAGGTGAAAAATGTTCAGTATCCATATTTTATAAAAATATAGGAAAACAGAACACAACAAAACGTTTTAAGTAATAACCTCCTCGTTTTTTGGAAGTCGGTTAAAAACTTACCTAGCTCGACCGTTTCCAAACATTTTCCTAAGACTTTTCTCTTGATATGGTCGCAATACGGCCGTCGGTTTGAGATCTATATTGATGTCCGGGTTGACCGCGTCATTCCTGAAGTCGTATTCAGCCAGTAGGGGGTACTCTAGCTCTATGCAACGCTTTTGAATCACCTATAAAAATAAAAATACATAATTATTAGTTAAGAAAAAAAAACCTCAAAATATTCCAGTTGTGAGCAAGCTGATGACGAATTAAAGCTATAAAGAGCTTACAATAAAAAAAATTAATGAGGAAAAAAAGGAACCGAAACGGGGAAATTGTTTAATATAATTAGTATCACATCAATGGATTGGCCGGGAGTCGGGTTTCTAGGTCTTCATTTTACTAGATTGTAACACACATATGCCAAAATAAATGAATTTGAATGTGAATTAGATATTGCCTGCAACTTCATTATGGTGAATCAAATTTATCGCACGGTAATCGTTTTTTAGGGTTCCGTACCTCAAATGGAAAAAACGGAACCCTTATAGGATCACTTTTTTTTAAGAAGGCAGGTCATTGTAGCCCTGACGTCACTGCGACACATGAGGATCTATTGTGACTATGGTAATCGTACATCTTTAGGTGATAAGAACTATCCTTTGTCATTTCCAGGGATTGAAAGTATCTCCATACCAAATATGTACTTAATGTCCACATTATCATTAAACTACAACCAAATTTTTACTAAAATTTTAATCATAATCAACTCTACCTCTATTTTGTTAGGATCAACTTCGAAGGCGACTGCAGAGTTGGCTGTTAAGTCGGTGGTTTCATCCTCTTCGTCGTCTTTGTCTATCTGTTGGTAGAACTGGCTGATGTCTTCGGGTACAGCACCATTGGTGGCAAGTTTTTCCTCTCCTGTTAATACAAAAATATTTAAAAAAAGTCGTCTATTATTTATAAGCCAAAAATTATAATATTCCATAAATTTTAATGAGTTGATTAGTTACGTAATGGTTTTATTTTTTTGTTTATAAAAATATTATAAACATCAACCATAAAGTATACTTAGTTATAACTTCTTTAATGATTACTTATCTTTAATTAAAGCAAGCAAAATGTATGGAATTTATAACAAAATCATCATTTTGCTCTATGGTACGGAACGGAACCCTTCGTGCGCGAGTCCGACTTGCACTTGGCCGATTATTTCAAATTATTTTTTAATGTTAAGTTGCTCCAAGTAATTGAATGAAGGTGTTGAGAAGTTCTTCCAGAAGAAATTCTTCCAGAAAATACCCAAACACGTTATATTAGATGTATACCAGACAAGGCTCTAAAATCCTGTCTTCGGACTTAAAAAAGATACCTGCAGGGTTAGCATAGTCACCAGTTCTTTCTACGGTAGAATAGGCAAAGTGACAGACAATGGAAATCCGCCATTTTGTCGATAAAATCTGTCAGTGTGTCGATTCTTTCCCAATTCTACTGTTGTTATGCTAAGCATGCAGCAGTCGGCAGTAACACTGACCTCATGAACGTAGAAAAAAGGCGGACGGAGTCTTGTTATATACAAAACTGTGTCTTCACTTTTCTTCAGAGTCGGCCATGCACACATTCTGACGCCTGTCAAATGGTATGGACTAGCGCAAGAATGTGTATGTGCGGACCGTGTACATGACGTGACGTGACGAGCCAGCTGGCCGACTCTGAACGACACAGTTTTGTGTAGGGTGGGACTCCGTCCGCCTTATTTTATACGTCCATGCACTGACCTAGTTTGGAGGAAGTGGCGGGCTTGGTGGGCAGGGCTGAGGCGAGCAGCTCCTCGTCTCCGTCCCGCCGCAGCCGGCACTCCTGGATCACGGGGTCCTTCAGCAGCTTCTGCAGCACTTCTACATGCTTGCTCTCTACTAGGAACCTGTGAATGAGAAAATATTTTTCATGTCAAATGAGAAGTTAGCCAACAAACAACAACAGCGAAAAATATTAAGTATCTTCATAGGAAGTTTTCAAAATTGGCTCAGCAGTTTAAAAACTAACATACAGACTATTGCCAGTACATTTACCCACTATTGCCAATATTTATTATTCGTAACATTTATGTATATGTTACGCTCAAAGACCGAAAATGCTCAGTGAGCGAAAAAATGGCTCACAACGCGTTGTGGTCATAGTGAAACGGCCACGACGCGAATTTCGCGTCGTCGCCCTAGTGAAAACGGCCACGACGCGTTCTGGTAATCACAGAAATACCACATAGCGAAATTCGTGTCGTGGCTAACGTGCTATTCGACCACAACGCGTTGTGGTAATAGAGAAAAGCCATGACGCGTTCTGAGCATTTAAAACAGCTACGACGCGAATCCGTGTTGTGGCCCTAATGAAAACGGCCACGACGCGTTCTGAAACCAAGTTAGTTACTCAGGAGTAATTTTATAGCACCCAAGTATGTGCGCAATACACAATAGCACTCTGATATCAATGAAACTAGGCCAGTTACGCAGGGGTAATTTTACAGTGCCCAAGTGTGTGCGCAATACACAAGAGCACGTTACGCAGGAGTAATTTTAAAGTGCCCAAGTGTGTGCGCAATACACAAGAGCACTCTGGTTTCAATGAAACCAGGCCAGTTGAGCAGAAGTCATTTCATAGTGCCCAAGTGTGTGTGCAATACACAAGAGCACTCTGGTTTCAATGAAACTGGGCCAGGTACGCATGAGTTATTTTTTATAGTGCCCAAGTGTGTGCGCAATACAGAAGAGCACTCTGGTTAAAACTACTCCTGCGTAACGTGCTCTTGTGTATTGCGCACACACTTTGGCACTATAAAATTACCCCTGCGTAACTGGCCTAGTTTCATTGAAACCAGAATGCTCTTATGTATTGCGCACACACTTGGGCGCTATAAAATTACTCCTGAGTAACTAACCTGGTTTCAGAACGCGTCGTGGCCGTTTTCATTAGGGCCACAACACGAATTCGCGTCGTGGCTGTTTTTAAATGCTCAGAACGCGTCATGGCTTTACTCGATTACCACAACGCGTTGTGGTCGAATAGCACATCAGCCACGACACGAATTTCGCTTTGTGGTATTTCTGTGAGTACCAGAACGCGTCGTGGCCGTTTTCACTAGGGCCACGACGCTAATTTTGCGTCGTGGTCGTTTCACTATTACCACAACGCGTTGTGAGCAATTTTTTCGCTCACTGAGCGTTTTCGGTCTTATTTACATACATGCACTAGCAAAATTAAAGTTTGAATAATCTTTCAATACAAGTGGGACATGTATTATATTTTTTTACTAGATGACGGCCGCAACTCTATTGCGCCAAATTTATTTATCGCGTGAGAACAAAATATATGAGTGACATAAAAAGTATTCTTTGTCCTTTCCTGGGTCTCAAAGTTTCCCCATACCAAATTTCATCAAAATCAGTTAAGCGGCTTGGGCGTCAAGAGGTAACAGACAGACAGACAAACAGACACACTTTTGAATTTATAATATTAGCATGGAAGTATGGAAGTATGGACGGATAATAAATTAATAATTTTAGTTTTTTATACATACTAACCTGTTTTGTTTAAGAACTAACTTAACTTTGCCGTATGATAACGTGCAAAGTTGTATGAACTCAATAATTCCGGTAGGTACGGCACACTTGCTGAGTCTCTGCAGGTATTCTATGATGTCATTGGTCTGGAGTCCAACTGACACGGCCGCATATAAACTGTATGCTGTAAGTTTGTACTCATGTATGTGCTGGGGTCTAAAATGTAAAGCAAATTTTATTTTACATATTTTTTAAAATTATTGTAAAAATTAAGAAAATAACTAGTGCTATACATAAGGTGGGATTAGTTCAGGTATTTATCAAATTACTGTAATAAAAAATAAAGTTACGATTAATTGATGTTTTGTCCAGATAATTTTTCTTACATTTAGGGAGATGGCGCAGAATTTATGTGCGCCGCAGACTCCATCACACAAAAAGTGTGCCATCTGCGATCTCCCTAAATTGGTGATCAAAATCAAAAAATTTTTAATTCAAATTAGTTATCCATAACTCTACCTGCAGACAGGTTCAGCTATTGCTATAAGAAAGTCATGTGCATGCTTGTACACAGGTGAAAACGCCTCTAGAAAAATGTGTCCGTTAGGTGCCACCCACAACGGTCTACTTGCATTATCTGGCTTCAACTCCATTTGACTCCTGAGGAAATAGAAAGTATAATAAGTTCCCATAAAGATTCAGCGAGATTGAAAGGTTTCATCAACACTAAGTCATCTATATAGTGCACAAACCATGCGTGGTCTAGTGGTATAGAGCGCGGCTCTTGACTCGGAGGTCATGGGTTCGATTCCCGCGATGGAAACATGATATTTCTAAGTTTGGTTAGGACAATGCAGGCTGATTGTCTGACAAGTAAGATGATCCATGCGTCGGATGGGCATGTAAAAAGTCGGTCCTGCTCCTGATCTCTCGCCGGTCGTGTCGGTCTGCCGTCCCACTGGGTTATGAGAGTAAAGGAATAGAGAGTGCTCTTGTGTACTGGGCACTATAAAATTACTCCTGCGTAGCTGGCCTGGTTTCAATGGAACCGGCCACCGACACCGAAACCGGTGTGGGAGCTTAGAGATCTAAATTAAAATAAAAAGTCATTTTGACTACTACAGACATTTTGACAGCCTTTTTAAAAGTTTGTCCTGTTTGAAAAAAATATGTTAAATGCAAGCAATAATTGTAATTATTAACTTAATTAACATACACACAACAACATATGGCACCATACCTGTAATCTTTGGCCCCAAATTCGTCTTCTGGTACTTGATCATTTTTCTCAGCATCTTGCATAGCTGCCACAGGAACTCCGGTATTTTCCGCATTATCATCATCAACAAGGTCAATTGTTATATTATCCTCCTCAACTTTTTTCTTTTTCCCTGTAAAGTATTATTATACTTACTTTAATTATTTCCTTTCTTGTGGTAAGTGCCCCTTTGGATATATTATATCAGACAAGGTCAAAAAATTGTATTAACTATAATTTGTGTATATGTTACGCTCAAAGACTGAAAACACTCAGTGAGCACGATTACCACAACACATTGTGGTTGAATAGCATGTCAGCCATGACGCGAATTTTGCTCTATGGTATTTCTGTGATTACCAAAACACGTAGGGGCCGTTTTCACTATGACCACAACATGTTGTGAGCCATTTTTTCACTGAGCATTTTCGGTCTTTGAGCGAACATATACACAATATAGACTTATTTATTAGCAAGGATGGCTTAATGTGTGTACTTATAATAAATTTTAAATACCTGATCTTTCACTCCCACCCTTTGAGTCATACTTCTTAGTTTTCTTTGGTGGCCCCATAACTTTACCTAAAAGAGGTATTTTGTGTGAAGTTATTGAGAAAAAAAGGCTGTAAGTATGACTTGTACATATATAATACATAAACATCATTTTATTACTAATAACATAATTTTATTACTTACTTTATAAGCCTCTGTTCTGGTGACTGCAGTTTGAATGATTTAAAAACTAAATAATATATAAATAACAAAATGCCTGCAAGGAAATGCGTAATATTTACCAGATAACCTATTCCTGAATATATAAAAGAAAGACTAGGGGCCTGTTTCACCGCTTCCTGATAAGGTGCCAGATAGGCTTACTTGACAGATTCTCCATACATTATCTGTCAAGTAAAGTGGTGGATAGCCTTATCAGGAAGCGGTGAAACAGGCCATAAACTCTTTAGTCTATTTTATTCATCTATTAATATAATATTAGTCTATTAAAGAGAAACTATTTAGTCTATTTTTATGAAATTTGGTATGTAGATACTTTGAGTCTCGGGAAAGGACAACGGATACTTTTGGTCCCGGAAAATGTACTGTTCCCGCACAATCAACTTTTATGATTTTCGCCTAAACTATTCAATTGATTTTGATGAATTTTGGTATGGAGATACTAATTTTAATCTATTGTTTTCTTATTTATACTAATTCGAATTAAATAATCATCGTTAAGACAGGACAACGTCTGTCGGGTCAGCTAGTTCCTTAATAAAAGGCTTTCATGTTCCAACTTCCAAGACATGTTTAGCTTCAATTTGGAATAAATAATGTTAACTTACGAATATATATTTAAAATGCTTGTCCGAATTTATATGGATATTGTTTGCTTTTGTTCCCAACATTGTTATGTTATTGTCATAGTAAATACTAATTAGGGCGGTTTTATTTATATCACGGTCGGGTAGTGTATTGAATCAACAAGATAAACTTTTACGAACCCAAAATACAATCTGTACTTATGTTATAACGATTTATAGTAATAAATATTCTGATGTATAATGTTATATTATGAAGACACTTACCAATCTAGATAGATTTGCATATTTCAAGAGATGATTATTTATATTTTGGATCACCAAATGCTAGTAAATGCTTGTAGTTGATAATTAATAAGATGTTATTGCTCACGAGTACTTTAAATTAAAAGTTATTGTTTCCCGTCCCCAGTTTTAATTTCTCTTACGATTTTTCCAAAGAGGATGTAAACTGTATACTACGTAACAAGAGGTCGGACTTAGAAGAAAAAAAATAAACATTCGTTATTTTTTTAATTTAAAACTAAACGACAAAATTTTAAGTGCAAAACCTTTCACTCTAAACATACCAAAAATTAAAAAAAATAAAAATAAAAAGAAATGAGCTCAAATAAATGTTTTATTTCAATAAAAATTATTGTACATGGCTAAATAAATAGGCTAATAAGGTAAATTAAACAATAAAACAGATTTAATCCACAAGTTTTTGTTGATTTCTATTATTAAATATTATAATATTATTACAGTACAGTTTTATGTATTTTATTTATAAATATGATAGAATAGCTGTCTATGCTACTCTACTAACTACTTGATTGGCTTAAGCCATTATTCCACTTATCCTAGCGGCTAGCTAGGTTCCTAGGTAGGATCCTAGCTAGGATCCTAGCTTCTAAATGTTGTTCCACGTCTTGACTAAATCGGAAACGATTTAGGATCTAGGAACCTAGCTAGGATAAGTGGAATAAGCGCTTTATACAGTAAACTCTAGGGAGGGGATTAAAGCTGCGCGTCCACCAGGTTGGAATCGGGACATACGGTGCGGACGGTGGCACCACGTGTCGTCATATACTTGTCAGGCGCAGAATGATGTTCCAGTACTTCTAGTGCAGTTCATAGTAGTCAGTACCATACATACAAAGCAACAAATCCGTCCACTGCGTACCTGCGCTCCGATTCCGATCCAGCGGATCGCACCTTTATACATACACACTTTGTTTTGTTACACCCTGTATACGACAGCTGAAATCTATGGCGCGGGTTCAGGCCAGCTGCATACCACCTCACTTGATCAGAGGATTTTTCCTTGGTGGCCGTACCACTCATAATCCCATACCTTCCTTCTCCTAAAATCTCCTTGCATTGAATCTCTTTGCTGCTTTCGTTCCCAAGCGGTCGCATGCGACCGCGAGAACAAAAGATTTCCTAGAATCCGCGATCGAGTTAACAGCTATTGCTTGCAGACTAAAATGTTGCAAACTAGCTGTATAGGGACCTAAAAATCTGAAATTAATGAAACATTTTTCATTTATATTCCATACAGTTTACATAAATTATAGTAAGTATAGTAATTAATAACCTTATGTATTGTTACAATAAAACAATATACACATGATACACATTTCATCATTTTCCAAATTAACTGCATACTGATATACATTTTAATAATTTCTATGAAATAATAATCTATCTTTTTCATATTAATATAGTTTAAGTTCTAAATTATTGTACAATTATGCAAATAATACTACGACATACTTTGTATTAGAACATGGTATGATATCGTTATGTTTTGCTTCAATTTATCAATTTACGGTTACATTTACATTTTACAATGGCTTACCTTTCGTTTTTCAATAATTAATCCACTTAATTTACAATTTTTGTATTTTGTAATAAATAATTTTCACAAAATGGAATTCCAACCTTGAGTTTTAAACTTCATCTTCCTCTTTTTTCTCATGTAGTTTATATTCTCTATGGTCTTTTTTATCAACCAATCACAGTCGACCGTGCTTAAAAATTGTACAGATTATGCGATTTACTTTAGTAGCTACGTTTAAATTTGGAACCCAATTTTTTTTTGTTCGGAAAGTTTCGTCCACCGAGATTTGAGGTTAGAAAAATAAGCTTGACATGAATGTCACTGTCACTTGTCACTTGTCAGCAGGGTTGCCAATGACAATTTACAGATTTCCCCAAAAATCATGGTCAAATTCCCCAAATTGGGGACAAAAAATTTGCTGATACCCACTAATTTCCCCACACAAGTTTTTTTTTTAAATGAATCAATAATCTACTAAGTACCTGAGTATAATTATTAATTCCTATTCGAATAATCAATTATAATAAAAGTTCAAACAGTTATCATGATCAATAAGTTTTATTTTATTTGTTTCACGCTACTTTCTTCATTTTTTCGTATAAGACTTACCTTCAGCTGAAAACTACACTAAAAACACTAACTACAAAAAAAGAATAGTAGCAAAATTGGTCAAACCGTTCACACGTGTTACGTGATGCCGTGAGTGACCAATGAAAATAGCGATACATTTTATATAAATAGATTGTTCAGCAACACCTCTATATTATTACAATAATATTGTAATAATATAGAGGTGTTATTTCAACATATTCGACGCGAAATTCGCGTTGTGGCTCTAATGAAAACGGCCACGACGCGTTCTGGCAATTACAAAAAGACCATAACGCGAAATTCGTGTCGTGGCTGATATTATATGCTATTCGTTTTTCTTGATTTGTTCTTGATTGAATAAACGTCCATAGGTATGGAAGATCAAATTTGAATTACCACGCGTACTACAAAATATTTTTTTCTTTTACTAAATCACTGCTCGTGTAAATTATCATTATTATTTATAAAAAATCCACAGTTCCATATAACTATACGTACTAATATTATTATTGTCTGTCTATCTGTCTGGTGCAGCATAGTTGCGGGTATCAACTAGTAGTACCTAGTTATTATATTTAAATTATACAAATTAAAATAAAACTAAGTATATTTTTATTATTTATTGAGGTCAGATTACTTTATATTAAAATAACCTCCTTTTTTGAAGTTGGTTAAAACAACAACACGTTACGCAAGACAGACAGACAGTAATACTATAAGTACGGATAGTATGGAACTATGGATATTTTATAAATAATAATGATAAACACGTTATGCAGTGATTTAGTAAAAGAAAAAATATTTTGTAGTACGCGTGGTAATTCAAATTTGATCTTCCATACATATGGACGATTAATCAATCAAGAACAATTAATCAAGAAAAACGAATACCGTAGTATATTATATCAGCCACGAGTGCCACGACACGAATTTCGCGTTATGGTATTTTTGTAATTGCCAGAACGCGTCGTGGCCGTTTTCATTAGAGCCACAACGCGAATTTCGCGTCGTGGCTGTTTCACTATGACCACAACGCATTGTGAGCAATCTTTTCGCTCACTGAGCGATTTCGGTCTTTGAGCTAACATCAATACTCAATGTAGAATGATGAAATATTTGCTAATTATTGAAAAAGATGTCAAAATGTGAAAATCCCCGCATTTTCCCCACATAATGCCAATCCCCAACGAATCCCCAATCAACTTGAAATTCCCCGCAGTTTGGGGAATTCCCCACAAATCGGCAACGCTGCTTGTCAGATATAATTTTTAAATCAGTTTTTTAAATACCCAGGTAAGAAATAAAAATTATACTGCTTTATCATAAATAAAATCAATAATCATCAATGATCAATCATGCGATAATCGCATCGTAATCGCATTGCGATTACGATTTACGATTCATTATGTAAGGACATTTCCAATATTATGCCAGAAGAAGACAAGCTGACTTTGTGGTTTGTAGGCACACCGCACAACCAGTATAACTGCTCACTGTAGTCAGGTAAGCTTTAGGTAGTAGGTACCCAAAATTAGGGCAGTTTAATAGGATTTAAATTTACCTTAGTCCCTTTTTAGGGAGTAAGGCTAATATCGAGGGGCCACTCCTTCCCTAATGAGTTAATGAATCAAGAGTTCAAGAGAGAAAATTTTTACTAACCATTTGAACAGTGAATTGAATCTTAAATTGACTGTTAAAATCATAGTTAAAATGGTTAGGCTGAAATTCACTACCCCCCACTAAGTTAGTGCCAAAATAACTTCATACGAGCAGTCGGATCGCCTGAAGGTAAGCGATTGCCAAGTTGATAACCGGCCACGGATATTCAAAGCACCTACGGAGCTACCTACTGCTATAATTAAAATTCGGGTGTTGTACACTTCTATCATAATATTATTCTTAGTTTTCACATTCTCCTTTGAACGGTAAACACAACAAAAGCGTTACTGCGTTATTTCGTGGCGAAGCACGCCTTATAACAGTAGAGCAAAGAAGACAATATAAAGTACCTACGTAAAGGCCCGTATTCACGTCATAAGTGCAAGTGATTAGGACAGGTAATTAGTGATTAGGAGATAGTAAGGACCATCCATAACTTAGTAAGCTGTACCCTGTAAATTGTAAATCATCAAATTTGTTTAACAAACTTGTTTGATGAAATTTACGTTTTCATCAAACAGCAGCGCAGACGAACAAACATGCATCAAACAAGTTGTCAAACAATTAGCTAGAATCGGTTTGAGATCATGAGATCTTGTTTGACAAATACAGCGGAACACGTTACAAACGTTTGTAATATACATTAAAAATGTGATGTCACAAAACTTTTTCTGTATACGACCTGTACTGACCTACCTGACTTATAACAAAACAAAGTGCAATAATATTTTCAGCTGTGTCACTTATACAGGTTGTAACTTGTAATAAAACTAAGTGACCATACTTTAGGGTGTGGATCCTTACAGAATGTAGAGTTTACTGTAAAAGTAGCAGCTCTGAAAGAGCAAATTAAAAAAAAAAGTATGGGCAAGCACCTCACCGTCATGAATTTGCTCATAGACAGGAAAAGTGCTGTCAGCGCTGCTACTTTAAGTTAAGGGCTGGTTTACACGTATTAAGTAGATAAGTAGTAACTAAATTTTAACTTAATTTGAAGTGCCTGCAGGAAATGTGTCAAGTGACAAGCCCCGCCTGCCAACCTTACAGAAAATAGTCAAAATTCTAATTTCCTTGTTTAGTACTTAACTAAATTTTAACTTACTACTTGCTACTAAATTTTGTGTTTACATGCAATAAGTAACTTAAAATTAAGTTAAAATTTAGTTAACTACTTATCTACTTAATACGTGTAAACCAGCCATAACTCTATACACTATACAGGTATTCCATACAGATCCGTAAGCATTATCTCTTTGTTTTTTACAACCCGTAGAGGTAAGAACTACCAGCAAATTAGTTATACAACTGGGGTTTTAATTTAAAAATAAAATTCCATGTTCTGTATTGGTAGGTCATAATTTAATGCAGTTTTTTATTATTAAAAATTTGCTTCTGCTTTCACTTAATATTACATGACAAATGGAATATTGTTCAATATCTAGATTAAATATCTATTTTGTGATATTATTTAAACAACTTTTATATTACATCAGCGTTTTGTACAAGGACAGTTTTACTACGTCTTAAAAATTTAACTATTAATAATAGTAAGGTACAGTACATGGAGACA
Organism: Polyommatus icarus; assembly: GCA_937595015.1. Classification (NCBI taxonomy): domain Eukaryota; kingdom Metazoa; phylum Arthropoda; class Insecta; order Lepidoptera; family Lycaenidae; genus Polyommatus; species Polyommatus icarus. Next base: position 8,449,001 of record OW569336.1, on the reverse strand, counting down.
CACTAACTCATTTATCCCGTTGAAGTCATGAACTTAATTGTAATAAGAATCTGAATATGTTAATAATATACAACAAATAAATGTTTGCAAACTAAAATAAACTTTAAAATTTTACTGAACACATGAGGTTAACGCCTAAGTTATCAACTAGATTGGGTCTATTTGCGACTTAAATAATACAACATTATGTACTTAATAGGAGCAAGCTACAACTTTGTCAATATCGCCCTATATCTCATTAAATCTTTTCGACAAATAATAATTTAATTAAAAATAATTAAACCAGGTAAATACTCATATTTAAAAGAAATAAAATGCTAATAGGACCAATACAGCACCGTGACATTCAGGGCTTTCAAATTATTTACAAAATAAATATTGAACAAGTAAAAAATAGGACTAAATCTTACATTGTCCCAAAAAATTAAAACTACAATATTATTATATTATTTATCAACAATATCAGATTCTTAAAAACAATATTAGAAACGCAAACTGCAATCAATAGCGATTATTATCGAATATAACTTGCACAAATTTTCGACGTCCATGAATTTTCAAGGTAGGCTTAAATCAGAATAGGCTACTTGACCTATATTCAATTTCATTGAACAAATGCATATTTCTAGTAGAACTTGGCCAAGGAAACCGTATTTCACCCTTATTATCAAATAAAAGCTTATGATTGATAAATAAAGTCGATTTGAAAATATGATTTTATGAAAATAGGAATTGTACTGACGAAAACGCTTTTGCGGTACTTCCGATTTGGATGTGACGTCATCCTCATACTAATTTAATATCTTTTATTTATCGCGCTCGCTATATGTAAGTTTATTTGTACATAAATAATAAGAATAAGCCTATTATATATTTTCTTCAATAATTCAAATAAAAAATCAGTTTTATATATATTATCTCCATTTATTGTAGACGGGAAATGAAATGGCCAAAACTTTTCTCCAAAAGTTTTCAACATTACAAATGATTTCTAATTTCTTATATAATTATTTTATAATTTTTGGGCACATTTAGACTCGTACATTTAGCACATTAAAAAAAATTTTAATAAAGAGAGTTTAAAATACAAAGCGTATGACGTCACACTATGGCGGACAGTGTTTTCGGCGCCATTTAAGAAGCATATTTTTCAATAAACATTTTTATGGGTTTCTACTGTGTAAAATATTAAAATATTAGTTTTTTTGTAAAAATGAATGATTATGAAGCGATTAGCATGAAGAAAAAAATTAGCTCAAGTAGCCTATTGTGTGATGGACAATACTTCCACAAATTCAAAGCAATAATTTCTCAAGGATGGCAAATAGCAGACTATTTGCGACATAAATAATAATTTTGCAGCCAGTGCTATGCTATGTAATAACAGAACACACAAAAACAGAACGATTACAACTTTAAACGAATTTTGCGTTACATTGAATTCTCGGTTTTATAGAAAAATGCCACTAGGTATTGGCTGCAGATGCCAACGAGAGCTAAGCATATAACAGAAATGAACACAAAATAATTATTGCTTTATCTAATACAGGTTAAAGCAACCTAGTAACAATAATTATATTTATTAATTTACTTAATTAAACAACAATAGAAACTTGCTTTGTGCAGTCAAACATAAGATTTGCGTAATGAATACTCAATATTATGCTGTTATTTTTAAACGAATCGTCTTAATTTCATGGCTTACAACTTGAGGCGCTAAACTTAATTTATAAACGCATGCGACACTCCCAATCGAGGCCGGAGTACATACAATTGAGTAAGTTAGTTGAAGTAGAAAGTAAAACGACGAGTTCAATCTCACACCTGCGGATTTTAATTCGATTGTAAAATTTATACAATCGATCCGAGATTCCAGCCTGCCTAGCATAAGCCAACGAGGTATATCACTCACGAGATAATAAACTACTCGTCTCATAATGTCAAAATCTAGACATTATCTCGACAAAACTCTATAAAAATGTGTTATTTCGATGATAGATCTACGCGAGAAAAAATGTTTGTCATGCTAGGGTCAATAGAGATGAAGATACAAACTATGAAACATCGAGAAACATGTAGAGTGAGATATATCGTTGGCGTATGCTAGGCAGGCAGGTATGATAATCAGTCCCTTAGTCTAAGTGAATCTAATTTGATGGAGTGTGTAGCATAGTCTTTATTTGCGTAAAACAAATGTTAGCGATTACTAGTAACACAATGGCATAAATTAAATGTTACATTTAAATTAGTGTTGTAAAATGAATATTGTCTTTGCTTTTCACTACAGCTAACTTGCGAAAATTACCTAATTATGGAAAACAGTATTTACCTCTGAAATAATTTACCTTATGGCCTATTCTAATATTTAATAACTGCGTTAAGGGCGCACAGGAGTCAGAATTATCTGATTAACAAACAATATATAAATTTATAGAGAAATAATAGAGGTAGGTGCTACATTATGCACAAATAAATATGAAGTATGACCAAAATATGCTTTGATAAACGTTAAGAATGGAAACAATAGTGTTGTAACCCAGGAGATATTCCTGATCGTGCGCCCAGCCTGAAAGAACCGTCTACATAATTATTGTCAAAACAACAGCAGCTTACACACACTGAATTGAATGGATACAATATAACAGCAGACAAATAAAAGCGAGTACAGTATCGAAAATATTCAACATAAATATGGAATGTAGCAAACACTCAATTGTAACGACCCTCTCTAGAAATTGGCATTGGTCATCGTATATATACTAAAGATTAAATTAGAGACAATAATATTTACAATAAAATATTAACTCTTATTTGTAAACTAATATTCCTTGCGATTATTGGATTGATATGCATCATTATACACGAGTAGTAAACCAATATAAAAGTTGTTTAAATACACATCGATAGCTGCTGGATAGAAATTAAACTTTAACATAGGTCACTTAAAACATACTGTACACTGCGAGACACCATTAGCTTACTATTTGACTGACCTCTTTCACAATATACAATATCATCGTAGGTTACAATCGAAAGATTCATTAAATATTATATACTTTAATTGTTTCTATTTCAATTAATTTTATCTAAGATAACATGTTTCAATCATAGACTCTATAGTGTTATCTTTTATTATATTTCAGTCTTAGTTTTGCGAAACTTAAAGACAGCGCGAGGAACACGGACGCACACTCTATGCCAAGCCATCGGCCATACACACCAACAACACTCGTAGCGGGCGGCGAAACCTCGTCTCGTTTCATACAATTTCAATAGAAACAATTATCTCTACGCGTAAACCGATTAAAGTATCAAGACTAGTTAGCGTCGGCGTCGGCTGGGGGCGCGGCGCGGGGAGGGGCGCGGAGAGGGGCGCGGCGAGGGGGGCGGCACGCGCGGCGGGCCCGCCCCGTCCGGCGCACATATCACAAGGCACGCGCTCGCGCCCCGCGACCGCGAGTCCCAAATAAATAAATTATCAAGTCTATAATACTCCGGGACGCGGCACTGCGAGTCTGATCGTCCCGATAATGGAATGTAAGCGTGATATGGTAGAGGTGGCGGGGGCGGGCGGCGTCACGCGTCGGGCGGCGGCGAGGGCGCGGCGCGGCGCGGCACCATGACGCAGGGCGGCGGCGCGGAGGGCGGCAGGTAGGCGGGGGGCGGGCGCATGCGCACCCACCACCGCGTGGCCTTCTGCAGCAGGCCGTCCTTCTTGCCCGCGCCGCTGCCCCCCACCGTCCGCCGCGCCTCGCCCACTCCCACAGCCCACTCGGGCACGTCGCTCACGCACTTGTTCGGTGGAGGCTGGAAACTGCTTCTGGTCAGCTCGGCTTGCTGTAACACCATAACACATCAGCGTTAATACATGCTGTTTATATTTTTACGCACACTCGCACACAATTAGTGTATAATAACTAAAGGGATCTAAAAATGTTTCCATTACAGATAACTTTTCAATTTGCATCTTATTATGCCGAGTGTGAGTTTTTTGTTTCAGATTCGATCGTGAACGCGTTTGGCGTTTACTAAGATTTTGTATGGGATCTGAGCTCACTCCCGTGAGCATCGCTAGGTGGCGCTGTACAAATTACATACAAAATCTTAGTAAACGCCAAACGCGTTCACGATCGAATGTCAAACAAAAACTCACAACTTCCCTGCCATCAAAGATTATTAAATCCCAATCACAACAATATGACTCCTGGAAGCATTTTTAGCTGCCTGCTAACCTGTGGTCATATTAATGTGATCCTGCGTCGGAATGACACTAGGGCTGCATCAGCATAATATCATTGCAAATCAATTTAATTCAGCATCCATTGCTCACATTGCATTTGCAAATTAGTTTTGATCTCAAGGTGACATGCTATGCATTACGTCTGATTGGAAATTATTCGCCTGATCGTTGAATTAGGATGCAACAAAACAAAGTTATAATACTCAAGAACGTGTATAACATAATATGTCGCAGTCATTTGGTTGAATCTGCTATTTGAATGAACGACTAGCGCATTCATTGAATGGAACCAAATTTTAATTGAATGACTAAAGGGGATCTCGGGGTGACAAGCGGCTACACATTGCGTACGATTGAAAATTATTCGCCTGATTATACAGGGTGCAACAAAACAAAGTTATAATACTCAAGGATATGTTTATATCGCAGTCATCTGGTTGAATCTGCTATTTAAATGAACGACTAGTCACTAGTGCATTCATTGAATGGAAACATATTCTTTGACTGTAAATAAAATCATTTTATTCAATGAATTCGATAGTCATTCAATAAAACAGCAGATTCAACCAGATGACGGCGACATAATATATAGTATTATTATGTCTCCCGTATAGAATTTACAGTCAAAGTTGCACCGCTGATAGAGTTACTTTTGTTTTAATTTTGTAGCCCAAATTTTTGACGTTAGGGAATTTCTTATAGCTTGCTACTTGGTACTTTCACATTGAACTACATAATGAACACATACATATCCAAAATTATAACTTTGTTTTGTTACAAGACGTACAACTTTCCCGCCACCATTTTGCACGCCACTGATGAGTGATGACTGACAATGCAGAATGTTGGATCCATGTAAGCCCATACTTAATATTGTAACGCCTTTATATACCACATTTCATGCAATAAATATTATGCTGCCTTCTGACGGCGGGTAATATCACGAGCCGCACCGCGCCGAGCCGATAGTTTGTAAGAGCGAGTACGAGCCAAAAAATGAGTCCGCGCTACTTGCTCGCGCGCCGCGCCTTTGAAGTTACCGACTTCAATCGGATCGGGCGCGCCACCTCGAGCCACCCCTTTACACGGCGCGTGGCTCGAGGTGGCGCGGCGCGGCTCGTGATACGCGCCGTGAGAAGCCAGCATCATTCTATTCTATTCCCAGTGTTCCCCCGCGCCGCGACAACCGATCTGGCAATACTTACGGACCTGGTAAGGGACTCTGAGCTGCAGGTGCGCGTCCTGGCCGTACTCGCCGTCCGGCAGCTGTATGCTGGGCGGCAGGCCGAGGCGCTCCGCGGCGGCCGCGGACCGCGCCCGGGATTCCTGCTCCACCATCTCCTGAAGCCGCCCCACCATCGCCTGCAGGCGTTGCTGCTTCTCCCATTCCCTGGAAACAGCGGTGCACTCGATCAGTATAAATATTATGGTACGAATATCAGTGTTGGTCAAGTGAGAGCAAAGTTAGATTATTATCTCTTTTAAGTCGCAAAGATTGGTAATGTATAGGATTTCAAGCGCCGCTCAATATTTTAATGATTACTTATATTTAATTTAATGAAGAGTTTAGATAAGACAAAAAGTTTTGGAGTTTGCGCCAAATTCACAATGTTGTAACTTGTATCACTTGTATCGTTGTATCTTTTAATATTTTCAATCCTTAGTAAGTTCTTGAACCTTGGGGGTCTCTGAATAATTTATTACGAAAACACTGATTTGTTGAGACGTTATTTTAATCACAGATGATAGCAGAAATAGATGATTAATTAAAAAGTAGGTTAACTAAACTCGAGCTAAACCTAATTACGGAAGACGCCAGTGACTTCTATTAAGGGGTCGTCATGAGAGCGTTATCATTACAGTTACAACACAAGATCGGGGTTATGAGTCTATGAGAAAGGAATCCAAAATGCAGTTTATTATGAGTTTTTATTTGGTCTGAGTTTATTATTACAACAATTTGGAATAGGGAACTACTTGGATAGGAAAAAGAAGCGGGAGATTTGGGAATGCGGAATCCCATTGAGAAATCCCCCACTTCTTGGAAACAAACTTCAAACACTTCTATAAATCATACACGGATTGTTTCCAAGATTGTTAAAAAATAATTGTAGAATTCAAAGAGAACTGGTACGCCCTCCGCTTTTATACGGGAAATACCACAGGATGTTGTGAGTTGTGACGTCATCTTAATCTTTCTCGATAACAGTAAATTAGTTTGTCATGTCTCTTAAAATGCCCAATTTATCAGTTTTTTTGACAGAAGCTTATCGTATTAAAAGCGTTTTTGATTGGTAAATTTTGGACGTTAGCCAATTAAAAGGATAAGTAAATGAATAAAATTCTGTCAAACAACCTCATTGTCTGACTACGGAGAAACTAAATAGTCTCTGTATGTGTGTCCCCCTCAGCTATTAAACTATTAGTCCAATTTTTGAGGAATTTTTGAATGTATAATTGATAGCGTTTTAGCTAATGTTCGCATCGCTATAATAATAATAGAATGGAAACGTTAGTAGGTGTAATTACAAGAGACCGGATTATATGCAACATAAAAAGCTTGTTATATGCATGCAAATATGCATGGAAAATGCTTGAAATATGCATGAAAATTGGCAGAATATGCAAAATAAATTACAATATGCAAATTCAAAATCTGCATATAATTGTAAATTAATTTTTCATAGGCGATAATAGGTACAATAACATTATAATATGACATTAAAATTATTTAAATTTTTTGTAAACTTAAGCAATCAAATATTTTTCTAAATTTTCAGTAGTAAGATTGTGTAGCTGCGATTATTTAGAGTATTTTTGTAAATAGAAAAGGTGCGCTCTACATTTGCTGAGGAAACTGTGCAGAATTTGAACTTGGGTGCTATGTTAGCACTTACAGTTTCTGGCAAAAGTTCTGGCGTCCTTTGTACTTTGACAACCGCAACGTTCTTCTTTTTCTTTCATTTTAATCTGGTAACTGTCGCAACAAAAGACGCGCACAACTACTGACTGCATTCGAAACCCAGTAAAAAGTCACAACTATATTACTCTGTAGCCCTTATGTTTTGTAACTGTTATTGTTATTGGTCGCATTTCGTAACGCAGGGTTAGTGAAAAATGTTGTAAATGTACCGATAATATGCATCATAACTAGATCTTAGGTAAAATATGCTATTACCGCTGAGAATGGCTAAAATATGCAAATGCATATAATCCGGTCTCTAGTAATTACTAATTAAAAACCAACCAAGCAGAAGCCGAGGTTGCAAATCCTCGGCCAGCGGATACCTGCTTCCCCAGGGGAAAGTTACCGAGGATTTGTTAGCGCGGCTGCACTCGGTGCATGCCGTATAACGTATTAGCAGACTGTTTTCGGATTGGATCGGATTTGACATGTCACTCAAAAGTTTTGTTATTCGTAGCACTCAAATTAAAGAAGAGGCAGTCGGAGTAATGCTTTGTTCAAACCTACGCAACTTGACGCTCCCGCTTCGCAGTCGCTTTAAGTCGCGTAGGTTTGAACAAAGCATAAGGGCTCACACAAGAGACTGCAAATTCGCATAGCATTTTAATTTTGAGTTTAGCCGCATTGGCTATACGATGCGAATTCACAGCTGTTAGTCGCTGTTAAGCATTTGTGTACTACTATACATTTTTTTGTAAAACTTTGAATGCAGTCTTGTTCTAAATCATCTAAACTCTAAAGAACATATTGCATTCATTTAACTATGTACGTAATTTTGTTGTCGGTTAGTGCACGAATGCTTAGTAGCGTCCAGGATGTGGGGACTCAAAAGAGATAGCGACTTACAGTGTAGTGTGGTGGTGTCTGTCGTGGCGCAGACGCGGCCCCCCCGGCGCGCCAAGCCGCTCCATGCCCGCGCACCCCGGCACTTGTACCGAGAGCATCTGTAAATCACAACACACTGCTCTCACTTATGCGGCCCTTGTGGCACATACCACTATATCTGCTAAGCTCCAAACTACTCCCGAATGCGGTTAAAGGATCACAACTCAACTATCGTCTCGGAAAAGGATCGTCATCGTATCGCCTTTCGCCTCGCCGCGGCGTCAACCTACAGTCCGCGCGGAACTAGTTGGCCGCTCTGCCGGTATGTGAGTATACGGGCAGAGCGGCCAACTAGTTCCGCGCGGACTATAACGTATGCATGTAACCAAAGCGTATCAGCAGCTGCTGTAGCTGTAGCCTGTACGTCAACTCGGCTACGGCTCGTCGCCCCCGCGCTAACGGCTCGCCTCAAATCAGTTTGAAGCAAGGGTGGACGGAGAGACGTAAGCGCGGGGACGACGAGCCGTAAGCGCGGGAACTGCAAGTTGACCACTCATCGCAACGCAGTTCCGAGGCGAGGCGATTACGTTACGATTCCGCTTCGTGTGCGTTGCAGTAGGGAGTTTCATACAAACAATATTAAACGGCTTGAGGCGATACGGTGACGATCCTTTTCCGAGTTGATTATCAGCACACATAATATTATGTGTGCTGTAACCCTAAAGTTGTAGAATGGTGTATATGCGCTGTTCAAGGTAATAAGGCTATGTGACTATTGGCAACTGATGTGTTTATTGCATCGTTACATATTATTTATTAGTATTACTAAGGCATGCGGCATGCCTCCCTCAAAACTATAGGCTGCGATTGCGCCTGATGCGTGGACCTTGGATCGCGCTTTACGCAATTTTTACCTCGGACTGCACTTATTCCGCCTACGGTATTGGTACAAACCATCCAATCAACGTATGAGCTCCAAGGAATCGGTTGCCTTAATTCATTAGCATAGCGCTTTATAATCTTTTTTATCGCTTTAGGATATTATTATGTCGCCTCGCAACATTCTGGACTTAGGAAAACCTTGCCTGAGCCAATTTTCTCTTCATTTCTCGGAACTCATTCGTAGACTAGAAATATTCACGGATGTTTTTTTTATCACAAAATATTAAAGACCACAGGAAAAATTATTGGAAGTAACTAAAATGCTTAGAGTTTGAGCTTGATATTAAATTAATTTAGAGTTTGGAGATCCATTTCCCTAGCTAGGGAAGGCTAGCAACCGAAACGATTTCAATTTTGTTATAGTTCATTTCTTTCATTAATTTCGCACGTTGATGCACTACAGTTAATATTGAGAGTCTAGATTCGAGAATCGAGACTTAAGTGCAGTGTTTCTATAGTAAGACCCTGTAGACGTAGAGTAAGGGCGGTAATGAGTAAGTACCAATTGCAGAGTCTGAAGTTAGACTTACTTATTAGTTATTAAGTACATAATATATTAATTTTTACATAATATTGATTGCTACTATTATATTAAGTAATTTATGAAGGAATTTCTGATGGACCCTGAAGGAATCGATATTGTTTAAGAAGCAAATTCGTACTTTTTTAATTTAGACCCCATAGAAGTTTAACAGGGTGAATATAAGTGATAGTGTTGCCAACTATGGGGATTTCCCACTAAATTTAGTGGGGAAAAAATAAAAACAGTAGCTTTTTTAGGGTGTATATTTTTTTGGGGATATTTTTGGACATAAAATTTTTCAGGCGAAAATGTATATTATTTTATTTAGTTTCTAGTACTATTATTACCATTTTTATATGAATAATGTTAATAATAATTAACATTATTCATATAAAAATGGTAATAATATATAATGAGTTTTGTTTGAAATTTGTTGCTTTAGGAGGAAATGTCTTTGTCTGGCATGTAGGAAAAGTGACATGATAGTTTGTTTGCTGTTTGTGTATGTTAGGTGTGTGAAAACTTGTAATTGGCCTTCCTGTGTTATTTTAAAACTATTTGTTAATCTAACTGTAAGTTTTCCTAAATAATAAAAAAGTCTCTATCTCATGTGATATTTTTTCTGAAGTTCAGTTTTAATTAGTCTAATCTTGCTTAAGGGGGGTATTAGATTATCATTTATATTGGATCCTATATTATTGAGTCATTTATATTGGATAATGTAATATAGATAAATGATTCATTTCTTCCTTGATCATAGATTTTTGACATTTGCTGAGAGATTGGATCCAATATGGTCATAGAAATTGGTGTTGCCAGTTATTTAATATAAAAAAGTGTTTTTAATTTCTTGTTCGTTAATATGTTTCAAATAATGTAATGTAATTATTTTTCTTATTATATACTTGAATAATCTTGCTGAAATAACATAAAACAAGCCATATTAAAAATGACGATGTCTTTTGACAAATCGAATTCTCTGAGATCTAGTAACACTGATGTCAATACCTGTCAGCGTTTGCGCTCCCCATTGGCTATTGAAACCACATATATGACGTAAAATAGGATCAATGATATATGATAATGTAATACGCAGATATGATCAAATGATCATTTTTATTGGATCCTATATATTATTATGATCCTATAAATGATCCAATATAAATGATAATGTAATACCACCCTAAATATCGTATTCATTAGAGACAGGGATATTATTAAAGGATGGCAAGGGACATATTATTTTGATCTGAAGGTACATTCAATTTACAGAGCCTGTATAAAAGTCCAACTTTTACAGTGGCTTTATAAGTAAAACAAGAAACCAGCAAACTTTATCAAATAAGAAGAACCTTTGGAGATTATATTTTGTTAATTATTACTTGTTTATGATGTTTTATTTTGCAAGTTTATATTCTTGTTATTTAGAAACTGTACTTAAAATGCAGTGGCAAAGCTAGAATTAGCCTTAGCGCCAAAACTACAATAAAACTTATAATAAAAGCACAAGTTTCAATGCTTTAAAGTTTAAACTTTAAAGGATCAACATCATCTATTTGTAACAGCTGACAAGCTTTTCCCAATTAAATAATATATATTTATAGTACATTACGCCCCAAGGGAAGAAAGTATGACATTTCAACCCGCGCGATATTGTCACCCGAGCCGAAGGCGAGGGTGACAAAAGCGTCGGTTGAAGTGTCATGCTATCCTCCCATGGCGCGTATAGAACTTTTCATCATACAAGGGACCGAAAGTTGAATGACATCGTATTTAATATATAAGAAAAACTAATGTGGTTCAAATTATGGACTGACGGGGTCCGGGGCGGGAGGTTGGGGGCGCGAAGCCCCCCACAGAAAAAAAAACAAATTAAAAGATTTAATTATGTTTTTGTGTCGTTAAAATACTTTTAGTAAATATGTAGTGCTTAATTTGTAAAGATATTTATTGAAGTGACTTAACAAACTGTGTGGCACCAATCACCATGGCAACGTCCATCGCTGTCCCGAGTCCCGACTCAAAGATAAATAAAGTAGATTCTATCAGCCCTCCCCCGCTATTCCTGACTGCTGGCGATGTAACAACCATGTTGTGTAGTTGGCCCAGGCGACGTAATATTATAGCTAAGTCGGTAGCCGCCTCCTCAACTCAACAACTTTTTTTTTATCAAATTGCCGCGTGTGATAATATTATGGTTTTGAAATAACAACTGCACGGTTACCATGGTAATGAGTTACTTCAAACAGGTAGCGGGAAGAAAATTTTAAACTGTCACTAATTATTGTGAGCAGTCGGAAATATGCATCTTTCTTCCCGCATACAAGGTAAGAAAATCAAATTTTCTATATACCAGGACCGAATAATTAGTGACAGTTTAAAATTTTCTTCCCGCTACCTGTTTGAAGTAACTCATTACCATGGTAACCATGCAGTTGTTATTTCAAAACCATAATATTATCACACGCGGCAATTTGATAAAAATAAGTTGTTGAGTTGAGAAGGCGACTACCGACTTAGCTATATTACGTCGCCTGGGCCAACTACACAACATGGTTGTTACATCGCCAGCAGTCAGGAATAGCGGGGGAGGGCTGATAGAATCTACTATATTTATCTTTAAGTTGGGACTCGGGACAGCGATGGACGTTGCCATGGTGTTTGGTGCCACACAGTTTGATAAGTCACTTCAATAAATATCTTTACAAATTAAGCACTACATAAGTACTTAATTATTTACTAAATGGTATTTTAACGACACAAACACATAATTAAATCTTTTAATTTGTTTTTTTTTCTTGCTTTGCTTCGCCCCGGACCCCGTTGATCGATAATTTGAACTACATTAGTTTACTTATATATGTATATACGATGTCATTAAACTTTCGGTCCCTTGTATGATGAAAAGTTCTATACGCGCCACGGGACGATAGTATGATACTTCAACCGATGCTTTTGTCACCCTCGCCTTCGGCTCGGGTGACAATATCGTGCGGGTTGAAATGTCATACTTTCTTCCCTTGGGGCGTAATGTACTATTTATAACCTTGCCTGCATATTAACTACTTCATACCTTATATTTCTTTGTAAAAGACTGTTTTAAAAAAATGTTAATCTTAATTGGCCTTAACCCAAAAAGCCCCGTACGAGCACAGGTGATCGCGACAACGATAAAATACAATGGAATTTCCGAGAATCTCCAATCGAAGGAATAATAATAATAATTTGTTCATAGAATGAAGTTAATTCCATAGCAACTACTGCCCAGACCGCCAGTACATTGTAAATTGCTTCATTGCTTAAACATATAATTTTTATTCAATTAATTTATGCCTAATATCCCGAAAAATGATGTAATAAATTTAACAATTAGAATTTAGAATATTGTAATTTGATCGAGCAAATTGTAATTGTAATTTAGCAAGAAATAAAAGGCTTTTTTATTTTATTTATTATGCAACATACTAATATATAACAAAAAAGTTATAAAAAATTGTATAATATTATTGCTATAACTCTGGTACATATGGTACAAAAACTTTTTTTTAAAGAGGAAACTGAACGTACCGTTAGCTGAGTTAGATTACTGATTACAAATTAATAAAAAATATGGAAATCAAGATGTGTTCTTTGGTAGGTTCTTTGTATAAATCTCCCAATTGGGGATGGTTATCTCATCTTTAGTAGTGTTATTATTTTATTTAGTTAGTTGTTGTTTGGATTCTTGTGCTGTCAGATTTTTAGCTATTCTAGAATATTATTTTTATAAAATATAAGTTATAACCTTTGCAAAGTTATCATATATTTGGATAGTGAACTGTGAAAGTGTAAAGAATAAGTGAATCATTATCTTATCAAGGGATATATCATTTCAACACTGCATTTCAAGTACTTATTTTAATATTTTTTACAGTTTTTTGGTCTGTACTATTAGAAAATTATGATTCTTTATGGGGGGTATTACATTATCATTTATATTGGAATTTGGATCATTTATAGGATCATATTTATTCTATAGGATCCAATAAAAATGATCATTTGATCATATCTGCATATTACATTATCTTATATCATTGATCCTATTTTACGTCATAAGTGGTTTCAATAGCCAATGGGGAGCGCTAACGCTGACAGGTATTGACATCAGTGTTACTAGATCTCTGAGAATTCGATTTGTCAAAAGACATCGTCATTTTTAATATGGCTTGCTTTATGTTATTTCAGCAAGATTATTTAAGTATATAATTAGAAAAAGGATTACATTACATTATTTGAAACATATTAACGAACAAGAAATTAAAAACTCTTCTTTTATATTAAATAACTGGCAACACCAATTTCTATTGTATTTAGTATTGGATCCAATCTCTTAGCAAACGTCAAAAATCTATGATCAAGGAAGAAATGAATCATTTATCTATATTACATTATCCAATATAAATGACTCAATGATCTAGGATCCAATATAAATGATTATCTAATACCCCCCTATATATGTCGCAGTCATCTGGTTCAATCTACGATTCGATTGAATGACTAGTGCATTCATTGAATGACACCATTCATTTGAATGACACGGCCAAACGTCGATTGAATGATCGTCAGTCAATGTCCAGTTGGACGATTTAACTAGACGTTAGTATGTAGACGACGTTAACTAGTTAGCGGGTTATAACATAGCCCTTTGAAGATAGCGGACATGAAAGCAGTCAGGTAATTGAACGTATATCATTTTTTTTCCACTGCGGCGCTAGTAGTCATTAAAACAAAATTGTCAAACAGCTTGCACAGCTGATAGCACCATGTTAATATTTAGTCGATTACTTTAAAGTTTAATGTGTTTTATTTGTTATAAAATAATAATATGACAGCGTGAGTTTACCCATAACTACCCCGTCGCCGGCTACATAAAATCAATCGAATCGCAGATTAAACCAGATGACTGCGACATATACAATGTGTCCCGACACCGGTGTCCGATCCTTTAATGTCATAATCTATGGCATATTTTATCGACAAATTGGCTCTCAAATTTTTTCTCTCTCTCACGGTTGTAAAATGGCAGCCATTTTAGTTTTTCTCAATGATATTATATAAAAAAACTCAAAGCAGATAATATGTTACTACCGCTCGTGTTGTGAAGCTTCAAATACGACCCAATTGAGTCGTCTTTTATTTAGTCTGTCTCTTTTATGTAAATGGCATTTTGTATCTTTTGTTTCACTTATCTGTCAAATTTGTCAATGTTGTTCGGAAGACATTAAAGGTGAACGCAGATTTGGCCGCACCGCACGCACCGCAGTCGCCGCATTTCGAATTCTTTATATGAAGTTATAGGCAAGCTCGCATACCTACCCGCGCCGCAGTCTTCGCAACTTCTACATTCTTTATATCAATAATTCGAAATGCGGCGACTGCGGTGCGTGCGGTGCGGCCAAATCTGCGCTCACCTTTAAGCCGGAAATAGTATTCAGAACGTAACAGATCTGTTTATGTAGAATATCATCGGTTTTTCTTGGGCTTTCACACTAATCTGACCAGTATTTGTCATGTAAATATCCTATGAAGATAAAAAAGGTCTGATTTGATAGCTAAACTTGTGGACTACGCTTACACAGGTAATATGTTATAAATTTCGTGGAATTAAACATAGAAAAACCAAAGTTTAAGATAAAAAAAATTGTGTATTTTTTAATTAATGGCTTTTTGTGAAAAATCTAGCGCATTAAAATGGTTCTTTTTTATTTTAAAAAGATAGAATAGGATTTCATCTTTAATAAATTCTTTACTTCAATGCTCTAAGTCAGATAGTTTGGAAATTATAACGATTTTCTTATGAAGTATAGGTCAGATTAGTAATGAAGCCAGAGAATTTTTTTTTCAAAAGTTGGAGAAAAAAAAGTTTGAACTCATGATTTATGACAAATTTTAGTGACAAATTGGCTTTCAAATATTTTTTTTCTCAAACTTTTGAATTTTTTTTTTCTGGCTTCATACTAAGTAATCTCAACTAATCTTACCAATACTTCATAAGAAAATCGTTATAAAACTTCTAAACTATCTGACTAGATCATTGAAGTAAAGACTTTATTTAAGATGAAATCCTCCTCTATCTTTTTAAAATAAAAAAGAACCAGTTTAATGCGCTAGATTTTTCACAAAAAGCCTTATAGTTTTTCTTGGGCTTGCACACTAATCTGACCATTACTTCTCATGTAAATATCCTATGAAGATAAAAAAGGCTTCATTTAATAGCTAAATAAGGTAAATAATTTGACACTGTCCTTGCACTTATTCCACTTTATTTTAGTAGACTTATTACAAATTTAATAAATACACGACCGGTTTCGAAAAAATCATCATCAGGTGTACTGCAGGTAATTTTAAATTTTTAAAAAATTTTAAAAAAATTTAAAATTACCTGCAGTACACCTGATGATGATTTTTAATTTAATAAATACACGACCGGTTTCGAAAAAATCATCATCAGGTGTACTGCAGGTAATTTTAAATTTTTAAAAAATTTTAAAAAAATTTAAAATTACCTGCAGTACACCTGATGATGATTTTTTCGAAATCGGTCGTGTATTTATTAAATTTGTAATAAATCTACTAAAATAAAGTGGAATAAGTGCAAGGACAGTGTCAAATTATTTATCTGAACATGAATTTCCACCAAGAAGTGACAGTACATACAATATCGTATCTAAATAAGGTAAGGTATTAAACATAGAAAAACCAAAATTTAAGAAAAAAAATGTGTTAAGTATTATATTATATTTTAATTAATGGCTTCTTGTGATTATTCTAGCGCATTAAACTGGTTCTTTTTTATTTTAAAAAGATAGAGGAAGTTTTCATTTTAAATAAAATTTATTATTATTTACCCAATTTAAATACAAGTTTACCCTTTTAAAATAATCGTACATAATTTAAAAACTAAAGACAGGGAAATCATACCAAGGTTTCTTTTTTACTACTCAAGTATCCTTAATTATATTAATAGTCCAGGAGCCCTACAACAATTTTTTTTTTACTATCAAGCAAACTTTTTGTAAGTAGCTTCATTTTGATAAGACAAACAACATTTTTATCTGCGAAAAATCTTGAAAGTGGTAGCTAACAGTGATAAAAATAATTTCATACTTTGATTTGATGGTCCTACTACTAGGACAATGTTACTCTTAAATTATATAACTATTAAACCTATCAATTATATACAAAAAAACTACTGGTTGCGTAAGTCAACCAAGTTTTGTTGATTACAGAACCCTATAATGGAACCCTAATGAGCAGATTTTTTGTATATTGATAGGTTGATAGGTTACCTTATTAGTTATATAATTTAAGAGTAACATTGTCCTACCAATAAAGCAGTCCATATTTTTAAAGACCGTCAATTCAAAGTATGAAATCCTTTCTATTTCTGTTAGCTACCACTTTCGAGATTTTTCGTGAATAAAAATGTTGTTCGTTTTATCAAAATAAAGCTACTTACAAAAAATTTGCTTTATAGTCATAAAAAATTGTTTAGGGAACCCTGACTTTATACATCTAATAAAACATAAGTTTCTTAATGTTATGACTTAAGAGACTTTAGATTATAATTATTTTCAATATTATGTTATTTCTCTTAATCTGTGTAGAAGGCATTTTAACAAGCAATAACCTACACTACTGCAAGTGGACTTAAGAATCTAATCTAAAGAAATTATCACCGATTACACCAATAACAATAATAATTCGTATCAATACTTTGATTAGAAGCCAGTGTTTCTCAAATTATAATTTTAAAGAGTCCAATTAAAAGATTATAGCTTTTATTGAAATGTACCAGTAGATAAAGTATGATACATATGTAGTTACATTTCAGAAATTATTAACTAACAACTTTTAAAAAATTGTCTCTACCCATCAAAGTGAAAGAATTTATCATCTATACTTATAAAATTACATGTCCTGATTGACTGACTGACTGACTGACTGATTCATCATCGCTGAGCAAAAACTGTTAAAGTTACAGTCACGAAATTTGGTCAGTAGGGTTGTTTTATTAAGTAGACACCCACTAAGGAAGGAATTTTGAAAATTTTACTCCGAAGGGGGTTAAATAGGGGTTGAAAGTTTGAATGAAAGTCCGTCATTTCTTGAGTTAGAAACATGGAACTTTATTTTTGGGTTACTGATTAAAAATGAGTGGATACGTATTTAAGCGTTTTTGGTAATTCTACCCCCAAGGGGGTGAAATTGGGGTTGAAAGTTTGAATGAAAGTCTGTTATTTCTTGAGTTAGAAACATGAAATTTTATGTTTGGGCTACTGATTAAAAAGAATTGGATATGTGTTTAAACGTTTTCGGAAATTCTACCCCCAAGGGGGTGAAATTGGGGTTGAAAGTTTGTATGGAAGTCCGTCATTTCTTGAGTTAGAAACATGAAAGTTTATTGACATTTGCTTAAATAGGGTCCTGTTTTTACCCTTTGTACATAAGAAACCACAAAAAGAGGAAAACTATCCATCTTTGTTATTATACTATGTTAACGCGGACAATAATAAGACCAATGGCCTACAATTTTATAAAGTAAATAATGTGATGAGGGGAATGGCCTGAAATATTAGCTCACAATGTAAACAACTACTGATAGCCATTTTGTTTACAGATGAATACTTAATTTTTGATATCATGTAACTTAAATTTTTGTTAATGCTTCAACTCCCAAGCTGTCAAATTCAACTGCGTAAACAATAGATTTCCAAGTATCCATGATTAAGGGATATTTGCGACTCATAGAAGAAACTATCTCACATTAAGATTGTATATCAACTGTAAGACACAAGATATTATTTAAATAAAGTTATAAAAGAAAATGTAACTTTATGTCATATAAAATATGTTTATACAGTAACTGTATGTAACTTTATGCTGGTGAGCTAGAGATTCAATAATTTCTGATTATATGAAAAACCATTTCTGGTACTAATATATTTTTATATTAGTACCATAAGAACGGTTGACTGGTTGAGAATGCCATTTGGCATTAAGTCCACCTATGTACCAACATTGTGCAAAAAGTATAAATAAATAAGAAAAAACAATTAATAACTTAGTTGTATGGTTGTACAGTGTGTGTAATGGGTTCTTATGCTTTGTAGACTACACACTATATTATATTATGTAATTAAGACAACAAATCATTGGCAGCTAATAAGATTTTTATATATTTTTATATCAGTAAAGGGTTTCAGGGAGAAAATCTTTTTATCCAATATTATAAAATTCTTGTGTTTATGTGCGAACTCCTCCAAAAGGGCTCAACCGATTTTAATGAATAATCGTATATAAATTATGTACATTTGTTAGGCCTGGTTTTTAATTTTTATCTACATTTTAAAATATTGATACTAGAAATAATTTATTTTGCAAAACAATGTTTGCTCAGCTAGTAACATTATGGGAGATCGAAGACGTCACACTTTTTGTGTGATCGAGTCTGTGGCTTACATACAGTCAGTCAGTCAGTCAGTACAGACTGTATGTAAGCCGCAGACTCAATCACACAAAAAGTGTGATGTCTGCGATTTCCCTATTTAAGTTATAACATAGGTTAAGCTTATTCTTTTCTCAAATCATGGTTTATTTGTGCTTAGCATCTAACGAAGAACATAATTAATGCAAATCCCTGTTAGTTTATGTGGTATAACACTCATGAGTAGCATTTAGTTATTCTGGTTTATGTATCTATTGCCTATGACATTTAATTAGTATTGATTTTTTTTTAATTAATCCTTTTATAACTTTAATATTATGTGCTACAATAGATTATGTTGAACGGGTATTACCTTATGATGTTTTGACATTTGAATGGATTTAAGCCAACTGATGTACCAAATCATTGTAATTTTGATATAATATTCTGTTTTGTACTATGAACGAACTTTAAAAACATAGTTTGTAATTTTTGCTTATCAATTGCTTGGAGTTTTATCAGTCTCATAACATAACCTCTGGATTGTCACAACTTAATGTTTTGACTCGACTTTGACAGCGATTGAATGGGTGAGTTTATTGTGTGCTTCTCTGGCTTTATAGACAAAACGGATTCGAAGGCTATGCTCTTATGTATGTGCAAAATATTCTCCATTTAGGACCAAGAAGATGTGGAAAAGCTGTGTAAATGTTATTGTGTTGGCATATCACGAATATCGCGAGAGAGGTGATTACGGAACTGTCTGTCATGAAAATTTATTTAAATTCACACAAACAACGTCTGGGCGTGACGTCGCTATCGGCGCGGCTCTTATCACTTGGCACGCTCCGCCGTCTCGCCGCTCGGGAGTCGCGACCGTCCGACTCACGGCTCACTCGCCTTCCACTCGACCAACTCGACACTATAACGCAATCCTTGCAATTTACAATGTGTTTTAGACGTTCAGTCCCTATGTTTTCACTCGAACGTATTGTTTGGATGTTAGGCTTATGTTTACTTCCACTGCGAGTATAGTCGACTTACACGACGACAGAAAAAACACAGTACCACTTACTATTTTAAGAAATGTTGGCTGTAATCTTCTATGTTTCCAGTGTCACTGAGCGAAGATACTTTCAACGATTGTGTTATCACGTCGTTGGGTACACTTGTAGACCATCGATCACACTATCCCCGTTGGCAAATTCGTTGTGAATTTGCTGCATTAACACTGTCACAACTTGCATAAAGAGGTCTAGACTACTTTAAAACAAAACAATCACAGGGCGATACACGGAGATTACGACACCCGCAAAGCGCTTTTACATTTAATTTACTATACTTCACTAATAAATAACATTAAAAGTCGTTTTATGTTGTAACACTATAAAAATAAATAATTTTTAAAACAAAGATAACATATAAATTCCACTATCGCGAATTTTGTAACAGAGTTTCTCTGAACTCTTGTTTTCATATTGGCAAAAAGGCGGCTGCCATCAAGCGAGTCTTGTTGTTCAATGACGCGGAGTGCTCAGTGCGGACGCGGCCGCATCGCGCCGCGCCGTTCGCAGTCGCGTAGCGGCGGTAGCGGGCGGCGGCGGGGGGAAGCGGGCGGGTGACGGTGCACCGGCTGCCCCGATGTCGTCGCACACAGCCGCGCGACGGTTATCTTCGATTACTCACACACCAAACGATCTGTCTAGTTGCATTCGTGTGCTCATACGGTGGCGCGATAAAGCGATGAAATAAGCCTGTGAGCCGAATTACTGATAGTACGTACACGAGACACACGTGAGCATACATACACATAACGGAGCACACACGTAAACGGGGCTCGATGCTGCTCGACTTGTTTATGTATGCGAACCTATAATTGTAATAGTAAGCGATGACGCGTTTGTCGGCTCGTGAGACGAGACGGTTGGCATTGCTCAATGATTGAGCTGTACTCGAGTCCTACGTAACAATCAGTACATAAAAAATGAATCGAGCTAGACAATAGAATAGACATTAACTTTAATTACAATAAACTATAAAGGTAAGACTATAAAGGTATAGACTATAGTATAGCTAACCAAGCCCTTAACTCAAGTTGGCGAAGGCTAAACCGTTTTGTATTTACTAGTGGCGCTTGGTTGAGGCATCTGTATGTTTTCACAAAATAAGACGTAATAAAATAACGCATAATTTCTTGGGATTTTTACTACCGCATCGGTTAACATTAGGCAAACAAAATATAATAAGTACATAATAATATTTAACTAGACACACTGGCAAAATTAGCGGAACATAGGTAAAAAGGGTCACAACTTGACCTGAAGTTGGTCGGGTTGTGTGAAATCCTTTTTTATAGTTTCTAAGCTCATATTTTAAGAAATAAAATATTGAATAAAACTGGCAAGTTGACAGGTTTTTATAGCAATTATGCCCTAATAAGTGTTTTTCGATGATTGACGTTGTAAGTGTTCCTGATAAGAATGGCGTTTTAGCGGGGTGCAAGGTATGCTCAGCTCATTTGATTGTTTGGTTTTTGGAAGAACACATTGCTTAGATACAAAATTTGTGATTTCCTAGCATCTGCGACAGCTAGAGCTGTAACCACGATGAGAAAGGTCACACCTACCGTTCGGTCAGTCAGGCCTTAGGTGTGTCGGCTTCTGTGGTCCATCGTAACTTTCAACGCTTCAGAGAGACTGGATCTTACGTTCGGAGACGAGAACAATGCAGATATCGGGTGACAATGGTTCAGGATAACCATTTTGTAAGGAATAAACCTTAAGAAATCGACCTCAAACTGCTATGCAGAAACGAAACCTGTCGGAACAGGTCCGAGATGTACGTGTAAGTGATTGGACAGTAAGAAAAAGACTCAAAGAAGTTAAATTAAACTCAAAAGTGCCAGCAAGGGCACCAAAACTTGAGACAGGACAACGAAGAGCCAGGCTAAGATTTGCGCGTGAACATTAAAATTAGACAAGTGAGTGAAATCTTGTGCTGCACAGTGATGGGAGCAAATTCTGTGTACATTTTGTTGACAGGCGATAAAGAATGTGTATAAATCGTAAAGAAAGCTACAGGCCATCACACTTAACGGAAACAGTGGCCTATGATGCAGGCTTCGTATTGGTTTGGAGTGGCATATGATTATTGATGATGGTACTTTGACAGTACAGGGCTATAACACAGATATCTTGGAACTGCATGGTGTGCCTTTTACACAGTTTTAGGTAGTCATTTCAATTTTATGTGCGTCCATAGTGTAAGAAAATCGGGCATTATTACCTAAACGATGCTGGCGTAGCCCAGGTGGAGAGGCCAGCGTGGTTTACGGATGTGGATCCGATTGAAGACGTATGGAACATCAATGGGTGAACGGTACGAGTTAAAACTCCAGCTCCAAAATGTGTCCAGGAGCTCGAGTTGGCGCTACTAGAGGAGTAGGAGATCCCACAGGAAATGATTGACAATTAAAATGCAAGCATGGAATGGCGTATCCAGGCCCTCTTGAGATCCATAGAAGGCATTACACGCTTTTAACATGGCATTTATTTAATAAAAATGGAGAATTTAACTTAAAAACTTACTACTGAAATTTCAAAGATTTTCTTAATTTTTGATTTTTGCTGATTTTTTTCTATTTTTCACGTTTTTATGCCCTAAATTTATATAAAATAGATTATGTAATAATCAATTAAGTAGTAAATAAATAAATATATATATAAAAAAACAGTGAACAATTTTCAAAAAAATTGAAAATTTTGTTATGTTCCTCTATTATTTTGCCGGTGTGTTTAGATAGCTACTTTCTAAATAAACTTAGGGCGATACAAGTTTTTTATAAGTCCGTAGGTCATTATTTTAAAAGAGAACCGATATATTTACCGATATTATTATTGAAAGTCAATTGCAGGATGTTCCGACTGGAAACACGTTTTTAGTAATACAAGATGAATTTAGAGTTTATAGAGCAATCGGTATTAGGTATCACATTATATTAAGTAGTGTGTAAAATGTAAATACAATTAAGGCATAGCTCTACGTTACTAGAGGCTAGAGCCATAAGTGTTTTGGTCAAGCCATAAAATAGGATAGTTACCAATAGGCAATAAGTTACGATATTTATTGTAAAATTATAACACCAATTTAACATTGTGCAGCATGTCCACTTCACCTATCTATCTAATCTAATATACTTATACAGGCTGTCAAAAGACCGCTTCCGATAACTTTGGGGTATGATTATACTACATTTTCTGATTACGAAAATGTATTTTTTTTATTTTTTTTTTAATTTTAATTTTTTTATAATTAATACCTTTTAAACATGATAATAAACCACATAGAAAAATAATTTATAATATTTCTTTAAATTTTATTACTTTTACTCCATTATGCAATATGCAGCGCCGCAGCGCGCGGTCAACGTTATCGTGTGTACGAAGTACCTACGAACACGAGAACGCTGACCGCGCATTCAGCTGTTAGCACTTAGCTCCGGCCTACGCACGATTCGAAAGGTCGTATGCGACGAATGACGATACACTACGACAGAACACACAGAAACCCTAATGTATGTGGTGTCTTTTCAATTTTAAACCCATGAAGGTCGCCATGACGTGGAACTTATAACTCTGACCTTTGACCTCTTATCTAAGTTACTTGCAGTGTTAAAAGTTTAATAGTAACTCATGTAGAATACTGTAAGCAACTGTCTGTGCACAGCTTACTACAGTACTTAATACTTATGGCAAACTTAGAAGTTTGCCATGCTGTTGTAAGTACTTGTAACTAGTCTAAGATTATTAGACTACATAGTTACAAAAATTTCATCGTAAATAACTGGCAATTAACTTACGTGAAAAATGTTGAGTTCATGTTCTTACTTCTTTATGCATTTTGAAAATAGTCCTTAACACCAAGCAATAAGACCAGTCACCACCAACAACGTCAAAAACACTTCTCGCTTTAAACGAAATCTATCACACCACAAAGTATTTTAACACAACTAAAATAATAATCAATTAACACTTTTAACGCGTTTGTTCGTACGTCGTTTATTCAAACAAGAGCATTACAATTTCACAGATATTACAATATCATACACACAGAGAAAACAAGAAGCCAGCGGGACCATAACATCGCTGGTAGGTACGAAAAGAGTGGCGCGGAGGATCGCGTGAACGAAGAAGCGCGAAAATCGCTGCGCGGTGTTATAGGGATGACAAACAGTGATGCATTTCGATACCTACATTACCGTGATAAAGGGATTGTTATACTTTGGTACGCGTTATGCGTTATACGTATGCGCGTATACGCGTTTACGCATGCAATGAAAATACTTTAATAATACCTAATTAATTAAATAACTTTTAATTATTATTGTCGCTATTCTTAACATTGAGTAGGTATTTGTTTTTTTTAGTTTGACTGTAATCATAATATACTCGTATGTAAACAATAACGATTTATCGATAAAAAATTATCGATAACTCAAAATATGCAGAGGGATACATCCCTATTATTTTACAAAGTTTTTTCTTTAATTTTATTTAGTCTGCTGTAAGCACGCGCCGCGTTGGTGTACTGTGAAGTTTTTGTTTAAGTTTTGTAATTTTACGGATGTTCTGGTCTTATTGCTTGTTTTGTGACATTGATAACTATTTTTTCACGTGATACGTCTGTGAATGTGAATGAACTTTTAATACTCGTAAACCTTTATGGAACGAGGGTGAACATCGTCGTCGATTGACGATAGTGCGGTTTAAACAGTGCAGTAAAAAGTGTTTTTAAAAGAATTGGAATGTCTCCTGTTTACGAGTACTTTTGTTTCGTGTTGAAAAACTCTGCAATCTAGACATTGAGTTAGATGGAGCACAGCTCGAACTGCATTTCATAAAAGCAGACAGCTGATCACAGGTCAGTGAACATGTTATCAAGTATTTTGTCCATAGTAACTGTGTATTGTATTTTTACAACTTGATTCGGATGTGAATTATGATTACTTTTCCTTTTTGGCCGGAAGTAAAAACTGAGTATTTTTGAGAAATAAACCTAAGAAACGGTAATTAATAAATTCTAACATTTTATTAAATCGTGAAAACAATTGTAATTTAATAATCATTACAATATTGATGGTTTATTCACTACCTACGGGCTAGGGCCTAGGGCACACCACGATCAGCTGTTTTATCTAGCGCAGGGCCGCGCGCGCGGGACTTGGCGCGGGCGGCGCGGGGGGGGCTGGCGGGGTTCCACTGGCGCGCGATACTATCGCGCATTTACATCAGCATTATACATTGTGTGTTGAAAATTTTGACTATTTTAAAAACTGTCGATTTAAAGAAAATTACTTGCACCAATGGATATATCTCATGCCCTATAATAACCCCACGAAGTTATCGGAAGCGCTCTTTTGACACCCTGTATATGTTACGCTCAAAGACCGAAAACGCTCAGTGAGCGAAAAAATGGCTCACAACGCGTTGTGGTAATAGTGAAACGGCCATGACGCGAAATTCGCGTCGTGGCCCTAATGAAAACAGCCACGACGCGTTCTGGTAATCACAGAAATACCACAGAGCGAAATTCGTGTCGTGGCTGACGTGCTATTCGACCACAACGCGTTGTGGTAATCGTGTAAAGCCATGACGCGTTCTGAGCATTTAAAAACATCCACGACGCGAATTCGTGTTGTGGCCCTAATGAAAACGGGAACGACGCGTTCTAAAACCAGGTTAGTTACTCAGGAGTAATTTTATAGCGCCCAAGTGTGTGTGCAATAAACAAGAGCACTCTGGTTTCAATGAAACTAGACCAGTTACGCAGGGGTAATTTTATAGTGTCCAAGTGTGTGCGCAATACACACTTGGACACTATAAAATTCCGTCTTCTGCTCCATTGGGTTATGACTTATGAGAGTAAAGAATAGTGCTCTTGTTTATTGCGCATACACTTGGGCACTATAATATTACTTCTGCTTAACTGGCCTGGTTTCATTAAAACCAGAGTGCTTTTGTGTATTGCGCACACACTTGGGCACTATAAAATTACTTCTGCTTAACTGGCCTGGTTTCATTAAAACCAGAGTGCTTTTGTGTATTGCGCACACACTTGGGCACTATAAAAATAACTCCTGCGTAACAACCAGAGTGCTCTTGTGTATTGCGCACACTCTTGGGCACTATAAAATAACTCATGCGTATCTCTACCTGGCCTGGTTTCATTGAAACCAGAGTGCTCTTGTGTATTGCACACACACTTGGGCACTATGAAATGACTTCTGCTCAACTGGCCTGGTTTCATTGAAACCAGAGTGCTCTTGTGTATTGCGCACATACTTGGGCACTATCAAATAACTCCTGCGTAACAACCAGAGTGCTCTTGTGTATTGCGCACACACTTGGGCGCTTTAAAATTACTCCTGCATAACGTGCTGTTGTGTATTGCGCACACACTTGGGCTCTATAAAATTACTCTTGCGTAGCTGGCCTGGTTTCATTGAAACCGGCGTGCTCTTGTGTATTGCGCACACACTTGGGCGCTATAAAATTACTCCTGAGTAACTAACCTGGTTTCAGAACGCGTCGTGGCCATTTTCATTAGGACCACAACACGGATTCGCGTCGTGGCTATTTTTAAATGCTCAGAACGCGTCATGGCTTTTCTCGATTACCACAACGCGTTGTGGTCGAATAGCACGTCAGCCACGACACGAATTTCGCTATGTGGTATTTCTGTGATTACCAGAACGCGTCGTGGCCGTTTTCATTAGGGCCACGACGCGAATTTCGCGTCATGGCCGTTTCACTATGACCACAACGCGTTGTGGGCCATTTTTTTGCTCACTGAGCGTTTTCGGTCTTTGAGCGTAACATATATAAATCTCCTGTCACGATGTTTGTCCGCGATGGATTCCTAAGCTACTTAACCGATTTTAATGTTGTTTTTTTAATGTGTGCTTTTTTCCAACTTGAGAGATAGGATAGCTTAGATCTTTAATTATAGTCGCAATTTTATTTTATTGCAAATTATTTGTCTATAAAGAGCGACCATTGTTTATGCGGACGTTGCCATGGTGACATACTTATTTAGTCACTAAATCAATAAAATAATACGAGCGATATTTTATATAATATGGCAAAGAAACGTTTGCCGGGACAGCTAGTTATTATATAGATTGTGATGGTTTTTTTTTGTTCCAAAGAAGATATTTCAAAGTTGGTCTCGACTCTCGTGATAAGGAAAGATACTGCTTGAAGTTCGTTTAAACTATTTGAAACTATAGTAAATGCAGGAGACATCTCGTTCCTCACTTACGGGGTGTGATGCGGCGAGTGCGGGGGCGGGGGCGGCGCGGCGTCGCAGGTGCGGCCGCGCGAGTGCCCCCGCGGCACATAGCAGCGCCGCGCCGCCGATACATGCGCCCGCCCACCACCAACCTAGAATTGACACAGCCACTGTTAAGAGAGCGAATAAATAATAATAATAATAATGATAATATCTTTATTTCAGGCTTAATAGCCCATATTGTAGCCTAACAGTTACAACTTACACATAAAAAAAAAACTAAAAATAACAACAACTGTGTTAGTAGCTTGGTTAGTACTTATACAATAATAATAATTTAGAGTTAGTATTTGTTAGTAAGTTACATTAACCTATTTCTTATTCCTACTGAGGTGTACACTTGTCCAGTATTTTTGGAACGGGCTGTCAATTTTTCCAGCCAACGTTCTGAGGATACTGTTGGTACTATTTCTAAGTCTTACCATTGTTGATGCCGTTCTTTTACGAATTATGGCAAAGAAATCATCAACTCCAGCCTGGGCAAACATCGTGGATGCGCTACAGTACCGCGGCTTTCCCAGCAGTATCCTCAGCGCGTCATTGTACTGGATTCGGAGAGTGTTGTAAGCCCGCCGCGTAAAACTGATCCATAGACTGCACGTGTAAAATGATTGACAGAAACTCTTAAATAGGAGCAATTTTACGTCCTTTGTACCTACAGCGTGCAAATCTACGGGCCAGCATATTGCAGCGGACTGCCAACGCCCTCCTTTCCCTCTCCAAATCATCATCATCCCGCAATTCGTCTGTCAGTATGTGACCGAGGTATTTAAACTTATACACTCTAGTAAGTGATACTCCACACAGACTGATGGGCGGAATGCTTGCAGGGGCTTTAGTGCCGGCTTTACACAGCATGACAACACTTTTAGCGGCATTATACTTCAGCCCATAGGTCAGCGTGTACCTTTCACAAATTCCGACCAGTTTCCTCAGCGCAGCTACCGACGGGCTCAATAGAACCATGTCGTCTGCATAACTAATATTGTTAATTATTCTTCCGTCAATTGAGCATCCGACCATGACTCCGTTCAGCTCCCCGATCAGCTGGTTGACGAATAAATTGAAGAGACTAATATAATGAATAAATAAAGCAAAAAATCAAACATCTTCCTTCTCTTCACACTCACGCCCATATGCCAGGTGAAAAAATACGACGCGGAATCATCGCCAAGTTAGTAGTAGTAAGTCGATAATTTATATACAACATTTTTAAAAATTCTCCAGGCCAGTCCCTCTGAGAGGCTTATATTTTAATTTTTGAAGTATAAAAATTGATTATAAAATCGTCAATTTTGCTTAAGTCGCCTTCTAATGCTAAGTACTCACATACGGTTTTGCTCGATAGTTTTACTCCGAATCGAAGGAAATGACATATTTTGCTAAGTACTGACATACAGTTTTGCTCGATAGTTTTACTCCAAATCGAGCAATAACCACCGTGTGGACTGTGAACCGCAAAACTGACAGCTCGAAGGCTCGCTTTGAGCCGGCTCGATGGAATTTAATATGTCAAATATGTAATTTCCTTCGATTTGGAGTAAAACTATCGAGCAAAACCGTATATTTAATTCCATCGAGCCGGCTCGAAGCGAGCCTTCCAGCTGTCAGTTTTGCGGTCCACACGGTGGTTTTTGCTCGATTTGGAGTAAAACTATCGAGTAAAACCGTATGTCAGTACTTAGCATTAAGTAGGTAACAGAGAAACAGATGCGAATGGAAGCGCCCGCGCCGGCGGCAGCCACCATCACAGGGATGAGGGATGACCAACCAATTTAGAGCACGCTACTATAGTCACAA
Source organism: Polyommatus icarus (assembly GCA_937595015.1). Classification (NCBI taxonomy): domain Eukaryota; kingdom Metazoa; phylum Arthropoda; class Insecta; order Lepidoptera; family Lycaenidae; genus Polyommatus; species Polyommatus icarus. The sequence goes on along the minus strand of OW569336.1, from coordinate 8,419,891 downwards.
AACTAGTATCGAAATTATTTTAACCAAAAATTAAGGTCATAATTACCTGTGATACATCAAATTGATACTTCAAAATTTGCCTAATTTGGTGCCCAATATACATATTGGGCACCAAATTAGGCAAATTTTGAAGTACGCATCGGATTACAAAATATATTGAATGGCACGTTTATGACTTAACTGAAGGTTTCTACAGAAAAAGGTTACATTAATAGGAAAAGGTTCGTCATCCCTGGCTCAGAATATTATGAAAACTGCACTTATTAAAGAAGCTTCTAATTACTGAGTGCAGTTCTGCAGATGGCGATTAACCTACGTTATTGGGTCGGGTTATGAGAAGTCAATGTTGGTCGTGATCAGGCGGGCTTCATCACTGGACATAACCCGACCAAATGTGTAGGTCTGCCATGCCTATGAACAAACTGGAATAGTACATACTACATTTTGAAGTAAATCATGTGACTATAAAAAATCGGCCAAGTGCGAGTTGGACTCACGCACTAAGGGTTCCGTACCATTATAGAGCAAAATTAGCCCAAAAATCGAGTTTTTTTGTATGGGAGCCCCCCTTAATTTTTTATTTAATTTGAATATTATTATTAAATATTAAAGTGCACATAAAACTAAGAATCTTGAGTAAAATTCAAGTACCTATATGTTGCCATTATTGATATAGAGCCAAAAAGGCCAAAAAAATTACGTTTGTTGTATGGGAGCTCCCCTTAAATATTAATTTTATTTTGTTTGTTGTTATTGCGGCAACAGATACACACAATCTGTGAAAATTTCAACTTTCTAGCTATTACCGTTCTTGAGTTACAGCCTGGAGACAGACAGACAGACGGACAGACAGACGGACAGACAGACGGATAGACAGACGGACAGACATCGAAGTCTCAGTAATAGGGTCCCGTTTTTACCCTTTGGGTACGGAACCCTATAAACCAGCGGAGTCAAGTCGATAAAGCTAAAAGAATTTTACAGCCCAACAATAAAAATCAGTATTTTTATTGTTGGGCTATTTCGCCAACAAGAACGTTCATTGCAGATGAGCCTTATTGTCTCCAGCCTAAGTGATATCCTTTTTTGGTGCAGTTAGAGCCCCATATACAAGATGTTAGTGTAAACACCGCTATCTTTGAAACCATCAAATGAGCCCGTCAAAATGAACAACTTTCTCTATGAGAACAATGCTGGGAACTCAAAAAAAAACCGTCTTCATACCCATACAAATTGCCGATCCGGGCATCCGTATGGGTATGAAGACGGCATATTTTTTTTGAGTTCCCAGCATTGTTCTCATAGAAAAAGTTGTTCATTTGATGCTTTCAAGGATAACGTTGTTTACACTAACACACTGTATACGATGATACAGCAAATAGTTACCGCTAGTTACCGCGGTATTCCCCTGGTTTGGGAGAGCTTTGTCGATACCACGCGGTAACAATATCTCAATTCGTAAGTTATTTATTAAATACTATGAAGCACAGGTAATAATCGAATAACAATAGCATTAATGACGCACTTTACTACAAAATTATTATAAGGTACTCATATAGATACGGTCAGGGGTTGGTGCTACGGCGTAGTACAAGTGCTACGAGAAATTAGGGACGATGTTTATAGTGATACAAGGCTTTTTGAATGTGGACGGAGCGCTGCTGGTAATAGAAGAACTGTCAAACACATGTCAAAAATGACGTTTTTGTATGATAGAAGCGTTACTTCCTTTTCTCGCCACGTTCATTTAAAGCCTTGTCGAACTGTTACCTACTTGGAATTTTCACAAACCTGAAGGATTTGTGTAGCTTTACACCAATACTAATTTGTTTGTATTGAGTGTCCTTTATTATGTTTTAAGTTAGTAAATATTATAACTTCTATTTTATTAACACGAAATACAAAAGTGTAAATGTCATATTTAAGGAACAGAACACTCACAAGGGTTGATGAGATTGGCATTTACTCTTCAAAGTTCAGAGGCATATATTATGATGATAATATTAGAAGACTATTAGTCTTACTCATGAAATATGATAACCAGTGCCGGCTTTAGCACTACTAGCGCTTACTTGATAGAGGCGCCTACAGCTTTCCTTTAAGTTTGTCTTTGGCGCCCCTTTTTATCCGGCGCCCTGGGCGGTCGACAAACCGCCCCAAAGCCGCTACTGATGATAACACAAATATTTAATGAAGCCTTTGACAGGACACATATAGACTTTATGTCAAAAATATATGACTATTTTAAACTTTAATAATCGGCCAAGTGCGAGTTGGACTCGCGCACGAAGGATTCCGTACCATTATAGAACAAAAATAGGGAAAAATGTGTTTTTTGTATAGGAGCCCCCCTTAATTATTTATTTAATTTAATTTAATTTAATTATTAATTATTAAAGTAAAAATACAATTGAGGTGCCTATCTATTGCCATCATTTAAATCGAGCAAAAAATAGCAAAAAAATCATGTTTGTTGAATAGGAGCATCCCTTAAATACGTAATTTATTTTGTTTTTAATATTTTTTGTTATAGCGGCAACAGATACATAATCTGTGAAAATTTCATCTCTATAGCTATTACCGTTCTTGAGTTACAGCCTGGAGACAGACAGACCGACAGACAGACATCGAAGACTTAGTAATAGGGTGCCGTTTTTACCCTTTGGATACGGAACCCTAAAAAGTGACTCCTTGAATGCAATATATTAACAATGCAATCATTAAATATCTCTGAGAGGGCCGGTAAGATTTTAATCAACATATTTCAGGTATGTAATGATGTCGAATTGGGACATACATAATTACATATGAACGTAATGACCTAGATGACCTTGCGGATTCGGCATCATTAAAAAAGACCGAGGAGCAGGGATATTAAATATATCGATTCCGAATAGATCGATTCTGCGGCAGCGGAGGAGAAAGAAATACGAGCTTCAAATTTGTTATTCTGTCTGGTCGTAATAAATTTGTCGCTAGTCCGTCGGATTTTGGAATTATATAATATGCCCGTGGATTTCCACCTGAAGCGGACGATATACGTTATTCATCTCGGCACGATAGTTTAGCGAAGTGTGTAGATTGTATTTTTATTCAAACGAGGCGCAGCCTGAACTCAAGGAGAGAATCTGTACACGTGTGTGTCATTCAACTTGGCCGTTTTGCATTCGGAAGGTGAGACCAAACAAAGCCGACTAACCTTGGTCGTTTATGAAAACATTATTTTTAGTCGCCGGATAATTATAGGCGTGGACCTATCGACCTGACTTCGCACTAGAAGATGCCGTATTATATGCTCTACGTATCTAATAGGTACATACTTAAATGATTAAAAAAAATAATTAGAAACGCATATAATATTCAGCAGTGCATTACAATTAAACTATATTTATTATATCATATTATTGTAATATTTATTGAATATAATATTTATGTTGTTGTCAAAAATATTTATACTTTTGCACATCACCATTTTCCTAAGTTCTTCTGTCTTCATCTCAAAATATTAAAGGTTGCCTAGAAGATATTGCTTTAAAGTAATAAGACCGCCTTTGTGTGTAGTTCAATTAATTGAATATAATATTTATACTCGTACCATGCTGTTGTCAAAAATATTTATACTTTTGCACATCACCATTTTCCTAAGTTCTTCATCTCAAAATGTTAAAGGTAGCCTAGAAGATATTGCTTTAAAGTAATAAGGCCGCCTTTGTGTGCAGTTCAATTAATTATAATACTCGTAAGACCTAATTGTATTTGTAATGTTAACAAATACAATTAGGTTTATGCTTAATAAAGTATATATTTGTTTGTTTGTTAAACAGCAGATGTTACAACTTACAACCTTTAGAGTATCTGGGGGCACGGCAGTGCCCCAGCCAAGCTTTTTAGCAAAGGCACGGCCGTACCATACTTTTCTCGAAGCGGTTCGCGGCTATTTCACACCCCCTTTATCTTCGATGTTAACAAAGCTTAAATTTAAAATTTCGGTCACTAGGAGCAAGTATTAAAACTAGCTTAATTTATAAATTACATGAAATTTCAATAAATAGTTTAGGAGTTACGGATGGTCAAAGTTACTACATTTTGTCACTCACTGACATATGGATCATCAAAATTCTAAGGTAGTTCTAGCAGACTTAGAACCTTGAATTTTGGTACTCGGATAGGTCTTTATTCACAATGAAAGGAAAAATTATGAAACCGGCCAAGTGCGAGTCGGACTGGCGTACATAGGGTTCCGTACCGTAAATTTGTATGGGAGCCCCCCTTCAATAATAAGTTTATTTAATTTTTATTATTAATTATTAAAGTTAACATGAGCGTTTTCTGAAAATTTCAAAAACCTTAGTGTTACCTTTATGGATATAGAGCAAAAAATTGGAAAAAATCGTGTTTGTTGTATGAGGCCCATCTTTAATAATTTATTCTATTTCAATTGGACTATTACATTTGATAACGACACCAGAAATACATAATTTGTGAAAATCGCAACTATCTAGCTATTGCGGTTCTCGAGATCCAGCCTGGTGAGTGGTGACATACGGATGTACGACGGACAGACAGCGAAGACTTATTAATAATTGGGCCCCGTTTTAATCCTTTGGGCAGGGAAACCCAAAGGATTAAAACGGGGCCCTATTATTAATATTATACCTTGAAAAATAATATAATAGGTAATAATATAATAATTTATTGAATAAAATAAAATATTTTATGTACTTTGTAACTTTGCAAGAACAGTATGAGTTTCGACTGCATATTTTTTTGACGTACAAAAGGCTTTAAGTTAGTTATGAACTTAATGAAATGGCATTAATTAAATAAAATTTAAATATAAATGTATTCACTAATCAGTACTGAGATATACACTCCTTACTTGCTCGATACAATTATTATGGGAGTTTTAAGTCATCACATAAAATAAGGTGTGCTCCTTTCCTGCGAAGAACGTCGAGACGCTTACAACAGTGCTGCTATGTATTCAACGGTAAAGATAAAAATGACCACATTCAAGTATTAGCTTAAGAGTCATTTATATAATATGAATATTATAATAATCGACTCAGAACTCAGAAGTATTTACGTTACGTTGTCCACCTATAGAACTAACGAAGCCTCAAAGAAAAAATATAAAGGAGATATGGAATGGGTGCTACGCTAAGTACAGAAAAGTTATAATATGTCTTGAAAAGAAAAGAAAAAAAACCTTCAAAAAAGAAATGAAATCCCACCAAAACATAAAAATATGTAAAAAGAAGCAAGAAAAATATTGCATAGCTGTTCAATAAGTACTTCTGTCGTAAAAAGTTTTCAGATCACATTCAAGCCAAGCCTTCAACTTATTTTGTAATTTAAATCAACGTTCAGTAAATGTATCAAAAGATTTCTTTATTTTATAATTATTATAGTGGCTTGGCAATAAGCACAATAGAAACAAATATAAAACTGCATATTGGGAGGAGTTCATACTTACACAGACTGCAAGCGTAAGGTGTTTTACAATGTGTTTTAGTATGTGGCCGATGGTACCCAATAAATCCAATCAGTAGCTGATTGTTTCTCTAGTGCTTATTGCCAAGCCACTATAATAATTATAAAATAAAGAAATCTATTGATACATTAACTGAATGTTGATTTAAATTACAAAATAAGTTGAAGGCTTGGCTTGAATGTGATCTGAAAACTTTTTACGACAGAAGTACTTACTCGTATTGAATAGCTATGCAATATTTTGCTTGGCTCCTTTTACATATTTTCATGTTTTGGTGGGATTATAATGTCCAACGCCAAACGAAACGTCTTCCGGTGTTCCGGTCTGAAGACGCAATTTGCAATATTATTGGTACATAATATTTTGTAGCATTATAAAATGGTATTGCAAAATATACATAGAATGCGCGGATGTATAAATCACTGAACATAATATTATATTGTTCGGTGACCCTGTTCCTATATTTTTGTCGGTGATATACCTAAATGTCAAAATTCTAGGTCCTCTAACCGGCTTGAAACCACAACAAAATACTTATTAAGTATTATAATATGAAACTTAGAACAAGCAATTTGGGCAATAAATATTATATCTAGTTATAATTTTTAACATGCTGCATTGCGTCGCTTCGATGCGCTTCGACTCTGGGCCAGAATAAATTGACCCTTAGACACAGAATATATATTAGTTGTACCAACCTTAGATAACAAGCTTATTGTAAAATGCCATAACATTATCCTTAAATTGCTTAAAATCATCTGTAATATTATTATACAACTAGCACAGAATATAATTAACAAGTTAAAGGCACTACTAATAACTAAAGGAGACCAATAACCAAAGGGTAGTATTTAATCGAGTGACTGTAAATTACCGTTTTAAGTGTCAAAATTAATTAATTTGGGTTATAGAATTACTATTTGAGCGACTGACTGTGAGCGACGAGAAATTAACAAAACAGCAACTTACAAATTATATATTTGAGTTACTTAAAATTCAAAATGAGCAGCTTCATAATATTTGAGCGACCTAATATCTGTTTGAGTGTCAACGTTACGTCCTGCATTTTTTTCAATATTTGGCAAATGTATTTTTTATACTGAGCGGCATTTTATCTTAAATGAAGTGTTTCGAATACTAAAACCACTTTGAAAAATACACTAATGAGCAGAGTATAATGAGCTCATATTAAAACAAAAAAAAAATGAATATGAAATAACTATTTGATGAAATACTATTAATCACGGATCCCTAAAACATTTTTTTTTTATTACTATCAAGCAAATTTTTGGTGAGTAGCTTAATTTGAATAAGAGGAACAACGGTAAAAGTTCGGAAACATACCCCAAAATTAATGGGAAATGGGGGTGAGGGGTGAGGGGAAAGGAGGAATAAACACCCCCCGTACCAAATCCACACTGAGAAAGTCCCCAGTTTTGAAGCTACTCACCTTTGAAATTTTCGGAATTCTAAAGCTACATCTAAGTCTTTTGGTCGCCTTTTTTAACGCCTTTAACCTAACCTACAGTGTGTTTTGTGACGGTCGCTGGCTGCTGCCACAGCACAGTCACAGTTCTAACCTGCTTTTGGACTTTCCGGATTGTGTTTATTTTAGTTTTGGCGGGGGGCTGCGCCCTCCGAGCCCCACTTTTATTTTATGGCGGTGGCTGGCTGCTGCCGCAGCATGCTCGCTGCGCTCGCTCTGCTCCCTCTGTGTTGTGGTCTAAGTTCTAACCTAACCTAACCTACTTTTAGACTTTCTGGATTGTGTTTGTTTTTGTTTTGGCTGTGCCCCCCTGTCCTCCCGCTTCGGTAACCTTGGTTAAGTAAGGTAAGTAAGTTAAGGCCTTCTGTTAAGAGGCCGGGTGCCTTCGAAATTCTCATACATACGTAATACCAAAATCATTTTCTCATACGAAAATATATAACATGTTTGAGTTATTTTTCAGCTCAAAATAGTAACTACCTAGGTTCCTGCACAAAAATGTACTACAAAATATTTAAACACTAAAAAATATTCGTCGCCCCGCCCCCATACGAATTCGCACGCATTTAACAATCTGTAGTTTTCATTAAAACACATATCAAATATTATAAATAAAATATAAACCCTCAAATAGAATATCAGTAACCAATAATAATCATTAATAAAGCAGCTCACAAAAGTTTGCTCAGAGTGAACTTTTTAGTAGTTTGTAATGTATAACCTCACTTAGAAAAATTGAATCTATCTTTAATATTGAAGTTGCCCGATATGTAGTTCCAGTCGCTCACTTAGTAATACAGTCGCTCGAATAGAATTTTTAATATCTGAAATAGATTAATCACAATCCACTTTTTGTAAGCTCGTTCTGGATTTTATTATAAATCAATATTAGTCGTTAGTTTAGTTTATTTTTCGCTTATTCAAATTCATACCGCTCAAGCTATTAAAACAGTATGTTCATCATCAGTCGCTAAGTTTTTTTTATTCGCTCGTTTTATTATTTCCCATTACCAAATATGTAGGATAGGTTACGGTAGTAGGTACTAGGTAAGGTTAGGTCAGCCTGTTAGCCAAAGTTATATGGAGTGCCACTGAACCGTAAAGACCGCTCCACTCGTAATTTTCACTTTAAAATTTAAGAATTCGCAAGCACGTCGTCGGTATTGTAATACTCTGACCTCGATTATGTATGGGCGCTGCACAAATTTTGATATTATTACTCGCGCTACGAGTTAAACTTGTTTTAAAATGTATACGTGTAATTTATTACGCAAAAATATAATCGCGGCGAATATGTATGGATTAAAATGATCTACACGGCGTACTCGGGAGCGTCGCAGGCGCAGATATATTTACGGCGGCAGACTGAAAGTGGATCACGAGGCGTCAAATAAGACTATACGGGCCGCGATTCAGCAGTCTAAGGTTGGGGCCGGTTTCTGGGGCCAAAACAAACGGCATGTGGTCGCGCGTACTCGACAAAAATTCGACATCGTTCGCCCAAGAATGCACAGTGCAGCTATTTATAGAGGGCCGAGGAGCGCGGGGGCGGCACCGACGTCTGGTGTCGGTCTACCGGGCCCTGCTGCCGACTACCGAAATAGCGCTTCCAGCCGCGATACCTGGCCACGTGGCGCTCGCCGCCCGCCGACCGCCGCCCGCCGACCGCCGCCCGCCGACCGCCGCCCGCCGACCGCCGACCGCCGCTGCTCCTCCGCCGCGCTACCACCGCATGAGCAAAACAAGACCAACACAGTCACGGTTTTGGTATTTCTAGTACAATCTTGGTGTTGGTCTTGGTCAAATCTGCCTGTTCTCGGTCTTGGTCTTAGTTTTTCTAGTTTAAGGATAGTCTTGGTCTCGGCATTGTTCCCTGCAAGACCAAGACCAAAGCTGCAAGACCAATTTCGCTCAAACCCCATCGTTGTGGCTAAAGTCATATGAACATTTTGCCAGGATACGTTGTTGCAGGTGTATTCGACCATCGCACATAATTTGTATTGTAATCGTCTTATCGATATCACGTAACTTATGCACTGATTAGAAAACATACATTTACGTAGCATTAGACAGGTAATGGAGATTATATTCGGGAAAATATGCGGAATAACAATCATAGTAAAAGTTAAAGAGAGGTGGAGAAAGAGTTTAGTAATCTTAATAATTTGAACCAAAAAAGCTATTGTGTTTCTTATATTTTCGCAAATTTTGTTATTTTTTAAAATATTTATGTGGATTGGAATCCAAACTGTAATAATTTATGATTCTTTGAGTAGTTTTACTGACTTTCATAAATAAGCCACCTGTCACCTCATTCTCCGCTGGGTCGGCCTCTGGAAATTAGCCGAAATGTGAAAAACTAAAGTGCCCCGCGACAAAATCCGTAAGTGTTTCAAACAATAGAATAAACTAGGATATAATATAATATGAGTATAACAACAATACAAATCTATTTAAGCTATAAAAAATATAGGGGTAATATGTCAGCTAGTCATAGACTTTTGAATGCTACACAAAAATACACCTGCACGACGCCAAAGGCTTGGTAATATAATTTGGGCATCCAAGTGTTTTCGAGAGAGATCATAATATTTTGAAGGTCTCATACTAATAACTTCCGATTACGCGATTACTGAACTACAGGAGCCCATACTCAGTGAGCTTTCCGTACTCATGATAAAATTTTTCGTTCCATTCATTTTAAATTAATTGGCGGGCTGCCACGATCGTGCTTTTCCCCGTGATATGATCGATCCGTATTTTCGAGATTCGGATATAGGTCGCGATTCCCCGTTCCTCGTGCGCGGAAGAACCGGAACCCTTTGTTTCGGCGGGAAATTCCGGAAAGCATTGGAGGCTCCCGTCGCGGATATGCAGGAATCGTTGCGCCCGAAAGGATGGTGGACACAGCTCCAATATTAACTTAGCTCCTCTCCCTTAAGTTCTTTGACTTTCGGTCATTGCAACTTTGTGCTGTCTCCCGCTTTTACGGGGAGGGAAATTGGAATCTTCCTACTCCTCCTATTTTCTTCTGATTAATTTCGTTGCGGGTCCCAAGACGGTTTTAGCATATCCCTCGGGGTACCTGAGATCAAATGAAAGGGTTTTCGTGGTTGGATACCGCTGTCGATCCTGGCGACACAGGAGATAGTGGTGGGAATGTGTGGCGTTTAAAAATAAAAAAATAGTGGACACAGCTCTAACCACTAAAACTCGGTACTCCAACAGCACCGACCTTGCCTTTCGCCACGGGAACAACAACAAAGAATCGGAACCCAGAGAGGATGTTTACGGACGGGTTATTATTGTCGCAGGGGGTATTTATAAGTCGGAGCCGCGGCGGGTTAATTCGGTTTCCGATCGCCGCACGTGGCCATCCCTCTATCGAGGGGGTGGCCATCGGGGCGCGGGGCTCGGGCGGGGAGGGAGGTGGCGGGACGCCGCGACGTCTGTCTAGACGGAGTGTAATTAGGAAGGTGAGCGTAGGCAGCGCTGGCCGGCAAACTGCGTCAATTGCGTCATATTCTAATTAATAGTATAACAGGTAAATTGTCGCGGATCACGACCACATCTATTGTGGAAGTCGATCATGCACGCCACTTGTGTTTTATGACACGCGAAGATAAATTCCAAGGTGGTTTACATTTTGTGTCATATTTTAAGTGTATCTTCACTCTTCAGTGGCGTAGCTGGGTTAAAGTTAACATCATCTTTTTTTAAAGATGGGCAAAATCTAAATCTCTTTCCTCTGAAACATATCCAGCCTATCATATACATTATACGTATTACGTAGGCTGTTACTTTTGTTATGTAGAGAAATCATAGTGTCTTGAACGAGTTGTTTATAGATTTACTGAATACGAGTAATCTATGCAAGTACGGAAGCATAACATCAACATAATACCAGGAAATATATTGTTTACAAAATCGTTGCTCTAACTTTAGACATTCAAGATACATAATTTATCCGGGTAATGTTGTTGGCCGCGACAAGGTGCGTTGTTTTATTAAGCTGGGACACGTAGACAGAGCTAAAGGCATTCTAATTCGATGTCCGTTACAAAGTTAGAGCAGATGGGAACAGTGGATGTGCAGTTCGGCCATTAATCACATACTTAGTACGCATCTGTCAGGGCCTATATATAGCTCAGTGAAACCTGCCGCCGAGGTATGGCAAAAATTCCCCGCGCATTTTCATTTTTTACCGCCTACACCGTAATTAGCAATTGCAAAGGATTAACGTACTTGAAATCTTTTTTTAAGTCATGTAAAGTCTTTAGTAATTTTAGCGCGGAATTTTTATGATGTGATCTCTTCCTTCTGTTTGGCATAACATAAAAAATGCACTTTCAACTCATGTTTTTCGGTCTTCCGCTACAGCACAACTTCCTACTATGTAATACTCATTGCAAATAGTGATGAACTAGTTGACGAACAAGAGGTTGTTTACGGTTAAATTAGGTTTGTTTGTCGTTGTCTTAGTAGTATTGTGCTATAAATACTACTCAGGATAGTGTTGGTCGGTTGCAAAAACGCTAAGGAACCTCGATTCACTTGCGCTTATCTCATTTACTTGATAATCGATTTCATACATTAATTTTCTACGAAGGATACACATGTTCACAAGTTATAATGATTAACTTTAAACGAGTGGTATAAGTGCAACACTTAGATTTGCATCCTTGATTAGGTAACAAATATAAGTATTAAGTATGTTTGCAGTTTTTGTGTAAAGATACCGCGCACTGTAAAACTCTGGAACGAACTGTCACCAGCAGTATTTGCGGACCTATACGACATACAAACCTTCAAGAAAAGAGCGTATTCCATCTTAAAAGGCCGGCAACGCACCTGCAGCTCTTCTGATGTTGCGAGAGTCCATGGGCGACGGTAGTTGCTTACCATCAGGTGACCCGTTTGCTCGTTTGCCCCCTTATTTAATAAAAAAAATATAAAAAGATAACATCATCAGGGGCGCCGAATTTTAAAAAATTGTCGTGGGTGCTTTTTTAAGCTAGCTACTTATATTATGTAGGTACTTATTTTTGTTATTGAATAGAAACAAAAAAAAATACAAGAATTATCTAGAAAAGATAATAATTTACACAGTAGTAAATATTACACAGTAGTTTGACATGTGCACCTGTTAATAAATATCTTATTTATCTTAGACATAAATTAAAAATATTATTTTTTATTCGGCTAGGTTTGTTTATAGGCGCGCGAATTACGTATATTATTTTGGTACCGATATTATTTTTGATTTTGTTAAAAGAAAGAGAATAATATATTTTAGATATTCATAATCGTGGGTGCTCGGAACCCACTATTTACCTCTCGTGGGTGCTGGAGCACCCGAGCACCCTCGGAGTCGGCGGCCCTGAACATCATCACGTATATTATGTATTAGATTGTTCCAGTAGCGGTAGAGAGCAAGAGACTTTCCAACAGCTGTAAATGCACTCCATATACGGAGAGGTCAATCAAATCTGCAGGATCTTGCAACAGCAATGCAACAGGTGAAAATTGTACTATGCCTGCTGTCTGTCAAAATTATCATATAGACTATTTTGATGATTGTGTAAATATTGCACAATATCTGCTGTCAATTCTCTGCTTACCATTTGCGTGCACGAGTCTAGGCAGGCCTGCCTGCATGGGCGCCGGCAGAAATAATTCCCAAGGGGTGCAGATTTTAGTTTTTTTTCTTTTCTTTTTACTTTTTACGAACAACAGTGACTGTCTATTTACTTCAAAAGAATACATTTAGTGCTGAAACATTACGAACTATCTTTGTACGGCATGGTATTTTGGGTTGCGAAATGCTTTTTATCATTTCAATCATTCCTGTTGATCCCGAGATTTCCAAGGGGTGCAAGTGCACCCCCTGGCACCCCCCTGACGGCGCCCATGCCTGCCTGCCTTGATTCGATCGGCCGCCAATGTATAGGAAAGCCATAAACGAACTAACGATTGCTCACTCTACCAAGTACCTCTATATGGTAGAGCAATAATTGTTATCTGCATTTTTCTCTAAGATTGCAAATAAAACAAGCAAATCTAACGTTTGCAACTTTAAAACTTCCTTAGCTTAGCTAAGTGCGGTGGCATAGGTGATAGGGACATCCGCTTACTGGGCTGCCACAGATATCGCCCCCGTCGGCGGGTCCGGTGGTCCAGCAGCGTAGCGGAGCAAGGAGGCACCGGTTGGTTTTAGTGGGTAACCCCGGGTGCTCCTCCTTACCGCTGCACCTGGGGAGTCCCACATACCCCGGCGACCACTGCCCCAGGTCGCTGGGGATGCGTAACGCATTTCCAACCGATAAAAAAAAAGAGGTGATAGGGACATAATATTTTAATATGTATGAGCCTACTGCCTAGTGACCGTCTCTACATTTACAAATGTCTGATGCAGTAAAAACTGAACTCGACTACAAGATGATTGCGTCGATATCAAATATCGCTGAGCACAAATTTAATGGTAGTAGGTAACACTAAACTGTTGCTAAGCATGCGTTCGCAGCCGGAAATAAAGTCTGCGAAAATGCATACGAATGTCGCGACTCGCGAGTAATTAACTATTGTTTAAAACCAGATTTCAAATAACTGTTATTAATCTTGTATAAAGTCGTTTTCAACCATTTTAAAGTAAACTAGATGACGTCCGTAACTCTGTTACGCAGAAACTCGTTTATCGCGTGGGAACCGTACATTTTTCCCAGAAAAAAACTATCCTATATCCTTTCCTGGGACTAAATTATCTGCATAACAAAAATTTATCAAAATCGGTTCAGCGGTTTTAGCGTGAAGTGGTAAAAGACAGACAGACACACTTTCGCTTGTTTAATGTTAGTATGTATTTTAGCCAGTAAGGGCCTGATAAGTTACGGATAGGCTATCCAGAACTTACTGACAGATAGAGTATAGAGTATCTGTCGGATAAGTTATGGAATATGGATAGCCTATCCGGCACTTATCAGTAAGTGGTGAAACAGCCCCTAAATGTGAGAGAACGCTATTCTCGAAGACGTATTAACATGTTGATGCTATTCTCGAAGAAAAAACGAAGAGGTCCAAGAGCCCAAAAAGTGCACTTTCAGAGTTCATATAAAATATCCCACATCATATTATTCGTCTGGAGTCTAGATCTAAGTAAGAACAGAAATAAAATACATAAATTGAAATTTATTTACTACCTCTACTAGACATGTGAGGGCTAATAAAAATACATTTTCTTTATGACTGTACTAGATTCAAAACTCAGCACAGTCATAAACAAAATGTACTTTTCTAACATTTTTATTGTGTTTTATATTGTTATACATGTGATATACAACTCCAGACACATACTCCAGTCTCTGTCGTTAGTGGCATTATAATTTGTAGCAGACAACAGAATTTTGTGGCACGTGTGTAAAAGCCGTGGTAAAATACCGCCCACTGGAAATAGGCGATTGTTAAATATTATTAGTCTAGTATGAGTCTTGTTCTGTGTTTAGTGTCAGCAATAAGCATTATGTTCTTATGGCTGTGAGCACTTTACGACTTGTCTACATAATAGTTACCTATATTGTGTTTTTTTTTTTTTTTTTATTTTACTGACACAAAACCTAAGGTAGAGCTGTGTGCACAAGTATGAGTTTTATGCACACTGCTACGCATAAAACACTTACTTGTTATATATGTATAAACACTACGTTAAAACATGTTATTTTACTTATAAATTTTCTCTACTGAAATGCTACAGAAAACTGAATGTCCTGCCGGAACTGGAATGCTCCCAAAACCTGGAAGCTTCTTCTTCCAAAACATAATATTCTCTTGAGCTACTGTAAATCTACCGAAAACTTAATGCCTCTATGTCAAAACCTATTATTCTTTGGCTCAAAAAAAAAAAAGAATTTCAAAATTGGAAAGAAAGAATGTAATTTTTTCCAAAGGCCAGCGCGTCTCCCGCCCGTCGTCTGCGCGGCGCGGCGTAACAGGGGGCGCGGCAGTAAGAATAACCGCGGTTATTTCGGTGGCAGCAAATACCCTACGCGTACGAAAACAACATTATGAAGTACGCATTCGCGTTAAAATACCACCGGCTCCATTCTTTAACCTAAAAACGACACTTTTGAAATAAGAACGTCCGTTTATTACAGAGACCATCTATTACTCTATGGTTTATTAGGATAGGTGCATGAGCAATAAAATACAGTCAAATGAAAAGGTATGCGTGTCATTTGATTCGATAGGAATAGAACCTCCTTTTAAATATCTTCTTCAAAACAATATTAAAATGTCGTCTAAGTAGGTACTAGCAATATCTGCAGAAACAGCGTATTATGCTTTCAAAGCATCAAAGTAACTTCACTCGTCTAGCCCAAAAATATTTAACTCATTTACAATACCCGTGAGTTCCACATGAAAGTATCGGGAAACGGTTAGTTAGGATTTAATTTTTAGTGGGACATTAATATGGTTTACTACTGACGGTGATCTATTTTGAAGTGTGGTCGCTTAGTGTAAGCGCGTCGTGCCACATAGTGCATACCAGACATTGGTTGAATGAGTACATGTTTACGAGCTGTTGCCTGTTCGCGAGACCGGCGCGGGACACACATATACCCTTACAAAATCAAGGCCCTTTATAACGATGGCGTTTGTTGTGGATGATTTATAATGTCCGTGGACAGCGGTTACCTTTCATTCACATTTTCGAGGCAGTGTGAAGTGCAAATTCGATCACAGGTGATGGTGTGTACCAATGAGATTCTTTAAGATCTTACTTTATGCTACTGGAGATATTTATGGAGAGTCGTAGGGCGCTATTATGGAGAGTCGTAGAGCGCAATTATGCTACTAGTATTATGGAGAGTCGTGGGGCGGAAAAATTGGTAAGGAAAGTTGCACATGATTGGTCCGAGATATATTGACCAGTCATTTCATTGGACTTTAAAATAACATCTTCCAGATACTTGGTTGAAAAGTAGTCACTTTGCTCTATTAGTATAACTCTAGGAACGAATACCTGATAATATGACTGTTAAGAGATTAGGCGCAGGTAGGTATTAGGATTTTTAATATGCCCAACAGACGCATGGATCAACTTTCTGTTCAAAAAATTACAGGATTAACCTGCATTTTCTAAACTGAAACAATTTTCTTTCATTTCAACATTTGCTCAGCCATGACACCTAAACCACATAATTAGCACCTTAC
Organism: Polyommatus icarus; assembly: GCA_937595015.1. Taxonomy (NCBI): domain Eukaryota; kingdom Metazoa; phylum Arthropoda; class Insecta; order Lepidoptera; family Lycaenidae; genus Polyommatus; species Polyommatus icarus. The sequence goes on along the minus strand of OW569336.1, from coordinate 8,403,704 downwards.
GGTACCTAAACCTATGTTAGGGCATTGCAGCTCTAGCTTCTCTACAACCCACACTCACGTGTTAAGAAGCAGTGTGACGTAGAAGATGTAGAGCTGTGGAATATTGTTGTGGATAAAGGTTTAAAGTCTAAACAAATGCAAATTGTGTATCCATACTTCCATACTAATATTATAAATACAAAAATAGTGTGTCTATCCTTCTGTCTGTTAGCTCTTCACGCCCAAACCACTGAACCGATTTTGCTGAAATTGTGGAGTGGCGGGCGTCATTTAGTTCTACATATTTCCGTGTAATTTTTGCTTGTGCGTGAGGGCGCAAACGCGGTGTCAATTGTTTTCGTCGTGTTTCGCGCGCTATTTCGGTGCGCGCGCGCCGGTGCGTCCTGCTGTCCACAACCGCTACCACAACACTACCACATTCTATTATTACAATTCTATACTGCTCCTCATTATTTATCCATACCGTATCTATATCTAAACATAACACAATCAGTACGATCTGAGTTTTCGAGTCTTCTCAATTTCTGTACAACGTACAAGACGCAGGAATTAACTTGGCACCTGCTTTCATAGTTTTCCTAAAACGAGTAGTTGACTTCTGAGTGTTATACTTTATGATCTACGTTGATGTAGTGTTCTAGTGGATAGTAAATCCTATTCAAGGTTATAAGGTCATGATTAACTTGATTAATGACTAATAAACACTACTGTGAATATACTACTGCAAATACAATAAGTACTGGTTTTAAAATAATAGTTAAACCATATTTTGTAAAAACCTGTAAATGCCCCACGTTATCATATCATTATAGTGTTTGAAACATACAATCGCGTTTGAAAGGCAAAGCTAGATAAGCACGTAGTCGTTACGCAAAGACTCTACCTCCGGTGAAATTATAATGATGCCAATTTCCCTGAAATTCCCAGCTTGCCGAATCTGCGGCAAATTGATGCAACCCTGTAAAATTATAACATAGATCCATACTAATATCATAAAGTGTGTCAGTTTGTCTGTTATTTCTTCTCGCTGATACCACTATACACATTACACACCCACATTCACCTACAGAAGTATACATACGCGCTCGCTTTCCGAATAAATTAGAAGATATTAGTAATTACCTAAGTAAGCTCTATATTTCTCCTTGTAATAACTACTAGCCTCACTTATTAATTTCCCAAATTTATTGTTTTCGGCAGAGCGAGATTCCCCTAACACAGGTAAACTTTACTTAAAAGGGGGTCACACTGTTATTACTTATTATGTTGTATTTTAAGTTTGTGAATAAAGATTTTGTATTTTGTACTATAAGTACCGATATCGATATTTGGACTCTTGGGAAAGAACATTGCATAGTGTTTGTACCGAAGAAAATACAGTACATCTGCGATAAACAAATTACTGAGCAAAAAAGTTGCGGGAAAAATCTAGTACATACTATGACTACATATATTAAGGGACGGTAAATCTATGAAATTGTTACGTAAAGTTGTACAAAAGCATTAAAATCCATTCTCTTATTGGATTACTTTGACAGCGCCGGAGAAATTTGAATAACGAATGCGATGAAAGGTCCATTCTCGACTGAAGCAAATTATCGTTAAAAATTCCATTTTTAGGGTTCCGTACCCAAAGGGTAAAAACGGGACCCTATTACTGAGACTTCGATGTCTGTCCGTCTGTCTGTCCGTCTGTCTGTCTGTCTCCAGGCTGTAACTCAAGAACGGTAATAGCTAGAGAGTTGAAATTTTCACAGATTATGTATATCTGTTGCCGCTATAATAACAAATACTAAAAATTAAATAAAATAAATATTTAAGGGGGGCTCCCAGACAACAAACGTGATTTTTTTGGCCTTTTTGGCTCTATGTCAATAATGGCAACAAGTAGGTACTTGATTTTTTCTCAAGGTCCTTAGTTTTATGTGTACTTTAATATTTAATAATAATATAAAAATAAAATAAATAATTAAGGGGCGCTCCCATACAAAATACACCATTTTTGGCCTAATTTTGCTCTATAATTGTACGGAACCCTTAGTACGCGAGTTTGACTCGCACTTGGCCGATTATTAATAAAGCTTTCGGCTTTTATAGATGTAGCAAATGTATCCATGAAAATTGTCTTTTGTTTAATATCTTCGAGATTAAATTATATTTTACTTACTTACTCTGAATAATTGTAGGAATTATAAGAATTCATGTAAGTAATTGAAAGATTTATAAATAATTACTATTGTTAGCAGTTACCTACTTATCAAGAATAAATTGATTTATGTTGAGTGTAAACGAAATCTTTTAATAGCTGGCATAATAAACAGATAAAATATTCTTAAGTAATAGGCGTAGGTAATAGGGAACATTAGGCCAAGGAAGAATGGCATAGGAAGGAAGGAAGGAGGATCAGAATATTGTCAGACAAGTTATCAAACGTTGAATAAACTTTTTGTTTAAGTGTCTATTGTCTAACTAATGTCTAAGCTGGGGCTGCTTCTAGCGTGAAGACATTGCAGTAATATGATAACATCCTATTTAACGTTGTACTATTCTAAAATTAAATGATGATAAAGTTAATTAATAATACTAACTGTTCATGTAGACTTGTTAGCCTGCGTTTCCTGCATAAATCAGAGAACTCATAGCCAAGTCAAAATGTCCGACAGACATGGGTTGGAGGAGTAATGTCAAGTCCATGTTAGTCAACATTTCTCAGCTGAGCTTAAAACCAACTAAATTACGTCCACAACCTACACTCGATTCAATGTCTCAGATAGTATATACTTTAACAAAACCTTTATCCTTTTTTTGACGTAGTTGGGGAACATTCGCAGGAGCAACTCTAAGGGACCTATTAGACAGAGAGCGGTCACGGGTTCTGGCGTTCTGCGTTCGTATTCTGCGTTCAAGCGGACGCGCCGACACGCGTCAGAATTCCTCATGTGTGACTGATCACAGAGGAGGAATTCTGACGCGGTCAGACCGCCCCCTGTTATCTATATGTCGCAGCCAACTGGTTTAAATAGCCGATCAATCAAACAGCTAGCCCTTTGACTGAACAGCGCCATTCAATCACACGGCTATACGTCGTTTAGCCGACTTGTTCACTGCAACGTTCAACACTACAGCTAGACGACGCTTAGCTAACTGGTTTAATGGCAAATTAACTAAGCTGACCATTAGTTTAGTTTTATTATTACACAAGCGCAATGATAATAAGCAGAATAAATTATATTCTAACTCATTTTGAACACAATTGCAATTAATACCTTCGTGATGCATTTCATAATCCCGTAATTTCTCCTCGAAATTCGAATATTTGTTTAAATTTTGATTCACTGATCGTATGTGCCCCCATAATTTCTGCCACTTTAATAACACTTGTATGCGTATATTTACGAAAAATATCTTAAAACAATCACAAAACACCGGCTAGTTGACGCCATGTTGTAAACAAAATGCAACTAGCGCCGCGGCGTCAACTAGCCGGTATTTTGTGATTGTATTAAGATATTTTTCGTTCATATACTTTACAAGTGTTATTAAAGTGACAGAAATTATGGAAGCACATACGAGTGAATCGAAATTTAAACAAATATTCGAGGAGAAATTACGGGATTGTGAAGTGCATTACAAAGGTATTTATTGCAATTTTGTTAAAAATGAGTTAGAATGCAATAATTTATTCTACCTGTTATCATTACATTTGTATAATAATAACACTAAGTTAACTTGCCATTTAATCAGTTAGCTAAGCGTCGTCTAGCTGTAGTGTTGAACGTTGCAGTCAACACGTCGACTAAACGACGTATAGCCGTGTGATTAAATGGCGTTGTTCAGTCAAAGGGCTAGCTGTTTGATTGAACGGCTTTTTTAACCAGTGGACTGCGACATATATATAACGTTATACAACACAGATAACGCAAAACTGACCGCTTAAACGCTTGCCCGCTTGACTGCTCTCTGTCTGATAGGTCCCTCAAGCCAATAGGTGACCGCTGGCGCGCCGAGTCATATTCATTGCGAGGCGAGAGGCAATGGCAAATTAATTTGTCCCCTCTGAGGTGTCGAGAGCTAATTCGTATTATTTTTACTCAGCTCACAATTACCGCGTAATCAGGCGTAACAATATATCACCCAGCTAATTCTCGTAATGACATTGCCACACTTCAGCAAAAGGCTAAATATTGTTTTTATCCGTCTACGGCAAAGGGGCGTAAATATTTTGTTAAAATATGTACTTATACTGGTAACGCATCGAGCAGTTTAACCAGTTTATATCAATAATAATCAATATTAAATATTTTTGTTTTCCAGTTATAGATTTTAAAGCCAAAAGGAACGGTATAGATTTTGGCAGTATGTATGTAATGTGTATGTGCTCTTGTAGCGTATAAACTGGTCCGATTTTAACAATTGAGATGTCCAATAGCTCAGTTAATGCTTAGTTATGATGCCGCGGGTGCCGAGTGATAATATATTTTTTAACTATACGTCCTTATGTTATAAATGCGAAATCATATAGAAAGTCTGTCAGTCCTTGTAGCTCTTAAAACAGCGATTTTTATGGGTAAGGAAATACGTCGAACCCCGAATAATATAATGATAGTTTTCAAATTTCATGACAGAAAAATTTATGGTTATGGATGATAATCTAATTTCTGCGCGACTAATCTGACGACCAGTTTCTTTTCAAATATACTTACTTCGTTTTAGGAAATGAGTCTGTGACCTTTTCAGTCAATTAACTTCTAAGATTAGCCCTAACTTCCTTACGACATTAAAACGGAGGCCGCAGGACTTAATCATGTTCTGAAATGACATGGACATAATGTCACAATGTAGGGTTTCCGTGAATTAGTATTCCAAGCTCCTAGATTTTTGATTTCCTGAGGTTCCTTGGTATACGTTAATGCCAAATTACTCTTCTATATCTGTTTTGTGTATTGATTATCCGCAAAGAACTTTTAATTAGTAATTACGTAATACGTACTATGCTACTGCCAATAGTAAAGGTGTAAAAGGCTGATCATGATGGATATAATCTAGTAACTAGTACATAACTATTTGATTGCTCGTAGCACCTCTATCGTGGGTAAAGCAGACACAATAGATTTTTTCGGTTACGGCAATGATATTCAACTAAAACAGATCTGTTACGTTCATACTATTTTCCGGCTTAAATTGCTTCCGAAAAATTTTCAAATTCAATTGTCAAATTTGACAGATAAGTGAAACAAAAGATACGAAATGACATTTACATAAAAGAGACAGACTATACAAAAGACGGGTCAATTGGCCCGTATTTAATGGCTTCACAACGCGCGCGGTAGTAACATATCTGCTTTGAGTTTTTTTATATAATATCATTGGGTTACGGCCTGTCCACATCTCCATGTCACGACGTCATCAACGTGGAACGGTGCGGTAGCTTAGCGTCACGTTGACGTGACGTGAAAATGCACGTCACGGTGTAGCAACATTTTACGTCTTTTTTTTTCTTAAATCTATATCTCCGTCTTCTTAACAATAGCAAAAGCAGAATACGTATCCATATATATAATAGATAAGTAGTGAAGAATGTAGCAGTTTTACAAGGCATGGTGCCACCATGTACCGTGCCAGGTTACCGCACCGTTCATCGTTGATGACGTCGTAACGTGGAAATGTGGACAGGCCCTTAGTCGTTAGAGAATTAGAAACTCATCAATAGTCTGACTCTATACTTAAGCGTCTTTCCGAAGTATACAATGTTCAGGCCAAAATTTTCATGCGAAAAAGGTTTAGCGAGATTAATTTGATAAGAAAACACAAACTGCCTCATTACAATTTAGTTTGAATTTCCCCTTACAATTAGGAAATAGCGACAAATATGGACCGGGAGAGAATGTAGAGACGACACTGCTCCTCCACGACCATGACCATCATAGCACCATTGGGGAGCCCACTATTACTATGTGATATATCACATAATATAATATCTACATCCTAACATACAAAGTATAGTAGTGCGGGCGGCACGAGAGTGTTGCGCGAAATTGGCGCAGGGGTAGCGAAGCGGCTGAGAGCCTGAGACGCTCGCTCGAGGCCGGGCCCGGCCGATGGCCCCGCGACCTATTTCCTCCCCGCCTTGCCCCCCCGCCGTTCCCCGCCTCACCCCGCCACGCCCCGCCCGCGCCCCGTAGGCCTGCCCTCCCCCATCCTTTATCAGCCTGATAATAAGTCCTCGTACCTAGACAAACGCTCAATACTTTCCGCCTGTGTACATGCCTATACTAAGTCGGCATTTTACTTCCAGGATATTTTAATTGAGGCAAGGTGATCAAGCTGTAGAGGTCGTGTCGGGTAAGAATCGGCCTTTTGGAAAAACTTGACGTCGGAGCGCAACCAAGTAATATATTATTATGTTCACACTTGAAACAAACTACGACTTGTGAAGCATGTGCAATGTACCATCGAAGAAACTGATTCATAGGCAGTTAACAGACAACGTCATTTGGTTAAATTATGTCAATACAATGTAATTCGTCATCTGTGGGGCTAAAATAGTCGCTTTGCCCTTTGGAGAATCATAATATGATTCCATTTTTTTTAATCGCAAAATGGTCACTCTGCTTGCAATTCATGTCTAGTAATTCGTACTAATTTGACATTCGCCAGTTTGACAGTTTTGACAATTCATTTGCTGAATTGATTGAGAGGAATTGCTAAATGTGACCGCTGGGTTTGAGAAAACGCGGCCAATTTACGTAGGTCCGTCAACTGCCTAGTGATCAACTTCTCAGATAGTACATAGCGTGTTTATTGCATTAGTGAATATTAATAAGCAACTAAAAAATAACTAGGATTAATATAAAATGTATTTCTATATACGGTATAGGCGTCGTGGGCCGCGGCTTCTTGGGTCTCCGTGTGACGAGCAAAGCCTAGGAGCGCGCGGTTATTGAACCATTCAACTTGTTGTTAGCTCGGTAATCAATCAACCAATCAAAGTGATAACTGTTCAATGGATTTTGTATTTGCCACTTTGTCTTGTCTAGTGTGACGATCCGCAAAAAATTAAGAAGCCATTAAGTATTCTATTCGCGGAAATATTTTAGCTGCAACGTTTTATTAGTACAATATTATGTCCGTTGCTTTTAAGTTTTATCTATACTCGTAATCTATATAAATAATATTATTATCAATGTCATTGAAACGTGAAAAGAGTATGAAGATTATATTTTACTAGCGACCCGCCCTGGCGTCGCACGGGTATAAAATATATAGCCACTGAAAAAATGATTAATATCGATAGCCTATCACGATCCTTCATGTGGTCTACTTCTTATCTGTGCCAAATAACATAAAAATTGCTCCAGTAGTTCGCGAGATAGACCCTTTCAAATAATTTCCCCCGTTTTTTCCACATTCTCCTATTAGTCTTAGCCTGATAAAATATAGCCTATAGCCTTCCTCAATTAATGGGCTATCTAACACTGAAAGAATTTTTCGTAGTTCCTGAGATTAGCGCGTTCAAGTTAGCCGTTTCAAATAATTTTCCCCGTTTTTTCCACATTTTCCTCTATTTCTTCGCTTCTATTAATCTTAGCGTGATAACTAATAAAATATAGCCTATAACCTTTCTCGATAAATGGGCTATCTAACACTGAAAGAATAATCAAAATCCGTTGTGTAGTTTTAAAGATTAAAGGGAACAAAGGGACATGAGGGAAAAAATTTACTTTGTTTTATAATAAGTACTAGCGACCCGCCCCGGCGTCGCACCTGTATAAAATATATAGCCACTAAAAATATATGCCTATAGCCTTCCTCAATAAATGGGCTATCTAACACTGAAAGAATTTTTCAAATCGGACCAGTAGTTCCTGAGATTAGCGCATTCAAGTTAGCCCTTTTAAACAATTTCCCCCGTTATTTCCACATTTTCCTCTATTTCTTCGCTCCTATTAGTCTTAGCGTAATAAAATATAGCCTATAACCTTCCTCGATAAATGGGCTATCTAACACTGAAAGAATCATCAAAATCCGTTGCGTAGTTTTAAAGATTAAAGGGAACAAAGGGACATGAGGGAAAAAAAGCGACTTTGTTTTATAATAACTATAGATATAGATTATAGAAAGATGATTATGCGATGCTGAAAGATGTGTCATCGGCACGCATTAAGAAATGAAAACAATAAACTTAAAAATAAATATAATAAAGTACCTAACAAATAAACTACAACAATAGGTTTTGGTAATTTTTATCATAATAAAGTTAAAAACCTGCAGTCTATGTAAATGTAACCATGTAAAGTGCCCTTGTTAATTAGGTATGTTTTATGTTACATATTTAACTTCTAAATTTCCAGAATATTGTTGTCGCTGAAAGGTCAAAAAAGGTCAGAGGTGAAGTAACTGAACCGTCCGAAGTCATAACTTTTTAGTTCCTAGCTTTTACACTCACTGTGCTCAATGTTACACGCGCGTACTTTTCCCAATTTTCACCAATACCTATGAAGTCACTAGTTCACTACTCTAGGGACGGCCTTATATTTGCGATCGAGCGTTTCGATTCATCGCTAGTGAAATTATGTGTAAATTATATATAATTAGTCTGCTCAGTTTATACCAGGATAAATATAATTAAGTGCAAGAGTCGTGTCAACATAATATCTAAATTCACCGTCGAAACTATCATACGCAAATTGCCTAAGTACTTGCATTACGGTGGACACAGGCTAGCGAATATGGATTGTCAAGTCGTTAGTTACCCCAATAGTATGGATTACGATTTGGTGTTACGTAACATACGTGATTAGATGATATTATCGGCAGGCCGGGTGGAGGAACAAAGGCGTCCCCTGGCGGCGAGTCGACGACCCGGGACGTCTCAAGGCCGCGCTACACGTGCCACGGGCTTCCTGCCGCCATAACAAACTCCCGACCCCGTGTTCCGCAGACGAGTATTTTCAGCGTAGCCTATCCAATTTTCCCCGTAATGTACGTCGGGGTTGTTGTCTCGTTTATTAGAGCCTAAAGATATTTGAAAACTCGATAGCTCTCGGATGTTTTGTTGTAGGAAAATAATTGGCGTCAGGCTCAGAATCACTTGGAGCTTTTGACATTGAACTCATCGGTAGCAACTAGCAACAACAATGAATTTTGACAGCAACGACAGTGAACTTAGATTTGGTAGCACAACTATATAGCTAACTGTATAATATACATCATTAAGCCTACTTATACTAATCCATATACTTGACGACACATCTACATTCTACATAATATAGATTACACAATACATTGTGTTCGTAATAAAATTAGTGAGTAACATGATGCATCCAAAATTATATGTATTGTGGTGTTATTCTGCATTTAGTACGAATGTTATCTGACACTAAAGCTATTCGATATCTGACATAGTGCTACATATACAAAAAATCAGCATTGCAGAGTGCGAAGCAGGGTCGTTGTAAGTAAATAATGAATTTCTTATCTTCAGATAGTGTAAGTGGATTTTAAAAATGTACAGCGATTCTTTCGTTGCACCTGAACGTGATATAAATTATAAAAGATGCATAATGATCTATCCCAACACAATAATTACGTGTAAATCTTTAAATTCTTGATTAAAGAGTTAGTTAATTATTAGAGACTAGTAGCAAAAAAATAAAGAGCCCTTTGGTCTTCAATTTGCTCTTTCAATAGTAATTCAAAGCTGTTTTCTCTTACGGATTTTATCCAGTTTTTATATCCAAAAAACGTTATGTAAATATTACATGCATATCGTCCAGCTACATAATCAACAATGGCATTAGACAAAGCATACGACAAACATACCCAATATACATTACAACTAAAATAATTTAAATATTTAATATCGTAATTTGTAAAAGCCAATAAGTTTTCAATATCTCCTAGACTTCAATATTCCAATCGATTGGGAACTTCATTTTCTTGTTTCATACATTTTATAGTCCTTCGCAGAGGGACTTGTTTGTTCTCGGGATCGAATTCTGCTATTGTAGTCTGTATTAATAATTCCCGCGTATTATCCTTCTATCTTTGGCTTTGGGATTTATGGACATTAAAATATGAAGATTGCGGACCTAATCGGTATTTCATGTTAATGGGTACAAAATGATATTATGTTTATGTATTGTGAGTGAATCAAAACTCTACGTTGAATAAAACATGATAGTGTCAATTCTGCTGACTGATGTTGTTGAATATTTGACTTCTAAAGAATTCGATAGGGTGCAGCAACTTACCCACTTAAAAATATTGCACAAAAATCTAATTACGATACGTTTTCAATTCGACTGCATAATAAATGCTTTTCAATAAATAGAGAACATACTATATTGAGCAAACGAATGCCTGTTGGTCACCACATCGAAGAGAGACCCTTTGCGATAAGTCGACCGAACGGGAGTGATAGCTTGTTTATTTTACGCACTTTATCTGTGCTGTTAAGCGGTTATAAAGTTAATTGTCGCTCTGACCCGTCTGCGATAGGGCGGGATTCCGAGAAGCATTACGGGGCGAATATCGGAGGAGATGCCAAGTCTGGGTTATAAAAGTATTACGGCTCGAAATTATTATTTGTGAGGCCTTTCCCTCGCCAGGAGGGGGCGGGGGCGTCTGAGGCTGCCGATAACCCACATACCGCATTGTCAGCCCTGTCATAACATCCATTTAGTAATATAATAAGCCGCGGAGTGGATTTTGGATATACAGGTAAATATTGTCTGGTAAATATTGAGTCTGCGGTTTTTCCAAGTAATGAAAAGTGTTTCCCATGTTTTACTTTATGATCCTTTTGTGTTATTCGTTTATGAAATATTATTAAATTCAGTTCAACATCAACACTGATGATGTTAGTGTAGCGCGTGTATTATTATAGAGATGGTTTTATTGTGAGTCTCGCTCGCTGAAGTGTGCTAGATCACTGCAGACGTGCTGCGATTGTTAAATTTAGTCGACTGGTTTTTAATCAAAATGCTGTGATATACTAAATTGCGGTCACACAAAAATGATGCCATATCGATCTGAGTCACCGCTCTGTTTTGTAATTTCGAAGTCGACGTTGAATATTTTTACGCAATTTCAAAGAGATTTGTTAAAATGGAGCTCGTGTGAAAAGTCAGTTTAGAAAGTGTGTTTACGGGGGCCTTATATCTATTGTTTGCCAGATTGTCTCGCGATGAGAGATCTCATCTCGTAGAACAACTCGCGCTACAGTCGACGTGTTCCACATTTAATTGTAGTGCTCCGAACGCTGTATATTTACAGTCTACTGCGACTGTCACTACGCGGTCTACCGAGCGGCTCGAACTATTGTTTATTGTTTGTAAAAACAATACATCGAATTCACACGTGAGCATCTAGTGAACACCGTCGCGACTCGCGAGAGAACCGGTGGCGGTACTGACCGGCGTGCGGGGGCTCGGGCGCGGGCGGCGGCGTCGTCGGCGGCTCCGTGAAGTGTGTCGGGGGGGCGCAGGACGCGCGGGCGGGCGCCGCGGGCGCATCCTCCGCGGCGGGGGGCGGCGGCGCGGGGCCGGGGGGCGCACACAGCGCGACCAGCCGCAGCAGCGCCACGCACCACCAGAGCACGGCGGCCAGCGCGCGGGCAACGCGCCCGAAGCGGCCCGGGGCCTCCTCGCGACCGAAATACGCGCACCGGGAACTCGCGCAACACTCTCGCGGCGGTAGACGGCGAGCACGCTGGCGCGACGCGGGTGCGCGCGCGCGGCCACACGGCGACTGCGGCGGCGTCGCCGACGGTTCACGACCGTGCCCGAACCCTATTTCGGGAGCGACGCTCCTCGCCGCCGCCGCCGCCGCCGCCGCCCGAGCGCTGCCAATTTTACGCGAAATTGCGGGCGGGCGGTGATGCGATATGTACCGCGCGCGACCGCCGCGCCGGCCCCGGCTGCCCCGGCGGGGATTCTTTCCCCATTGAGGAGGGCGATGCGTGGTGCAGGGTGTCCATGGGCCGGGCCTCGCCCCCGGCGCGCCGCGTGCTGCTCCACTAGAAATAGTCGGCGGCTCGCGGCGTGTCGATACATACAATGTCGCAGGAATTGGCAAGGGAACAGAGACGCGCACTATCTCACTGTCTCGCGCGCTGTGTTGTCAATTCTTATGCACGGTTTATATTTAGGGTTAAAATTATTTCTGATGTAGATAGGTGTTTGACATTACGTTGAACTCTCACACGCTAGGATCCTCCACCTGTATAAAATATAATCAAATTAACAAGGGAATGGAACGCAGGACTATTGTTGTGCCAAAACTATTGTTGTGCTAACTAGAAAGAATAATGTTTAAATAATTATTTTAGTTAGCACAACACAAGTAATTGTAGAGTTCACCAGATAATTTTTAAATGATTAAATTTATTCTCACGGCACAATAGGCAGCATTTCCATGAAATAATGTAAAGAGTAATGATTTCTTAAGTTTTCGCGAGTATCACTCATGATATTATAAGTTTAAACACTTACGGATTTTGTCACGGAGCACTTTTATTAATCCCGACGTTTCGGCTACTTTGCAGCGGCCGTGGTCACGGGCGGACTGAGGTGACAGGTGTCCAATTTCTTGAAGTTATCCAACTACCCGACGACTCATCAATTTCAGTCCGCCCGTGACCACGGCCGCTGCAAAGTAGCCGAAACGTCGGGATTAATAAAAGTGCTCCGTGACAAAATCCGTAAGTGTTTAAACTTATAATATCATGTAAAGAGTAGTTAGGGATTCGCCGGTTCTGGCTCACTGCCTCAATGTAGGGAAAAATGGGATTTTCGATGACCATTCGCCTAAAAAAAAAAGGAAGTTTGGTGTCAAAATATAGGTTTTCTCCCATTCCCGATCGATATATGCGATCCGTTTTTACGTATTTGCACTAGTTTCAAAGTTAGCTTTTGTGTTTACCCCTCATTATCTACTATCTCCGCGTTCCATTGTTCCTTCATAATTAAAATCGCTACTTATTGCATTGTTATGCTCGCCTCAGTGTCCTATTGTTCGACCTGGCTTAGCTTACGTCTCCTTGCTTTCTTACAAGATTTTAAATAAATATGAATGATAATTAACTAACTAATGAATTATTGCAAATTAAAAGTACTTAATAATTAATTATATAGGTCGCAGGCAGCGAGCAGGCGGCGGCGGCGAGCGGGTGTGTGCCCTGTGAGTCGCGAGACGCGCTACGAGCCGAGAGTGTAAACTTGAGCTTACGACCCGTCACGCGGCGCGGCTCGCGACTCGCAGGGCACGCTTGTTTGTTGCGAGCTTTGTGTTTATACTTGCGCTTCGACGCGAGCCGCGAGATGCAGGTGGCAGCAGCGAGCGTGGCAGCGGCGGCGAGCGGGTGCGTGCCCTGCGAGTCGCGATACGCGCTACGAGCCGAGAGTGTAAACTTGAGCTTGAGACCCGTCTCGCGGCGCGGCTCGCGACTCGCAGGGCACGCTTGTTTGTTGCGAGCTTTGTGTTTACACTTGCGCTTCGACGCGAGCCGCGAGATGCAGGTGGCAGCAGCGAGCGTGGCAGCGGCGGCGAGCGGGTGCGTGCCCTGCGAGTCGCGATACGCGCTACGAGCCGAGAGTGTAAACTTGAGCTTGAGACCCGTCTCGCGGCGCGGCTCGCGACTCGCAGGGCACGCTTGTTTGTTGCGAGCTTTGTGTTTACACTTGCGCTTCGACGCGAGCCGCGAGATGCAGGTGGCAGCAGCGAGCGTGGCGGCGGCGGTCCATGACTCGTCGGATTTCGCTGACGAGCAAAACGTGTCAGTTTGCGCACCGCGTCGTCGTGTGTTTACGAAGTCCATCGAATGATTGGATGACCTACATAATTAATTATTAAGTGCTTTTAATTTGCAATAATTCATTAGTTAGTTAATTATCATTCATTTTTATTTAAAATCTTGTAAGAAAGCAAGGTGACGTAAGTGATAAGTCAGGTAAAACAATAGGACACTGAGGCGAGCACAACAATGCAATAAGTAGCGATTGTAATTATGAAAGAACAATGGAGCGCGGAGATAGTAGATAATGAGGGGTAAACACAAAAGCTAACTTTGAAACTAGTGCAAATACGTAAAAACGGATCGCATATATCGATCGGGAATGGGCGAAAACCTATATTTTGACACCAAACTTCCTTTTTTTTTTTTAGGCGAATGGTCATCGAAAATCCCATTTTCCCTACATTGAGGCAGTGAGCCAGAACCGGCGAATCCCTAACTACTGTAAAGAAAGTCTAATTAATTATAATTAATGGTAGCTTATTTCTAATTGATATCTAGCATGATTATTAATTACTGACTGTACAGAATAACATATTAGCTTATTTTTAAGTGATAATGGTATTATGATTCTATTTATAAAAATTTAAAAGCGAAGAAAAACTTGTTAGTTAAAATGATATGCGGGCAGACGTTTTATCTGCACTCTATACAAACTCTTAACTACTTTGTTCAAGTATAATTGGATTTGAATTGTTGATAAACTAAACTATATTGTACGTACAGTACCTACTAGGGAGTCTGTTTTGTTTGACTAAAATAACGTTATTAATCAAGGATTCACCGGACTCTAACGGTTTTTCCTCTTTAGACCTTGATATTTCACAAATAGATCCCTATATGGGAGGTACCATAAAAATACATTTTTTAAAGATTTTACATACCATATTATACATGTAACATGATGCATATGATTTAACGTTAAATCATAAAAATATTCCTTCTGTTATTGATACCAAACCGTGTAAGATTTGGTATAAAGTATTAAAAATACGAAGAGAATATTATAAGCATACAAGTTGGAGACATTTTTCAGTAGAATCTAGTAGAGGTCGGAGGAGGTCAGTGCTCCGCGCTCCCGCAGCCCGCAGAATGTCGCCCGACGTCCCCTAAGCGGGATAGCCTGCTAACTCCGTTCAGGTGTATTTTACATGTAACATGATCTTTATTTCAACCACATAAGGATCACTAGCCAACAAACTGTCCACGGGCTAAACCCTATTTTGCTACTAGTTGTGGTTCTAGTTTTGTTGAATATCAATATAAAGTGTATACATACACTTTTAAATATTGGTATTCAACAAAACTAATAATTATAATATCTAATTGTACCGAACAATATGGTTTGTACATAATTTGTCAAAATATGTATAATAAAAACTTGAGAGGTAACTTACACCCGAATCATGGCACATTTTCACTGGTCGATAGGGCCCGCATGCGGGGTGCGGGAGATCACGCCTCGACCAATCAAAATGCGCCATTAGTTGTCAAAGACTCCCCGTATGCTGTATACCGCACGAGTTAACGACTAATGAAAATGCGCCCTCAGAGTAGACAGAATGATAGAGTATACCGAGTGCCGACTTAGAACTGATGTAAAATTTTTTAAGTTTTTACGTATTATGAGTTATGACAAAAGTCGTCGCTAGGGTCGTTACCCACAAATTTAGTTGTTGTTTATATTTTGGCACATACAAAGAAAATTGCCAGAATTCAATTTCAAAATATTCTTTTTAAAAATAAATTATACCAGCCAGCGCGCCAGCCTTTAACTTCTCCTGGCGAAACCCGAAAGACATGACAGATATTAATACTCGTCCGTCTCTTACGGCCGTTCCCAATATTCATTCTATCTCTGGTTTTGGCCTACTAGAGATAGGAACAGCTCACATTAGACATTAGAGACATAATTATATTTTATGTCAATTCAATGTTAGCTGCGATTGGTTGTATGTCAAACCAGAGGTAGATTGAATATTGGGAACGGCCGTTAGTAGTCGAAGTACTGGTAGTTATGTCTATTGTGCCCGAATCACCCGAATGGAACGAAGTTTAATTTTATGTTCAAAAAACCTGTATACATAATATACACTAAAAAAAAACGCAATCTGTTGATACCCAGGAATACTAACAACGCGTCGCTGTTTATTTAAAAAACGCCATCTAGTTGACGCACAGGAATACTTACTATCAACGCCATCAGCCCCTAAGATGCATGATACTAATAAAAAAGTGT
The DNA here is from genome assembly GCA_937595015.1 of Polyommatus icarus. Lineage (NCBI taxonomy): Eukaryota > Metazoa > Arthropoda > Insecta > Lepidoptera > Lycaenidae > Polyommatus > Polyommatus icarus. The sequence continues at coordinate 8,387,670 of OW569336.1, read as the reverse complement.
CGAGGTCAAATCAAGGTCAAATATCGTTCTGTCTAGCCTTCAGATTAACGCCGAACGCGGGATAAGGAACTTCGTTCCAATAATCGCAAGCGGAGGACTTCACCGTTCTATAAACTATCATGCCCTTTTCGGAGACTAAAATGTTCTTTATACTATCTTAAAGGTGCAATATTTTATCAAAAACAGGTGTTTTGAACGTGAGGATACAGGTAAAAGGCAGACTCATTTTCGCATATCGCTATGGATTTCTATTTACATTGCCGGAAAAATGGAATTGTTCGTTTAAAAACTAAATAAATTATAAAAAAAATACATTGTGTAAAATTTTCAACATCGTGTATGTCCGTAGGCAGGTACTCGGCGAAACATGGCGGTAGCGGTCATTGACTCCCTGTCAAAAACTTGTCATTTTCTATATAAACCGCGATTGACTGTCAAGTGTCAGATGTTGTCAATCGCGGCTTTGTATAGAAATTGACAAGTTTTTGACAGGGAGTCAATGACCGCTACCGACATATTTCGCAGAGTACAATACAGTGACACAAATTATTCATTATAGATTCTAATTTATACAAGTTTGCAGTGTTTAATGATTAGAAGAAGTAAGCAACAAGATGGATGTGAGGACTAATGAAAATTAAATTGACTGGTCGGGTGTAGTCTAGTCGACAGTTTACTGTCTAGACTCTAGACTAGACCAGCGTTTCCCAATCGCCGGGCCGCGACCCGGGTATTACAATAAAATACCGGGTCGCAATTAACGTTTCGTCCTTTCCGTCCGCGTTACGGTCTCCATTCATGGCATTAAAGTGACTTAAATATAGATTATAGGCGATATCAAAACATTGAAGAAATTGATTCATAGGCAGTTAACGGACCTACATCATTTGGTCGGATAATGTAAATTCAATGTTAGCTGTTATCTGTCGGTTGAGTTTGACATAACGCGACCAAACTACGTATTGTGATTTGTGACTTGTGTTACTAAAACATTAAGGGCCTATTTAACCACTTCCTGATAAGGAGCTAGATAGGCTATCCATGACTTATTTGACACATACTCCATACTATATCTGTCAAGTTAAGTTGTGGATAGCCTATTCGGCACTTATCAGGAAGTGGTGAAACAGGTCTTAATAATTCTGTATTCTCTAATTTAACGAAACCAGCTCGATTTAAAAGCATTCAACTAGTCAGAAAGAGGCATGGTAATTAAAAATTAGCGGGTCACGGCAGGACAATGTTTGGGAAACACTGCTGTAGACTGTTACTGACTTGTGCGTCTACAGACACTGCAAATGAAGCATAACGTGATGTCTCATGGAAACCTGAGCGGTCGTGATAACCAGCAAGCGATATACTACATTCGTTTATCTGGAAACATACCAGTGCAGCGGGGCTAAAATGGTCACATTTAGCAATTCCTCTTAATCAATTCAGCAAATGAATTGTCAAAACTGTCAAATTAACGAATGTCAAATTAGTACGAATTACAAGACATGAATTGCAGAGTGACCATTTTGCGATTTTAAAGAATGAATCATATTACGAGTATGATTCTCCAAAGCGACCATTTTAGCCCCGCAGTAAGCTAAGGGTAACTTACATTTTGCTGCATTAAAAACTATCCTGTATTTACCAATTATCATTATAATTTTGCCAGTTTTACAGGGCGAACTTTTCAATGAACATTTAGAAATTAGATGAAAACCAAAACTATAGGATACTCTAGAATCTAGATGATACCGTTTCGCTAAAACATGTTTATCTCGCAGAAACCGTACATCTTAGAGATAAAAAGTATCCTATGTCCTTTTCAGGGGCTCAAAGTATACTTATACCAAATTTTAGCAAAATCGGTACACCGGTTTGGCCGTGAAGATGTAACAGACAGATAGACAGACAGACACTTTCACATTAATTATAATATTAGTATGGATATAGGAAAATATGCTAATAGGAATGGGGATTGTCCATTTTTTTTTAATTTTGCTCATTACAAAAACATTTCGAGGAATAAGGTCAGTGATTGTTTTTCTGTATATAAACGAAAAAAATACCCATTAGTTACTTATATTTTTGAACAAATATGTTTAACCTTAGTTTGACCTTCAATGGCGTTAAATTAGCAATAAATTCGACCAACATTACGTTTCGAACTTTTGGTAAGCTTCTCGTATCAGCTTTCACATACTGAGAACTTGCATTTGACAAACCAGCCATTATAAATAAGATTGAAAGGAAAAAAAACATACTGGAGAGGTCAATTGGCCGCCGATGATGACGTCACAGCGAAACTTTAAAAATTTATTGAGAAAAAACTAGCCAATGAATTTCAAAATTATTTAATTTATATTCTTAAAATACCCTATTTTAACGAAAAAAAATATAAAAAGTACATGTTATTTTTTTTGGACAATGCCCATTATTGCGACCTTAATTTTGATAACTAAACTGAAAGTTTTAAAAAGTTTTTTGCATTAGGTATATATCAAATACTTGTATTATATGCATTCATTCGATAGTATACTAAAAGAAAATTTAAGAAAACGCTTTATGTTTGATAGTTTAGTAGCAATATGTAATATGTATTATTATTTATTTCAGAGTTTATAATCTATATACAAAATCAATTATTTCGAATCACAACAAGCCAAATCTATTTGACCATCAAGTTGCAATTTTATAATTTTGCACATTTTGTTTTCTCTTTTATTTTAGAATTCACCTAAACCTACTTCTAGAATTATTTTTAAATTCACCTCGTATATATGGCTAATGATAATGGCGGTATTGTCAAATTGATACTGGGAATCCTAGGCTTTATCTGAGCGCTAACAGGCTGGAAGCGATGAACGGTCACCCGGTCGTAATGGGCTTAGCAGTTTATACTATGCTACCTAATTTATTTTCCTATTACCGAATAACGATATCTGAAAATGAGAGATAATCTAGCTTAGTTCTTGTCTTTTATGAAAATATTAGCAAAGGGAATTAAGTGTTTGTATAATGTATGTAGATTGTAGCTGTAATATCTCGATCGTGGGAATTCCAGACACAATAGATTTTCAATTGTTATGCGGCACCTGGGTGCCGCTTGGGAGTGATGTCAATTTTTCAAAATCGACAATAAATACTGTGTACCTATTCGAACAAATTTAAGGAACGGCCGAATTTGAGTTTAACTAGCATAGCTGCTACGTTTCACAACAACAGTAAACAGAATATATTTTTCCTTCGATGTTCAGTTACATTGCTAAGGCTGCGTTGCACCAAAGGCGTGGTTAAAGTTAAAGTTAAATATGGCGTCCTTTAACTTTAACCTTAACTTTGACCGGAGAAATTGACAGATGACAGCTGGTCCAACAAGGTTATAAATGAAGGTGGACGGGGGCGCTGCTTGTAAAGGAGAACTGTCAAAAATGGCGTTTTTGTATGATGACAGCGTTAGTTCCTTTTTTTGCCTCTATGGTTATGGTTAAATATGGCGTCTTGATGGCGTCCATTTTTAACCGACTTCCAAAAAACGAGGAGGTTATATGTTCGGCTGTGGATATTTTTTTTACAATACATGAAAGTCCTTTTGTGTATATGATAAATATCTCTGATTTATAGTAATTATGTTACTTGTTACTAAATGATGCCCGCAACTTCGTTGCGCCAATATTTGTCGAACCGTACATTTTTCTGGGATACAATTTCTCCTATGTTCTTTCTAGGGACTCAAAGTATGTGCATACCTAGGCAAATCGGGTCTGCGGTGTTGGCGTGAAGAGGCAACAGACAGATAGACACATTTTCGCATTCATAATAAGTAATAGTATTGATAATAGGGCTGATTAAAGTTCTTGTTACATAATATAATAATGAGGAAATCTGCATATAAAATGTTAAGAAAATCGGTTCTGCGGTGTCGGCGTAAAGAGGCAACAGACATACAGACACATTTTCACATTCATAATAATATTATTGATAATAGGGCTGATTAAAGTTCGTGTTATACATAATATAATAATGAGGAAGTCAAACTATGAGAGACTAATAGGCTACCGTCAAATATATATTTTTTGGCTTATTTACATAGGTGTCGTACTTTCTGTAGGTTTCAATGTAACTTCCAAAATGTTCATTCTTAATCGGGAACCATAAAAATAAAGCCCGACTTACACTATATGTTTTTTTCCGAATTTGACTTTTTACATCCCGTTGAACTCTTTTACATGAGAAATGTGCGAACTTACTTTTCCTTATTAAAAATTACTTTTTTTATATAATTTATAGGTACAATTAATAGTTTTATGAAATATACAGTAATTGTTACATTTTTAAACGATTATAAAATGTTCTTTTTCCAATGAGTGCGCGCACGCATGGTTCGAGCAAAGAAAACGTTCGTATCAACGCGACGTTACAATTTATTGTTTGTTTGTACATTAAAATTATCACTTTTATAATTAGTAAAGAAGATTTTTAAATTAAGAAAAACCATAATAATATACTAAACTCTAAAGAGTATAAATTTTTAATTAAAATAAACATTCATATTTAATATACGTCCAAGTACCTATACCCAACTTAAAATAATAATTAAATATTAAAATTTGGAGTCGGACGACCGCCGCGCGGTTACTATATATCATTCAAGGTCGTTAGCCGCTAAAGTTGCATTACGAAACGAGTTCCACCAAAATTTGTGTAGACCAATATATTTTTAAAATGTTTCATATATAAAATCCTAGTCTGAAACCTAGACAATTTAATAGCTGCATAATATTACGCGCGAGTTCATGGCCGATGGTAAATTTTATTTATAACAAAAACTAAAATATAACAAAATAATGAATTATTACGTCTGAAACGTCTGAGTATTCGAGGTTAATCTCGTATCGCGATTATTTATCTTCTAAGCTGTGAACTCATTTGCGACCTTTAGCGCTATTCTTGTTAAATATTATCCATCGCGATTTACAAGTTCGGAGCATGCCATTTGTCTTATTTTTTATTAGATTCAATATCAGCAGTCAACATTGAAAACATCTATTCACAAAATCTTTATTTAAAGGTATACCTTTAGTCTTTACTTTTGTAATAAGGGTTGAGCTGTCTCGGCAGATTCTACATCAGATCTACAAACCAAAAGTATTTAAATAAAATTCCTGGGAAGGCCTAAAACATCTAATAAACATAAAGGTAATGTAACTTTGCGAAAAAGAAGTGCGCCTGCGACCTGACATACCCACGAATGCCTACGCAACGACGTCGCGACCAGTATACCTTGGTAAGTAATAATCGAAACATAAAATTGTAAGGTATTTTTTAAACGGGCTTTGGCCCACCACACACACATTCCCACCACTGTATCTCCTGTGTCGCCAGGATCGACAGTGGTATCCAACCACGAAAACCCTTTGATATGATCTCAGGGAGCCCGAGGGAAATGCTAAAGCTGTCTTGGGACCTGTAACGAATTTAATCAGAAGAAGATAGGAGGAGTAGGAAATATACAAAAATTGTAAGGTATGTCGATAATGTGTTCAACTGTACAGCAACAAAAAAGTCTTATGGGTTATTATAGTGGGTACCGCACCTTAGCAACCGCATCGAAAATTCATATCGGTGTCTCAACAATTCTCAGTAATGTTACTCGTAATTCTCTCTCTGCTTAGCCTCATCATAATATAGATGTAAGCGATAGCTAGACACAATATGGACCGCTCTCCACGAGCGGCAAGTGACATTATGAATTATTTATGGTCAGCAAACCCACGCGGATTTACAAGCAAAATAATCTGTTGATCGGCAAAACATTTGAGATGATAAATGAATGCTGTTTTGTAGTCAGAAAAAAAACCTATAAACAGTAATACATTGAAGTCAAAACATGATAATATAATGTTTAAAGTAGCAATATCACTAGCAGCCCCTCATGTAGAGTTCTGCGGCACATCCACACTAACGTTATAGAGTAGCAATATCACTAGCAGCCCCTCATGTAGAGTTCTGCGGCACATCCACACTAACGTTATAAAGTGGCAATATCACTAGCAGCCCCTCATGTAGAGTTCTGCGGCACATCCACACTAACGTTATAAAGTGGCAATATCACTAGCAGCCCCTCATGTAGAGTTCTGCGGCACATCCACACTAACGTTATAGAGTAGCAATATCACTAGCAGCCCCTCATGTAGAGTTCTGCGGCACATCCACACTAACGTTATAAAGTGGCAATATCACTAACAGCCCCTCATGTAGAGTTCTGCGGCACATCCACACTAACGTTATAAAGTAGCAATATCACTAGCAGCCCCTCATGTAGAGTTCTGCGGCACATCCACACTAACGTTATAAAGTAGCAATATCACTAGCAGCCCCTCATGTAGAGTTCTGCGGCACATCCACACTAACGTTATAGAGTAGCAATATCACTAGCAGCCCCTCATGTAGAGTTCTGCGGCACATCCACACTAACGTTATAGAGTAGCAATATCACTAGCAGCCCCTCATGTAGAGTTCTGCGGCACATCCACACTAACGTTATAAAGTGGCAATATCACTAACAGCCCCTCATGTAGAGTTCTGCGGCACATCCACACTAACGTTATAAAGTAGCAATATCACTAGCAGCCCCTCATGTAGAGTTCTGCGGCACATCCACACTAACGTTATAAAGTAGCAATATCACTAGCAGCCCCTCATGTAGAGTTCTGCGGCACATCCACACTAACGTTATAGAGTAGCAATATCACTAGCAGCCCCTCATGTAGAGTTCTGCGGCACATCCACACTAACGTTATAGAGTAGCAATATCACTAGCAGCCCCTCATGTAGAGTTCTGCGGCACATCCACACTAACGTTATAAAGTGGCAATATCACTAACAGCCCCTCATGTAGAGTTCTGCGGCACATCCACACTAACGTTATAAAGTAGCAATATCACTAGCAGCCCCTCATGTAGAGTTCTGCGGCACATCCACACTAACGTTATAAAGTAGCAATATCACTAGCAGCCCCTCATGTAGAGTTCTGCGGCACATCCACACTAACATAACGTTATAAAGTAGCAATATCACTAGCAGCCCCTCATGTAGAGTTCTGCGGCACATCCACACTAACGTTATAGAGTAGCAATATCACTAGCAGCCCCTCATGTAGAGTTCTGCGGCACATCCACACTAACGTTATAGAGTAGCAATATCACTAGCAGCCCCTCATGTAGAGTTCTGCGGCACATCCACACTAACGTTATAGAGTAGCAATATCACTAGCAGCCCCTCATGTAGAGTTCTGCGGCACATCCACACTAACGTTATAGAGTAGCAATATCACTAGCAGCCCCTCATGTAGAGTTCTGCGGCACATCCACACTAACGTTATAAAGTAGCAATATCACTAGCAGCCCCTCATGTAGAGTTCTGCGGCACATCCACACTAACGTTATAAAGTAGCAATATCACTAGCAGCCCCTCATGTAGAGTTCTGCGGCACATCCACACTAACGTTATAAAGTAGCAATATCACTAGCAGCCCCTCATGTAGAGTTCTGCGGCACATCCACACTAACGTTATAAAGTAGCAATATCACTAGCAGCCCCTCATGTAGAGTTCTGCGGCACATCCACACTAATATAACGTTATAAAAGCGAAAGTGTATCTACCTGTCTGTTACCTCTTCACGGCAAAACATTGGAACGGATTTTTCTAAAATTTAATTTGGAGATATCTGAAAGGATATAGGATATTATTTATCCCGGAAAATGTACGGTTTCGGAAAATTTATTTCGGCGCAGCAGAGTTGCGGGCGTCATTTAGTGATATTATTATATACGCTAATACGCGTAGACACAAGAAGTATACTTCCTATTTATTAGTTTAGGACCAGTTTCACAATCGCCATTCACAACATACAAGCGAGGTAAGCTTTTTGGGATAAACAGAGACAAAATTCCGCCCAAGCTGTTCATCACATACTTACCTCGAGTTTTTGTCGTTTAAAAAAATTAAATGAGGAACAACAAAATGAGTGTTGTTTAAACATCTATAAATAAACATATGATAAGTCGGTGCGAGCCAATAACCTCCGCTTTTGTTCTCGGTTATCAGCTCCGCTCGATCGCAGACATAATAGTGCGTTACTTCGCTAACTATGTGGAATTTGTATGTAAATTAATATCATACTATTGTTAATGGCGATTTTATCGGGGGCAAAAAATGCTCGTTAGATTCTTTTGTTTGTTTAGGTCTTGCAGGTCGAGTTAGCAGCGTGTTCGACGTTGGACACCATCAACATTTATACGCGTAAACTACAATTTATTTTGATGCTGCCCTTTTTGAAGTGAAAACTACTTTAGCAACGTTGGGCACTTTTGTGGGATGGGTAAAACTGTGAAACTCGCGTCAGATTCTCGTGCTGATCGAAAAACCTTGGAAAAACCGTAAGACGAAGTTGGAGAGTAGTGTTGTAACATCGAAATTGATTAATCGAACAACCGATTGTTTTTTTTTCGATTGTCGAATGTCGATATATTTTTTAATCGATTGTAAGGGTTTCGATTAATTAAAAAAATCTATTTTTTAACAATTGATTTTCATAAAAAATGGGTTAAAAATTTAATAAATTAATTAAAAAAAACTATTTTTTAATAATCGATTTTCTTACAATTTAGTAAATAAATTTTAAGCTATGGATTTCCGCAAAGTAACCCCTGATTCCATTAACTGGGCATTTTCCAAAAAAAGTGTACCCCTGGTGTTTAGGCTGTCGCACGTGTTTGAACTTTAATTACAACAATATGGATAACCTATATAGGTTAATTTTTTCAAAAAATGAATAAGAATATAATAAACATTTACTCAAATAGGCGATATTTGTGCTAAGTTCTCTCAATAATTAATTATTAATATTTTAATTTCACGGGAGAGCTGTTTTTGGCCTGTTCCACAGCATGTTGCTTCAACAAAAATGGAAATCACTAAAAATATGCTGTAGAAGCACGCGTTAAAGTTTAAATGTGCGTAAAAAATAGTTTATTTTCTTCTTAGTAAATATAATATATCTTAAAAATAACTTAATTTACTGCCCAAAAACACTATCTTTAAAAATATTCGAAATTCGAGACCCGCCTGACACGTAAGTTTGGTGACGGTTTTTTTCTATCTAAAATTATACCAAAATACTTGATAGTTTGCTTATTAGCAACACATAAAACCGAAAAATACAAGCCGCTATTTAAAATTTTCCAGTTGGCCTGATACGCTCTGAGGAGATGGTGTTTTTGTGGTGACGAAGAACGGCTCGTTTTTTTGTCAGTTAAGAGATACTTTTATGTAATAAATAACATATCTTTTGTCTTGCAACCGTTTTCTAATTAATCAAATGTTATTCAGCACAGTGTTTACTTCTGACTAGTTAACTAAATGTATCCAACATACTGTTTTAACAAAACATTGGCCGAAAAAGTGACGTCAGTTTGATGACATTTTGTCTCGTCACATATAGGCGTGACTATGAAAGTCACCAAACTGACGCATTAAGCTAGGGCTACACGCATACATTAAAAATCGTTTTTTGTCGCCATAATAGCTTAAAATTGTAAAATTAATTTTATAAAAGATATTATAAATATACAGGTATCTGAGACTGATTAGACAAAAAGCATAAAAATTGAGCAAAAGGGCTAAAAATAACCGAAAATATATTATAAACGCCTACTAGTTCATATAGTTACTTAAAGTATTTACAGTTTTGCGTGTTTTTTTAAATGTCTATAAACGTTCATCAAGAAATAAATAAATAAATATGTTAAATTACTTCGACTTTTATTACTATGTGTAACCCATAAAGTTAATATACCTAGCGGAATAGAGAAACAAAGGCCTGAGCAAGCGAGATGCCACTATCAGTATCACCGCGTGGTAAAAAGAGACGTGTGATACATGACAGCAACACTCTTTTTTTGACGTCCAGTCGGCACGTGCCGCACGTTGTCAATATAATCTCATAGAATTCATGTTCAATCATGCTTGTGTAAGTGTATACGTACACATATTTTTCACACAGATGAAAACCAATTTTGGTTACGTTTGACAGCTCGAGATTGTTGCTCTATTCCGATAGGTATATTAACTTTATGGTGTAACCTCAGCTTTACTTTGTGAACCTTGATTGTCGCACTTATCGAAAAGCATAAAAACACAATTATAGACATATTTCTTAAAATATTTTGATAAAAATACACAAAAATATTGAAATTAGTTAAGCTTTGACCATATATATTAAATGAACTTCAAATATATGGGCAGCTTTTAGAGATAATAGAAAAACAAAGTTTGTTTTGGCACGACTTGTCACCAAATCGAACTTGAAATGTCTCGTGTAATAACGTGTTCCAATTATAAACATTACTCTTAGTATTTTCTAATAGTATGTTTTGTCTGTCAACGATTAAAAGATAACAACCGGTAAACAAACAAAATTTGAAACTATTAAAGCATTTTTAAAGTCTCCAAACTGACCATTAAATCACTACCTCAGTCACTATTTTAACATTTTTTGATAAAAAGCAATAATCTTTTACTGTTCTTTGTTAAAGACTATAAAGAATTTATAGAAACCATAAAATTAATTAAAAACTACACTTAAAAAAAACTCGGTTTTTGAACGGGGTACACTTTTTTTGGAAAATGCTCAACTAATCGATTTTCATAAAATATGGGTTAAAAAATGCACAACGTTAATAATCAAGTTTTCACTTCTGCCGGCACTCCCGGAGTGCAACCCGTCTTTTTTTTTTTGCTTGCCTGGAATTTCATTGGGCCAGTTCATTTTTAATGTCTTGCATTGTCTTAGCTGTACTGTAGCGCAACTTTGAATATATTTTTAAATTTAATTAGGTATATATATGAAGGGTGATGGACTGAACACACTCTTTTAACAGTTTTAAGCCTCTAAATTTTCTATATAATACAGTATTTAGACTATCCATACTAATATTTTAAATGCAAAAGTGTGTCTGTCTGTCTGTCTGTCCGTCTGTCTGCCTGTCTGTCTGTCTGTCTGTCTGTTTGTCTGTCTGTTACCTCTTCACGCTCGAACCGCTGAACCGATTTTGCTAAAATTTGGCATGGAGATGCTTTGAGTCCCGAGAAAGGACGTAGGATAATTTTTATCCTCGAAAAATGTACGGTTCCCGCGTGATAAACGAATTTCGGCGCAACGGAGTTGCGGGCATCTTCTAGTTTAGTATACTCTGCACCTGGCTCCATGTAGTTAATGACACCTGGTAAGATGTACCTTGCAACTTGTAAGTTTGCTGTCTGGCTGTGGAGATGTGGTAAAAACTGATCGGAAGTAACAGCTGCAAGTCTGCTTAACTGACGTCACTGAGAAACTTAAGTATAGTTTTCACAGAGCCAGTATAATGGCTGCCAATAATACTGGTTGCCAGTATTGGCTTGGCATATATATGCCGCGTGTGAACAGTTTGGCCTGGCTTGTTCACACGCGGCACATACCAAGCCAATACTGGCTGCCAGTCTTATTGGCAGCCAGTACTGGCTCTGTGTAAATTATACATAAGGCCTAAAATATTATCACTTTGTTTTATGCTTTATACCATTATATTACAGCGTAGTCTGAAAGCAGCTAAGCAAATTCTCTGCTCCTAAACGAAGTGCATAATGCATGTTATATACTTCATTTAGGAGTAGCGATCTATGCTATGGAACTATATCTATGGCACAATATGGCGGACGGCTTAATCCGTTCTGTAAAGCCGAGGTGTATTTCACTGGTGCAATGCTGTCGTAAACCACTGCTACGATAACGGCGGAGTCGGTAAGGCGCAATCAATGCGTTATCTATTTATTTATGGCGCGTCGACCCGTGCCCGCATTTGTACCCGCTTGCGTCTGTGCTCGCTTGTGTACAAACACCTGCATGTGTCTGCACCCGCTTGCATCTGTCCCCGATTGCGTATGTACCTGATTGTGTTTTAGCCACCCGTAATTGGACCCGCTTGTATGTCCCCGCCTGTGTATGTAGTCTGGGCAACTGTGCTGTTATCAGACTTTTGTCAGATAACAGCAAGCGCCCAGGCTAAGCGCTGTTTCCAGCGCTTTGTTCTCGATACAGATTGTTAATTTACTCACATGTGTGTTTGAGATCGGGGTTCCTAAACTTTAAGGTAACATGAAACAAGAACCTATCATTTGCGGAACTCTATAATATTTTGTGGGAAAGACGTAGGGGGAAAAATATGAGGAAGATGTTGAATCCATATTAAAGTTAAACCTATATGTCTGTGGGAATATGCATGGCGACTCCTAACTCCAAAGGAAGGTCTTCCGACCGAACAATATAAAATGCTAAGTAGGCCGAAGCCCACTGAAGTCATTCCAGACGTTGCATATTATGTAATTGTATGTCTTGCCGATCTCAGAAACTTCAATATCACGATGCAGGACTCTGGCGCTTGTTGTACCGCCACATGGCACATCAGTATCAAAAACCCTGTATCCTGATATATCACGGGATTCGCGGCACACTTTGGAAATCCTTGCGTCATAATATGATGGATCGTTACAACATCGGTCAGACGAAACACAGTTTGCGTGATATCATTACAGTTTAGCAACGCAATAACGTTTTCAAATAGCTGAGGGTATTTTAAAATTTACTTAATATTGTTTATTATAATTATGAAGGATACCAAAAACACTTAAACACTTAATTCCGCAGGAATACTGTTTTTTCTAGGATAATAACTATCAAAGGGACTTGTTGTCAAGGGACTTGGCGTCAAGGAACTCTACATAATACGTATTGTATTATTACCATCGAGGAAATTGATTCCTAGGCAGTTAACGGACCTACGTCATTTGGTCGGCTTATGTCAATTCAATGATAGGTATGATTGGTCGGATGGGTTTGACTTAATGCGACCAAATTACTTAGGTCCGCCATCTGCCTAGGAATCAACTTCTAGATAGTACATAATACTGAAAAGCTTGATGAAACTTTTTTAACGTCTACAGTCTAGAGTCTAGACTCTAGACGAAGATGATTCCTTAGGATGCTCGTATGCCATGGCCACGTTAACTACATGTATCAATAAAATTCTATACTAGTCCCTACTAATATTTTATAATAGGCTGCTTGTCTGGCTATTTGTTAAACTGTTATCTTTTATCACTCCTAATTCCCTAAAACGATTTTGTATACGTATAGAAATGCTTTGGCGTACCTATATTTTCTGGTAAGGTTTCTTTCTACTTACATTTCCACGACCATTGCGCCGCTGAAGAATAGCGCGCGATCGACCAATACATTGTACTTAGATTAATCATTGGTCAATCATTAGACCAATGAATAATCTAAGACATTATAGAAGAATATGCCCTGCTACAGGATGGTTAATGTCAATGTGGAGAGGCCGCATAAGAAAAGCTTCTTGTATTGGGACCTTAATTGAAGGAAACTGTCAATGTCATCTGTAAAGGTAAAATGCATTCAGGCTAATGAATGTAGCGTACTGCTGATATCGCTTTCTCTAGAACTACAATCTAGAAAGATAGTCCGAGTACAGCTTCTATTAGACAGTAGAGTAGACAATAATAACTATGTATATGTCCAAGCCAACTGCTTTAAATAGCTGTTCACTCAAACAGCTGGCCCTTTGACTGAACAACGTCATTCAATCACACGTCTAGCTTTTAATTGAATATTTCAGTCGCTCAAAACGTTCAACACTACAGCTGATTCAAAAGCAGCCGTTTGATTGAATTAGTTCAGCGCTCACCACCGCGGCGCTAGGTGCGTTTTGTTTACAATATGGCGTCAACTAGCCGGTATTTTGTGATTGTATTAAGATATTTTTCGTTAATATACGTTACAAGTAGGGAATGCAATCCCGCAAGAGAATTTCAATCCCGGTATTTTCGGGATCCCGCTGGGTGGACATAAACTTTTAAAATAAATCGTTACAATGACTTTACTTGATAGACCCCGTTTTATTTTTAGAATCTCAAATAAAAAAAAAATGTCGGACACTTTTTTTCAAGGGTTTATTAACACCTCCATACTTCAGGCTTTATAAAAAATTAAAGAAAAACTAATCATTTTTTTGGAAATGGCTTCGTAATAATAATAATTAAAGGTAACTAACAAAACTCGCTTATTTATTTTCATCTTATAACAAAAAAAATTTCGAAATATGTATAGGTAAAAATCGTGCCTAAAGATTCCGAAAAGGTTCCTGATATTTGACACAAGGTAGTCAGCAGCTGGAAAAGCTCGCTCAGCATCCACGCTGGTTGGTTCAATTGTCAAAAGGAATTATAGGTGAATTGAAGGTAAATTGTTTAGCGGGCTGCCTGTAGCCAGTTGGCGCACCCCCGCGCGCAAAGTTACACGTATGAATCACATTTCTTTGTAATCCCGCCAGTCCCGCGGAATCGCGCAAAATTTTCGACCGGGATTAGTCCCGCAAAATGCATGCGGGATCCCGGTATTTCGGGATCCCGGTATCCTGGTATTGCATTCCCTAGTTACAAGTGTTATTAAAGTGACAGAAATTATGGGAGCACATACGAATGAATCAAAATTCAAACAAATATTCGAGGAGAAATTACGGGATTATGAAATGCATTACCACGGTATTTATTGCAATTTTGTTCAAAATGAGATTGAATACAATAATTTATTCTACTTGTTATCATTACATTTGTGTAATAATAACACTAAACTAATGGTTACCTTAGTTAATTTGCCATTTAGTGCCTTATCACACTGGCGATCAGCGAGCGATTTGAAAGCGACGCGATTGCGCAGTGCGCGGCGTGCACGTCGCGCAATCGCGGCGTGCGCGCTGCGCAATCGCGTCGCTTTCAAACCGCTCGCTAATCGCCAGTGTGATAAGGCCCTTAACCAGTTAGCTAAGCGTCGTCTAGCTGTAGTGTTGAACGTTGCAGTCAACAAGTCGGCTAAACGACGTATAGCCGTGTGATTGAATGGCGTTGTTCAGTCAAAGGGCTAGCTGTTTGATTAAACGGCTTTTTTAACCAGTGGACTGGGACATATATACGCGTTAAAAAAATCATCATGGCGCAGACATCAGTTTAACGCAGTGAAACCGTACATTCCGCATATTCGTCAGTCTGTCGTCTGCCTGAGACAGGAGACTGACGAACAAGTTTTTCATTTGTTTTACTAGATGACGCCCACAACTTCGTTTGGCTGAAATTAGTTTATCCCTCGGAAACCGTATGTTTTTCCGGGATAAAATTACCTATATCCTTCTCTGGACTTAAAGTATCTTCATACCCATCAAAAGCTGTTCAGTGGTTAAAGCGTGAAGAGGTAACAGACCGACAGAAACACTTTCGCATTATATTACATAGTATGGAAGTTTGTGTAGTATGGATGGATAATAGTTGTATTTGATACCAGACATCCTCTAAAATGTTTGTCCTCATTTACACTTTGATACTGACGGACTTAGCCGACAGCCGGTAAACAGAATTATAATCAGCATTTTTATTTAACATTGTTTCTCGTCGGGTGTCTGCATACACAGAGGTCACCCGCGCGTCTGTGTGCGTGAGCGCGATGCAGCGCGCGCGTGTGTGCGGCCGGCGCAGCCTCCGTGCGTCTGCGGCCTGTCTAGACGACCCCCCGGCCCCCGGCGGCCCCCCGCGCCGGCCCCCCGCCCGCCGCGGCGGCCCCCCGTGTCCGTTGCACTCGGCTCCTTTCACTGCACCGTCTGCACCGGCCCACCTGCTGATCGCGCCGGAGCCAATTATTGCCGATGACTATTGAGCACAACCAAAATTATTTTATGTTCGACACCTCGTATTTTATGATTCAGTAAATAACTATGAGATAATGCAGTAATCTCGGCTTTATTATTAATTTTATGTAGTCCATTATCGATATCGAGTCTCACCAAAACACAAAATAACATTTTGACTTTCATTATTAACGAAACTTTAAAGGTTTCCTCTTTGTTAGTGTTTTATTTGTATTAACTTCTTAACGTATTCTTAGTATTTATTAACTATTAAGTTTGCTGTAAGTCATCAACTCAAATGTCAAAATGCGTGCATGCAATAATGTCAAGTTTAATTTCGCTTTCATGATTCATTGCATGCATATATCTACTACATAGTCAGATTTGTCGATAAACATTATGTCTTTAGTAAATTATGTATGATACAGCCTACAGGCATATAATAAAGGTTTACTTAAGTGCTTTAGCTTTTCAACATATTCATACCGAAATGTCTTTGACTAGATAAAAACCAGGATGTTACACTTAGATAGTCTGTATACTAAAACACTGTTAGCAGTAAACCTAGATACATAAAAATGTTTAAACCTAGATACTTAAGTGCTTTCTCAGATAGCCAATTTAGGTATTATTTCGATTTTAGAGCCATTAGCAACAGTGTTTCCCGTTAAACAACCCATTATATTTAACTATCTGATGGATTTCGAATAAACATTTTAAGTATAATATGATGATCTGTTTTTAATATTGAAGTAAGAAAAAAATAGTCAAAGAAATAAGATTTTAACTTATTAAAGCCAAATTTCAGAAATTGGCCATAAAGGTTTAACGCAGGATTTCGGTGTAGAGCGACGTAGCACGTCGTAGACTGGCGTAGAGCGTTGCTGGGTCTTTGTGATGAGCGACGTAATCCTTTATAGTGCGACGTAACATTGTAAAATTAAACAATAAACATGAATATTACAGTATTTATAAGCTGTCTTTGGTACTTAAATTAAAAAAAAGTACATACTAAGGTACGGCAAAAATCATTGAATTTTCCAAAAGAAATATCATAGCAATCACAGTGAAGTAAGTCTTGTTAAACTAAAATTTGGTAACTTGGAAAGAATCCACATACAAAGTAACTCGATTGTACCGTCCAGCAACCTAATCATCACATTAAATTCCAGCATCTAAGTAAATAACGCACTTACAAACAGCAACAAAGTATACTTGCAGTCGGCTAAAAACTTTAGAGTGCAGACGGACAAAAAGATAGAATTGTAAGTTGCGGGTTCAGTTAAGCCGGCCGAGACGCCGCTGTGTGTGTGAGCAAGCTTTACATTGCATTCGAGTTTATATTACCTCGAAATTCTACGAGAATCGTCCTTAAATCCTGGTCGTAAGGTCCCGTCAGGAGCATAATAACTCCGGACGCGCACTTTAATACTCGAAGCTGGTCAATAATTTTGCCAGACGTATTATAAAGTTTATAAAGATCTATGTGCAGGCAGCGGGCAGCCCGCAAATAGAAATCGTAAATCCACTTCGTTACAGAGGACTCTACCACCTGCATGTCTTAGGGTTCTCGCTTATCTACCTAAGCTCATCTCTTCTATATCTATATCTATACTTATTATAAAATGAAGTCACTTTTTTCCCTCATGTCCCTTTGTTCCCTTTAATATTTAAAACTACGCAACGGATTTTGATGATTCTTTCAATGTTAGATAGTCCATTTATCGAGGAAGGTTATAGGCTATATTTTATCACGCTAAGATTAATAGAAGCGAAGAAATAGAGGAAAATGTGGAAAAAACGGGGAAAATTATTTGAAAGGGCTAACTTGAACGCCCTAATCTCAGGAACTACTGGTCCGATTTGAAAAATTATTTCAGTGTTAGATAGTGTTAGATAGATAGAAGGCTATAGGCTATATTTTATCACGCTAAGATTAATAGGGGAATGTGAAAAATTATTTGAAAGGGTTTAATCTTGCGAACTACTGGAGCAATTTTTATGTTATTTGGCACAGATAAAAAGTAGATCACATGAAGGATCGTGATAGGCTATCGATTTTAATCATTTTTTCAGTGGCTATATATTTTATTCCCGTGCGACGCCGGGGCGGGTCGCTAGTATTATATAAAAAAGCTTTATCTTTTATGTAAAAACTTTTTTTCTAAACTCTCGTCGAATAAAGATCTAGCTTATCAATAATCATTATTATGAAGATTTTTACTTGAAATCTTATTGGCAACATTAAAAAAAAAAAGTTTTTGGCTGCGGCGCTACTTGCATTGAAACCATAAAGTTAATATACCTAGCGGTATTAACTTTATGATTGAAACCTAAATATTATGCTATAGAAACACTTTACTATTAGCTTGTAAGAAATTAAAACTATAAATGTTCATCTTTCCATATTCACTAAATTTCACATTAATAATATTAGTAGGAGATCAGCTTTTTATATTATTTTAGGAGGATTATAGTATCTTTAAATTCTTTTAAGACGCTTTTATTTCGGACTGCGTAATAAAAATAAATGGCTTTTACACTTAAATATTTTAATACGAAAGGAAAATAATAAAGATGCAGTTTTATTCCTTGCATTTATGCTCGTAGCACTTAAATATCATTTACATATTTATTTTGCGATAAAATAAGAGGATAACAAGTATTTTTATTTTCTAGTAAACATTCAAATTGTAGATATAATACGGTATGTAATGTAATGCTGACAGACAGTTTTATTTTATTGGTTTTATTTATAGAACAACTTCGTCTAGTTTCAAATCGATAGCAGTAACTATCTATCTTAAATGTTAAAAGTGTGTAAATATTGTTTTTCTTTATACTCGTAATAATCTTTCATCAAAGTGGTTCCTTAGGAGGGCGGTGAAAATACCTAATTCAAAAATCAAACTTGACGACAATATTATTTGTTAAAGCTGCCTGTTCACAGATAATTCATAGGAGTAGTCTTCCCTGAATAATAGGTATAAATGATAACACTTTATAGTTTACTTATATAAGTACTAAAATATGTCAAAGTATGAAATTCTTTGCCTCGTTACTTTGGGTACTTGTTATTAACTATATTGCAGTGGCTACTTGAATAAAATGAGGCTAGTAGAAAGCATTTTCTTTATTCTTTATATTTTTCAAAATTCGATGTAAAATATACAATATGTTATCTACTTATTTATCAGAACGATATCAGTTTTGAGTTTTGTAACTTAAGTGCATTAAGGAAGATAAGGATCAAAACTTTTAATGAAGTAGACAAAACAATATTTAAAGGTCAGATTTGGAATACAAATAGACCCAAAGTTTGATAAAAATGTGTAAATAAACAACACGCTACTGTTTCACGATAATTTACTGATGATTCAACGTTTGACATTTCACACATTAGCCAACGACGAATAACATCTAAAATATCAATATACTGGATATAACTACTAATTATGTATACACTAATTTTAATTTATTCAAATTACATAATATAAATATTATGTTCCGGGTCCATGTTGGATGCGAGTAGCAGGAGATTGGTCATCTTGGTGTTCATTGAGAGAGGCCTATGTCCAGCAGTGAACGAATATAGTCTGATATGATGATGATTAATATTATTTGATAATATCGACAGCTGCAAGCTATTAAGCTATATTGTCTATTACCTATGATACGTGTGATTCTCTATTAATGTAAGTTAACTTGTATGTTTTCACGCCATTCTATAAGCAGACTGTAAGATCCATTATTACCTATATAATAATTTTAGGGTTTTTAAAACCTTGTGTTCACCAATATTTTTTATTCTATCACAGGAAAAAGTATGAGCTAAATTATAAAAATAAATCGAGCTAAGCTGTGACGTCACCGCACCTCGTTATACCGATTTGATATGTGAAATCGACTGGCTCATGACTGGCTCATGACCTCCACAAACAGACGTCTAGACACATAGTCATAGTCTCGAAACGCGGTTAGCAAATACGCGGGCTTTCCCTCCGCGCGAGCCGCCTGCCGCACCACGTCGGTGATTCGGCAAATCCTACCTAATCCACCGCGCCTACTATGACGACGGCATTGTTCTCATCTACATTACTTCCTGTAAATATTTCCAATTTATATTTTGCAGTACGGCTTTACCGAGACTTCTAAAATCCATGTCAAATATTTCGGAAAAATCTTCAGTAAACATCACCATACTCCAAAATTTCCTGCAACCCCAAGCAACCAAAGTGGCGCTTTTATTTTCACCGCACTATTGTCACGATAATGTCACGAGTATTTCTAGTCGATTATGTTTGTAGCCACTTGAAATCTCTTTAGAATTAATGTAAAGAAGAGGATTGCCCTTAATCACTGCAACTTGCCACCAAATTTTAAATTGAATTACTTTGCAAATGGTATGGACCTATGTATTTCTCAAAAAATGAGCTAATTTTGGCCGCGTTTCATCAGACATTTCATCATCTTCGTATTCTTTATCACATTTGTTATAACTAAAAATTGTAATTACAAAACAGCAGTAATAATTAGGTAATTAATCATAGCTGATAATATATTATTTTATATCAATTTTTGCCGATTCCTGCTGATATGACTTATTTTAAATCTGACGTAACTTAAGGCTGCACTAAGAGAGATTTAATGATTACTTTATATTGAAGTTATTGATATCAAAACAGATACATTTTCAATTAATCCCTTTATTAATTTAAAGTTAAGCAGGCATTAAATATCTCGGAGTGCGGCCGTTATGTTATACGATCGCTCGACGTCTCACCTTGGAAGGTTACGCGAAGGTAACTCGTAAATTATTCGCGAAGCAATAATTGGAAGAATTCCTTTGAAAGAACTATTCGTATGTGCATGTTCGATCGGAATATTTGTGCAGACGCGAGAATTTCGACAACAGCGGCAATACCAGAGCACGTAGAATGCAGGATTGAATTCGGCCAGCGCAGTGACAATGTTACTAATGGAGTTTTCGACAATTCACAAAGTAAATTTACCCGCGCAATACTCGCCTAATGGAAAACCTACGAAATTGAGATGAATTCCACGATTATAATTGCAAGTTGCAACCGCAGTATTTTATTGCTACGAAACAATAGATAAACTCAACCACAAAAATCATATTATGACGTCATTGTATCCCCAAACTCTATTATGTCAGTTTTTCTATCCTCTTACATTTAATATGGTCACGCTTGCTCGTAAGCAAAGGAAATCTAATTTTTTGTCTCTAAAATATGCCCGTATTCTTTCGCTTTTCTACTGAGATCAGGCTAAGCCTGTAGATTTAAAGTGTTACAAAGTCCATAGGTCAATTTCGCGAGCCAAAATGTAAGTTGTGTTGTTTTTGCGATACCGATGCAGGCTGCAGTTAGAATCCAGCACTATATCAGTATGCACAGACGATAACCTTCGTCCCTCTGACCTCTGATACCACACAATAATATGACACTGTTACTAACGCAGCATAAACTTTAATGGACTCGAAAATATATTATAATATTACGTAAATTAAGTAAATGGTTCGATTCTCGCGTTGGAAACATGTTATTTACAAGTTTAGTTAGGACAATGCAGGCTGATCACCTGATTGTCTGACAAGTAAGATGATCCATGGGTCGGATGGACATGTAATAAATTAATTCAAAAATCAAATCAGCTTCAGCACCTATATAGAGTCTATAGACAAGAAAATCAAAAATTTTCACAGAAAAACACTATGATCAGTGAACACTGATACAATTATGATTAAATGAATAATTTCGTTCTCATATTACAATCTAGATGAATATTATTACCGATGTATTGAAACGCCTTTGATATAAAAATCATATCATAAGATTACCTGCTACGAATTTATTGAAACCGTACAAAAAGCGAATCAGTGGATAAGGCGCTACATAGACTGATTTCTTCTTTCCCGGAGTCGATTAAAAAGTAATACAGGCCCTTTTATAGCCGAGAACTTTTCTTTGTCGCTTCTTTATAGTTAAAATCGCCGACCAAAATGTATGGAATTGACATAAGTATTCGTTAATTTCGACTCGTGTATGTCAAATCCATACAATTTGATCGGCGAGTCCTATTAAGAACCTATAATGAAGCGATAAAGAAAATGCCTTGGCTACAGGCACAGGGGCCTGAGTCAAGACGAATTCGTAATCGCTTCGTTATAGAATCACCGATGAAAATGTATGGGATTGACATAAGTGTTCGTTAATTTGACGTTGACGTTCGACTCGTCTATGTCAAATCCATACATTTTGTTCGGCGAGTCCTATAAAGAAGCGATAAAGAAAACGTCTTAGCTACAGGCTCAGGTATCATTTACTGCTATCGTTACTAATTAAAAATCACAGTCCACTTCCTATCACTCCCGATCCGCGTGCGCCTTATCATGTGGCACAAGTCACAAGCGCCGCGCCGAGGGAAATGCATCTAACGACGCCTCACGTGCAGCCCACGATGTACTCGAGTGTTACAGACAGATAACACCACTCACGATACATAGTAATCGCCCCTGGGCCCTGGCGTTTAAAAATAAACGCTTATTGATAGGAAATTCCTTAAATGACATTAATTATTTCATTCAAGGCTGGTAACGCACCTGCAACTATTCTGATGCTGGGAGTATCCATGGGCGATAAATTAATAATAGTAATATTATTTAAAAATCTTTATGCTAACTCTTCTAGGTTTGTCTTTGAGTGAGCCGCGGACCGCGGTATAAGGGTCAATTCAGACCGCAACGCGACGAGGCGAGGCGAGGCGCAGCGCGGCTAGGGTTGCCAACATTTCTCCGGCGAAATATAGTATTTTTCAAAATAAACTATAAAAAAAATCGGTTGTCTGTAAACTGTAAAGTCGGTTAAAAAAAAATGGCGCCCGGCCTACCCTCTTTATAAAATTAATGTAATATCCTTGTAATATCCTTATATACAATCCATATTTTATGTTTGTGTGAACTACATTATAATATATGTTAAATTTTCTATCTATCAAGCCATCATAATATAGTATTTAGTCCGATGTGATATTAGTTTCTCAATTATAAACTTTCGAAACTATAATTAATGACTTGTTCAGAAGAAATAAACGAATAAATTACTCATTATAAATAAAATATTTATAATGAGTAAAATAAACTATTCGCAATACAAAACGCTACATACATTCGTGAAATCCAGTAAAATCTTCGAACAAAGCACAAGTCATACCTTGACACGTAGGAAATAGAGCACAATTTTGAATAGCCGAAATAATACTAATAGCTCACAGATTGTTTATTTATTTTTCATTCAGAGTGTGGTCAATGCATCAAAGGTCATAACTAACCAAACTTCTTCATACAAAAGTATTCTCTAAGTCATCGAAGTACGTAATATAATCAAAACAAAGAGCGCGGTCCAGGTGGGCCTTACGGTTGTTGAGAGACTTGAGAGTGTAAATGGAACGCCTCAGAGCTGTCAGCGAGGTAACGCCGCATGAACTGTCATGTTTTTCGGGCGCGCAGCCCATATCGAATTATAAGACGTTATCACGTCAAAAATATAGTACACTTCTAAAAAATATAGTATTTTATGAAGAAATTAAAAAATGTTCAATGAAATACTTAAGTAATAAGTACTTACTTATTATTTATTTTTATAAAAACTATTTTTTTGCATTTCTTGCATTTTTTAACAATGTTTTGTCTAAAATAAAAGTGACATAATATGCTTTATTACATGCAATTTTAAGATTAATGTAAGTAAAAGCTCATTTTTTATTAATGAGATACTATTATAGGTCTACCAGAATCTGATGGCAAAAAGTGATGAGAAAATAAATTTAATAGCAATACCGGGGTAATTGGAATAAACATTTTGATATTTTTTTTCTTATAGCGGTTGATTCTGTGTGTGAAACATGCATATATATATATATATATATATATATATATAAATTTATCCAATGATCAAAGATATTTTTGAAAATCTGCTGTCAAAATTTGCCATCAGATTCTGGTAGACCTATACTTCTGTTTCTCTCTTTCCGCCATTTCAAAATCAAAACAAAAATACCCTTTCTATGAATGCCGAAGTGGCGGGAATAGAGAGCAGCTGAATGAGATAATTTTAGTATTGTAAATCTTTACACACATTGTATATGCATTACTTAAAATAAGAGTTGTTTTTGGTTTCTTATTTATGATTAATCTATTTGAATTTCTAAAATATTTAATTGGGTTCGTGTCAATCAATTGTGTAAAAATGTCCTCGTTGTGTATTACAAATTTAAATATTTCTAAAACGGTGCTTCGTACGAAATTCTCTTGTACTACATAATAAAAGCTAATTAAATTCTCTACAACTTTGTCCGTTACACTTTGTACCTATATCCAATCATTGCCTCGCTATGAGCTTCTAAAATGGGCCGATTTTCAAAAGTGTGTTTTTTTGGGTTTCGTACCCAAAGGGTAAAAACGGGACCCTGTTACTGAGACTTTGATGTCTGTCCGTCTTCCTGACCGTCTGTCTGTCCATCTGTCTGTTTGTCCGTCTGTCTGTCCGTCTGTCCGTCTGTCTGTCCTTCTGTCTGTCCGTCTGTCTGTCTCCAGGTTGTAACTCAAGAACGATAATATCTAGAGAGTTGAAATTTGCAGAGATTATGTATTTCTGTTGCCGCTATAACAAAAAATACTAAAAACAAAATAAATTAAATATTTTAGGGGGGCTCTCATACAACAAACTTGATTTTTTTGTTTTTTTGATTGCTCGATATCTATCATAGCATAAGGTAGGCTGAAATGTTCACAAATACTTAGTTGTATTTATACTTTAATAATTAAAAATAAATTTTAAATAAAATAAATAATTAATAATTAATTTTGAAAGAAGGAGGGGCATATCGTCCAATCGAATGTAGCACTTTGAGACATACGCCAAATGAAAGGGCTTAAAAAGTCCAAACCAAAGTCAAAATTTCTGCTTTCGACTTTTCCAAGCAGAATCATTCGTTTACTAGGTATATTAAAATATTATAAAACACAATGGATGCATAATATTTGTCGTAAATATGTTTACAGCAACTTCGTATTGCAGTTTTGGTTGGGTTGTTTTGGTGTAAAGTTACTGAAGGTGAAATATTTAGTCGACGACTAACTAGTTGTGGTTAGACATTAAAATTTCGTCTGCCTCCCGTCTAGACTGGACTGTAGACAGAAGAACCACGTACGTAGCGGTGACGCATAATATTATTCTACTAAATTTTTCCTGTTCCACATTGAAAGTTTACACGTTCCTTCATATTCATTTTATTGTTATGGAATGTGAAAATGGTTCATTTTGGTTGTTAACACATCGTTAAAAGCATAAAAATTATTCAAATAAAATAGCACACAGTTAAGAATTCTGTATTATTTAGGGTATTTGATATTTCGCATTAGTTTGGGTAAATTTTTCGGAATTATAAATTTGCAGTAGCCATATTAATAACTTATAGGATTTTTGCTTCCTAACTGAAATTATTGAATTTAAGACATCCATTTTACTTTCAAATATTGTGTAGCATTGCATAAGAGACATGCAATAAATATAATAATAATAACTTAATACCTAACTTCCAAGTCCTATTATTTATTTATCGTAGTGTCAAATCCTATTCCGCTCCATGAACATTGTTAAAGTTACGTAGATAATAATATATTGCGCAGCAAGTAGCAACTAAATTATAATTGCGGGACTTTTTACCAGATTTATTAATTATTTTTAATGTTATATACATTATACATATTTATTTTATAAGCGTACTTGAGTGTTGTTTATTTTTTCATTTTCACATTGTTCACTATATTTGCACACTGCACTACAAATTACAAACACGCCATGAAAATGTAGTCATGGTTTGCGTAATTTTACAATTTTTATCTGTATTTATTAACCCCCGACCAAAAAGAGGGGTGTTATAAGTTTGACGTGTCTGTCTGTCGGTCTGTCTGTCTGTGGCATCGTAGCATCCAAACGGGTGGACCGATGTTGATGTAGTTTTTTTGTTTGAAAGCTGACAGTACCGAGAGTTTTCTTAGCTATTGTTCATCATCATCAGCCTGCTCATTGCTGAAATATCACGGTTTATCTGGTTCGTGATAGGCCGATTAGCAACTTGCAGTCGTTTGATGGGTTTTATATTTTGCATTCTGATTAGTGACACTTCTGAATATAATAGGTATACACATTATTGGAATGTTGACCTGGTGGTGCAGCATCAGCTGGTAATCAATAGGATACCCAACTCCTCACCAACTTAGAGCAGAGGTTTCGTGTTTGGGCTCATTTTAATTGCAACAACCAGTAAGACGTAGATAAACAGTGAATATTTGCATGCTGCTGCTGCAGTATCACCTGGATTCTATAGGAGCCCAGCTCTGTATGAACCCAAAGTGGAGGTTTCATGTTTGGACAGTGGGCTCATATTGACGGCCTCATCCAAGAGGAGTGAGGACATATTTTATAGATGGTATTCATTGGGATATGATCCAGTTACTAGGAATTACTCTGCACAAGTTTAAAAAGTAAAAAATTAAATTAATTTAAAAAATTAAAAAAAAAACCCCGCCAAAAAACTTTAAAAAGTAAAGAAATAATATTCACTGACTTTAAGTTTAAATAATTCCTAAGAGTAAAGTAATATTTTAGTCCATAAATGTTGTCAAGGTGTGTCGGGGGACCGCTAATGTAGATGTTTGATTTCACATAACATTAAAGTTAGGGTCAGTTCAGATTTCAGAACGACCCGAATCGAGACAATCAGCGACTATTATGGCGATACAAAATGCAAAAGTCGCTGTTGTGGTAGTTTACTTGGCGGTCCCCTGACACCGTGACAACATTTATGGACTAAAATATTACTTTACTCTTAGGAATTATTTAAACTTAAAGTCAGTAAATATTATTTCTTTACTTTTTAAAGTTTTTTTGGCGGCGGTTTTTTTAAATTTCTTAATTTAATTTAATCTATGTTGTGTAATTTCGTTTTTCCCAAGCTGATATTGCTGCGACGCGACGTGACGTCAGGACACTCAGGAGCATGACGAAATAGGATAACATACATATTACATAATATTATATGTATTATAAATTATAATGCGATAATAACTATGTAACGACATATGATATCCCAGACTCCAGGGATTTGGGGGTTATTTCTTGAAGGGGTTCGACAAAATTTTGGGAAGAGACTTTAGACTATAATATGTTTTTTCCCACTTTTGCTACTTGCAAAGCCGACTTTTCTGATAGTCATCCTCGTATTAAATGACAGCAATACCCAGATAACTATGCGAAATTGGAAACAGATTGTTGCTCCTATCCATCGCATTATCAGAGGAGCAAACAAATAGAACCTTTGCTGCTCTACAATTTCTTCTGATGGAAACCTCGATTCTTACTTTACCAAGGTTGGTTTCTTTGTAGGTTGTTCCGAGCCTGGGGCTTCAAGAAATGCTAATCACCTGGAAGGCTCAACAAAGCGTTTTAAAAAGTATAATGTTATCTTTCGTCCGGTAACCCTCGGCCATCAATCAAACGATCACGTCGGCCGAGATCGCGGAGATAGGAGTTTTTCTGCGGTCGTTTCCTGCTCGAGTGAGAGGTCTCTCGAGCTATAGTTACAATGTCTGGCAGGTGGTAGGTATGTAGGGTTAGCGGGCGCTGCACTTTATGGTGGAACTGGTCTGGACGGGGGCTGGCGGGGGCTGGCGGGGGCGAGCTGGGGCCGGCGCGGCGGGGGAGGCGCTCGCCCAGGGCGCATCGACCCCGGCCGGCCTGAACCGGCGCCCGCGCCGCGTAAAAAACCGTCTAACCCAAATTTCGGTAGCCGTCTGGTGCGATCTCTCGAATAATTGAATGCACGCGCATATAATATGTAATTGGCACGCGCCACGAATTCGGATATCGTTAATTGCTTTCAAAACAATTATGTTGCAATAATATGGACGTTGCTTACATGTGTAAAGATTTTAACTACTTTGATGATTGATAAATTGGGTCTTAAATCTTGATAGAGTCAATGTAAAAAGAAAGTCGGGCGTCATCACCCGTCCTCTAATGATATTGATCAAGATAATCTAGTTAACTTCCAGTAGTTAAAGTTAATGAATGAATGCAGCATACTTTTGTAGTGACGCACAAATACAGGCACTTGGCAAGCACTGCTGGATCGATTTTGTAGAAATTTGGTTTCTTTAAAGAAGCTCCTTCTCTGATAGTGATTTTATTATTTTTTATCGAAGAAGCAATTCTTTTTGCTGAAAAAAAAGGTCTTCCTGTGGGAATTCTCTTTGAACGTACAATTAAGTCTCAGGTAAAATCTACTGTTATAACTTAACTCGTATATGTATAACACCCTATAGCCACACAGATAGGTCGTCCGTAAGTAATATGTGTTGTGTTGTGAAAGAATTTCTCACGAGTCACAGCAAACAATGAAATTACAAAGTATAAAGTATAGGAAATAAAAAAGTGTAAAAAAACTAAAGTTAGCACAACATAGGCATATACAAACTGCAAAGCTTATAACCCACACAATAGGAAAATTCCCACGAATTCAAAATTTGAACCCCTGACCCCTCGCCAATAGACGTTCACGGCAAGGAAGAATCGCTCTACCAAGTACAGTTACTTAAACTTTACAGATTCTGCCTTTTGTTCCGCTTTTAATGTTTCAAGTTTTATTGATCTTTTGCCTACAACTTTCTAGAGAGGACTTCGTATTACGGACTTTGATAGAGTATATTAGCGTTTAATTCCTTTATATTCCTTTGCATTTCTGTAACATAGTTTTTTAGGGTTACGTACCCAAAGGGTAAAAACGGTCTCCTACTGAGACTTCGATGTCTGTCCGTCTGTCTGTCTCCAGGCTGCATCTCAAGAACAACTATAGCTTCTGAAATTTTCATTGATTGTGTGTTTATGTTGTTGCTATAAGAACAAAATATGCCTGCCAACAACAACTGCCACACTCAGATTCGAATGCTTATTATTTAACCGCAATAAAATGACAATTTTGACATAAGCCACACACTTTTTCTGTCAAAATATTCATTTAATTACAGTAATTGTAATATTATTCTTCTCTGAGTGCAGCAGTAAGTGACAGTGATAATGATGATGATGACTAAACTTCAATTTAATGAAGAGTTTGACAGCTGATAATGTTATGTATTGGGACTTATGTCAATATCATTTAATTACAGTCAAGTTATTAATATTGTTTGTAAGTTATAGTGCGGTAGTAAACTTAATTGTTGTCTTTAATTTACTAGTTATTTTAACCCAACTAGTTTAAGATTAGCTCCGAGACTTAAATGTCCGACTGTCCGTTCGTCCGTCCGTATGTCACTATAGGCCGTAACTCCGTAACATTGTCTAAAATCTAAACGAATTCCACTCACACTTAATAATAATAATAATAATAATCACACACACAAATAAACTAACCAAATATACTGACCTCACAAAAGAAATAAAAACGCAATGGAAAGCTAACACAGTCAAAACAATACCCATAGTTATTTCGACCACTGGCATTATACCTAAAACACTACACACTTCACTCAAAACACTCAACATACATCCACTCACATACATCACCTTACAAAAAGCTGTCATTCTCAACACATGCCGCATCGTCCGCAAGTTTTTAGCCATTAACAATTGATCATCACATTGCCTGAAGTTGCTTGGCCACAAGCCCGCAACTTTAGAAAAACCCTGTAAAGGAGAAAAAAAAACAAGAAAAAACATAATAATAATAATAATAAGGGGGTGAAGCCGGTCCCTCCTAGTTGGTGTCCCCGGGCAACACTTGGGTGCGCCACCTCGCCTTCTGCGGGGTGAGGTACTCACGTGGCTGATCGTCGGTTCTTTCTTTTTGTTTACTATCCTTTCACATTCTTTGTATAATTCAAGTCTTGGTGTTGCATTATTTTTGTTTTGTTTGATCTATCTTTCACCACCTTTGTTTTTCTCTTACTATCTTTCCTTTTTGGTTCCCTCTTCATTTGTTTGTTTGTTTATAAGCTACATGATGCGCCTACGAAATAGAATTATACCCCAGGCGGGTACCGGAGCTGTATGCGATGGAGAATCCCGCCCCGGGTCCTCGGGCTCGGGCTGCCCTTCGTATTCTGGGGGGGGCAACGAGTCGCACCAAGCTGCCCAGTCTCAAACTGCTGCAGAACGAACGTATCATACTTCACCAATTTCCTCAGCACCATCATCATTATTTGCATCGCCACCATCGTCACCTCCATCTTACCTCGCTTATCACACAAGGTCATCTACTTCATCTAATTCTTCATTATCACCGCCCCGTACCGGAGATGATGTGCAGGAGGCTTCTACAGCCGAGAATACTGCACCCGCTCTTGGTACACGACGCACACGTAAAACGTGGACTAAGGATATGAATACTTTTATCATGCGTCATTATTTCATCATAACCGAACTACAATCAAAGAAAAAAGCTTACCTCTCTCAACTTCACTCCTTATTTACAAATAAATACCCTGAAATGCAAGCAAGCAAGCAACGCGTAGGTGACCAAAGAAGGGCTATTATAAACTGCAATTTACTGTCCAAACAAGAATTATCACATATCCAAGAAGAAGTCAAAAATATCTTACATAATCCACAATCTAACACGCTTCTTGAAACTCATACGAATGCACATGTAACACTCACTCAATCGCGATTAACTTGGACAGATGATTTGAATGAATACATACTTATAAGCTATTATAGAATAACACAGCTTGAGACAAATAGGACATCATACCGAAAACCATTACACGAAGCATTTATTAATAAATTTCCTGCCCTTGCACATCTTAGTGAACAGAGAATTAGTGACCAATTGAGAGCAATTATCAACAATAAATATGTAACTGACGAAAGAATAAATACATTAAAACAGGAAGTAGCCGATGAACTGATAGATAGCACTGAAAGTTCATTAACACAATACCAACCACCAACCACCAATAGTTACAATTTTGAAAATATACAAAGACAAGACCTGATAGGGCCTGACCTTGAACAAGAGACTACTACTGACGCACACTTACCTGACAGGAATACTAATATTGACGAAACGTTTAAACTAGCACTACAGCATTTTAAAAATACTGATCCAACGTGCAGAGTATATATACCAAAGCAAAAATATTCTAGAACTTTAGCTAGCACCGTTAACTATCTTAATAAAATTACGCTTCCAAATTACGTTAACAACGACACAGACTTTAATGATTTTCAAACTGTTATATACTGTGCAGCATGGACAGCCGCTAAAGTAAATGGAACCAGATTGTCACTTAGTACTACAAATAACTTACATCCCTCAGATAATAATAATAAGAAACCTCGATGGCAAATAAGGCTAGAGAAAAGAATAGAAGATTTACGAGTTAAAATAGGTAGAACAACACAATTTTTAAAAGGAAGTAGAAGCAGGAAACTAATAGAACATGTAAATAAAATTATGGAGCAATACAAAATACACGCTATACATGAGGAACCAAATACGCAAATAACGCAAATACTAGACACACTAAAACAAAAACTTTCGATATTAGCAGGACGATTAAAAAGGTACAATGCATGCACACTTAGAAAAAAACAAAATAGCCAGTTTTGTAATAATGAAAAGGAGTTTTATAGAAAAATCAGGACAGCCACTACTAATACATCACAAAATGAGAGCGACAGGGAGATAGAACTACCAGACCCAAGTAATTTGCAAAGCTTCTGGGCAGGAATTTGGGAGCAATCAACAGATCATAACTATGAAGCAGAATGGATAAAAAGTGAAAAATCTAAATCTAATAAAGATATAACTGACATGTCATTTGAAGGAATCCCAATTACTACATTTCAACAGGTTATTCGCAAGCTCCATAATTGGAAATCACCAGGTTCAGACTTTATTCACAACTATTGGTATAAGAAGTTTACTAGTATACATAGTAATCTGTTTAACTTTCTAAATCAATTTATCGAAGATCCTAATAAAATTCCACCTTATATCACATTTGGAACAACATTCATGATACCCAAAGACCACAGCGAATCTACAAATCCGGCTAAATATAGACCCATCACATGCTTGCAAACAATTTATAAAATTTTAACTTCCTGCATAACTGAAATAATATATGAACATGTTAACAAAAATAATATACTAGCTGAACAACAAAAAGGGTGCCAAAAATTCAGTCAAGGCTGCAAAGAACAATTAGTTATAGACTCTGTAATTCTGAAAAATGCCACTAAAACAAAATCTGATCTGTACACTATGTATATTGATTATCAAAAAGCATACGATTCAGTCCCTCACTCCTGGTTATTGAACGTTCTAGAGATATATAAAATACACCCAAAAATTATTAATATGTTGAGAACCACAATGAAATTGTGGAAAACCAAACTAAAATTAAAAACACCGACAAACTTTATAGAGACCCAACCCATACAAATTCTAAGGGGTATATTTCAAGGTGACGCGCTCAGCCCACTATGGTTCTGTTTAGCCCTAAATCCACTTTCCAACATCTTGAATTCTACAGATGTAGGATATCGCCTACACTTTAAAGACAGACATAGAGAAATTATTGAGACGGTAAACCATTTACTTTATATGGATGACATAAAACTGTATGCTGATAATGAGTTTGACCTATATAGATTGACAGAACTGACAGAACAATTTACAAATGACATTAAAATGAATTTCGGGGTAGACAAAACTAAAATAAATTCCATAAAAGCAGGACGTACATTTCAACATACTTACACTCTTCAATCTGGCGAATGTATAGAACCCCTTGATGAAGGTGAAACTTATAAATATCTAGGATATAATCAATCACAGCAAATAGAGCATAAGACCTCAAAATTTAAATTAAGACAGACATTTCAACATCGACTTAATATAATTCTAAAATCAAAATTATATGCCCGAAACACTATTAAAGCAATTAATACATTCGCAATCCCAATTCTTACTTACTCTTTCGGCATAATAAACTGGAATAAATCAGAGCTAATAAATATACAAAGAAAAATCAATACCACGATGACTAAGTTTCGCAAACATCATC
Organism: Polyommatus icarus; assembly: GCA_937595015.1. Classification (NCBI taxonomy): domain Eukaryota; kingdom Metazoa; phylum Arthropoda; class Insecta; order Lepidoptera; family Lycaenidae; genus Polyommatus; species Polyommatus icarus. The sequence goes on along the minus strand of OW569336.1, from coordinate 8,354,729 downwards.
CGAGATCATGTATTCAGAGACTGACATTACCCCGAAAAGACGGCGGAAGAGGCATTATCGACGTAACGAATCTACACAACAGACAGATTTCAAATTTAAGACACTATTTTTTCGTTAAGTCCGAACACTCTAAACTCCACAAAGCAATAGTTAAAAATGACAATAAATTCACTCCTCTTAATTTAAAAGACTCTCAAAATGACCGACATAAAGCAGTAGATGACAAAACCAAACTCGCTGAATGGGCCAAAAAGTCTCTCCATGGAAGACATCTGCACGACTTATGCCAGACAAATGTCGATAAGGAAGCGTCGAACGCGTGGCTGAGTCGCGGAGAACTCTTCCCAGAGACTGAAGGGTTCATGATAGCCTTACAAGACCAAACAATAGAGACTAGAAACTACCAGAGACACATCACTAAAACTCGAACCACAGACAGCTGCAGAAAATGTCATAGTTGCCCGGAAACGATACAGCATATTACTGGAGCATGTAAAACAATAGTACAGACCGACTACAAACACCGACATGACCAAGTTGCAAATATAATTCACCAGAGACTTGCCAAACAACGACACTTTATTACTGACATAGAACCCTACTACAAATATAAACCTGAAAATGTCCTGGATAATGCCTCTACAAAACTATACTTTGACCGAACCATATTGACTGACCGAACTACGCATTATAACAGACCTGACATAACATTAGTTGACAAAATTAATAAGACTGCATACCTAATCGATATAGCCGTGCCTAACACTCACAACTTGCAAAATACAATAGCAGAAAAACTTACCAAATACATTGAACTCAAAGACGAAATAGCCCGCCTCTGGAACCTACAAAAAGTGACCATAGTACCCATAGTCATATCAACCACAGGTGTCATCCCAAAACAGTTACATAAATCCCTAGATACTCTTCAGTTACCTTCACATTTAATAAATCTTTTGCAAAAGGCAGTAATACTGAACACATGCCGAATAGTTAGAAAATTTTTACAAACTGATGAGGAAACCTCTGCCCTGCATACACCAGCAACACAGGCAAATTCACACAGTCACCCACCACACTCTTTACCAAATCATCCTTCTCCTGACACATCTTACTTACATACTTCGAGTAGCATATAAAACCGTAACCATACCTGGTATATACTTGGCTTCGGCCCGTACATACCAGTTTGCCGGTAAGAACCGAGAAAATCAAAATAAATAATAATAATAATAATCTTTATTTCTTATAAACAATTACATTAGTAAGATATATGATTGAAGTCACCTAGTAGGCCTTGGCCTGTGTCAGGTAACAACTTGCTACTCATTCGTTTTTTTTCTTTAGTGGAAACCATTATTACCATCGATAAGACAAAGTATCAAACTTACATAGAATTTAGATTATCGGGTATTTCAAACGCACGCTAAAAGCTATAATCTCAAAACCAGTCACGTATTAAATGACTATTTCAAGGAAAGTGTGTTACTTGCCAGTAATTTACTTGTTCTTCAACAGGAAAGTTACTCCTGTCACTCACAGATTGTCATGAGTCATGACTCATGAGTACTCATGATTGAGCAAGATTATAAGGAACAGAAGATTAATATACTGTATCTCGCGCATTTTCACTGGCCGATAGGGTCCGCATGCGGGGTGCGGGAGATTTCTGAAACGCATGCCCCGACCAATGAAAATGCGCCACTAAGGATGAACGCAGATTTGAGCCGCACCGCACGCACCGTAGTCGCCGCATTCGAATTCTTTATAAATTATGAAGTTGCGAAGACTGCGGCGCGGGTAGGTATGCGAGCTTGCCTATAACTTTATATAAATAATTCGAATGCGGCGAATGCGGTGCGTGCGGTGCGGCCCAAATCTGCGTTCACCTTTAGTTGTTATAGACTCCCCGTAAGCTGTATACTATACCGTACGAGTTAACGACTAATGAAAATGCGCCCTTAGTCAAACGGCTGCATTCAAAGACATTTAATTATTACCTACCTACTAGATGACGCCCGCAACTTCGTTGCGCCAAAATTCGCTCATCGCGCGGGAACCGTACATTTTCCGGGATAAGAAGTATCTCTCCTGGGACTCAAAGTATCTCCATACCCAGCATTTATCATATAAAGTACCCCGCAAACGATCAAATTGTTTGTCAAATTTTACGTGTTTGATAGTGTACAGCTTTGTTTGAAGCGTTTGTCAAACAAACTACGTGTTTGACCTATTTTAAGAAAATTTGGAATTACGTAGCGTTTGACAAACGTGTTTAGACGTGGTCCGCTGTATTTGTCAAACAAGACCTCATGATCTCAAACCGTTTCTAGCTAATTGTTTGACAAACTTGTTTGATGCATGTTTGTTCGTCTGCGGTGCTGTTTGATGAAAACGTAAATTACATCAAACATGTTTGTCAAACAAATTTGATCGTTTGCGGGGTACTTTAGTGTGGATCTTAAAAAAGAAGAGCATGACAAAAAGTTTGGAGCTTATATCAAAATCTTCATTAAAGTTAGATAATAATTAAGCATTCAAGCCCCACAAGGACACGCGGTGACTGCAGCGACAGCAATAGAATAACAATAGATTTCCAAGAATCCGCGATTGAAGGATTAATTATCTCTGAGTTTTACCGTAAGTGTTAAAATATTTATTTAGTAATTAATTTAATAAATATTTTTATAAAGAGCGCAAGTGTTGTAACAAGTGAGTATTAGAGTAGTAGGTAAAGTAATAACAAAATGCCAAGTAAAACACGCCAAAACAATGACATAAATATATTACAAAACAATGGCATAATTATATTACTTCCTGTGCTTGTCAGTCCGTTTTTGGTCTCTATATTTATTATATTACTCCTACCAATGATATTCTACTAAATACAGATCTGTTACGTTCATACTATTTTCCGGCTTAAATTGCTTCCGAACAATTTTCAAATTCAATTGTCAAATTTGACAGATAAGTGAAACAAAAGATACGAAATGCCATTTACATAAAAGAGACAGGCTTAATAAAAGACGGGCCAATTGGCCCGTATTTATTGGCTTCACAACGCGCGCGGTAGTAACATATTATCTGCTTTGAGTTTTTTTATATATAATATCATTGACTCCTACACTCTCTACTTCCTGACTCCTGTGCTTGTCAGTCCGTATTTAGTCTCTACATCTCATGAACCGTGACATATTAGTTGTTATGTGGAAATTTTCTTAATTTTACAGACTTTATGTGTTTTTTGCTGCTATAACCTACTAAAATATTGCAGTAAATAATTTTATACAATATTTTTATTTTCATATGGAACTCATGCGCAAGAACGATCGTACTAGGTTTAGGGAGGAAATTTGATTTTAGCATTATGGGGCTCTATATAATTTTCTCAGACGAAGTAAGTCGAAATAACAAAAGAAACAATTCGTAATAATATTAGTGCTAAGACGGGAATACAATAAGTCAATATCAAGTCAAGTACTCATTAACTGTATTAGATTAATATATAGTTACGCAATAAATCGAATCAGAGGGTATTTACAGAGGCCGCAAGGTACGATATAATAAAAAGAAAATATAATTCAATGTACATTATGGATACAGACTACATGATCAAATGTTTCTTTTTGAAGATACAGTATCAGTATGCCTGTATTTTGACCGTTTTCCAAAATGGAGGAGGTTCTATGTTAGACTTTGGATATATTTTATGATTATAATTATATCCAAAGCCTAACACAGAACCTCCACTAATCACTATACGTAACTTGGTACTACTAATATATATTCTGTGACGTAACGTCAACAAAGGAGTCCGCATTATTTTCTTTTAGCGTGGAACGGTTTGCATTGTATAAAAGTGCAAATTTAAAGTAACATTCTGAGACTGGTATCACCACTAGCCTTGAACTGTGAGTAATTTATTTGTCCATTGTGTAAACCGAACGGCTGTCGGCTAGACAACGCTAGCTCGCAGGGTGGCAAGCGACAAAAAATTGTTCAATTTTTAGGACAGAAAATTATAATAATTTTGTAATTATTATTTTAATGTTGCTGTTGTTATTTAAGATTATAAGAAAAATTGTATTCTCCTTCATTTTAGGTACTTGACGGCACGTTTTACAAATAACTCTACCAAAATCTGCTGCGCAAGGTGTTTTTTACAAAAGTAGAGACTAATTGAGCAAACTTATTAGGTACCTATACCTGATGAATTCACTGTCTGCCATTGGTCGTCGTTGATTTCGTTTCGTTTCGAAGAAAAATTTGAAATCCAGCTATATAATCCAGCAATACATGCAGTTTGGATATATTTTGATGCTTTTTTATAATAGTAACTTATTTTGTAATTTAATTTATTTAATTTATAAAAAATAACTGTATAGTGGCATAACCGCCCGCATAAGTTATCATAAAAGCAAAATATTTGTAAATTTTCACTCAAATGCAATTTTATGGCAAAATACATTAGAAGTTTCGAACATAGCAACACTGTTGACGGAGCAAAGAAGCTTGCAATTCATGAGTGACCGGCCTTCGCATTTGCGCTTAATCAGGTGACTGTAGCCACGTTTACGAGTAGCAATAAATTTTGCGTCTCCTAGCCGAATTTTGTCTCTACTAATAGCAATCAGTTGAGACAAAAACTTTGGGTAAATTCCGAAATTCAAACTAGTATGTTAGGCATTGCTTATGACGTCTAGAATGACTGAATCGTCATGCTGTTGATGCGTTCTGAAATATGAGCCAGTGCATTGAAGTATGTATATGACTTTATTGGGAATTGGGATGTCATTTTAATACGTTATACGTCATACTTGCCTCACCAGTGGCGCACCAGTATAATAGGGAGTCTTATACATGACATGACGTCTGGAGCACGGGCCAGTATATAAATTAAATACATTATATACGCTACCTTACATCATTGCCCTCAAAAAGGTTGCAAATAACCTTCAAAGGTATGACATGACCAAAATGCATTGAGCACAAACGTCCTACACCCGACCTTTGCATACACACATACGTAAAAAGGTGCATCGTGCGGTTTGCTCACCTGAGAAGTTGGACGTGTAGAGCGAAATTCGAAAAATATTGCGCATTTTGAACTGGTTCTAAAAATAAACATCATAATGCAATGATATTCAACTTTTTTTTATTTGTCCGTGGGAGAGCCATGCTACGGCACGAATGGGCCGGCTCGACCGGAGAAATACCACGGCCTCACAGAAAACCGGCGTGAAACAGCGCTTGCGCTGTGTTTCGCCGAGTGAGTGAGTTTACCGGAGGCCCAATCCCCTACCCCCCTAGAAATGCCGCAGTTAAAAAACAACTTGTTACCCCAGGAGGGTACCAACTGCGTTGGAGAATCCCTGTCTGGACGTCCATGCTCAGGAACCTATGGAACTGAACGTGGACGTCCAGGCTGCCCCTCGTATTCTGGGGAGGGCAAAACTGCGCTCCAATCTGCTCGGGGCAAGAGCAAACACACTACGGCACCCCCCTTGATATTAAACATGGACTTTTGTAATATCAGGGGTTTACACTCCAATCTTAATGCCGTCCATTACCACCTGGAGACGGCAAAGCCGGCTTTGCTCTTTTTAACCGAGACGCAGATATCATCTCCGAGTGACACATCATACCTTTCCCACCCAGGGTATTATCTCAAGCACTCCTTTCTACCCAAAGCTGGAGTGTGTGTGTACATCAGAGATGATATCAGCTCTCGCCGCCTCAGCAATCTTGAGGCCATGGACCTGTCGATCTTATGGCTCCGCATAGACTGCGACGACCACCCTCGCGTCTATGCGTGCCTATACAGGTCCCATAGTGGTGACCCCGAGACGGACCGACTCTTCTCAAAATAATATAAATTATTTCGAGCATAATATGATTTTATTGAAGTGACTAAATATTGTATGTTACCATGGTAACGTCCCGTCCTGTCCCGTCGCACAATAAATGGTCGCCGTCAGCCTCAGGTTGTAATAATTTACTTTTAATTATTCAACAAATGCACTTATCAATTACCCAGTAGCCGATTCTCAGACGTACTGAATATGCATATAAAATTTGGTAAAAATCAGTAAAGCCGTTTCGGAGGAGTTCGTGGACTAACATTGTGACACGAGAATTTTATATATAAGATAAGATAAGATATTATTGTCATAATGTATATTCATTATTCTGGATTTATTTTTAAGGGTAGGTTACTAAAACTGATAAGGCTCGCAGGAATTATTAGCTGGTAATGGGGATTGTCCAATTTTTTTTAATTTTGCTCATTACAAAAACATTTCGAGGAATAAGGTCAGTGATCGTTTTTCTGTATATAAACGAAAAAAATACCGATTAGTTACTTATATTTTTGAACAAATATGTTTAACCTTAGTTTGACCTTCAATGGCGTTAAATTAGCAATAAATTCGACCAATATTACGTTTCGAACTTTTAGTAAGCTTCTCGTATCAGCTTTCACATAATGAGAACTTGCATTTGACGAACCAGCCATTATAAATAAGATTGAAAGGAAAAAAAACATACTGCAGAGGTTAATTGGCCGCCGATGATGACGTCAGAGCAAACCTTTAAAAAATTATTGAGAAGAAACTAGCCAATGAATTTCAAAATTATTTAATTAATATTCTTAAAATACCCTATTTTAACGAAAAAAAATATAAAAAGTACATGTGATTTTTTTTGGACAATGCCCATTGGTATTACTTAGTTCTTTTTCATTCATTACTGATTTCTTGTCTATTTTATTCCAACGGTATGCCATTGCACCCAAAAACCGAAAACTTAAAAGTTAAAACTAGATCATAATAACTGTACCACTGACCGGTCCGGAAATACTGCTGGTGACAGTTCGTTCCAGAGTTATATTCATAATCTTATTCGTAATAATGAAATTGAGTAACACTATCACGTTACATTTACATTGCTACAGCAGCGGGCGCTATACTGGATGAAAAAAAAGGCACTAGTATAAATTAATTTTGGCTCTGCATGGTATCAATCAAGCCCAGTGTCCAGTGGGCTTGATTGATACCATGCAGAGCCAAAATTCATTTATACTAGTGCCTTTTTTTTTTAAATAAGGGGGCATACGAGCAAACGGATCAACCGATGGAAATCAACTACAGTGGACACTCGCAACATTACAAGAGCTACAGGTGCGTTCCCAGCCTGCTACTGTTCCTTTGAAAATCATCATTCTTTCACGCGCGTAACAAATGACGTTCCTTATAAAAGTTCATGACATGCTGACTTAGCCATTTTTTGGGTTCCGTACCCAAAGGGTAAAAACGGGACCCTATTACTGAGACTTCGATGTCTGTCCGTCCGTCCGTCCGTCTGTCTCCAGGCTGTAACTCAAGAACCGCTATAGCTAGACTTCTGAAATTTTTACAGATTATGTATTTCGGTTGCCGCTACAACAACAAATACTAAAAATAAAATAAAATAAATATTTAAGGGTGGCTACCATACAACAAACGTGATTTTTTCGGCCTTTTTTTGCTCTATATCAGTAATGGCAACAGGTAGGCACATGATATTTTCACGAAGACCTTGATTATACGAGTATGTCTACTTAAATAATTAATAATAATATTAAAATAAAATAAAATCTCAAGGGGGGCTCCCATACAAAAAACACAATTTTTGGCCTATTTTTGCTCTATAACGGTACGGAACCCTTCGTGCGCGAGTCCAACTCGCACTTGGCCGTTTTTTTATTTATCATTCAGCGGAAGTTAAGTCAACTTCAAATTAGGATCGTATAAACTATTTACTGATATGGATTTCTATGGAGAGCGTGAAAAATATTATTATATACATGGAAACTATATTTTTCCAGTGGAAACGGATGGAAACTCGCGCAAACACATACCGTATAGTCTTGAAATGGATCGGAGGTCGATCTAGTATTTTGCTTTACCGAATTGGTGTACGATTTTGGCCAGGTTAGTGAGGATCACCGTATAGGATATTATTTTATTTTTTTGTCACAATATATATATATATATATATATATATATATATATATAACCTGGGTAACGCAGTAACGTTAGGACTTAGGGCTCTAATGACCCGCCTTCGAGAGGGAAAAAGGGCTATCCTATGGCCTTTATTGTATCAATTCTCTGTCTGTCAAAATCTGTCCGTCTGTCCGTCTGTCCGTCTGTCCGTCTGTCCGTCCGTCGGATACTTTTTATCCCGGATAAATGTACGGTTTCCGCGCGATACACGAGTTTTGGCGCAACGGAGTTGCGGGCGGCATCTAGTCCTCAATATTTTCACAATCAGTGTAGTTGTAGTACATGCAACAGTGCAGCGTATTCACTGATATTTCTATCAGCCGCTATAAATATTATCTTAAACATAAATAACGGGACTATGAGAGTGTCTGCGCGGCGCGGCGCGGCGCGGGCGGCAGACACTACAATACCTATTGTTTCCACACTATACTTTGTTATTATTATACTCTATGTATAACCCTGATTCTATTACTTCAATGCAATGTTGAGACTGGCCGCAAACGCACGTTTTTCCTATTCCGTATTCGGAATTCCGTGCAAACGTCCGCTTTTTACGCGCGAACACGCCGGCTTGTACTTGTAACGTAACGTACGTGTTACGTGCGGAATTCGTTCCGTACGGATAACGGAGAAAAACGAACGTGTGCGGCAGTGTACTGTCTATAGATTCCATGCATTCTGATTTTCAAAAATCGCATACGGGAACGTACGTATGCGATCGGCCTTATAATTTAGATCCATTCGGTATTCTATTAAATAACAAAACAATACTGTCACATGTGGAACCAGCGTCAAACGCGTTTTAAATTGTGATTGGTCAAAAATCAAATTTACAAATTCCAAAGTTATAAAATATTAGGCACACGTCAAACGAATGACTACCTTCTCATACTACTAAAGTACTAAAGAAACATTAACCATTATGTAGTTTGACAGAACAGCATCGAACAAAAAAGCTGCATCATTGTCGCATAACGCATTTAGTAGAATCTGGTACTGGTATATTGTATTATACTTGTGTGATGGGAAAATGAATAAGTTTATATTAATACTAAATATATTCCATTATTATGCGCTAACCAATTTATTTTCACAATTCTATGGAAATATCTTTGAATTATGTGAAAATAGTTTAAAAATATTCGCTTTCTTTCTACTAACTACACAAATTAACATTTAACACATTCTCTGTTATCCAAAAAATGTATACGTTTGCCGATATACAGGATGTACCGCTTGCACTCGGAAGCATGTTATGATTATTTAACTTTAATTTAATGTAGAGTTTGACACTAAAATACATTAACCCTCTATTGCATGAATTATGATAGAACGAAGAAAAAAAATGTTTTGCTGGTTAATATTGCTTCATAAGGGGTAATTAAGAAAATTATTAGGAAAAAAAATTTACTTACTTATTTTAGAAAATAATTTTAGGAGCCATTAATGGCTTCGCATGCATAACAAGTACAGAATTTAGCGTTGTAAAAGTCTTTGAAGCAGTTTCTTTTCTCGTTTAGGCATAAGAAAACGTAACAGTTTTCACATTTTATATGCGATCGAAACATAGTTATTAATTTTAATAAAGTAGGAGTATTTTTTTCGAGGGTTACCAATGTGGTAATTTGGTGGAGGCCGTAAAGGAAGACCTTCCGACTGGTCAAGGGTGTTTTTTCGGTCAGGCTGAAGTGGTGCCTATATAGGTATGTAAGAATATATTATTCGACACCTTTAGAAAACTCCAATAGTGCGATGCAGAATTGTAGTACTAGTTGGACCTCTACATATCGTCACAATAACCATGATTTTATTTTATTTGAATCAGAGAAAGTCAGAAAACGGTAATTAATCCTCATTCACGTCAGATCCTAACATATCACTTATGAAATCATCACCAGGGATAGTTTTTGTGAAATTATTGGTACCAAAAAAGCGTGCAAATAAGATCGGTGAATGCATACGAAGCCAGAAGTGGCTCCCGCGGAAAATTCAGAAAATATAGCAGAAAAACCAAATCTATAGTAAAACAAAATATATTACGGAAAGTAAAAAGAACCTTTGAACATTATAATCAGATTTTTTAACACACGAATATCTTACTTTTTTCCAATAATATACATCGTCAAAGTCGCATGAAATTTTACTTCATCTGTTTCATGCGCCCGCGCCGCTAAAAAGTGAAATTGCATTCACAGATGACATTTTGCCACCAGCAAAAAAATACGTTCTGATCTACAGAGAAGTAGTTGATATAGGAGTGAAAATATATAATCCATTCTCATTATAATAAGGGCAGAAAAAAATCTTTTATCTGAAGAGCCAAAAATGGCTTCATATGCAGTAAAGGGTTAAGGTTAAATGAATCTAAGTGCGGCCATTTGGTTTATAATAGTACAAACTCCAAACTAACACAATATACAGACCTAATGGTCTTGTAAGTTTCATAATTATTTATATGTACCCCTGGAAAAAAGTAAGATACATTAATATTTAATAGTAGTTTTTGCATAAGGAAGTAACAACACTTAAATACTTTCAGACTTACTTCTTTATAAAAGTGTGATTACCACTAGAAATACATTACGCAAGAGAGATTAAGAGTATTTAGCATAAATTAAGTAAACAAAAAAGATTTACCTTCAAGATAATAATATGTACTATCTGTCTGAAAGTTCATGGTTTAGTAGTTTTAACTTTCTTGACCACCTTATTCAAACAAAGAATTTATCACTGTAATTATTATTTTGCGCAACCAAACATGAACTCATAATATCTAGCGGATCATAAAAATGACAATTAATTATATCCTAAATTATTCATTTGGTTAATTTATCGCAGGAGTTTCCTAAACCGCAACAGGAAACATTAAACAATGTATTTTGTTCTCAGTAATTAATGCCTACTCAAATGGAATCTACGGAGAAGGATAGACGTGATTAACTTAAGACTAGTTTTTCTTCAATTAGTTTAAGCCGGGGTTCCCCAAACTTTTAAGGGAATGGAAACCCTGAACACTTTTCGTTTTGTGGGACTCCAACGGTTTTACACTCTACACGTATGTGCTGAATAACACTGATTAATACGTACTGTAGTGTAGGATTTACAAATAAAATAAAGTCATAGAGATACATATTATAATGGTGCTCTTCAATTTTTTTATAGACAATGGCGTGAATAACAATGAAAACCGAGCACGAGTACTGATCTTACTACAACAGAAAGCATTATACATTTTAGAATGCCCGGAACACCAAGGAACACCCAAGATATAGCCAAGAAAAGGGCAGAAGTCAGAACCCAATTTTTGGGAATTTCTGGTTTAAAACACCACAATATCTTATAGAGAGTAAAATAATATTGCTTGGGGTAAACCTTTGGGTAAACGAAAGTAAATTTGAATTAAATGTTATTTCTACATAATACCGTGGTCCGCGGCCCGTGGGTACCTTATTAGTTAAATCCACATTCCAATTAAAAAATTCGAGTAAGTACACTTTACTAGACTACTAACGGCCATGAAGAAAATTATCCTGTGAAATCAACCAACCAACGTTAATAACGCTTAGAAGACTTTACTATATCAGAAAATAACTATATAACTGGGCGTTGGTTCATTTCAGAAGATATTTTCTTTAGGGGCTTGTAGACTATATTATATTAGCCCTAGAACATTTTTTTTTTGGTTAGGTACTAAAAATCTAATTTTTTGTGAGTAGCTTCATTTTGATAAGACAAACAACTTTTTATCTGCGAAAAATCTTGAAAGTGGTAGCTAACAGAGATAGAAAGGATTTCATACTTTGATTTGATGGTCCTAAAATATGGACTGGTCTATTTGTAGGACAATGTTACTCTTAAATTATATATTATATAATTTAAGATTAATTATATATTATTTATATTCTAATTTAGTTATATAATTTTTTGTATATTGGTAGGTTTATAGTTATTACTTATTAACTATTAACCTACCAATATACAAAAAATCTCCTGGTTAGGGTTCCGTTTTAGGGCTGTAATCAACAAAACTTGGTTGATTCACTAATACCAATTATTGTGATACCTCAAATGGAGCGATAACGTAGATGACAAACGACGCAGAGATTTTAATGACGAAATCAAGCAGAACACCGAGACGCAATCGCTCGCAGTTATCTTCAGACGGTTATAGACTAGCGCGATTAATCTTTGAGTCACTCAGCGCTGCTCCCAGACAGAAATGGATTCGCTACCATAAAATTATAGTCACTATTGTTATTTGTTGCCATACAGCGTGACTAAAGCCCAAGGTCGATGGAAGCTAGACGTTTTCGAAGCTTTTTTTTATGAATATTAAGTAATAAATTATTTGTAATCATAATTAGTATAAATTACTTATTAAACATTGCTTCTGAACGCTCAGGTTGACTGAGAGAATGCTGAATGTCATATTATGGCGTTAAGTCCAGCTGTGTACCAATTTTGTGAAGAATAAATTAAATTAATAGTTGCTACGTATGTACAGATACAAAAGAATGTGGTGACCATTGGAAAGACGTAACTATTAACTACTATTTTTAATGACAATATGTATCTTTCTAGCATAAAGTAGAGACTGTAAATAAAAAACAATAATAATATTAATTATAAATGTATAACAAAATGTTCTTGGTAAACTTTTCTCTGCAATGCAAACTATTAAAAAAATTCTGGCCGCCCTTTTCGATGCACACATCTAGCAGGTCGTTAAATCATTCAAAATATCGGCTATCAATATTATTACAGCTACGATGTCTTTGTTACTGGTTTATTATGCACTGAACTCGTCTATCGAGCAAAATTTAATAGTTCGCAACATATTTTATTACTTTGTTCGGATTTTGTTATAGTTATTTTATGTGTGTTATTTTACAGAATTCGTTACAAATGAAACTGTGAGAAGACAGGTGCCCTATATTATGGTAAAGTAGCTATTTTCCCTCATCCCTGTTTTCACGGCTGGAAAGCTTTGATCCGTGTGGGAAGTGGTAACATACAAATACAGAGTGTCACAAAACTAAGTGATAATACTTTAGGGTGTGTATGACTCCCGTGTATAGAGTTCACTGTAAAAGTAGCAGCGTTGAAAGACCATTTTTTTTCACTTTTGTATGGGGAAACTCGTACGGACGGTGGGGCGCTTGCCCAATGCCCATATTGTGTACTATCAGAGAAGTTGATTCCTATGCAGATCGGGGACCTACGTAGTTTGGTTGCGTTACGTCAAACCCAGCCGACAGATCACAATTAACATTAAATTGACATATTCGACCAAATAACGTTGGTCTATCAACTGCATAGGAATCAATTTCCTCGATGGTACTTGTCTGATTTTTCAGGCACAAATACAGATACTTATTTCCTACGTGAAAAACCATGGCTCCCATGACTTTTCATTACTCAAAATGATTTCTGGCGGCTATGTTGGTGGAAAATTAAAGTTATGTGTCAGTCTAATGTACATTGCTTATAATGTCTTCTAGGAGCAAGTTGGCACAGTGAAATATAACATGTACGTTACTAGTTAAAATTATCAAGGCTTCGTTATGGTCTCCAAAAACAAAGGAAGGCTCTAGAAAGTTTTGAACATCGAACGGACACGGATAACAATCTGCGGAGGAAGGACAAGTGACAACCGACGATCAGCGATTCGTATGGTGCGCGTGTCACCTGAATCGTGTCAAGGCGAGCCGATGCGTTCGAGGCTTTATGTTGCAGTGTTACCGTTTGAAACGATAAACCGGCGGAGTGCACGGCCGGCGCGGGGCGAGGGCGGGGGCGGCGGGGCGCGGCGCGGGGGGGCGGGGGCGGCCGTCTAGACGCTACGTCACGCGGCCTCGCGATACCGCGTCGGTAAACAACAGTGTGCACTGACCGAATATGGCACCCGCCACCCGCGCCAGCCCGCGTCCGAACGGTCACCCCGAGTGGTCACCACCGCTTTCGCTGGGGCTGGTGAAAGTCCAAAGGCCAGATGTCATGTGGTTGGAGGAAATGTTGTCAGATTGTAAGATGCATTCGTATGCATACCTGTTGAGTGTTGATGCGGAATGCCTTTTAAAATATCTAAAGGCAATCATAAGTTATGGCAATATTGGATCACTCGCTTGGTTCGATTCTCGAATACCGCAATTAAGGGTGTTAGGATCTTTGATCAAATATTTCAGATATATTATTTGATCGAAGGTTAGGACTTAGGATCCTAGATCTACATAGATTCCAATTCGGTATACGAGTAATATGTTGGAATGAGCATCTGCCCTCGGCGAAAATGTAGAGCTAAAGTACCCCGCAAACGATCAAATTTGTTTGACAAACATGTTTGATGTAATTTACGTTTTCATCAAACAGCAGCGCAGACGAACAAACGTGCATCAAACAAGTTGTCAAACAATTAGCTTGAATCGGTTTGAGATCATGAGATCTTGTTTGACAAATACAGCGGAACACGTTCAAACACGTTTGTCAAACGCTACGCCAATGCAAATTTTCGTCAAACGCGTAGTTTGTTTGACAAACGCTTCAAAAAAGCTGTACACTATCAAACTGTTTGACAAACACGTAAAATTTGACAAACAATTTGACCGTTTGCGGGGTAGGTACTTTAGTCATAGTAGTTACGAGGGCGGGATGAGAAGTAACTAGCCTCTGCTATTTAAAAAGTTAAAATTAAAAAAATATGTATGTCATTTTTTAATTCGTGTCTCTGGAAACCTGTGTTCGTAATTTGAATTTGATGGCGTGAAAATTTTATTATTTTTTTATCATTTGAAAAAAAAATCGTCAACTGTTTTCAAAACGGATAAAATTGAACAAAGAGCGCCGATAAAGTTTCCTCATATGAAGGAGATAAAGGGGAGATATATCTGTGACTAATTAAAAATGTTTTGGGTGAATCTGCTTCTTCTCATGCCACAGTAAAAACTGGGTGGATGAGTTTAAACGCGGTCGTTCATGGGTCGAAGATGAAACCCGCCCCGAACGTCCAAAAAGCGTCACAACTCCGGAAATGGTCGTGAAAGTATGTAAAGTATGATATGGTTTTAGTAGACCGACGATTGAAGTTATCTAAAATAGCAGACACTATAGGTATCTCAAACAAACGGGTAGATCATATCCTAAGTGAGGAACCAAATATGAAAAAGTTATCGGCCCGTTGGCTGCCGCGATTGCTAACGCACGGTCAAAAAAGAATTAAAGAAAATCAATGAAACCTGATCTAGCGCCATCAGACTTCTATTTATTCCCTAAGCTCAAAACTTTTTGGGTGGACAGAAATTTGCCACAAATGATGAAGTCATAGCACTCATAGTCGCTGTAGAGGAGTATTTTGCAGACCTTGAAAGAAATCATTTTATGGAAGGCATTACTGCTTTAGAACAAAGATGGAGTATGTGCATAGAGGTTCACAGAGACTCTATCGAAAAATAAAATTAATGTTATCGTGAAAAGTTAAGTTTTCTACTATTAGGCTAGTTACTTATCATCCCACCCTCGTAGTACGGTCTACGATATAATTTTTAAAATTTAAAATCCTTCTTTAGGCTTCAAATATTAATAAAATAATGTGGATAGTTACAATCAATATAGATATGGATAGATACAAAAAAGGAGCCAACCAAAATAATGCATAGCTATTTAATACTTCTGTCGTAAAAAGTTTTCAGATCACATTCAAGCCAAGCCAACTTATTTTTTAATTTAAATCAATATTCAGTAAATTTTTCAATAGATTTCTTTATTTTATAATTATAATAGTTTGGCAATGGGCACAAGAGAAACAAATATAAAACTGCATATTTGGAGGAGTTCATACTTATACAGACGGCAAGCGTAAAGTATTTTTGTATGTAACGACGCATCATGTGGCCGATGGTACCCAATAAATCCAATTGGTCGCTGTTTATTTCTCTAGTGCTCATTGTCAAGCTACTATAATAATTATAAAATAAAGAAATCTATTGAATTAAATCAACATTCAGTATTTACTAAATGTTGATTTAAATTTTGTAATTTAAATCAACATTCAGTAAATACTGAATGCTGATTTAAATTACAAAATAAGGCTTGGCTTGAATGTGATCTGAAAACTTTTTACGACAGAAGTATTAAATAGCTATGCATTATTTTGCTTGGCTCCTATTACATTTCATGTTTTGGTGGGATTGTAACTAAATTTAGTGAATTTAACATTTTAAGCGGCGCAAACGCGAGTAACTATGGCGCAGGACTCCATTGTGATTACTGATTACAGCTGATAATATTAAACTGTGATCTATCATAGGTCCACGTGGCTCGGTCACACTTGATCATATTACTTCAGCCACACTTATCGCAAGCGATAATCGACAATCATCCACACCACTCACAGTTCATATTCGCGAGCGCTTATTTTCAGCAGCATCGCTCGTTTCTGAATCTACAAGTTCACGAAATGAAACTCAATTTTGATGTACATAAGCTTGAATATGCTTTGAAACCTAAGTCTATTCTTTGTGGGCATAATTGACACGAGAAACGAATTAAAGTTGGAGGACTACAATGGCTCATTAACAAATTACCATCACATTTGTTACCGATGACGATAACTAATTGCTCGAACGACGGTGACGAACTGGGGATACTGCTGGACTGAGTACACGTGTCATTACTGACTTCCAAAAAAGGAGGAGGTTATATGTTTCTGGATATTTTTACATAACCACGGACGAGTATTTCTCCTCGTCCGTGTTTATAACATAGAGGAAAACAACTGAAAGTGGCTATTGATGTCTCAAATAACAAGGGTTTATAACGGCCTCACTCAGAGACATTTAATAATGATAAAACTTCAATTTAATGAAGAGTTTGACAGATAATATTATATGAGGCTTAAGGCCGTCCCCCGAGCAAACGACCTTGGCCATACATTTGCCGCGTTGCCGAGATCGCGCCAAAACCCTATTATTTTAACTTATCTTACTTCAAAAGTGTCCTAAAAAAAAATTAAAACGGCGAATATGTAGTTTATGATATTGCCGATCTATTGGCGTGAGTTTAAAATAAAAGTAATTTGTAAATGCTAAGGAGATGCTGAATGTATGCTCGAATTTTAACAAATTGGTATTACTTTGGAAGCTGATATCATGAGTATAATAAACAAAAATAGAAAATTTAAAACGGCGAAAGGAATGTTGATTTACTGAAGATTATTGCTGTATTTTTATTATAACTTTGTAGCTTTCAGATTATGAGTTTATAGGGTTTTAAATACGGTCAATTACGGAATCTCCGGACGGAACGCCCTTAAGGGCCTTCTACTCCCTAAATTAGCAGGTCGATTTCTGTCAGTGCGAATATCGACGTAAATGACATTATTTAATAACATTCAAAACAACGCGCCTTGTACGGTGGCGGTTACGACGCTCGCCGCGTCCATGATAGGGCGAAATAGGAGAAAAAACCTTTTTAAGGCTTAAAATAATACATTATATTTCAAAAAAATAAAAAAACCAAATTATTAACTTATGTATTGCAAAGCAGTAGATATTTTTTATATATTCTTTTGATAAATAATGAAGGAGTAAAGTGGTTTCATTCAACGCTCTGGAGGTGATTTGGTTTTTTATTTCTTTATTATGTGATACCGATAGAAAAAATATGGCAAAACCAAATTACGTATCATATCATGTAGATTACTAATTATTTTTTTCAGATATAATTTCTCTGGTAATGCCGATGAAAAGTTGTTTCATCTGCACGCTTTTTTCGAAAGAGCAGCCTTAAATCAAATTCTTCGTTTATTTACTAATTAACTAGCTATTTGACCGAGCTTTGCTCGGTATTCGATAAAACACGAATACTAGCTCTCATGATTGCTCCATCATAAGTAATCTGATGCTGAATATGCCGAACATTTACATTCCATGTAGAATTTTAGAGTAAGGAGTCGACAAATTTTTAGGCCTCCTATATTTTAAATTTTTATTAGTTACGATTTATATTATATTAAACGGTTCAATGATGATCATCTTTATAATTTGAACGGATTTTCATGAGGTTGTCATCGACATTTACAGAGGTGTAAGTGTAGAGTTTAGGGGTTTCCGACCTGTGGGCGAAGACGCGGGAAAGCCTTTCAGAGTCACAGACGAAATCGATTCAAAATCACTAAAACACTGTTTACTTATCATTTACAATCGTTCAAGGAAAATAACAATCTATTCAAGGAAAACAAGCGGTATTTACAATTTAACGGTGACATATTATTATACAATGTATGCTTTTGATTGCAGACTGATTATGAAATCCGCAGTATATGTGATAAATGATCATAATATAATTATCGTAAAAATACTTCGTCATCAGCGTGACGCACGCATGGTTACCCTCTATCAGCTGTTTGACGTTTCAAACCAGACTAAATGACTTGAAACTAATTATTATTGTCACAGAGTACTATAATACTGACGTAAATCTATACTTATACTATATATGTTACGCTCAAAGACCGAAAACGCTCACTGAGAGAAAAAATGGCTCACAACGCGTTGTGGTTATCGTAAAGCGGCCACGACGCGTTCTGGTAATCACAGAAATACCACATAGCGAAATTCGTGTCGTGGCTGACGTGCTATTCGACCACAACGCGTTGTGGTAATCGAGAAAAGCCATGACGCGTTCTGAGCATTTAAAAACAGCCACGACGCGAAATTCGTGTTTTGGCCCTAATGAAAACGGCCACGACGCGTTCTGAGCATTTACCATACGTTCATCGAATTCAAATGCCTACTCTGGACAAACGCTAGTGTGAAGGTAGCCTATAATTAATTTAAGTACTATCAGAGAAGTTGATTCTCAGGCAGCTGACAGATGGGGGACCTACGTAGTTTGGTCGCGTTACGTCAAACCCAGCCGACAGATCACAAATAACATTGTATTGATATACCATACCACTGTAGTACTTACATCTTACTGTTCTCAGAAACTTCGAAAGCGCGATGCAGGATAGCGCGCTTATTGTGGGTCTGTGACTTATTGTATGTAAAAATTTCTCGTACATATACAACAGTGCTGACTATAAACGGACATTCCCGACCCTGTGATGGACAAATTGCATGCCACTGTCGTGAAAAATATATAGTACTATATAAATACTATATAAATATATAGTACTGCAGATATACACTAATAAATAAAATAATATTAGTGTATATCTGCAGTACTAGTTAATACTCCACAGAAATAAGATCTAATACTCCTAAAACATCACAGATATATATCAAATGCAAAATGCATCTCACGTGGCTGGACGCAAATTACAAGGGGATTTTTTTTTGAAACCCGTACCTAAGCACTTTGAGATCATTAAGCCCTTTTATATGTTATATTATTATGTCTCAAAGTGCTACAGTGCTGGGTACGATATGCCCCTGACTAACTGATTTTTAAATACATAGAACAGTATTTTATTCCATTTTACCAAGTGAGTAAACTCAATATTTGTTATTGACCATGTTGGTTTCATTTGGCCTTTTGACAATTTATCACTTATAATACCACAAGAGCTTCAAAATTATCTGGCATTTCCCGATAGGTTCGTTGCAAACAAATGAAGGATTCAAGTTTTTCAGGTTAAAAAATCACGAGCGCGAAGCGCGAGTGATTTTTCCTGAAAAACTTGACGACTTTATTTGTTTGCAGGGAACCTTGAGGGAAATGCCAGATAATTTTGAAGCTCGTGTGGTATTCGGGGGATTATTTTTCCGTCCCAAATGTCGGCCAATAGAATTGCACCATTCGACGTCACGTGGTAACCAGAGAAAATTTTCAAAAAATTATCAGTATAATACCATGTAGGTTGTACCACGTGACGTCGAATGGTGCAATTCTATTGGTCGATATTTGGGTCGGAAAAATAATCAATCAAATTGTCAAAAGGCCAAATGAAAATTGAACAACCAACAAATATTTGCGGTGAAATAGTTTTCAGGGTCCATGTTAAGTAATATAGAGTTTTTGCATAGGTAGTTAATTTTCCAGGTGTTTTACAGTTAAAAGATTTATTAAGTTATTTTGGAAAATAGAAGCATATTAATTAGAATGATAATATCTCATTGAAAAAGTATCAGTACAATATTGTATTGTTTCTTAAAATAATTTAAACCCCCAATCTCCGTGGTAGTAGATGGCTAATGCGTATTTTGGGTGTAACTCTAGTAGATCATTCACCAAAAAGTTTTTTTTTGATGAATGAACTACAAGAGGCGGATTGGGGACATCCTGGGGTATGTGGGACTCCCCTGTGGTCAACCCACTAAAACCCCATGTAATGGTGCTCTACTACCCGCAGAGTTGGGTGTACGACAGAACCAACCGCAACAGTAGTTCATATTTCTCTATAGACTATAGCTACTCATAAATATGAACTACTAGATTGGACTGTTTTCAGCCATAGTTAATTCACTTAAAATAATTTTCACTCATTATAATAAGTATTAATTAAAGCTTTTTCAGTAAAACCTCGTTACATATTATTATTTTTAACAAAAAATTAAAACCGACTTCCAAGGTAAAAATAATAATAACATTAATATGAACTAAAAAGTATTAAATAATTTTTACTATCTAATAGTGCCTTTTTCCGAATTCGGCTAAACCTCAACTATTTCTGTACTCAATCTTCATTATTTTGAAGTCGGTACCAGATAGCTGAATCTTCAGTCCTCTGACAGAATATTTGAAACTTTTGGAACTGGCACCGACTTCAAAATTATGAAGATTGAGTACAGAAATAGTTGAGGTTTAGCCGAATTCGGAAAAAGGCACTATTAGATAGTAAAAATTATTTAATACTTTTTAGTTCATATTAATGTTATTATTGTTTTTACCTTGGAAGTCGGTTTTAATTTTTTGTTAAAAATAATAATAATTTCACTCTTTTTAGTTACACTAGTACGTAAACCTTCGCGTATATTTTACGTATCTCATTACAATTTGTTCAGAGTCACAATAATTCACACTCACAAAATAATATATTATCAGTGAAGTGAACATATTGTGCTAAGTAATTTAACAATTTTAATGCTTCAAGCCCCAAGCGGTCACCGGCGATTGCGATAACAATAGAAAGGCTATTTTGTCTCGTATTTTCACGATCGAAGGATCTATCAGATAAAAAATTGTATAAACTTGCATAGGATGTAGCGTAGCTACTCATAATATATAATATTATCATAATTATTGACAGCTGTTCTTGTATCAAGATTTCAATTTCAAATCGATACTTAGTGCGCCATCTATCGATTAATAATTAATAGTATAAAATATAAATAATTAAAAAGACACTTAATGACTTTGTTTTGTTTAAATACTCTTTTTAAAATAACTTTATTTTAATTCTATTTGTCTATTAAAATTTTATAAAGTAGTTAGTAAAGTATTCGATGATGAAGTATTCGAGTAAAGTATACAAAGTAAGAGTATATTATTCGATGTATTAAACAAACAGGCGTTGTTATACAGTACATGATAATAATAATTATTATTATTAGTATATCCATACCTATGCCTTGTACTATTATCTATTCTGTGCCATGAGACATTGGTGACCTTAATACGACGTGGTAATGATGATGATTATGATGATGAATATGAATTGCATAATAGCATATGCTTTATGTTCTTAAAACAACGCCGTGAAACTCCCAAAGTGTATCTATAAGGAGTCAGGAGTTCTCTCAGCATCTTCGAAACCATGGTATATTTTGACCCAATATTTGACTTTTTGGTAGCATATTCTTTGTACACTTCACATAAAACCAAAATCACCATATGTTTCCATATAAATTTCGAGGAGTTCCCTCGATTACTCCTGGATCCCATCAGGTCACCACTTTTGTGAACATGGTACCAAATTGGAGTGAAACCAAATACAACAAAACAAAAACGAAAATCGGTTCACAAACGGCGGAGTAATTGCTGAACATACAACATATAACCTCCTCGTTTTTTGGAAGTCGGTTAAAAATATAATTAGGATTTTTTTTGTTATTAAATATGAATTTTAACATTTTTTTAATTAGTCACCGTGTGAAAAACTTGTACTTAATAAATAATTACAATTTTAATTAACAATACTAATTACGATTTTAATTAAAAACAACACTTTTGTGGGACCATGTAGCTTCTATATGGGTTACAACTGTAATAAATTATGAAGGACTTCAAAAGATTTCATACAGACTAGATGTTTATAGGTTCTGCCAAAATAGTATCTGAAGCCATGGAGCATACTGTTGAGAAAGTTCCTAAGCAGTCTTAACATAATTTGTCGAGAAAAGTGTAATGTAGGTTTGGTTTCATTTTAACCCTCTTAACATTTATAAAATTAGTTTATTGCGCGAAAACTGTGCGTTTTTCCGGTATAAAAAGTCCTATGTTTTTTTCCTGACCATCAAAGTATATTCATACCAAATTTCAGCAAAATCGATTTAGCGGTTTGGGCGTGAAGAGGTTACGACAGACAGACCAATAGCCATACTTTCGCATTTACATAGAAATTCTTATAGGAATAAGACAATTTTCAAAAATCTACTGCTCGTATTGCAATGTGCACATAGAAACAGTATTCTAATCATATTCACAGACGAAATAAAACAAGTCATCGACTACAAAACGTGTCGCTTTTTTGTCGGTCTGTCTGGTTAGGTATCTCAGAAATTACGTATTAATCACTGACACACACAATTTTTACGACACGTCTAGAGTCTAGACTGGGACGTAGGCTACATTGTATGTTAATCACTTTTTTACTAGGCCGATAACAATGTTCACTGAAATTGAAACACGTAATCTGTGTATGTATCTGTAGCCATGTTCGAGGTAATATTTTAAAGATGAGTAGTGGGTGTGTCTCTTTGCTATACAAAGTCGAAAAATAATATAACCCCATATCCATCCTAATATTATAAATGCGAAAGTGTGTCTGTCTGTCTGTCTGTCACCTCTTCACGCCCAAACCGCTCAACCGATTTTGCTGAAATTTGGCCTGGAGATACTTTAGAGCCCTAGGAAAAGACATAGGACACTTTTCATTCCGGAAAAATGTACGGTTCCCGTGCGATAAACGAGTTTTGGTGCAACTGAGTTGCGGGCAAAATCATTATCAAAAATGACACATGGGAACTGTTTATTTTGACGCGATAAAAATGTATGCAATGTCCTTCCGTAAAATATATCTCTATATATTATCTCAATAAAATCGCTTTAAGTGGGCGACTAACCCCAAATTGATGATATTATAATTCATTTTTATACTTGAAAATAAGCCCCAAATTGTTTCATTTTCTAAAATTAGATAATACATTATATTTCCAAGAGTTCAATCTGAACAAAAACACGATACCTTAAAATTTTCTCTATAGAAAAAAATCACAAAGATTCATCAAATTTTCACGAATTTTTCATTTATTGCCATAGCTGTGCGTTGAATTAAGTTAATATTTCTACTCATTGTATAAAATCCTATCATTGAGAGATCGACCTAGCGGATTTTTAAAATGTTGTATATTTATCGAGTTATTGAGAAAAAACTAATTTGGCGATGAGTCCGCGTCGTCCTTTTTCATATGAAAGACGGGCGTGAGTGTGAAGAGAGAAGGACAATGTTTGATATTTTGGGTTGGTCGCCCTCTTAACAGACGTAGTCACTTTCGCATTTTAATATTAGAAATCAACCGCACTAAAGTATGCCAATTCCCAACATATTGTAGCATTTAGCCGTTCAATACAGTCAGTCGGATGTAATAATACACCTGCAACGAGATCAACGCACATAATCCATATCCCATATCCTGTCGGCTCGGGGATCCACATCAAAGAGTACTCCACCCGGTCCAGTGGTCGCGAGCATTTGCATCAATTCAGTTAATTTGATAGCTCAACGTGTGGATATAAACTGTTTTTAATGGTCTTCCTTTGATATGTTGTGCGGAAACAAAATCTCGATGGGCCCCCGGACCCCGTTTCACTATATCGGCCCCCCGTACCCCGTGTGATTGGCCCCCGTACCCGGTGTGATTGGCCCCCAGCCCCCAGCTCATTCAAGCTATTGAAGTGCATATTTCAGATCGGTGTTCAGGATTTGATACGCGAGGGATATCCCACTATTGAGTTTTGATTTTGACCATTAGGTACACTTTTCTAGCGGCCACGTTGAGGGCAGCACAACTTTTATATTCACGGTAATTACCTATGTTAATTAAAAAGTAACAAAGACTTTATTTCTAAACAAAATTATGTGTGCTCGAATATGAAACAAAGTACGTATTTTAGGTAGTTTTATATACCTTTTTGTATACCTACTGATAATAATCATTTAGAGTAATTGTATACAAAGAGGTATAAAATTACTCGAAATTAATAGCAGTAGGATTATTTTGTTTTTGTTAATTGTTGTACAGACAAAAACTGAATCCGTAGGCACCTCGTTTTAACTAAGTATAGAGTTTCCGAATTAATTTCTAAGTGCCTGTTTCACCGCTTCCTGATAAGGCTATCCACCACTTTACTTGACACATAGAGTATGGAGAATCTGTCAAATAAGCCTATCGGGCGTACCTTAACAGGAAGCGGTGAAACAGGCCCTTATGGCCTGTTTCACCGCTTCCTGATAAGGTGCCCGATAGGGTTATTTGACAGATTTTCCATACTCCATCTGTCAAATTAAGTGGTGGATAGCCTTATCAGGAAGCGGTGAAACAGGCACTAAAGAACTTAGAAATTAATTCGGAATAAAAAAGAATAAAATAATGAAAAATCTTGCCCTAGTTTAGTTTAGGTTTTTTTTTCGTTTAGGTTTTTAGGTTTTCCAATAAACCATTTTACAATCCTGATTAAATGCGCCAACTTTTTATGGCACTTGCCAAGGCACTCTAGTACATTTTTTTTAAAGGAGGGCCTTTCAAAGTCAACAAATTTTGAAAATTTTAAATTCATAGTTTAACAAATAGTCTTAATTCTAGGAAACTTGGGGCAATTGTGTCATTATTTTTGACTGTGATTCTAGAAATGTTATTTAGGTTTACGATTCCAAAGTTTAAATGAACAAAAGTAATAAAAATTAACCACAATAACCGAAAAATGGTTACATTTTGACCAAATTTTTAGGTTTTTCTTAAATGCCCATAATTTTCAAACTGCATAGGATAGATTTTTTTTGTGATTTTTCTCATGATGGTTACAATCAATCCTGTCGTCCCGTTTCGGCTTGACGTTGAGTTCTGGGACACCCTATATATTAGTATTTAGTAGTACCAACGTCTAGTTAGTATTAAAGCAATTAGCGAAAAATTCCAACCAAAAAGTCAGAAGGCGGAAATCCTACTACGTGCACATACAAAGGAGGTAATCGCATTTTTCCACGTCCCGTTATAATTTAGTGTCAGCTTCCTGCTGGTGTTGTCTAGACGTCGCGGTCGGCTGCATGGGAACATGTACAAGAATCGATACAAATTACATGTGACAACGTCCGCGGTCGCTGGTGCGACGTGGCCCGACATAGCCCGACTGTCATGTCCGACGTGCCGACGTGGCCCGCGCCGACCGACCGCGACATTTCGCCGTTTTTATTGAACGCGACATTTCCAAATTGTCGGATACGTTGGAGATAAAAATTATTATTATTTTTAACAAAAAATTAAAACCGACTTCCAAGGTAAAAACAATAATAACATTAATATGAACTAAAAAGTATTAAATAATTTTTACTATCTAATAGTACCTTTTTCCGAATTCGGCTAAACCTCAACTATTTCTGTACTCAATCTTCATTATTTTGAAGTCGGTACCAGATAACTGAATCTTCAGTCATCTGACAGAATATTTAAAATTTTTGGAACTGGCACCGACTTCAAAATTATGAAGATTGAGTACAGAAATAGTTGAGGTTTAGCCGAATTCGGAAAAAGGTACTATTAGATAGTAAAAATTATTTAATACTTTTTAGTTCATATTAATGTTATTATTGTTTTTACCTTGGAAGTCGGTTTTAATTTTTTGTTAAAAATAATAATAATTTCACTCTTTTTAGTTACACTAGTAGATAAATCTTCGCGTATATTTTACGTATCTTATTACAATTTGTTAAGAGTCACAACTCACACTCACAAAATAATATAATATTATCAGTGAAGTGAACATATTGTGCTAAGTAATTTAACAATTTTAATACTTCAAGCCCGAAGCGGTCACCGGCGATTGCGATAACAATAGAAAGGCTATTGTGTCTCGTTTTTCCACGATCGAAGGATCTATCAGATAAAAAATTGTACAAACTTGCATAGGATGTAGCGTAGCATAATATTTAATATTATCATAATTATTGACAGCTGTTCTTGTAATCAAGAATTCAAATCGATAGGTACTTAGTGCACCATCTATCGATTAATAAGTATAACTAATTAAAAAGACTGTTTTGTTTAAATGCTCTTTTTAAAATAACTTTATTTTAATTCTATTTGTTTATTAAAATTTTATAAAGGCGTAAAGTATTCGATCTGTATATAAAGTAGTTAGTAAAGTATTCGATATTCTGTCTTCTGCGACGGCGGCGACGCCGACCACCGTGTATTAAAAACAAACAGGTGTTGTTAATTGTTATACAGTACATAATTATTATTATTAGTATATCCATACCTATGCCTTGTACTATTATCTATTCTGTGCCATGAGACATTGGTGGCCTTAACACGACGTGGTAATGATGATGATGACGATGATGATGATGATGATTATGATGATGAATATGAATTGCATAGTAGTTTATGCTTTCTGTTCTTAAAACAACGCCGAAACTCCCAAACGTGTATCTATAAGGAATCAGGAGTTCTCTCAGCATCATCGAAACCATGGTATACCTTGACCCAATATTTGACTTCTTGGTAGCGTATTCTTAGTACACTTCATATAAAGCCAAAATCACCATATGTTTCCATATAACTTTCGAGGAGTTCCCTCGATTACTCATGGATCCCATCATCAGGTCACCACCTTTGTGAAAATGGGACCAAATTGGAGTGAAACCTAATACAAGAAAACAAAAATTTCGAAAATCGGTTCACAAACGGCGGAGTAATCGTTGAACATACAAAAAAAAAAATAAAAAAAAAATATATCCACAGCCGAACATATAACCTCCTCGTTTTTTGGAAGTCGGTTAAAAAATTGAGTATGTGCATTGTACGGGCTTACAAGGTTTTTTGACGCGTGGCGTGGCTAATGTCATATCATTTGCTATAGTCAAGACAATTTAGGGTGGCACCAGCGGTCATTGACCTTTCTAGTCTAGGAGCTATGTGAAAAATACTCGCACTGCATTCTGTTAAATTCAAAATAAAATTGAATTAGTTTCGTCGGAAAACGTCTTGGTTACCTTTTCGTATGATAATCTCCAACTATTTATGAATTTGAAGTGATATAATTCATACTGTGTTCACATCGTGTATGCAAAATACAATATCGAAATATAATACGAAATAAAATGAGTTTTTTTTAACCTCATTTTGTGTGTAGGTACATAAATTGTAAAATAAAATAAAAATATCACCCTTAAACTAGAAAGTAGAAACATTTGTCACTTCATTGTCAATTGCGGTTTGTATAGAAAATGACAAGTTTTTGACAGGAAGTCAAAGACCGCTACAGACAGAATTCCCCGATTTGAGACTAAAATAATATGCGCATAGGCATATTATTAGAAGTTTTTATTGCCACTAACTGTTTAATCACACAATATTACTTCGATTATTTAGTTTAGGGTAGGTATTGGTATCTACTGATATTTAAACAATATTTTATGGGAGTGACTAATTGATTATACGAAATCATATTCCCTTCAGGAAAACCTGATTAAAAATACTTACGTACGTGTACGCTCAGACCAAATAGACTTTTAATTTGGTCTGAGCGTGTACGTCAAATTGTGGTGAATAAGACGGAAAATACATATATCCAGAGTGCAGACAGCCAAACATCACAAACTGTTATGGCATGTAAAATCGTAGCAAACAAATTACTTAAATGATGTCTCCTTTGATAACAAAGAAAATATTCCCAATATGCATTTAAGACATAATATAGCAAGTTTTTAAAATCTGTGATATAGCATGATACTTGACTGAACAATATACTGTAGAGTTCCTATGCTCTCATACTGTCATTGACTCCCTGTCAAAAACTTGTCATTTTCTATATAAACCGCGATTGACAATGAAGTGTCTGATGTTGCCAATCGCGGCTTTGTATAGAAAATGACAAGTTTTTGACATGGTGTCAATGGCTTCATGGCTTCACACCACGTCAGTCTGGCCCCGTGCTAAGTACCTGAAGGACTTGTGTTACAGGTCCAGACAACGGAAATATATTTAATACTTTTATACTATACACATATTTAAGATTTTTATTATAATATCATACACAATATATTTAATACACATCCATGACACAAGAACAATGAAAAACTTTTTGTTCCGTCGGCGGGATTCGAACCCCCGACCCCCGGCTTGAGCTGCCACAAACTCTTAACCATTGAGCCACAGAGATCGTTAACATTGGATAAAGACACAATTTCAAGATTAGATAAATAAAATATTATGCTCATTCCTGATACTTCTAGACACATAATGTTATTTAATATCGGAGATATCGTCGACATAAGGTGTCAGAGGTAAAACTGGTAAGGGAAGTGGAGAATAACATTTGGGAATGAATGGGCGCGACATGTGGCAGGCGCCAGCTGTCTAGACTCTAGACGGCACCTGAAGGCTCTCGAGCGAGTGAGGCTCACGGCGGCGTCGATTACCGCGCGAACACCGGACATGCTTGCTGCGACGCGACGGCTTTTTCACGCGTTCTTTATGCCTTAACTCAGGGTTTCCCAATCTTTTTCAGCCTGCGGCGCAGTTACACGTCACAATATTTTATCACGGCGCCCTACTCTACCTTTAGAATTATTATTATTTTTAACAAAAAATTAAAACCGACTTCCAAGGTAAAAACAATAATAACATTAATATGAACTAAAAAGTATTAAATAATTTTTACTATCTAATAGTGCCTTTTTCCGAATTCGGCTAAACCTCAACTATTTCTGTACTCAATCTTCATTATTTTTTTTTTATTTTTGTATGTTATATGGAAACATATGGTGATTTTGGTTTTATGTGAAGTGTACTAACAATACGCTACCAAAAAGTCAAATATTGGGTCAAGGTATACCATGGTTTCGATGATGCTGAGAGAACTCCTGATTCCTTATAGATAAACGTTTGGGAGTTTCGGCGTTGTTTTAAGAACAGAAAGCATAAACTACTATGCAATTCATATTCATCATCATAATCATCATCATCATCATCATCATTACCACGTCGTGTTAAGGCCACCAATGTCTCATGGCACAGAATAGATAATAGTACAAGGCATAGGTATGGATATACTAATAATAATAATTATGTACTGTATAACAATTAACAACACCTGTTTGTTTTTAATACACGGCGTCGGCGTCGCCGCCCAGCGCCGCCGCGCGGCGCGTGGCGGCAGAAGACAGAATATCGAATACTTTACTAACTACTTTATATACAGATCGAATACTTTACTACTTTATAAAATTTTAATAGACAAATAGAATTAAAATAGAGTTATTTTAAAAAGAGCATTTAAACAAAACAAAGTCATTAAGTGTCTTTTTAATTAGTTATACTTATTAATCGATAGATGGTGCACTAAGTACCTATCGATTTGAATTCTTGATAACAAGAACAGCTGTCAATAATTATGATAATATTAAATATTATGCTACGCTACATCCTATGCAAGTTTGTACAATTTTTTATCTGATAGATCCTTCGATCGTGGAAAAACGAGACACAATAGCCTTTCTATTGTTATCGCAATCGCCGGTGACCGCTTCGGGCTTGAAGTATTAAAATTGTTAAATTACTTAGCACAATATGTTCACTTCACTGATAATGTTATATTATTTTGTGAGTGTGAGTTGTGACTCTTAACAAATTGTAATAAGATACGTAAATTAATTGCATAGTAGCATATGCTTTCTGTTCTTAAAACAACGCCGAAACTCCCAAACGTGTATCTATAAGGAGTCAGGAGTTCTCTCAGCATCTTCGAAACCATGGTATACCTTGACCCAATATTTGACTTTTTGGTAGCATATTCTTAGTACACTTCACATAAAACCAAAATCAACACATGTTTCCATATAAGTTTCGAGGAGTTCCCTCGATTACTCATGGACCCCATCATCAGATCACCACTTTTGTGAACATGGTACCAAATTGGAGTGAAACCTAATACAACAAAACAAAAATTTCGAAAATCAGTTCACAAACGTCGGAGTAATCGTTGAACATACAAAAAAAAAATATCCACAGCCGAACATATAACCTCCTCGTTTTTTGGAAGTCGGTTAAAAAGATACATAAATAAACACCTTTAATGATTATAGTTATGCAGGTAAATAATAATGAACTAATATTTAATAACCTACTGATTCTCCCCGTACATACATAATTAATACTTATTTTATTTAGTAATATTTGTGGTTTCGGATAATGATGGAGGAACTCACGGCGCCCCTCTTGCCTTTCGCGCACCAGGGCGCCGCCGCAGCGGCGCTTAGTTTGGGAACCCCTGCCTTAACTTGCTTTATATTTTTAACGAGCTGTACCGACTGTGTCATGAATTGGAATCCATGGTAAATAAAAGCTTTTAATTTTGAAATGTTTGTCCGTCTGCTTGAGATGAGCCACAACTAATTGATCCTTAACGCTCCCTAAAGCTTATAATAACGATATTATTATGTACTAGTTACTACCAAATGACAATTCATTGAAACAATATTCATAGTCAAATGGCGGACTCGCTTTAGTGGCTTATTCGGTTGAGTTATAACTTATAACTTACTAGCTGTCCCGGCAAACGTTTCTTTGCCATATTATATAAAGTATATCGCCCGTATTATTTTATTGAATTAGTGACTAAATAAGTATGTCACCATGGCAACGTCCATCGCTATCCCGTGACCCGCGTCGCATTAAACAATGATCGCTCTTTATAGACAAATAATTTGCAATAAAATAAAATTGCGACTATAATTAAAGATCTAAGCTATCCTATCTCTCAAGTTGGAAAAAAGCACACATTAAAAAAAATATATTAAAATCGATTAAGTAGTTTAGGAATCCATCGCGGACAAACATCGTGACAGGAGATTTATATATTATATTAGATAATGCATATCACGACCTGTCGCATAGGCTTGACATAATCTAACCAAATTACATAGCCCTGCTGCCCGCACAATCTGCCTTTGAATCAATTTCTCAAATCGTACTTGATATTAATATATAAGGCATTACTTACGAGTACATAGGTAATATAGGTATGTTATATGTACGATTCAATAAAGCGGCTAGGAGATTCCAAGGTCTATTTGAATCTAGTCTGAAGTAGATAAGTACTTGATAATAATTGTCTAGGTCTGATAACAGTTTCTTCCTATTGATAAGTAGGAAGTGATTTTTCCAGACAACCTTGGTTATAAATAAGACAAGAGTCAATGGAACTTCCTAGAGCCGTCAGCCGCCGAAGAATATTAACCGCAATTATTAGTAATGTAATTAGTAATTACATATTTTATTGGACTATACTGTACTCGGTGAAACATGGTGGTAGCGGTAATTAACTCCCTGTCGATAACTTGTCATTTTCTATACAAAGCCGCGATTGACAACATCTGACACTTCATTGTCAATCGCGGTTTATAATGTAGAAAATTACCGCTGCCGCTATGTTTCGCCGAGTACAGTTATAATGATATAACAACATAATATAACAATAATAGTTTATTTATTTAGATACTAGCTGTCCCGGCAAACGTTGCTTTGCCTTATAAAGTTTTTCGCCCTTATTATTTTCATTATTTTATTGAAGTGACTAAATAAGTATGTCACCATGGCAACGTCCATCGCTATCCCGTCGCACAAACAATGGTCGCCATTCGAGTTGTAATAATTTACTATTATTTATTTAACAAATGTAACTATCAATATAAAAAGTACCCAGTAGCCGATTCTCAGACCTACTGAATATGGATATAAATTTTGGTAAAAATCAGTAAAGCCATTTCGGAGGAGTACTAAAATTGTGACACGAGAATTTTATATATAAGATTATTTATTTATTACTAGAATATCATCTATCGTCGGGCATCTTCGTTGCGCTGAAATTAGTTTACGGTGCGAAGATTTTTATTTTTTCTGGAATAAACGCTTTTCTATGTCCTTTCTCGAGATTTAAACTTAAATTTTAAACATCTATATAACTCATTTTAGCAGTTTCAGCATAAAAGTTTACTTTTTTAATACATAAGTTTAGTTTGAAAGAGACAATACCTACTGTAAGTTTTTTGAACAGAATTGTAACGGTAGAGTTGTAGAGTTATACTAATATTATGTCAGAATTCAAGTTTTAATTTTATTATTTTAATAAATTGTTCTAATCCTAGATCTGAAATAAAGCAACCATATAAAAAAAAACCACTGAAAAACCAAGAGATATAAATATTTAATCGTGAACTAATTCAAGCTCTAGTCCGTAGAGATAGCTTATATTCTAGGACACTTTAATGTCTAGACTTCCAATTAAAGAAAATAATACAGAAATAGCGCAATATTATGGTGACCTCAATACATTACAGGCAGACAACTCTGCAAACATTTGCCGGCCGCGCCTGCTCCGCAAACGAAGTGCCCTGTTATCATTACGATAGTGCATACATTTGTCACACAAGGATAGGCTATTACGAACATCTGTTAACAATTTGAACTACTTTGTGTATTATCATATTATGTTTTAAAAATATGTTGTTAAATCAGAAAACCTAAACTACAATCATGAATATAATCAAATACTGTTCACTAGTTTTTGTGTGGAGAAGCGAAATATATATCTCACAAGCTTCTGCTTCTATTATAAAATAAGAAGAAATAACTGAATTTAAGTACAACTACTACAGCCAATTAATCAATAATAATATTTACAATTATTTTAACAATCATAATAATATAAGTTTTCGTTTGTCATACCTAATGCGTCTGTACTTTGAAAATTGTAGTGCCCCAAGAGGTCACTAATGTAGAGGACACATTGAGCTTCGAAGTGTCACGTTCTTTATAATATACAATTATATGTGTATTGTCTATACGACAATGGCAAAGATAACATTATCTCACACATACCTGTGTGTGACATATTGACATGGTTTGCCAAGCGCTTTATCGTGTTTAACGACAACTTCTACATGAGTGTCCTGTGTGACATAATATGTCAGGTGCTTTGTGGGGTTCCGTGCCTAAAGAGTAAAATATAATAACTAACAATCCCATTGTATGTCTGTATGTCACTACTCACTAGGCTGTGGGTATCTCACAGATTTTTTTCATCACGCATTCGATTATTATCATCAAAATGCTATGGGTATTGACAAGAATTTCAGATTTTAAGATGTTCTTAGAATATTATTGTAAGACTTAAAACGATTTTCGGATAAAAAAGAATATAGAAACATTGGTATTTCCGGTTATTAGTACGACCTTAAAACGAGCAAAACCAATTTCGTACAGAAAATTGTTCGAGATTTTTTTAAAACGCCAATGCATTCAATATTGTGTTGACTATTATAAATATTAAACTCCACTTATGGATATAATAAATCTTAACTGTAATTAAATGTAGAGTTTCACGGAACATGTAAAGAGTTTATATCAAAACTGCATTCTATACTTATTATAAAATGAAGTCACTTTTTTCCCTCATGTCCCTTTGTTCCCTTTAATCTTTCAAACTACGCAACGGATTTTGATGATTCTTTCAGTGTTAGATAGCCCATTTATCGAGGAAGGTTATAGGCTATATTTTATCGCGCTAAGATTAATAGAAGCGAAGAAATAGAGGAAAATGTGGAAAAAACGGGGGAAATTATTTGAAAGGGCTAACTTGAACGCGCTAATCTCAGGAACTACTAGTCCGATTTGAAAAATTATTTCAGTGTTAGATTGCCCATTTATTGAGAAAGGCTATAAGCTATGTTTTATCATGCTGAGATTAAAAGGAGAATGTAGAAAATTATTTGAAAGGGTTTAATCTCGCGAACTACTGGAGCAATTTTTATGTTATTTGGAGATAAGAAGTAGACCACATGAAGGATCGTGATGGGCTATCGATTTTAATAATTTTTTCAGTGGCTATATATTTTATACCCGTGCGACGCCGGGGCATGTCGCTAGTTCAATATAAGTTAAGTTATCATTAAATGCTTCTCACTTCGATCGTAACTCCCTCAGTGCCCCGCTCTATCTTTCATTTAAATCTCAGTTTCAGAGATTTCACCCACGTTTCAGACTTATAAACACCTCGTCAGTCGTCATGTATTAACACGACATAAATTATTCACATACAAATATATTTGCTTACGCAACTTCCATCGCAAATTCTGACATTTCCATAAGCAAATTAGTAATTAGGAAATTACTTGGAACGTTCGAAATTGGAACGACCTACATTTGTCGGATCGATTTTCGGAGCTCGTCCATAAATCGGCAGACAGGTGATGTAGACAAGTGGCTACAGACTAGTGTATAGACGCTGAAAGCTTTCGGGACGTCTGCGTACTTGAATTTCAGCTAAAGATAATGTTCCAAATAAAGAATGTACACGTGTTGAGGGGGGGGTTTTTAGACAGAATTGACATAGGGTTGTAGAGGGGTTTCATAATAAGATTTGACTACTAATTCGTTTCGATGGGCGATCAGATAATGGGCCATGATTACTATTTGATGACACAGTGGTTATAGCTACAGTAGTGGGAAGGCTAGCTCTTTATAAAGCCAATGCTTAAATACAAGGTGTAACAAAACTAAGTGATGATATTTTAGGGTGTGTATGATTCCCCTGTATTGAGTTTAGTGTGAAAGTAGAAGCGCAGAAAAAGCAACTTTTTTACTTTTGTATGGGCAAATTCCTGACGCTTAGGCGCTGGCCCATACAAATCACGAAAAAAATTGCGTTTTCAGCGCTGCTACTTTGTGTACACAGCGAACTCTATATTAGGAACACATAAACACCCTAAAATATTATCACTTTGTTTTATTACACTCTGTATTTACATGCGCAATCTCTCCTACTATGAGTTCTCATTCACTCACTAAAAACATAGTCTACACAGGTGATCGTCTCCAATTAGTAATTATCCATCATGGCCTAACTAGTATAGGTCGTATCGGTGTCGAAGAGCTCGTGTCGTAGAGGTCGTACAGCTACCGATATCGTGCCGTCGGAAGGTCGTGCCGGTCGGACGCGTAGCCGGTGCATAAGCTCTGACTCACGGCTGTCTGCTATTGTTTAGTGCTCTAACTACGCCACGATTCACCAAGAGGGAGTTTTCACAACGAAGGGCTTATATTAATAAAAATATATATATTTTTTGTTTTATATTTTTTTTTTACAATTAATGACGTGTCGGTTGTTTGGTCAACGTAGATATAATTATTATTCTACCAGAAGTCTACATAATTGACAACAAGGTCGTTTGGGTGGAATATTTAATATTGCCGAAAATAAAATAATAAATATGCATAAACGATAGCTTTTATATTTATAGCGCTTTATATCGAACAAATTTTGATTGATTTAGGCGACATTAAAGAACATAAAACAGCGAAAGGTCAACCAACTAATTTGAATAATGAATCATGTTTTATTACCTTTTCTTTGTTATATAATTAGAAATAAAATATAACTTACTTATTCCAAATAAAGAATTAAAACGCATTATATATATAATTCGTGGTATTATTTATAATCTGCGAAATGACACGAATTTCTAGAGACTAAACAAACCTTAAGTAGTGGCTTATGGAAAGTATCTATTGTATAAAGAATTATGTATTTTTTATGATAATAAATAAAAAATGTATTAATAAGACGGTGGTAATAATATTAAAAGTTAAAATGATAATAAGTAAATGCAAGTAAATATACCTAATTATTGTGGGTATTGCATTTGGTTATGATAATAGTCACACTTTTTTTGAAATGATAAATATTGATTGGAATTTTATATAACTTTTCAACTGCGAGTCTGCTTTATCCAATTTAAAAAACCAAACACACCAAAACATTATTGTTTTGGTGTGTTTGGTTTTTTAAATATTTTTTTGCACATTGATTGTATCTTATCCAATATATTATTATTGGATACGATACGATCAATGTGCATATTCCCTGTCCGTTACGCGCTAGACGGCCGCCCTCCCGCCGACCTTGTCTCGGCTGGGATTTATTGGTGCGTCACCACGTCACCGATCGTCGCCACGCGCCACCACTCACCACCACTCACTACCACTCACCACCACCTACAAATCCCACCACGACGCACTCCGACTGCAATCGATAGAGACCAACACGAGGTTTAAAATTTAGAAAAAAGCCTTTTAAAGTTTAGCGTTTGCGTAAACAAATTATAATATAAAACATATCCTTATTTTTATGGAACAAATAAATTAAAATAGATAAGATACAAAAATAGTATCAAACCCGTACATATTGGTGTATCAAAAACAAGGAAATACCAACAATTTTAAGGAAAAATTCGCGTATTTTTCTAGGTATAAATCTTGTGAAATATTATGCAAAAATTTCGTTAACGATTTACTTGCTGTCGGTTTATAAATAGCTTAACCGTAGCCTTAAATCTGTAGTAAGTAATATTATAAATGCGAAGGTGTGTCTGTCTGACCGTAACCTCTTCACGCCCAAACCGCTGAACCGATTTTGTTGAAATTTGGTATGGACTTACCTTGAGTCCCGGAAAAGGACATAGAATACTTTTCATTCCGACAAATGTACGTTTTCCGCGTTATAAACTAATTCTGGCGCAACGGAGTTGCGTTCGTCAGTTCAGTATATAAATCAGGCATCAAGTTTAGTATAAACGCAAAATTCCGTTAAGCTAATTTATATTCGGGCAATAAAACAAGCGAATCAGTGACGCGTGACGAGGGCTCGCCAAAGTCATCGAGGTGACATGAATTTTATAATGTGTCTTACGACACGTAGAGCCAGACGTCTAGACGGTCGGTCGCGTCGGCCCCAGCCCTGAAGGCTCTTCAGGAAGGCCGAAATACCTCGCCCCCCCCCTCTCCCCGCGCCGCCCCGCACCACCCCGCCCGCCGTGCCGCAGACACCTATTACGCAATATCGCACTTGCACCGATTTAACTTGACAATAGAGCGTATTTCAGTTTATACTTCAGATTTTCATATTTAGTATGAATCAAGTATTTCTGACTTAGACGTACCTTCGTTCTTTGCATGGCATACTAGTTTTAGCTTGTACCATTTAATCACTCTTAATGTGTGTCTAGAGGTCTAGAGCACTTCTCTACTATTTGCCATGTGTTTACAAAAGGAAGACCTTGATGATATATTTTGAAATTAGTGTAAATTATAAAATTTTATAGTTATTATTGTATCTCATCAAAATAATTTAATTAAAATGTTTAATAGATAATTTTATGCCTTGATTTTATGCATATTATACAGACTAAAGTAGAGTTTTAAATGTATACAGTTGCCAGTCCGTGTAAAATGCAGCTTGCAAATGCACCGCTCTGCCCGCAGGGTGCTCAGGTGGTCGATTTTTATCCGGACGGCTCAGTTTCCTAATTTCCTGTCCGAGAAAAAAGTCCAGCCCAGTAGCGGCTTTAGGGGAGGGCGCGGTTGGGCGACCGCTCAGGGCGACAGATAAAAAGGAACGCCAAACTTCAAAGGCGTGCGCGAATCTGCATTGGCTGATTTTTTCGAATATATTTGAATTGCAGTTATAGGACACCGAAGAAATTCTCATCCAGGGCGCTGGTAGCGCTAAAGCCGGCCCTGGTCCAGCCTTCGCAGTGATCCATTCTTATCCCCTAAGGCCTGTCTTGGATACTTTTTCGGTTCGGCTCTGAGTAGCCGTACAAAGGAAAGAATGTGATGCCCAAATGGCTAATATTGTCGAAAATCGAAATGATTTTTTGTTATTATTTTGTAAACAAAAATTTTACCCTCGATCGAAGTGAAGCAGAGAACTGTGTTGTATATTTTGCTTTTTTAGGTGTGATGATTATTTTGGATTTTATAATTTTAATTATAGGCCAAAGGATTGTAAAACTATACCAATTATTTTCATGTATTATTGCCTAATTTATCACTCATACTCCGTAAGAGCAATTATTATAACATCTCTCACATACCTAATTATGTATCTGTCGATTGTTGTCAGTCGGACCCTAATCCAACCCGCTTAATATCGCTTGATTGTTACGAATAGTCTCGAATTTACCAATTTGCGGACGGGTTTTGTGTGTGATGCGGCCTTTCCACGTTGGCAAATTACGTACAAACACAAGCTATTATGAACGTCTGGTGGAATCTAAAGGCCAGGGGATAAATATTAGGGGCAATCATAGGCAAAATGAGCCTCAATCGACTGTGCGTGCTATAGACAGCTTCGCAATATGGTGGCAATAAAGATGGCCTCGTAATGTAACAAGAACGAGACGAATCAGGTACTGGGTTTTGCCCTCAATGTCCTCGTAAAGATCTTTATGATAAGCCAACATCAGAGGTGACCTGTGACTCGAAGAAACCTTTTCGTAGGTCACCTTGAAAAGTGCATTGCAAATTGCAATAAACACTGCACGACAGAGAACTTGTTTCGTTTACATATTATACGTATCTGTTTGAAACGGACTCAAATCCTTTTGTTTTCTTTGTTTTATGTTGTTAGCACTTCGGGCAACTAAATATTGTTACGATGTGCAGTGACTAATACGAGTATTGTTACGATGTGCATTGACTAACCGGCCGGCGGCCGATAAGAAGACCTCAGCAAAATGAAATTGAAACATGGCTTGTTAAACTATTTATGTATTCTGTGACATGGCCGGTTTCCATCCAAACGGACGTAGTTTTCGCCACCAAGGAACCATTTTGGATTGTTGATCGGCAATTCGGTTCGGACGTACCGTCAATGCACACTCTCAAACTTCATGTTTCATCTTTGATGTCGATCTCTATTCTGTATAGAGAACTCTACATACGCTACGAATGTCTCATTCTTTAAATAAGCTTCGATATTATTGAAGCAGGGAGCCCTGTCGGGCGCCGGGCGGGTGCATCGGCGTCAATGCTCGGATTATTATTTGAGAAGTGCAAATGAATGCACATTGCACACTGCACATGATGGTCTCTTGCCCTTTCGACAGACGTCAGAGCAAAAATGATTCTTCGTTGTACAGTCGGTACACCGACTGTGGAATACGGATTTATTATTTATATTAATTATATTACTGCATAATGAAATTAGCAATAACGAATTAACGACGATAATGACAAAATTAACGAGGTACTTTT
Source organism: Polyommatus icarus (assembly GCA_937595015.1). Classification (NCBI taxonomy): domain Eukaryota; kingdom Metazoa; phylum Arthropoda; class Insecta; order Lepidoptera; family Lycaenidae; genus Polyommatus; species Polyommatus icarus. Next base: position 8,315,152 of record OW569336.1, on the reverse strand, counting down.
CTGTTGTATGCCTATGTACGGTATTGTTTTGTATACTAGCAAGAGGGATATCTTCATTTGTAAACGGTAACCTAATCAATAATAACTGTCAAAGTAAATTGTAGTTCAATTAAAATTAAAAATATTGGTACTGGTAAATGTCGAGCTAATTACACTGTAATCACTGAAATACTCTAATCTAAGGATTGGATTCTGAACCACATACAAGTAAATGTGCAAAATGTGCTTGATTTCACCAGACACAAGTAATGATTACTTATTAAGTTAAGTATTACATATGAGTTATGACCCTGCAGGTAACCTGATAGGTATAGGGCTTCATGGGACCCTACATTAATCTTGCTTGTTGAATTTCCCCGAATATTTGGCCATTAGTATTCCCGATTTCATCTATGACATCCTGTGGTCATTGATGATTATTGATTAGTCATAGGACCTAAGGGCTAAGACTTTAGACCACTTCAGGTTTCCTCAAAAAATATTGACTATCAGAATCGTCGAAATCGTGACACAATGGTGATAAGAATCATAGACCTAAAAACTCGATATCTATGACCCTACTTAGTTTTGCCCAAGAAAGATATTATATTGGTAATTTTTCAGGTTTTTCCAAAAATAATGACATTTGGCTACCAGATCGTCAAAATCGTGACGCATGGCGGCGATGAGTCAGCCACAGTAGCGTGACGTGCCCGATGCAACATGACACGCCTGAACTTGACCTGACCTTCCCCCTACTGCGCCCTGTTATTGGAACGTGCTTATTTATAGCTCACTAGCTAATTCACGCAGATTTGTCCTGGATACATTTCTGTACCAAAAAGATTAAGTACACAATAGTTAATTTACATACTGTAATACGTGCCGTATTATACATAAACACTACATTCAGAATACTTGGTGCCTTGGTTTAATGATGTAACCGAAAAGGTTTGATAGCCATCATTGGGTTCCCTTTGAAATCCAAGCTTATATTATCCTTATTCATATCAGTGCCCACTTAAAGAGAATGTAAGAAAGTCCTAAGTCTTAACATCGTAGAGGAGGTTTACATCTTGGAGGAAATATAGCAAAATCAATACATTTATCCAAATTGAAAATCCAGCCGAGATATACAGAACTCCACTATTGCAAGAACCTGACCAACCTGCCTGCACACAAAGCTCTTAACACAAGAGGAATAAAAAATAAAAATATTGTAACATATTCGCAAAAAGAGTTACAAATGAGCGGGTAAGTTGGAAGTCCTGTTCGGGCGGCGTGAAATGCATCCAAAGGGCGGACGACGGCTAAAACACTCGCCGTGTAGCCACAATAGACAGAAAAAACCAGTAGGCCAACTTCAAGCAAGCTGACGAATTGGCTCGAGTATCGCTGTCCGCTGTGAGCATGCTACGAATGGCTGGGCAACGCATAAATTGCAAGGCGCGCGTCGGTCGATAATATGATAATTATACTGCGTCTAAAGTATTTTAGAGAACTCTTCTAAGTCGGCTTACTGGTTGGTCCTATGTATTGTGGTATAGCCGACCACACCCCGCCCCGCGCCACCGTCGCGCCTCCCCCTCTCACATCACTCAATATTTACGCCTGTCTGGTTTCCAAAGTGAACACAATATTGTGCTTTTACATTTTACCGGCCTTTATTTATTCCCGAATACGGTAGTCGGTATTAAAGTTACAATGTAGTTCGTGCGGTAAGTATAGCTTTTAGCACCTTTAATGCGGAGAGGGAAAAATGTAGAGATTACGGAACTGTGACGCCTGTTAAATCACCAAGGATGAAGTGGTACAAAGTTCTTATATTAATACTAGCTGTCCCGGCAAACGTTGCTTTGCCATATTAATATTATAAAGTATTTCGCCCATATTATTTTATTGAAGTGACTAAATAAGTATGTTGCCATGGCAACGTCGATCGCTATCTCGTCGCACAAACAATGGTCGCGGTCAGTCTCAGGTTGTAATAATTTACTATTATTTATTCAACAAATGCACTTATCACTATATAAAGTACCGAGTAGCCGATTCTCAGACCTACTGAATATGCATATAAAATTTGGTAAAAATATTTAAGTATTATTTTAAATACATATTTATAAATTTTATAATAATTTTATTATTAAGTTATTTATTACAATGAACCGTAATGATGATAATATAATATTTTATTCTAACAACAACATGAATGAAGATAGCTTTAGCTCATGCGCCTCTTCTGAAGACTTCTACAGTGTCACTAGTGAACCAGCGTTATCTGATGATGATCTCACGGAAAATATTCCACTGGATATTAAATTAATGCAGGAGATCTTTACAAGTAAGAATCGCTGTCTTAATATAGTCCATATTAATGCCCAGAGTATCCCGGCTCACTACCAGGATCTCGTGGCAGCCTTCAATGATGTTCCAGTGGATTGTGTCATGGTGTCGGAGTCGTGGCTCAAACCTTCATTAACATCTACACTGTACCCGTTAACAGACTTCACACTAGTACGTAATGATCGCGTGATCGGTAGAGGTGGGGGTGTGTGCATGTACATCAGGAAGGGCTTCTCTTATAATATTGTTTGTCAATCTCCCAACAATTCCCGTGACTGTCTCGAATATTTATTACTTGAACTATGCGTTTCACATAGCAAAATTCTTCTTGGGGTCATGTATAGTCCGTCCTCCTCTGTCGATTATTTTGATGAGCTGGAAGTTCTGTTGGACAAATATGGTCCTTGCTATGATCACGTTATTTTGATGGGAGACCTCAACACTTGCTTGATAAAGCAAAACACAAGATCCCACAAATCACTGTCCCTTATGTCCACCATCAACTGGCATGTATTACCTCTCTCGGCCACTCACTATTCGCCCAATCACGAGCCATCGCTTCTAGACCTAATGTTTGTTTCTCAGCCAGCCAAGGTCACTAAACACGGACAACTAACTTCACCCTTTTCATACCATGCCCTGATTTACTTAACATACAGCATACGCAAGTTGAGGCGCGTTAGTGAAATCAGGATGCAACGTTGTTTTTCCGGCCTGGATGTTGATTTACTTCGTAGTGACTTTGCTAAGATCGATTGGTCTTCTCTCTACGCAGCTAGTACGATCGACTCCAAGGTTGAGATTTTTACCTCTGTTATGACAAACATTTACGACACACGCATCAGTAAAACAGATACGTGCTAAACGAATTCCAGCTCCTTGGCTCAATTCTGAGGTGAAGGTTTTAATGGTTAAACGAACTCATTGGTTAAACGAGACAAGGCTAAAATAAAATGCAAACGATACCCATCCGAATCGAATAATGAACGATATAAAAAACTACTCAATCTTTGTAATAGGAAGTGTCGTAATGCTAAACGTCGGTACATACACTCAAGTATACTTACAAATATACCTACTGCCCAGACTTGGAAATTCCTTGCTTCCCTTGGGATTGGAGGGTCTACAGCTAGGGTTCCAGTTAATTTTAAAGATGCTAATCTGCTGAACAAATATTTTACTGATCCTCCTCTCTTAATGGACCCGCATAACAAATTGAACTGTCTTCGGTTATTGTCAGAGCGTAAAAACTTTACTCATGCACCATTTTCCTTTGAGAATATTAACGAAAGAGAGGTACGTGATTGCCTCTTAAAAATCTTATCTAAAGCATTTGGGTGTGATGAGATAAGCAAAGATATTATTGTACCAGTAGCTGACTTACTCACTCCTATTATTACTCACATACTTAACTTCTCTTTAAGTACTAACAATTTTCCCTCTCCCTGGAAAAAAGCCTATGTAATTCCTTTATCCAAAGTTTCCAATCCAGATTCTCCCTCCTCTCCTTCTCGTCGTCCTCACGTTCGTCCTATTTCAATTTTGCCTATCCTGTCCAAGATCCTGGAGCAAGCAGTGAATAAGCAGTTATCTAAATACTTAGCCGAAAATCAATTGATTAATTCATTTCAATCCGGTTTTCGTGCAGGGCATAGCACTACTACTGCACTGCTGAAGGTGTCTGATGATATCCGTCAGGCCATGGACAATAGACAGCTGACAATAGTCGTTCTTCTGGATTTCAGCAGTGCATTTAACTCTGTGGATCATGATGTCTTGCTGGGTATACTTCGTACAATTGGTGTGTCGGATTCGGCACTAAAATGGTTTGATTCTTACTTGAGCAGCAGCGAATATTTACATCCTCAGGGTGGAGTACTATCTCCCACACTTTTCTCTTTATTTATAAATGAATTGTCGCGACTCATTATCTCGTTTTTCCACCTTTATGCAGACGATCTGCAAATATACACACACAGCACACTAACAGAGATAAATAATGCGATAATATATACCTTGCGAGAATCAACGATTTTGCAAATACCTTCGGTCTCCTTGTAAACCCTAACAAATCGAAAGCTGTTATCATAGGCAGCAAACAAATTCATAGCAGAGTTGACTTCCATAGCCTAGAGAATATCAACTATAATGGCAACATAATACAGATATCCAACGAGGCGAAAAATCTGGGTGTAATTTTTGACTCCCACTTATCTTGGTGTTCTCAGATCAACAGTGTTAGCAGCCGTGTAAATGGTGCTATGCATTCACTAAAGCGGCTCCAGAATTTTCTCCCTTTCCAGACTAAGTTGCTACTGGTACAATCGCTCATTCTTCCGTTGCTTGATTATGCTGATGTGGTTTACTTAGACCTGACCGAAGTGTTACTAAACAAACTGGAACGCCCGCAAAACCTTTGTATTCGCTATGTATTCGGTTTGCGCAAATATGACCACATTACTGAGTTTCGCAAGCGTCTTAACTGGCTCCCAATACGTCAGCGTCGGAATTCGCACATCCTCACGCTCCTCTTTAAACTGCTTCGTTCTCACTCACCTCAATATCTACACGAAAGGTTCTCTTTTACTCCACCTAGTGAGAGACCAGTTCGCTTCTGTACAATTAAAAGACCACTTGTTATTCCTCACTGTGATACGAGTACAATCTTCTATGAGGGCTCATTTTCGTGTAAGGCGGCGCAACTATGGAACAGTTTGCCAGATCACATTCGTGAGGCACCGTCTGTTTCCACATTTAAATTAAGATTAAAACGTAACTATTTATCACAGGTGTAACTTACTTCTAATATATATTTTAGTTACAAAATTTTGCTTCTTCATATCACATAATATCTATAATTTTTATTATGTTAAAATTACGTTCATTTATATTGTATGTAAGTATTGTATATGTATGTTTATTTATATATGTTACTTATTTAAGTATGTAGGTATATTAATATATTATGGATTTAGCTATAGGATTTAAGTGTTAGTATTATGTCTTTATTGTACTAGTTTAAATGTTGTCTTTAGTGTACATTGCCCTGTTTTCACACCATTTTATATCCACTACTGTTTATGGTTTGCTGGAAGAGATCTCTTAAAGAGATAAGTACGCTAATGTTATATTGTCACTTTTATAAATGTTATGTTTTAATTTTGTACATAAAGAGAATAAATAAAATAAAGCCGTTTCGGAGGAGTTTGCGGACTAACATTGTGACACGAGAATTTTATATAATACTAGCTGTCCCGGCAAACGTTGCTTTGCCATAATAAGAAAGTATTTCGCCCATATTATTTTATTGAAGTGACTAAATAAGTATGTCGCCATGGCAACGTTGATCGCTATCTCGTCGCACAGACAATGGTCGCCGTCAGTCTCAGGTTGTAATAATTTACTATTATTCATTCAACAAATGCACTTATCAATATATAAAGTACCCAGTAGCTGATTCTCAGACCTACTGAATATGCATATAAAATTTGGTAAAAATCAGTAAAGCCGTTTCGGAGAGGAGTTCGTGGACTAACATTGTGACACGAGAATTTTATATATAAGACTAGCTGTCCCGGCAAACGTTTCATTTCCATATTATATAAAGTATATCGCCCGTATTATTCTATTGAATTAGTGACTAAATAAGTATGTCACCATGGCAACGTCCATCGCTATCCCATGACCCGCGTCGCATAAACAATGGTCGCTCAAGGGTCGCTCATTATAGACAAATAATTTGCAATAAAATAAAATTGCGACTATAATTACAGATCTAAGCTATCCTATCTCTCGAGTTGGAAAAAAGCACACATTTAAAAAAAAGAAACATTAAAATCGGTTAAGTAGTTTAGGAATCCATCGCGGACAAACATCGTGACAGGAGATTTATATATATTAGATAAGATTTAACACTAAACTAAAGGGTTTTTGATTATTGTGATAAAATAATCTAAAAACCCCTAACCTCCTTTCTGAAGTCAGTTATTATCAGGGCGAGCGAAACGAGCCAACAACCTGAGCAGTTTTATGGTACACTCGGAAAAACTATCTCGCCTATTGATTTGTGCCTTAACATAGTAATTTTTATTTATATGTAGATGTGTTATTAATTATCATCAGTCATTCAAGATTTGGTTACATAAAAAATTGCCTTAAACATCATAATTACCACGCAGAATTCAGAAAAACGACGCGAGCCCTCACAAAACTCGGCTTTTAGCCAGTAAAAAGAACTGCTCATTTACTTACATTGCATAAAATAAATGTCTGACCATTCTACTCTAGGCATAATAATATTATATTTTAGACTCGAGCAAATGTCCAAAGTCTGTCTAGACGTAGTTTTAGTTCGATGTAACCTTTATACAACCTTTTCAAAATGTTCTCTACATAATCTACATTAAATCGTTAATACTTAAGAATTCTGAATTCAGCTCATAGATTGAAGACTATAATAATATATCATACAAGTAGGCACCGAACTTTTTAAGGTTAATAATATAATCTGCTAAATGCTTCTAATAACACCCATGGTCAGAGACAAAGGGTTTAGAATTTAGATGGAATTTCAGTTCTATAAGCATTAAGCGATGCCAGTTGCCACAATTTATCAATGAATACGTAGATGTCTATAATTTCTGTCAAGCTCACAGTAAGCCTTTTTTCAGTTTAGCTTAACAACTTAACCTCGTAACTACATTTACTTTTTAACTCCTAAAAATCGGAAACGGGTTAATGACAGTGATGGCCATACTAACTCTACATTGAATGGGCTAGTTACTAAATGCCTTGGTTATTTGTTCAACCAGCTTTTTAACCTATTACAACAAGTAAGTATATTATATTCTATCCAGACTTTTTAGTCAACAAAATAATAATATTTTATTATTTCAAATCATAGTAACATTCAAAAGCTTATAATTAAGACACTGTTTAGGTTTATTTCAGTACAAATTCAGTATTTAGCGAATCGAAAATCGGCCAGTATTTAAAAACAAAAAACTGTGTCTACGAGTATGAGCCACGAGGCACCAGCCGCACCACTATAAGGTACGGGTAACGGGTTTGTATTTTAAAATCATTTCGTATTCCAGCCTCTCCATAATATCTAAGGGCGGCAAGCATTGCATCTCCGGAGCTATTCGTTTCTCAAGTATACAGTATGAAGGTGGAATATTTATTGCAGTACAGTACCACCAGACAAGGGATCTGGAGCCGCGCCAGATTCCCTCCCGCTCAAATATTTACGTATTACGAATTCAGAAAATTTATTGGAAGATCTCGTAATATTTTAACATTATGTAAAATATTGAATAACGTGATTACGTTGGAAATGTCTGCTGACTCTACGGCTTTGTTCGTTGTGAGTCATTTCTGATACGCTCTACAGTACACAGTTAGCTGCCACCGTTAGTCCACTGTCTTCCTGCTATAGTGTTAGCTATTTTTAACCCCCGACAAAAAAGACGGGTGTTATAGCTTTTCAGTCATTAGTTTAGTGATTAGTAAGAAAGTTCAAGACAATTTTGAATGCTGAATAGTCTAGTCGTGCAGCTTGCACTCCTCAAAAAGCTCATATTAAATGAATGTATCTTTTTAATCGAATATGACTAACACTCAGACAGTAACAGTGTGCAATATTACATCAATATTTAAAAAGTTTATTATGGTTTAACTACGAGAGAAGTCACGAAATCTATACTTAAGGGGCCGGGTACCCTCGAAATTCTCATACATACGTATTATTCCAAAATCATTTTCTCATACGACAATATTTAACATGTTTGAGTTGTTTTTCAGTTTAAAATAGTAATTATTTATTTATTTATTTATTTATTAAAAACTTTATGCACATACAAGTACAAAGGTGGACTTAATGCCTAATGGCATTATCTACCAATCAACCTTTGGGCGATACAGAAACAAAATTGTATAGGTGTCAGTCAAGTTACCAGAATAAGAAAAAAATCATATAAAAAATTATTTAAAAAATTATCTATGTTCCTGCACAAAAATTTACTTCAAAATACTTAAACATTAAAAAAAATATATTTTTAATTTTTTTTAGTTAAATTTACTAAAAAAAATAAAAACAAAAAAAATGTTTTTTTTTTAATTTTTTTACTACAAAATATTTAAATACCAAAAAATATTTTTTAGAGTTTAAATTTTTTGTAGTAAATTAACTATTTATTTATATATTTTTTAGTGTTTTACTCTATTTTTTAGTGTTTAAATATTTAGTAGTAAATTTACTAAAAAAAATTTAAAGCAAAAAGAAATTTTGTTTTTAAATATTTTGAAGTAAATTTTTGTGCAGGAACCTAGGTAATTACTATTTTAAACTGAAAAACAACTCAAACATGTTAAATATTTTCGTATGAGAAAATGATTTTGAAATTACGTTTGTATGAGAGATTCCAAGTGTACCCGGCCTCTTAATATTATAAATCCGAAAGTGTGTCTGTCTTTATGTCTATTTGTCTTCACGCTCAAACCGCTCAACCAATCTTGATGTTTGTCATGTAGATGTCATGGAGACTTTGAGTCCCGGGAAAGGATATAGGATAGTTTTTAAGGAAAAATGTACGGTTCTCGCGCGATCAACGACTTTTGGTGCAACGGAGTTGCGGGCATCATCTAGTATACAAATGTTGAGATCTAATATTATGTTCTGCGACTCGGTTAGTGTTTTAGAGCACAACCTAACAACCATTTTTATCTTTCTTCCAACATTGTATGGCGTATTGGCGTGTCACGGTGTCAGTATGGAGGACACGGCTCCTGAGCCAAACTGGGAGTGTCCGTCTGCCCCCGATATACCTGTCCGCCTGTCCGCAGATTATACCGCAATAACCTAATTACGCCCGTCCGTTGTTCACGACCAAATACTAATAATATGCCTGTTACTAACGACCACTCGCGTAGATTGTGTTAAAGTTAATCCCGGTTTAAATATCATGTGTTCATCTCATTTCTGTCTTTTTTTGTAGCAACATAAAGTAATTTATTGTTAAATACGGCAATCGAAAAAGATAACACGATTTTTAACCAAAGGTTAACTTTAACCCAGGTCCGGAGGCTCATGTGAATGAATGTTGTTAAAAGTTGATACATTTAACATATTGCCGCAGGTAGTAGGCACTAGGCTGTGCCTTATAGCTTATTATCTTGTCCTTGGTATTTTATTTATCAGTATACTGTATATAATTATTCTCGAAAATTACCAATCTTACATAATATAATTTTTTTATAAAAGGACAATTTCTTAACGCGAATGGATTATAGCATCTCTAACCAATAAGGATCTTGTATCTACACTTCATTGTAGACGCTATGCGAAACATCTTTTCAAAAGTAGTAGAAAACCGCGGAGTACTTTTTTTAGTTTAATTTTAAGTACTAGTTAAATGTTGTATGTATGTAATTCCTTGTGTTATTGTTATTTAACTCTGGCTGTGTTCTGTCCTTTGTATGATTAATAAAGTTATTTTTATTTTAAAACAATTCAACTATTAATTTCAATATTGCAACAAAGTGAACCGTTTTATAAGTGTCTTTCGAACTACGACTCGACGATGTCTGAAAAAAGTACATTAGAATAGTATGAATTATACATTCCGGTCGTCAGGTGCCTAGTCTCAATCCACGATCTATTTTGTAACCTTTGTTTCACCGTCATTATAGAGGTCGTGATATAAATTCAACGTAATAACACTAAGAGCACATAATTTTTTCTTACGAGCGCTACGTTAAAAAGAGAGATTTAATGATCAATTAACTTTGATATCAAGATTTTTATTTCAGTAAAATTCTTCGTTAAATTAAAGTTAAGTGATCATTAAATGCTTGGACAACCGTTAACCGAAATTATTTACAAAATGGACTAAGAAACAAGCAGACGACTAATCGCCTGATAGTTACCGATTGCCGTCGCCCATACGTACTCGCAATACCAAAGAAGTTATAGTAGATAGTTTGGCATGGTTATAGCGTTTATAACTGTTAAAGATAAGTAAGTATTATTAGTTTAATTATAGAAATAAGATCACAGACTCAGGCTTAACTTTAGAACGAATAAATAGAATCTAAATCATGAATTGTTTGTGGTGCTGTTGGATTTTACTATATTGCCACCACAGATAACAGAATTAATTAATTTATTGCCAATGAAAAATAAAGACAAGTAATAAAATGCAGAAATGCAGCTGTGCACGATAACAGAGTTTTTACAGCTGCTGTAAGGGTAATGTTTCCACCAGAACTAAGTTGCGAGGAATGTGTTTTTTAGATCCAATAGCATCGCTGGGCCTAGTCAGGGTCAGGCAAATAAAGCAATTTTATTTGTTTTCAAAAACAAAGCTCGCAATGTTCTAGGGCAACGTTTAAAGAGTCCGGGTGCCATCGCAATTCTCATACAAACGTAATACCAAGATCATTTCCCATACGAGAATATTTATCATATTTGATTTATTATTCAGCTTAAAATTGTAATTACCTCGTATTTCCCCCCTCAATAAAAAAAAAGAAAAAAAAAGGTTCCTGTACAAAGATTCACTGCAAAATATTTACATACCAAAAAAATGAACGATTACAATTTAGTATGTAAATATTGTATTGGTATATTAATAATTAATATACCCGAACTCTTAACATACCCTGACAGCTGTAAAAAACACTCGCACCTGCATTTCTGGATTTTATTGCAATCCCCAACGTCCATTGGGGATTGCAAGTTGTTTTTATATTTTTAACCGACTTCCAAAAAACGAGGAGGTTATATGTTCGGCTGTGGATTTTTTTTTGTATGTTCAACGATTACTCCGCCGTTTGAGAACCGATTTTCGAAATTTTTGTTTTGTTGTATTAGGTTTCACTCCAATTTGGTACCATGTTCACAAAAGTGGTGACCTAATGATGGGATCCATGAGTAATCGAGAGAACTCCTCGAAATTTATATGGAAACATATGGTGATTTTGGTTTCATAAGAAGCATCCTAAGCATATGCTAGCAAAACGCAAGATTTTGCACCAAGGTATACTATGGTTCCGAAGATACTAAGAGAACTCCGGATTCCTTATAGATACAAGTTTGGGAGTTTAGGCGCTGTTTTAAGAACTGAAAGCATATGCTACTATGCAAATTACATTCATCGTCATCATCATCATTATCATCATCATTATAATCATCATTACCAAGTCAGGGTCACCAATGTCACCAAATTCAACCTTATATCCAGAGCATAAGGCACACATTAACTGACATTACTTCTGAGAAGTTAAAGTTGCTTCGACCATGTAACATTCTGTCTCACTTCGCCGAGATATTCTGGAAAACAACCTAATTTCAAACTTTTGCATCGCGTTTAGTCGCGAGAGCCGCGGCTCGGCGCGGCGGCGCGGCGGCGCGGCGCGGGCCGGGTACCTACCGTACTATGTAACACTATACAGTGCGAGGCGTCCGCGTGTGCGACAAGTCGAGCGAGTGCCAGCCTATTGAAACTAGTCCGGTGACCGGCTACTTAGCACGTCACACGTGTTCACTTCGATTTTTTTTAAATATATTGTTTAAAATTATCTGCAGGCTGCAGCTGATATTATATTTTGTAAGTGTGACTGTAATAAGATACCTACGTAGAATAATATACAGGTGTATTATTCTACGTATAGTACGCGATGGCTTACTAGGTAACTAAAAAGAGTGAAATTATTATTTTTAACAAAAAATTAAAACCGACTTCCAAGGTAAAAACAATAATAGCATCCTTAAATATGAACTAAAAAGTATCAAATAATAATTATTCCTATCTAATAGTGCCTTTTTCCGAATTCGGCTAAAACTCAACTTTTTCTGTACTCAATCTTCATAATTTTGAAGTCGGTGCCAGTTCCAAAAGTTTCAAATATTCTGTCAGAGAACTGAAGATTCATCTGGTACCGACTTCAAAATGATGAAGATTGCTTATTACATTACTTATTACATACAGGATGCTATTATTGTTTTTACCTTGGAAGTCGGTTTTAATTTTTTGTTAAAAATAATAATACTGTCAATAAATTTATTAATTCTATTATCTGTGGTGACTGGTAGCAATACAATGAAATTCAACAGCACTGCAAGCACTTAAGACTTAGATTGTAGTGATCCGTGTTAAAGTTTAACCTGTGTCTGCACTCTGCACTTTGAATACACCTATCCTTAGAATTAAACCAACACACACCTTTAATTTTGATAGTTGTTAATATAACCATGCATGACCTAACTGAAAAAAAAGTTCAACAAAAAATAAGCAACTAAAGAACCGAAAAAAAATACCAACAAAAAAAATCAACAAAAAACTGAAAAAATTTAATTATACGTCAATGTTGATAGTTTTTAATTTTCTTTACATGCTCGAACTATGTCCACTGGATGCAGTCGGGTCGTGTACTGCGGCGGGCGGCTGAGGGCGGCTGAGGGCGGCTGAGGGCGGCTGAGGGCAGCGGAGGGCGGGCAGAGGTCGCGCGGTCGCCGCAAGGACACTGCAGTCGCCCTCGCGCCCTTTCGCCGCCCTGCACCGCCCTGCACCGCCCCCGCTCCCACGCTGCATCGTAATGACGTCTATGATGTTATTATACTCTGTACTTCACACAACTTCGTCAGAAGGCAGGTTGTGTTATAGAATATGTGTGTGTGAGTGTGTATAATTGTTAGGCACGCTCTGCAACCTTAACGCTTAACGGTTTGCAACAAAGAGTTGGGCAACATCTAGATATCATACACATCACAATAATTTATAACTTGGTAGCGTTTGCCCGCAGGATTCCTCGCATGAAATAATATGCGCGTACAAACTTTGACAAAAATATACTCTAGTCTCTAGTTCTGTTTCTGATAGGCTTCTCCTGAGCGTAGGATAGAGTAACGTACAAGCTTGCTACACTGCGGCACTTCTCTGTTCTACGCTTCTATGCTAACGCCTGCGCGGTCCAGTGGTTCAGAGCGTAGCTCTTGATTTGGTCGTCGGTTCGATTGCCGCGTTGGAAACATGTGATTTTCAATTAAAACTTATTATTCGGGACTTAACGCTACTTATTTAAATAGTAGTGCTACTATGAGTACATACTTTTTCTCGACGTTTCGGCCGTGTTGCACAATTAATGTTAGACAACTCGAGGGTAGTCGAAGATCAGACGGCCCGGTGCAAACGAAGACATCGCGCTCCTGCAGTCCCCTCGTGACCACGGCCGTTGCAACACGGCCGAAACGTCGAGAAAAAGTAGGTACTCATAGTAGCACTACTATTTAAGTAAGTAACGTTAAGTCCCAAATAATAAGTTTTAATTATAATGGAACGCGAAAGTTTAAAATGTTATGATATTTTCAAGTTTGGCTAGCACAATGCAGGCTGATCACCTGATTGTCTGACAAGTTAAAGATGATCCAAGCGTCGGATGGGCATGTTAAATTCGGTCGTATGCCTGGTCTCTCGCTAGTCGTGTCGGTCTTCAGTCCCACTGGGTTATGAGAGTAAAGGAATAGAGAGTGCTATTGTATACTGCGTACATACTTGGGCACTATAAATGGTGTGGGAGGTAGCTGTTTTTACTCTAATCAGCTGATCTCGTCTGCTCTACCCCGCTCTAGTCTGCTGTAGCACTTTAGATAACTTTAATCTTTATCTTTTCAGTAAACGATATTTTTAAGTTCCATAACTTTTATGAAATAATCGGCCAAGTCGGACTCGCTCACAAAGTGTTCCGTACCGTTATAGAGGAAAAATAGGACAAAAATGGTGTTTTTATATGGCCCTTTTAGTTTTTAATTTTATTTTTATTAATTAATAAATAACACATTTACTTAATCAAGAACTTTGTGAAAATTTTAAGAGCCTACCTACCTGTTTCCATATTTATTCAAATCGAGCAAAAAAGGCCAAAAAAAATTACGTATGTTGTATGTGAGCCTTCCTTAAATATTAATTATATTTTGTTATTAGTATTTGTTATTATTACGGCAACAGATATACACAATCTGTGAAAATTTCATAACTCAAGCTATAGCGGTTCTTGAGATAAAGCCTGTAGACAGTCGGACAGACGGACAGACATCGAAGTCTCAGTAACAGGGTCCCACTTTTTCCCTAAAAATATCTAAATACAATTAAAAATCACCACGAACGGAACCCTAAAAATATCTAAATACAATTATTAAAAATCACCACGAACAAATCCACTAAGTAATTAAGAGGTAGTCTTCGAGAAAAGTGTTGAAAATATAAAAGGGCTCTAAGTTCTCACGCATCTCCAATATTGGAGGAATCTGAAATTGCTCATAGATTCCACTTTTATTGGGAAAATTTTATGGGATCATTATCTTTTATAGGTAAAAAATATCTTCTCACACTCAAATTGTGAAATTCTTTGGGAGTACTCATATATTTGCAATATTTTTTTTACTTCTCTATATCAATACAACAGATCAAATGTTTCAAAAGTGTTATATTCTCATAAATAGCAAAGAAATCCACCGGCCGAGGTCAAAGTTATGACTTATGAGTATAATACCCTCTTTTTGGAACTTGGTTAAAAGTAATAAGTTTCCAAACAAGTTTCAACCAGTAGCAAGTAGCCAAATATATCTATACGCTTATTAGCACTAATCGATTGCCTATTGTTAATAATTGTACTCGACTATTGTTACTCGGACGTAAGCAGAATTAACGGTGTGCTTAAATTGGCTATAAGCAACTTCGTAAATGGTAGTAGCAACGCGCCCAGTCCATCTGGCAACATGTTGTCTGCTGAGTATAATATGATCATTGGCCACCATAGAAAGGGTTGCTGTAGAAATCACTAAGTGACAGATTAAGAAACTGGTCACTTGTCTCTTAAAAATTTCATTGATTATTATATTTTCTTTCGAATTTCTACTGCAGAGATCGGTATTCAACTATTCAATCCTCCAATATTTGGACTATCATGATAGACCTATGTGAAGTTAGCAACCGAGTTCAAGGTAAATGGTTTTTATATATGCCATTCGATTGTACCCGGAGTGTACCCGATTGTACCGCAATTAAAATCGTTTGTACCTAAATAGGGTAGAAATGGGGGGGTGGTAAAGTTTGCTTAGCAACCGACATAAAGATACCGGAATTTCAACAATGCCATCAGAAAGAGTATCGTTTGTACCGGATTGTACCCGTCTTTAAAGTTCAATTTATTTTTATTTTACAAAAAAAAAAACCAAAAAAACCAAAAAAAAATATTATGAAGCTCTGAGTAAAATTTTGTATATTTTATCGTTTGTACCTCTCAAAAACAGAAAGATTATTAAAGAAGGATACTATTCACTTTATATTCACACAAAATTTTACGAGGTACAAACGATTTTTCATATAGTAACAACGTCGGAGATTCGATCTGTCTTGACGAATTTTCCTATATCTTACTATACAACTCGGAGTTAAATTTTGCAATTTTTATCATTTGTACCTCTCCAAAACATAAAGATTATTGAAGACAATACTATTTTATTTATACTCTCTTAAAAATTCCTGAGGTACAAACGATTTTTCATTTACGAGTAGTAACAACGTCAGAGATTCAATCGGTCTTGATGAATATTCCTATATCTTACTATAAAATTCGGAGTTAAATTTTGCATTTTTTATCGTTTGTACCTCTCCAATATTATATCAAATATACTCACACAAAATTTTTCGAGGTACAAACGATTTTTCATATAGTAATAACGTTGGAGATTCGATCTGTCTTGACGAATTTTCCTATGACTAACTATGGAACTCGGAGTTAATTTTTGCATTTTTTATCGTTTGTACTTCTCCAAAACAGAAAGATTATTAAAGAAGATACTATTTTCTTTATAATTACTTAAAAATTCACGAGGTACAAACGATTTTTCATATAGTAACAACGTCAGAGATTCAATCGGTCTTGATGAATTTTCCCATATCTAACTATGAAACTCCGAGTAAAATTTTGCATGTTTATCGTTTGTACCTCTCCAAAACATAAAGAATATTAAAGAAGATACTATTCACTTTATATTCTCTTAAAATTTTTTGAGGTACAAACGATTTTTCATATAGTAACAACGTCGGAGATTCGATCGGTCTTGACGAATATTCCTATATCTTACTATGAAATTCGGAGTTAAATTTTGCATTTTTTATCGTTTGTACCTCGCCGAAACAGGAAGATTATTAAAAAAGATACTATTGTCTATATAATCACTTAAAATTCACGAGGTACAAACGATTTTTCATATAGTAACAACGTCAGAGATTCGATCGGTCTTGATGAATTTTCTCATATCTAACTATGAAACTCCGAGTAAAATTTTGCATGTTTTATCGTTTGTACCTCTCCAAAACATAAAGAATTTTAAGAAGATACTATTCACTTTATATTATTCACACAAAATATTTCGAGGTACAAACGATTTTTCATATTATAGTAATAACGTTGGAGATTCGATCTGTCTTGACGAATATTCTATATATTACTATGAAATTCGGTGTTAAATTTTGCAACTTTTATCATTTGTACCTCTCCAACACAGAAAGATTATTAAAGAAGATACTATTTTCTTTATAATCACTTAAAAATTCACGAGGTACAAACGATTTTTCTTATAGTAATAACCTTGGAGATTCGATCTGTCTTGACGAATTTTCCTATATCTAACTATGGAACTCGGAGTTAATTTTTGCATTTTTTATCGTTTGTACCTCTCCAAAGCATAAAGAATATTAAAGAAAATACTATTCACTTTATATTCACATAAAATTTTTTGAGGTACAAACGATTTTTCATATAGTAACAACGTCGGAGATTCGATCGGTCTTGACGAATATTCCTATATCTTACTATGAAATTCGGAGTTAAATTTTGCAACTTTTATAATTTCTAACTCTAAAAACATAAAGATTATTCAAGAAGATACTATTCAATTTATATTCACACAAAAATGTTCGAGGTACAAACGATTTTTCATTTAGTAATAACGTTGGAGATTCGATCTGTCTTGACGAATTTTCCTATATCTAACTATGGATCTCGGAGTTAATTTTTGCATTTTTTATCGTTTGTACCTCTCCAAAACAGAAAGGTTATTAAAGAAGATACTATTTTCTTTATAATAACATAAAAATTCACGAGGTACAAACGATTTTTCTTATTGTAACAACGTCAGAGATTCGATCGGTCTTAATGAATTTTCCTATATCTTGCTATAAAACTCGGAGTTAAATTTTGCATTTTTTATCGTTTGTACCTCTCCAAATCAGAAAGATTATTGAAGAAGATACTATTCACTTTATATTCACACAAAATTTTTCGAGGTACAAACGATTTTTCATATACTAACAACGTCGGAGATTCGATCTGTATTGACGAATTTTGCTATATCTTATATCTTACTATAAAATAAAGATAAAAAATACAAAATTTTAGTCGGAGCTTCATCGTAATTTTTTTTTTTTTTTTTTTGTAAAATAAAAATAAATTTTACTTTAAAAACGGGTACAATCCGGTACAAACGATACTCTTTCAGATGGCATCATTGAAATTCCGGTATCTTTATGTCGGTTGCTAAGCAAACTTTACCACCCCCCCCCATTTCTACCCTATTGAGGTGCAAACGATTTTAATTGCGGTACAATCGGGTACACTCCGGGTACAATCGAATGGCATATATAAAAACCATTTACCTTGAATTCGGTTGCTAACTTCACATAGGTTCATGATAGTACTATTTTTTTAAAGAGGAGTCTATAGTCTATACTTTCAGCAATTTTAAATCAAAACAGGCGACACCAAAACTGCCCTTGAGAAGGTGCTAAACTTTAGAGATTTATATAACTCAAAGAAATTAGAGGTCATAATACGCCAACGTTAGTAACCACCTCATCAATTTCGATTGTCCTGAATGGTTAAAGTGCTGACGCCGTAAAAGTCGAGAGACATAAGGACTCGCCTAATATGTGTCTGTCCGCATTACAGTCGCGCGCGTGTCGTCTACGTGTTACTCAACCCTAAGTATAGTTTGCACTCATGTGTCAAACATCACACGTCCTCAAATCCGATGTCAACGCCTCCTCGAACCTTCACGAATTTAACTCACAATGAGCCGCGATACTTTTGTATGCGCCCGCGCACAATACCTATTCAGATTTATTGACTCGCTGAATCGACGACCGTCGATCCGACCGCGGCGGCCGGTCGCTCACCCTGCATTATAAATGCATCGTTATATTCTTTAAGGGGACAAAGCGAGCCCAAATTTTAAACCAGCATAATAATTTAATTCGATCGGCGCGCTCGAGCCGCGATCAATAGCAGCATCAAAGGATTTATTGCACATCATGCCAATTTGCAGCGCGCCTGGAAGATTGACCGAAGGTTTTTATGTTGAAGATTATTTATTATTCTTTACGATCAAAGTGAGTATATTAAAGGCAACCCTAATTTTCAATTTTTGCCGACGCGCTTTTGAAAAATGCAAATGCTTGTGCATAATGTTCGTCCCGTCAAACCAAGACATATAAATGAAATTGTTTAGACAGTTTATACGACGACTTTTTAGTTTTTGCATATAGTTGCAACTGAATATGTGCGACGCTCGGATATAAAATTCGACGCCTATTTCTAATTCCGCTGAGGTGAAAACTAACGGGGTGTATGTCTGTCATGCTCTCATACATAATACATAACAATAGCAATGCGGCAGGTGCCAAGTAGGTGGCCTTACCTGACATTGTTTTATGATTCACTCGTGTCTCGGACTCCCATTATGTCCTCCATGTATGTTGCGTAACACAAGAACATATTGTATGCTATGAAATTGTTCGAACTCCATCTTACATGTTTTATAGGAGTTTATTGTGTCCTACAGAATGTAAAATGAATACAATATTAATATGTTCGTCGTATTCATTTTCGCGGTATTTAAAATTTACAAAATGAGAAAACAATGTTATAGTTGTATTAAAATATATATTACATTCGATAAAATAATATAATACAGTTTACAAGAAATTAACGAGTTAAGAGATAAGGACGCAATACACACAATATTTTTCTACTTAATTTTTATAATATATGTTTTAAATAATACATTAAATATTACATTTATAATGGATAATATAATAGATATTATGATACTCTTTATGGTCTATGGATAATACGAGTACTATAATATGGCTATTCGATTCAGACTTGTGAAAAATTTAATTCAATGTATCATAGCCTGTAAGCTTTAACTAGTTTAACTTGAATTTTTCGCAATAGATCTTTACAATTCTTAGCAAGTTCGATAACACGTCTCGTAGGTGATTGAGGGATGATCATCTGCAGATGATCGAGCACCAATCCTGCATCGTACCTCAATTCAGCTTCCTCCTCTTTAGTAAGCCTGTAATGATCCTTAATACTTTTCAATTTCTTGATCCTCTTGAGTTGCGCGAACAAACCGAGATAAAGCGACTTCACATGGGTCTGTACAGCGTTCCAAACGTGCTCATATTTTACCCTGATTAAATCACTAACGATCGCATCCCCCGGCAAACGATTTTCGACTGGCTCTATTTTTAGTATTTCTCGGTCACAATCTACACAATACTCTCCGTACTCCTCTATTTGACGGCGAAACTCTATCGACTGGTTGTCCATTTGGGCCCCCAATTCTTCCAAGGTGAGTGATCCGTTACCTACTGCTTTCAGATCGTGGTTTAGTTTTTCTATTTCATTTTCTACTTTTAAAGCGTGAATCAATATCTTACCCGACTTTTCCAAGAATCCTTTTTCAATTTTGCGCCGCAACGCATTCTCTTTCTTCGCTAATTTTTTATCAATTTTATTTATCAACGAATGGGCTTGTGTTTTAATACTTTCGGCGACTACGGATAGTTTTGATTCGATGTTGTCATATAAATCATGCAGGTTAACGCAAAAGCTGCGTCCCAATTTTATTCTCTTCTCCACATGGTATTCTGAAAATAAATTAAAATTAGCGATCTAGGCATATTTCAATGTTATATGCGTCACATGCAGGAATTTCTCTTAGTAAATTGTATAATACCTATCAAAGGATTTACTAAATATCAAAACAAGTATCCGCTTACATCCTACTTTTAAGAACTACATACTTCAGAGTACTTACTCAGCTTACTCCTGCAGTTGTGTCTGCATATCTTTTTGAAATCTCTTAACGTCCGTATAGACACATGCAAGTCCATTGCTCTCAGTTTGAACTCATTTTCTAATTGCGGCTTTTCATCAACTTCATCTTGAACTTGTTTCATTAATGGATCCATGGTTGAGTTTTTTAAAACAGCGAGCTCTTCTAGCGTATAATTCAAATGATCAGCGGGATCCCCTACCAAAAGTTCAAGTTTGTCGACATGTTTCGAATGGATTTCAGCAACTTCTTGTGCGTGCTCAGTGTAGTTTGACATTATCTGTTCTTTATAAGATTGTCTGTCGTAAATGTAGTCAATGAATGTCATTATATCTTCGGCATCCACCAAGCTCTCGTTAGTTGGGCACTCGTGATAAATGCTGTCTTTACCCAATACTGAAAAGGTTAAAAATATAAGTTGGTATCACTTTAAACTATGTGTAAGACAAAGTTAATACAATAGATATTTCTTAACGAAATTTAATTGAGTATCTACTTACCCCATTTCGTCGGAGTTCGTGGTTGTACAATTTTATCTTTTCCTGCACTATAGCTTGCATCGTTTTCTGCACTCGAAATACTGCCTCCATCGATTTCTCCACTCGCAATATTTTCTTCGCCACTTTCTGTGCTTAAATCATCGCTTTGATCGCTTTCTCCAGTTGAAACATTGCTGTTATCACTTTCTCCAGTTAAAATGTTGCTTTCATCGAATTCTGCACTTAAAACATGATCTTTAATGTTTTCTGCACTTAGATTATTGCCTTCGTAGCTCTCTTTATTCAGTGCCATCGATGTCGTCAAGTGTTGGTTAAAAAACACATACAAGACTATTAACAGCGAATACAAAAACGTCAGAGACATGGTTAATGTATTTGACGTCTACACCGGGTTCAATACTTTGATCAAAACAATGTCGTATCGGAGTACTTAGTGTTTGAACAAATTCGATGACATTATTGTACTGAGGTTCTCATTGAAAATATCGCTATTTATTGTATACGAAAAGTGACGGTTATCATAAAACAATAAAGTAATAAGCTTTTCTAATTGTAATAACGTCATAGTCATTGTAATACTTGTAATATAGGTCATGCCTGGATTTATTTACAACCGCATCGAATGCATAACAATGTCTTAATTAACGGTTTATCAATGTTCACCTTAAAATTGGCAATTTTGTTTTTCTGTAAGTTACCTAAACCAACTCGTTAAGATTTTTTCTACGTACGATGAAAAAAAAGTTTAATACAATACTTTTGTAGACTTAGTAATGTCCTATGAATTTTATAGTATTTTTGGACATTTTTTGTTACATTTCAGTGTAATGAACCAACTTAGAGTCGTAAAAATAAGATAGCCACACTGCAATTAAATTTTTAATGTCTCTCTGTAAACAAACTGAAACATACCGTGCGGTCGTTCACATCTTTTAAACGAAATTACGAGAACTTTAAACTATTTGCTAATGTTTTAGTTAATAAAGAAAGTACGTGCTTAGAACCAAGAACAATTTCAGTGGTATCTTGAGGTACACGTAAAAGATAAATAATAAAGTGTTTTAAGGTGGTAAAACTTTAAGTTACCTATAGGCTATAGTAATGTTATTTGTAAGGCATAAATGCCTTCATTACACCTACCGAATAGAGTGGCGACTTGGCGAGACAGTGCCCCCGGCTGAGCACATCCATATAAATTTTAAACATACCGAGTGCTTGGCCGAGTGCACTGCCACTCTAGTCGATAGGTGTAATAAAACCTGTATTTTTGAAGTGAAAACTTCTTTAGCGGCGTTGAGCACTTTTGTGGGATGGGTAAGAACTGTGAAACTCGCGTCAGATTTTCGTGTTGATCGAAAAACCATAGAAAACGCGTAAGACGGTTGGAACTTGGAGAGTAGTGTTTTGTGACGAACTCGAACTCGAACGAAATGTACAGTCGGGGAAATGAGTTGTTTAGCAGAAATGTACAGTCGGGGAAATTAGTTGCTCAGCAGAAATGTACAGTCGGGGAAATTAGTTCTTTAGCAGACGCGCTGATTAAGGCCGCGTTTGCACCTGCAAGGCAACTGTCGCGAGAAGTGTCTGACAGTCTGTCTTACAGCAGCTTTTTTTTCGATTGTCGATATTTTTTAATCGATTGTAAGGGTTTCGATTAATTAATTAAAACGATCGTTTTTTATATTTTTTTTAAATCGATTTTCATAAAAAATGGGTTAAAAAATAATGCACAACGTTAATAATCAAGTTTTCACTTCTGCCGGCACTCCCGGAGTGCAACCCGTCTTTTTTTTCTTAGGAAGTGAATACAAGAATAGGGATGATGACAAGGTCAAAGATTAGCGAATTTTGTTAATAAAATAAAGAAATCATGGTAAAAAATAAGTGTTCCTAAAATTTCAGCTCGATAGCATTTGTATTTTTTTTTGCTATGCGCCTTCAAAGTTGGATAATCAAGTCGATTTTTTTTTCAATCTAATTTCTTAATATTTCTATACCATTCGATAACTTATGCAATTAAAAGCAACTTTTGTTATGAAACCACTTTCATAAACGCAATATTTAATATACCTATCGAACAAAGCTCTCTCCCGATTCGTACAAACTACGAAAGACTGACGTCAGTCTTTCGTAGCACTTTGTATGGAGCGTTTCGGGCAGGTATATTTTATGAGATGTTTGAATTGTCATATCTTGGTGAATTTTTGAGCTATCAGAGTCATTCTTTCAGCGATGTTTCTATTTTTAAGGGTCTTTCAATTACCAATAAGAAAAAAATTTAGCCATCAAGCCTATTCCTCAATTAATCAGTTGGTGCTAATAATTTGAGACGGATCGAAAAGATCCTTCACAAACATGGTAAGCTGCCCTAAGACGGTTCTATAGTTCCCTTGTTTAGGAGCTACGATAGAGTCTAAACTCTAAATAGTTCGGTAAACATTATATTAATTTTATCAGCGACCAAAAACAGAAGTCTGTGAATTATAAGTAAGTACTGTAAAATTAAAAAAAAATGTTTTAACCGCTACACCGCTGCAGGTAGAGGATATTATCCTGTCTGATTTTGAGGCCACACTCAGCGTTCAACTGAATGTTATTTAAACAAAGACATAATTTGTTAGCAAGATATAAATAAGAGTATTTAGTGACAAACTATCCGATTTAGCAATTGCTGCTTACTATCACAGCTTAGACTTAGAAATAGAAACCTCAATTTCAACCTCACAGTCGGGTAAATACAAAATCATTACTAGAAGTCCGGGCGGCTTTTCGTCGCCAGACATTTAACGTTAAAAATCCCTTCCTTTCTGTGGACGGAATCGATAAAGTCAGACTGGTGTAATATTACGTGTATTAAACACGATTACAAGCCTCATTTGTTGGGTTTTAGGTATTCAAAACGGGGTGGCGGTGGGGTGACATGGGGGACACCCCACCGGGTGGGGTGGGGTGGGGGTGGGGTCAGACGGCGTTCAAGGTTAAGGCCGGGTATACCTAGCTATATGCAGTCGCTTGCACTTAGTTTTATTGCTTTCTATAACGTATATTATTTCGAAGTAATAGTGGTCGATCGGGTGGATAATTGAAATGTTAATACGGGTCCGGCAATACTTCGCCCGGAAAATTGCCAATTTGAGCGGTATTATTCTTATATTTTGATAAAGCTTTATTGCCATTATCACGATCATGATGTGGATGGATAGGCGATGATATTCATGTTTGAAAATTGATGCTTACATAGGCGAACTTTTTAAGAATTTTAGAATCCATTTTTACCTAATAAGTATATTGTATAGTGTGATCCATACATAATACTTACCTACTCTACATTTCAGTCATACGTTAAAATATATTTACGTATACCGTATACGTTACGTTTTTTTGGAAATGTTATAATCTATGCAATGTACTATCAGAGAAGTTGATTCCTATGCAGATCGGGGACCTACGTAGTTTGGTCGCGTTACGTCAAAACCAGCCGACAGATCACAATTAACATTGAATTGACATGATCGACCAAATGACGTTGGTCTCTCAGATGCATAGGAATCAATTTCCTCGATGGTACTTCGCCTTTTCAATGAAAATTCTAATAAAAAACATCCATACTAATATTATAAATGCGAAAGTGTGTCTGTCTGTCTGTCTGTCTGTGACCTCTTCACGCCCAAACCGCTGAACCGATTTTGCTGAAATTTGGTATGGAGATACTTTGAATCCCGGGAAAGGACATAGGTTACTTTTTATCCCGGAAAAATGTACGGTTCCAGCGCGATAAACGAGTTTTGGTGCAACGGAGTTTCGGGCATCAACTAGTAATTTATATTTTGCTCTACCACAGACAATGCAGCTCTATACCGCACAACAAAACAACTATTTTAAATTAGAGAATATTAAATTACTCCTCTAAACGGTTCGCTCTTGACTGTTGCCATACATTCAGTTTAACCTTTGGGTCGAGGCGGTCACCGCAGTCAGCCGAGGCATCAACGTAATGTGGCATGAAGGGCGCGGCTCGCATTAGTGACATGACGAAATTAGTTACGACACTGTAATGTGTCAAAAATTGGGCAAATCCTGGATCCTGGAATTAGTACACAGGAAGTACTCCATTTCTGCTCTAACACTATAATGCTTTGAAACGCCGCGCGGCGTCGATTTAGCTATTAACGGAACCATGAAACAAATTTTAGCCCTAAGTAAAGCTGACCGCATAGGTACACGTTTTTCGTATTCGATTTCCTAATGTGGAATTCCGTGAAACCAGCGCAAACGCACCGTTTTGCACTCGAAACGTACGTGCGGAATTCGTTCCGTTCGGAAAAAAGAGAACGTGTACGTCACTCAATGTATTTTCTACTGATTCCATGCATTCGGATATCCAAATACTGAAAACAAATTTGTATATCGAATACGGAAAACGTGTGCATGCAGCCAGCCGGGCCTAATAATAGTTATTATTTATTAATATCGCAACACACCCAAATTTTCATTTCTTTTTAAAATACATGATCTACACTCTACTGTGTAGGTATATAGATTTTACGAATCATCCATATAAGTGCAATTCACATAATATAGGTAATAGAAGTCTGGAAGAGAATTAATATATGCGAATAGTTTTTAATATGTAGGTAAGTACATATTATTATACTTGAAAGATAAATTGTTGAAATTATTTTTCTAGTGGCTACTACGCGCTTCGTAGCACGTCGCGTACGGCGTAGCGTAAACGTAGCCCGTAAATTTAAAACTTATATTAAGGTCACTTTCTAAAGCTTTATACGGATTATAGACTCCAATATACAATAATTAATTATTTCAAGGATTTGCCTCCGTTAAGAAAAAGTATCCGGATAATACCTCGTAAATCATACTTTAAACGGGAGGCAGATATTGGTAATTTTGGTCAAAAATTAATTGAACGTATTTTAGCAATTCGTACTTATAATTTTTCATATTTTTTTATTGACGTGACAACGTCTTATAATTCGATATGTGCTGCGCGCACGAAAAAACATGACGCAATATGCGGCGTTACCTCGCTCTGAAGCGTTCCATTTAAGGCTATGACGTTGTCACGTTCAACTATCGTCAGTAAACCGACTTTACAGACAACCGAGTTCGAGTTGAGTTCGAGTCGAGTTCGAGTCGAGTTCGAGTCGAGTTCAAGTTCCAGTTCGAGTTCGACACAAAACACTACTCTACACCGAGTTCGAATTGAGTTCGAGTCGAGTTCGAGTCGAGTTCGAGTCGAGTTCGAGTTCGAGTCGAGTTCGAGTTCCAGTTCGAGTTCGAGTTCGAGTTCGACACAAAACACTACTCTCCAACCGTCTTTTTTTGCTTTTTTTCTTTGAATTGGCGATGATTTCTGATTGATTGTGTAGATAAAAAAATTTTGTTTCTCTCTTGATGTAAAAAAAAACATGAGTTAATGGAATCAGGCGTTACTTTGCGGAAATCCATAACTTAAAATTTAGTTTGTTATTATTTTTAGCAATATTCCGCGGAATATTGCTAAAAATAATAACAAACTAAATTTTAAAAAAACATGACGCAATATGCGGCGTTACCTCGCTCTGAAGCGTTCCATTTAAGGCTATGACGTTGTCACGTTCAACTATCGTCAGTAAACCGACTTTACAGACAACCAAGTTCAAGTTGAGTTCGAGTCGAGTTCGAGTCGAGTTCGAGTTCCAGTTCGAGTTCGAGTTCGAGTTCGACACAAAACACTACTCTCCAACCGTCTTTTTTTGCTTTTTTTCTTTGAATTGGCGATGATTTCTGATTGATTGTGTAGATAAAAAAATTCTGTTTCTCTCTTGATGTAAGTAGGTATAGTATCGAACAGCATTTAGCCTCTGTAGTGCGTCACGACCCACGATTGAATTCACTTTGTATGACGCTGGGTGTGCGGCGGAGTGGGGCGCGGTGCGGGGGGCGCGGGCGGCGCGCGGGCCAGACGGAGCGACGGCGCGCCAGACGGCCATTACGTGACGTCACGGGAGGGGACGACGTTATGTAAGCGCGCCACAGATATCAATTAGACACCCAAATTGTCCTGCCATCTTTGTTCGCGACTTCTCAAAGTGCCAACTTACCGACGTGGATGATATTTATGGTAACACGCCCAATTATTGCCACTTTCATACTAGAAAATACTAAGGCATTCCTTGCATTTTGAAACAAAATAATAGGATGACTATGAAAAATTGGGTAGTTCCCTTTAAGCGTCCAATAAATCGTATTCGCTGGAAGCGTGGATGTGAAGATATGGCTGACGACAACTCGCTGATGTATTTAGGCTATGCACTCCGCACCGCGATCAATATGAGGAATTTAAAAGTTTCATTTCTTTAAAGTAGAGCATCTTTCATTTTATGTAATCCAGTTTATTTACGGACTCACTCATCTTCAACGGTAGGAAATTAGGAATTACCTTGAAAATATGCGTTATCATATTATACTACTTACTTACTTTAGTCTTTGTAATAGAACTAAGGCTAAGGGTGAAGCCAAACGAGCGTAATTTTGTGAGTCGTGACTTGTGAGTCGCAGAGTTTCGGTTGGCAGAAATTCTGATGCATTCAGGTTTATAGAAAGTTCCTACTTCATTCATACGAGCGTTATTTTGTACTTTAGTCATGGTTAGTATGAAAAATAATTTAAGTTAGTACGCGACCGAAATTCTTACTCACTTACGTTTAACCCCTAAAGTTTCACCCCTATCCTAGTTCTACCCCTAACTGCAGTTAAATATCTGGACATTTATAATTACAATTATATTAAAATGACTTTAATCAGATTTACATAATTTCTAGATAGAAATTAAAAACCTGCTAAACAGAATAGATGTTTTCTACCGATTTTTAACTTCTGGCAACAATAATAATCATTATTCACCTTATTCATGTGTTTTCATTGTGTTTGACAAAATTAAGTTCCTTTGTTTACATTTTAATGTTTATTAATAGACGGAGTTAACGACATAGTTAACCCAGATTAGAGATACGAGGATCGGATCCCTAATAGAAGAACGGTACTACGTATTGAGTTGTGATTACAGCCATCCCAAAATATACAAAAATATTATATTGTCTTCTTTCTAAACTTGTAATGTAAAGAAGTAATTAGGTTAGTAAGCATAAAAATGGCATAGATAGATATGGCACGAGAAGGCAGAGTGTGGCCACTTTGGGACTTTTTGAAGCATTCTGACATTTAAAGTTGTCGCATTATTGCAAATAATATTATGTGAGTGATGGTGCCATATTGTGTCTTTTTAGTTCAGAAACCATATCTAATTCAGAATATGGATTCTAAATTGAAATTTTGGGTAGGTACAAGACACCAGTAGGTAGGATGTGGATCAAACGTACACGGGTATAAAATAATTGCGCCGCTATTAGTGTTGATCTATTCTTGACCGAAGCGTGTGACCGCGGGAGTGTCACATGACAGGTCGTATTTGGGTTACTTGAATCCTCGTCGGGTCGGCGTCGGGTCCGTAGGGGGAGATCGACCCCACGCGTCGCGGGGCGTCCTATTTTTTGCGTCGCAGATTGCCGTAATCGCGGACAGACGACAGGCCAACCGTTAGTTATGGCCGCTCCACTTTAAACCTCATCCATTTTAATTTAACAAAAGTGCCGGCCGATAGCGCGGAGGAAGGACTCATTTCCGCTGGTTGTTTCGCGTCTGACTCATGCCGCTCTCTGCTTGCTATTTGCATGATCGCTTAACTAAAGATTAAGTTTGCTAAATCCTAAATAAATATTTAAATAGCAGTGAGGATTGCTGGTTATGTTACAGAGGAAAGCCCTAGTTACTACTTAGGTACTACTAGCTATATGAGGCAGGAATTTGTAGTGCAATGCATAGTACATAATATCTATTTCAAGTGTGCTCATGCTTCGTATTATGTATGCAATAGTCTGTCTTAAGAGTTGAGACTGACGAGTCTTAAGTGAGTTTATATATTTTCTAAACTATCAAGAAGCCGGAACGCTATCTTAAAACTCTGTGGATTTTTAAATTTGACTTCTTAGATAGACTTTCTACATGTGACAAAACTTCCTCTATGTCCCAAGTAAGCGTAAGTTCTAATTAGGTAAGGGGTAGAACCAAATCTCGAATTCGTCGTCTCGAATCATCGAGCTTGGTCTAGTGAGAATTTCTAGAACATTCGATGGGAAACAATAGCATTCATCAGTAACGCTTCGCTAATGCTCTATTTCCATGCATGTTTCATATTGTTATGTATTTGTTGCGTTTGTTGATAAATTATTCGCATAATTCCGGACGAAGGAAATCTACGTTCTAATATCAACCAACAACATCCAGTATTTACCAAACACGTTTGATTGAAGTGTGCCTTTGTGTTTTGTGTTATGTCTTTGGTGTCCATTGTTGCTCAAATGCGGAACACTATGGTTCTGCAAGTTGGGTAGATTTTCTCTGGAAAATTTATTCAAGCCGACAGGTAAACAATTGATGGTAAAATAGACAACAAAATATTTAATCAAAATATTAACTTTATAGAACGTAATTAAAGGTGTTTATCGTAAAATATTTGACTTCCTCGGCCAGTTCGGGAAGCTTAAACCTAAAATAACAACGGTGTTGTATTTACGCTCACTTCATCGACCAAAGCTCCGAAGTAATTAAGGGATCACCATTCGCAGGCCATTTTAGATTTGGGAGCGTAATGTTCGCGGTAAATCCGAGGAAAAACCTTTGGAGGGTCATTAAGTGGATTTATAAAGGTTATCACCTTATTTTGACGTTCAGAAGGAATTCATTCGACCCAAAAATGAGGTTAATCCTCGTACATCCGAGCCGGGCCTGTGCCTCCCGAGCCGGCAGCCATCTGTCTTCCGACGACGGCCTAAGCGGTACGAGGGCACGTTCCGCCGCTTAATAGTTAGAGAAAGCTCAACCGAACTCCTTCTGGGAGTTGTTAATGCTAAAAATATAACTTTTAACGACTTAGGTACGCTATAATTGCTGTCTGGCGAGCAATTTGTGATAATCTGATTTCTAGTTTTATGGCTGAAAGATTTTTATTGCGTAGAGAAATAGGTGGGGCCGGGTCTGACGGATGAACGGTTGTAAACATTCTGTCCGACTTTACAGACAAAATGTTATTCGAATCGGGCTGGAGCTAATAACGGAGGACGCTCTATTAAGGCTGCTCTCTCGAAAAAAGCGTGCAGATGGAACAACTTTTCATCGGCATTAACAGAGAAATTATATCTGAAAAAAATAATTACTAATCTAGATGATATGATAGGTAATTTGGTTTTGCCATATTTTTTCTATCGGTATCACATAATAAAGAAATAAAAAACCAAATCACCTTCAAATCGTTGAATGAAACCACTTTACTCCTTCATTATTTATCAAAAGAATATTATATAAAAAATATTTACTGCTTTGCAATACATAAGTTAATAATTTGGTTTGGTTACTTTTTTGAAATATGTATTATATTAAGCCTTTAAAAGGTTTTTTCTCCTATTTCGCCCTATCATGGACGCGGCGAGCGTCGTAACCGCCACCGTACAAGGCGCGCTGTTATGAATGTTATTTTAATGTCATTTACGTCGATATTCGCACTGACAGACAATCGACCTGCTAATTTAGGGAGAGAGGGCCCTTAAGCCAGCACGTCGGCGCCCTAATGCTCTACCATTAAGTCTATTAGACGATTTCTGATTCAGCAACCGACCAACGTTCTTTTGACATTGGCTCGTGAACTCCAAAAACAATCGCATTCGAATGATCCCAAAAATATGTTTAGGTCTAAATTGTTTATCTACCTACGTTTGTCGGTTGTTATTTTATAACGACGCCCCAACTAAAGGGCGAGCAGGTACGATTATTTAAAGTTAAAGTGTACGTTGACTTTGTGTGAATATCTGTATTTATTTAGATAATATAATTCGTCTAGACTGCAGACCGCACGCCGCTCGGCGCAGGCGGGCGGTGCACGGCTGAAGGTGAAACGGTTTTGCAATGCAATGACTGCATTGTATTTTATCAGACTGTGCGTATAATGGCATTGGAATAGTCTGTAGTCTATGCTGTCTGTGTTATTATATGAAGCGTTTATGGAAAGATATGAAGATATTTTGGTTTATTATTTCTCTACAATTACTCTCGATCTGCGATTTTCAAATAGGCATCAATAGAGCAAAACAACAGTCGATAATAGATACTATAATTTTAGATAAATTCTAGAGTTAGGGCCTATAGCCGGATAGGCTATCCACAACTTATTTGACAGATTCTCCATGGTCCATACTCTATTAACTATTTGATAAGTTAAGTGGTGGATAGCCTATCAGGAAGTGGTGAAACAGACCCTATGTAGAGTTAAAATGCTTGATTAAAATGACTTAACGCTTGTAGATTGTAGACAATATTTCTACTGTTTTTTTATACAGCATTTAGAACCATGAAATATTATACATGAAACCTTCAGTCATTACAATATTTTAAACAAATGCCAGTCATCACGTAGGCATTTGAAATTGGAATGGGCTAATCTATTACGAATTAGATACATCATACAGCGAAGTCGACCTGTCGAAAGCGTTCGTTTTATGCAAATATTCGGTGTCGGGCCGACGCGACGTGACGGGTGCATACGGGCGACGGGCGTCAGACAGCAGACTCACCTTTAGACGTTCGCCGCGGTTCGTTTGCTGTCCTTCACAACGCAGTCTAGAGTCTAGACTAGGCAAACAATGCATACGCTTTACGCCGACGATTTACTGCTATTTTTTTTTGGTCTTATTAAATAGTTTTAGTATCTACCTAAGGTCTAAGTAAATAACTAAAGCACGTAGACGTACTAAATATGTACCATTCTGTCCATTAAAGAAATTTATTCACCATACTTTCATCTAAATCGCTGCAGCCGTTAAAACGTGAAAAGGTTGCAGACAGACTTTTGATTAGTAAGGATTGGCATAATATATTATTTTTAGAGCTCATTGCGTGTTCCTGTTGCCATAGGCCCATAGGGCATAGCCCATAACAATGAAAATGAAAATATACTTTTGACGACTTAAATACGTTTCGTATTTGGAACTCTATAACGGTGGCTAGGCAGTAGGCTATATACGCGTCTACTATTTGTCGGTCTACACTCTATAATCACCCATCGTCCGAACTCTGACCTCATTATCCGAAAGGGGACGGCCTAGTCTAGACTTTAGACATAACATGCCGGTACCCACCCACTGTTACTAGACTAATCAATTTCAATTTTGTTATAAAACGACCCTATCTAATGTAGATTATTTGGTATGAATTACAAAATGAAACCAAAAGAACACTTGGTTTTGAACACAGAATGAAGCCGTGACTGTATCAATATTTATTTACAGAAGCTGTTCTTAAAGACATAAATGTAGCAACTAGCAAAACTAAATCGATTCACGGACCTACGTAATGTTGTCGTGCTATAGCAAATGCAGCTGACAAATCACAAAATATAACATAGACTTATCTATACTAGTCTATACTAATATTATAATTCTGCAGAGTTTGTTTGTTTGTTTGAACGCGCTAATCTCAGGAACTACTGTTCCGATTAGAAAAATTATTTTATTGTTCGATAGCCCATTTATCGAGAAAGGCTATAGGCTATATTTTATCACGCTAAGACTAATAGGAGCGAAGAAATAGACGAAAATGTGGAAAAAACGGGGGAAAATTATTTGAAAAAGCTTATTTGAACGCTCTAATCTCAGGAACTACTGGTCCGATTTAAAAAATTCTTTCAGTGATAGATTAACGAGAAAGGTTATAGGCTATATTTTATCACGCTACGACTAATAGGAGCGAAGAAATAGAGGAAAATGTGGAAAAAACGGGGGAAATTATATGAAAGGGCTTATTTGAACGCGGTTATCTCAAAAACTACTGGTTCGATTTGAAAAATTCTTTCAGTTTTAGATAGCCCATTTATCGAGAAAGGCCATAGGTTATATTTTATCACGCTACGACTAATAGGAGCGAAGAAATAGAGGAAAATGTGGAAAAAACGGGGGAAATTATATGAAATTGCTTATTATCTTAAGAACGACTGGAGCAATTTTTATGTTATTTAGCAAACATGAAGAATAAACCACGTGAAGAGACATAGACTATTTTTTGCGGAAAAACGTACGGTTGCGTGAAATTCTAAGCTAGTAAGTTATAAACTTATAACGCAACCAACGTAGAACCGCCTATAAGCTATGTCCACACTGTGCACTTTCGTCTTCAATTTTCGTCATCTTCTTTCATTCAACTTTCGTATTGGCGCATTCAATAATTGAATGCGTCAACGAACGCAACGCCAACATTGCCACTAAAGAACAAAGCGAAAGTTTTGGATACTATCAGAGGGCATGCTTCGCGGGCATGCCTCATGTTCGCTGTTGACTGCGCTATAACGCATGCCCTTGATGAACAAAAAAGGCACAGTGTGGACAAAGCTATAAATCAATATCTTCAATAGTACGTTACGTTAAAACTTAAATAAATTAACACCTCCGAGTTCTAAAACTGACCATTGTGAGCCACCGTAATCAAAATTATCGTGAAGATACGCTTAATATATATATATTTTTTTATGAAATAAGGGGGCAAACGAGCAAACGGGTCACCTGATGGAAAGCTACTTCCGTCGCCCATGGACACTCGCAGCATCAGAAGAGCTGCAGGTGCGTTGCCGGCCTTTTAAGGAGTAATAGGGGAGGGTAGGGAAGAAAATAGGGAAGGGTAGGGAAGGGAAAAGGGTAGGGGATTGGGCCTCCGGTAAACTCACTCACTCGGCGAAACACAGCGCAAATGCTGTTTCACGCCGTTTTTCTGTGAGGACGTGGTATTTCGTGCCGAAGCATGGCTCTCCCACGTCTAACATATAATATATTATAACATAGATGGTTTTAATGTCTATTGTCACAGTGCCATTGTCACAGAATATATTATATTAGTATTTAGTAGTACCAAGAGTACCAACCATTGTGTAGGATTTCAGTTAATCACCTCGACATTTCAAACAACCTGACATTAAATAAAAATGCGATACAATAAAATATGAATGAAGATAAAAAGGAAAATTGGAACGTTGAAATGATACCTTTAGAGGAAATTCGCCAGGGCTGACACGAGCCTACTAAGTTTTAAAATAGTATCAATATACCTATTATAGATAATATTTTCTGTAATAAAGAGCATCGTATCTGAAAATTGTATCTGTCATGCATTTTGAGGCAGTCAATTTAAGGTACATACTATGACAATAATAATTATAACATTAAAATTTCTTATAAAATTGACGTGGAAGAGGAAGAAATAAATTATATTAATGATAACCTCTCTTTCTACCGCGCGGCAAAAATGTAGTCCTGTTTTTCACGCCCAGAGTGCAACCCATTGTTTATCTATACGAGTACTGCGTCTAGTCTGTGACACGAAATTAGTAAAAAGATGTGTAGTGAATGTGGAAAAGTGCGCCTACCCGGCAAGTGCACCATATGCATAGCTATTTTTCCATACTGCTGATTGGAAATCTCCGATGACGCACTTGGCGCACTTGCCGGGGAGGCGCATTTTGCTTAATATATCAGTCCACTTAAAAGTTAGCCGTTTTTTTTTTTGCATTTAGGCTTTGTCAGCCCTGGCCTCCGTCTAGACGCGTGGGCGGAAAAGCTTCAGCCGGAGCAACCCTCGGTTCCCCGCGACCTCTACGTCACAGTCTACGTTCCGCCACGCAAGTAGGTCACACAGTATAACGCCGCTTTACGTCTAATAACTTCGCAGTTAGCTTTCGAAAAATAAGTAAAGGTGCGTTCATATTAGACGCGATGATACATTTCAAGTGTGTTTTATAACTACTGTAGATAAATAAATATATAATCATATCGGAACATTTTTCGAGCAATTTTTCTAACAGGTTGGCCTAACTTTACCGCAAGGGTCACAGTAACCTCACGCAGCACGCTAATCTGGACGCAGCCTAAAATACATTTTGATTTGACGCTCGCATCCGCTTCGAAATTATAAGAGATAGCGAGAAATCGGTTTTTATTAAAATTGTTTCCTTAGCCTTAACTGACGCTGAAACTCGAAGGCCTAACTGGCAATAAAGGAAAGGCGAAAGCCATTTGCATATCTGCAAACTTTTTATAGTTCTTTTCGTTTTAATTTTCTTCGGATCCCAACGAGTTATACTAATTGTTGTTTCTAATGAAGAGAAATGGAAAAGAGTTTGACCGGTTGGTTAATTCTGTAATAAAATATAATTTTTATTGATGTTACCAACAGCAACGTAGCGCCGGCTATCGCACTATAACCGTATATTTTGCCACAATAAAAACTACCTGAAAACAAAATTACCTCGACACATATTTGGCGGTTTGAGCGTGAAAAGTTAACACATTTTCGCGTTTACAAAATTAACATTTAAAATAAAATTAAGTAACTACCTTGTGTAGAACGTAACCATAAGGACACCGATGTCCCATACACCTTTCAACATATTTTATTTACGAAAGGACGCTTAATAAATTCTCGTTTTTCGCTCAGCATAAACTTTCTTAAAACAATTAACATTTCGCGGAGCATAAATATTCAATTTGCAACTTTACATAAGCCTTTTTATGGTCTACTGAATGGATAAGGTTATACTCGTACAGACGAAGTTTCAAAGTCGTAGAGGACGACCGAGCAGACGTGCAGACTACGGTGTGTTCACAGATATTTTACCTTTCGTAGCACCTTTATACCAACGGTTTAAGGATCAGTTTACACGAATTCCGAACTAAAATAACGTAACGGAATATGTAGACTGCGCAACGCACGGGCTTGGCTATGACGCAAACTCTAAATCAACTTATTGTTGGGTAAACTTTGTTAGCGAACACCTATTCCTGAAGTGTTTGTTTCATCGATAATAATGGCTCGTTTTCTTTCGATATGATTAATGATATTTTATATTTGTCACAGAGTATAAAGAGTAAAATTAATGATGACGAAACCCAATAACTATTATACCAGCTAGTGAGGGAGCCACTATACCTACTGCTATAACTCATTTAAGGCCTCTATATCCGCCAATGACCTTGATCATTGTCTGTCAGTGCGAATATCGACGTAAATGACATTATAATAACATTCATAACAGCGCGCCTTGTACGGTGGCGGTTACGACGGTGGCGGTTACGACGCTCGCAGCGTCCATGATAGGGCGAAATAGGAGAAAAAACCTTTTTAAGGCTTAATATAATACATATTTCAAAAAAGTAAAAAACCAAATTATCAACTTATGTATTGCAAAGCAGTAGATATTTTTTATATATTCTTTTGATAAATAATGAAGGAGTAAAGTGGTTTCATTCAACGATTTGGAGGTGATTTGGTTTTTTATTTCTTTATTATGTGATACCGATAGAAAAAATATGGCAAAACCACGTTACGTATCATATCATGTAGATTACAAATTATTTTTTTCAGATAGTTAGTGAAATTCTCTGTTAATGCCGATGAAAAGTGGTTTCATCTGCACGCTTTTTTCGCGAGAGGAGCCTTAAGGGGCCGGGTACCCTTGGAATTTCTCATACAAACGTAATACCAAAATCATTTTCACATACGAAAATATTTAACATGTTTGAGTTATTTTTCAGTTTAGAATAGTAATTACCTAGGTTCCTACACAAAAATTTACTTCAAAATATTTAAACACAAAAAAAAATTTTGTTTTAAATTTTTTTTTTAGTAAATTTACTACTATATATTGAAACACTAAAAAATAGAATAAAACACTAAAAATATATAAATAAATAGTAAATTTACTACAAAATATTTAATCTCTAAAAAATATTTTTTAGTATTTAAATATTTAGTAGTAAATTTAGTATTTATTTATATATTTTTAGTGTTTTACTCTATTTTTTAGTGTTTCAATATTTAGTAGTAAATTTACTAAAAAAATTTAAAACAATTTTTTATTTGTGTTTAAATATTTTGAAGTAAATTTTTGTGCAGGAACCTAGGTAATTACTATTCTAAACTGAAAAATAACTCAAACATATTAAATATTTTCGTATGTGAAAATGATTTTGGTATTACGTTTGTATGAGAAATTCCAAGGGTACCCGGCCTCTTAAAACTGATTGTTTCGATCCATCGGCCAAGAATTATGATGTATGAATAACTATCAATCATACCAAACATTAAGTTCTTTGGTCAGAACTCAGAAGATATCCCCAATAAAATAATTATAATATTTGTTTTCTAAGAGACAATTCCATTGTAATAGATCCTCCTCAAACACGGTCGTTCGTTAACGAACGGCCGCCCTCAGGATTCGAAGTTTGATCGATATTATGTAGTACCCTACTGTTGTTATGTGAACAGTGCATTCGAATCCATTCATTCCTTTCGTAAAGGATTTGATCTAAGCTCCGGAATCAGATTGTAAAGATTATATTAGTCATTGGAATCAATGGACAATGCGAAGCAAGCGACGGCGGCTACTGCCATTGGTGTAAAGAGAGAACCCTCTACAGACCCTGTGAAAGCGCAGGGCATTCTGTAAGAAACTGTATTCGGTATTTTCATTTGTTAGATTATCGTTAGGTATAACGTTACTTCGGTATTATTAGGCCGGCTATCGGCTAGAAAATCGGTGCGAAATTACGCGTTTCCTTTTTTGCGAACTGACTCAACAGGGTGTTGTTTCTATTCTGGTTTCATTTTTGGACTTTTAATTATTTATGAATAAGTTTTTTTTCTTTTACCTATCCCAAAAAACCTCCCAATGGCCCAGTTCCTAGGCTAACTCCTACTAGTCTATCAAGCTTTGTTTTTTTGCCTCGTTGTTGCGGTTAAAATGAGTAAATAAAAACAGCATTTCAGAGCATCAGTAACCAAGAAGGAGAGAGACGTGGCTCGGCTGTGGCATCAGCGCTGGGGGTTCCTCTGCCATAAGAAAGAAGAAGAGGAGAAGGAAGCGTTGGAATTAGGTAACCAAAAGATACTAATATAAATATATGACATCCTCCATACTAATATTATAAATGTGAATGTGACTTTATGTCTGTCTTTCTGTCTGTCTGTTACCTCTATTACCGTTCAACTTATTTTGATGCGATAATAATAATAGATATCAAAATGTGCTTTCTTTTTATAGCATTAGTGTTGAATAACTTATTTTTCTTTTGAGGGTTGTCGGTAGACGATTACAGAATTGCAATAAGATTGTTAAGACGTTCTTCCGAAGACAGAAAATGTCCGGTCCCCGTGGAACCCTGTAAAGATCCTCTTCCCTCTACATCTTCAGGTAACAACAGGGTACTCAGTCGAATAAATAAGTACTCAATAATTATTATGTAAAGTATAATTTACACAGAGCCAGTACTGGCTGCCAATAAGACTGGCAGCCAGTATTGGCTTGGCATATGCCGCGTGTGAACAAGCCAGGCCAAACTGTTCACACGCGGCATATACCAAGCCAATACTGGCTGCCAGTCTTATTGGCAGCCAGTACTGGCTCTGTGTAAATTATACTTTAGAACTAATAAGTACTCAGTTTTGCATTCGAATTTTGACATTGTAGGCACAAGCACTTTATGATGCGTTAAGTATGTTAAATCCCATATAATATGTATTTCTTGCTAAGGGCCGAAATCAGAGACGTTTGATGTTAACCTACATTAACTTTAATTTAATGAAGAGATTTACAGAAAATGTGTGGAGTTTATGTCGAAAATTGTGTAGCTTTAAAAACAGCCAGAATAACAAACATTTCGATCTAGTGTCTTCTTTTAACTTTTTAAACGATTACAGGTATGGTAGGACGTCGGGTCCTTTATCCTCTAGAGAAGTTCGGGCCGTTGGTGAAAACGTCCAGAAACTACCCCATCCGGCCGCCCTTGCCGCCTGGACAGGTGTACGACCCATACAAACAAACTATGGTCTTTCTCGGGTATGTTTGGTGTTTAAAATTAGAAAATGTCAGGTTCGTGCTTGGTGTGTTATAAAACCAGCTAACGCTCTTATTAATAAAGAAGAAACTAGTAACGTACTCGTATTAGCCGCCCCGATTTAGGCTGCGTTTCCACTAAAGCGGTCGAGCGGAGCTCAGCGGTGCCCGAAATTACCAATCACCATGCTCGAAATCTTCGCTCCGCTTCGCTGTCATTCCGCTGCAATAGCACGATTGGTCAATTCGGGCACCGCTAAGCTCCGCTCCGCTTCAGTGGAAACACAGCCTTAGCATTTAAACCTTTACCTACTTAAAAATTTATAAAAACTTAAACAGTTTAAAATTTTAAGCGTATGTTATATGACTGTGAAGGACTTGGAGGTTTTAACTTTTATGCCATGTATAACATAAATAAATCTTCAATCAGGAGCGTGGAAGGTGACCCTATATCGCACAAGCAGCCGCCGGCGCGATGCGAGGCGACGGACATGTGGGCGGAGCTACCGCTGGAGGTGTCGCACTTCGACACACTACAGTTTAGTGCGAAGTAACTTCGACAGACTACTGCAGTTCGGGGCAAAGTAACTACGATAGACTACATGTTTGGTGCGAAGTAACTTCGATGGACGATTTATGGCGCATTTTCACTAGTCGATAGGGCCCGCATGCGGGGTGCGGGAGAATTCTGAAACGCATGCCACGACCAATCAAAATGCGCCATTAGTTGTCAATTAGTTGTCACAGACTCCCCGTATGCTGTATACCGCACGAGTTAAAGACTAATGAAAATGCGCCCAGACAGTTTGCAACGCAATAAATTCGATAGACAATTTTGGTGTGTAAAAGTATTAAGCGTGTAAAAGTTTGGTGCGAATAACAACGATTTCGCTAGATAACAGTTTGGTGCGAAGTGGCTGTGGTTTTGACAGACTACAGTGTAATGCAAAATCCTTCTCCGATGTGGCTAATATAAAGGCGACGCACATGTGGGCGAAGCTACCACTATAAGCGGTATTGCATTTCGACACACTACAGTTTAGTGCGAAGTAACTTCGATAGACTACAGTTTGGGGCAAAGTAGCTGCGATTTTGACAGATCATAGTTCATTATTATTATTATTATTATTAACTTTAGTGCAAAGTGACTTCGATTACGAGTTTAATGCGCCTACGCGGCCAGGTGTGCGCGACACGTAAACTACATCCGCGAGAAGACCACCTACACCTTAAGGGAGATCGCAGACGACAGACTATCCGTGACGCACTTTTTAGTCTAGTAGCAGTAACGCACACGACGCGCAAAAAGTCCGGCGCACTAAAAATCCGTATAATTCTGGCCGACCGCATCGCGCCGCGCCGCACAAAAAGTATGCGAAAAAAATAGAACGTTTGCTTCAACACGCGCTAACGCAGACGGCGCACACTTTTAGTCTGCAATCTGCATTTGTAGTTTGGTTTGCAGTTCTATTGCAGTCGTGTCAACTGCATTCAAACTGCGCTTCAACTGCAATTTGCGGTTGGATTGCAGTTGAAATGCGGTCCGTCTGTGTAGACCCTTAGTGCGAAGTGACTTCGATCACGACATACGCAGCTGTAGTGTAAAGAAACTTTAACGTTATTTCGACAAAAAACGTCCGAAACAAACTTCGCCTTAATAAGTATCATTCCTGAGTGGGCAAATACTTAGTACTTGCCAACTTAGAATGTATTGAAGAAGGTGTCGTGAAGGTAGTGCAGTGCCACTTCGACGTAGTAGTCCATTTCGGATAAGACTTTCGTACCTACTTGAAAATAAAGAGGTTCATACATACTTTCTTAACCGACTTCCAAAAAACGAGGAGGTTATATGTTCGGCTGTGGATATTTTTTTTTTATTTTTTTTTTTGTATGTTCAACGATTACTCCGCCGTTTGTGAACCGATTTTCGAAATTTTTGTTTTGTTGTATTAGGTTTCACTCCAATTTGGTACCATGTTCACAAAAGTGGTGACCTGATGATGGGATCCATGAGTAATCGAGGGAACTCCTCGAAATTTATATGGAAACATATAGTGATTTTGGTTTTATGAGAAGCATCCTAAGCATATGCTACCAAAACGCAAGATTTTGCACCGAGGTATACTATGGTTTCGAAGATACTAAGAGAACTCCGGATTCCTTATAGATACAAGTTTGGGAGTTTAGGCGCTGTTTTAAGAACTGAAAGCATATTATGCTACTATGCAAATTGCATTCATCATCATCATCATCATCATCATTACCAAGTCAGGGTCGACAATGTCACCAAATTCAACCTTATCTCCAGAGCATAAGGCATACATTTGATATTACTTCTGAGAAATTACAGTTGCTTCGATCATGTAACATTCTGTCTCACTTCGCCGAGATATTCTGTAAAACAACCTAATTTCAACCTTTTGCATTGCGTTTAGCGTTCATAGTACAAAAACTGTCGTCTGCCGGGTACCGTACTATACAGTGCGAGGCGTGCCGCGTGTGCGACAAGTCGAGCGAGAACCCTATTGAAACTAGTCCGGTGACCGGCTACATTAGCACGTCACACGTGTTCACTTCGATTTTTTTTTAATGTATTGTTTATAAAATTATCTGCAGGCTGCAGCTGATATTATATTTTGTAAGTGTGACTGTAATAAGATACCTACGTAGAATAATATTATACAGGTGTATTATTCTACGTATAGTACGCGATGGCTTACTAGGTAACTAAAAAGAGTGAAATTATTATTTTTAACAAAAAATTAAAGCCGACTTCCAAGGTAAAAACAATAATAGCATCCTTATAATATGAACTAAAAAGTATTTAATAATTATCTAATAGTTATTAATAGATGTCCGAATTTATATAATATAACACCACAATGTGGCCGCTAGGGATAAGATTTTCGTACCTTCGAGACCGGTTTCCTGCACGATACTTATAATTTGTTGCTAATACCTAGTTTGTATCCTTCGATCGTGGATTCTTGGAAATCTATTGTTATTCTATTGTCTCGCTCACCGGTGAGCTTGTAACAAGATACGTAGAATAATATTATACAGGTGTATTATTCTACGTACATAGTAGGTACGCGATAGTTTACTACTGATACTGATTGAGGAGCTCAGCAAGCAGCATATTGGTTGCGATGTAGATGGAGTATGTTTCAATAACATAAATTATGCGGACGACATGGTCTTGCTGAGTGCCTCAGTCTGTTGTCTCAAAAAGCTACTTGATGTTTGTGAGCGTTACGCAGCGGAGCATGGGCTGATATACAATAGTAAAAAGAGTCAGTACATGGTCTTTCACAGTGGAACCAGAAAGGTGGATACAGTACCGACTATTTTACTAAATGGTGTTCCTTTGGTTAGAGTAGAGGAGTTTAAATATCTAGGACACATTGTGATGTCCACTTTGAAAGACGACACTGATATCGAAAGGGAGCGAAGGGCGCTGGCGGTTAGGGCAAACATGGTTGTCAGGAGGTTTGCAAGATGCTCGTTAGAAGTAAAAATGACGTTGTTTAGAGCTTTTTGTACATCCTTCTACACTTGCAGCCTCTGGGCAGCATATACGCAAAGGGCCTACCGCGCCCTTCGCGTCCAATATAATAACGCGTTCAGGATGCTGGTGGGGCTCCCCCGCTGCCGACTTCAAAATGATGAAGATTGAGTACAGAAATAGTTGAGTTTTAGCCGAATTCGGAAAAAGGCACTATTAGATAGGAAAAATTATTTAATACTTTTTAGTTCATATTATAAGGATGTAAGTAATTTTTGTTTTTACCTTGGAAGTCGGTTTTAATTTTTTGTTAAAAATAATAATTTAAGTCCATATTCAAATTTAGAACGTTATTCAAGTAAAATCGCGAGCAAAATTAAATATCTAACCTGAAACAAAAAGTGTAAACTTAAATAAAACGCATTATTCTATCATTTTAGTCTATAATTTATCTCTATTGTGTTTCTTAATAGCTAGTACGGGGGGAAGCTGGGACACGATGTGTTCTGGCAACACCTCCACTATGACCGCTTCGTCCTCGCCCACCCAGTGGAAACCCGCCAGATACTATAAAAAATATAAAAATACTAAAAATATTGCTCTTGTTATTGTCACAGAAGAAAATTCTTTCAAGTCTACTCTATAGTCCATGGTCTTTTAATAGTAATATTCCTAACTAGGATATAACTTTGAGCAAGCTAATTTCATGGATAATGAATGCGTTTTTAGTTAAAAATTAAAATCAATAAATTAATTACTTATTTATAAAAGTAGAAAACTCTTACCTTTACTGGCACGATGTTCAGTCCCATGTTACCGGCTTGGCCTTTCTGTCTCTTTTTCTTTTCCTCTGGACCATCACGGTCGCAATCGTTCTGAAAAAATTAAGACACATACTTAATAAAGTAAAGTGTATTATTCCACGTTAAAGCACTAGCACAGTATTT
Organism: Polyommatus icarus; assembly: GCA_937595015.1. NCBI lineage: Eukaryota > Metazoa > Arthropoda > Insecta > Lepidoptera > Lycaenidae > Polyommatus > Polyommatus icarus. The sequence goes on along the minus strand of OW569336.1, from coordinate 8,271,708 downwards.
ACTTTGAGAAGTTACCATATTGAATGAATGAATGAATATTCTTTATTGCAATTACACACACATTCAATAGAAATTCAAAGAACAATGGCCAAATCGTACCAGGTGGGTGGTGGCGTCCCGATATGCCATTGGTAGCAAAAATTCCCTTATATTTTAAGGCATCGAAAAATATTAGAAATGTGTATATAAATAGCCACAAAAAAAGATCAATATATTTTAGTTTCGTTGTTGTCTTTCACATGTTTTGACAGCTGGCGATCATTCGCATTCTATTTTCGGGTAATACTCTAGGAAAAATTGAAATAATTAGAAACGAGATCGCCGAATATACACTTGTAGGCTACACCGCAGTCGGAAAAAAGGTAGTTCTTAAGTCTAACCTCAAAATAATTGTAGACGTTAATAATTATTATAAAAAATCGTGGCTATTAAGACATAATTCTCAAACGGAATTATGTTTAGAGCATAAGAACAACCAAATGTAACTATAGTTTATTTTCGGACATCAAAAATAAAAGTCGAGTCCAGCTCCTATACAAATTTGGCCATGATTCTTTCAAACTTAGAACTAAGAACTAAATAAATACATATTGTGTTATAACTTATAACTTAACAGAAAGTTATAACACTTTAGCGTTTGGAATGTCATAACTCGTATATAATTCACTTATTTCCATTAGGGCCAACCCACACGTACCACAACCACACGACAACCGCAACCACACGACAACCACACGACGTGGTCGGGCGTATATTTCGTATTGTAAATGAACTGGACCATTCACATGTACCACATTTTGCAGTCTTTGTCGACCACTTGTCAGATAACTTGTCAGAAGCAACCACGGCCGACCACATCGCAACCACATCGCAACCACAATGTTGCGTCGATGCAACGACAGTGCGCGCACACCGCCCGCGTATTGACTTTCGTACGTAACCACATCACAACCACTGGCGACAACGCAACTACGTCGGCATTTTGTCGGTACCACAACGCAACTACAAAAGCTGCAGCGATACCATTCACACGTAACCACTGCTCGACGACATTTTGTCGTTGCGATGTCGTGTGGTTGTGGTACGTGTGGGTTGGCCCTAAATGTCTCTTCCACGTCTTGCGATATTATAAATGCGAAAAAATGAACTCATGCGCAAATTAGAGCGAGATCCAGCGATGTGACTTCACTCGTACGTACACTCGCGGCGGCGGCAATTTTGACACAACTTTGTTGTAAATTTTTCGGCAAGAGTGATCCTTATTTTGTACTTAATAAAGGTTATATTTACCTTAGCAGTCCTATCTAGCACCCATAGCGAAGTATCATCTGTCACAAGTAAGGCGTCTCGTCGCGGGTGCGACGCCAGCGAGCTCGCGGCGACGGCGCGCGACGTCCACGCCGCCGGCAGAGAACCGCCCGGCCATTTTGTTACTACTTTGTTGTACAGATCGTACTCGATTATCTGGAAAATTATGATTTAGGTTTCTTAATCAGGCTACAAGTATCGTAAACGAAGGCCTTAGAGACTAATATCTACATTAGGCTGAAGAGAGTTTCAGAGAACCAATAGAATCGCTTCATTGACGTGACCTCGCTCAGCGCAGCGATTCTATTGGATCTTAAAAACACATTCCTTGCAACACACCTCTGGTGGAAACACAGCCTAACTCGCTGAGTCATCATATTAAGTAAGTAAATAGGTGTCAGGTACCTCATTAAATGTATTGCTATGTTATGTTTTATTAATAATTAAGGTGCAAAAAAAATTGATTAAATAACATTGCAAAAAAAATACAGCCAAACCCTCCTTTTTGGAAGTCGATTAAAATACGTTGAAAGAAACGACTCACCCTCTGATCCACATGTACTGCAATCAACGTCTCCTTATCAGGATGAACCATGATGGCGGACGGTACACATCTGTACTTGGGTAGGGTGGCGTGGTATTCGAACTTCTTGGAGTCCGGTCGTTGTACCCACACCGCTACGTCACCCTTCATGCCCGCGGCCGCGAGGTATACCGCACCAGAATTAGTCCTCTCAGATAGAGTGAGGAGGATTAGCGAGTTGGATTTCAAATCTGGAATGCGTTTTCTTTAGGTTACTTTGGCGAGTATATACATATTTGTTTGGTAATAAACCTAGGTCATCTGTAGAGAAAAAGGAAAGAGGCGAAAAAAATAATATCAAGAGATTGTGAGTACTATCATACAAATTGATTTACAGGCAGATGGCAAACCTATGTTGACTTACACTGTATAGAATATAATAGCAAATAATACCTCGATCATGGGAATCGCAGACACTTGGGAATTAATTGAGTGATAATATTCCCTTATAAAGTTCACTCTGAAAGTAGCAGTGTTTATCCATAACCGCTTTTAAAAAAAACTTACGTTTCCCCGTAACTATACTCCCAACAACTGCTGCGGCGGCGGTGGGGTCTACGTTCAGTATACACACTTGCCCCGCCCAGGGCGCCGCGTAACCCTTCCTTTTATCCACTAATCTCTATTTGTAAGTTAAAAAATTACTTACGTTTCCCCGTATCTATACACTGAACGACTGCTGCGGCGGCGGTGGGGTCTACGTTCAGTATACACACTTGCCCCGCCCAGTGCGCCGCGAGCGCGCGCGAGTCCGCCGCGAACACCGCTCGGTCACACCGCGATATACCGCTCACTAGCACCTTTGATACTGAGATATTCTGCTCATCGTCCTGAAATACACATATGTTATTTTTAGTAATAAGTTGGTCTAGTAAGGAATGAAGCAAAAACGGTAAGTTATCTCTTAGTGTCTTAACACACTAGGCCGAAGTTACATGGCGTAAATTCCGCATGATTACGCCCGCAATGTATTTTAAATTACCGATAACACACTATTCCGTCGCGTTCCGTCCGTATTTTTATGCGTTTGACATTGCAGACGTAATCATGCGGAATTTACGACGCGTGCTTCGGCCTAGTGTGTTTAGACACTTACTTAGGCAGAACAAATCGACAAAATCTGGAGTTTAGATAATTTATCTATTCATTATTATGAAAAAAAAAAGGTTTCTTGAAATAATATTTATGACTTCTAGTCTGATTAACAAGTGCCATTTTCCTCGGAACCTGATCTCATTCACTTTCCTGATCTTTAAGGATCTATTTTCAAATTTTGATTATCTCAAATAGTTTTTGAAATATTAAAAAAACCAAACCCTTATTTTTATGTTTACTTAATTGTTTATAAGTTTTGCATTTTTTTCAGCCCGTCTTGGAATTTTGATAGAATGTTCTAGATGGTATTCCAAATCGTATGAGACCAAAATCATAATTTTCGGTGCATGCGATCAGGTTTCGAGGAAAATGGCACTTGTTTACTAGTGTATTCCGTGTGTGGAATGTGGACTTACAAAATCACTACACCCATTTCAATTAACTTTATGAAAGTTAATTCAAATGGGTGTAGTGATTTTGTAAGTCCACATCCAACATACAGCAGTCATAAATTATTATTACTAGCTATATGACCGAGCTTTGCTCGGTATTCAAAGAATAAAAAAAGCACACATAAAATGACATTTTATGAAAATGATTCCTAGCTAGATGGATTTTTTTGCCCCCGGAACCCCGTATATACAAAATTTCATGAAAATTGTTGAAGCCGATTCTGAGATTCCAATTATATTATATATTTATATGTAACAAGAATTGCTCGTTTAAAGATATAAGATTTATGTATAGTCCGCGCGGAACTAGTTAGTTAGTAGAACTCAAGATATCGGAACAATAATATTATTTAATTATTGAAAAGAATAAATAAAAGACAATTGATCAGTTTTATATTCTAAACTATTGACATCGGCTTTCCGTTTTTTAAAAACGTATACACTTTAAATATTATTTCCTTAGATTATCTTTTTATCGGTGGACTCATCTTGCTATTGCAATCTCTTGTGCTTTTTGTTTTAACTAGCCAGAACTGTCAAAATCAAGCGCCCCCGCCTCTCCGTCTCACCGCTCACAAACCTAAGGCGCGGCCAACTAGTTCCGCACGGACTATAGTGTAACTTTAGTATCAATAAAATAATAATAACTTTTCTTGATTAACACTTGCTTTTTATAATAGCATAATTCTATGTTTCCATAAACAAATATAAACGTCCAATAAACAATTTTTCCCAAGTGTAGTACTTACGCAGTCTAGTTTTAGTATCCTCATGTCGCTATCAGTGGAGTAAACTACCATCTCTCCACTCGGGGACATGGTGCAACACAATATTTGCTTCTTCTTCTTACTCTGTATCGAAACCAATTTTATTGGATTCTCTGTGATAGTCAAGTTTTGTTTGTTTGACTGTTTATCACCATTAAACATAGTCTGACAGTCTTCTTCTAAATTATTACTGTCTTCTTTACTTTTAGAGAGGTGTTTTGTGTGTGTTTTAGCAATTTTAGCTTCACCACTCTTGTCTGTAGCATATGAACCCAGCTTCCATACTTCAAGATGGTTACAGTATCTATAAAAATATACAACATTACAATACTTTGCAACAAATAATAATAATTATATTATTGATAACACAGAAATGTCAACATCTTATACTTATATATTCTAAAAATCTTTTACAACGGATAGCCTAGACAGAAACATAACGAAAAGACGTAAAGTAACTCAGAGCAAAATGAACACTACACCTGAAAGTATATATGGCAGCATAATTAACACCTCTCCAAATTCAGAAAACGCTAATAGTGTGTGGTAATAATGATAGAGATCCGTTAAGATTACAATCAGCTCTATACTTCTACTTAGATAAGTTAAAACATACGAATGTATTACTATGTGAAATGAAAAGAAATATGTATTTAAACTGCCTTTATCGGTATATATATAATATACAAATTATATATTCCGATAATTTATAATAAATATATAAATTATCGGAATAAGAGGCACAGCATTAAAACTAATCGAAAGCTATTTAAATGACAGGTGGCAAGCTACTGCAATAGAATCATACGATTGCACTACAAAAATGTTAGAGGTGATTATGTCTAGGTTCGAAAAGGTATTACTCGGTGTACCTCAAGGTAGTATAGTAGGGCCGCTCTAATTTTTACTCTATATTAATGAACTTCCTAACATTATACCTAAACACCTTAGCATCATGTATGCCGATGATACGACAATATTTATAAGAAATGAATATGCATCAGAGGAAGACTTCATAAAGAAATTAAATGAAATCTTAACAGATATCACTAATTGGCTCAAATCGCTAAATCTAAAAGTCAACCTCTCAAAAACCAACGCTATGCAATTTAAAAGTTACCAAAGTAAACCTTCCACGCTTAACATTGAAGTCTCAAACGTTGCCATTGAAGAAGTAAATCAACTACGTTTTCTCGGTGTCACAATAGACCAGAATTTAAGCTGGAAAGCACATATTAATAATATTAATAATATAAATAAAAAAATTTCAAGTGCCTGCTACGGCCTCTCAATCCTTGCCGAGACAACAAATACAGATGTCACAAGAAGTGCCTATTTTGGAAACGTGTACCCATTGCTGCTTTATGGCATTATATACTGGGGTAATTCAACAAACGTCAAGTCCACATTTACACTCAAAAAAAAATGCCTTCGAACTATATACAACATGCATAGCACAGAATATCTAAGGGACATATTTAGAACAAAAAATTATCTTACACTGACTGGCATATACATCCTTGAATTATGTCTATTTGTTAAAAATAATATAGAATACTTTAGCTTCAAATCGGAAACAAACAGAATCTTACGCAATAAATATAAAAACAATATATCTCTTCCAAAAATTAATAATATAATTTTCTTCAAAAGTGCTTATATTTCTGCTATACGAGTTTACAATCATTTACCTATAGAAATAAAAGAATTAAATGGACTTAAATTAAAAAATAAACTAAAAAATGGTTAATTGCAAAAGTATTCTATAATTTGGACGAATTTTTTAAAAATGAATAAGTAGTAATAAATTATTGTGCCTAGTATAAGTATAATTTTAAAAGTGGAAAATGACAAATATTATATTATGTTTGATTTTTTAAAATATTAACTTATATAAGTAATTTATTGTAAATTTTTATAAAATGACTTTTATTAACTAAGTAATATTATGTATTTTAATCATTATAAATTCAATTCTAATATTATTGTAAAATGAAATAACTTGGATGTGTGCTCTATGTTTTCCCTTTCATACAAATATTGCATGCCCGAATGGGTAAACTGTTGAAACAAACAAATCTGTAACACCTTTGTAACACAGTTTTAAGCAATAAATATTTCTTTGTCTTTGTCTTATGTACTAGTTAAACATTATCTGACTGGTTATTTTAGTACATTAATAAACTCTAAGAATCTGATTACCACACCTTAACAGTAATAGCTTCTTCTCAGCAGCAACAAAAGTCCTGGGGCCTGGGATCATGGGCGGAAGTCTCATCACCCACTTGGGTGGGTAGCTGGACTGTGTGAGGTACCCATCTGACCCTAGAGATATCAGTTTATTGCCATTCAATATTAATGACCTGAAACAAGCATGTGTAGTTTGTTTTAAATTTATGACTAGATTATCAACAACATCACAATCTATAAAATATGTAAAATAGAATAACATTTACTAGTGTTGTGATTCGCACATTGACACATATGATCCAATAAATAAAACACAAATAAACTATGGTATTGAACTGTTTTGAAAAACTTTTAACTCTACAATTAAATAAGAGTAAAACCAACCAACCAATATGATAACGATTTACATGCCTCACTACAAATGGGCTGGACCAATCTGGCTAATCATAATATTTAAGTTAACTTTCAATTTGAACTAAAACCGAAAACTAAAAGGGGCAATTATAATTACAGAACAGCACATTTTTGTCAGTGTACCAACCAAAGTATTTTCTGTATCATACTGACCTAACATCATGTTCATGTATATTCCTCTGTATGTTTTTCACCCACTGTGCTGTTGATTGTTTGCCACTGCTATTGTTAACCTTGATAAAGTTTACAATGACAGGATCAACTCCACTGCAGTACAAACTGTTCTCATCTTCTGATACAACTAAAGACAATATGTCAGCTCTGTGTGTTGTATACGACTCAATCTGAAAATAGTAAATATAATAGAGTAATAAAAGATAAGATAAAGTACTATAAGACTTCAACTCCCAAGCGGCCAACATGTGAGAACAATAGATTTCCAAGAACCAGTGATTGAAGGATTAATGCCAGGGTTACACGAGGCTAGTTTTTCAAGCTAGGATAGCAAGCTAGTTTTTTACCAAACCGTCCTGGCTTGCTGTCCTAGCTTCGAACATGCTAGTTCTGTTTACACGAGGCTATATTATTTTAAGCTAGCATTATTATTTATTGCTGTTACCGCGGTGACCACACGTACAAAATGATCTGCACGCAAAAAAAAATCTATTCTACTGAAAAACGGTTACTTCAAAAACTGTGCCAATTCGCACTAGACGAACTAGAAGATGAATTACAAGAACGTGTGTGGACACGACTGTGAATTTTAAAAAGAGATGAATGTGGACCATCTACTTTACTTTGGAAGAATTTTGCTTTAGGGCTTAGGCAAATATAAGAGTATTTTGCGAATGACGCCTGATTTGTTTGTTATTCTGTTGAGTCTTGTAACGCCAAAACGCGTGGTTACTGCTTACGAGTCAACTGAAAACTAGCTTCGCCGGACACATGAAGCTAGTACATAAGCCAGAATAGTCAAATTAGTGGTGGGGGGATGCTACTAGCCTTAATAGAACTCATTTCTATTAAAACTGTCCAGGCTTGTAAACTAGCTTACTAACTTACAAATGAAGATAGTTTTGTCTACACGAAGCCAGAAGTACTAGGTTGCTAGCTTACTAACACTAGCTTGCTATTCTAGCTTGAAAAACTAGCCTCGTGTAACCTGGGCATAATGGATAGTCAAAAAAAGGTCTATATACTTTTTTTTTACCTATTTGACAAAGAATAATCTTAAAAAGTAATAAACAAGATATCTTTTACTACACAATTGACATTAAACAAAGTATTTTATGGATAACAAAATAGGCATACAGAAACTGAAAATATTACCTGTTCCCCTAATTGACCATCCCAGAATGTGAGTCTACCGAAACTGTCTCCTGACACTATGACATTGTCTGCCAACATGGCCAGGGTCCACACTATGTTCTCTCTACCCTTTCTGCTTACAGACATCCTGCAAGTGGCATGTCCAGTTACCACATTCCACACTCTTATAGTATCTATTGATCCTGAAATTTTAAACTTTAGTTTATACTAAATGGTAAATAATTGTTAAAAAAGTATTAACATATTAAAATCGACTCCCGTTATTAACTCTTCAACTCCCAAATGGCCATATTATGTGGCCGCAAGAACAATACATTTCCAAGAATCCGCGATTGAAGGATTAAACTATTTTTGAATGTAAAAGAGAGTCTCTGTAATAGAAGGTAGCCTTTAAAAATAATACTCATTCATAATTACCTGTTGCTAGAACACTGCCATTCTTGTTGAATTTACAGCACATTATCCGACCTTCTTGCTTGTCAAATATTTTTTTGTAAACGATTTCATCGTTTTCGACGGAATAGAGATTTAAATAACCCTGTTCTGTGCCCACAGCGACTAGGGTATTGTCAGAGTTAACGTCGAGACACCACGCCGCATAGCCAGTGAGCACAACATTAGTTTTTATAGCGAGGGTGTCCAGATCCCACTCGATCAATGCTCCGCTCAAACCGGTTGATAGCAGTCGGTCGTGAACCCAACCTAAACCTTCAACCGACGTGTTTTCATTACCCGGTATGAATTTAAGCAGAAAGGGCGCATAGTTCATATCCCAAATTTCAATAGCAGCATTGCCTCTGAAATATTAGTATAAAAATTACGAAATCTTCAACGAACTTAACTTTTTTGATCAAATGCAATCTCTAACACGTACCTGGCTAGCGCAAGAAGTTTCCTGGTTTTATTAAACGCCACACAGTGAATAGATTCTGGCTTTGGATTATAATAGCGCACTTTGTGAATTTTGCATGCCATTTTTAAATAATATTATAGAAATAACACGTTTTTAAGCAAATAAAAAAAGAATTCACCTGGTCGTCGGCCGTAGCCCGTAAAGCATGGTTTTATTATGACAGAGGCTGCCACTGTCACGTGTCAAGTGTCAACTACAAAATAATGTCAAATCTTTTTTTTACACGTGAATAGGTAGGTAGGTAGGTACCAGGTATTCGAACATCGAAACTTGTGCTTGTGAGTTGCGAGTTGTGAGACTTGTGACTTAGAGGCTAGAACTAATTAATTCCTTAAATAACGGGAGATTGGACTAATTATTATTACTCTTATTAGTGCTTTTTAGGCATTAAATCTTAACATTTTCCATAATGTGATGGCGATTTTATCTAAAAAATATCTCAACCATAACCATAGACATTTTTTTTGGTTTGATTCGTCCCATTCAGGACAGGCAAAGGGAACAAAGCCCATACAGCCATGTCTCTTGTAGTACTATGAGGAATTTTCTTAGCTTTTTAATTTGATTGTCAAACAGCTTCCATTTTAGTAACTAGATGGCGTATGGGTAGACAACTATCGGTAATACCAGGGAATACCATCAATACTTGCTACAAAACTGGGCAAAAGAATGTAAAACTTGATACATTTCAATTTAAAAAAGACGCAATAATATTCCAGTGAATAGGATAATAGAGTTATTATAACGATGTTTTAGTTAAAACTCACGGAAGAAATAGAACTGTTTACCGATATTCACACCAAATGTTACAGGAAATATACATTTTGGTTTTGACAACATCTTACCTGCACTTGTGCAAGATAACGGATATTTAATGGCTAATATTTTACCAATAATGAACATCAAAAACACAAATAACACAATTTGGGAAAAAATAATAAAAACCACACCAACAATAAAAAGTAGAATAAGTTTTGAAAGTGACATGCCCGCCAAAACTCTCTGTCAGTTGTCAGTTTTCAGTTTGACAATTTGCGTGTTCCTAAACTGTTAACAGTATACTGGCCTAATCGCTTAGGCCAATGATGGCTTAGATTTAAGATATTTTGATTTACGCCACACTTGACAGTACACTGATATTTTTTTGAAACACTACCAATATGTTGTCAGTGGTGCCAACCTGCAAATAATTTCAGATGGGTGGGGAACCAATAGAAAATCTAGAAGTGTCTACCGTCGCGCCGTCTGGTGGAAATGATAAAAAGAAAACTTCCCATTGTCTTAAATCCTTTTTTATTTAACAGGCCGAAGCCTTGTCTTCTTTTATTTTCCTCATAATTATTTTTTATTTTATTTATAAGGCCAAAGTCATGTTTCTTGTTCAAGTATATTTCTTGTCAATTAATCTTGTATTTTTTATTTTCAATGTCGAATCCTTTTTCATTGTCAAAATCAATATTATATTAAGGATCATTGGTCAAATCTTGAAATTAGCTGAAACAGCTCAACCAAAAGAAACATATTAGTATTATTTACATGTTTACAAACAGCTATAATGGGATGTTTTCTTTTTATCATCTCCACCAGACGGCGTGACGGTAGACACTCACTAATTTTCTATTGGTTCCCCACCGATTTGAAATTATCTGCAGGTTGGCATTACTGACTACATGTTGGTCGTATTTCTAAAAAATATCAGTGTACTGTCAAGTGTAATATCAATCAAAATATCATACTCCTAAGCGATCATTGGCCTAAGCAATTAGGCCAGTATACTGGGTAACAGCTTAGGAACACGCTTGCACTTGTCAAACTGAAAACATGATAACTGAAAGAGTTTTCTACTTCTACTTTTTATTGTCGGTGTGGTTTTTATTATTTTTCCCCAAATTGTGTTATTTGGATTTTTGATGTTCATTATTGGTAAAATATTAGCCACTAAATATCTGTTATCTTGCACAAGTGCAGGTAAGATGTTGTCAAAGCCAAAATGTATTATTCCTGTGACATTTGGTGTGAACAACGGTAAACAGGGCTATTTCTTCCGCGAGTTTTAACTAAAACATCGTTATTATAACTTTATTATCATATTCATTGGAATATTATTGTGTCTTTTTCAAATTGAAATGTATCAAGTTTTACATGCTTTTGCCCAGTTATGTAGCAATTATTGATGGTATTCCCTGGTATTACCATAAAGTTAATATACCTATCGGAATAGAGCAACAATCTCGAGCTGTCAAACGTAACCAAAATTGGTTTTCATCTGTGTGAAAAATATGACATATTTTTCACACAGATGAAAACCAATTTACACATTGTGTACGTATACACTTACAGAAGCATGATTGAACATGAATTCTATGAGATTATATTGACAACGTGCGGCACGTGCCGACTGGACGTCAAAAAAAGAGTGCTGCTGTCATGTATCACACGTCTCTTTTTACCACGCGGTGATACTGATAGTGGCATCTCGCTTGCCTTTGTCTTTGCCTTGCCTTTGTTTCTCTATTCCGCTAGGTATATTAACTTTATGGGTATTACCGATAGTTGTCTACCCATACGACATTTAGTTACTAAAATGGAAGCTGTTTGACAATCAAATTAAAAAGCTAAGAAAATTCCTCATTAGATTTCATTAACTGTAGAAACAATAAACCCATAGACTGGCGAAAAGCATTCTTGATTGCTAAGTATCTGCTGAAGGGAGCGCGGGATATCCTCAGCAGTCTTAAAAATACTTAAAAGTATTTTGTAGACCAACAAGGACCATCCTTTGAAAACAGAACTGCGGACAGTGTAAAAATATATGATCGAGGGTTTCATCAGCACTATTGCAATATCTACAAGTTGCAGAATCAAAAACACCAATCCTAAAAAGGTGAGCACCAAATCTACAATGACCTAGACGCAAACGACAGATTGTAGTGTAATCAATGATATAATAAATAATAACTCAGAGTGTAATACTTTCTATTGAGATAGTCACCACCCCGAGTAAACCAGGGGGAGAGATCTTTTTCTTTATTACAGCTAGCCATTTTCCTTTTGTCTGGACGACGTGCTGCCATAAGTTGTAAAATTCTTCCTCTAATGTGAGTTTGAAAAGAGATAGAGCGTTTGATGAAGGAAGTGAGAGAAGATACATAAAATACAATATATTAGATGCTAATTTTAATAAAATACTATTTAATGTGAACAATATTAATAATTAAAGAAAGGTAATTTATAAAAACTGTGATGCTAATAAAATAAAACGAAATTTTTGGAAACTTACGTGTGAAAAGATATTCCCTCAATTTTCCATAAAGTATTGCTTTTACAGCCCATAACACTACATCCCAACATTATTTTAATATAGTACACAAATACATCTTGTAAGAAAAACACAAACCACTACTTCTACGTTACAATAATTAGATAAATCAAACAATTTGTAAATCACAGCTGTTTGTGTACGAAACGTCAAACTTTGTCTTACACTTATTATGTGACGTATCACATTAGAAAAAATGGCCACGCGGTGAGGGACAGAAAATAATTATTTTATCTCTTTTCTCCACAAGCAATACGTAATTAACTATCTCTTTCTTTGTGTGAGTGAAAAGGAAATATCCAGCAATATATACTTTTACTCTATCTACGCTTTTGACCCTTGCATGTGAAATTCATGTGATATGACTACAGATGTTACTTTTATGCCCGATGTACACTCTCGCCGAGAGCTCTCGGGCGAGAGTCTCGTGCGAGAGCCCCTTGCCCGAGTGCGATCATGTACATTCTCGCTTAGTTCAATCGCAGTTAAGAACTCAGACAAGATGGACGAAAACGACCATTCACCATTCACCATGCATCGAAAGATATCATTGTAATCCAAAGATTTATAATCATATTTAATTTTATTTCTCACAGATAATGACTCATAATGTCGTTTAATATTGTTATTTTTCTGTTCTACACTGTCCAATGGCGGGACTAGTACTGAAAGACGCGAGAGTGTACAGTAGTGCGCTCGTTTTCCTCGCGAGACCCTTTGTCTCGGGCGCAAAATACCGACAACGGACCGAGAGGGTCCGAGACAGGCGAGACGAGGCGAGCGCACCCATTTACACTCTCGCACTCGGGCCGCCTCGCTGTGTCTCGGCGAGAGTGTACAGCCGGCTTTACGTTACTTTCGGTAATTGAAAAAAAAAAAGATGTTTAAAACCAAAAATGCGGAAACGAAACGCACTAAGTTTTGTTGAGTTTAAGTGTCCTTGTGAGTATAGTATTCGTTGGTTTTAGTTTTAGTTTATACTTTGTACCGTCATGTTTGTAGACTTGCTTGTAGCTAAACAAAATAAGATGCCTTCGTAAAAATAAAATATAATCGGCCAAGTGTGAGTCTGACTCGCTCATAAAGGGTTCCGTACCGTGATAGAGCAAAAGTAGGCCAAAAATTGTGTTTTTTATAAGGGGCTTTATAATCCTTATGGCCTGTTTCACCGCTTCCTGATAAGGTGCCCGATAGGGTTATTTGACAGATTTTCCATACTCCATCTGTCAAATTAAGTGGTAGATAGCCTTATCAGGAAGCGGTGAAACAGGCCCTTAGTTTATTATTTAATTTTAATATTTTTAGGGTTCCGTACCCAAAGGTTAAAAACGGGACCCTATTACTGAGACTTCGATGTCTGTCTGTCTGTCTCCAGGCTGTAACTCAAGAACGGTAATAGCTAGAGAGTTGAAATTTTCACAGATTATGTATTTCTGTTGCCGCTATAACAACAAATACTAAAAACAAAATAAATTAAATATTTAAGTGGGGCTCCCATACAACAAACGTAATTTTTCAAACATATTTTGCTCGGTATCAACGATGACAACAAGTAGGCACTTAAAATTTTCACGAAAGCCTTGAAAATTATATGTGTACTTTAATAAGTAAAAATAATATTTGAATAAAATAATAATTTAAGGGGGGCTCCCATACAAAAATCACAATTTTTGGCCTATTTTTGCTCTATAACGGTACGGAAACCTTCGTGCGCGAGTCCGACTCGCACTTGGCCGATTTTTTAATTTAATAATGATTTTGTGGAAATTTCAAGTGCCTACCTACCTATTGAAATCCAGCAAAAAATGCCAAAAAATCAAGTTTGTTGTATCAACCTGGAGATAGACTCACGGAAAGACGTACATACAATATACCCCCCCCCCCCCCCCCGGCATTAAAAATAATACGAAATATTACTATTACTTTTCCCCTCAAAATGTTACTTTTCGCATGACAGTATTTCCCCTCCTAAAAAAAAAAAAAAAAAAAAAAAAAAAAAAAAAAAAAAAAAAAAAACATACATCACTGGCAACACTGCTATCATTGTCTATGGTTTCAAATTCATTCTTCGTTTCGGGTTGTAGTTGTGTGTGATGATATTTTTTTGTTAAAATAATTCGTGTTTCTATTGTAATTAAGAGTTGTGATAATCAACTACTAAACGTACAATAATGGGCGATAGTAGCGAAACTCAAGCTCTTCTAAGAGATAGTGTTATAGATGGTAATAAAAAAATTGTTTTGACAGCTGATGATTCAACTAAATTCCGTGTTATTTGTTACTAAACAATGCAATTAGATAACTATATTATCCAGTTTGTATTATGCAATTCGCCTGTTATATACTTATCAAATGCTTCAATATTTTAACAGAGGAAGAGAATGTTAGTACAATTTCGCCGATCGGGCCTGACGAGGTGCCGCCGCCGTACGAGCAAGCTGGACAACCGATGGTTACCTGTCGAGTATGCCAGGCTATGATAGACATATCGGGGAAGAGGGAGCAGCACGTAGTAAAATGCTCTGAATGTAATGAGGCCACGGTATGTATTTGAATCTATTTTTATTTAATGGTCTCAGAATTCTGTTGGTACCTTTCTATTTGTGTTAAAAATCTATCCGAAATATCTTTAAAAGTCATATTTTGTCTATGCTTAGATATTATAAACTACTTACTGACTTTTGAGCATCACCCAAATTATGCCCAACTTTTGATAAGCAATATTATGTTATAAAGTAAGTCAAGAGAGATAAGTTTAATATCTATAATATCCTAGCACATGTAAGGCTTATTGAAGAATTGTAAGTTTTACTTATTTTTGTTAACATTTTTATGCTGACGAAAGTGATAATTTACTTACAGCCCATTAGAAATGCTCCTCCTGGCAAGAAATATGTGCGATGCCCGTGCAACTGCTTGCTCATTTGCAAGTCATCGTCGCAGCGTATTGCCTGTCCGAGAGCTGACTGCAAGAGGATTATCAATCTTGCCCCATCCCCCGTGACTCCGCCTGTTCCGACGTTACCTGGCATGTGCAGAGTCGTGTGTATACACTGTCAGGACACATTTTTGGTAAGTTCCATTGAGAGACATTGTTTAAGTACCATTCAAGAAATTGACGTATAGGCAGTAGATGGACCTATCATCGATGTCATTTGTTAGGATTATGTTAACTTAATGTAAGTCGTCATCTGTCGGCTTTACAAAACGCAACCAAAATACTTAGATCCGCCATGATGAATCAACTTCTCTGATAGTACATTCATACATCATTGCAAATAGTCTCATTTTTTGTGGTACATTTTTTGCATCCATGGTGCCACACTATCTATCAATATATTCAATTATTCATGCAATAATAATAACAATAACAGTCAATATTATATCTAGAACAAATAATTTTTTACTGATTTAATAATTTTTTGGGATTCCTATGTCCTCTGGTAATTTTATCTGAAACAAAATGTTTTGTTGTATTTGTATGTTTACCAAACATAATATCACCTTGAAGCTTAATTGGATTCAAGCAAATTGGGTCACCAGTTACAATCTTTTAAGCCCGGGCTCATATTCACTTTAAATTAATAATGCTTGAACTATATTGGCTACCAATCTTTCAAACTTTTCTACTTATATTTTGGATGAATTTGTAGAGTTTTTAATAATTAGGTAATAAAAGGAGGTATTGATGATATGAGTGCTATTGATATACTATCAGCATATAATCCCTCGATCATGGAGAAACGAGACACAATAGCCTTTCTATTGTTATTGCGGTTGCATGCGACCACTTGGGGCGTTCAAAGGATTAATCCTTTGATTGGGGATTCTCGGAATTGCTATTGTATTCTATTGTTGTCGCAATCACCGGTGCTTGATGGGTTAAGTCTTATGTATTTTTTACTAAGTGATTGGGACAAACATACTTTGTGATATATATATATATATATATATATATATATATATATATATATATATATATATATATATATATATTTAATTATTTACTTAGTTCAGTTGATAAAAATATATTTTTTAATTTAAATGCAATAAGCTGTTGACTGTGGTTGATATTCTTTCTATAAAAATATTATGTTGTTTGTTTATTAATGTATGCCAAGTAACTGGTTTGTTTGTTAATTAATTCTTAAAACTTCGGATTTTACGAAAATCTAGTAAGTATATTATACATAAATGCAAAATAAATTACAGGTGTTGTGTAATATAAATAAATCTATATATATATATAAAAGAAATTTGTGTTAGTTACGCCACTTATAACTCAAGAACGGATGAACCGATTTGGCTGAAACTTGGTGGAGAGGTAGCTTAGAACCAGGAATAGGACATAGGATACATTTTGTCCCGGAAAAATGTACAGTTACTGCACAATATACTTTTATGATTTGCGCGTAAACTATTCAATCGATTTTGATGAATTTTGGTATGGAGATACTTTGAGTCTCGGGAAAGGACAAGGGATACTTTTGGTCCCGGAAAATGTACGGTTTCCGCACAATAAACTTTTATCTCAAGAACGGATAAACCAATTTGGCTGAAAATTGGTGGAGAGGTAGCTTAGAACCAGGAAAAGGACATAGGATACATTTTGTCCCGGAAAAATGTATGGTTACTGCACAATATACTTTTATGATTTGCGCGTAAATTATTTAATCGATTTTGATTAATTTTGGTATGGAGATACTTTGAGTCTCGGGAAAGGACAAGGGATACTTTTTTTCCCGAAAAATGTACGGTTCCTGCACAATAAACTTTTATGATTTTCGCTTAAACTATTTATTAATCTATTTTGATGAAATTTGGCATGATGATACTAATTTTAATCTATTGTTTTCTTAATTATACCAATTCGAATTAAATAATCATCGTTAAGACAGGACAACGTCTGTCGGGTCAGCTAGTATTATAATATTAGTGAAAGGTTTTTATTTTTTAAGAACATTTGTTATTAATCTATTTTAATGGAGTTTTACAGAAATGTTTTTTATATATATTATAAAATATGCTACTGCTACAAAGCTAGAGTGGGTCACTATGATGCAGTTGAATATAATAAATAAAACCAGTTGGACCAGCTATTTATGTAATTATAAGCCATCACAAAATGCGTAGGTGGATTTGAAACTAACTGTATATCGCCTTTGTCTTTATGATACGTACAACGCCTTTATGGAAACTCAAAAGCAGTTAGCAGCTGCTGTCCACGACTTTAAGATTGCTCGGTAAAACCCGGCACATTATGTGTGTAATAACTATGATTAAGACCAGGCTGCCAAAAATATCAAAACATGCTAGCCCAGCCTACACACCCCGCTATCCTCCAATCGTGATATGATGATTCCATGAATCGTGCCGGCATGAATTGTACTTTGCGCCGCAGCTAATAGTGAACAATATCGCGTTACAAGGGTTCCCGCATTATAGCACGAAAGTAAAGGTCGTAAGTCCCAAAACTGTTTTTTGATGATTACTTAAAAACTAAATACAATACTAGTACATATTTCCTTTAGCTATTATTTTACAAAGTGTATATTTGTAGTAGTGCAAGTTATTTAATGATAGTAACTGAATAAGTGTAACAGATAATTTTTGAAAAGCCCAAAAATATTCATAATTTTGAAAAATATAACTATCGAGTCAAAATAAGTGAATCGTGTTTTCTGTTAGGCTAATATCAGATAAATATACAATGATTAAATAAATCTCAATTTTATTAAAGTCAATCGTATTCCGGGATCGTAATATACTTACTTATTAGAAAATACAGCTAAATTTGGCAGCTCGCTCGCTAAGTTAATACTCATAAGATGCTTATAAGTTATAACTTATAACTTATTGAGTTAAGGTTAGTAACCTCTAGTAGATATCATAATATGGTTAGATATCGCCCAGCTTTTTTTTCCTGTAACAAGGAACTTAATAATATAAAAAATGCTAAAGTGTGTATGTCTGTTACCTCTGCATGTTTAAACCACTGAACATTTTCAACTGAGAGACTTTTGGTCCCAGGAAAATACATAGGTTATTTTTTATCTGGGAAAAATGTACGGTTCCCACGTGATAAACGAATTATTGTGCAACGGAGCTGCGACCGTCATTCCAGTATACAATATCTAAGTAGAGATATGCGTTACTGTCATTCATACAGCATTCTTGGAAAGCTATTGTTATTCTTTTGATGTCGCGATCACCGGTACTCTTATGGTATCTCTTAATTAACGTCATACCTAATTAATGTACTTAATAAAACATTTAATACATAAAGTGACTTTTGTTTTAACGCTTCTAAATGTTAATGTCGCAATGTCCTTAAGTAAATAAGTAGATAATGGATCAAATTGTACAGAACCTACTTATTATAACACAGTGTATGCGATTGATCCTTATGTAGTAAGCATAAGGGTCCCGACAGAGGTAATACAGCTATGAATGAACGCTCTGTGGGGAAGTAATCGCTACGGTTGTTGCGCGGTCGGTGTTGTATATCGTATTACATGTGACATAGACCTTCACAGTCATTATATTATCGTGCCCTAGGTTTTATCTAAATACGACTATTTTTTAGGATAACGCCACGTCGCGTTTGTTTAACGATAAATTATTACTTTCAACAGCCTTTTAACGCCGCGCTGTAGTGAGGATGGGGGTCGAAAACCGTGGTTTAAACTTTAAAAGATAACCAAGCAATGTAATGTTTTGCTCAAACACGATGGCTATTTCTGTAGCAACAAAAAATTAAATAAGTAATAGCAAAAATTATTACTTTAGAATTATTGCAATAATATTTTGTTACCTTTCATACATTGCAATAATATTTTGTTAATATAATGTGCATTAGACATGAATCATGATTCTATTTCTGCGTTATATTGTTCGATGATCACATTAGCAACTAGTGTTAAGGACTTAGGCATTTCTAATTTAAAAAAAAATGTAATGTCGGAGTAGAGAACTCCGAATTTGAAATGAACACGTTCTACCAAAAATAACAGTTGTCCAGTCGGATGATGTAGTAGATATTGTGTATTTAAATGTCCTGCCTCTTGACCTTATCCTGGAAAAGGTTACGGCATTAAAGCCTTTAATGCTTGTTTAAAAATAAACATTCGAATCTTACACTGTTCTAAATTCCAACTTCCTTTCTCCATTTGTTTTGAATAAATAAATAATAAAGGCATCGTGTATTCCAGTATCAGCTGATGAAGAACTCTCCCGTGCGGTGCCCGCACTGCCGCAAGGTGTCGTCCGTGGGGCCGCGCATGGCCCGCGTCAAGGGCATCAAGTTCGCGCTACTGTCCCTGATCTTCTTCGCCATCGCGCTCGGAGTGACCCTTGGCACACTCTCCGCCGCCAAAACCCACGGAGGAGGCATCTACGTGGCCTACGTGGGGGCCTTCCTCCTCGCCTTCATATTAGCGGGCCGAGCGATCTACTTCTTCGCAATGAAGGTTAGCGTCATCGAGGGGCCCATGTAATTGTGATAGCGATGAGTTTGCATTATAGATTTAATCGTATAGGCTCGTTGGAGCGGTCACATTGCGTCGCGGCGTCGCTGTAATATCCGACATTTTATGTTTTTGATTTGCCACATTGATTAGATTTGATCATTTGATTGATTGCGTTGCGTTGAAGGTGTTTTGGCGAAACGACGGACGAAATATAGAACATATTTAAATGCACTGCGCTGTCGATATCTCGTGTTGTCACTTGCCGCACGTCGCCGCAACGCAGTTATGTGGCATACAAATTATCCCTTTTAAAGATGCAACGCAAACAGAGCAATGTGGCTTCGCTCTAACTATAAACTATAAAGTTAGTCACGTAGTCCACTCGTCTAAGCTTGACCGTTTCAGCCGTGACTTATGAAATTGACGCATTCCGTAGCAGATTGGTACGCGGCGATAATTCGCTCCAAATCGAATGGAACTAAATACTGACTGGTGACTTTACAACGTCCTCAGTTTCTGAATCACACAACTCGTTGCTGAGGCCCACTAGCGCCAGTCTGGTTTAATGCTAACCGTTTGTCAAAATATCATTCATGAATATGAAGAACGAGAGAGATAACAAGATGTTAATCCACGATTAGCTTAAATTTAGACTGGTGCAAGTAGGCATAAGGTTCTAGTTACACAGCCGTTATTTTAACAAGTTGTACTGAAATTATTTAGCGGACAATCTAGAATGCTACGTGCTGCAAGTAAAATATCATGTTGTGTGATTCTTCAGGTAATATTTAGGTTTACTGTATGTGATAACGACTGTATTGTGATCGGGGTGCCTACTATGCGTTTGAAATAAAATCTAAAGTTTTCTAGAAAGTGATATTGTTTTCTGCATAGACCATGATAGCGGATCTAGGATTTCCGACGTGACCAATAACAATTATAATAATCTAACATATAATAATAAGCTAAAATATGCTAAGCTAAAATATGTTTTCCACATTATTTTGAATATAAGCAGCTATTGTAGTTTATTATGTTTTTTTCACCTCGTGGCACAATATAAACGCATACTAGGCACACGCCGATCTTTGTATAATGTAACCGCTACTGAATAAAGCAATATTATTTACTTTAAGCCTATGTAATAAAGCCTAGTTTATTTTTCGTTCTAGTTCTTGTATTTTACTTTATATTAGCTATCGTTAAGTGTTTTATTAATCTTCTATTTTTACTTTATTATACTTTTATTATTAACATAAGCATGCAAAACTATATAAAAAAATATAATTCGTTTATACAATTTGCGAGACATTTTTTGAAGAACAATTCACCGTTAAGTGTAGTGCACTGCAGTTTCTTTTTTTTTCAATAAATTTGAATTGACACAAAAACGACTAAGGCCCTATTTCACCAACGTCTGTTAGTTTTAACAGCTTGTTAAAATGTCATGTTTTCTCTTTCTTTTATATGAAAAACGAAACAGGTAACGTGATACTAACTCGAGCATTAACTTTAACAGTCGTTGGTGAAATTGGACCTAAATATGATAAATAATTTTTTCCTCACTATAATGCAGTCAACTTTAATGCAGATTGCTTTTCAATGATACCTAATATAGATCCACTTTCATAATATAGCAGATAAAATGTATAAACTATAACCTACAGCGCCACCGTTTGCTTTCTGAGTTGTAGCTAGATGTAAAGTATAAAATTGAACATTTTGTACGAAAGTTTGATAAAATTTGTAAAATATTGAACATAAAATTCGCTGATTGTATATTGTTAGGTATTGTAAGCCCACCGGTACATACTAAATTCACAACACCGATCAAAGTGTAGACAGGGAGATTCGAATACTCGTAGGCCGGTATAAATAGTCAGTACTCAAGATGCATCTCGGTTTCAAGACACGGTTCAGGCTCTGTGATTGGTTGGCTGTCAAAATCTGGAAAAATCACAGAGCCAAACCGCGTCTTGAGACCGGGTCGCATCTTAAGTACTGACTATTTATACCGGCCTAGTCAGTGTAAACTATTATGGAATATTAATTATTACGCAATGGTCGGAGCAGAGGGCTCTATTTGCACATACAGTAAATAACCCGACCAAAACGACATGTTTGATGTTCATATCAGATTGACTGAAACATTGTGTAACGTCGAATGAAACTTTGTTTACTGTGTGTGCTGCCGTCTAGCGCATGGGCGTATATAAGGGGGGGGTCCTGGGGGTTCGGGCCCCCCCCCCATTACTATCCATCTTACATGTCCAATCGACAATATGTTATGTACCTACCGCACCGATTTTAATCGGCGACGTACATAATATGTGTTTTTTTTATTCGCAGTATAATAATTTATAATTATACTGTG
The DNA here is from genome assembly GCA_937595015.1 of Polyommatus icarus. Classification (NCBI taxonomy): domain Eukaryota; kingdom Metazoa; phylum Arthropoda; class Insecta; order Lepidoptera; family Lycaenidae; genus Polyommatus; species Polyommatus icarus. Next base: position 8,249,495 of record OW569336.1, on the reverse strand, counting down.
GAGTGTGTCCATAGGCAGAGAGGTACCGCGATGCCATAAGGGCGATGCGTTCGTAGTTCGACGCAGGGGCGCCGGGAAATGGCTGGCTGGTGGCACCACTGCACAATTCCCCAATTCCCCGTGCCCGTGGCGGTGCATTCAAACTATGCAAGTTTAGATGCACCGCCGCCAACCGCACAGACTCACTGGACTGGCGCGGGCGGCGCAGCTTGATTCCGATTTCCGAAAGAAATTATCCGAAGTTGATTTAACAATAAAACGTAAACATTCATTTCGATATTCAAATTTTAAATATTCGGCCAAGTGCGAGTCGGAATTGCGCAAGAAGGGTTCCGTATCGTTATAGAGCAAAATAGGCCAAAAATGGTGTTTTCTGTATGCCCTTAAATATGTATTAATATTTTATTTTAATTATATTATGTACTAGCTGTCCCGGCAAACGTTGCTTTGCCATAATCTAATATATAAAATTCTCGTGTCACAATGTTAGTCCACGAACTCCTCCGAAACGGCTTTACTGATTTTTACCAAATTTTATATGCATATTCAGTAGGTCTGAGAATCGGCTACTGGGTACTTCATATATTGATAAGTGCATTTGTTGAATAAATAATAGTAAATTATTACAACCTGAGACTGACGGCGACCATTGTTTGTGCGACAAGATAGCGATCGACGTTGCCATGGCGACATACTTATTTAGTCACTTCAATAAAATAATATGGGCGAAATACTTTATATTGTGGCAAAGCAACGTTTGCCGGGACAGCTAGTATTATATATAAATGTATTTGCCATATTATTTTATTGAATTAATGACTAAATAAGTATGTCACCATGGCAACGTCCATCGCTATCCCGTGACCCGCGTCGCATAAACAATGGTCGCTCTTTATAGACAAATAATATTTTGCAATAAAATAAAATTGCGGCTATAATTAAAGATCTAAGCTATCCTATCTCTCAAGTTGGAAAAAAGCACACATTTAAAAAAAGAAACATTAAAATCGGTTAAGTAGTTTAGGAATCCATCGCGGACAAACATCGTGACAGGAGATTTATATATATTAGATTAATAAAGTACATGTAAAACTAGCTGTTTCCCGCGACTTCGTCCGCGTGGACTTCAGTTTATAGCGCGCCATTTCAACAAAATTGGTGTCTAAAGCTTTTGTAAAAAAACCCTGGTACCCCTTAAATCAAAACACCCAAAAACAGCTGTGCAGTGTGCACATAACTTATTTAATTTTTTTAAACTTTATTTATAAAAGTATATATTTTAGCCCCCCAATTACACAACTTTACCCATAAACTATTTATCATTGATAGGTTTAAGGTTACGTCACTGCATAGATAAAGTACTGAGTTATTTAATAACGTAAAAAAGAAATAACAATTGCAAAAATCCAAAACTCAATGTATGAGATGATACCACTTCTTATAGAAAGACGTTTGAGTAAGCGTCACCGCGATGTAGGAGACGGCATGGCGCCATCTATTATGAATTTTTGGAACTAACTTAATTTGAACAAATTTACGTATTTTCACTTCTTTACAACCCTTTTTTCCAGTTAAAAAGTAGCCTATGTCCTTTCTCAGGCTTTAGACTATCTGTGTACAATATTTCATTACAATCGGTGTAGTTTTGGCGTGAAAGCGAGACAGACAGACAGACAGACAGACAAAGATATTTACGCATTTATAAAATATTATATATATAGATTTAGAGTATAGATTGAGGATTTTCTGAAAATTTCAAGTGCCTTTGAAGCCTCCCTTAAATATTAATTTTATTATTATAGCGGTAACAGAAATACACAATCTGTGAAAATTTTAGATGTCTAGCTATATCCCATATAGCGGTTCTTGAGATACAGCCTGGAGACAGACAGACGGACAGACAACGAAGTCTAGTTAATAGGGTTCCGTTTTTACCCTTTGGGTACGGAACCCTAAAAATACTTTTGATTTCCTAAACACGTTACCTATTTGCTGCTGCGGAACCCTTCATGGGCGAGTCCAACTAGCACTTGGCCGTTTTTTTACGTTAGGGACCCCCCCCTTATCAAAGCTATATATACGCCCGTGGTCTAGCGGGAAAACATTGCAGTAATATATCCTATTTTATATTAGTACCGACTTTAGAATAAAGACGCGGTCGAAAAAAAACTAATTGTGTTAAATATTAATAAGTAATTCTTAATCACGTTTGGTCACAATGAACGGGCTACGCAACCAGATATGTCAGTCACAATAATGTAAAACTTTTGTATATAATTTGAATGTTGAATCTCTTTGCATATTTTTAGGCGCATGGAACACATATAAACAAATAAACTGAGGCTGGCGAGGTCTGGTAGTGACATGCGAAGAGCAAAAACCTGGTAGTGAGCGAAGCGAGCGAGCGAGCTAAAACATACTTGTTATGTCAGAAATTTTGACAATTTTACGTTGAGGTCGAGACCGCACTTAACATGCGACGTCTTTTTTTCTTTGGTTCACGTCAGATTAACGTTTGTAAAACGTCAGTTCTATGAAACGTAGTGACGAGTCGCGTCGCGTAGTGAGCTCTTACCTTTACAAATTACGATCTACAACTTGACCTTAAGGCTGCAAAAACTTTGCTAGTCACTTGCCCTGCTGCCTCTATGAATTTAATATCTATGACGACGTATATTTTGTATAAAGTGTAATGGTACAGATTACAAATTTTCATTTTTTTTTTGGTTGTGACATGTTTTGGTAATTAAACAATTTTATCTTTCAAATTTAAAATGTATACTGCAGATTTGTATTATCTAATTGTTGAAAATTAAGAAAGTATGTATAGAATTTTTAATAGTCGAATTTCAATAGCTTGGTTTTGAATAATAAACTTAGTAATATAAATCGTTTATATGAAGAATATTAATTATCTGTTTAATATAATGTAAAATTCCCTGCGCTGCTTAGTGAAATTTGATCTCGAGTGTGACTTTAAATTTTATATAAAATTTGAAATATGAAGAGATTAGTCCTAATAATATAAATTGCATCTAAAATATTGTTTGTAAAGTAACAATTTTTTTATTACTTGCAATTTTAAAAGATTACTAACTTTAAAACTTATTTAACTACAAAAATTTGTATAAAAATCCGTAGCATTTGTCTCCTAATAGCTAATACATACATGTATAATAATAACTAGTGTGTGTCTGGACTCTGGACTAGAAAATCTATGTATAAAGTTGATACCTATGGGCCTAAATTTTTCTCCCATATTTTTGATGTTCTAACAATTCTGTATCAGCTGTAACACCAAGACATACAACAATATAAATAATATAATATAGTATATAAGATCGTATACTACGATCTTCATACGGCACCGCCCGAATCGGGTGTGATTTCATATTAATAGCGTGATTTCTGATCGTGATCTGTAACACCTAAAACGTGAATCTGTGTTCAGTCTTGAGATACTACACACACCGGCAAAATTAGCGGAACATAAGTAAAAAGGGCCACAGCTTGAATTCAAGTGGGTCGGGCTGTGTGAAATCCTTTTTTATAGTTTCTAAGCTCATTTAAGAAATAAAATATTGAACAAAACTGGCAAGTTGACAGATTTTTATTGCAATTATGCCCTACTAAGTGTTTTTCGATGATTGACGTTGTAAGTGTTTCTGATAAGAATGGCGTTTTTAGCGGGGTGCAAGGTATGCCAGCTCATTTGATTGTTTGGTTTTTGGAAGAACACATTGCTTAGATACAAAATTAGTGGATTTTCCAGCATCTACGACAGCTAGAGCTGTAACCACTATAGAGAAAGGTCACACCTACCGTTCGGTCAGTCAGGCCTTAGGTGTGTCGGCTTTCGTGGTCCATCGTAAATTTCAACGCTACAGAGAGACTGGATCTTACGTTCGGAGACGAGAACAAGGCAGATATCGGGTGGGAAAGGTTCAGGATAACCGTTTTGTAAGGGTACAAGCCTTAAGAAATCGACCTTAAACTGCTTTGCAGAGATGAAACCTATAGGAACAGGTCCGAGAAGTACCTGTAAGTGATTTTACAGTAAGAAGAAGACTCAAAGAAGTTAAATTAAACTCAAAGGTGCCAGCAAGGGCACCAAAACTTGAGACAGGGCACCAAAGAGCCAGGCTAAGATTTGCGCGTGAACATCAAAATTTGACAAGTGAGTGAAATCGTGTGCTGTACAGTGATGGAAGCAAATTCTGTGTAAATTTTATTGACAGGCGATAAAGAATGTGGATAAATCGTAAGGAACGCTATAGACCATCAAAATTAACGGAAACAGTGGTATATCATGCAGGCTTCGTAATGGTTTGGGGTTGCATATGATTTGGAGCCCGCACAGAGCTGATGATTGTTAATGATGGTACTTTGACAGTACAGGGCAATAGCACAGACATCCTAGAACTGCATGTTGTGCCTTTTACACAGTTTTAGGTAGTAACTTCAATTTTTTGCGCGTCCATAGAGTAAAAAAATCGGGCATAATAACCTAAATGATGCTAGCGTAGCCCAGGTGGAGAGGTCAGCACGGTCTACGGATGTGGATCCGATTGAGAACGTGTGGCACATCAATGGGTGAACGGTACGAATTAAAACTCCAGCTCCAAAATGTGTTCAGGAGCTCGAGTTGGCGCTACTGGAGGAGTAGAAGAATATCCCACAGGAAATGATTGACAATCAAAATGCAAGCATGTATAATGGCGTATCCAGACTCTCTTCAGATCCATAGAAGGCATTACACGCTGTTAACATGGCATTTCTTAAGTAAAAATAAAGAATTTAACTTAAAAACTTACTACTGAAATTTCAAAGATTTTTCTTAATTTTAGATTTTTGCAGATTTTTTTAATTTTACACGTTTTTATGCCCTAAATTTATATAAGTTTTATTTTTTAATCATCAATTATTAAATTAATAAATAAATATATAAAAAACAGCGATTAATTTTCAAAAAAAAAATTTTTTATTATGTTCCGCTAATTTTGCCGGTGTGTATATAATATCAAGTAAACGAGTTACTCTACTGTATAATATTTATACTGTGTCACTAGACTGGAGTATGTACTACCTATTGACATAAGAAAACAGGCCGTAGAGCTTGTCTAATTTGAAATGACGCGCCCCACCACTTCAAAGTTCATATAAATGGAACACTTTTGTACTGTGAATACGAGGGAGGGGCGCGTCATTTCTAATTGGTTTATGTCTACTACCTTACCTAATGCTACTGCTTCTTACTATTTTATAGACGTATCCAAAATTATGTTAGTTTTATTGTAACAATAATCGAGTTGTAACAGGTTAATTCCATTTCAAAATATACTTTCTAGTCTATGAATTGAATGATAATGTACAATATAATTTCTTTCGTTACATCAGCTCTATTTAGTGTATTATGTGGCGATGTAAAAGTTATTTAATAAAATGATTACTGTATAACCCAATGTTTCTTTATTATTTTGTTTAAAAATTCTCGATACTACATAGATGTGGAATATTTTTTCGACGCTTTTAGATAACCCATGTGGCTCTCATTGTCTACTAAATAGCTTTATTAAAGTATAAGGCCAAGAGAGCAACACATTAGCATAAGTCTAGGTGTGCCACTACACACCATGCCGAAGTTTTGCGGCGGAGAATCTGCATGATTACGTCAGCAATGTCAAACGCATACAATATAACGCGACGGAATTTCGGCATGGTGTGTCATCGGTAATTTAAAATACATTGCAGGCGGAATCATGCCGAACTTTTTAAATGCTTAAGTGTGTTTAGACACTTAAGCATTTAAAATATAAGGCCTTAATAACTTTAAATTTAAAAGGGCCTTAGGTATCCTTTTCTTGGCGAGTTTCTTACGCCGGGTTGGTTCCCGAAATGGTGGCAGGCACCATAGTTTCGATGTTCAAAAGGTGTACTTTAACACCAATTTTGAAAAAACCATTATTTTATATAATCTAATAATAAATAAAAATCAGTAGTCTAAAGTAGGTATTTATTTTGTAATTAAATATAATTAATTCTTAGATACATTCACCGCATTAGAAAAGGGCTACATTTAAATTCTTAAACAAAACTTTACATCCAAAAGAGCTAAATACTAATCATTGGAACTTAACAAAACCTATAGGAAGGAGCTTTGATAAGGATCGATGATGATTGTTAAAATATTGCTTGCCCGGTCGCCGGACAGAGAGAAATTCGGCCTTTCTTTCACTCACACAATATTGATATCTCGTTTGCTCACTCATGCTGTGTGAGCAGGACGTCGTATTTTCACGCGTGTACGAAAGAGACAACAGTATAGAGCTACATGTCTCTTTCGATCACTGTATTCTCTTTTTCCCACGACCAGGCTTTAGTGGCAATAATAATTATGTTAAAGGAAGAACATTATTAGGAAGATTACTTTTAAATAGCTACATAATAACCAGAATTAACGAAACATAATATGTGAATAATAATGTAAAACATCATGAACATCTAGTTACACATCTATAAAGGATGAGCCTTTTTTTAATGGCTGATTGTTAATCTAAACTTTAAAACATTTTATTCTTAAGACGACTAGACGTTTATTTGAAAACTTTTTCATGAAAAAATATTTCTAAATCACACGCTATTTATTATTTTTACTTTTATTAAAATAGGAATGTTGTAAATTGTAAAAAAAAAGGTTGAGTAAAAATAAGGCACACAACCAAACACGAGTGCGCATACTGTGAGCTATTCAGTTGACCAGTTCAAGCTGTCAATCGACCAATGAGTGGCATGTAGCTTATTACGACAGTATATATTATAAGTCTATGGCTTATTCAATGTTTTGTCTCGCTCTAAAAACTATATAAAGGGTTGTAAATTATAAATAACAAACATATCTATTAATTAACAAGGATTAATTATTATTATTATTATTATTATGTTAATTTCATTGCAGTGATTTTTTGTTTTGTGCAAGTTCTTTGTTTATAGATAGGTAGACAATGGGTAGACATATAAACTTTTTAATTTTGTATTTTGTACTAATATTGTAATTTAGATCATTTATGCCGATGTAAAAAATCTATAAAGGTGCGGGTTGGCAACGGACGACAAAACAAGAGCAGACGATGTGTCGTCGTGACACTACTGGTTAAGTACTATATTTAGTTTTTACTATGAAATACCCTGTGTAGCTAGCGACACTCATTCATATAAATACATAGAAACCAGTAGTGTCGCGACGACACGTCGTCTGCTGCAGCCTGCAACTTCATTTAACCGGCTTCCAACTGTACCTTAATAGTAATATTACGCCCCAAAAGTAATAGTAGATTTTTTTATAAAATATATGCACGTATCAAAGCATAATGAGACTCTACATAACAGTTGCGTAGTAAAAGACAATAAAAATAGGTAAAAATCATAATTAAAAAAAATAAATTAAGTAAGTATATCTATTGAACAAATTAAAGTTCACCTATTTTAACAGGCGAAGCAAACATTCACAAAAGTGAAGCCACTGATTTATCATTATGATGTCATAGTGACATTTTACGTAGAGCTGTTTTTGTTCTTTATATTTTGCGCTAACATGATAATTGATAACAAAGTAAAGTTTGTGCAGCCAAGAGAGATCAGGATCACATAACGCATTATAAATAACTTAATATACAACTATACACGTCTTAACATATGACTTAACGTCGTTCCACAACAGAGGCTAGGACAAAATGCTAAATTATACCCCCTTATTAATTAAAGTATTTACTAGACGCTAGACGCTTACACATTACACAAATCTATGGTTGTCTTTGTCTTTTAAGAGCCTTATTACTAATACAATGTATCAAAAAAGATAGCAATTTGAATTAGCTTAAGTCAATATTTTTATTAATAAGGGGGCCTAGGGTCTGTTTCATTTTAAGTTGATTTTAAGTAGCACAAGAATCATCCATTCATTTCCCAACTTTTCCCACTTTTTATACTTATTTAGTCCACGATAACCTGTAAGCTAGAATGGGACAATATTATTTATAATAATAATAATAATAATAAACATTTATTCAACAAATACATATTCACACCACGCTGCACTTAAACACACATATTACACAGATACAAGGTACAAAACCAAAACAAATAAAAAACAAGCAGTAAAAAAAAAAACATCAGTAAAAAAAATAAAAGAACATAAGTAATAGACTTTTTTAAAATCGATGGACTAGGTACCCTGATGCCAGTGCGATGCGAACACGTTGTCGAAAAGGATTCCACTCAGGCTGTGATCACGGTATAGGATACCTGTACCGTGATCCCTGGTATTCTGTGGATCCTATATAGATGTTGTCAGGCGATTGACAGACAACACGCAGTATTTTACATATATAAACATTAAATAGGTAAGTAAATAAATATGATTGAGATATAATAATACGCTAAATATTAATAATATAAAATAAATTAAATAAATAATACCGTGAGTTAATGTACAATAAAAGTGCCCCATGTTAAATGACAAATAAATAAAACAGGCAGCCGATTAAAGATAAATAGTAAGTATTATTATTTTGAGTTTAGACTTCACCGGTACAAGGTACGATAACAAAGCGGGGTGGCGGGCGAGGGTGAGGTGGTACGAGGGGGGTGCCGGGTGGTGCGGCGCCAAACTGGCGGTAAACACCTAACGGACTTGACAGGCGCGCGCGCCGCCCGCTGGCCTCACCGCCTCACACCGGCGTGGGCCTCACACGGGGGCTCACGGGACACAGCTGCTTATAAGTTTGTAATAATAATATCTTTCATAAACAGTGCTAGGTTATTACTTCGAATATCGTGTTGTTATCTTACTGACGTCATAAACCTACAAGTAAGTTCCACAATATTATAAATGAATAAAATATATAAGATAATTATGTTTTGACAATATTATAGTACATTTAATTTTATTTATTTTAGGGTGAGAGGACATCTGATAATAGTGTGGCAAAATTATTATGACTATAACAGTTACAGTCCCGTACTAGTGCCCACAAGTACGAGCGGGTGAACAAACAATAACAGAAACCACTTGGCTTCGGCTTACAGAACTGAAGGTATGTCAATAGATGATTACTAGATAAATTACACAATTAACAATTGTTATTTAAAACTATAAAATAATATAATAATACGAGCCACAATATTTATAACTATAGATGATTTATTATAATAAAGTAAATAAATAAATAATTCAAATTATGTACGAGTATATGAATTAACAATTATCAATAATATTCTATTTGTCTCTTATTTATTGTAATTTATTTGTTCTTTCAATTTGTTGTTTCAATTTGTTCTTTCAATAACTGTGCTTTCAGTTTTAACTTAAAGGTATTTATTGTTCGCAGAGCACGAAGCGGTGGTGAAAGATTGTTCCAGATTTTACTAGCAAGATATCTGAAACTGCCTCTGAAACCGGAAGTGTGATGTAAAGGCGTGAGGAGTAAAAAGGACGAACCTCTTGTGGTGACAGTCAGTTCGTTATCTCTTGCCCATTGTATTTTGTTAAAGAGGTATGATGGTATTTTAAATTTAATCACCCCGAACAAAAGTGTCGCGAAGTGTACCTGTCTGCGCCCATCCATCTTGAGCCATCGTAAGTTATTAATATGTATAAATGGCGTTACGTGCGCGCGAGGCGGAATGTCACAACAGAATCTGGCACATGCATTCTGTACCTTTTGTATGAGCCTTTTTGACCGCGATAGAAGACAGGGTCCAATAACTGCGTCCGCATAATTTAGGTTCGATAAAACAATGGATTCGCAGAGAGTTCTGCGCAGGTTTTTGGAAATAAAATTTCTTATTGAATACAAAACTTTTAGGCGGTAGAAGCACCGACTTACCGTCTTAATTGTATGTTTTTCAAATTTTAGTTCCTCGTCTACTAATACTCCTAAATTACGGGCTTCGCTCACTCTCTCGATATTTTTATTTTGGATGTGTATTAAGGGAGATATGTCTGTCACCTTTTTAATCTGAGTTTTGTGTCCAAGTACCATGTATTTGGTCTTGTCAGGATTAAGTACCAAGGCATTTGACTCTGACCACTCGTTTATGCGCGCCAGATCTTCATTAAGCTTGGCTATGGCCGTATGAGCATCACAGGGCTTAAAAGATATGTACAACTCAAAGTCATCTGCGTATATATGATATTTGCAATACCTTATGTAACGAACGATATCCGCGCCGTAAAGTGAAAACATTTTGGGTCCCGCCACAGATCCCTGTGGGACTCCTCTATCCACTCGGCGTGGAGTAGAGCGCAGTGACTCCCCATTGCTATCAACTACCTCAACTACTTGAGTGCGATTTTGTAGAAAACTTGAGATCCATTGTATTGCGCTTTCATCAAATCCGTAATATTTTAATTTTGCTAAAAGTAATGATATGTCAATTGTGTCAAATGCGCGAGAATAATCTAATAGAACTAAAACTGTTACCTCTCCTGCATCTCGTGCAGCTAAAATATTATCCACTACATCCATTAATGCAGTGGTCGTACTATGATGTCTGCGAAAACCAGACTGAAATGTAGGTAGTATGTTGTTTTGATCTAAATATCTGCTTATTTGACCACATACTACCTTTTCTAGTATCTTCGACATGCATGGCAATATGCTAATAGGCCTGAGATCTCTCGGTTCAGATACACATTCATTTTTAGGTAAAGGTTTGACTATAGCTAACTGCCAGGATTCAGGAAAGGTGTTAGTAGTAATAGATTTGTTTATTATTTGTGTTATAGCATTAAGACACGAGGGAAAGCGACATACTAGCATAAGCATGTCCAAGCTAATGCCGTCAGCACCCAATGCGTTGGATTTTAATGATTTCATAATTTTTAATACATCACTGTCGTTAACCGTTAAAAATCTAAATGTTGTTGGATAAGAAGGCTGAGCATACAGGAGAGATGAAACTGATAACGATATAGTGTTAGCACCCGGAACATCTAGGAAAAAGTTGTTTAGAAGGTTAGGATCTAACAGACTATTAGGTAGTACAAAATCAGAGTCATCTTTGCGCAAGTTAATATGCTTTTTAAAATGCTTCCACATTACACGAGGGGACTCTGTATTGGAGTTAATGTAACTGTTGAAGTATGCAGTTTTTTCTCGAACTAAGGCATGTGACACCTCTCGCTTGAGGTCTTTAAAATACCTAACGTGCGAGTCTAATTTTGTTTTACGTGCCCGTTTTTGTGCCTCATCTCGCTTTCTCATCAACATTTTGATATTTTGTGTTACCCAGGGATACTGGCGTTCCCTAATGTATTTTGTTTTAATGGGCGCCAGTATGTCAAATACCCACAGTAAGCTGCTACTAAATATCTGCACCATATCATCGACATTGGATAATTCCTTAATGTAGTTCCAGTCAACAGTGTTAATCAAATATTCAAGGTCATCCTGATTAATATCTTTAAGAGGCCGATATGAAATTCTTTTTGCTACATTTTTTATTTTCGGTAGGTTTATATCAAATGATACCAACGCATGACTGCTAAGTTCGGGTAAGTGGTCCACCCGTACTCGGTCCAGGTCTGCGCTAGTGCAGACGAGGTCGAGCAGAGTCTCGGTCTCGGGAGTAAAGTGGGTAGCCTCAGTAGTGCTCTGGCGCAACCTGTGTAGTGACAGAAATTCCATTAACATTTTGAATTGCGATGTGTTGGTGTTAAAACAATTTATATTAAAATCGCCAAGTAGGTATAGATAGTCATAACCCGACAAAGTACTAATTGTCTTACTTAGTTCGTCTAAAAAAACTCTGACCGACAACCAAGGAGGCCGGTACGCCGTGCCCACAAAAACATTCCTACCACCAGCCCTAAACGAAAGCCACATTTGTTCGACGCTTACATTTGTGCTGTGGTGCTTAATCGTTTGTGTGTTAAGTCCCTTCCTAATGTAAAAACCAACTCCACCGCCACGAGAGCGCACGCTTATGTCCCTTGGCGTATGTTTAAGGCTATAGCCTTGTATACGCGGTGCCCGCCCTTCCTCGCCCGGCCGTAGCCATGTCTCGTTTAGTGCAACAATATCAAAGTTATACCTACTCAAAGCCACTATCAACTCATCATGTTTTGAGCCCAGAGATCCGGGATTTATAAAACCAATTTTTATTTTCCTAGGGTTAATCATTTATTTGGTAGTGTAATAATTATTATTGAATACTATGTATAATTTACCAATAAAAATAATAATATTTTTAACATTATAAAAAAATTTAAGTGGTATACTAACTGCACAAATAAGAACCAGATCTCTTTTATCATAATAATTATATTCCGTGTGAATATAATAATATATATTTTAATGTGATTTACTGTTAATTCAAAAATAAATAAACCCTTCGACTGCAAGAGAGATGCCCGGTTTGTGAGATTTATTAACAAAACAAGAGCATATTACAACACAGTTGATAGGTTACCGTTTTATCGCTAGTTGAAACCTTAAAAACCTGACATGTACCTACGCGCTCTCAACCACCATCTCTCTGCCTCTAAGGGTCAATTCAGACCGCAACGCGACGCGTAGATGCATTTCTTTTGTCAAATCCATACAAAATTCGAAATGCGACACGTCATGTTGCGGTCTGAATTGACCCTCACGCGACAGATAATAATCCTCTGCCTTTTGGGTGACAATTAAAACAAAACAGACCTAACTTAACGCGTCTAGTGGCCCTTGTCGTAGGTGTTCTTGTGTTGGTAGCCGGTGACGTAGCCGGAGCCGTCCACGAGGTCCTTTCTGCCGGCGATGCCCTTCCCCTTTCCGGAGTCGTCGAAGCGCTGCTTGTGGGAACCCGTGTACTTGCTGGTGTCCGTCAGCCGGTCCACTGCCGCTGCGGCTGCCGCTGACTTCGTGGCCTGGAATTTTGAGTGGTTTGTGGTTTAAGCGAGACATAGTGCGTATTAACTTAGGTGGTATCTAATACAGCGTGTGGAATAAATGCAATACAACAATAAGTTCATAAACGTCGATTTGTTTCCGGCCCGGCACATCTAAGGTTCGATGCGCTATGTCCAGTACGAATATCTTAGAGGATAACCTAATAGAAATGATAAAGTTCAAGGTTGTTTCGTAATTCTTTTTATCGTTACGAACCATTCAAAACCTATTTTTTAAGAACTATCTCCCTACATAATACTGACAAATGACATGATATTTTGCTCAGGCATTAGGTGGTACGAAACTCTACCATGGCCCATGCTATAGTTTCGTTTGGATGACTCTAGTGTCCGCCTCCGTGGTCCAGTGGTTCAGAGCTCGGCTCTTAACTCGGAGGTCGTGGGTTCGATTCCCGCGATGGAAACGTGTTATTTCCAAGTTTGGTTAGGATAATGCAGGCTGATCACCTGATTGTCTGACAAGTAAGATGATCCATGCGTCGGATGGGCATGTAAAAAGTCGGTCCTGCGTCTGATCTCTCGCCAGTCGTGTCGGTCCTCCGTTCCGCTGGGTTATGAGAGTAAAGGAATAGAGAGTGCTCTTGTGTACTGCGCACACACTTGGGCACTATAACATTACTCCTGCGTAGCTGGCCTGGTTTCAATGAAACCGGCCACCGTCACCGAAACCGGTGTGGGAGCTATTATTATTATTATTTGGATGACCTTATTAAAAATATTAGAAAGAAAACTTATATGTGGCATAAACTTACATGTGGTGTGATGCCGGGTTGCCCACAAGTCGTCAACTTCTTCTTGATTTCGTCCAACTCGATCTTTTTGCTCTTGGCCAGGTCGTCCAGGAACTTCTGGTAGTCGTCGACGCCGAGTTTCATGGACTTGAGTTTCTTGAAGTGGATAGCGGTGTCGGTGGTGGTGATCTTCTTGCCATCTATGACCTTAGCCTGTTTCATCCACTTGTCGCTCTGTGAGAGGGTTATCTGCTTGCCGTCGGATTTGGGATCACCAAACTTGGAGAACATTTTGAAGGCATCCTGAAATAATTAAAATTTGATTTGTTATGGAATTAAATTGATAGACAAGTAAACATTCTGTGTTGTGGTAGACAATTAGACATCACGCTATAGTTTGTTTAAAAAAATTCAATGTGAAAAGAAAAGTTTGAGTTGTAACTTGTAACTGAAGGGCTAGGGTAGTCTTACTAATACATAATAATTATTAACTGATACAATATCTAAGGAACCTTAGTAATGAGTAATGACAGAGACCAGACATAAGTACAGTAGGTAATGCTAATGATCTAAATAATATAAACTATAATCAGAAAAATCGAATCAATTTTTTTTAAATTCGGGGTATATTGGGTACGGTATAATGATTAATGTCAGAATGTAGTTGCAAAAGGTAGCGCAAAGTTATTTTAGTCCAGTAAAGCTATTATAGCTATCCCTAAGCATTGCATGTCTGAAACGTATCAGATAACCGCCAAGGACGTAGCTAATCATGCAGCGTTAAACACTTCTAAGTAGAAAATATTATTCTTCAAAGTAAAATTTCGAAAAACTTTCTAGAAATTAGTGACTACGTTTTATAAATTATAATTTAAAGTAAAATTTCGAAAAACTTTCTAGGAATTACTGACTACGTAAAATAACAAAAAGACGTTGAATTACCAACTAGTTAGTTAGATTAGGTTATTAGATTCCCTCGTCCATCGTGTCAGTTAATCTCTGAGGGTTAAAATCTCTCAGGGTTACGAGAGAAGACAGAGTTATCCAGCTCTTGTGTACTGCACACACACTTATGCACTACAAAATGACTCTTGCGTAGGTATAGTTCTGCAATCTACGAGTGCGTGTCGCCCTTAGTTGTGTGAGTGACCATATCTATGCACGCGTACATGGCTCGCTCGCTACTGACTGCTGTCTGCTCCGTCGGGTACGCACTACGCACACTAACGAAAATGTCTATTCACATTTCCAACTACAAATAAAGGCGACGCGCACTTTTAAATTGCAAGAACTATAATTGCAATGAAACCGGCTACCGTCACCGAAACCAATGCGGGAGGCTTTATATTTTCAGGGCGTAAAGTACCTTGAAAGTCATGGCGTCATCCTTGCCGTTGGCCGCGCCGGTCGCGCCGCCATTTTCCAACTTGACGTCTTTCACCTGCTGCGCCACCTGTTCCACGCTCGTCTGCTCCTCCGACATCCTGGAACATGGAGATCAAGGTTATGTACCAATTACCATCCATGCTAATATTAGAAATGCGAAAGTGTGTCTGTCTGTCTGACTGTTACCTCTTCACACCTAAGCGGCTGAACCGATTTTGCTGAAATTAAGTCCCGGGAAAGAACATAGGATACTTTTATAAGTACTGGAAAAATGTACGGTTTCCAAGCGATAAACGAATTTTGGCGCATCGGAGTTGCGGGCATCATCTAGAAATCTATAACTTGTCAGTTTTCTAATTATTATATGAATTACGGAATTGTATTTACGGCAAAATGAATTCCGCGGAAACTCTACATTTTCTCAGCAGCCCTGTTTTCCTGTTCTACCCAACACCGTTGAATGGTCCCCTGGGTTTTCGTAAATATTAACACACGTATAGCATGGAATACCTACTATTACTTAATTAACTCCAAGGATAAAAGATTAAAAGATTCAATTGTCCACGCGTAGCTATTTTCGAAATCATGAATAATTTGTTATTTCAAGATGCATAATATTGTCTCTAGGTCAAATGTGTTTTGGATTTTTCTGCACGTTTAGACTTATTACAAATTAACATTTTATTACAAACTAATAAACTTTTATTGCTTCTAAACCTTGAACCTTCGTACATAGTTGGAATTGAGGCTTTACCTCCCGATAGCAAGCTTCGGCGTTAACAATAATATTTTACTCTCTCCAAATTAAACGCACATAGGCAACCAAAAAGTAGAAGCATTACGCTCTTTTTAGGGTTCCGTAGTCAACAAGGAACCCTTATAGTTTCGGTCTGTCCGTCCGTCTGTCTGTCTGTCTGTCCGCGGTTTTACTCAGAGACTATAAGACCTACAAAGCTGTAATTTGGTATGAATACACATATTAATGATGGCAACAAAATGGTAAGGTGCATTGGGGTAACTTCGGAAGAAAAAAAAAATGGGGATATTTCGAAAATGGCAAATAATTACCAAACAGAAGGTAATTTTGAGCTCTGGCCACATTTACCGAGACGCCAATTTAATCACCTCCCCCGCTTCCTTTCCCTCGAGCCGTCAGCCCGGAGTGCGTGTGCGCTAAGTTCATTTTTTCGCGCCAAGTGCAATTTTATGATTTTTTGGGGTTATCGAAATTACCCCGTTTTGTTTTAAACATAAATTAGGTAAGTTACGTAATATTTTGTTTGTTTTAAAGAAGCTTTGACGTTTTTTGCTTTCTTAAGAATAGGTTATATTGCTCTAGCTATGATTTTTAACAAACATTCTAAATAACCCCAGTGGGGTAAATTTGCTAACGAAATTTTCCCAATAATTTTTTCATAGTCTTTTGCAGGGGTGCGCAACATAAAATATTTACCTGCCTTTACCAACAAACATAAATGAATGAAAATACAGAGTCCAAACTTTTTCGACATTGAGAGGCTTAAAACGTATTTTTGAATAGTGTAGAATCAATTTTTATTGTTGTTATAATTAAAAAAAAAATCAGTTTTAAAGATTACCTATAATACGGGTTCCCAAAAACAGTTTTTTTTTATTACTATCCAGTAAATGTTTCGTGAGTAGCTTCATTTTGATAAGAAGAACAACAATTTCCTTTGCGTAAATTCTCGAAAGTGATAGCTAACAGAGATAGAAAGGATTTAATATTTCTATTTGATGGTCCTAAAATATGGATTGTTCTATTTGTAGGACAAGGTTACTCTTGAATTTTATAACTATTAACCTATCAATCAGCTCGCACGCTTTCTGCGAGCTTTTTCGCTCGCAAAAAAATCAGCTCGTTAGGGTTCCGTTTTAGTCGTTTTAGTTCATTAATCAACAAAACTTGCTTGACTACGGAACCCTAAAACACAACCCTAACCAGCAGATTTTTGTATATTGATAGGTTAATAGTTCTATCTCTGTTAGCTATCACTTTCAAGAATTTACGCAGAGGAAATTGTTGTTCGTCTTATCAAAATGAAGCTACTCACGCAAAATTAGCTTGATTGTAATAAAAAAAATTGTTCTAGGGAACCTGTACGACTTTAAATAAAATGGTTTAAGTGAAGAAGCCACTTTTATTATTTGCAAGTGTCAACTGCTCGGATGCTGATTGCTGACGTGGTTTTTAAATGCAGAGCTAAGGCGCGCCTTTGATCTGCAATTGAAAACTACTTCCTTTTTTAATTTAGTTTTAATTTTGATTTAGCAATTTACGAGACTGAGAAAAAAATATTTTTATTTTTAACAAAAAATGTGTTCCTATTTTATTTCTTTAGTTATAGTTTTGTTGGGTATTAAATAAATACAATATCTAGTGTTGGTTTTTTTATTGTTCTTAGCTATTTACTTTTTTGCTCCAAATGTTGAGGACACCTGCGTCCCCGATGGGGTAATTTCGAAAATTTTTCATTTGTATGCACAATGTTTTTGTATGGGGTAAAATAGAACAAAAATAAATGTGTGCCTTAAATGTATTTTTACATTAGGTCGTGTTTCGCTGTTATTCGAAATTACCCCTTGAGTTTTCGAAATTACCCATGAAAAGTAAAAATAGGATTATATTTTAAAGGGGTAGTTATACCAGAATCCGTAAATACTTTCGAACTAAAAAAGATATAATTCACATGGAAATATGTTTATCATTCATATCATACATGAAATCCTAAAAAAATATTTTTTTTATGGTACCTCCCCTCTCCCCTCTCCTCTCCCCGCCCACTCCATTGTGTGGGGTGTCGTTGAATAGGTTTTTTAAAAATATTGCGAGTATTCATATATCATTTTCTGATTTAGGGATCCGTTTGTATTATGTTTTAAAGTGGAAAAAATCGTTAGAGTCCAGTGTCCCCCCCCCTACGGAAGTAGGAAATATGCTGAATTTAAAAGGAAAACTATCACGGCTAAGAAGACTTCATAAGTTATTGAGTAATAGTCGATCAACTAAAAAAAATGTATTCGGCGAAGTATAAATGGAACTTTTCGTTCAAATTCCTTTGAAAGTAACTGAGATGATGTTGTTAGTAGTGTAAAACTAGCGGTACTACGGAACCCTATATTGCGCGTGGCCCGACACGCACTTGGCCGGTTTTTTAACTACGCTGTAGTCGGGTAGATACTAAATATGCCGGCATAACATGTTACCACAATAGTCAATACCTATCTATAGGTGCACGAGTATAAGGTTGCGATGATGTCACCCAGAAAAAGTGTATACTTCAGAGACCGTATTCCTCGGGATTTTAAAAGTGATATCTATGTCGTAAGCGCTAAAGTCTTCGTGGGGGTAAAATGTTTATGACTATCTCTGTTATTATTCGCGAGTCTATAACCTGTATACACCTACCGAGTAGAGTGGCGAGAGAGTGCCCTCGGCCGAGTACATCCATACTAAGCCCGGCCGCACATTATCCGAAATTTCTGATCAGAAAAATTCGGACACCCGCCGGAACGCACTCTGTTCATACATTTTGTTGTAGACCCCGCATACTATCAGAATAATTCTGACGTGTAAAATTTTTTGAGCGGGTCAGGGCGTCTAAATTTTTCTGATCAAAAATTCGGATAATGTGCGGCCGGGCTAAACATGCCGAGTGCTCGGCCGAGAGCACTGTCTCGCCACTCTACTCGGTAGGTGTGATCGTAGCAATAGGCATCGGAGTCTCACGTTTTGCCGCTAAAAACAAGCATTACATCATCGACCTTGGCGCTAACAGTTCGCCATGATCTATTCGTAAACATCAGCTGACGCTCCTAACATATTTCCAGAATTATTTTTTAAATGTAATGAAGTAGTTTTAGTCTTTTGTTGCTTTGTTATCGTCAGTGACTTAAATAGAGCTACATTGTGTAGGTAGTTGAAGGCTTGATTTATTGTTTAGAAACATAGATAGACTGGTAGGTAGAGAATGGTAAAGTTACTCAGTTGATTATAGTTCTTCCATTAGTTTTAGGATTTGGAGCTGTTGCATATTATAACTATTATTATCTAGTTACTAGCACATAAACTAAAATTATTAAAAGATGTTTAATAAAGCTAGTAAGTAGTTATACCGTTTAGTAATGAAATCAGAGTAATTTTGTAGAATTTCATCGTCTTTCTAAACTCTTATTTCTTTACCCTTGAAACTCCTTTTTGATCTCCAACCAATAATATCTCAAACTATGTTTACTAAAGTTACATTTACGGGAAAGGTCCTAATGGTAGACACTGAACTAATAGATGACACTTATGACAAAAATACCATAAAAATAAGAATTACTCTAATTATTTCTTACCACTGTAAATTTTATAAGCTTCTCAAGCTATCTGTTGAATTGAAAAAATATATTAGAGACGCCTTCGGGAACAAAAGTTTAAAATGGGATCAGTTTTCGTAAATAATATGACCGCGTCAACACGCGCTCGGCAATTTCTTAGCAAATAGGTTAAGGAAGGCGAAATTTTGCACGTAAGTTTTGAATACATTTATTTGATTTTTTGGAATTTCTATTGATTTCATTGGATTAATGGTCACGTTGTATACATTAATTAATGTTTATTTAAGGCCGTCCCCCGAGCAAACGACCTTGGCCATACATTTGCTGCGTTGCCGAGATCGCGCCAAAACCCTATTATTTTTACTTATCTTAGTTCAAAATTGCCCTAAAAAAATTTAAAACGGCAAATATGTAGTTTATGATATTGTCGATCTATTGGCGTGAGTTTCAAATAAAAGTAATTTGTAAATCCTAAGGAGATGCTGAATGTATGCTTGAATTTTAACAAATTGGTATTACTTTGGAAGCTGATATCATGAGTATAAGAAAAAAAAATAGAAAATTTAAAACGACAAAAGGAATGTTGATATACTGAAGATTATTGCTGTATTTTTATTATAACTTTGTAGTTTTCAGATTATGAGTTTATAAGGTTTTAAATACGGTGAATTACGGAATCTCCGGACGGAACGCCCTTAAGATTTTTTATCAATTTTCCCTAACATTATAAAGGGTGTCTACTATTAGTTCTTGAAAATGTAAAAAACCTAATAGATGACATGGATCTCATCTTTGAGTTTTGCAATACATACTCAAGTTATTTTGTACTTTATTCTACTGCAAAAATCATCACTATTCTCTGAAAATATAATTCTATTAACAATCTAAGAACTTAGAACTACTGCACCTAAAAATGGACATGGTGTCTAATATTAGACCTTGTACTGATCTCAAAATCGATTGCTTTAGTTTTTTAGCAGTAAAAAAAAGAAAAAGGGAGCTGAGAAAAGAAAGAAGAAGAAAAGAAGAGGCAAAAGAAGCATGGAGACTAAAGACTGAAAATAAATTTGCTAGGAAAAAAAAGACGGGTTGCACTCCAGGAGTGCCGGCAGAAGCGAAAACTTGATTATTAACGTTGTGCAATTTTTTTAACCCATTTTTTGTGAAAATCGATTATAAAAAATCGATTTTTTACGATCGAAACCTTTACGATCGATTAAGTGTTTAACCCATTTTTATGAAAATCGATTACTAAAAAATCGATTTTTTTAATTAATCGAAACCCTTACAATCGATTAAATTTTTAACCCATTTTTATGAAAATCGATTATTAAAAAATCGATTTTTTTAATTAATCGAAACCCTAACAATCGATTAAATTTTTAAACCATTTTTATGAAAATCGATTATTAATAAATCCATTTTTTTAATTCATCGAAACCCTTACAATCAATTCGAGTTCGAGTTCAAGTTCGAATTCGAACTCGAGTTCGAGTTCGACACAAAACACTATTCTCCATCTCCAACCGTCTTACGGTTTTTCCAAGGTTTTTCGATCAGCACGAGAATCTGACGCGAGTTCACAGTTTTTACCCATCCCACAAATTAAGTGGTCAACGCCGCTAAAGAAGTTTTCACTTTAAAAATATGAAAAATAAAAGGAAATATAGTTTCAGCATGGAAGAAGAATGAATAGAATCTGGAGACAACTTGGATAATATTTCTGATGCATGTAGTTACTATGATGAAGTAAATGAAATCTTTTGAAAAATGGCAAATAAAGACCTATTATTAGGAAAAATGTAAAATGTAATGTAAAGTTCTATGTCAACTATTAGTTCATATTGGTGTCTACTATTAGTGATGTTCGTTTTTTGTGATGTCATCTATTAGTACTTATGACTAAGTTTACAAAAAGACCAATACTATATTTTTTAATTGATTTGTCAGAGAATAATTATAATAGTTTTATTTTGTAAGAGTTACTGAAGACATGGAAGTTATCAATCCTTTATATTCATAAATATATATTTTATAACATTCAAATGTTTCATGTCTCCTTATAGTGTCTGCCATTAGGTCTCTTCCCTTATTTCAGTTTATAAATGTTTGAATTGTATACGATACAGGAGAATCAATATCGATATGAAAGCTAGGAAGCTCACTTGAAATGAGAATATAGAGCAGTGGCCGACGCTATCAACACAATGGGAGCGACACGGGAGCATTGCAACTTATTCCATTTTCAAATCGTGTTAAACGTTTTAATAATTTTACGTGGTGACTGGTGAGTAATAATAATAATTATTATTGAGTACTTATAGGTTTCTCCATCGGTACCATACCGATAACCGGATGTGAAATAGGATGTGTTAGTAGATTTCGTAATAAAATTCGAGATACATTTCAGCTCTTTTGGCTGTTTTGATTTCGTATCATTAGGCTTGATGACAATTTTTTTTTCTTATTGGTAATTGAAAGATCCTTAAAAAATAGAAACATCGCTGAAAGAATGACTCTGATAGCTTAAAAATTTACCAAGATATGAACAATTCAAACATCTCATAAAATAGACCTGCCCGAAACGCTCCATACAAAGTGCTACGAAAGACTGACGTCACTCTTTCGTATAGTTATTAGTTTGTAATTGTACGGATCGGGAGAGAACTTTGTTCGATAGGTATATTAAATATTGCGTTTATGAAAGCGGTTTCAAACCAAAAGTTGCTTTTAATTGCATAAATTATCGAATGGTATACAAATATTAAGAACTTTAATTGAAAAAAAAAATCGACTTGATTATCCAACTTTGAAGGCGCATAACAAAAAAAAAAAATACAAATGCTACCGAGCCGAAATTTTGGTAACACTTATTTTTACCGTGATTTCTTTATTTTAGTAACAAAATTCGCTAATCTTTGATTACCTAACCTATTAGAGCTTGTCTAATTTGAAATGACACGCCCCACCACTTCAAAGTTGATATAAATAAAACATTTTCGTACTGTGAATACGAGGGAGGGGCGCGTCATTTTAAGTTAGACAAGCTCTATCCCATTTCGTCATAATAATGCGTATATAGCGTACTGATGTAGTTATTTTGATTAAAATTTAGCTAGCACTACCCAGGTTATACACTCTAATAAGTCATAACTTGCGTAGTGCTAACTCAACTACACGTACATTATGCTACTATTGCTACTTAGTATATTTACCTTCATGAAAATAATTATTAAACTTATTGTTGATCTATGCAGGTTGCAGCCGATCAACTACGTTTCAAATTTTATGAGTAACGATATTACACACCTATTCTCGTCTGACCCATATTTCAGTGTTCCGGTCACTTTGGGCTGTGATAGCTTTTTATTAATAGCTGGATCAACATATAACATACAAGTCGACTCGCATAGTAAATGTGGGTTAATATGTCAACGCGAATTAGGACAGCGCACAAAGAACTTGGAGCTCTTAGCGGGAAATTAAGAGTTCCAAGAAATAAGGCCTAACGCAGTATAAAGTTTTTTACTATACTCATAGTTTCAACATAATATTCTACTATACTCTGCAGTCTGCAGTAAGTACTTGGGTCTTAGTGGGCAGATACCATCGAAATAGAATACAGTATAGAACGGTGAACCTCATACATTTGACCGTCAAATATGATAACTCAACTCTCAAGTTACTGACAATTTATCACTGAGTCAAAGAATTATTACTCATTAATTGTTTGACTCAGTTACTCTTCCCATATGATTATTATTCGTAGGTATAGGTACCTATATAGATACCAATTAATATTATTGGTCACAACTGATAATAATTGACCTGCTGACCTACAAAGATTTGAAGGTGATGATGATGATAAATTATTATAGAAGTCATACTATGCGACAATTTCAAGTAGTTATAAACAGAGAGGGGCTTTCACCGACTGACACCATAGACTAAACAACAGCTGACTTTTCAATAAAACTATATTTAGCTCTGTCTTATAATAACCCAGGCAGTTAATTATCTGTCGACCTTCAAAGTTACCATTAGCGAGTATTAACTACGCCATAACACGTCACGGTGAAAGAAGAACTTAAGTTATTTGAATATGTGTTCCATAGGTTCACTTGTTTCTGTAAAGAAATTAGATTTTCGCGTGACGTAAATTAAAGCTGTTTTTCTTCACTATAAAGTTGCGATTAGGCCTTATCTTAGCTGCGATGTGTTTAATTTTGTCTTGTAAATAATGACGTAACAGAGACCCTAGTTTGTTGGGCAATTTGACCAAAAATAAAATCTTTGATTAGTTAGTTTACATAGTTAACAAAATTAAGAAATCTGTTAAACGAACGAGATCGAGAAAACTTTCCAAGAGTTTTGAGAAATAACACTCACAATAAAATAAATATTAGGAGTAAAATATACCTATGCCTAAATCGTAGGTGCTAGGTATGATAATAATACACGGCTTAGAATTTGAATTTGAAAAAAAACATAAAACCTTTTTAAGGCATTCATGTTCATGTAACCGAAGTAATAAATGAGTAATATGAGACAACACCACATACTGTATATAGCATTATGCTACTCCTCCACAGAGCTGTGGGTGCCACAATAGCTATATCTAGACTGAGTGATATGACCTACATGAAGGTAACATATAAATGCTACAAATCTCCATCTTTGCAAAATTTATGCGCGATTTAACGAGATAAAGATAAGGCGGTATGTTGTAATATTTTAGAATTTACTGATCAAGGATGCAGGAAAATAAAATATAACTCGTTAAAACAAACATAGAGATGAATCTGTAAAGGTTATGGATGAGTCAGGCGGAAATATGAAATTAACGCCAAACTGTGCACAGCAAAGGTAGTATGATCATTGATCACTATAGGACTAATGGTTACATTTTGGTTACCTTTAGGGCTACCACTTTGCCAAAAGGGCAAACAAGCTTAAGATAGAGGAGCAACAAAGGAACAAAGGGAAACTGCAGCTTGATAAAAAGGCTAAAATAAAAATAAAATAAATAAAGGGCTACCACTTATTATGATATCGATTCTGAATAATATAAACGCGATTTGTGTGTCTGTTATTTCTTCACGTCTAAACTGCTGTACGCTTTGGATGTGGAATAAAAATCTCAGAGTCACAGAAAAGGACAGGAAAGTTTTTATCGTGGAATATATATTATGATTTATATCGTAGGTACCTGGCTCGTTAAAAACCTTTTTGCGTGATTGAAGTTGAGGGAAAAAAGTAAGTTAAAAATGTGATATATAATATAATATTGTACTATAATATAATATTATAATATGTAAGTAAGTACATATTTTTATTAAAAATGTTAACCGTAAATGGAGTTAAGCATCACCATGGACTGTAGCTTCATTTTTGGATAAAATCAATTTTTGCATCATAAATTGCCTGTAAGAGGGAGATAATTGACTGCGGCTACCGATATTACGTGAAAATATATCGGTAGTCGATAATGCATTGTATCTTTTATCCGCTTTAATTGATCTTATCGAGGAATTACAAAAAAAAAAACATAAAAAACTCGATGTAATTACTCAAAACGTCTTGATAATTTGGTACCAATTTTCTGGTGTTTTTACCGCTATCAAACAAGGAAATGTTGCGAATATCTTTGGGCGGAAATTAAAAGTCATGGGTTGCTTAGATCAACATAATATAAATTATTGTAATATATCCTTTATAATTTAATAAAGAAACCTCTGCACGTTGGGTCTTGAAGCAGTTCTAAAGTCTAGAGTCTAGAGTTCCAAACACATGTATTGTTCCTATCATAAGCCAACGCTAAGAGGCTGCAAAAATTACGGTAGCTATCATATGGTGTGCATTGGCCATTGAAGGAACGGCCGCTTAGAAGAGACTGAAGAGACTTCCTAACATGTAATTAAATGTGAACTTGCTTCCATTTACACTTTTACGTACGATTTTGGAGTGTTGTTTGGCGATTTGGTAGAGTGGTCGTACCGTCAATGCACACTCGAAGTTCTATAAGAAGGTTCATATGTGACCATATTGTTATTTGTTTATACGGTATATACCTCTAGGTAGTTTATAGTACCTTAAGTGTAACACCTCAAAATATCAAATTGCCTGCCGAAAACCCATTAACGAGCTATTACAGTTATTTCACAGTCCGCTAGTAGAGCTGCTAATAGGTGGTGAGGAAATTGTGTGAGGGTTGTAGGCGCGTCGCTCGACCTATTTCTAGCGGTAGGCTATTGCTCTCGGTCTTCTCGTTAATTTTTAATCGATGCTTAAAGTCGCAAAGTGTACACAAGATGCACCATAAGCTGTTAAGGTTTGTCAACGCGCTATAACTTATATAAGCTACGAGTTACCGCCCTTTTTGATCACACGTTATCGTGTGTTGTCCTTGTCTGACACGTTTCATCAGTCGTTGAACTGACAAAGACTTTGAGGCACGACGTAATCTGTACGCAAAGTGGATCTTTTTATTTGGTAG
This sequence comes from Polyommatus icarus, assembly GCA_937595015.1. NCBI lineage: Eukaryota > Metazoa > Arthropoda > Insecta > Lepidoptera > Lycaenidae > Polyommatus > Polyommatus icarus. The sequence continues at coordinate 8,223,589 of OW569336.1, read as the reverse complement.
TCTTATTATTGGAACATATCCAACATTAGAGGCTATTAATTATTATCTAATTACTTGACGGCAAAGCCAGTCTAATATTTTTAATTGTAGCCTAGGTATTGTATGTAAATTCTATTGTAGCTCTAATTCAGTAACGGTGTCAACAAATTCGTATCTGATATTATAGAAAATACTTACATCCAGGAAATGACAAAAATGTCACCAAACACCAAATCCAATGCAAACAAATCGCCATGTAAACACAGACTTTCCGACACAAAGTCGTGCTTGTAACTTGAAGGAACAAGAATGACGTCATCTGTGTCGTCACTAGCACTCTGCATAGCGCTGATGAGTCATTGTCGAACCTAGAACCCGCGACCTTTTTAATTATATTCCCCTGGGTGATGAATGTATCATTAGTTAACAAGTTCTACTTATGTATGTTTTAGCATCCAAATATTTTTAGCAAAACCAAATGAGTATTTTTTTCCGTAAATCATAACGCATCCCTTCGTGGGTAGGATGAAGATAGGCTTACTAATCCACACTAATATTATAAATGCGAAAGTGTGTCTGTCTGTCTGTTACCTCTTCACGCTCAAACCGCTGAACCGATTTTGCTGAAATTTGGCATGGAGATACTTGAGTCCTGGGAAAGGACATAGGATACTTTTTATCCCGGAAAAATGTACGGTTCCCGCGCGATAAATGAATTTTGGCGCAAAATTTGATAAAGTAGGATAAAGCCTACTTGTAATTTAAAAAAATATTTTATTGTAAATAAACTTGAATGCGTCGATTATTATCATACTTATTTGTCTATAATGTCATTAAAAGCAATATTATAAGTGCTTGATACTTATTAGAATAACATAATATTATTTATTTATTTATTTATTTATTTATACTTTTTGCACAATGTTGGTACATAGGCGGACTTAATGCCAAATGGCATTCTCTACCAGTCAACCTTTAGGTGTTCAGAAGCAAAATTGTGTAGGTGCCAGTAGTGCGAAAAGATGGAAAGAAAATAAATAAAATGCAATTTATCACTTAGTAATACGAAACTACTCTAATAATACTATAAAAGTATGCCTAATTTAATACAAATTACTTACTATATGTACATAGAAATATCATGCAATATATTACTTATATTATTATTATTAAAAAATAAATAATACATAATATAATAATACATAATACTAGTACATAATATAATTATAAACAATGTATATAATATTATAATACTTTATAAATACATATTATATATAAGTATAAATAAAGTTTATACAAATATTTAATACTTTCGTGCCAATTGCGTCAAATAGAATTCACGAACCTTGCGTTTAAAAGTGTCCCTGGTCTTGGTTAGCCTGATTTCACGAGGAAGAGCATTCCAGAGTAGTATAGCCTGTACGTTGAAAGACGAGTGGATGATGTCTGATCTATGGGAAGGGCAAGAAAGGCGTTCATTATTAGAGGATCGAAGGGATTTGTCATGGGTACTGGAGAGGTATTGGAAAAGGGGGGTTAGATATTTAGGAGCATTGGGGTGATGCAACAGGGAGTAGAGCATACACAGGGCCCTAGTAGAGCGGCGCTGTCGTATTGGTAGCCAGTGTAGTTTAGATCGAAAGGTGGAAACATGATCGAATTTACGTAAGTTGAAAATAAATCTTAAACAGTTATTGAGTAGGCGATCAAGTTTATTAAGTTGGTCAGCATTTAGATCGAAATAGCAGACATCACCGTAATCAATGATGGGAAGGATAAGTGACTGGACGAGCATTAACTTGACTGAAGAAGGAAGGAAGTTTTTTAACCGATAGAGGGATCGCAAGATACCAGTGACTTTGCGAGAGACGTGTGAGATTTGTGTCTGCCAAGTAAGAGTCGAATCAATGTGTAATCCAAGGTCCTTAACGTTCGAACAATATGGAATGACAGAGCCGTTATAGATGATTGGTGGAAGAGCACCTTGATCAACCTTGCTTAAATTTCTGGCACTACCTAATAAAATGGCTTGGCACTTTGCTGGGTTAACTGTCAGGCCAAAGTTACCACACCAATCTCTTATAGCATCGAGATCTTGATTTATTATATCGATAGCAGATGGTAGGTTTTCGATTTCGGCTTGACTATATATTTGCAAATCATCAGCAAACAGATGATACGCACTGCGAAGTATTTTGGTGACGAAATTTATAAAAATCGAGAAGAGAAGTGGAGAAAGAATACCGCCTTGAGGGACGCCTGTACCTAAATCTAGCCAATCGGAGAATGATTTATCTGTGCGTACAGACTGCCGACGCCCCCGTAGATAGGAAGAAATCCATGCTAGTGCTACAGACGAAATCGATAGGCATGAAAGGGCTGCCAATAGAATGTCGTGATCAATATTATTAAATGCATTTGAGAAATCTATTAACACAAGGACTGTAATCTTAGAGTTCTCAAAGCCCGCTCTTATGTCCCCTGTCACCTTCAACAGTGCCGAGATTGTGCTGTGTCCAGGTCTGAAACCGGATTGATGTGGAGAAAGTAAATCGTTTTGGTATACAAACCTGGACAACTGTTTGTGAACGCAAGCTTCGAGAACTTTAGATAAGTAGGGAAGGATGGATATGGGACGAAAGTGTGTAGGGTGAGTGGGATTGGGAACCTTCGGAAGCGGAAGGACGTGAGCTTTGCGCCACAAGGAAGGGAATTCACAAGATTCAAGGGAAAAATTAATAATGTGGGTGATCGTAGGTAATATTTGGGTTTGGATGGAGGTAATCATGCGTCGGCTAATGTCGTCACAACCCGTAGCTTTAGACACTATAGAATTAATTGACTTGTTGATTTCGTCTGTAGTAACAGGTGAAAACTGGAATGGCACAAGATCAGGACTAGGTAAGCTGTTTAAGTACCTTAAAGTCCGAAATTTAGCATTATCATCCAGAATGTTAGTACTGGCAAAATGGAGATTTATATCATCGGGACTGATGTTGCTGGGCAGTTCAAGATCCTGTGACTTACCCACACCGATTGTTTCGAGAAACTTCCAAATATTGGATGGGGATGAAGAAGCAACGTTTTCGAGAATGTGGCGGCGTTTGGCATTGCGTATCATCTGATTGCAACGATTTCTAGCCAATTTAAAGTTATTCCAATTAACCTCACAACGATCACGTCTAAATTTCGCGTAGGCACGATCCCTGCACCTCATTACCGTTCTAATTTCAGCAGTAAGCCAATGTGCTGGTTTGTGTTTTAGTTTGACTTTTTTAAGCGGTGCATGAATATCAAAAATGTTATTTAAAATATTATTTAAAATGTCAATTTTGTCGTCGATGGTTGAAGCGTTAAATAGTGGCTCCCAATTAATGTTAGCTGCGTCATGTCTAAGCTTACTCAAATCAATGTTTTTAAAACAACGTTTAAATATTATTTTAGGACAAGGTTTAGGTGGTTTCAGGGTGTAGGAAATATATATAAGATCATGGTGGGAAAAACCAGGAGCGGGGATTTGGCCATGGGATTGGATTGGAGCGGAATTAGATGTAAGAATTAAATCCAGCCAGGTATCATTACCACCGATGTTGTGGTGTGTGGGAGAGAGCGGTAAAAGGTGGAGATTAACTGAATCAACTATTTGTGTTAGTTTAGATGTACGTAAGGAGGATTGATCTAATAGATCAGTGTTAAAGTCACCCATGACGATGAGATGTGCATATTCCGAACCCAAAACTTCCAATACAGGCTCAAGTTGTGAGAAATAATTTAAACAAGGAGGACAATAGACCACACCAAGAGCTAATTTAGTGCCTTTGATGCCGATTTCAAGGAATAGGTATTCTGCAGCAGCAGAGCAAACGGAAGGGGAGGAGGCAATTATTTTAAAGGGGAAATCACTACGGAGATAGATGGCAACACCACCGCCTCGCCGATCAATCCGATCATTGCGTATCAGAACGTATCCAGGCAATGCATAAGATGTAGAGAGAAGATGCGGCTTGAACCAGCTCTCTGAAATCAGGACAGCGTGTACATTTTTACCAGAGAACGCTTCAGTCAAGTCGCTGAAATGACTTGGAACACTTTGCGCATTAATGTGACAAATGTTAATAGCGCTGTTCTTAACATTTGTAACGTGGCTAAACTTTTGACTTAAAAATTCACCTAATGTATTAAAGTTATCGTCATCAGAGGTAGTAAAACTTGATTCATTGGCAGTATAATAAGACTCAGTATCAGACATACACTTAAGGTTAGAATAATAAATATAATATTATAATTATAGATAATATTATCAATATGAATATAATATAAAATAAAATTATAAATAAAATAAAGCGAAATTAAAATAAAATAATAAAAAGATACAAATTTTGCGAATCTGTACCACCCGCCAACTGACTAAGAAACAATAATATTACACAGGTAGCAATTAACTCTACAGACAAAATAGTTAAACATAATAAAATATATGATAATTATTATTTTCTGGTACACAGCAAAATACAGTAATGTTATACTTATTATGGTTGAGTTATCCAATCAAAGCAGAAGAAGAAGTTGACATATGTCAATTTGACACAAATTGTCATCTGACAAGTGACATTCAGTACAATCATACAATTTTTACCAAAACAAAGTAGGGCATATTAAATTTCATAGTTAAAAATCGGCAAACAAGTGTTAAAAATACCCTATAACATATTATTATTATAAAACAAACATAATATTGTAAAAATGCGCGACAACATAATATACAAACGGAAAACTACATGAAACATTACAAGTACACACTGTGACAAATAAATCAGAGATGTATGAAAACAAAATAAACTGGGAGACATGCAGAGCTACTTATTCTTTTGAAGTAGAGGATGTTCCAGGAGTTACTTTAGGGTATTTCGACATCAGGGATTGCAACTCCTCCATGCACACCACCTTATGACGCTTCCCATCATTAGTCTTGATGACCACTACACCTTCTTGTGTCCAGCATGCCCTCAAGCCGAAATGAAACCTCGCCTTGCCAAACAGTGCTTGCCGTGGCTTAGTTAAGAACTCCTTAAGCGACGTAGAAGTGCCCTTTAACTTGGTTTTAGCTCTCCACACCGCACTCTTGTTTTCAAAGGAAGTAAACTTAACAAGTATAGGCCGTGTTTTCATAAGGTCCTTGCTGCCGAGACGATGGCAGGCTTTAAAAGAATTAGTTGTCACATCATTTACTCCCAGATTACTGTGAATGATGTTAAGTACAAGTGCTGAACAGTTTTCACCATCATGTTCGGGAACACCGGAGAAGATAAGTGTTTTCCTGCGCGACCTGCACTCCATCATGTCAATAGCACTTAAGCATTCAGATATTTGCTTGCGAAGAAGACTGAGCATAGCATAAGTCAAGTCCCTAAATGTACGAAATTCCTCGGCTACTTTAGCGACTGTGTCTTTGGCAGAACCGCACTGGAGCTGGGCCTGGAGTTCTTCCATTTTTCTCGTCACTAGTTCCTCGAGGCCTTGCTGTGCCTTACTGATTTCGCTTATTTGTGACATGATAAAATTAAAAGAAAACTTGAATTTGTGAGAAATGAGTCAGCTGGTGGGTGGTGTCTTGATTAAGTTATTGTGCTTCACATAAAGTTCCACAAATGTTTATTGGCCACAAAACCGTATGTATTAAATTCAATTATACTCAAAAGGAATCAAAATTTTAGGCTTAACTATTTAATAAGGATAATTAGTCCTCAAAAACGTTACTGTTCCTTTTTTGCACCTACCCGAAAAATGAATACCCGAAATATTTCACACATGAAGAATAATAGGTTATACCTAGTAATATCTAACATATGGTTTCTAATATTTTCTTAAGCGGATTAAGAGTCTTAGGAAACAGGAACGTGCGGTTTTCTAGATAATATAATTTATGGTAAAAAAGGCTTTAAATGGAGGGAAACGTTGAAAGTGAAATGGCGTGCGAAAACTAGATGAGTGAACGGCCTTGCGGGAGTCTACCTCCTGACACTTTCGCTGTTAAAGCACGCGTAATACACGCGTATTATGCAACGCATAATTACTATTATTTAAATATTGGGAGACATAGGTTTTAGTGATATAGTAGTTTTTTAGAGATTTTCGCGGCGATTAACTTGTGTGTCTTGGTCTTATATCTATACATACAGGGTGCAATTAAACCTTCCTGCCAAAAATTTTTCAGGGCTTAGGTATCATTAGAAGAACCCATTTCCAAAAAAAATTGGGTGTTATTTTTTTGTTAATGACATATTTTATCCCATTTAAAATTGATGCAGAATGCTCATTCGCGGCGGTGGGTATGATCGGGAGTGACGCGGGGCGAGGCGCGCGCGCGGGGGCACGTCACGCGCGGGCGACGCGTAGTGTCCATTAATTGTAGCGTTTTTTAGGATAACTTTCGGAGGCTATTTCTCAACATTTTAGTACTGGGTGATTATAAAAGAAAAAATACGTGTATTTTTATTTTTATCTAGGATCAAGACGTCAAACATACGTCAAAACTCAAACGACAATATTGACAGTTTTTTTTTTCTCTCCCAATCTTATGCACTTAGTTTTAATTAAGTATTTTCTTTTAATTCTTATTTTCTTTAATAATTTATTTGGTATTTAAGTTTATTAATTATTATTTAGTATGCTCTTAGTTCCAAATTATTATTGTAATGTCGAAACTATATTATTATTGTGATGTCACACATTGGTCCCAGCAGAAAATCAGTGCAGCAACTTGCTGCAATATGCTGAGCTGGGGTCCATTTTTGTGATATCACACAACATAATGTTAAAATATTAATTGTTCTGTGTTCTTTCGTCCTTTGTAAATATTTTGTTGTGTGATGTGCAAAATTAACTTTTCTTATTCTTATTCTTCTCAATATATCAAAATTTGGCAGGAAGGTTTAATTGCACCCTGTATAATAAAACTGTAGAAATGAGAATTCTGTACATTAAAGATATTCAAAAATAATAAGCGGGGGGTGTTACTACATCGCTATAGAAGTCAAAAATGTGGTTAGTTTTTTGTCTGTCTGTCTGTATGTTTGTTCCACTATCACACGAAAACTACTGATCCGATTTGAATGCGGTTTTCGTAGATATATTTGTCTTCTTCCAACTTAACATCTGGTTTATAAAAAATTTTCCCCCCACCCCTCTAAGGGGACGAAAATGGGGGTCAGATTTTGTATCAAACTTTTTTCTTTAATGGATTTACTCCATATTATTAACTATGTTTTCCAACTTAACATCTGGTGTATAAAAATTTTCCCCCCACCCCTCTTAGGGGACAAAAGAGGGGGCAAGATTTTGTATCGACTGATGAAGTAGAAATACTTTAAATGGCAAAACAACGTTTGCCGGGACAGCTAGTAATGTAATAAGTAAAAATATATTTTTCTGCAAAGAGAAGGAAATTTGTTATTTTTGGTAGTACCCTAGCTATCCTATTAATGACATATTTACGATCAGTAGATTAGAAAATAATAATAATTTAGGAATGCCCTTTTCGAAATAGCATAATCGTATTGAGTAATTATTGCATTGGTATTATGAGTATTTCTTAAAAAAACAATTATTTTATTTATCCTTGCACTGAACAACTCTTTCGAGGCTAAACTTCAACTCGGTATTGTGACAATATTTAAATATTCAAGACACGGTACACGGAGCAATATTAAACATAGCTGAATAGTGAATACTAATTAATCTTCCTTGCTTAAGAATTAAGACATCATGACATAGTAGAAAAACCGCCCTACACAATATTAAACCTATAAAAGATTTTTTCCTAGATAATATTGTTTTGTATAAAATAAAATTTGAAATAATAATACAGTACTAAGTAGAAAGAGAAACTAAAATTAGATGCAACGTAGAGCGACGTAGCAAAACAAAGACGCGCGACGTAGCGGCGTAGCGCGGGAGACGTAGCAGCGTAGCGCGGGAGACGTAGCGTCGTAGCGGGAGACGTAGCGGCGTAGCGGGAATCGTAGCGTCGTAGCGGGAGACGTAGCGGCGTATCAGGAGTCGTAGCGTTTTGACTTTTTTAGGGTTCCGTACCCAAATGGCAAAAAACGGAACCCTTATAGATTCGTCATGTCTGTCTGTCTGTTTCTCTGTCTGTCTGTCTGTCCGTCCGTATGTTACAGCCACTTTTCTCTGAAACTATAAGAGCTATACTATTGAAACTTGGTAAGTAGGTGTAGACTGTAAACCGCATTAAGATGTTGATATAAAAATTGAAAAAATATAAAAAAAATTAGGGTTCATCATAGGTACAACTAAAACAAAAAAAAAATCATCAAACCTATACGCGTGGGGTATCTATGGATAGGTCTTCAAAAATCATGTAGAGGTTTCTAATATCATTTTTTTCTAACCTAAATAGTTCGCGAGAGAGACTCTTCCAAAGTGGTAAAATGTGCCCCCCCTCTAACTTCTAAAGTAGGGGCATGATAAGTATAAACAAATATATGATGTAGGTACATTACTATAAAAACTACCAATGAAAATCGAAAATAGGTTTGAACGAGTTCTAGCAAATATTTTTTTATACGTCATAAACCTTAATATTTTAACTTTCATTAAATCAACGTAAATATAAAAAAAAAACAAAAACCCTTAAATTCCATAAAAATACTCCTTATTGCTGCTGCGGAACCCTTCATGGGCGAGTCCAACTCGCACTTGGCCGGTTTTTTTTTCTTTTTCAGAACTTTCCATGGTCATGGACTATTCAGGCAAAACATTGTTATTATGATTATTAAAAAGCGCGAATCATAAAATACAATAGGCCAAGGACATAGAGGATTTGCCGCAATAAAACGGCTGACATCACACACTCGTAACAGGAAATTAATAAAACATTAGGTACGGTGAAAAATACTGCGAAACGCGAATTTAATAAAATGAATACTATGTATTATTGCTATAAGCTAAAAACTCGATATTATATTGTTTGGTAAAGTTATAATATCTTTAACAAGTAGCTTTAGGGACGATCTACTGTGCGGTAAAGACTTTTATAATATTTTTATGAAAGTACAGATGTATACGTGTAGTAAAGTTAATTGAAAATATCAAAGTATAAATAATATTTCTCAATATGTTTAAAACACGTAGCTACAGTTTTAATACAGAGTTAATTATAAATTTTAACAACTTCGAAACTATAGGTACGCGTATACCTAAGTGTTATTTTTTTGCGCTTATCTACTATCTAGTAGACTGTATACGGGGTGTAACGAAGCTATTGGGATAATACTTTAGGGTGAGTATGTATTTCTTTTAGACTTTAGAGAGTTCATTGTGAAAGTAGCAGCGCTGAAAGGCCAAAATTTTTTTCACTTTTGTATGGGCAAGCGCCCCAGTGTCACGAGTTTCCCCACGAGTGTTTCAGCGCTGCTACTTTCACAATGAACTCTCTAAAGTCTAAAAGAATCTCATAATATGGAGGACCCATACACACCCTATAAAGTATTATATTCTATAGTAGATATTAATAACGAAGATACACACGTAATTTGGGTGATATCACCGTGTTTTGTTTCTGAAGGTCACTGCAACTAAGCTTGTGTGACCAACGCCTTATCTCAAATTGCATGATTTTGTACGTAGCGATAACGTAACGTTGCCTGATAGGTGTTATCTAACAAATAGTTTATTTATAATATTAAAAACATTCAACTATATAAACAGAAAATGTTCCATTGTTAGAAAAAAGTAGGTGCCAATTTTCACGAAAATAAACTGAGCGTTATGATTTCGATTAATTATTATTATTTTTACATCTAAAATAATATCTACTTATTCTATAAATAATTACCGTACCTACTTAAATTTATATTTAGCTACTTTATTTTCTGAATTAAAAATTAATATCAAATCGTTTAGTAGAGTTCTCCCCTTAGTTTTTAGCGGTAGATACATTTAAAAAGAATTATAATAATGGGGTGATGGTTTAAAATCTAACAGATGTACGAGTCTGTAGTTATTAAAATTAAAAGGTGTAAACATTGAGGTTTGAAAGAGTCCTTAAAGCCATCCGCCCTTAGCCGAGGGGTTGACGAGAGCTTAGGATACCTCTCAACACTTAACTTATGTATTAACCCCTTTTTTCATTTTTTACTATAAATCTTTCAAGAAAAAACTTTAAAAATTAACCCTCCTAAAACTAGGGAAAAAAGGGATCGCTATGCACGCATTCCCATTGTCCCTCGCGATTTTCGGGGGTGATGAGATTCATCTAAAACATCAGCGGAAATTGCCACAACAAACACACGAATTAGGCAATATTAACGAGTATTTTAGTGATAATATACACTATTATAACTGTGAAATACTCACTTGGATTATACAGGTAATAATATCACAATAATTCACACTAGCGGGCGCAGCGCGGTCGGTAGACTCGGCGGCCAGGAGTAGTACTGTTGAGTCGAGTGTTGACAAACCGACAGGCGCGCGGGACAGCGCACGCGCGCGCCGCCCTCCCTACCTAACTATAGTTAGCTGTTAGACTAAACACACACTTATATTTCTATAATAAGACCTATTTTACGCATCTGATATCCCAAGGCTGTCGGAAGTGATGTGGGAGCCACGGCACGAATGGGCTGTCTTGAATTAATGCAACGGCCTCATAGAAAACTGGCGTAAAACACCGACTAAGTTATGTTTTGCCGAGCAAGTAAGGTAGGTAACCCGTGTCCATGGGTGTTGACTATCACCATAGAGTATAGCTATAGACTATCATGTACCGTTGGGTGATTCGTATGTTAGTTTCCTCATTTATTTAACAGAAAGAAATAATTACACTACTATTTTCTGTAACGGCAGTTTTCCGGCAGCATAAATATCTAAGAAATATAATATGATTTTCGTCATAAAGTTTATGCTGCTTCTAAGTTTTTTTTTTAATCTATTTGAGCGTAGTCCCTACACGCGTTTCGTATAAATTTTGAGGAAGAGTACTACATTGTAACTCAATACAATACAAACCTGTGTATAACGGCGCATCCACACAATGTTACAAGTTTATAAACAGGGATATAACACCTAACAGGGATACACTGGAGGACAAAAGGACTTGCTTGCTTGCCTTGCGTGTGATTTAGCACAGAGCAATTTGTAAACGGATACAAGTAAAAAAACATAAAAAAATAGCTTAACATGTTTTAATAAGAATAAAAAAATAACTCTTAGATAGAAACGTTATATCACAATTTCACTATGTAACATGATAATTTCACACCTACAAGACATAACAGTGACGTAAATGCAAAAATATAACAAAATATAAAATATAATACTATTTGCAACAAATACTTATTATACTTGCTATTGTAAAAATTACCATTCATTCTCACAAACACTTTTTAGATATTTTATTTTTATACATTCAAATTAATAAATATATTTTTGTTTCCTGTATGTTATATTGTTAGTCCGCCATATACGTGATGTTTAACATCACGTTTAGAGTGTTAGTATGAATGAAGGCTTATAATAATTAGAGTGCAGAGAGGCGTTGCGAACATAATTTCATTATGTTCAGTATTAGCAAGATATCACATTTTTCTGTCAATTGACTACTTTTTTATCTTAAACATTACCAAGGCCGACAGAACTGTTTAACTATTAGCCAAATTACCTAGTTATTACATAGCTTCTAACCAATTATAATTTTTTAACAAATTGGAATTATTTACCACAATTAAATTCTCAACAACTAGTCTACTGAATTGTTCTATATTACATCTAAAGCATCCAATTACTAAAATGAGATTGTACTAGGAAGCAGTAAGCTTGATTATATCGCCGAGTTTCGGCAAGACCACATCGGGCAGTGGTTGCTTTCGCTCAGTGCGCATTCTCTCCAAATCTTTGACAGACGTAACTCCAGTTAGAACCAGCAGAGTTTGGAAGCCACAACGGACCCCAAATTCTATGTCTGTGTTACATCTGAAAAAAGGAAAAATTTATTATTATATAGCAGGCAGATTACCAAACTCTGTAATATAACTTTTTAGGGTGACATAGAAAGAATGTCATTGCAAGCGAAAACATAAAATATGCATAATTTAGCGCGACGCGAATACAGGTGCTGACTGCTGAGAGTGGTGACATAATATGCAACTGACAGTAGAATGAATGAGAATGGGCATTGTCCAAAAAAAATCACATGTACTTTTTATATTTTTTTTCGTTAAAATAGGGTATTTTAAGAATATAAATTAAATAATTTTGAAATTAATTGGCTAGTTTTTTCTCAATAAATTTTTAAAGTTTCGCTGTGACGTCATCATCGGCGGCCAATTGACCTCTGCAGTATTTTTTTTTCCTTTCAATCTTATTTATAATGGCTGGTTCGTCAAATATAAGTTCTCATTATATGAAAGCTGATACGAGAAGCTTACCAAAAGTTCGAAACGTAATGTTGGTCGAATTTATTGCTAATTTAACGCCATTGGAGGTCAAACTAAGGTTAAACATATTTGTTCAAAAATAATATAAGTAACTAATGGGTATTTTTTTCGTTTATATACAGAAAAACGATCACTGACCTTATTTCTCGAAATGTTTTTGTAATGAGCAAAATTAAAAAAAAATGGACAATCCCGATTCGCGCCTGATAAGTGATAGCCAGCGTCATATAGCCTACTTGTGTGCATCCCTGTAGTACCCTGTACAGTTGACTGCACTATCAGAGATGTTGATTCCAATGCAGATGGGGGACCTACGTAGTTTGGTTGCGTTACGTCAAACCCAGCCGACAGATCACAATTAACATTGAATTTCAACATGATCGACCAGATGACGTTGGTCTCTCAAATGCATAGGAATCAATTTCCTCGATGGTACAACTGTAAAGGGTAAAAGTTTTAAATGTCAAATCTATATAACTTCGTAGTCGAAATTATCGAATACTAGTTGAGGCTCGCAACTCGGTTGCGCCAAAATTCGTTTATCGCGTGGGAATCGTATATTTTTCAGGAATGTCTTTTCCCGGTACTCAAAGTATTTCCACGCCAAATTTCAAGCAAAATCGGTTCAGCGATTTGCGCGTGAAGAGGTAACAAACAGACAGACACACTTTCGCATTTATAACATTAAAATAAATAAGGCGAAAATGTATGTTCGCGTCGCACTAAATCAGCCCTACAATAAAGTATCTAGAAGACGCCATTCTTATTGTATAGTCCGCGCGAAACTAGTTGGCCGCGCCTGAGGTATGTGAGCGGTGGGACGGAGAGGCAGGGGCACTTCGCACAAGAGATCGCAATAGCAAGATGAGTCCGCCGATAAAAAGACAATCTAAGGAAATAATATTTAAAGTGCATACGTTTTTTTAAAAACGGAAAACCGATGTCAATAGTTTAGACTTAAGAATATAAAACTGATCAATTTTCTAATATCTTTAATTTATTCTTTCCAATAATTAAATAATATTATTGTTCACGATATCGCGAGATTGGTCGTCACTGTCTAATCTCATGTGCGTTGCGAGCAGCAAGCAACCCGCCCCCTCACCCCCGTCCCTACCTAAGGCGCGGCCAACTAGTTCCGCGCGGACTATAAAAAGAAAATATTTACCTGTCACCAATCATCAAAGTCCTAGCAGGATCCAGACCAAAAGATTCAAGGAATTTCCTGACATAGTCATTAGGTTTTCCGAGCACTAGGGCTTTCCGTTCTGAGCAAGTCTCAACAGCTCTCACTAATGTGCCCGTTCCTGGAATAATGATAGAACTGGACTTTGGAAACCTCTCATCTGTATTTGTTGCTATGAAGAGGCATTCCTCTTTGGCAAGATAGGAGGCAGCCTTCATGAACTTCGGGTAACTAACATGCTCATCAAAACCAACAACCACAGCCCCTACTTCTGGGTCCAAGTCAGATGAGGTCATAGATTTGAAGTCTGGTTTCACAGGATCAGGCTGGAAATAAACAAGAGAGTGTTATAATTATCACCTAACGTAATATTATTTAAAAAAACCTGACTACTCAGTAAATTTACCTAGTGCCAGTATCAAGACTGGTATCTATCTAAATAAATCTCAAAGGTGACTGAGTGACATAGTGATCTATCAACGCACAGCCCAAACCACTGGACAGATCGGGCTGAAATTTGACATGCAGGTAGATGTTATGACGTAGGCATCCACTAAGAAAGGATTTTGATCAATTCTATCCCCAAGGAATAAAATAGGGGATGAAAGTTTGTCAATTTTAAATCGATCGGGCTGAGACTTTGATACCTAATTAATAATAATACTTCTTAATGCGAGGCTGTGGGCAAAAGTTAGAGTTAATAAATCTCAAACTTAAACTGTAACTAGCCCTTTGGCCCTTTACTCTAGAATGCCAAAAATAATAATGAGATATCTAAAAGGCTCACATAATGTTTGGAGGAAAGTGGGAAATCATATCTATATTTTTCAAAGTATCTTTTATAATTGGTAAGAATAAGTGTTTGATCTAATCCATACTAGAATATTATAAATGCGAAAGTGTGTCTGTCTGTCTGTCTGTTACCTCTTCACGCCCAAACTGCTGAACCAATTTTGCTGAAATTTGGTAAGGAGATACTTTGTGTCCCGGGAAAGGACATAGTATACTTTTTGTAATACTTACTCCAATGCCAACATGCCTGATGCCAACAGCTTTCAACTCATCCCCAATACCATTGGAGCCAATAAGGTATACCTTCTTTTTGAACCCAATACCTTTGAGGTAATGAGCTACTAGATATGCAGTTGAAAGAATTTCTTCCTGAAAGGTAAATAAATACAACCTTAAAATTATTTATCAGGTCAACTTAAGGTGAACGCAGATTTGGCCGCACCGCACGCACTGCAGTCGCCGCATTTCCAATTCTTCATAATATAAAGAATGTAGGAGTTGCGAAGACTGCGGCGCGGGTAGGTGCATACCTACCCGCGCCGCAGTCTTCGCAACTCCTACATTCTTTATATATATAGGTCATTCTTTATTTATATAGGTCTTGCCTATAACTTCATATAAAGAATTCGAAATGCGGAGACTGCGGTGCGTGCGGTGCGGCCAAATCTGCGTTCACCTTTATTTGGGTAACAACATTAACCTATCAACTCCCAAGCCTACGAATAATAAAAACTAAGGAAGAGTAACTCCGTCAAAAAACATGCTCCAAAATACTTGTCAAAAAAGTGTACCTTAGGTTCACTTTTCATACATTTGCAATATTTAGGTGACCTTGAGCGGTATAAAGGCTGACATTACATGACAGTTCGAATGGAACCAAATTTAAAACTGTATTAGTATGGGAGTTACGTTTCCTTAGGTTTTATTATTCGTAGTCCCAAGCTGTCAAATTCGACCGCGTATTTCGTAAACAAAAAATTTCCAAGAATCCGCAATCGAAGGATTAATATTAAATTAATTAAGTATGCAAACAACAAAATAATATTGTCTACATAAGTGTTGGTTTGGAAATGTAGCCAGCATAATTAGCCCAGGCAAAAAGACAACATAATAAAAATTAAAATGGAAACAAATACTTACAGGCTCAGCTATAAATCCCATCTGTTGAGCTTTAACAGCAAAGTCACTACGAATCTTTGTTGAGTTATTTGTGACATAGAATATTTTTTTACCTAATTTTCTAAAATAGTTTATTGCGTCAGCCGAACCAGGTATAGAGTTATTATTGATCCACAAAACTCCTGCAAAGTAAATAAGTTTTACCTTAACCTACAAAGTTTTCCATAAAAGGAACATCAAGTTTTTAAACCCATTTGCAATAGTTTCTTTCGGTATACGTACCATCGCAGTCTGTCAGTACAGTGTCAAAAGAGTTTAAGAAATCTTGTATTTTGTCTGGGGAAGCCTCTTCCAAGTTATAAACAGCTGATTTAAACATTCTTACGCTTAAAACCGAAACCGGTGGTGATACTTCCGTGCTGTAGTTTAAAATTATTTTTAACCTACTAAGTAGTTTAAAATTATTTTTGAAGTTTTTGATAACTGAAAACATAGTAAACTGTTTAATTAACCTTACTGTAAAGTAGTTGCGCTTAAATTATAAGCAATTTCAAAATTATTATAGTTTTCAGCAACATAACAAACCTCTTCTTCTGGATCCTCACCTTAGCACGAAAAGGGCACAAATGTCAGTGTCAGACGTCAGTAAGCGTGTCAATGACGTTTGGTTTTTTTTTCTTGTTATGGCTCTCGGCTTGTAAACCATGGCCAGTGTCAAGTAAAGTTTTGGCGGGAGAAAAAAAATTTCGTAAAAAATTTACAAAATTTTCAAGTTGTTTTTCCAGATTATCGTCAAGTCGAAAGTCTAGTCAAAGTCTAAGAAGTAGTCGGTAAAGTCAACGAGTCAAGTCAGTTGTTTTAGTAAAGTGGTAGACCCTTTACTAAAACTTTCGATGGAGTTTTGGAGGGAACACAAAATGGCACGATTCTTGAAGTTGTATCACTTGCCCACACTTGTGCACGACAACGAATATTTAATGGTTATTATTCTACCAACATTACACATTAAAAACCGAAATAACACAATTTTAGGAAAATAATACAAAAATAAAACGTCACTCTTTCGTATTCCCGGCAAAAAACCCCGGACGTTTGGTTTTGACAGCTGTTGACACTTGACAGTGTCAGTGAGTTTTTTTTAGATGCAGGTTATTTGTAAAATGCAATAAGCAATTAACCGCCCTGCCCTATTAAATATATAAGAAAAAAAACATGACAGCAAAATTCAGAACAACAACAAAAAGTTGACGGAAAGCGCGGGAATCTTCGAAAAGGGCGGTCGTGTTTTTTGGAATTTTTTATGTTTTGTTTTATTTATTGTAAATATCTACGTTAGTTAGTTTTCTTTTTATCTTATTTTTAGTTTCTTTTAGTTTTTATTTTATTTGTGCATACTATTTGGTAAGTTTTTTGTATATATTCTGTAAATATGGATGAGGACCCAGGGGGGCTGGAAGGCCCCCCTGTTGGCCAATTTATTACTATTCATACTAGTGAAAATCTAAATGACTCAAGTATGGACACAGATTCGTCCGTTAATAACAAATCTACAAACCGCAAACGCCCTGCAGCATCTAGGCGAGTATGCAGAAAATGCAATAAAAAGATTAAGAAAAATCCCGACAAAACAAAACCTGATATCAACTGTATGTGCTTGAGTGACACGGAAAATAAAGAAAGTCTGAATAATATCCAAGAAGTACATACAGCTGGCATCATGGAGAAACATCAGGGCTTGGTGAATCCTCGGGTTAGTCGTTTGCTGTACACCGACACTGACTCTACACCTTATGTAGTACATGTGCAAAAAGAAATATCATCTCCTAATGGAAACTGCACCTTACATCCTGTTGAATTTGGTCGCTTCCTTAAAAATAATAATATTAAGAATATAGAAAACGGTAGCCTTAAGAGAATTGGCCGGAATAGATTGTCATTATCTTTCTCTGTATTTTCTGATGCAAATAATTTTATTACTAATGAGAATCTAAAACAGAACAACTACAAAGTTTTTCTTCCATCTTTTCAAGTTTGTCGTGTTGGCTTGGTTAGAGGTATTCCAGCTGATTGGTCTGAAGATGACATTTTGGCCAATATTACTTTACCGTATGGTTGTGGGGACATTTTGAAAGTAAGACGCTTAAAGAAAAAAAACTTTGTAAATAATACTGTACAGTTTGTAAATACAGAGTCAGTTGTTTTTACATTTGACGGCCAAGTACTACCTAAACGAGTTTTTATGTGCTATAACTCCTTGCCTGTTGACTTGTACATTTATCCTACCATACAATGTTACAATTGCTGCAGGTATGGGCATGTTAAGTCACAGTGCAGATCGACTCCCAGATGTTTCCGTTGTGGTCAAAGTCATTCTGGTGAGAAATGTTCCGTAGATGAAGATTCTGTTTTCTGTTGTCTTTGCCAAGCTTCCCATATAGCCACAAGTAAGAATTGCCCTGAGTTCCAACGACAAAAATTAATTAAAGAGTCCATGGCTCACAAAAACTTATCCTATGCCGAAGCATCAAAGCTCCACCCTCCTATTTCTAAATTATACTCAACAGTTTTAACCTCTTCTAGTCCATCCTCTTCTTTTATAGACTCACAAAAACAAAATTTCTCATCAGTCATCAAAAATTCTGCAAAGAGGACAACCACAGAGTCATATAAAAAAACAGTCTTCCGACAACCTAGAACACCACCAAAGTCAGTAGGTGGGTATGATAAAACTGCTCATTTAAACTTAATTAAAGATTACAATCCCCCATCGGGTTCAAATGGCACTGCTTTGCCTACAAATGGTGATAGTAATATTTCGGTGCCCGAATTAATTACAGCTATAATTAATTATCTAACTCAGTCAAATATTATACCGTCATCAGTTTCACCGTCCAACGTAGCCTCTGTAAGTAACATACCTCAAACTAACTCCCACTATGGATTATCTGATCCAGTGGAATTGCCGCAGTGCAGTCAGCAAAAAAAATGAAATCATTTATTTAATAAACAAATATCACCCTCTTGTCTTTGCTCTCCAAGAAACATGGCTTAAGCCAGAATCTGTTTTTAAGATTCCTGGCTATGCTTGTTTAAGAGAGGACAGATCTGATGGGTATGGCGGTGCTGCCTTACTCATCAATCATCATCATTCATTTGTACATATTTCACTTCCATCACATAATCCAAATATTTCTATAATAGCAGCATCTGTAAATAACATCTGTTTTGTCTCATTGTATATTCCACATCCATCCTATTCAATATTTTTAGAAATTAAGAATATATTTAGCCTTTTGCCAAAACCTTTTGTGATACTTGGAGATTTTAATGCCCAACATTTGTCTTGGGGTAGTAGTAATAACAATCAGTGGGGTTTTGAAGTATTAGATTTATTAGATTACCATAAGTTATGTATTCTCAACACAGGGTTTCCAACACGGCAAACTGCACCTAATGAGGGTTATAGTGCCCCTGATTTGTCTATTTGTACTTCAAATTTATCTTCTCTTTTACACTGGTCAGTTCTATCATCTAGTCACGGTAGTGATCACTTCCCTATTCTTCTGTCTCTCCCCTGTAAAAATAAAAAGCAAAATCATTCTACTTATTCATCATCATTAAAATATAACTTAAAAAATGCAGAATGGGAAAAGTTTTATCATGCATTAAAAAATAAACTACCCCATCTTCCTAGTATATCACCAGGTAATGAATCTGTTTGTGCTGATGCTCTAGCATCTGCCTTGATCGAATCAGCTGATGAAACTCTTCCTATTAAGAAAACACCTAAACGCTACATTCCATCACCTCCTTGGTGGGATAATGACTGTTCAGTTGCTATACATAAAAGAAAACAGGCTGAAAGAGAATATAATAATAATTCTACCTTTGAAAACTACGATATTTATTGTAAGTCTGTTAACGATGCAAAAAAATTATTTAAGAAAAAGAAGTCTGCAAGCTGGAAAAAGTTTTGTGAATCTATCTGTCCGGACACACATGCTTCTATAGTTTGGAATAATATTAGAAGGTTCAGGTCAGCATACAAACCTCCTTTTCACCCTATGCCAGATTCTTTAGCCAACGATTTTTTAAATAGATTAGCACCTCCTTCTGTATCATTTCTCCGTCCATCACCTTTAGGTGAAGTTAGCCTCAAAGACCTTAACTCGCTTTTTACTCTTCAAGAGTTAAAAGGAGTTGTTGCAAATTTAAACGACTCGGCTCCGGGCATTGATGGAATCCCATACTCTTTTTTTAAACATGCTTCAGATGAAATTTTAACTTATTATTTAGATTTGGTTAATTCTATGTTATTAACGGGTAATATTCCAGATTCATGGAAAACACAGAAGGTTATTCCCATTTTAAAACCTGGAAAACCTCAGTCTTCAGCTTCTTCCTATCGCCCCATAGTCTTATCATCAGTGTTATTAAAGATTGCAGAACATCTCGTAAAGAATCGTTTAGCCACTCAAACGTCCGGGCGACTATAGTCGCCCAAAACTTTTTGGCGTCAACCGTTAGGGCGACTAGAGCAGCCCAGATGACTCGCTCCACTTAAACGTGTTTTTATCTATGGTAGTGTTCAAGAGGTACACAAGTGTTTCGCTAGATGGTTCTTTATTAAATTACCCGTCTTTTGGGTTGGTAAAACAGTACGTCGGGCGACACAATCATTATGTAAAAATTGTTTACAAACACGCGTTGAAAAGTTTTGAAGTGTCTGTGAGTGCCGTCTTTAAAATGTATTTATTATACGATTGTATTAGGTGTTATACAAGTGTTATATATTGAAATAATCCTGAACAATCATTATTTCAGAATATTTACAAATTATAAGCATCCACAGTCTAATAAGATGCTTAAAAATGAGTTAAAATCGACAAGCAAAAACTTTGCCGTTGTTTGTCGGTTTTTCGTTAAGCTTTTGTATGATATAATGTTTAATGTAGTAAAATACTTCTTGTAATTGAAAAAATAGGTCATCATTATTATATGTAAATATTTAAATGAAATAAATATAGCAAAACAAGAAAGGATTACATATTTTCATTATTAAATTCTCAGGATTTAGACATGGGTGGCCATAGCCGTCGCATAAAATGGGTAATTTGTTTTCCTTTATTGTAATACAATCATCCCTCTAAGTAATTAAATATTGGTATCAAAAAAAAGCTTATATAATCTAGTTTATTAATATGTAAATAGTATTAAAGTATGTTACGAAATATTACGTAAAAACTTGTAATTATTTAATATTTTACGCAATTTTCACCTATGTTGTAAAGTTCCATTTTTTTTTGTACTATTTACGATAACAGTTATAATTTACTTTTCACATATTTTGATTCCATATAATATCAGCTTTATACAGATATTTTTTAATTTGCCTTAGCAGTTGTAGCTTGTTAGAAAATAGGCTTTAAATCGATGACGGTATCTGGCGCTCGACCGCATTAATAGATCAGCGCGCGCGTGGACGTTCAAGGGGTTTGCAGCTGTCAGACACGGACGTTTGAGTGGTTAGAATGGTATATTGAAAAACATAACCTCCTTGCCCAAAGTCAATATGGATTCCGAAAAGGAAAAGGTACTATAGATAATATAGCTCTTTTTACCACTGACGTTCGCATTGCTTTTACAGAAAATAAATCAGTTTTAGCAGCTTTTTTAGACATAAACGGAGCATATGATAATGTAAGGATAGATATACTCAAACGAAAGTTAAATTTATTAGGTGTTCCGGAAATTTTAAGTAATTTTATTATAAACGTATTATTGGAAAGATTTATTGCTCTGCCTTTACAAGATGCAACGTCGACAGAAGTGCGGGTTGTTGATAAAGGGCTGCCCCAAGGCTCACCGATAAGTCCACCTTTGTATAATATTTATTCGTCAGATATAGAGGATGTAGTGACTGGGGTGACTTCAGATTTGGAATCGTATATGTTAACAGATATAGATGGTGAATTGTATCTTCTGCAATACGCCGACGATTTAACAATTTATGTAATAGATCAATCTATTGAAAGAGCCTCCATTAGACTATCGCGAGCCCTAGCACGTCTAAAGGTATGGTTAGATGAAAATGGTTTAGATCTTTCAGTTAAGAAAAGTTCCGCTGTTCTTTTTACCCGTATGCGATTTCCTCCTCCAGTGCTGGTAAAATATAATGGATTACAAATTCCAGTTGACAAGGAGGCTAAATTTTTAGGCGTAATTTTAGATTCGAAACTGAATGGTAATGCCTATAACGAGTATATTGCATCGAAATGTGAACGTACGTTAAACATAATTAGATGTTTATCAGGAGTGTGGTGGGGATCTCACCCGTTTAACCTAAAATTGCTGTATAACGCTTTAATAAGAAGTATTTTAGACTATGGTACATTCCTTTTAGAACCCTGTAACGTAGCTGGTTTGAAACAGTTGGATAAGATACAGGCAAAAGCTATGAGGATAATTTGTGGAGCCATGGCATCATCGCCAATAAATGCATTGCAGGTAGAATGCGGTGAACCGCCGCTCTATCTAAGGCGGCAGTATCTGGCTGACAAGTTTTTTATTCGCTGTTTGCAATTTTCAAACCATCCCCTTATTCCGAAATTAAAAAAACTGTTAGATTTAGTAAATAATAATCAATTTTGGTTGCACAAATCTCGCCCTTGCTTAGTTAATAGTTATATCCGATATTTGTCGCTTGATGCCCCTACACATAGATTATCTGTTTTCCCGCTTTTTACCTCATCCTTTGAATCCCTTGTTTTAAATCCTGATATCCGCTATGACATAGGTATTAAAAAATCTGATAAATATTATGCAAAGCCTTTTTTTAATTACTTAACAACGAACAATTGGCAAGGTTGGCATCACATTTACACGGATGCCTCTAAAATGTCAGTAGATAATAATTATAATTGTGTTGGAGTAGGTATTTACCATCTCCAATACAATATAGTTCAAAAAGTAAAATTTCCACCACAAACTTCTGTATTTACTGGCGAATGCTTTGGTCTTTTTAAAGCAGTTGACTACATCCTACTAGCAAAGCTAAAAAAAACTGTAATTTTTACTGACTCTTTAAGTGCCCTGCAAGCATTGAATAGATTTACGTTTAGATCAAAATGTTTTCCCATAATAATACAAATCAGAAATCTTTTGTACAAATGTATTCTCGGTAATTTGTCTGTTACATTTGTTTGGATTCCAAGTCATTGCGGCATTCTTGGAAACGAGGAAGCAGATAGACTGGCCAAAGATGCGGTTTCTTGTGGAGATGTTTTTCCATATGTGAATTATTGTCACGACTTGCCGTCTCTTGCCAAGAACTTTCTCCAACAGGATTGGAGTAAGGACTGGGCAGTAAGTAGTCAAAGAAAAGGTGTTCATTATAAGTACATACAACCTGAGATTCAGTTTAAGCCTTGGTTCTTCAAAATAAATCTATCGAAAAGTACAACTTCCTCTATAATTAGAATGAGGTTAGGACATGTCACCACACCGGCGCACTTGAAAAGAATTCGGATTCGCAACGATGATGTTTGCGATTGCGGTTTGGAAGTGGGTGATTTAAATCATATTATTCTTTCCTGTCCTCTGTATGATCACTCCTGTCTATATGATAACCTCTCCTCTATATCTATACCCTTTCCTACTTCTGTTCCAATATTATTGAACTCATGTAATAAATTAATTTATTCTTTTTTATCCCAATATTTATGTAACAATTCAATTAATATTTAAATCTATTTAACTTATTATAAGAAACTTTCTAACTAGATCCAAAATCCTAAATTCCGTACTTACTTTGCTTTTCCATCGCCTATTCCCTACCTTTGTTTATGGCAAAGTACACCCCTGTGTCAGTGCCAAAATCGCACAAAAAAAAAAAAAAAAAAAAACAAAAAGTTGACAAAAAGTAATTTGAAAAATTTTGGAAAAAATCGGAAAATTAAAATACCAAAAAAAAAAAAATACTAGGAAAAAATTGAACAAAGATAACCTTGACATCGTTGCTTTTATCTTAATTATCATAAAAACGAAAAGTAACATTTGGGAAAATAATAAGATTACAAGTGTATTTGATAAAAGGTAAGAAAATTGTGTTTCTTAAATTTTTTAAGGATTACAAAACTTCAAGAAAAACAGGCGCGTTCAGTCACAGTTTTCAGTATACATTTTGTATTAGGAATTAGGATGGTATGGACTTGGTATGCTTCTCTTGCTTTGGTATGCTTGGTATGCTTGCTTGGTATCGTGGATTCTTGGAATTCTATTGTTTACGCGGTCGACCGCTTGGGAGTTGAAGCAATAAGTATGTTTTAAAATATATTATTTTTGTTTACAGAATAAAATGTCAGAAGAGCAGAATCAAACTGTTGTAGAAACCATTAAAGGAAACATTAAGATATTGAGGTTCAACCAACCTAATAGAAAAAATGCTGCCAATATGAATGCTTATATAAAGATTAGACAGGCTCTCAAGGAAGCTGCAGAAAATTGTAATATATCTATGGTCATACTAACCGGTACTGGCGACTTCTACTGCAGTGGGAATGACCTCAAAGACCGCAGAGACAGAGGACCTGAATTGACCAATGAGTTACTGGATAGAATAAAAGAAATGGTGGAAGAATTTGTATTGTTCCCTAAACCATTAGTGGCAATTGTCAATGGGCCGGCTGTAGGCGTAGCTGTTACAACGCTAGCATTATGTGACTTTGTCTTTGCAGCTGAACATGTAAGTTTCCTATACTTGCAGGTAACTTTATGAGCACTTGGTGGAACTGGACAATCCCCATATTTGTATATTGATGTAATGTGTACAACATCTGAGATATTCAGTCATCAGTGTAGGTCTTACCCATTGCGAGGCCCTAGGCGGAAGGTCTTTGCGAGGCTCTGGGCGGCAGGTCTTTGGGAGGCCCTTTGCCATTACTGTCCTAATAATAAGGACCTTGCGAGAGCCCTCAAATATTGAAGCCCCGTGTCACTACTGTCTATATTCTATGTTTTAGTAATATTGTGTCCCCATTTGATTGCTGATCTGTGGTTTAGTGGCAACTGGCAAATAAAGCACTATCTTATAATTGACCTACCAACTAATCTCTATTAGCAAGTCCTCCAATCACTTTTTACCTCATCATAGGACCTAAATACTTTTATGAACCTGAATTTTAATGCTGTATTACTTTTTTTTTTTTTTTCAGGCTTACTTTTATGCTCCATTTACAAAGCTGGGTGTTGTACCTGAGGCATGTTCTACTTACACATTTCCAAAATTAATTGGTTACAGAAAGGTAAGAAATCATGATAAACTATACCTCTAATGCACTAGTACTGTAATGTTAATTACCCGACTGCCGGGAGGGTTATACTAGTCTGTACTGTGTTAATGTTTTTGATAATTATTTTTAAAACCAAGTGTTTAATACATTTTGTTGTTTCCAAGTTGATTCCTAGACAGATGGCAGACCTAAGTCATCCGACTGATCACAGCTATCTAACATTGAATTGACATACAGGTACAATTCCGTGTATCTCGATCGATCGCGGTCGCGCACGACCTACGACTGTCGTCGGCCGCTCGCGACCAGAGCCAATGTATGAAAATGTATGGCACCGCGACAGACGCGCGCGACCGACGACTGTCGTAAGCCGCGCGCGACCGTGTCATATTATAACTTTGACACGGTCGCGCGGGACGCGGGGCCTGCGACTGTCGTCGGTCGCGCGCGTCTGTCATAACTTCAAGACACGATCGCGCGCGGCCTACGACAGTCGTAGGTCGCGCGCGTCTGTCGCGAGCCTCGGAAGCGGTGCCATACATTTTCAACACTGATATTTTTAAAATATCGATGTTTTTGGAAACAAATAAAACTGTCTATTTACTGTTATATTTATGAAAAGTTTTAATTATTTGATAAATGCTCTAGAAATAACAAAAATAATAAAAAAATTAACATTCCCAGTATTTTTAGGGACACTTTGTAAAAAAATTAACTTTGACATGTTTCATTATTCACAAAATCAATAGTAAAATCGAATTTGCTTCCGCTTCACAAATCACAAGTTTACTCACTATTTTTCACCAAGTCCTCATCAAGTGACTGACAGTGACAGTTTTTTTTAATGTCTATGATTTATGAAATTAAAACAAACTTAGGCTGGGAATACACGTCAGATTTTGTATCCGTTTGTCTGATCAGATAGTCTGATCGTATTTACTCGATACACATCCGATTCTTGCGCCAGACTTTTTCTGAACTCAGTCGTTCTCGAGCTATCTGTGAGCTTGCATACGGAGTAGAAACAAAAGGTGGATGGCGAACTAATGTTACTTATTGTATATTTGCTCATGTTAGCGCGAAAGAAGAAAAAACTCAATTTAATAAGATCATCCATACTAATATTATAAACGCGAAAGTGTATCTATCTGTCTGTCTGTCTGTTACCTCTTCACGCCCAAACCGCTGAACCGATTTTGCTAAAATTTGGTATTACTTTGAGTAGTTTGAGTCCCCGGAAAGGACATAGGATACTTTTTATCCCGGAAAAATGTACGGTTCCCGCGCGATAAATGAATTTTGGCGCAACGCAGTTGCGGGCGTCGTCTAGTTACGTGGCAAAAACAGAGATTAAAAGTTGAAATATCTTTGGGGAGAGGCTGGTATTAGACACATTATTCACCCTACATGATTCCCTTTATTTTTTTTATGTTTACAAGTAAAAGTTATTCCTAACCACAACCATGCGATACGTTCGTTCAGTGTCATGCTAGAGAATCAACTGGTAAGTCGGAAGAAAGAATCGGAGGTCTATTGGGTATCCGTACAAAAGAATGCAGACCGCACCTTCAGACAATCGGAACGGCAGTAAAATCGTAAACGCCTTGGCGCTGTTTCCGACTCGGACGTCCGATCCGACTATGGGATCGGATGTGTATTCAAATAAATGTATGGCATGAGTGCCTTCAGACAGTCTGATCAGACGATCGGGTCGGACTATCGGATGAAAAAATCTGACGTGTATTGCCGGCCTTATTCGTACGACTGTGAGCTTATCCGATTATTTTGATCAGTGTCATCTAGTGGAAAATAGTTGAAACTTGATCATCTGCTATTGACTATGCAATTTATTTTATACTTGAAGCTATACTCCACTCGGGCTAGCTTGTCGCTAGCGGTCATTGACTTCCTGTCCAAAACTTGTCATTTTCCATATAAAACCACGATTGACAATATTTGACTTTTCAATGTCAATCGTGGTTTATATATGGAAAATGACAAGTTTTTGACAGGGAGTCAATGTCTGACCGCTAGCGACAAGCTAGCCCGAGTGGAGTATAGGCTATAGCACACCACCTACTGCACGCTAGACCGCGCCCAAAAGAATAATTGACGTTTCGATATTTTATTCAGGTGACATCGATGTTTCGATGATATCGAAGTCAATCCATCGATGTTAAAACATCGATGTTTCTTCAACATCGATGAATATCGATCATCCCTAGGTCGTGCGCGACCGCGATCGATCGCGATGCACGGAATTGTACCTTAAGCCGACCAAATGACGTAGGAATCAATTTCCTCGATGGTACAATCAATTAGAACTACTGAAATGAATAAAAAGTTAAAGAGAAACAGAGAAAAAATATATCACAATATATTTAATGATGATAAAAAAAAAAATTTCTTGTATTTCAGGCACTGGAGTTACTGCTGTTAAATCAGAGAATATCCTCAAAAGAGGCTTTAAGCTGTGGACTAGTCAATAATGTTTGGGGGTTAGAGGAATTGGAGGAGAGAGCTTGGGAGAAGATAGAAGAGATTAACAATATACCAACTGATACGTTTGTTAAGGCAAAAAAATTATTTAGACAGCCCATCTTGAAACAATTGCTGGAGACTAATAATGCGGAAATGGACACCTTACGAACTTTTGTTGGTTTAAAAAGTAGACTGTAGGAAATATTATCATGCTAATGGTTCCTGTAATAATCCATACTTAATATTATAAATGCGAAAGTGTGTCTGTCTGTCTGTTACCTCGTCACGCGTAAACCACTGAACCGATTTTGTTGAAATTTCGTATGGAGATACTTTGAGTCCCGGGAAAGGACATAGGGTACTTTTTATCCCGGAAAAATATAAGTTTCCACGCGATAAATTAATTTTGGTGCGGGCGTCATCTAGTCGTCTATAATGTGATATTTTAAAGAGTACACATCAGGCGAATGTAGCCCTAAATAAGTTTTCCATGGGATTTTGTTGATGTTTTTGTTCATAAGTGACATTTCAATGTGACTTATTTAATATTTTAATAGTTTAGTATATTATACTGTACATGGTACAAAGTACAAAGGTGATTAGTTGATTTACGGGTTTATGAGATTACGGGTTATATAAGTATTTTTATATTATATACAAACTAGATTAGATTTTACAAAATAATAATATAAATATATTAGATTTTACAGAAGAATAAAGGGTATTTATAAATTTTGTAGAAGTTTTTATGATATTGTATAGCCCCCTTCAATGCAATATTAACTAACTCCGTACTTCCATAAGTATCATCTTCTTATAAATAAAATTCTCGTGTCACAATGTTAGAATACCATACTCCTCCGAAACAGCTGATTTTAACTAAATTTTATATGCATATTCAGTAGGTATGTGAATCGGCTAATGTATAATCGGGCTACTGGCTACTTTTCATATTGATAAGTGCATTTGTTGAATAAATAATAGTAAATTAAACTCAAGACTGACGGCGACCATTGTTTGTGCAACGGGATAGCGATGGACGTTGTCATGGTGCCATACCTACTTATTCAGTCACTTCAATTAAATAATATGGGCGAAATACTTTATACGGCAAAACAACATTTGCCGGGACAGCTAGTAATTAATATTTTAATCCTTCAGGCCCCGTGCGAGCACCGGTGATCGCGAGAACAAAATAATACAACGGGAATTCCTAGAACCTCCGATCGAAGATTTAAAATGAAAACTTCTTTAGCGGCGTTAAGCTCTTTTGTGGGATGGGTAAAAACTGTGAAACTCGCGTCAGATTCTCGTGCTGATCGTAAAACCTTGGAAAAACCGTAAGACGGTTGGAGAGTAGTGTTGTTCATCGAGATTGATTAATCGAATAATCGATTGTTTTTTTCGATTGTCGATATTTTTTAATCGATTGTAAGGGTTTCGACTTTCGATTAATTAAAATAATTGATTTTTTAAAAATCGATTTTTATAAAAAATGGGTTAAAAATTTAAACGATTGTAAGGGTTTCGATTAAGTAATTTAAAAAATCGTTTTTTTTTTGCGTAACGTTTTTCATAAAAAATAGGTTAAAAAAATTGTAAGGGTTTCAATTAATTAAAAAAATCGATTTTTTAAAAATAGATTTTCATAAAAAATGGGTTAAAAATTTAATCGATTGTAAGGGTTTCGATTAATTAAAAAAACGATTTTTTAATAATAATTTTCATAAAAAATAGGTTAAAAAATGCACAACGTTAATAATCAAGTTTTCACTTCTGCCAGCACTCCTGGGGTGCAACGGAGTGCGTCTTTTTTTTCTTTGTGTTTGATGTCTTGAAGAAGAGTGTTTACACATGTGTTAGCAACTCGCGGCGCCACCTAGTGACGACTCGTGTAAACGGGAAACAAGTTCGAACTTCCCCCACCGGCTTACCCTATAAAATAACGGGAATAAACCGGCGCCGGCCATTATAATTCTAATTTTTAGTGGCTAAACATCTAGGAGTTACTCTGTTGCACCTTGATTATAATTCGTGTGTTCTCTACTATTTAAATAAACAGTGTTTGAAGTTATAGTGATTATAATTATTTAAAATCAGAAGTGAATTGTTTATAGTGTCGTGCCAATATTAATCATGGGTAAAAAGAAGCGAGCGCGTTTAAGACGAAGTTCCAGCTCTTCATACTCTAGTAGCTCAAGTCAGGCACGCACGCCCTCGCCCCCGACTCAGAAAAGAAATAAGAAAGCAAAACGGTCACGAAAGGTACCTACAAATGTCATGTCAACTATTTATGACTAGAGCCTAAGCTAAATCTAGTTGGTATACACCATAGCCCTCTAGATTTAGATCTATTTGAAACTAAGGAAATCAATTTACAATTAATTTGTTGCCAATAAATAGCAATAATGCGTTCTAGATCGTCGAGTCTGTCGTCTATAACGGATTTGTTTCGGCCCAGCAACCCGACCGGGCTGCGGTCTAGAGATCTGAGCAGCACTCGCCTAAGCGCACTCAAGAAGGAGATACAGACGGACGCACATTTGATTCCTTTGAGTGAGTACACTACTGATACCTAAGGGCGGTTACTGTAGCAATGATCTACCGTGTCTGTAGGCGTACTATGAAACCGTTTTGAGAATCAAGCAATCGGATGAGAATGCCGCGTCCTGTTCTAACAACAGATCATTTCACGTTTGTTAGAGTAGGACGCGGCATCCTCGTACGATCGATTGAGTCTCAAAACGGTTTCGTGCCGAAACGTGACGAACGGCCCCTGTATCAGAAACAGTGTCTAAACTCTAAATTCCTTACTACTTGGTGACAAAATTTAGTTTATTATTTTTAGCAATATTCAGTGCTATCCCTCACCACCATGCAGGTTTTCAACCTGCACCATGCAGGTTGAAAACCTGCATGGTGTTGAGGGGCCTTGCACGGATTTGCCAACATTATTGCTTGTGTGGTGGTGGTGTTTGCAGGTTCTTGCATGCGAGTGTACGCATAGGCAGTGTGGGAGAGGAGGGAGGTGCTGTACGCATGCCTATGC
The DNA here is from genome assembly GCA_937595015.1 of Polyommatus icarus. Classification (NCBI taxonomy): domain Eukaryota; kingdom Metazoa; phylum Arthropoda; class Insecta; order Lepidoptera; family Lycaenidae; genus Polyommatus; species Polyommatus icarus. The sequence continues at coordinate 8,193,235 of OW569336.1, read as the reverse complement.
GTACGCTCACTCATTTACTTAAAAGGTTGAGGTGTATTTCGTGGAATATTTCTAAAAATAATAACTTCCACAAAATAACGCCTGATTCTATTAACTATACTTGGTGACACTTAAGCGCCCCACACATTAACAGTTCGCCGGCAGGCCGTCCCCTGACCGTTAATCGGAAAACACCCCAGACTCACAGTTCCCCGGACGATTTTGTAGATTTTGTATCGGCAATCAATGACTGTCAGGTGACTGTCAGGCAGCCTGCCGACCAGAGCCTGCAGGCGGACTGTTAATGTGTGGGACCCTTTAGGCCTCAGCCTCTTGCGGGCAGCGCGGCGACAGCGGTGGCGGTGGCGCAGGAAGCAGTCTAGAACGCCGCGCCGCTGCCTTTGAGGCCAGTTCCATATGAATCTATCGCACCATCGCCGCCACCGCCCCGCTGATTTCGTGTCCATGGCCTAACTCCCAAGAGCGGTTACTCTAGTGATCGACCGTATTCCTTATGCCTTATATAATCTGCTTACGGCCCAAAGTAATCTATCAATCTACTTTCTCATATACAAGAGGATCTATACACGAATCTGGAGACGGACCCAGAAAACGGTTTGAGGAAGGAGCAGGCCCACCGTCGCCTGGCGTACGACGGACCGAACTCGCTCACCCCCGCCACGCAGTACGGATGGCCGCTCCTGCTGTTTAAGTCGCTGTGTACTGGTAAGTACCTGTGCCTGTAAGGTAAGGCTACCTGTACTATTTAAAAATAGAACGCTGGCACCATCGCCCATGGAAGAATCGTTGCAAGGGTAAACACCAGAAAAGTGTATTTGTGGGGGTTTGGTTAATAAAACCAAAAGTGTTCCCACTTATAATTAATTTTAACAGTCCCACATAAGTTTGATAATAATATTATGCTACAAAGGTGCTTTGGGAGCACGCGCGGTGCTTGCTAATTATAAACGCGTACTGACGTTGTACTGTCGGTAAAAATGGATAGTGAAGTGAAAAATGCTACGGTGTGATTTATTACACGGTACAGTATTTCATAAAAAAGTGTTTTGATGGTCGTATCCACTATACGAAATGCTACTGTCTTGCCATGCAACAATACTTATGGCTGGTTTACACGTATTAAGTAGATAAGTAGTAACTAAATTTTAACTTAATTTGAAGTGCCTGCCTGAAATGTGTCAAGTGACAAGCCCCGCCTGCCAACATAATAGAAAATAGTCAAATTTCTAATTTCCTTGTTTGGTACTGTGTACAGTAACTAAATTTTAACTTGCTACTTGCTACTAAATTTTGTGTTTACATGCAATAAATAACTTAAAATTAAGTTAAAATTTAGTTGACTACTTATCAACTTAATACGTGTAAACCAGCCCTTAGTTTAGAGACTAACCCTGCAAATATGAATGTGCTTATTGGAATGCAGCAATAAACAATTTATTACGACCAAATGCTACGATAGCGACGACGCGACAGTACTGCAAAAATTGGCTATTTTTGATATCATTTTAGGTTTTTCAACTTTGATATGGCTGGGAGCCATTCTGTGTTTGGCGGCGTACGTCATAGAGCGAGCCACCAAGCTCGATCCCGGCACGGACAACTTGTACTTGGGATGTGTTCTCATAACGGTCGATGTTATTTGTGGCCTCTTCAGCTTCTTCCAGAATTATCAGAGCTGCAAGGTAATCGCTTTACCCACCAAATCTAAATCATACCGTATATTATAGGAGACATAACGTAACAAAGACGCGGCAAAGTAATGTCGCTATTTGAAACTTCTACCCTATAAACAAGGTGTAACAAACTAACTCCGCTGGCTCAGCGACCCGAAGTGGATCTTGGCCTCCGAAATGAGCTTCCGCCTTTGAGCCCTGTCCTGCGCCACCTCCTGCCAGTTACTGACTTGAAGGTCACGCAGCGATACGGGCGTCCAACAGGACGACGTCCTGTTGGACGGCCCTTGTACGCTCTTTTTACCCCGCGATCATCTCCCATTATTTCCACGTGTCCCAGCCACCGGAGTCGGTGAGCCTTTGTTTCTTCGATTATATTGGGTTGGGAGTTCTTCAATTTCGGCATTCTTCCGGATTCGCCAACAGCCGTCATTTGTTTTGGCTGGGCCCAGGATTTTTCTGAGGACTTTCCTTTCAGCGACTAAAAGTTTGTTCTCCTCTTTTTGTGTCAGCGTCCGAGCCTCACAGCCATACATTAGTATAGGCCGAATAATCGTGTTATAGATTCGGATTTTTGTATTTTTGCTGAGAAGCTTGGACACGAGCACCTTGTGAAGAGCTGCGCTGCATCGCAGGGCATTTTTAACGCGAATGTCAATCTCGTCCTCTCGACTGTTAGTGTCAGTCACAGTACACCCGAGGTACTTAAATTTGTGTACACCCCTATACGTTGTATCTCCAACATGTTTTCACAAGGTATACGCGTGTTTTTGTAGCGTCTCATGTGGAGATACTCCGTTTTATCGTGGCTGATCCTGAGCCCTACATTCTTCGTTTCAGTCTCTAAAGTTGTGATGGCCTCTATGACTTCTCCACGAGTTTCACCTAACAGGGCTAAGTCGTCTGTATACCCTATCACTTTATGCATGCACCTCATGTTAATAGGAGTGTGCATGAGTTCCCTGAATAGACTGTTAGGTATAATGGTAGGAATAAGAAAACACGATGAGATTAATACCGATATATTTTATAAGAGCACAGTCGTACATACCACGGACAAGGTTGAGCCAAGAGAGAGCGCATCACGTTTTGACAATTGACATTTACAAAAGACACTGATAGGTGACATTTATACTTCTTTATAATATTAAGTACAAAGGAGTTTGCGTTCACTATAGTGCGTTTCATCGAATAGTTCCTTTGCCGTCATGTTGGCATTCCTGTCTGTCAATATTGTAAACAAGGTTGACATGCTCTGCGAGTTTTCATAATTTTACTGTGATTTCGTGAGAAAATCATGCCGAAAACATTAAAGAGTGGTGAGAGAATGATGGTGCTAAGAGTGAAACAGTTTTGTGAAAGTGAAAAACGTAACTAGGCCCCGATAATTCCATTAAACTCGGGTTGCCGCCATTACGGCTTAGTGAAATAGGGTTACCAGCCTCAGTTTAATCACCCTTAAACACAGTAAAACTTATGAATACACGCAGAGCGTGTCTACCGTGTTTACGTTATTAACAGAGAATGCCAACATGATGTCAAATGAACTATTTGATGAAACGCACTTCTAGTGACGAAAACTACGTCATACACGCGAATGAAGGCGCGGGTAAAAGCTAGTACAATAATATTAACAGGGCGAGTGAAGCGAGCCCTAGTACTTCTCACAACCTGTACATTTTGTGGTACACTTTACGAAAAAACTATCACACCTATTGTGCTTTAACATAGTAAATGCGAAAGTGACTTTGCTGGTTACGCCTTCACATATAAAGTACTAAGCGGATCATCATAAAACTTTCATAGGTACACGTTGTCTGGAACTCTGGAGTATGGAGAAGGACATATTAAGGTACCTTTTATCCCGGGAAAAAGAACGGTCCCCGAGGGATAGACGTTAACGTAGGCAGAGCCGCGGGCGAAAGCTGTTAGAATTATGTACAATTTGCTTTAAGAGCATTTTGTGATAACTAATAACATAATATTATCTCCCCTAATTTAAGGTAGGGTTGTTGAGGAAGTGATTATGAGGAAGAGGAGGAGGAAGAGGAATTGTCACGCGCAAATTTAGAGGATGCGGATGAGGAAGAGGATATTTTTTTGAGGAAGAGGATGCGGATGAGGAAGCGGAAGAGGAAGCGGATGAGGAAGAGGATGATAGGAAATTATAAATACTAGCGGACCCAACCCAAAAGTCTTTGTCCTGTATGTAAATAACTAGGTACATACATTACACAAAATCGGCCAAGTGCGAGTTGGACTCGCCAATGAAGGGTTCTGCAGCAGCAATAAGGTTTATTTTTATAAAATTAAAAGGTTTTTGATTTATTTTTATATTTCAGCTGATTTAATGAAAGTTAAATTAAGTTTACCATTTTTGACGTATAAAAAAAACTGTGTCAGCTCCGACGCACGACTGGAGTTTACTCTACTATATATATAAAATAATAAAATAATATAATTATATAATTATTATATTATTTTATATAATATTATATTCCGATAGGTATATTACCTTTATGGTCTTAATACACTCACAGCCAAATTAGAAAGCTGCGCCTTAAGGTGCGCACCAAAAACGTGACACATTTTCGTTACTTGTTAGTAGGTTTTACCCCTCGGATTTTTCTCATACCGGGCGCCTTATATATGAAAATCGATTCTTAAGGAGTAAACTCCAAAAACTACTAGCTAGATTTCGTTCAAACCAATGTTCGTTGGTAGTATCCATAGATACACACGCATAGGTTAGATGAAAAAAAAAATATACGTCATAAATGGTATTTATGACGTAAGTATAAAAAAAAAAACTACTTGCTAGACACAGACTAATAAGGGATTTCGTTCAAACCAATTTTCGTTGGTAGTTTTTATAGTAAAGTACATCATATATATTTTTTAGACTTATCATGCCCCTACTTTAGAAGTTAGAGGGGGGGACACACATTTTACCACTTTGGAAGAGTCTCTTTCGCAAACTATTCAGGTTAGAAAAAAATGATATTAGAAACCTCAATATTTTTGAATACCGATCCATAGATACCCCACACGCACAGGTTAGATGTTTTTTTTTTGTTTCAGTTGTACCTGTGGGGACCCCTAAAATTTTTAATATTTTTTCTATTTTTGTATCAAAATCTGAATGCGGTTCACAGACTTCATCTATTTACAAAGTTTCAACTTTCAATAGTATTGCTCTTATAGTTTCGGAGAAAAGTGGTTGTGACATACGGACGGACAGAATCACAAAAGACAAAGAATGACATGATGAATCTATAAGGGTTCCGTTTTTTGCCATTTGGCTACGGAACTCTAATAATTAAAAGAGCATTTTCCAGTGGACCAAACTATGAATCTAAACCATTCTCGAAACACACACAATAAAGAATCATCAAAATCGGTCCAGCAGTTAAGGAGTTCAGTAACATACACAACACACGCACACAAAAAAAGATGAGTGAATGATGTAACAATTCTCGAGCTCTGGCGTGTGCGTTGCCATGATTGGATACGCGACGCGCATGCGCAGTGAAATTCCTCATAAATTCCTCTTAAATTTTGAGGAAGCGATAGCGGAAGAGGATTTTTTTATTTTTATTTATGAGGATGCGGTAGCGGTTGAGGAACCCAAAATATTGCGGAACTTCCTCATTATGAGGAAGCGGAAGAGGAATCCTCAACAACCCTAATTTAAGGTAGCACAGTAAGGGTAATGTGGCAACATTAATTTGTATAAGTGCCAACATGACGGCAAAGGAACTATTTGATGAAACGCACTATAGTTACATTTCCAACATAGACTTCACTGTGAAAGTAGCAACACTGAAAGAGTGACTTTTTTAAACTTTTGTATCGTCAAAACTCATGACGCTTGCGCGCTTAGCTCCCGTACGTTCTATTATACAAAGAACGGTATCTGCAGGCGTCGCAAATCCAAAACTTGCACTATGTCGCGTTTTATATCAGCTGTAGCTTCGCTGCCTTGTCTTTTCGCTGCGCGTGCGGCTTAGCTCATTCGATTTTAATTTTCATACAAATAATATTTGGTTGTTACGTGTCGCGTCGCTCCGGTGTAGTGTAGTTACTCCTAGCGGGGCCTCACCTTTACAATAACAATTTATTGTAACAATATATATTTTAGATAATGAAGTCTTTCAAAAGTATGATACCGATGAACGCACGGTGTACCAGAGATGGGGTGTTAGACACAGAGATGCCTGTCCGAGATTTAGTCAAGGGGGATATCGTCGAAGTGAGGGCTGGTGACGTCATACCTGCAGACATACGGATTATAGACAGCAAAGGGTTCAAGGTTGGTAAGATCCTTAATTCAAGAACTTGCGAAAGTCGAAACGGCCAATCAAGGCTACAAATTTTATAGAAAATATCAAAATATGCGTCCCGCCTAGTCTCTTCATTTTGATTATAGTTCGCCAGCTACTTGCTTCCTGCAACTGTTGATGTTGGCCGAGTAGCACTTTGGTGCGGGGAAGTTGAAGGAGGCAACTATAATATTAAATATTATGGACATTGGACAATAACCACCAATAAACCAGTCACCATTTTTTATTTTTTTATATCTATGGACGCTTCACACCACGTCAGTCTGGCCCCGTGCTAAGTACCTGAAGGACTTGTGTTACGGGTACCAGACAAAGGAAATATATTTAATACTTTTATACTATACATATATTTAAGATTTTTATTATATCATACACATATTTAATACACATCCATGACCCAGGAACATTGAAAACTTTATGTTCCGTCGGCGGGATTCGAACCCGTGACCCCCGGGTTGAGCTGCCACCACAGACTACTTGGCTGCCACATACTCTTAAGTCTTAACCATTGGGCCACAGAGGTCGTCTCGGTCGATCATTCACTAGATTTTGCCCACAACTTTGAAATTTCCGGGAAGACAATATTATACCCTTTGTATTTTCTCGGGAATATAATTCGCCATACCTAGTTTCGTCTTCCATACAATAGTGTGTCTGTCTGACTGTTACCTCTTCACGCCTAAACCACTGAACCGATTTTGATGAAATTTGGTATGGGGATACTTTGAGACCCGAGAAAGGACATGGCATACTTTTAATCCCGGAAAAATGTACGGTTCCGTCGCGATAAACGAATTTTGGTGCAGCGGAGTTTCGGGCGTCATCTAGTAATCTATAAAGCACTCGAGACATAGAATGGTAACAGAGTACCTATACACGCCTACAGCATACAGTATGAACTATACTATAAAATATATGCAGTATATGCTTAGGCCCTTATCTTCATCATCATCAGGTAGACAACTCGTCGCTAACGGGCGAGAGTGTCGCGGTGTCTCGCAGCAACGTGGAAGGTACGGAGAACATTCTGGACTCCCCCAATGTCGCCTTCTTCTCCGCGCTGTGTGTGGAGGGGTACGCTAAAGGTATCTTGATTTAAACAATAATGAGATAATGATAATATAGCCGCTAAACCAGTATTGTTCAAAGTGTGGGTCGCGACCCACTGCAGGTGGGTTCCGGGTAGATTTTGGGTGGGCCCTGAAACTGTGGGACGATTTTCGTAGCTCGTACTCGTTCGATTGTCATTTTGCTCGCTCGTTCGTCGTCGTGGGTGCGTGCGGGACGGGGGCAGGGCATTCGAACGCAAACGTAATTGAAAGTAAGTAAGGCTGACGATGATGATATTATGGTGGTGAACTACGATAAGAATTAACGGGTAAATGCTGCGGCAGCAACATAACGCTGCTTCCTTGTCTTTACGAGTGATCATGACACAAGGTGGGCCGCGAACTTTAAACTTTCTTGTAGATGGGTCGCGGCCCCGACAAGTTTGGGAAACACTGCGCTAAACCATACAGTGTCAAATATGTGTACGACTAGGTTAGTGGCTTACCTATGTAAGCTTTGGTAAGTTAGGTTAGTCGCTTACCGGAACCTAGTGCATCGTCGATTGTTTATAGGTTAGGTTAGTATTGTTACCTTACCTACGCGTCTAGTCCCTGTAACGTGTGAGTGTTGTGAGGCTATGTTAGGCGCTGACTGCAAGATTCAAGAATACTTACTATTATGCTGTTTAATCAATTTCAGTGTAGATCGAAGCAGCAAATAATGCAAAGTTGCATTTAAATAGTGGAATCAGATTATTGGTCTCTTGTTGTGTATTATGCTTACGAAACCATGTAAATAAATACTACATAAAACATAACATAGTAAAGATACACAATTAAACTGTCAAAAAACGGTCCAGATTGAAAATCAATAGAGCCTAACAAATTGTCGATTTGTATCGCAAATTAAATTCCAGTTATCAAACTAGCTCACCGTGAGCGCTGCGTTGATATTGAACGATTGTCGTTTGTTTTCCGATTGCAACAATCTTTTTTTATGAAATTATCAGAAATTAGATGACGCCTGAACTCCGTTGCGTCAAAAATCGTTTGTCGCACTGGAACCGTACATTTTTCCGGGATGAAAAGTATCCTATTTCCTTTCCCGGGACTCAAAGTATCCCCATTCCAAATTTCTGCAAAATCGGTTCAGCTGTTTGGGCGTGAAGAGGTAACAGACAGACAGACAGACGGACAGGCGGACAGGTGGACAGACGGATAGACGGACAGACAGACAGACAGACTGACACACTTTTACATTTATAATATTAGTATGGATTGTAGTGGGTCTTCTAAGGGTTGGACCTCATCTGGCAGCTCCGCCTGTGCTGCCACGTGCTGCAGTGTGCTGCCGTATGCGAACGCGCGCTGTCGCATTCCGCAGACAAAAAGATAGCAAGTGATCGGCGGTGAAAGGATGCGTTAGCATGCTATCGCGCGCTTCAGCGTTCCGGAGTCTCCCTGCCGACCATTTTGTCCGTGATGCCGATCGCCCGAGGATTCCGCCGCGTGCTATCGCATTATGCTTTCTGTCTCGGTCTAGCAAATGGCAGTTCTAAGCGACAGAAAGAGAAAGGGCGACGGAAAAAGGCGATTCCGTGCTGCCAGATGAGGTCCAACCCTTAAGGACCTCTGTATTCATTATGTAAATAAAATATACGTATAGCTGGTAGTGTAACAAATAACAAAACTAATAATACTTTCGGGTGTGTATGTTTGCTTGTAAATTAGTTCACTGTAAAAGTATAAAGCAGGGCCGACGTTTTTTTTCGCTGCGCGATCTTCTAAATTTCTTCCTATAATTTCATACATATCGGGTCATCACCGCTGATGGTGCGTGTCGATCCATCAGCGGTTGGGGGTCCGACCGGTAGCTTTATCAGCTGTTTTGTGAAAAACGAGTATGAGTAACAAACACTGACCTCTATTATACAAGTACACTGGACATAAGATACCCAGCTGTTTTTTGTGCCTATTTGAAGCGGAATCAGTGCCCCCAATGCGGGTGAAGAGAACTAAATCTTGGGGCGCTGATTCCGCTTCAAATAGGCACAAAAACAGCTGTCATTTCAAAGGGTATCATAGGTCCAGCGTACTTGTATAATGGAGGTCAGTGGTAACAAATAACGTCATAGGTGTAGTCCTATGCTGCGGGGACCTGACCGCGCTGGGCCGCGTGGCAGGGCTGGCAGCACGTCTGCAGCCGAAGCCCTCGCCGCTAGCCCAGGAGTTACACCGCTTTATGCGGTACGTGTCCGTGTGGGCGCTAATCCTGGGCTTCGTCGTCGCCACCGCCTGCTTCGCCCTCGGATACCCCTTCATGCAGACGATTATATTCGTGATCGGAATGATCGTTGCGAATATACCTGAAGGTGAGTTATGTACTTTTGTCAGGAGATCCTTATGACATAGCTTTGATCGCTGTTTTACTCGCGCGAATAGATTCTGTCCTATGTGCGAAGACATTGCTCATACTGTTATAAAAGCGATAGTTAAGGTATAAGAATCGGGCACCAGACCCGTACTAAACTATTCGCTAGTCTATTCTTTTAAAGAAACCGTTTTGATATACGCAATAAAGTATCAGATAGCTAAAACACCCATTTACGTACAAAAGAGGTTTACGGTATACTGTTCATTCCCGTGAATTCAGTGTTTTTGAGCCTCTTTTTATGATGCGACCCCCATGGTATGAAAAATGATAAACGGTACTTTTAGGCCCACTCTTGGATCTTTGTCGAAGCTAATTATTTATTACAATATTATGCCTTCTCTGGCATAACTATAAAAACTCGAAAGACCCTAGTCCCTAACAGTACTCGATCTCACAGGCTTACAGCCAACCGTGACAGCCTCCTTGACACTAACCGCCAAGCGGATGGTGTCCAAGAACTGTTTAGTCAAGAACCTGGAGTCCATCGAAGCGCTGGGCGCGTGCACCACCATCTGTTCCGACAAAACAGGCACGCTGACTGAGAACAAGATGTGTGTGAGACACATCTGGATGTGGAATAAGGAGTTTATGATGGAAACTGATGTTGACGGTCAGTCAGTAGTCTAGATTTTTGGTTGATATTTTACCCGTAGATTCACTGGTTTTGAGCTTGTCACTGAACTGTGGGCAAAAGACAGTGTCACTTAATTTAATGTACTTTAAAGTTGTATTAATATAATAGTGTCATTAAAACGACCAGAAGAATCGCCTGATTTAAAGTGATTATAATCATCATAATTCATAATAATATATCCTTATATTGAACGTTTTTAAAGTTATTAGTACCTTTAGTTTTATAAACTGAGAGTAAATTAAACTCGACTGTTTTTGTTACAGATTCTATGTATCAACACAAAGGTAAACGCATAATTTTCCTCATAACATAGTACAATTTAAAATATTACAATTAACGTCTGCCCTAGAATCTCTAGAGCAAAAGGTGATTTTGTACTGTATGTATTGTATGCAACGTTGTATCACAATTCACATTCCATAACACGAAATAACCTTTTTCTGTCCCGCTGGCGCGAAAATGATTGTGTGATATTAAAATATACTGAATAGAAAATAATTTTCAGCGTTTGAGCATTTAAAAATATGTGCCGCGCTGTGTAGCTCCGCGACCGTCGAGAACGAAACAATACGGGGCGACGCCTCGGAAAAGGCGATATTAAACTTTCTACTCCAGTTTAATGATCCCATAGGAATTAGAGGAAATTTCCCCAAAGTTGCCGAGATTCCTTTCAACTCCGTTAACAAATACCAAGTACGTAAAGTTTTTTGCCGTAATATAAATTTATGTAGCCTACTTTTGAATTTTTTATTTTACATTATGTATATTAAGTTTTCTTTCTAAGAAAAATGCTAACAAAATAAGTTTGACCAGTATAAATTTAGAGCTACGAAGCCAATTATTTGTAGCAGAGCTACGTGGCAAGTTCTACGTAGCAGAGCTACGAGATACGTAGCAATCTGATGGCAAATTTTTAAGGACGATTTTCAAAAAATATTTTTGATCATTGGATACATTTTTATATTTGCATGTTTCACACACAGAATCAGCCGCTATAAGAAAAAAAGGATCAAAATGTTTTATTCCAATTACTCCGGTATTACTAGAGTCAATTTATTTTTATTTTATTCACTTTTTGCCATCAGATTCTGGTAGACCTATACGTAGCTAGGCTACGAGCTACGTGGCAAGTTCTACGTGGCAGGGCTACGAGCTATGTGCAAATGTTACGTAGTAGGGCTACGGGCTATGTGGCAAGTGCTACGTTGCGGGGCTACGAGCTATGTGGCAAGTGCTACGTAGCACGGCTTCGAGCTATGTCGCAAGTGCTACGTAGCAGGGCTTCGAGCTATGTGGCAAGTGCTACGTAGCACGGCTACGAGCTATGTCGCAAGTGCTACGTAGCAGGGCTTCGAGCTATGTGGCAAGTGCTACGTTGCAGGGCTACGAGCTATGTGGCAAGTGCTACGTTGCAGGGCTACGAGCTATGTGGCAAGTGCTACGTAGCAGGGCTACGAGCTATGTGGCAAGTGCTACGTTGCAGGGCTACTAGCTATGTGGCAAGTGCTACGTAGCAGGGCTACGTGGAAAGTGCTACATAGCAGGGCTACGGGCTACGTGGCAAATGGCACGTAGCAGGGCTACGAGCTATGTGGCAAGTGCTACGTAGCAGGGCTACGAGCTATGTGGCAAGTGCTACGTTGCAGGGCTACGAGCTATGTGGCAAGTGCTACGTAGCAGGGCTACGAGCTATGTGGCAAGTGCTACGTTGCAGGGCTACTAGCTATGTGGCAAGTGCTACGTAGCAGGGCTACGTGGAAAGTGCTACATAGCAGGGCTACGGGCTACGTGGCAAATGGCACGTAGCAGGGCTACGAGCTATGTGGCAAGTGCTACGTAGCAGGGCTACGAGCTATGTGGCAAGTGCTACGTTGCAGGGCTACGAGCTATGTGGCAAGTGCTACGTAGCACGGCTACGAGCTATGTGGCAAGTGCTACGTAGACGGGCTACGTGGCAAATGGTACGTAGCACGGCTACGAGCTATGTGGCAAGTGCTACGTTGCAGGGCTACGAGCTATGTGGCAAGTGCTACGTTGCAGGGCTACTAGCTATGTGGCAAGTGCTACGTAGCAGGGCTACGTGGAAAGTGCTACATAGCAGGGCTACGGGCTACGTGGCAAATGGCACGTAGCAGGGCTACGAGCTATGTGGCAAGTGCTACGTAGCAGGGCTACGAGCTATGTGGCAAGTGCTACGTTGCAGGGCTACGAGCTATGTGGCAAGTGCTACGTAGCACGGCTACGAGCTATGTGGCAAGTGCTACGTAGCAGGGCTACGTGGCAAATGGTACGTAGCAGGGCTACGAGCTATGTGGCAAGTGCTACGTTGCAGGGCTACGAGCTATGTGGCAAGTGCTACGTAGCAGGGCTACGTGGCAAATGGTACGTAGCAGGGCTACGAGCTATGTGGCAAGTGCTACGTTGCAGGGCTACTAGCTATGTGGCAAGTGCTACGTAGCAGGACTACGTGGAAAGTGCTACATAGCAGGGCTACGGGCTACGTGGCAAATGGCACGTAGCAGGGCTACGAGCTATGTGGCAAGTGCTACGTAGCAGGGCTACGAGCTATGTGGCAAGTGCTACGTTGCAGGGCTACGAGCTATGTGGCAAGTGCTACGTTGCAGGGCTACGAGCTATGTGGCAAGTGCTACGTTGCAGGGCTACGAGCTATGTGGCAAGTGCTACGTAGCAGGGCTACGAGCTATGTGGCAAGTGCTACGTTGCAGGGCTACGAGCTATGTGGCAAGTGCTACGTTGCAGGGCTACGAGCTATGTGGCAAGTGCTACGTTGCAGGGCTACGAGCTATGTGGCAAGTGCTACGTAGCAGGGCTACGTGGCAAATGGTACGTAGCAGGGCTACGAGCTATGTGGCAAGTGCTACGTTGCAGGGCTACGAGCTATGTGGCAAGTGCTACGTAGCAGGGCTACGAGCTATGTGGCAAGTGTTACGTAGCAGGGCTACGAGATACGTGGCAAGTGCTACGTAGCAGGGCTACGTGGCAAATGGTACGTAGCAGGGCTACGAGCTATGTGGCAAGTGCTACGTTGCAGGGCTACGAGCTATGTGGCAAGTGCTACGTAGCAGGGCTACGAGCTATGTGGCAAGTGCTACGTAGCAGGGCTACGAGCTATGTGCAAGTGCTACGTAGCAGGGCTACGAGCTATGTGCAAATGCCGTAGCTATGTGCAAATGCTACGTAGTAGGGCTACGGGCTACGTGGCAAATGGTACGTAGCAGGGCTACAAGCTACGTAGCAGAACTACGGGCAATGTAGCAAATTCTACGTAGCAGGGCTACGTCCAAGCAACTTATTTTTGATTCATTTTTAGGGTTCCGTAGTCAACAAGGAACTCTTATAGTTTCGGTCTGTCCGTCCGTCTGCCCGTCTGTCCGTCTGTCCGTCTGTCTGTCTGTCTGTCTGTCTGTCTGTCTGTCTGTCTGACTGTCTGTCTGTCTGTCTGTCTGTCTGTCTGTCTGTCTGTCCGCGGTTTTACTCAGAGACTATAGGACCTACAAAGCTGTAATTTGGCATGAATACACATAGTAATGATGGCAACAAAATGGTACATGAAATCGTAAAAAAATATATTTTTTTATGGTACCTCCCCTACACATCAAGCGGGGATGAATTTTTTTTTTCGCGCCCACCCCATCGTGTGGGGTGTCGTTGAATAGGTTTTTTTTAAATATTGTGAGTATTCATAGATCATTTTCCGATTTAGGGATCTGTTTGTGAAATATTAAGTTTTAAAGTGGAAAAAATCGTTAGAGTCCAGTGTATCCCCCTTCTACCAGCTAAACGGTTGGTTCTGGAAATGTGAAAAAATTCACGGGTGTAGGAAATATGCTGAATTTAAAAGGAAAATTGTCACGGCTAAGAAGACTTCATAAGTTATTGAGTAATAGTCGATTAACTAAAAAAAATGTATTCGGCGAAGTATAAAGAAAGTTTTCGTTCAAATTTCTTTGAAAGTAACTGAGATGATGTTGTTAGTAGTGTAAAACACGCTTTAAATATACGTTCATTGACCATAAAAATTATCAAAAACTATCGGTACTACGGAACCCTATATTGCGCGTGGCCCGACACGCACTTGGGCGGTTTTTTCCTCTTATGTTATCATATGTATATCTAACAACTTACGATTAAAACAATGTTGACCTGCAGATGAGTATACACTCCGATTCGCAATCAAAATATCTTCTCGTTATAAAAGGAGCGCCTGAATGTATTCTCGCAAAATGTTCCACCATCATCGCTGAAAACGAAGAAGTGGCCATCACTAAAGAAATTGCTGCAGTCATAGATAAAGTCACCGAAAATTTGGCAAGCACTGGTATGAAACTCTCTGAGCACTTTGAATGCCACGCGAAAAAGGAGTAAATTCGTCGATAGTTAAAAATTTAACCACGCAAATGATATTAATAAAGCGATCTATTTACACCTTGTTTATTACAATTGTATTAAATAAGGTGTCAATAGACTGCTTAAACGATGATGAATGAACGAATTAAGAGAAAAGGTTATCTTTATTCGTTTGCCGTATTTAATAATCTGCATAATATTAATTTTACTCGTAGGAGAACGAATACTTGCTTTCGCTGATTTACAATTAGACGCGACGCAGTTTGACTTGAACTTGGACTTTGACATGGACGACGCCAACTTCCCCCTGAAGGATCTCCGGTTTCTGGGACTCATGGGACTGATCGATCCGCCGCGGAAAGAAGTAAGTACCTCAAATTATAATCAAAACTGTTTCTTTCAAGAATATGTTTATAAAAGTTTATTGGGGTGCTTTGTTATACATTTTAATTTTTCGTAAATCAAAACCAATATAAAAAAAGTACATGGGTGGTGTTACTTCTAAACCAAAGTAAGGTTCTCAATTTGGTAGTGCGAAGAATTTTATAATTGCTGATACGCTTTATCTACCTACTTCCTATTTCGAAGTCAATAAGCCGTCAAAATACAACTTGTATATGTGATCGCTGTTGTAAACGTAACTTTAAAATAGTTAACGGTTTTAATATTACGTTTATATTATGTTGCATCCAGCCCTTTCAGGGTTATACCCCTGACAAGTCCTTGGTCAACGTCACTCAAAAATTCCAAAATTCACAAATTTCTATAGGGAACGTGCACAATAGATGAAGGTGCTTTGAATTGCAGTTATTGAACCTATGTTTACCTTACCTTACAATATAAAAAGCAATTGATGTCTACTGCAGACACAAATCCAAAACTTCAAATTGTATATTTACGTAGGTCCGATCAGCGATCGAGCACGTGCGTTCAGCTGGCGTGCGCGTGTTGATGGTGACGGGCGACCACCCGGCCACCGCGCGCGCCATCGCCGCCGACGTCGGCATCGCGACACAGCGCGACTGCCGCGTCGTCACCGGCGCCGAGCTGCGCCGCATGACGCCCGACCTGCTCACCAAGACGCTGGAGAAGCATTATGAGATAGGTGAATGACACTGGACTTGATGTTCACAATGATCATAGTTGTACATAAATAATAACAGCATATTTAGCGTAAGTTCGCATTGCCACGTCGTCGCGAGCGCGATGCGTTTAAAAACGAGCCGTTCGTTGGAACAGACAACCCAACATCGCGGGCGGCAAGTCTATTATTTATACGTCCATCTTCTTATGTTGCACATAATAAAGTTTTCAATAGTAAAATGCATTGCGTTGCAACGATGAGTCAATTGCAATATGAAGTGACCATACTTCGATCGAGTTATTTTATAAGATAATCAAAATTAATAATAATATATTGCACACTCAATGATTGTTTGTCCTGAAGTGTTCGCCCGTACGTCACCCACTCAGAAGCTGCAGATAGTGGAGGCGTGTCAGAAGCTGGGCGGCGTGGTGGCCGTCACCGGCGACGGCGTCAATGACGCGCCCGCACTCAAGTTTGCCGACATTGGGATATCCATGGGCATCACGGGATCACAGGTGCGTTTATAATACTAGTGGTAATGTAGACAAAGTTGCCGCAGCTCCAGTAGTCAAGGCTTGCGTTTACAATGATGTTTCTGGCTGTAAATTCGGTTCCGTGAGTATGTAGAGACTTGGGACAGAAAAAAAAACGATCTAGCTTGGAAATTTGTAAAAGATATAAACCTGGGATTAAATTAAATTTTTGAGTTGCTTAAGTTTTTTCTTCACATATTTATTTGAAATAAAGTAAAGCAAAAAAATAATAATCAGGTGGTAAACAATTATGTTACCTTAAGTTTCGGTTTTACTTCAGAGGGAAGCCTAGTCTTTATAGTACACAAGAATTTTTATGAATCTTCAAAATGAAAGATTATGGGTAGCCGATACGAATACAATTGAATGAACGCACTGATACCTAAAAAAATGATTTTGCAGGTATCACAACACACAGCAGACATAATCCTGATCGACGACAACTTCGCGACGATCGTGGTGGGTATAGAGGAGGGGCGGAAGATATTCGACAACCTCAAGAAGTCCGTCTGCTACATACTCATATCTAACGTCCCGGAGATCTTCCCCGTGCTAATGTTCGTTCTGTTCTCCATTCCGTTGCCTTTAGGTGAGAACTTTTCTGATGCAATAGGCTTATATTAAAAAAAATCTAATCTCATTCTAATTTTAAATTTATCTTATTCTTTATCTGGATCGAAGAATTAGGGAGAATTGGTAGACGCAGTACCAGTTTTGTTGCTTCAAGAAAGGTTCAAAGACTAAGCGACATTTCCACGTCATTGTTTTTTAAGGAATTGACTGAAATAAATGGATATAATATAATTGAATAACTTTGACGCGTGTCTCCGTCTTTTCGTTGCGTAGTAGTATCAAAAGGAAGAATCAGTATTGACTATTGAGTTCTCAAAGCAAATGAGGAGATCTATTACAAAAACACGAATCAAAGCTTACTTAATACTTGATTCAGGGTACAGGGATCGTAATAAAACCACCAATTAGAAAAACTATGGTGCATCGGAGCGTTCAATAAGTTGAGTGTCACCTTGCGTGGTACTTGCTTGCGGGCTGCGGCTTTAGTTGCGAGTTGCGACGTTTGTTGGGGTGTCGGGCTAAGGGCCTGAACCTGTGGGAACGCTCTTTCAGCACCTAATCTTTATTTATCGAAACCATACAGAGTGTTAGCAATATTTCAAAACCAATACAAAGAGCTTATTATTTAAACTTACAACATAGACCATGCATTGTATTCTTACAAAGAATTAATTCTAATAACTTATTATTTAAACTTATGGCCTTCGTTTGCTCGTTTGCCTACTTATTTTATAAAAAAAATCGCAGGTGTAATGACGATCCTGTGCGTGGATCTGGGCACGGACATGTGGCCTGCGGTGGCGCTGTCGTTCGAACGGGCGGAGTCAGACGTGATGTCCCGCCCGCCGCGCGCCGGCCCACTCGTCTCGCCCCGCATGCTCGCGCTCACGTACGGACACCTTGGACTCATGGAGTTCGCGGCTGGCATGTTCGCCTACTTCGTCGTGATGGCCGAGTTTGGGTTCTACCCGCGGGATCTTTTTGGTAAGTGATTCCAAAACCATATACTTGATAAGCATTTTCGATAGCTTGATATCTGGCGATAGCATATCGAACAAGCAGAGTCCGAACTCCGACGTCGTGATGTCCCGGCCACCAAATCTATAGGAGGAGTACGTATCTTGCTACATGTAAGCAACACACTTTTAACAGCAGATATTGCATAATCTGCTATCTGCAATATTTCATACACAAAAAAATTTCATATGAAGGAGAACAGCGGAAATAATAAGCGGGCGTGTCTTGTTGAATCGAAGTTCATCAATTTATCTTTCGTCAGTATTACTTTCTGGAAGCTGCGGCATCACAATGATATACTTGCCAGTTAGCGAGCACGCGTAAATGCTATGCTTGGAAGATAATATATAAACTGGTGCCATGCTTGGGAAATAAACTCTAATCTTTTAGTGCAATGGGAATACGAGGCGGTGAATGATCCACCAGTTTATCTTTCACATTTTTTAAGGCCAGATCACTTCAAAATTGTTTTCTATAAAAAAAGGCCTTCTAAATACGCAGTGTGCACTACTGCGAACACGCTTATATACTTAAAAGTAACTATCTGATCTTATGCATAGCGTGTGCTACTCAGAGTGCTCAGACCAGGGCATTACATAAAAAAGACGGTTGGAGAGTAGTATTTTGTGTCGAACTCAAACTCGACTCGAACTCGGTTGTCTGTAAAATCGGTTTACTAACGATAGTTGAACGTGACAACGTCATAGCCTTAAATGGAACGCCTCAGAGCGAGGTAACGCCGCATATTGCGTCATGTTTTTTCGTGCGCGCAGCCCATATCGAATTATAAGACGTTGTCACGTCAAAAACTTATTTATAGGTATAAGGAAGCAATGGGACTGCGAAGCCGTCAACGATCTCCCGGACTCGCTGGGCCAGGAGTGGACGTACTCGGAGCGCAAGGAGGTGGAGCGAGCGGGGCAGGCCGCCTACTTCGCCGCTGTGGTCGTCGCACAGATGACCAACGGCGTCATCTGCAAGACCAGATACAACTCCATCTTCCACGTCGGTGGGTAACGCTGTCTTTTTTATACTTCCATCAAGTATTTATACTATAGGCCAGTGTTTCCCAAACTTGTCAGGACCGCGACCCATCTACAAGATATTTTAAAGTTCGTGGCCCACCTTGTGTCATGAAGACAAAAAAGCAGCGGTATGTTGCTGCCGCAGCATTTACCCGTTAATTCTTATCGTAGTTCACCACCATAATATCACCATCGTCAGCCTTACTTACCAATTATGTTTGCATTAGAATGCCCCGCCCCCATCCCACACGCATCCACGACGATGAACGAACGAGCAAAAATATGACAATCGAACGAGTACGACAATCGTCTTATAGTTTCAGGGCCCACCCAAAATCTACCCGCGACCCACCAGTGGGTCGCGACCCACACTTTGGGAAATACTGTTATAGGCTAAAGCACACACATGACATATTAACGCTTTTTAAACTTACTTACTCAAAAAAATTAAATCAGCCTTTCTTAGGCTGTGTTTCCACTGAAGCGGAGCGGAGCTTAGCGGTGCCCGAATTGACCAATCGTGCTATTCCAGCGGAATGACAGCGAAGCGGAGCGAAGATTTCGAGCATGGTGATTGGTCAATTCGGTACCGCTAAACTCCGCTCCGCTTCAGTGGAAACACAGCCTTAAACAGCGATAGCGAGCAGCTTGACCTGCTAAACTGTTGTAAGCTTCAGATGATATACCTAGTTGTTTATGTTGTCACTATTTCAAATAATCAAATAAAAGATATCATTATTGTAGCTGTAGGTGTGGTATTTTCCGCCACTAGTAATATTCATTGAACTTTTTATAATATGTAGATTGTAGGTAGGAACTTAAAAGTTCCGGTAGAGACTGCGGTAGAGTCTAGACTCTAGAGAATATAGTTTTTATCACATTATCGGATACATGATGCGTTCGAATGATGCGGTAAAAACGGAACCTATTACTGAGACTTCGATGTCTGTCCGTCTGTCTGTCTCCAGGCTGTAGGTATCGCAAAAACCGCTATAACTATACTTCTGAAATTTTTACAATTGTTTTCTTCATTTCTAGGGGATACCAATTTTTTCCACAAATTTGTTTTCACAAACTGACATTTCCAGGCATGCGGAACACGGTGCTAAACATGGGTCTAGTGTTTGAGCTGCTGTTGGCGTGTTTTGTGTGCTACACGCCGGGACTCAACACCTTCCTGCGAATTTATCCACTACCGTTGAAATGGTAAGATTTTTAGTCACATTAAGATGTGCCTATCGAGTGTGGATTGATAATCGTTATCCGTTTATTCTGTAAAAATGTAAATGAAGACTATTATCATGTTAAAATGCGATATTCCGTGTGTCTGGCAACAGCCAGCCAGAGGTAACAACCTCTTCACGCTAAAATAGTTGAACCTATATTGATGGGAATGGTCATACATCCAATCTGAGGAAATAATAGTTTATAGCGGATAATGTACGGTTATACTCATACCACTACTAGACAACCCTCGCAACTCCGTTGCGCCAAAATTAGTTTATTGCGTGGGAACCATACTTATGGTATAATATGTAGGAACCATACATATGGATATACCGGGATAAAAGGATCCTATGTATCCGAAAGGATATAGAGTCCCCGGGAAATCAAATAGTATCTTCATACCAAATTTCAGCAAAATCGGTTCAGTGGTTTGGGCGTGAAGATGTAACAGACAGACAGACAGACATTTCGCATTTATATTAGTATGGACAAACGAAGTCGCGGACAAAAATTTGTTATTTATACATAATTTGCACATGATCACACTGCAATACCTTTATACCGATATCAAAGAATTTAATCAGAAAGATGCGCGGCGAAAACAAAAGCCATAAATAAAGACAAACTGCAAGCACAGACAACCCAAATGTCTTGGCGAGTTATTGGCACGGCGCGGTATTAATTTGACCCAATTCCCGCAGAAGGTGCTCCCGCCAGTCCCGGCTCGCGGTTACAGCAGTCTCGACTATCCGGACTGATTATCGCCATTTCATAACTTTATTCGGCTGCTTAAGTGCTGCATTTAATAGTTATTTACCTAACTTCAATTAAATCAAGAGTTTAATAGAAAATATTAGAAATTGATTTTAAAGATCCTCCTTTTAGGTAATCGTAAATTTGGGTTAAGCTATAAAATTGTCATCTAAAAATTGTGAATTGTGCTAGGGCAGAGAAGTCTAAAGATTTCACAATTTTATAGCACATTCATAATTTTAAATGACGAAACAACGCTACAATTTATTTGTTAAAATAATTATTAAATATTATTCAAATTACTCGAATAAAAATAAAAATCCTGATAATCGAATAGACCGAAAACGCTACTAATCCGGTAAATAGAACGCCATGTGACCCAATTCCCCACTGCAGGTGGTTCCTGGCGCTCCCCTATTCGGCGCTCATGTTCGCTTTCGACGAGCTCCGGAAGTATTGTATAAGGAAACGACTCTTCCGAGCTTGGTACAATAACATTACGCTGTACTGATGATGGAGTTATTACATACTTGTGAAGTGAAGGT
This sequence comes from Polyommatus icarus, assembly GCA_937595015.1. NCBI lineage: Eukaryota > Metazoa > Arthropoda > Insecta > Lepidoptera > Lycaenidae > Polyommatus > Polyommatus icarus. The sequence continues at coordinate 8,171,974 of OW569336.1, read as the reverse complement.
AGGTAGATAATAGAGATTATTTATTTCTTTTTTTTTATTATTCTTTAATGCTTAGCACAAACTTACGCGTCAGTGACGGAGCGTTGAGCCCATTGACTTTTATAGAGTGGACTCGGCATAACGGTCTATATCAAATCAAAACACTGTGGCCGGTCCGCCATTTTATGTTCCGGTTGATTTTATGTTGATTGGTTGACGCTGGTTGACGTTTAGTGATGTACTTTTTTATCGAACTTAAAAAATATAAGGTGAAGATGATTTCTCATTCATTGGTTGAGCCGCGTCAAGTTGTCAAATGTGTTTTTTGTATATGTTACGCTCAAAGACCGAAATCGCTCAGTGAGCGAAAAAATAGCTCACAACGCGTTGTGGTCACAGTGAAACAGCCACGACGCAATATTCGCGTCGTGGCTCTAATGAAAATGGCCACGATGCGTTGTGGCAATCACAAAAAGACCATAACACGAAATTCGTGTCGTGACTGATATTCTAATCGTTTTTCTTGATTTGTTCTTGATTTACTGATCGTCCATAGATATGGAAGATTATATTTATTTGAAATATTACCACGCGTACTACAAAATATTTTTTCTTTTACTAAATCACTGCATAACGTGTTTATCATTATTATTTATAAAATATCCATAGTTCCATACTATCCGTATTCCGTACTAATATTATTAAAATTTTATAGTACGCGTGGTAATTCAAATATTATAATCTTCCATACCACGATTAATCAATCAAGAACAAATAAAAAAAAACGAATATCAGCCACGACACGAATTTCGCGTTATGGTCTTTTTGTGATTGCCAGAACGCGTCGTGGCCGTTTTCATTAGAGCCACAACGCGAATTTTGCGTCGTGGCTGTTTCACCGTGACCACAACGCGTTGTGAGCTATTTTTCGCTCACTAAGCGATTTCGGTCTTTGAGCGTAACATATACAAAAAACACATTTGACAACCCGACGCAACTCGACGCTCCGTCACTGACGCGTAGGTTTGTGCTAAGCATTAACATTGTTTTTTTTTAATTCTACCTAACTCACTCGAGGCAGTACAATAATAGATAATATTCTACTGATAATGGACGTATTGCATACTTGTGAAGTGAAGGTGGATGGAGGTATTAAGAAGATATTAAATGTTTTCAAAATAATGTTTTTTGATTTAAAACAAAACTCTTTGTTAATTATTATTATTTTATTAAATAAGGGGGCAAACGAGCAAACGGGTCACCTGATGGTAAGCAACTACCGTCGCCCATGGACACTCGCAACATCAGAAGAGCTGCAGGTGCGTTGCCGGCCTTTTAAGAGGGAATACGCTCTTTTCTTGAAGGTTTGCAGGTCCGGAAATACTGCTGGTGACAGTTCGTTCCAGAGTTTTACAGTGCGCGGCAGAAAGTTGCGAGAAAAACGCACTGTGGAAGACTGCCACTCATCAAGGTGATGAGGATGGTATATTTTTCGCGTGGGGCGATGGCGAAAAGTTATATTATGACACTCAAAATGCTCCTCAATGACATATAGTGAAGACAATATAAAACTATTTTTTATACAATTTAAATTGGCACTAATTATAGTTTATCTACTAGGTAACTAAAAAGAGTGAAATTATTATTTTTAACAAAAAATTAAAACCGACTTCCAAGGTAAAAACAGTAATAACATTCTTATAATATGAACTAAAAACTAAAAAGTATTAAATAATTTTCCTCTCTAAATGTGCCTTTTTCCGAATTCAGCTAAACCTCAACTATTTCTGAACTCAACCTTCATAATTTTGAAGTCGGTGCCAGTTCCATAAGTTTCAAATTTTCTGTCAAAGAAAATATAAAGATTCAGCTATATCTGGTACCGACTTCAAAATGATGAAGGTTGAGTACAGAAATAGTTGAGGTTTTGCTGAATTCGGAATTATTATTTTTAACAAAAAATTAAAACCGACTTCCAAGGTAAAAACAATAATAACATTCTTATAATAATTATGAACTAAAAACTAAAAAGTATTAAATAATTTTCCTCTCTAAATGTGCCTTTTTCCGAATTCAGCTAAACCTCAACTATTTCTGTACTCAACCTTCATCATTTTGAAGTCGGTACCAGATATAGCTGAATCTTTATATTTTCTTTGACAGAAAATTTGAAACTTATGGAACTGGCACCGACTTCAAAATTATGAAGGTTGAGTACAGAAATAGTTGAGGTTTAGCTGAATTCGGAAAAAGGCACATTTAGAGAGGAAAATTATTTAATACTTTTTAGTTTTTAGTTCATAATTATTATAAGAATGTTATTATTGTTTTTACCTTGGAAGTCGGTTTTAATTTTTTGTTAAAAATAATAATTTCACTCTTTTTAGTTACCTAGTAGATAAACTATAATTAGTGCCAATTTAAATTGTATAAAAATAGTTTTATATTGTCTTCACTATAATATGTCATTGAGGCGCTCTGTCGGCGCTATCGCTTGTCCGAAATCCGATTGTTGTTCATATAGTTTTAGTTACACGATGTATTCATTAGATTTCGCTGAGGTGCTCCTGAATCGCAGTATCGCTTGTTTGTAGGAGTTTTATATAGTTGTATTGGCTGTGTGAAATCAGAAATGTGTCACCATTGGTGTGAGCAGTGAGCATTGAAATTTGAATTGTCAACATTTTGAGTGGTAATTATTGATCTCGTATTGTTATTAGAAATATTAATTAACCCTCCAAGATGACCTCCGTCATAGTCCGCGAGTTTATAAGTGGTCGTCGGTGGTAGTGAACTAGTGAGTAGTGACTTAGTGACCATACCACCCTACGCGTCGAATTACTGCGTTTATTCTACGTATCTTATTACAATTTGTTAAGACTGTTATGAGTCATACCCCAAGGCCCAAATATCAGGTAGATAAATTTAAATAATACATTTAAAAAAATCTAAGTGAACACAACTCTATGCGTGCTAGGTAATTTAACAATTTAACGCTTCAACTCCCAAGCGGCCGCCAGAACAATGGATTTCCAAGAATCCGCGATCGAAGGATGAGCCGAATCACACCCAGCGGCGCGGCGAGTATATTTTCAGTGTCATAATAATATTATGATATTAATCTTTACCTTCATTATTGTAATACATAGTACTATCGCATGAGAAACTTGGAAAGCCGGCCTCGCGGCCGCCTGCGCCTTTCTCAAGCGATACTATATTGTACTACATTAATGAAGATAAAGTTTAAATTCATATTATGACACTCAAAATGCTTGCAGCGCGGCATTACCTGACATTATAACTTGAATAGGTACGACGCAATGCCGCGATGTTTACGCACACACCGCGCGGCGGCGTGCGGCGACGCCGCACCGACCGCCGTGTATAAACAGCCTATATTAATAATTGGTGTTGTTATGTACATAATTATTATTATTGTATCCATACCTATGCCTTGTAAGTTGTACTATTACCTATTTTGTGCCATGAGACATTGGTGACCTTAACACGACGTGGTAATGATGATGATGACGATGATGATGATGATGATGATGATGATGAATTTTAATTGCGTGGTAGTATAATATGCTTTCTGTTCTTAAAACAACGCCGAAACTCCCAAACGTGTATCTATAAGGAGTCAGGAGTTCTCTCAGCATCTTCGAAACCATGGTATACCTTGACCCAATATTTGACTTTTTGGTAGCATATTCCTAGTACACTTCACATAAAACTAAAATTACCATATGTTTCCATATAAATTTCGAGGAGTTCCCTCGATTACTCCTGGATCCCATCATCAGGTCACCACTTTTGTGGAAATGGGACCAAATTGGAGTGAAACCTAATACAACAAAATAAAAATTTCGAAAATCGGTTCACAAACGGCGGAGTAATCGTTGAACATACAAAAATAAAAAAAAAAAAAAAAAAAATATCCACAGCCGAACATATAACCTCCTCGTTTTTTGGAAGTCGGTTAAAAAGGCACATTTAGAGAGGAAAATTATTTAATAGTTTTTAGTCCATATTATAAGAATGTTATTATTGTTTTTACCTTGGAAGTCGGTTTTAATTTTTTGTTAAAAATAATATTAACTCATCAATCCCCAAGCGGCAGCCGGCTGCCGCATAACAATTTAAAATCTGTTATGTCTGCTATACCCATTGATGGAGGTGTTAAAGTTATAATCAATATTTCTGAGGGCAGCCATAAGAATGGAAGTCTACAAATGAGAAGGGATATAGATGATATTTTGTATAAATAAAACAAAGTCTTCGAGAAAAAGGAATATATTTTCATATCTAACATCACAAATAGTTTTTAAATATATTGTAATTCCGTAACGCCGTAATATAAATCATTTAAGTAACATAACTGAGCAAAATTTTTTTTAATCAGTAAATAACACTATACACACAAATAAATTATACATCTATCTACAAGCGAATAACATACAATGTATAAATTCTCTCAGATATGCACACGTGGTTAAGGCACAGGTTAAAATAAACATGAAAATATTTACATGTTTACACAGGAGTCAATTCATTAAGTTCAGTGTACTAAGTAGGTACACTAAAGCTAAGTACTGACATACGGTTTTGCTCGATAGTTTTACTCCAAATCGAGCAAAAACCACGGTGTGGACCGCAAAACTGACAGCTCGAAGGCTCGCTTCGAGCCGGCTCAATGGAATAAAATATGTCAAATATGTCATTTCCTTCGATTCGGAGTAAAACTATCGAGAAAAACCGTATGTGAGTACTTAGCATAATAATAAAAATAGGTAAAGTGTAGAACAATTCGAAAGTGGATCAAGACTCGAGTTTTGGCTCAACTCGTTTCGATGCTTTTAGGTTGGATTTATACCTAAGCGGCGACACGAAGGGTCTACACAGACGGACCGCATTTCAACTGCAATCCAACCGCAAATTGCAGTTCAAGTGCAGTTTGAATGCAGTTTACACGACTGCAATAGAACTGCAAACCAAACGCGCAGTCGGATTGCAGTTCAGTTGCAGTTGGCGTGCAGTCGTGTGAACTGTTTGGTTTGCAGTTCTATTGCAGTCGTATTGCAGTCATATCAACTGCATTCAAACTGCACTTGAACTGCAATTTGCGGTTGGATTACAGTTGAAATGCGGTCCGTCTTGTGTAGACCCGAACGCGCGATACATACGCCAAACCGCGCGTTCAAGCGTACCGCGTACGCATATAAATCCTGACCTATACACCTCGAATTTGTGAAGATAGTATGTTTTCTAATCTAATTTGTATTTATATTAAATATTCGACGACTTTAGGGTAATTTTTCATAAAGTTATATTTTATAAATAATAATTTGGTTTTATTTTGCAACTTATCTATACGCTTTGAGATACAATATTAGTCTAGTGCAATTTGTTTATTAACAGCTATTATTATGTTTACGCCCGCGCCGGTTTCTTTTTATGACACTTTTTGCTACAGTAGGTACAGACGTAATACAGCGGTATTTTATTTCCAGTATCCATTTCTAACAAAGAAGCGTATCTCGACTTTGAAATAACAATAAAGGTGACCGTAAAATTTTCATTGCTACATTAGGACATTAATAAAAATGTATATCATTTAGGTCTCTACAGCGGCGCGTTTACAGCGCGGTTGACCCATTTCAAAACAATAACTTTATATTTGTACGCCTGATTTTTTGTAGGACTTTTGTAGCATGGGAGATATACTTTCTTACGTCGTATCGTGAAATAAATAACTAATTGATTTAAAGGCAAGTCAAATGTTTTCCAAAATACGTTTACATTAATTAATTAAGTATATAATAATATAAATTTAAATGCTCGGTAGAAATGTCAAAGTAGAATAAATGTAAAAATAAGTCTCAGTCACTACAACTTTACATAGTACTTATATGAATAGTTTTTAAATCTATCCACACATAAATATTAGAATATAAGGGACATAAGTATAAGGGCTCCATTCCACCGCGGCGCACGGAGAGGCTACGCACGTGCGTCAAGCTTCGCTTTGTAAGAAAATATATGTGACTGTGTCCACTGCAACCCACGGACACGCTACGCACGAATTGTGTCAAGTCAAAGAAATAAATCCATGCACGTCCACGTGTGTGCGTGGGCCTTAATAAGAAATGAACTATTTTTGTCAATACTAAGGGCCTTATCACACTGGCGATTAGCGAGCGATTTGAAAGCGACGCGACTGCGCAACGCACACGCCGCTTTGTACACTCGTCTAGGAAGCATATAAATACGAGTTTACGAAATGGCGTCCACGCCACGCCGCGACGACGCTGCGCTGTCGCGGCGTGTGCGCTGCGCAGTCGCGTCGCTTTCAAATCGCTCGCTAATCTCCAGTGTGATAAGGCCCTTAGGTCTACTATAAAGAGGCTATGTGGTCGCTGACAATAAGATATATTAACTACCAGTAAAATAATTATAAAGCATTAAAAACTTTGTACGTACGAAAAGTAACAAGTAAATAAAATATGGCATTTGTTTTATATTATCGTAAGTCAGTGCTTCATAAATGGTACGTGTTTATGAATTTTACAACCTGAGCTAACTCTGGCAGCGTGAGAGAAGAAAATATATTTTTGATATCTCATCTTATATTCAGTCTATATTCAAAATCGTAAGTATTAGATAAGTACGTCAATATAGTTCAAAAATAAGTACGTAAATGAAGACTATTTCTAAGTAAATATAAGCCACGCACAATTTTAGGAACACCCGGCAAAAATTAAAGGGGACAATGCGGTGTTCGATTTTTAGGTCTCTTTGGTGGGGCGAGGAGTGAGCGGGGGGCGGGTGCGCGCGCGCGTATGACGTTATTGGTAGATCAGTGATCAGACGGGTCGTGATTGGTAGATCGCGATCAGACGGAGACACACCATTGGCAGCTTTTGTACGTCACTGGTATATTTCCCCTTCCAGTTTTGCTAAGCGATCTTAAGTAGTGCGTGGCCTCCACTTAAATTTAAATATACTTATTATAAAGAGAAAACCTTCATTTAATAAAATCCTTAAGTCAATCTCACAAGATTAATAACACTGTCAATTCGATCTAAATGTAAACAATTAAAACTTGACGTGAATAAACTACATTTTATTTGGTAGAATTATACCACACGCTGAGCTTCGTTCACATTTAGGGACCTATCAGACAGAAAGCGGTCACGCGTTCAAGCGTTCTGCGGTCGCATTTTGCGTTCGAGCGGTCAGTCACACATAGGGAATGCAATACCGGGATACCGGGATCCCGCATGCATTATGCGGGACTAATCCCGGTCGAAAATTTTGCGGGATCCTGCGGGACTGGCGGGATTACGGGAATGTGATTCATATGCGTATCTTCATGCGCGGCGCTTTGAACTGGCTACAGGCAGCCCGCTTAACAATTTAGCTTCAATTCACCTATAATTCACTTTAAATGACAATTGAACTAACCAGCGTGGATGCTGAGCGAGCATTTCCAGCTGCTAGCTACCTTGTGTCGAATATCAGGAACCGTTTCGGAATCTTTGTGCACAATTTTTACCTATATTTCGAAAAAAAAAATCGATAAAAGATGGACATAAGTAAGCGATTTTTTTTAGATTTTTTTAACTATTATTATTACGATGGCATTTCCAAAAAAAAATGATTAGTTTTTCTTTCGTTTTTTTTATAAAGTCTGAAGTATGGAGGTGTTAATAATTAAACCCTTGAAAAAAGTGTCCGACAAAGTTTGTTTTATTTGAGAAAAAAATATTTCTAAGAATAAAACGGGGTCTATCAAGTAAAGTCATTATATCGATTTATTTTAAAAGTTCAAATCCACCCAGCGGGATCCCGCAAATACCGGGATCCAGTGGGATTGTGATGGTTCAATCCCGCAAATACCGGGATTAAAATTCTCTTGCGGGATTGCATTCCCTAGTCACACAGGAGCAATTCTGACGTGTTCAGAACGCCCCCTGTGTGAGTATCTCTATAATATAACGTAATACAACATAAAGAACGCAAAACTGACCGCTTGAACGTTTAACCGAGTAACCGCTCTCTGTCTGATAGATCCCTTAGATCAAAATGATTCATATTGAAGAATACACTATTGACTATAAAGTTGATCTTTGTAAATAATCATTATAATATTGCACAGACTTTTTACCATTATTAGCATAGGTCTTTATCGTTAGGATCTAAATTGTATGATATTAAGATCAATTTCCTAAGTCGGTAGCTATACTAATTTATGTTAATATTGGTCCTACTTATATTAATTTTCGGCTTTACGCACACACTGACCTTACAATATTTAAGTAAATATAGTAAGTATATATTTATTTCTACAATTTTTTAATAATTTTCTTTTTAAATAATACCTTTGTCTCATAACTAATTTATCTTTATTAGGTACTCGAAAACACTAGTCAATTACTCGTATAGTCGTCCTCAGTTTCCAACTAGTAAATATCTGACATTCAAAACACCTTACAATAATATAATTAATTGATCTTTTGACATTAATAGACTTTATCGTACCTAATCATTAAATAATAATTATTCACAGAATATTTCCACTGCTGACATAATGATCATAATATTGTACAATATCAAAAATAAAAACGACATTATTGATGTAAACATAATGAACAAGTCATGCTACGCAAAGTTTTAAGATGGCTCGTCGAAAATTGTACTATCGGAGAAGTTGATTTAAAGCCAGATGCCGGACCTACGTGATTTGGTCGCATTGTGTCAAACCAAATAGCCGGGTACTGACCAAGCGAGCCGCCTCGCGAGGCAGCCTCGCGCGGCAGTTGCTCGGTCGGTCAGGACGCGGCAAACGTACCGAGACGCCTTTGAGCATCGACAAAAACCGACAACGCTCGGCTCGGGCCGCGGCCCGCGACACGCTCGGGCGACGCAGCGCATGCGTTTATCTCGGGCTAGGCACGTCCTGACCGACCGAGCAACTGCCTCGCGAGGCAGCCTCGCGCGGCATTTGCTCGGTCGGTCAGGACGTGCCAAACGTACCGAGACGCCTTTGAGCATCGACAAAAACCGACAACGCTCGGCTCGGGCCGCGGCCCGCGACACGCTCGGGCGAGGCAGCGCGTGCGGTTATCTCGGGCGAGGCACGTCCTGACCGACGCTCGCTTGGTCAGTACGCGGCTCTTGGCGTGGAGACGCCATCACTCATCTGCCTATGAATCAATTTCTCCGATGATTTGAATGATGTGAAAGGCGTCGATATCCACCTCCAGTTTCGATGAACGATCTCAAAATAGTGCGCGGTCATTAGGCGCAGCGCAGACGATAGACTATCCGTGACACACTTTTTAGTCTGTGGGAAATAGAACCTATGCAATTATATGCGGACTTTTTGCACGTCGTGAGCGTTACTGCATATTACAATTGCATAGGTTCTATTTCACAGACTAAAAAGTGCGTCACGAATAGTCTGTCATCTGCGCTGCGCCTTACCCTGACATCTGGATCATCATGATTTGTGCTTGTATTAATTTTAAATAAACAAACGAACTTTCGCAAGACGTATAAAGAGCAAGCATTTTTTTGTTCTCTATCACGTCATTTTAAAATTAGTTAACACATGAATTTTTGACGAGTTATCTTAGATATATTATACGTTCAAACATAAATTAATATTTGTGACGTAACAGTAATTTACTTACAAAAACAGCGCCTGCACAACAATTTTTTTGTCTTATATCCTAATTTGTAACTCATATCTAATTCAAATCATAATTTCAGATCAAATTCTCCATCATCAGATCTTTTTCTCCAATGCCTAATATTTTCAAATAATAATAATAAGTCACAATTCACATTACCCTACAACCAAAATTAAGTACCAACTACTAACATGAAACAGAACTTCTTCTGTTAGGAACCAACAATCCCCTTCAAAACTTTAAAATTAAGCCAACTGGATTTTGATTTTCCATTAATAAGGTAACTGTTATAATATTGATTAAAATATTCTAATTAGTTAAGGCGTCGTCTCCTATGGATTTCAAATTCCTAGTTAAGGTGCCGTCTTCTATGGTTTTAAGATTTCTAGTAAGTTAAGGTGCCGTCTCTTATGGTTTTCAATTATCAACTTTGTTAATATGTCGACTCTAATGACTTTCAATTTGCTACAAAACAAGCTTAAGGTCTCCTACGAATTTCTAAAGGAAGTGCTTTCTCCTATAAGGTTTGCAAATTTCTAGGTGCCTGTCTCCTATAGATTTCAAGTTCCTATAGTAACTTAAGGCGCCGCCTTTTCAATTTCCTAGTAAGCCGTGTCCTGCATACCTGGGTTCAGGTGCTGCGGAGTCGGGTGGGTATTTTGCTCTGAGCGGTGCTGCTGCGCATATCGGCGAAGGAGTGCCGCGCCTTTATCAGGGCCTCCTCTCTGAACACGTCGTCTTGGATGATCCGCTCCATGATCTTAGCTACAATTGTCGACGGTGGTACATGCGGATTCCCTGCAAAAAGTTCGTATATAAGACGAGATGACACTTAGAAATGTATTAGGGACATAACTGTATTATCATCCACTTATGGTATAGTTGTTGCAATCTACGAGTGCGCGTCGCCTTTATTTGTAGTTGGAAATGTGAATAGACATTGTCGTTAGTGTGCGTACCCGACGGAGCAGTCAGTAGCGAGCGAGCCATGTACGCGTGTATAGATATGGTCACTCACACAACTAAGGGCGACGCGCACTCGTAGATTGCAAGAACTATACGGTAAAATATTGTTGCTCGTGGTCCTCGGCAAAGACCACAAACTCTAAGACACAATACTCGTAAGAGATTGACCATTTGCTAGAAAGAGAAAGCTCTTGTATTTCTATAGTAATAAAAGACAATGACAATTTTTGGCCCGCACGCTCGTTTCATCTCCTAATACTTTTCTATCTGTTTTTACTCTACAGTTGGACAGGTAAGGCTCTGTCCAATTTTCAAAGTGCAATGGTTATAACAAATTCTAGTTTTTTTAATAATCATAAAAATAAACAGTGATCACTAACAAAAAATATTTACGTTCACCACTCATAATATAACATACTAGCTGTTGCCCGCGACTTCGTCCGCGTGGACTTTAGTTTATACTTTTATAGTTTTTCCCGTAGGTGCATCGATTGAATAGTTAACGCGCAAATCATAAAAGTATATTGTGTGGGACTATATAGTTTTATGATATGATAGATGTTCCGCGCGGCTTCGCGCGTAATTTTGTAATGTCAAGGAAACCGTAATTTTTCCACAAAAAAAAAGAAACCTGTGTCCTTTCACGTGGTCTATTCTTCATGTGTGCCATATTACATAAAAATTGCTGCAGTAGTTTCCTAAGATCTCCGTTTTTTCCACATTTTCCTCTATTTCTTCGCTTCTATTAGTTGTGGCGTAATAAAATATAGCCTTTCTCGATAAATGGGCTATCTAACACTGAAAGAATTTTTCAAATCCGACCAGTAGTTCCTGAGATTAGCGCGTTCAAATAGCGCGTTTTTTCAACATTTTCCTCTATTTCTTCGCTTCTATTAGTCTTAGCGTATAAAATATAGCCTATAACCTTCCTCGATAAATGGGCTATCTAACATTGAAAGAATTTTTCTAATTGGACCAGCAGTTCCTGAGATTAGCGCGTTCAAATAAGCCCATTCACATAATTTCCCCCGTTTTTTCCACATTTTCCTCTATTTCTTCGCTCTTATTAGTCTTAGTGTAATAAAATATAACCTATAGCCATGAGATTAGCGCGTTCAAAATATATGCCATCTCAAATAATTTCCCTCGTTTTTTCCACATTTTCCTCTATTTCTTAGCTCCTATTAGTTTGAGCGTAATAAAATATAGCCTATAGCCTTCCTCGATAAAAGGACTATCTGACACTGAAATAATTTTTTAAATCGGACCAGTAGTTCCTGAGATTAGCGCGTTTAAATAAACAAACAAACTCTTCCGCTTTATAATATTAGTAATATTATATTAAGTATAGATTCAATGTAATCATTAACGTATGCGTGCGAAAATGTGTTAATTTCATACATGCGTCTAGTATTTACTATTAACTGGCTGTGACTAAACAAAATCACGACTTAATTGTGAATGGTTTAAAAAAATAAAACGTCATCGCGGAAAATAAATATTTTTCAGCGATGTGATTTTCCCGCGTCTTTTGTTAGGAAATGAGTAATGGGAAATTGAGTTTGCGCAATGTTTTTGCTATTTCGGTAACTGCACATCAGGCTCTAGATATTTTAAAGCTCAAAATTCGTGCCATAGGAATATTTTTTGTAATATTTAAAGTAATAAAAATACTAAAAACTAGAAGTCAAAACATCAAAAACCATCATTAATATTTTAACGATCTTAAGAACTTTACCTAACAACGCCAACGTATCAAGAATATTTAGGAGGCCATCAGAGAGATAAGTAAATATTGTACACATTAATTATTTTAATATGTAAGCAGGAAAACAGACTCATTACATTGTGTAGTACAATCAAGGAAAACAAACGTTAAGCTGATGAATGATGAATCATCCTAATAATTTGTCCACGGTTGTTTGGCGATAACAGTGACTGCGGAGTTCGGACAACAACACAACCAATTTCAGAACCTACAGTCTGAAAGATCGGCACAGGCGCCAATTGTACCACAGGGTATATTGTAGGTACAGTTTGTAAGTTGTAACTGATGTCGCAAAATTCCAACTAGATCAAAATGTGGCATAGCCGTATCAGCAAACTCAGCATGGCCATCATAGAATGGTCCTTTTACGGAAATATAGGAGACTGATTGGATCCGTAAAATATGTCAGTGTTTCTAATATTTCGCATTTCTACTATGGCCATGCTAAAGCCTGTTGGCGGCGACCGTACATCAAACTACTAATCAAATTCCTGGTATAGTTCTTGCAATCTACGAGTGCGCGTCTCCCTTAGTTGTGTGAGTGACCATATCTATGCACGCGTACATGGCTCGCTCGCTACTGACTGCTCCGTCGGGTACGCACACTAACGAAAATGTCTATTCACATTTCCACATTTCCACACAAATAAAGGCGACGCGCACTCTTAGATTGCAAGAACTATACATACAACACAGATAATATAATACTTACTGTAGAGCTATTTCAGGCACTTGATATGTCGGCGATAGTGGCTTCATGAAGCGGCAGACTGGCGTGCAGTGCTCTGTTAGTATTGTTAGTACTGTTAGTAATGTTAGTATATTCTGGTCAGATTCATTTTGGGTCTAATGTAAACAAGTGTATAATATATTATATAATACTACCGGGTATATATAATATAATACTACCGACTTAAATTTGTCACTAATTGTTAGCCGCGCAATAAATAAATACGATGACATAATATTATTTTTTTTACTTTCGTTTACATTTAGACCAAAATGAATAGGAATGGTACAAGCGGATATGGAACATTGGACAATAAGACATGGTATAATATACGTACAAAGTCTACAAAGACAAACCCTCAATCTGAGTATAAGTATATTATTAGTAATATGATTTTTCTTTAAGTATAGAAACCCTTAAATACATTCTCAATGTGGTTTAACCTAAAATTAGCATCTTTTGAGTAAACAAGATTTTTCCTCTTGCGGTTAATATGAGGAAAACATGTCATAACTGCTTTGCAGGTATGTACTTATAAAAATTAATTCATCATTAATTTGCAAATCTTATTTTTTAAAGCGTTTGTTTAGGTTTTAGTTTTACGTGTAATAATCGATACATGTGAAAGTGTGTCTGTTTGTCTGTCTGTCCGTCCGTCTGTCTGTCTGTCTTTCTGTCTGTTACCTCTTCACGCCCAAACCGCTGAACCAATTTAGCTGAAATTTGGTATGGAGATACTTTGAGTCTCGAGAAAGGACATAGGATACTTATTATCCTAGAAATATTGGCGCAACGAAGTTGCGGGTGGCACCTAGTACATTATCTATACATATAATAAAATTGTAGAAATGAGAATTCTGTACATTAAAGATATTCAAAAATAATAAGTGGGGGGTGTCACTACATCGCTATAGAATCCAAAAATGTGGTTAGATTTTTGTCTGTCTGTCTGTATGTTTGTTCCAGCGTCACACGAAAACCACTGATCCGATTTGAATGCGGTTTTCGCAGATATATTTGTCTTCTTCCAACTTAACATCTGGTGTATAAATTTTTTCCCCCCCACCCCTTTAAGGGTACAAAAGAAAGGGTCAGATTTTGTATCAAACTTTTTTCTTTAACATGAAAAGTACTGATCCGATTTGCAAACAGTTTTCGCAGATATATTTGTCTTCTTCGAACTCAACATCTGATACAAAAAAAATCCCCCCACCCCTCTGAGGGGGGTCCGATTTTGTATCAAACTTTTTCTTTATGGACTTACTTCATATTATTTACTGTGTTTTTCAACTTAACATTTGGTGTATAACATTTTTCCCCCCACCCCTCTAAGGGACAAAAGAGAGGGTAAGATTTTGTATCGACTGATGAAGTAGAAATACTTTATATGGCAAAACAACGTTTGCCGGGACAGCTAGTATTATAATATATTTTGTGTTATTGGCGAATGCAACTTAGAAATCGTTGCTGCTAACTTAACTTATATGACAATTTGCGTTAAGTTAGTAGTGACATAGTGTGTTAAGTCAAAATGGCTTGTTTTAATTGAAGTGAAACAGTTATAACTTTTAATCCTTCGATCGCGGATTCTTGGAAATTCTATTGTTATCGTGATCACCGGTGCTCTTATGGGGCTTGAGGATTAAGCGTCATCGATTAAGGGCGTTAAATTACGGGGATACCGTAATTTACCGTATTTCAAGCCTTATAAACTCATAATTTGAAAGCTACAAAGTTATAATAAAAATACAGCAATAATCTTCAGTATATCAACATTCCTTTCCCCGTTTTAAATTTTCTATTTTTGTTTATTATACTCATGAAGTCATGATATCAGCTTCCAAAGTAAAACCAATTTATTAAAAATCAAGCATACATTCAGCATCTCCTTAGGATTTACAAATTACTTTTATTTGAAACACACATTTCAAATAAAAGTAATTTACAAATTACTTTTATTTGAAACACAAAACAACTTTGATAGGATGACAGCTGTCAAACAACGTGTAAACATCAGCTCCGCAATTATTCGATAAATAAAAATATAAAATTAATAAAAATCAAACAAAAAGTGAAAAACTAAGTGTATAGTGAAGTGATAACTATGTACAATCGTTTGTGAAACAGTCAATAAGTGCTAAACAATACAAACTCAAAGTGAAAAAAATCCCAGAACTCCATCTAATCTTTTAAATTATTTTATAAATAATCAGTGAATTTAGTAATATCAATACTTACAAGTAACTATATATATTATATATATCTTGAAGTAACAATTTTTAATAATAAGAAAGTGAAAAATTCTCTTTATGAACATTGCAAACGAATATTACAAATTATTTTTATAAAGTGTGTCGGTACCCACGGATGAGCTAATATTCAGAAACGATAACTGCTACGTCACATACAACATAGACGACGTAACAGTTCTTTAAATTAGACGTCTACGTACAGTACCCGGCAATAAATATTGCACATCGACCTTTGGAAAGAGACATTCGGCTAATTTCGGTTTCATAGAGCGTTATCTTTGTAGCACACACCTATTTGACATTATGTCAGTCGTTGTTCAAATTCAATAGAGTGCAGTCGCGTCCAGTTCAAAATATATATCTAGAGTTGTTAACACCCCTAAATTTGCTACAGCTGTAATTTTCCAAACGAATTTTAAATACGTAAACATAATTTGAACACCCTTTTTTATTTTATTTTCCCCGAACCTAAAGCTATAACTTATAGAAAATTTGGTGTATTTTATAAAAAGAATAATAAAATTGTCAAAAGAAGCAAACCATAATTGTTTTAACAGCTCCTAATATATACCGGACTTTTTGTATTTCGTGCGTAAGAGATAACGCTCTACAAAACCGAAATTAGCCGACTGTCACTTTC
Organism: Polyommatus icarus; assembly: GCA_937595015.1. Classification (NCBI taxonomy): domain Eukaryota; kingdom Metazoa; phylum Arthropoda; class Insecta; order Lepidoptera; family Lycaenidae; genus Polyommatus; species Polyommatus icarus. The sequence continues at coordinate 8,155,944 of OW569336.1, read as the reverse complement.
CAAAGGTCGATGTGCAATATTTATCGCCGGGTACTGTAACGCATCAGATAGCGCAACGGTTAAGATACACGATCGTCGCGCAAGTTGTCCGCGGTTCAAGACTTCGTCACGTTATCACTTTTTGTACGAAAAATATACTGGTATAAATCAGCAGAAGGCCCTACTTTGAAAATGAATTTCTTATCTAATAATATAACATTTAGAAGACACCAAAGAAACATGTCTTTACATACAAATGAAGATGAGTGTGAAGTCGAAGGAATTCACTCCTTGAATACAAGTGCAAATAGTTTACAAGGTGGATCGGACGCAGAATCCAATGAAATACTCAGATTAAGAGATCGCGTACGAGAACTAGAAACGGAATTACACAATGCTCTACAACAAATTGAGGTCTTATCGGAACAAAACAGGAATCTTAAACATTGTAATGAAACCACGAAAAAAAAAAATATTGTTTCTAAAAATGACGGAACTAAAAATAAAATATCATGTTCCCCAACAAATGAAACTGATGACATAATATGCGGTAATGGAGTACTATGTCATGATCAGATTAAAATAAATAAAATTCCCGTTGACGAAAATAAGCAAATAATACAGAGAAAAATATGCATTCTTAGCACAAATAAACATAATAACATTTTGCACATCGCACAAAATTCTTTAAAAGATTATACAAACATATGTCATTATATTAAAACAAATTCTAAGTTAAGTGAATTGTTAAGAGGCATTGAAAATAAATTAACAGACTTCACATCCAATGATTTCTGTGTCATCATGATTGGTGATGATGATTTTAAAGCAACGAATGATTACTTCAGCCTAATAACATTTATCAGAGAAACGCTGAATAAAATTCAACATACAAACGTTATTATTTGCCTACCTACTTATAAATATGGTTATTACAAAGATATGTTCAACTGGAGAGTCGAAACATTTAATAATCTTTTATACTTAGATATCACAACACATGAAAATGCATACATATTGGACTCAAATGAGAAATTGGAATACAGTTTTCGCATGTTTCACCGTCGCTCTGGCTCGATTAATAATTATGGCATAAGCAAAATATTTGATAATCTACAAACTCAGATAAACGATATATATGAATATAAAAAATCTATTAATCAAATAAATAAATATGAATCTGAAGGATTACAATCAGAAAATGAAATATTTGAAGAAGCATCAGGCTCATTGTTCTTTCGCCAATAAATGTATATCTATTATGCACCAGAATATTGCGGGATTATTAAACAAAATGGATGAGCTTTCTGTAAGTCTTCAAGAATTAGAGGAAGACAAGATTACTATTGACGTACTCTGTATCACTGAACATTTTATAGAACAAGGTCAAGAACAGTACCTTCGTTTACAGAATTTCTCACTAGCAGCTTCTTTTTGTAGAGCTAGCAGAAGAGGTGGCGCCTGCATCCTTGTAAAGAATAATTTAGAATGGAATGAAGTACATCATGTTCGGAAACTATCTATACCAAATGTAATAGAATGTTGTGCTGTAGAACTAATTCTTTATAAAGTTCTAATAATTTGTATGTATAGAATACCTAATTATAATAATTTACAAACATTTTTTTACAAATTAGACCTAATTTTAAATTATTATTTACAATCTAAATTTAAAAATATTATTATAGCCGGCGACTTTAACATAGATATTCTAAAATCAAATAACAACACGTTAAATTTGGAATGCATACTCTTAAGTTATAATTTAAAAATTGCTATTAAACAACCTACTCGACTAGCAAGCAAAACCTGTATTGATAATTTTATACATGATTTTAAAAAATCATGTAGATCGGAAGTGAGAGAAATTGGTTTGTCTGATCACACAGCTCAAATAATTACACTACCAGTTAAGAAAATTCCTCAAATAAAATACTGGCGCAAAGAAGTGCGGGATTACTCAACTGAAAATATTTTAAAATTTAAGGCATGTATTAAAGAGCTGTCATTTTCTGAGCTATACAATGTAACAAATGATGCTTCAAAAGCATATCATTATTTTATCGAAGAATTTAAATTATTTTACGAGCTATGTTTCCCAAAAAAGTATGTTACAATAAATATTCTTCGCAAACCAAAGTGGATATCACGAGGGATAAAAATTTGCAGTCGTAAAAAAAGAAAAATGTTTTTGAGTCTTAGATATAAACGTAGTCCTGAAAATGTTTCAAAATATAGAAAATACTGTCAGTTATTTAAGAAAATCATTTCATTAACAAAAAGAGCACAAAGTAATTATAAAATTTTAACATCAAAAAATAAATGTAAAACAATATGGGAACTTATCAATGAATCACGTTTGAACTTGCCAAATGAGACGATACTAAGAATTAAAAATAATAATAATGGATATATTACTGATCCCCAAGAAATTGCAAACGAATTTAATGACTTCTTTATAGACAAAGTAAAACCAATAATAAATGACACTAACTTAATTTCAAATAATACGTCATGTACATCATATATTAATTCAATGTTTTTAGCTCCATGTATTCCTCAAGATGTTTATAAAATTATAAAATCGCTGAAAAATACGCATAGTGTTGGGTTTGACGGTATTTCAACTAAAATTATTAAAGCTGTTAACGAATACATTTGTCCTCACATTTGTTTTTTAATTAATCAGTGTATAACGACTGGGATTTTTCCTGATGATCTTAAATTAACGATCATTAAACCGCTTTTTAAAAAGGAAAACCGGGAGTTAAAAGAGTTTTACAGGCCAATAGCACTTGTTTCAGTGTTTTCAAAAATTTTTGAGAAGTATTTGTATAACCAAATCTATAACTTTTTAGAAAAAAATAATATCTTATGTGACGAACAAAAAGGGTTTCGAAAAAATAAAAATATTAATCTGGCTATATATGACTTTTTAAAAAACATAATGCATGAAATTGATAAAAGGACTCCAGTTTGTGCTATTTTTTGCGATATGACACAAGCATTTGACTATGTACATCACGAAATATTGCTTAGGAAACTTGACTCCTACGGAATAAGAGGTAACGTTTTACAATTGATACGCTCTTACTTACATAACAGACCTCAATGTACAGAAATTTGTCGTATAAATAATAAACAAAGAATTGAGGTTAAATATAGATCTCCACAGCGAATTATTGAGTTTGGAGTACCTCAAGGGACTGTATTAGGTCCATTTTTTTTCATTATTTATATTAATGACTTACCAAAAGCGCTTAACCAACCCACGAGTTTATTTGTAGATGACAGTACAATTACAGTAAACTGCAAAGACATTATTTTGTATGAAAGTGACATTAATAACTCATTACGATCTTTAATTGAATGGTTAAATAAAAATAATTTAATAATTAATTTAAATAAAACAAAAATAGTACATTTTAGCCAAAGAAACTCAAATTCATTAAGTATTAATTTACATTATAATAAAAACAAAATAGAAGAAGTAGATACAACACGATTTTTAGGTCTAGAAATAGACAAAAAATTAAATTGGAAGAATCATATACAAGAACTAGGTAAAAAAATAAGCAGTTTCGCATACGCGCTAGGTAAGCTATCCTTATCAGTCAACGTTAAAACACTTATTACAGCTTATCATGGTTTAGTTGAGTCAGTCATGAGGTACGGCATAATTTTTTGGGGAAATGCCACAGATAAGGAATTTATATTTAAGATGCAAAAACGTTGTATTAGAGCCATGTTTCAATTAAAAAGTACTGATAGCTGACAACCAATTTTTAAACAACACCAACTTCTCACATTTCCATCTTTATATATACTTGAGGTTGCATTATTTGTAAAACGTAATTTACATCTCTACCCACGACTGTCACATAATGTAATAAGAAATAGACGCCACGGTGACAAACTATGCGTGCATACCTGTAGAAAAGAGATAATGGCAAAGAGTGTTTTCTGCATGGGCCCGAAAATTTACAATAAAATCCCTAAGAGTATTAGTGACACTAATGTAAATATCTTTAAAAAAAAACTGAAAAAATTGTTGCTTATGAAATGCTATTACTCTATAAATGATTTTTTATCTGATGACCACTATAATGTACCTTAGAATTTTAATGAAGTGTGATTTGACTGATGGATTTGTGATATTAATAATTATTACCTTATTTTTAAATTTTATTGTTTTGATTGTATGGATTTTATATATATATTTTTAATTTTGATGGATTTGACTGATATATTTGTAATATTATTTATTGACTTACTTTTAAATTTTATTGTTTTGATAGCATGTATATTTTTATTTAATGGATTTGACTGATGGAGTTGTGGTATTAATTATTTACTCATTTTTAAATTTTATTGTTTTGATAAATTTTGTAACTAATTAGCACTTTAAGATATAAAAATTTGCATGCTTAAAGCAGAATATGTGTTCTCTTATATTTAATGCTAAGATCAATTTGTTACCATATTCAATTGCAAATAAAATTATGATTATGATTATGATTATTACGCCAATAGATCGATAATATCATAAACTACATATTCGTTTTAAATTTTTTAGGACAATTTTGAACTAAGATAAGTAAAAAAAATAGGGGTTTGGTGCGACCTCGGCAACGCGGCAAATGTATGGCCAAGGTCGTTTGCTCGGGGGACGGACTTAATAATTTTTTTTACTGATCACATACTGCAAACTTAACGACACAATGTCAAAATATCAATTGGATATAAAACATATTAGTTAGTATTACATTTATTCGCCTAATCAGAACTTTACAAAATATATTACAATTGATGCTACGGGCTACCCAATGTTTATCAAATCACTGTTCAATAACAGTCATTTATTAGGTGGCCAATATCGAATCAGTTACCGCAAACACCAATAATGCTGGAAACTATATTCTAACTGCAACTAGTAACTGCAATCAGTAATCACCAAATGTATCATCAATCGTGTAGCAGTTTAGAAACTAGAAAGTACTATCGGGGAAGTTAATTCCTAGGCAGATAGCGGACCTATACTGTACTCTGCGAAATATGGCGGTAGCGTTCATTGTCTCGCCGTCAAAAACTTGTCATCTATTCATATTATAAAACAAAGTCGCTTTTTTCCCTCATGTCCCTTTATTCCCTTTAATCTTTAAACCTACGTGACGGATTTTGATGATACTTTCAGTGTTAGAAAGCCCATTTATCGAGGAAGGCTATAGGCTATACATATTTTATCACACTAAGACTAATAGGAGCAAAGAAATAGAAGAACATGTAGAACAAACGGGGAAAATTATTTGAAAGAACTAACTTAAACGCTCTAATCTCAGGAACTACTGGTCCGATTTGAAAAATTATTTAAGTGTCAGATAGCCCATTTATTGAGGAACGCTGCTATAGGCTATATTTTTATCACGCTAAGGGCCTGTTTCACCACTTCCTGGTAAGGTTATCCACCACTTTACTTTACAGATAGAGTATGGTGAATCTGTCAAATAAGCATATTTGGCACCTTATCAGGAAGTGGTGAAACAGGCCCTAAGACTAATCTCGCGAACTACTGGGAGCAATTTTATGTTATTTGTCACAGATTAGAAGTAGAACACGTGAAGCATCATAGGCTATCGATTTGAATCATTTTTTCGGTGGCTATTATATATTTTAGCCCGTGCGACGCCGGGGCGGGTCGCTAGTTTTCTAAACCGCGATTTACAGTGAAGTGTCAGATGGAGTCAATCACGGCTTTGTATAAAACTTGACAAGTTTTTGACAGGGAGTCAATGACCACTACCGCCATGTTTCGCCGAGTACAGTTTAAGTAATTTCGTCGCGTTATGATCCGATCAAACCCATCCGATCTGTCACAGCTAACATTGAATCGACATAAGCCGACCAAATGACGTAGGCCTGTTAACTGCCTAGGAATCAATTTCTTCGATGGTACTGTATGAACAAGCAGCAAAGGCGATGATTTGTATTTGTAAAAATATACTACATAAGGGAGCTGCCCGCCAGTTCTTTGAAGTTGAACTAGTCTCTGCCAACGTGTCTAGATTTTGATCGTGAATATATTTAATTATAATAATATGTTTAAACTCTACGATAATAATTAGACTGCTAAAAGCATCTGTGTATCAAGAATTCCAACTCTTGATTGACTAATAATAAGAACTAAATGAGTGACATCCAAATTTCCCACAATTTGAGAATGCAAAAAAATATCCATCCCACGATTAGTACTCTTGTACTCAGACGGAGAATAATAGCTAATTAATTTTGTCTGTTGCAAACATGTAAGACATAAGCATTTTAGTCAATATTAGCGTATTAAGTAATGGTTGTCGGTTGAAGCTTATAATATTATACTATTGTATCTTGAATGAATGCTAATTTTTAATAATATATTTAAAAGGGATCTTAATGACAAGTAAAGGTGATCGCTCATTTCTCAACACGAACGCACCGCATTTTGTAATTCGTTGTATGTGAAACCACGTCCATTCGTCTGCACCGTACGCGGCGCATTTAGTGTACTATGCGGTGCGTTCGACACGTACGGTGCTGACAAATGTGTAATATAAGTTAGATATCTATATATTATGTAATAAAAACATACCAGTAAGTCCTCTGTAGCCAAATATTCCACAGTCATGCATTCTCATTGAGTGCTGCTCATGCTTTATGAACTCTTCTGTGCTTATGCCTTTGAGCTAAAAAATAAGTTTTACGGTTAAAATAAATTTACGCGGTGTAAATTACGCAATGTCAAACGCATATAATACACGGACGGAACGCGACGGAATAGTGTATCATCGGAAATTTAAAAATACATTGCGGGCGTAATCATGGCGGAATTTGCGCCGCGTAACTTCGGCTAGTGTGTTTAGATACTTTGAATACTTAAGATATGGAAATTATTGTTGGGATATAGAGAATTTCATGCTTAGCCAGGCCTAAGCCAAGCCTACTTTTGTGCGCTGTTTGGTCCACTATACCACGCAATTTCAAACTTATAAAACAAAAATATTATTATACAAATTACGTTTATTATAATGCAACTTACTTTAGAAGGACTAAGGAACCTATCAGGTATTCTTTGCAACTGCTGCTGTTTCTCGCTGGGTCCAAATCCCAATGCCAGAAGTACAGATTCTGCATCCACTCTCCGTGCTCCCAAGACATTTAATACTGAGCTTCCACTTGATCCGCTACCATCAGACTGTGAAGGAATTTATCTTTTTAAAAAAGGAAATTTCTTAAAAATAATAAATGATAATAATATAACATGTTTATAATATGAACAATATTGTTAAATATGACAATAACATGCTTGTTGATCAAATGAGAAACACAAAAATTCTATAAATGGTTTATATAATAAAATTTACATTTTTTTCTGAGAATTCAGTTGAGAATGTCATAAGAATGCAAACAATAAAATTCTTCTGCAAATGCACAAATTAAAGTCTCATGCTAACTTAATTAAGAATCATTAAAATAATTTATTAGTCTCATTTTAAATAACCAATTAAATTAGAAATAAATAGTTATATATTGTTCTTTCTATTGTGTCAATGAAAAAGCTATTGTGTCTCGTTTTGCCACGAATGATGGGTTAAATTAATATTAATCCTTTGATCGCAGATTATTGTAAATATATTGTTATTCTATTGTTGCCGCGATCACCGGTGCTCTTATGGGGCTTGATAGGATAATATTAATATGTCTTTGTTTACCTGTAGAGAGTGATCCCTGAGCAATGGATTTTTGAACCTTGGTGGGTTTCCTTCAGACTGAATAGAGTGGTCTCGCTTTAATTTTGATTTATTTTTAAATGACAGAGATTTAGTTTCTAGTAACTTTGTTTTAATAGATTCCTTATCGATGGGAACTTCTGTTTTGTCGCTATCGTCATGTGGGAGATCAATATTATTTTCTACTACTGTATTCTCAGTGACAGTGTCTTCTGCTTTATTTTCATCTGATTTTGTGTCTGTTTTCTTAGATTCCTCTGCAGTTTCAGCGGCACTACTCTGTTCTGTAGTTGTAACAATGTTAGGAGTCTCTACATCTGGAGGTAGCGAGTCTAGCCACTGTTGTACTGGACTGTTCCTTCTCATGTCGTCTATCACACCACTTAACCAACCTCTAACTTTTCGCTCTAGTATTGAAGATACGGATTCGTTGAATGTATCAGTGTGTAATGTATCTGCAAATAAGAATATAAGTTACAAAGGATTTATTGAAAATCAAAGCAAATAATTCCAGTATGTAAGTTTAGAATGCAAGGGATGGAGATTCTTCCATGTTTCATATTCTTGTTAACTCAACAGTGATTGCAAATAGCCATCTAAATCTACGAATTACAGTGATGATCACAAAGACATTTGGTATATACAGGCGTTTAAAAACTGACAACGATTGTGAAAACATATTAGTAACAAAATACATCTACTTTGTTTTGGAAATCCGCTTTTAATGAACAAATTCACAAATCGCAATTTACCTACAAACACTATCGAACAAACCTGGTTTAGGGTCCATCTTCTTATGAATTGGCTGCATGCAAGAAAGGATACATATAACGAGCGTGCATATACAAAACATGGATTCCTTACTTACGAATGATAGAAATGAATCTTATTACATTATTTTGAACTTACCAATCTCTTGAAGGTCAAAGTGCTTGATGGTATAGTAAAAATCCCAAGTGTTACGATGATAGACACAATTACATCTAAAATACATATAAACAACAAAACGATATACACAATATAATAGGAATTTAAACTAAAATGGATAAGTTCTCGAAGCAACAAGCAAATATCAATAAATGAAAATAAGAAATAGATTTAGCTAAATTGACATTGACATATGACAACCAAAGTCACAAACAGCTGACGTATGTACTACTTCTTTTTATTGTACATTTCTCTTTTTTTTGCCATAATTAAGTTTTCTCTGCAATTTCTAATTATTATTGATTTCTAACCAGGGCTTCGTAACGTTATCGAATAACAGAAAAAATATCGTTACGTACCGTTATTTTTATAATGGTAGCCAGATAACGTTATTTTTTATAACGATATCTAGTAAAATAACGTTATATTTACCGTTATTATTATAACGATATTTTTTCGTTATGTATAAACGAACAAAATATATCGTTATAATAATAACGGTAAATATAACGTTATTTTCTGGTATCAGGTATGCGATCGTGCACGGTGCACTAAATCTCACTCGCAGCCCTCTTTTTTTGCGAGATTTGTGCTTACCTACTTTTAGGAGTTTAATACATAGAGAAATAATAAAAATAATAGTTATTGTTTTGTCATGACTTTCTTGACGGACTATAACGTTATCAAAGAACATATATTTACCGTTATAAATCCTATATAACGTTATAACATTAACCGTTATTAATATCAATTTTTAACGTTATTTTTAAATTCGGGTAAATTTTCATAACGTTATCTATGCCCTAGAAGCAGTAACGTTATGAAAAAATAACGTAATTTGAAGCCCTGTTTCTAACATAATATTATCTCATTAAATAACAACTCATTTAACACGTGTAAGTCACAAGTCATAACTCGTAAGTAGTAATTTTTACTAGACCCATCACCCATAACAAACATCAACAACCCATACCATATTGGGCCAACACAGAGCCAGCGCATCGGGTCAACTTGGGGTCAACGCGTAGAGTACGGAATGTCGCTCCCAACTTATAAGAAGGTCTCTAGTTTTTGACGTGACAACGTCTTATAATTCGATAGCGGCTGCGCGCACGAAAAAACACGACGCAATATTATGCGGCGTTACCTCGCTCTGAGGGGTTTCATTTGAGGCTATGACGTTGTCACGTTTAACTATCGTCAGTAAACCGACTTTACAGACAACCGAGTTCGAGTCGAGTTAGAGTTCGAGTTCGACACAAAACACTACTCTCCAACCGTCTTTTTTTTACTTAGGCTGAATGCGCTGGCTTAATGCGTTGAACCAATGTGTATAGCGAGCTTTAGTGATAAGCCTAGGTACCGATTACTACCTGCCATTTGCAAATCTTTATTAATACCTACTCATTATTAGGTACTAGGTAGTACTTATTTCACTTTGTAAATACGTCTCGACTCTTGTTGTGATTAACTAAGAACATAATTTTTTAACCGACTTCCAAAAAGGAGGAGGATATATGTTCGTCTGTTTATATATTTTTTTTGTATGTTCAACCATAACTTCGCCGTTTATGGACCCATTTTCATGATTCTTTTGTTGTTGTACAGGGTTAAATCCGAGGTTGGTACCATGTTCACAAAAGTGGTGATCTGATGATGGGATCCATGAGGAATCGAGGGGACTCCTTGAAATTTATATGGGAACATATGGTGATTTTGATTTTTTCTGGAAGTCGGTTTTAATTTTTTGTTAAAAATAATAATTTTACTCTTTTTAGTTACCTAGTAGATAAACTATAATTAGTGCCAATTTAAATTTTATAAAAAATAGTTTTATATTGTCTTCACTATATGTCATTGAGGCGCTCTGTCGGCGCTATCGCTTGTCCGAACTCCGATTGTTGTTCATATAGTTTTAGTTACACGATGTATTCAATAGATTTCGCTGAGGTGCTCCTGAATCGCAGTATCGCTTGTACGTAGGAGTTTTATATAGTTGTATTGGCTGTGTGAAATCAGAAATGTGTCACCATTGGTGTGAGCAGTGAGCATTGAAATTTGAATTGTCAACAATTTGAGTGGTAATTATTGATCTCGTATTGTTATTAGAAATATTAATTAACCCTCCAAGATGACCTCCGTCATAGTCCGCGAGTTTATAAGTGGTCGTCGGTGGTAGTGAACTAGTGAGTAGTGACTTAGTGACCATACCACCCTTCGCGTCGAATTACTGTGTTTATTCTACGTATCTTATTACAATTTGTTAAGACTGTTAAGAGTCATACCCCAAGGCTCAAATATCAGGTAGATAAATTTAAACAATACATTTAAAAAAAATCTAAGCGAAAACAATCCTATGCGTAATTTAACAATTTAACGCTTCAACTCCCAAGCGGCCGCCAGAACAATGGGTTTCCAAGAATCCGCGATCGAAGGATGAGCCGAATCACACCCAGCGGCGCGGCGAGTATATTTTCAGTGTCATAATAATATTATGATATTAATCTTTACCTTCATTATTGTAATACATAGTACTATCGCATGAGAAACTTGGAAAGCCGGCCTCGCGGCCGCCTGCGCCTTTCTCAAGCGATACTATATTGTACTACATTAATGAAGATAAAGTTTAAAATCATATTATGACACTCAAAATGCTCGCAGCGCGGCATGCCCTGACATAAGAACTTGAATAGGTACGACGCAATGCCGCGATGTTTACGCACACGCCGCCTGGCGCGCGGCGACGTGCGGCAACGCCGCACCGACCGCCGTGTATAAACAGCCTATATTAATAATTAGTGTTGTTATGTACATAATTATTATTATTGTATCCATACCTATGCCTTGTAAGTTGTACTATTATCTATTTTGTGCCATGAGACATTGGTGACCTTAACACGACATGGTAATGATGATGATGACGATGATGATGAATTTTAATTGCGTGGTAGCATAATATGCTTTCTGTTCTTAAAACAACGCCGAAACTCCCAAACGTGTATATAAGGAGTCAGGAGTTCTCTCAGCATCTTCGAAACCATGGTATACCTTGACCCAATATTTGACTTTTTGGTAGCATATTCTTAGTATACTTCACATAAAACCAAAATTACCATATGTTTCCATATAAATTTCGAGGAGTTCCCTCGATAACTCCTAGATCCGCGTCGCCGCACGCCGCCGCGCGCCGCGCGGCGTGTGCGTAAACATCGCGACATTGCGTCGTACCTATTCAAGTTCTAATGTCAGGGCATGCCGCGCTGCGAGCATTTTGAGTGTCATAATATGATTTTAAACTTTATCTTCATTAATGTAGTTCAATACATATAGTATCGCTTGAGAAAGGCGCAGGCGGCCGCGAGGCCGGCTTTCCAAGTTTCTCATGCGATAGTACTATGTATTACAGTAATGAAGGTAAAGATTAATATCATAATATTATTATGACACTGAAAATATACTCGCCGCGCCGCTGGGTGTGATTCGGCTCATCCTTCGATCGCGGATTCTTGGAAACCCATTGTTCTGGCGGCCGCTTGGGAGTTGAAGCGTTAAATTGTTAAATTACCTAGCACGCATAGGGTTGTGTTCACTTAGATTTTTTTTAATGTATTGTTTAAATTTATCTACCTGATATTTGGGCCTTGAGGTATGACTCTTAACAGTCTTAACAAATTGTAATAAGATACGTAGAATAAACGCAGTAATTCGACGCGTAGGGTGGTATGGTCACTAAGTCACTACTCACTAGTTCACTACCACCGACGACCACTTATAAACTCGCGGACTATGACGGAGGTCATCTTGGAGGGTTAATTAATATTTCTAATAACAATACGAGATCAATAATTACCACTCAAAATGTTGACAATTCAAGTTTCAATGCTCACTGCTCACACCAATGGTGACATATTTCTGATTTCACACAGCCAATACAACTATATAAAACTCCTACGTACAAGCGATACTGCGATTCAGGAGCACCTCAGCGAAATCTATTGAATACATCGTGTAACTAAAACTATATGAACAACAATCGGAGTTCGGACAAGCGATAGCGCCGACAGAGCGCCTCAATGACATATAGTGAAGACAATATAAAACTATTTTTTATAAAATTTAAATTGGCACTAATTATAGTTTATCTACTAGGTAACTAAAAAGAGTGAAATTATTATTTTTGACAAAAAATTAAAACCGACTTCCAAGGTAAAACAATAATAACATTCTTATATTATTAATATGAACTAAAACCTAAAAAGTATTAAATAATTTTACTCTCTAAATGTGCCTTTTTCCGAATTCAGCTAAACCTCAACTATTTCTGTACTCAACCTTCATAATTTTGAAGTCGGTGCCAGTTCCATAAGTTTCAAATTTTCTGTCAAAGAAAATATAAAGATTCAGCTATATCTGGTACCGACTTTAAAATGATGAAGGTTGAGTACAGAAATAGTTGAGGTTTAGCTGAATTCGGAAAAAGGCACATTTAGAGAGGAAAATTATTTAATACTTTTTAGTTTTTAGTTCATATTATAAGAATGTTATTATTGTTTTACCTTGGAAGTCGGTTTTAATTTTTTGTTAATTTTAAATATAATTTAGTTTTAAGCCCAGTTGCCTTTGCGGACCACTGTTACTAGCACTAGCATCTTATAGCATAGCAAATAGCATTTAGCAATACAACTTATCAGCAACTATAGTTTTATTATCTATCTATAGTTTTATCATCTAGCAGCAATTCTCAAGGTGTACCCCGTACACGCGCGATAAATGAATTTTGAAGTAACGAAGTTGCGGGCGTTACATTAAATCTAGTAATACATAAGTATTATTATAAAATTATTAGTCAAGAGTGTCAAGACAGTGCCTATATCTACGGAGGTAACAGCTACTTCCTACGTTAGCTGATACCATGGGCGTACAGGTAAGTGAACCAAGATGGCCGGTCTGGTTATATTTAAAACAAAAAAAAAACATCAAAATTTACTATTATCAATCTGACTTAAGGCATGGCCACTGATCTCCATTAAACAATAATGGAGGTCAGTGGGCATGGCTGTCTCTAAAATTAGCAGGTCGAAGTCTGTCAGTGCGAATAGCCGCATATTACCTAGCTAATGGGCATTGTCAAAAAAAAATCACATGTACTTTTTATATTTTTTTTCGTTAAAATAGGGTATTTTAAGAATAAAAATTAAATAATTTTGAAATTCATTGGCTAGTTTTTTCTCAATAAATTTTTAAAGTTTCGCTCTGACGTCATCATCGGCGGCCAATTGACCTCTGCAATATGTTTTAATTCCTTTCAATCTTATTTATAATGGCTGGTTCGTCAAATGCAAGTTTTCATTATGTGAAAACTGATACGAGAAGCTTACCAAAAGTTCGAAACGTAATGTTGGTCGAATTTATTGCTAATTTTACGCCATTGAAGGTTAAACTAAGGTTAAACATATTTGTTCAAAAATATAAGTAACTAATGGGTATTTTTTTTTGTTTATATACAGAAAAACGATCACTGACCTTATTCCTCGAAATGTATTTGTAATGAGCAAAATTAAAAAAAAATGGACAATCCCCATTAAGTCATTTTCATAAATTTTATAAACTTTGAGTATAACTGCTATTTGCAACTTAACTGATACTCAACCGCGTATTTGCATGTTAAAGATTTGCTAAAGTGTTTGTATTACAAATTACTAAGTAGGTATGTCTTAAATACATTATACATAAGTATACAAAATGCATCGTGTCACGCAGTTAGCCGGTAGACGTAGTTCTTTGAATATTATTTTGGTATTTATAGTTACTAATAATAGGTATTGTTTTTAAATACCACTGACGACTGGAATTAAAAATTGTTACAAATTACCTTATTAGGTAAGTACCTATGTAAATTATTGTTTTAAAAGATAACATTAAGTAGCTAAATTAAATATGGGGAGAAATAAGTACCACAGATGTATAAATAAAGAATATTTATTTTTCTATAAACACATTCCTCTCTGTATTATCAATAGCTCACATCATATAAATCGCGGATCGCATTGGGCATTCGTCAACGAAGTCGTGTGCGTGGATGGAGAAGAGTTCAGCGGATGGGCCGCGGCCCGGGCCGAAGTCGAGACGAAGCGCCCAGCGCGCGCGGCTCCTTAGCTAAACAATTTGTGCATCGAGGTCAGGTAAAGATTACTTTAATCTCTAAATCACATTTGGACACTAATATACATGTATAACTACTTTCAACGAGTGTCAATATTGAGCAGTACGAGGGGTGCCGCGGGAGCGCGCGGCGCGCAGCCTGCGTCACGCGGGCCCGTACGCGCAGTCGCCGCGGCGCGCGCCCGCCGTCTCCTCGCCGGGCAGCACGGCGGCGCGCCGCCACTGGTCGCGCACGCGCTCCACGTGCCGCAGCACGCGCACCACGTTCATGCCCGCCAGCTTGCGCACGTCCTCCTCGCTCCAGGCCGGGTCGCGCAGCAGCTCGGCCAGCAGGTGCGGGTACCGGGACACGTCCTCCAGCCCCTCGGGCGGCGCGTCGATGCCGTCGTAGCCCGCGCCCAGCCCCACGTGCTCCACGCCCGCCACCGCCCGCACGTGGTTGATGTGCGCCACCACGTCCTCCACCGTCGCCCGCTCGCCGCACGCGACCAGCTTCGCGTAGAAGTTGATCATCACCACGCCCCCGTTCGCGGCGATCATCCGCAGCAGGTCGTCGGGCACGTTCCGCGACGAGTTGCACAGCGCCGCGGCCCCCGAGTGCGAGAACACCACCGGCGCCTGCGACGTCTCCAGCGCGTCCCGGGCCGTCTCCTCGCCGGCGTGAGAGAGGTCGACGATCATGCCCAGGCGGTTCATCTCCCGCACGACGGCGCGCCCGAACTCCGTCAGGCCGCCGGACGTGCCGGCGGCGCGCGCCCATCGCGTATCACAGGTGTGCGTCACGGTCAGGTAGCGGGCGCCCAGCTGGTAGAAGGCGCGCAGCACGGCCAGGGAGTCGCCGAGCGCGTGGCCGCCCTCGACCCCGATGAGCGAGGCGATGCGGCCGTCGCGGTGCGCGTCCAGCAGTTCGGCGGCGTCGGAGACGAGGGCGAGGTGCGCCGCGTTCATCTCCACTATCCTCTTGATGACGTCCATCTGCTCGAGCGCCAGCTGCACGGCGTCACGGTCTCGCGCGCCGCACGGCACGTACGCGGACCAGAACTGCGCGCCGACCTGGCCCAGCCTCAGCCGCGGGATGTCCGTGTGCGACCAGCGCGAGCGCGCCCACGGCTCGAGGCCCTCCAGGCCGGCGCTCAGGTTGAACTCGCCGATTTTGTTGTGAAGAAATTTTCTAACGTTCCACGCCAGGTCGTTGTGGCCGTCGACGAGGGGCGTGTCGCGCAGCATCCGGCGGATGGTGGTGAGGCGCTGCTCGGGCGTGGCGCGGCCGCCGCCGCCGAGCACGAGGGGCAGCGCCAGCGCCATCACGAGCGCGGCCAGCACGACGAGCGCGGCGAGCGCGATGCGCCAGCGCGGCCGGCGCGGGAGAGGTTTCTCGTCGGAGCTGCCCGAGGCCGACGCGGAGAGGGAGTCTGGAGCCCACCGGCCGCACCGCTCCGCCACGTCCGGCAGCGAACCAGGGAACGTCATGCCCTCTGGTACTGCCGCCTGAAACAAAACATATTACTTAGAGGTATGTTACATACGTTATTTCTATTAAGGTTTTCAGAATATTATCCATATTTCACGTCATAACTTATATGAACGTCACGTCATACTTCTTGGGATTCAATTTTACCAAATTCATCACATACATATCCATAATAAAAACCTATAAAATATGTTATATCCTTAGTGCCTAATTAAAAATAATTGTGTGGAGTATGGTAGGAAAATGCATCAATAACAACCCGTACGGTACTTATAGGATTGCAGCGTTAACGTTCCTTAAGCCTTATAATATTTTATGCAAATAAAATGTAATTACTACAGCAATTAAGGCTGTTGCCCCTGCCCGTTCCACGTATTTGAAGAAAAAATAATTCTCGTTACTGAGTAAGGTACGGAGGTAAGCGTTCAAATAAATGAGCAATTATTTACTAAAGTACATAAAACACGACATCCGCAATCAACAGTAAGCTGGAAAATATTTTATTATTGAGAGATATTTTTGCGATTATAATTTTTAATGATTTGATACCTTTTGTGAGGTTAGATGGCTGAAATATTACTATTATAATATTAAGCTTAAAGAAAAATATAATGTTCTCGTGAGATAGCTTTCTGGGTTCTGTAGATTAAGTCATTGCACTAGTCTTTGACCAAAACATTCTTATTAGGAAATGCTACGTGCATACTTATATTCCTTGTTCGTAACAGGTCAATCAGCCAATAGTGAAAATGTTTTTTTCTCTATTAACTTCTTAAATAAATCTTTCTCGGACTCATCAGGGTGAGCGAAGTGAGCCCTATGATCATTTTGTGGTACATTTTACGGAAAAAGTATCACGCCTATTGATTTGTGTTTTAATACAGTAATTTTTATTTATATGTAGATGTGTAATTATCATCAGTCAGTCAGGTCAGGTGTGATGATGCGAGCCCTCACAAAGCTCGGCTTTTAGTTAGTTTATTTAAATCGTAAAACTAGTTTAGACGCTACGATAGCAAATAATTACACAGATAGATTCATACTATCTGTGCTATTTTTCGCTCGCTGTGATTTTGACTCCTAAAATCACAACGCTTAGGGCCGGGACACAAAAACACGGCACGGCGCCGTACGGCGTCGTACGACGTCGCGTCGTAGAAAATCATCTTGAATTTCTACGTGAGTTTCTACGGCACGACGTCGTACGACGCCGTACGGCGCCGTGCCGTGGTTTTTTACGACGCGCACCGTGAATTCCCACGACACGGCGCCGTACGACGTCGTGCCGTGTTTTTGTGTCCCGGCCCTTAGGCAATTAATTAAATTAAATTAAGAAATTTTAAAAAACCCCCGCCATAAAACTTGTAATGAAATAATATTTACTGACTTTAAGTTTAAATAATTCCTAAGAGTAAAGTAATATTTTAGTCCATAAATGTTGTCACGGTGTCAGGGGACCGCCAAGTAAACTACCACAACAGCGACTTTTGCATTTTGTATCGCCATAATAGTCGTTGATTGTCTCGATTCGGGTCGCTGTGAACTGACCCTTATGCTATTAATGTTATGTGAAATCAATCATCCACATTAGCGGTCCCCCGACACACCTTGACAACATTTATGGACTAAAATATTACGTTACTCTTAGGAATTATTTAAACTTAAAGTCAGTAAATATTATTTCATTACAAGTTTTTTGGCGGGGGTTTTATTTAATTTCTTAATTTAATTTAATTTTATGCTTTTTAAACTTGTGCAGAATAATTCCTATCAACTAGATCATATCCTAATGAATACCATCTATAAAATATGTCCTCTTGGATGAAGCCGTCAATATGAGCCCAAACATGAAACCTCCACATTGGGTTCATACGGAGTTCGGCTCCTATAGAATCCAGGTGATGCTGCAACAGCAGCATGTAAATATTTACTGTTTATCTACGTCTTACTGGTTGTCGCAATTAAAATGAGCCTAAACACGAAACCTCTGCTCTAAGTTGGTGAGGAGTTGGGTATCCTATAATTGACTAGCTGTTTCCCGCGACTTCGTCCGCGTTATCATCGTATACCTATATAGACTTTCTTTTAAACTTCTTTTAGACTTTCATTTAAACTTTCAACACCTATTTCACCCAAGTTTCATGTTCCTAACTTAAGAAATGACGGACTTTCATTCAGACTTTCAAGCCCTATTTCACCCCCTTCGGGGTAAAATTTTCAAAATTCCTTCCTTAGTAGGTGTCTACTTAATAAAACAACCCTACTCACCAAATTTCATGGCTGTAACTTTAACAGTTTTTGCTCAGCGATGATGAATCAGTCAGTCAGTCAGGACATGTAATTTTATAAGTATAGATTACCAGGTGATGCTGTAGTACCAGGTCAACTTTCCAATAATGTGTTTATACCTATTCATAAGTGTCACGAACCAGAATGCAAAATATAAAACCCATCAAACGACTGCAAGTTGCTAATCGTCCTATCACGAACCAGATGAACCGCGATTTTCCAGCACTGAGCAGGCTGATGATGATGAACTATAGCTAAGAACACTCTCGGTCATGTCAGCTTTCAAACAAAAAAAACTAGGTCAAAATCGGTCCACCCGTTTGGATGCTACGATGCCACAGACAGACAGACAGACAGACACGTCACGACTGTTTGGTCGGGGGTTAAAAATATATACTGAAAAACTTGGAGTGCATAACAATAAACATTCTAAAATACGCAGTACGTCGAGTCCCTTGTAAACGTCCTTTTACCCTTTTTGAATCCTTATCGATGAAAGCATTGGGAAACATAAAGAGATCTTGACCCGGCTCACGAGTCACGACGCCGCGCGCCGCGCGACCGCGTTGCGGCACAGCTACATAAGTATATTTGTTATTACTCCAGAGGTTGTTTGCTTTCGAGAAACTTCTACGGTAAATTAAGAGTTCAATCAAACGACAAACCGTATGGCTATTACTAAAACTGCAGTCGTGGCTTAGCTTTTACGTGCTTTTGTAGTAGTTGTAGGAAGTTTCTATAAATCGTTTTTATAAAATAACGCATTTAAAATCTTTATGATTTTAATAATAAACAAAAGTAGGTGTGGCACTCAGGGACTGCCGCGGTAGAGCTTTTGCATAGCATTTTTTATCAACTTATACAATTATAATTCGCATACGTCTAGTCGGACGCACACAAACACCGTGCCGAAATGCCGATTTGGTCGCCACGCGCTCGAAGCTCGCGATAAAAGCTAAAATAAGGCTCTCAGTCGGTTAAATGGCTACTCCAACATAAAAGACAAATACAGCTTCATAAATTAGTCCTGTTTACGGAGTCACTATTTAGTAGAGTGTACTCCTATCTTATTCTTCATTTAAGACCACTAATGAACACGCTCTAAAACTTGAGTTATAGTTCTGGCGACGCATTATGTAAGTGTGTCGCAGAACCGGCACCGCGCGTATCTGTAGAATTCGTCTGTATAATTACACTTTATAGTGCAAATGATGTCCATTTGGCACGGAGCACGGGCGAAGGAATTCGAGAGCTGCATCTATATATGTATTAGCAGGAACGACAATAATATGCCGCGTGTTCAATTATGCGAGGGAAACACATAATATGGGGAGGTGCTAGGGGGACCTGAATAGCCTCTGACCCATTTACGAGGGGAACCGGCGCGAATGGCCGCTCGCTGGTATTTCGCA
Organism: Polyommatus icarus; assembly: GCA_937595015.1. Taxonomy (NCBI): domain Eukaryota; kingdom Metazoa; phylum Arthropoda; class Insecta; order Lepidoptera; family Lycaenidae; genus Polyommatus; species Polyommatus icarus. The sequence continues at coordinate 8,135,941 of OW569336.1, read as the reverse complement.
GGCTCCAGATTAATACTGTAGGTGTAACACTAGCGGCAAAAAATACAGTGGACCCGTTACACTTCGCGGCGCGTGTAACTTACTTGATGTAAACGTAATCGAGTATTTTTAACATACTTCCTCGTTTAAATTAGCCTCTCATTAAAAATAGTCTGGTTTTTAACATATCTTTATCCATTAATTACTCGATTATATATAGGCTATAGCATATAATACTATCATAAACACTCATAAATCAAATAACAATAAAGTTTCTCCTTCTCTGTTCCACTTATCTGATAAAAACGGGACAAAGTACAGTGTAGAGTGTAATCGTCAGAGTGAACTCGGGAAACCGCAATCCACTCTGAATAATCAAACCGATGTATAATGTATGTCGGTAGTTAAATTATGGCCGAATATGTAAACACCAATCGATGGTTTAAACTGAATTAAAAATACGTGCTGCTATACGTGGTTTTATTGTGTAAAGATTTTGGCAGTATTTCAAAAGGATTTATCCGACAAAAAGTATATGGGTACAACATTTTTATACTGTAAAAATCTTTGAATATATATAAACTCATTATAAGAACATCAAAATAATAAACACTATATTTCATATTTTCATTACACGAGCTAGTTTAATCTACGCGCATCACGCGGAATTTATTATTCTAATGAAAATGCATTTTAAGTAAAATTTATATTTTCTGGCGGCGGAGTTAATAAAAAATAATGAACGTATCTCCCACCACCGGACGCCCGGTGTAAATAATCTCTTCCCGGTCCACAAACTTTTAATGGACGCTCCAAATGAGAGAAGCAAATGTTTGCGGAGGCTTGAGGCTTGGAAACCTACACGGTACTACGACGCCTCGTACTGCCTGAAGTGAAGTTGTAAAGTGAAATCTTATTAGAAACTGTTATTTTGAATTTAGGAAAAGTTGATATGTTTTTAACAAATAAACCCTCATAAGTAAGAAAACCGTGTCCACACACACTATGCATAAATACTTATTGGCTTCGTCTAAAACGTAAGAATTTAGAATAGTCGCTTAAGGACATCCCCCGAGCAAACGACCTTGACCATACATTTGCCGCGTCGCCGAGATCGCACCAAAACCCTATTTTTTTACTTACCTTAGTTCAAAATTGACCTAAAAAAATTAAAACGTGGAAAATGAAGTTTATGATATTGTCGATCTATTCAAATAACAGTAATTTTTAAATACTAAGGAGATGCTGAATTTATGCTTGAATTTTTATAAATCTGTTTTACTTTGGAAGCTGATATCATTAGTATAATAAACAAAAATAGAAAATTTTAAACATGGAAAGGAATGTTGATATGCTGAAGATTATTGCTGTATTTTTATTATAACTTTGTAGCTTTCAAATTATGAGTTTATAAGCCCCTAAATATGGTAAATTACGGAATCTCCTAAGGGAAGGCCCTTAATAGATAAGGACAAAACGTTGTGTAACAATAACATACATAACATGGATGTATTTATAACCATTTCAAACTCGAGTTTATTTGCCCGCATGTTTCCATATATCGTGTCTCGCAAAATTGTCGAATGATATGTTCCTTTTGTTCATTCCTTTGTTGTATTCCTATTATAAACAAGACCGCCTGTTCTCTGCATTACTTATAAATTATAATGTATGTGATTTCGTTATTTAAATTAGTAAACGCGGGAAACCTAATTTTTTTTTTGTGATTGAAACTCTTCTTCTCGGAACTTAAAATGAATTTTTAACTAAGTCGATTTAAGCGTGACGAGACAATTAACAGATTAATAAAATTACTTAAAATCTTATGGACACGCTTTTGCATTTACTAATATTAATAGTATACCTAATTATTATAAGACATGAATATTTGAATATATAATAATTAAATTAATATTAGTATAATTGAAGTATAAATGAAGACACTAGAAGCAGAAGTTTATGCACAAATGGAAGCTTTTGGGCCTGAAAAATGATTTCAAATCAAAAAATGTGGGTAGCCTAGATATATTAGCCAGATGATAAAGTAGGTAAAATTAAAGCTTTGTTAAAATTATAAGGAAAAAATGAGTTATAATCTTACTTATATTATAAAATGTAAGTAATGTACGTAATGTATGTATGTAACATAAAGGTAAATGGTATGTTAACAAAAGATGTACTGTGTGGGTAAACTATAAAGTAATAAGTTTACCTGACTGTTAGCTTAACAATGTTAGCCGCAGTTTCGGACCCAAGTTTATAATTAATTGAAATCAGCCATAACCGGACCGCTATATTCAATGGTATTATAATTTTAATATGAGTAATGAGCTCATTAATAAACACTAATACATTAACCGAGGCATGTAGAATGTGGGCTTCTATTGTGATTGTCAATTATTCCCAATTTGTTCATCTAACCAAAGTTTAATCCATCGTTATATTATATTCTCTTTAGTTTTATAGTTCATTAAAGGAAGGTTTGAATAAAAATCGGCCAAGTGCGAGTCGGACTCGCGCACGAAGGGTTCCGTACCGTTATAGAGCAAAAATAGGCCAAAAATTGTGTTTTTTTTTTGTATTTGAGCCCCCCTTAAATTATTATTTTATTTGAATATTGTTATTAATTATTGAAGTACACATATAATAAAGGCCTTTGTGAAAATTTCAAGTGCCTATCTGTTGTCATAATTGATACCGAGCAAAAAATGTTTGAAAAATCACGTTTGTTGTATGGGAGCCCCCCTAAAATATCAAATTTATTTGTTTTTAGTATTTGTTGTTATATCGGCTACAGAAATACATAATCTGTGAAAATTTCAACTCTCTAGCTATTACCGTTCTTGAGTTACAGCCTGGAGACAGACAGGCAGACGGACAGACGGACAGACATCGAAGTCTCAGTAATAGGGTCCCGTTTTTACCCTTTGGGTACGGAACCCTAAAAACGAACGTTATTTTTAGGGTTCCGTACCCAAAGGGTAAAAACGGGACCCTATTACTAAGACTTCGTTGTCTGTCCGTCTGTCCGTCTGTCTGTCACCAGGCTGTAACTCGAGAACGGTAATCTAGCCCGCCGCCCGCAACCATCGCGGCACCGCACCATTTGTACCTGAGCTGCGTCTGCGGAGCGAGGTCCCCGCGACGCCCCTGTACATATCCCGCCTGCACTGGTCCATGGAGGTCGAGGACGTCGTGGACTACATCCAGAAGAAGACGACACTGCGCCTGAGGGTCGAGCGTCTGCAGTCTCGCCACAAAGTTAACTTTAGCTCCTTTGTGGTGAGAGTACCGACGAATCTTCTGTCGACTTTCGAGGCGCCGGAGTTCTGGCCGATGGATGTAGTCTATCGGAGGTTCCGGGGGAGACTCCGGAACGAAGCGAGTCACGTCGCCGGCAAAACGTGACAGTGTTAGTTTTTTAAGTATATATAAAATATGTATGTTAGTTTTAAGGTATTTATTATATAATTATAATATGTATGTTAGATTTTAAGGTATTTGTTATGTGGGCCTCTGATGCCCGAAATAAATGATTTGATTTGATTTGATAGCTAGAGAGTTGAAATTTTCACAGACTGTGTATATCTGTTGCCGCTATAACAACAAATACTAAAAACAAAACAAAATAAATATTTAAGGGGAGCTCCCATACAACAAACGTGATTTTTTTTTACCTTTTTTGCTCTATATCAATAATGGCAACAGGTAGGTACTTAACTTTTTCACAAAATCCTTAGTTATATGCATACTTTAATATTTAATAATAATATTAAAATAAAATAAAAAATTAAGGGGGGGCTCCCATACAAAAAACACAATTTTTGGCCTAATTTTGCTGCATAATGGTACGTGGATAAACTGTGCATCTATCTATCATTGAACTTTTTACTTAATCTGTGGTGAATAGTGCAACCAATAAACGCTTACTTAAAAGTGACATTTGAGTGCTCCCATTGGCTATTGATGTGACGTCAGGACGTTTGACAAGTGCAATTGTCTTTTCTAAAACTTTTACGCGGCAAGTGCAGCCATATTTTTCACACGCACGTGCGAACTTGCAATAAGTTTAGCAAAAGTTACGAAAGTGCATCTTATTCAAGAATCTATCAAGAAAATAAGCTTCAGGTAGCCTGCTTTATACGCGCGCATCCAGTACGGAACCCTTGGTGCGCGAGTCCGACTAGCACTTGGGCGATTTTTATTTTTCATTTCAATTTTGCAATGATATTAAATGTAAAAGGTTTTGAAAATTGCCGAAATAAATAAAAGCTTTTCTTTTAGAACCCGCGTCTTGTGAAATGACTTAGTGGACACTAATTGGACGGTGACAACCAAGGGCATTCAAATTTTCTTTTGATATCACTGCGAGTAAACAATGTCAGTTGACTAAAAAAGGTTCAATGAAAAATTAAAAACGCTGTGTTGTATAAAGCTGCCGTAGCACGATAGAAAATATATGACCAAAGTACATTTATCATTTTCTCTTTTATTCTCGTTGTAAATTAAAATTATGTAATACTAGACGTTCCGCGGGGCTTCGCCCGCGTAAATTAGATATTTCACAGACAAATTACTTCACAAAAAATAGCCTATGATCTTTCACGTACTCTACTTCCTATCTGACCCAAATAACAGAAAAATTTCTCTAGTAGTTCGTGAGATAAGCCCTTTCAAATAATTTCCCCCGTTTTTACCACATTTTCCTCTATTTCTTCGCTCTTATTAGTCTTGGCGTGATAAAATATAACCTATAGCCTTCCTCTATAAATGAGCTATCTAACTCTGAAAGAATTTTTCAAATCAAACCAGTAGTTCCTGAGATTAGCGTGTTTAAATAAGCCCTTTCAAATAATTTCCCCCGTTTTTTCTACATTTTCCTCTATTTCTTCGCTCCTATTAGTCTTAGCGTAATAAAATATAGCCTATAGCCTTCCTCGATAAATGGACTATCTAACAAAGAAAGAATTTTTCAAATCGGACTAGTAGTTCCTGAGATTAGCGCGTTCAAACAAACAAACAAACTAACTAACAAACTCTTCTGCTTTATAATATTAGTATAGATGTCTTTGCAATTTTACAAAACTCCATGTTAGTGTTAGCATGGAGTTTACTTCTACTACTACTACTACTAAAAGACTATAGAACTAGCTAAAAGCCAGTTCGGCTTTTAGCTAGTTCTATAGTCTTTATTATTATGAGGGCTCGCGTCGTCACACCTTGACTGACTGGTGATAACACATCTATCTACATATAAAAACCTTGACTGACTGATGATAACACATATGAATAAAAATTACTATGTTAAAGTGTGTTTTAATTAAATAAAATTTAAATCAATTATAGACGTGATAGTTTTTTTCCATAAAGTGTACCATAAAATGTTCAGATAGTGGGATGTATAGGGCTCGCTTTGCTCGCCCTGGTAAATAAGTAATAACATTACGGTGCGTCCATATTTGTATCATTTGCGCGATCAGATCTCCGTCGCGATCATCGCGCCGTATCAAGTATGCGTGTCATAGTGTGGACGGCTATTAGATCATTCTGCCGATCATGCATGCATTTGATATGACACTTATCAGATATGCGGTTAATAGCGATCGGGGCGTATCATGGTACGCGTATCATTTTGACACGCTTCGATGATACGCGACGGAGATCTGATCGGGGATCTGATCGCGCAAATGATACAAATGTAGACGCACCCTTACGCGGTTGCTTGTCACTTATTTGCTACAAACGTTGCAGATAAAAGTTTCGTAGCAACTGCGTAGTAAACTCGTAGCCACCGCGTAGAGGACGCGTAGCAACGACGCGCGACGTAGCAACACCGTAGACGTTTCGTACAGTTACAATGTTATCGATATAGAGTGCATTAACCTATTTCTATTAATAACTTCAGATAAAGTAAATATTCTGCGTCTATCTAACAAAAAACTGAACAGTATGTACCATCTTAATAATACGATCTGTATATTTTGTAACATATCTGGACTTTAGACCAAGAGTCTGTGCACATTACAACGTGAGGATGCCTTGCAATATAGCATTTGCCATGCAAAACTAAACTTTATTGCTATAAAATAATATACTCGTTTCAAAATGCATTTCACCGCCTCGTTAAGTTGCTCTGTGAAATCCTAAGTAGGTACCAGAGAACAATATAATAGAACAAGATGATGCTCGCGCGCGCTCGTTACGCCAAAACTTGGTTGTTGCGCGGGAACCGCAAAATTTTCCGGTATAAAAAGTAGCCTTTGTTCTTTCCCGGGACTCAAAGTATCCCAATACCAAGTTTCAGCAAAATCGGTTCAGCGGTTTGAGCGTGAAGAGGTAACAGACAGATATACACTTTCGCACTTATAATAATATTAGTAGTAGTTATAATATATCTGTGAATAATATTTAAAATTTAATCATGACTAGACTTTGGACCCGAGTAATACCTGGATGTCGTCAAAGGTATTAGACGTTGTATTGTAAGAATATTGTGTAGAAGACAAATAATATCGTGAAAGCCTCGCAGCCCGGCCATAGTAATCAAGGATATGAGAACGAGAAAAATGTGATAAACATTTATGAACGCGGTCGGTTGAATTCACAAAACTAATTATACGGGAGCTTTTCTTCTGTAAAGGCTTATTACATCAACTCGGATTCAGCCGCCTTAATGGCGGAATTAGTAAAGTCACTGGTTTGAGAAATTCCTTTTTTTTCTGATTACGGTATTCTTTAAAGTATTCTCGGAATGGTGACATTTTTATTATATTTTAAGTTATTTTGTAATCTGATGTAAAATTAAAAATTGAAAATATCTTGCCATTAAAAATATAACACATGTACCGTTTTAACCACGCCCTAAAATATTATTAACATCAAATAGACTCAGTAGAAATCACTATACAAAAATTTTGCGGCAATAACCATTTTTTCATAACTCCCGAGTGGGGAAGTTTCCAGGAAAGAATTTAAAATTGATACCGGTATCGGTAGGTGGATGCGGATGTCAAATATTTGTTCATCTCCTTTGCGAATATGTAAAGTCGTGTTGCGGCGGCGATGCCATGACGCTTTGGTATTTAAATTGATAGCACCCACTTGACTCCGATCCTGCCCGCCCTACCCACCCGCTCTGCCCGTCTCGCTATAAACAAATAGGACAAATTGTTTATTTTCTTTTCGCTTCGACGTCTGACTTATGAGATGGCATTTTTCGGGACGTTTAGGTTGCGATATTACACTTCTGAATTCGTGTGTCCATTCCATATACAAATAGGTTTTTGAAGTGAAAACTTCTTTAGCGGCGTTGAGCACTTTTGTGGGATGGGTAAAAACTGTGAAACTCACGTCAGATTCTCGTGCTGATCGAAAAACCTCGCAAAGACCGTAAGACGGTTGGAGAGTAGTGTTTTGTCATTTGTGTCGAACTCGAACTCGAATGGATTGTAATGGTTTCGATTAATTAAAAAAATTGATTTTTTAATAACCGATTTTCATAAAAAATTGGTTAAAAAATAATGCACAACGTAAATAATCAAGTTTTCACTTCTGCCGGCACTCCCGGAGTGCAACCCGTCTTTTTTAATAAACGGTTGAAAGTTACCGGATACAACAATTTTCGCAAACAATCCCATAAAAACGGACCCGGGAGATAAACATCAAACAAAAATTGCATTTAGTATCCCTCGGCTCAGCCATTGCACCGTCGGCGACATAATGTGGCGTGAAATTCGCTAACCCTTTGCGAGGCTTTACCGGACGAGGCAGAGGCTGCTCTCTCAGGCGGACGCGCGCGGCTTAACGAGTCCGACGCGTAATTAAAAACAATCGACGTGGTGCCCCGAGCCCTCGCCGTAGCCCGGACTACGCCCCTTTCCGTTTTATGGTTACACGGTTTGGCTTAATTTAAAGTTATGTACTAGCGTATATCTTGCGCAACCGTATATAAGCTAATTTTACCATCCAAATTACTTTTGACATGAGCAATTTTTCGCTGTTTCAAATGAATAAGTAATAAATCTACAAATCTGTGATTTTATATTTTACTGCTAAATATACATCTAAATTAACTATATAATAAGCAGAAAAATACTGCTGAATAACAATTAAAATTACGCTGAATTTAACACTACAGAAACGAAAGTTGCAACGCTAAAGTTATAGTTGTTTTAAAAACAAACAAAAATTAAAATTTAAAAACATTATACTTTACCAACTTGAATATCAAGTGAAATTTATTCAAAAATACATTACTTTCGAGCTCTTTGCAAATAAAATCGTGCTCGTTTTAAAAAGAAGCCGAGCTACAGCTTTTGTTGTGAATTTTCATTCGAGTTAAATCATGGATAAGGACGACGAATATGCGATAAAATTCACAAACTTTTGACACACATTTCACAGGAGTGTTATCTGACGTATAGTTGTTGCAATCTAAGAGTGCGCGTCGCCTTTATTTGTAGTTGGAAATGTGAATAGACATTGTCGTTAGTGTGCGTACCCGACGGAGCAGTCAGTAGCGAGCGAGCCATGTACGCGTGTATAGATATGGTCACTCACACAATAAAGGGCGACGCGCACTCGTAGATTGCAAGAACTATACTATGTGAATATATCAAAGGATATATTGTATCGATTTCGTCCTACCCATTTGTGAACGATAGCACAAAAGGTTCGATACTGTTATGACTATGAGTTTCAAATGATTTTCTTAACCATATAATATTATAACCATTAAGATAATAGAAGAACTTAAGTTTTTTAAAATTCCTTGTACTTTTTAGATTACAGTACTACTTTCTTTTCTTTCTAAAAACAATTAGATCTTTTCTTTTAATTAAGTAACTTTTACGAGAAGTTTTTTTATGTTCGTAACTTCAAAGTTATTGTTACATTCAAATTATATACAACATGACTTTACAAAGACAGTAGCAGTCAGTCAGTGTCGAAACTTTGTCTGAAGCGTCTCATAAACTATGCCACATGGAAACTTTAAAGAGACTGTGAGCAAGTTGTTTCGGTAAATGATTTAAGACGTAACTTTATCAAGTACTTTCTAGTGCCAGGTTTTGGATTTAAATTATTTGTTCTAGAATCGCCATGCAAGAATATTTGTAAAACTTTCAAACATTTTACTTATCGTACATTGTTTAATCAAAATTCAAATATATAAAATTTAAATCTAATTAACATTATTATTATTCTTAAATTATACAAGAGAAAATATTGACAAATAATCGGCCAAGTGCGAGTCGGACTCGCGCACGAAGGGTTCCGTACCGTTATAGAGCAAAAATAGGCCAAAAATTGCGTTTTTTGTATGGGAATAAATCATCATTTTATTTAAATATTATTTTTAATTATTAAAATATATTTATTATAGTAATATATTATAATTAAGGCTTTTGTGAAAATTTCAAGTGCCTACTTGTTGTCATCGTTGATACCGAGCAAAAAATATTTGAAAAATTACGTTTGTTGTATGGGAGCCCCCCTTAAATATTCAATTTATTTTGTTTTTAGTATTTGTTGTTATAGCGGCAACAGAAATACATAATCTGTGAAAATATCAACTCTCTAGCTATTACCGTTCTTGAGTTACAGCCTGGAGACAAACGGACAGACAGACGGACAGACATCGAAGTCTCAGTAATAGGGTCCCGTTTTTATTCTTTGGATACGGAACCCTAAAAATGATTTACCGAAGTATGTTCACATGAAAAGTGTGAGCTGACATTTTGAGGGGTAACCTAATTTTTTAACAGGTCATCTTTAAAATTAGATGGTCCCTCTCGAAGCCACAGCCTGATTTAGCTATTAATCAATAACCTAAAAGTGGACTTTGCCGAAAGAGCAGACACTTTAAGTTCAATATTAATAAAAGGCTTTTAAGTTATATAATATTTAAAACGATACGTAACAATACTTCTATTAAAATCTTCAATACTTCTACTGATTCCGCACTTAGTTCAGATTGGGTGCATGATTTTGATTTAGGTTTAGTTTTTAGATAATGTTTAATTTTAAGTTTTTTTTTATATTAACTAAGTAACCCAAATTTTTTTTACGTTTGTAATAAGTACTAACCAATGGACCATAGTAGTCAATAAAGATACTTGTATTTGTTGTATAATGCTTTTAGACGTATTAATTGCAATGTAGTTTAAGATACATTTAGATGCAATTAGCTTGTTGGTTTTTATTGTTAGAAACATAATCATATAATTTTATGTAATATTATTATACATTCAATTTTATTATAAATTCAACATAATGTTGATGATAGGGTTAAGAAAAATAGGATCACAAAGTGAAAACAGAAGTATTTACTTATTTATTAAACCTCACCGAAAGAGTACCCCCGTAATGTGAAATGGCATTGCCTGACCCACTTACAGATAAATAATTCAGAGAATGCAATGTCTGTAGTCTGTACAACTAAATAGTCGAGAGTAAAGGACAAAAAATATTTGAATTTCGTTACAATTATTTAAAAAGGCGAGAGTGTGAAGTTTATTGCGTTCTAAAGAATTTACTCTCTACTTATGTGATTCTAGATGACGCCCGCAACTCCGTTGCGCCAAAATTCGGTTATCGCGCGGAAACCGTACATTTTTCAGGAATAAAAACTATCAAATGTCCTTTCCCGGGACTCAAAGTATCTCCATGCCAAATTTCAGCAAAATCGATTCAACGGTTTGAGCGTGAAGAGGTAACAGACAGATAGACAGACGGACAGACAGACAGACACACTTTCGCATTTACAATATTAGTATGGAAGTATGGAGGTTATTATTACGAATCACTCGCCTCTTAGGCAATTTATTATTGTGCAACAATGGATGAAGAACATGTTTTGCTAAAGTTCGGTGTAGAGATGAAGAGAAATTAAGCCATTTACATATTACCGATCGTATTTTTACGAGCGTTCAAAAATATTGGTATCTCATTCCCACTTACACGTATATTTAGCGTGTTTTGAAAGAAAGCAGCTAAAGGACAAGCAGTATATTAAATTGACCACTAATCGTTTTCACATACTCAGAAAGACACTGCATAGCTACAGAAGCCCATTAAGAGAGTTCAACTAACAGATTTCTGTCTGGCAATCGTCAAACGGCGTCGAAACAGATCGTATTTCCGTTTAGGGCCATTACACACTTTAACGTGCGTGTTTATGATATAACATCTACACAGAATGTATGTCAACACGAAACACAAAACGAAGCGACTGTGACGATGCAGGCGGGACGCGCTTCAAGTAATCCATACAAAGGGTAAATAGGAAAAGTGCACGTTGAGCTAAATGCAAAACGCATGAATACTGGTACAACTCATCTTAGCCTAGTTAGCTTCAAAGGCATTTTGGTTTCAGTATCGAGCCCAATAGGGCCTGTACTGGAGGCCACTGAACTCCGTAGAGTAGAGCCAGAGCAACCTATATCGATTCTAAATTATTACGTCTTAAGATAATATACTTTTGATATAGCCTCGATATCTATAAATTATACAGGGTGTAACAAAACTAACTGATAATACTATAGGGTGTGTATGTGTTCCTTATATGTAGAGTTCACTGTAAAAGTGCAGCGCTGAAAGAGCAAATTTTTTTTTGTGATTTGTATGAGCAAACGCCCCTATATCAGGAATTTCCCCATACAAAAGCTTAAAAAAAGTTTCTCTTTCCGTGCTGCTACTGTCACACTGAACTCAATACAGAGGACTCATACTCCTAAAGTATTATCATTTAATTTTGTTACATCTTGTTTAATGGTATAAAATAATATGAATCATGAAACGTTAACACAATATGTTCTAACGTGTTCTTATTGGTCTAAACTTCAAGAATCGGTTAATAATATTTTAAGACAACACGAAATTCGTTTATCTAAACTCTAAACACAGTAAATTAAAAAGAATTTGGGTTCTAGCTACTAGCCTGCGTTTAATCTGTTCGAAATTCAAAAATTCAACGGGCTAAACTTGCTTTATTGCGTTTCGTAAACATTGCCGTTTTTCAGTTTTTGCCTAAACGTTTGTAAAGGCTTTCAGACGGCAGTTGTACAACAGGGAGGCGCTTTCCCGCGCGTCCGGGCAACCTTTTCTCTTGTTTCGCTGTGCGGCCTAATTGGTTTCCGGTAGTGGATGGTTTTGTACCCATCGGAGTCGCAATATTCAAACTTGATGTCAAACTCGTGTACGCATTTTGATAATAAAAGGTTGACGCAAAACCTTGTGATTATTAAGCTTACACTTTGATTTATATTTCGCTATAAATTATTATAACGAAATATAAATCTAAGTGTAAAGTTTTACGTTGAAAATTTGGAGAGCTTATAAGTTATATTATATTATAGACTAGATGTCACCCGCACATGCGTTGCGCCAAAACTCATTTATCGCGCGGGAACCGTACACTTTTACGGTATAAAAAGGATCCAGCTTTGTCCTTTCCCGGGACTCAAACAATCTCCATACCAAATTTCAGCAAAATCGGTCCAGCGGTTTGGGCGTGAAGATGTAATGGACAGTCAGACACTTTTGCGTTTATAATATTAGTATATTGCAACATTTTAAACACAAGTAGCCCTGTATCATCACATGGTTGCTCGATGTTATTTTGACGAGAATTAACTCTATGGAAGTTAGTACCTTCAAAAATTTACATTACAGGCAACGAATTCTCAAGTCCTTTTAGTACTTTTTCATATAAATTACAAGCTAGTTTTGAACGAGAACAATACTTTTTAAAGAGGAATTACACGGCAAATACGATATTACGCTACGAATAATAAAAACTAAGTAAGATTAACTCCGTCAAAAAACATGCTCCAAAATACTTGTCAAAAAAAGTGTACCCTTAGGTAGGCACTTTTCATGCATTTGCAATATTTAGGTGACCTTGAGCGGTATAAAGGCTGACGTTACATGACAGTTCGAATGGAACCAAATTTAAAACTGTATTAGTATGAGAGTTACGTTTCCTTAGGTTTTATTATTCGTAGATATTACGTTATCGATCGCTTCCCGTGGGCTGTCTTATGGCTGGACGGCTGGGGCGGCTAGGGCGGCGATGCTCGGCCTTGGTCCCAGTAATTGGGATGACGAACTCTCTGGACCCCGGGTCAGGGGCAGACCGGATTGTCGGACGAGGTCTGTCGGAACGATATTGAAACTGTCTAGAATCTAGATTGATACTAAAAGAATTGAAATATAAAAAAATGTATAACCATAGAGCACCAGAAAAGCATAGAGCAAAATAATACATATTCTGATAAAGAAAAATTGGTAGCTCAATTTTGGGTAGGTTTTCATTTAATAAATTTCTTTACTGTAGTTTTCATCTATTTATCTTCGTAATATTATTTTTATTTATGTTAACAAATGAAAGTCTACATAAATGAAAATCTTTAACTCTTTTCACTTGCTATTCTAAAAGGTAAATCGAGCAAAACTACTAGCTAACATGATGAATACAACTGCGAAATGCGCAAGATTACATTTAATCAAAACGTTAGAAAAATCCTCTCTGCAATCGGATAAAGCATTTCATTTCAACAAGCTAGGAACGAAAGAGAACAAGGCCACACAACCTTCATCTCATACATTTAATGTTTTCGACTGCAGCCACTGTGACTTAAAGCTTTGTTTACGTATCTTCAGAATATGTTTAACAAAAGAAAATAAGAGCCTACTCTGATTTCACGATCTCCAAGAATTACCTCCAACAATAAAGATAAAAGAACTTTCCGGCCTATATTTATTGAGCACGAGATTAAAATCTGTATCAAAGAACCGTAATGCAGTGTGAAACAAAACATACTAAGCTTTTACTTTTTATATTACGTAATATATATTTACCACGTCAAAATTAGACGTGCGTGATTTAGGGTTTTTTTTTATAAAATAAGGGGGCAAACGAGCAAACTGATCACCTGATGGAAAGCAACTACCGTTGCAAATTAACACTCGCAACATCAGAAGAGTTGCGTTGCGGGTCTTTTTAGAGGGAATACTTGAAGGTTTGCAGGTCGTAACGGTACCGAAAAACTGCTGGCGACAGTTTATTTCATATGTACGGTGTCATATAAATCACACCGCCGTAACATTTTACTTAACAATGCATTTTACAGCCAGTACGCGCTTAGAACCGCTAAGCACCGCGCGTGCTCCCTAGCACCTTTATAGCAAGCATATATCAATCTTATGTGGGATAATCAATAAATCATATGTTCGGGAACACATTTTGGTTTCATTAGCCAAACCCCCACAACCTGTGCATGGCAGAAAGTTACGGGAAAAATGCACAGTGAAAAACTGCCACTTATCAAGGTGATGAAAATATAACTCTGTAACATTCTCGAACTGTGTTTTGGTAAATTAGTACTAAATACTAATAAAAGATAAGCGGTCCATGCTTTATTGATTTACTTAGTAAATTCTAAACTACCTACAATGAGGGTTGTTGAAATTCTATTTACCACCAGGTGCCGCGATGTTGCCAGGGTCTATCGTGCCAAACTTCTGTCATATGTCACAATATAGAGCCTGTCATGTTTCACGGTAATATTTCTATTTGACACGATATACCCTAAGGCTACATCGCGGCACCTGGGGGCAAATACAATTTCAACAACCCTCATTAATGTGAAACGTGTTAAGGGATGATTGTGACTGACGTAAAAATCTAGAAGATATTGTTAGCTAAAAAACTCACTAAACATATTTTATCATAACGAAATGTAGTACGTAATAAAAATAAAACACAAACTTACAAGTTGTCAATGGAACATGAAATATGAAGTTGTATAACGGTTGAGTCGCCTATATCGTTATTTCCTTACGAACTCCAGTCGTGGAAACTTCCTAGGATTATTAGCAAAACGGAGCATAAAGTAAAAAGTGTAAAATTAAACTTTTCAAGTTAGTTTTCAGTTCTCAAAGATTATTGCGAAGCGATTGCATATTTCTCATATCTTATGAAGTTTAAATTCATGCATTAAAGTTTTATAATGTAAGTTGATAGCGAATAATGTTTTTCGAGATGATGTTTTGAGTTTGCATCATAAGTAGCCTGAATGCTGAATTTTTTATTCACTTATAATAGACATTAAACTATATGTTGATGTTGAATAGAACCAAAACTACGTTATTTGGTCGGGTTATGTAAATTCAAAGATAACTGACAGGCTGGGTTTGACATAATGCGATCAAATTAGGTAGACCGTAGAACCGCCATCTGCCTATGAATAATAATAATAATAATATCTATGGACGCTTCGCACCACGTCAGTCTGGCCCCGTGGTAAGTACCTGAAGGACTTGTGTTACGGGTACCAGACAACGGAAATATATTTAACACTTTTATACTATACATATGTTTAAGATTTTTATTATATCATACACATATTTAATACACATCCAGACCCAGGAACTTGGAAAAAACTTTTTGTTCCGTCGGCGGGATTCGAACCCGCGACCCCCGGCTTGAGCTACCAACGCGCTCACCACTGAGCCACAGAGGTCGTCAAATATGTCAGCTTTCAAACAAAAAAAAACTAGATCAAAATCGGTCCACCCGTTTGGATGCCACAGTCAGACAGACAGACACGTCAAACTTATAACACCCCTCTTTTTTGTCGGGGGTTTATTAACTTTGCAGTGATAGTACATCAAAAGGTTTCAATTAACAGACCCGCTTAAACCTAACGGCTAACACTGTTGTTTGGTAGGTTTTGCTAATAGATAACCAGTATATTACGGTAGTTTTAAGGTAAATACTATATTTTTAACCGACTTCCAAAAAGGAGGAGGTTTTATATTATCTTGAAGAATGCACCTAATAAATGAAGTAATAAATGAAATTGCTTGCTTTAAACATTAACGGTTAATGTTTTTCTTAATAACCTCAGAAGTTCTTAATAACTATTACGCCTTTATTAGGTAAACTTTGTAAGCATTGCGAGAAATACTAAAACTACAAAGTAAATATCTATTGTTAAAACCTACAACTATCCTTACAAAGAACATAAAACTACTAGTAGCTGAAGCTAGTTTTCAATAATAAGATCCATAATAGTCCATACTAATATTACAAATGTGAAAATGTCTCTGTCTGTTTGTTACCTCTTCATGCCTGAAAATATAATTGAGATATATCTTTTGTCCTTTTCCGGGACTCAAAATATCTCTTTACCAAATTTTATCAGCTTTATGTTCAGCAGTTTAACCCATCAATCCCCAAGCGGCATCCGGCTGCCGCATAACAATTGAAAAGCTATTTGTGTCTGCGATTCCCACAAACGAGGTATGCATGAAGAGGTAACAGACAGATAGACAGACAGACACATAGAAAAACAGCGGTCATACTTTCTCAGTAGTATGGATTCTAATACCTAAACAAACAATCCTCACCATACGAATGTTTTTTATTTAATATCAGTAAAGATGTAGGAGGAGAATAAATTCATGACAGTCATCTTGCTTCCTACACAAGCAGCGGGAGCTATTATGAGTGGGACCACAAAGAAGCATTGTGCGTTCCCTGGAACAAAGCCTTGACCTCCAGAGTAAGGAAAATACACCAGGTAATATGCTTTAAGGTGAAACCGCACTAGTGCGACACGAGACGACGTGACACTTCACTTCCATAGAAGCATCTTTCTATAATTATTTTAATAGGGGGCAAACGAGCAAACTGGTCACCTGATGGAAAGCATATATATCTACTGTTTAGAATTAGAAGAGCTGCAGGTGCGTTGCCGGCCTTTTAAGAGGGAATACTGTCTCCGGTGACAGTTCGTTCCAGAGTTATACAGTGTATTGTTTTTATATCTGTATATATTATTTCTACAAAAGTATTAAGTATATGTTTTAACAACATAAGATTTACGTTTCTCTTTTGTACTCGTTTATCTTTATTCAATGCAATTCGTTAACAAGTCAGAACCAAGACGCGCGGGCACGTCCTACAAAAAGGTTTACCTTTAAATCTGTATAAATAATGGACGCGAGGTGTTCTCAATTCGAAATCGGAAGCACACGAGACTCGGGAACGATTGTAACAGATTTAAACTGCCATCTCATTCTCATTTTGCTGAATGCGTAATGCGATCTGAATATTTAAATGCAGCTATCTTTCGGATTCACGGTATGTTGGCCACGTTACTGGACATATTTTGCAAATGATCTTTATTACGATCTTTATTACTGCACTGTCTCTATCGTGGATATGTAGAGCGACCTTTTCTTTGACTACAATCTGCTTTGCGTTGTTCAGTTTCCGAAACTTGTCTATTTAGACGATACGACTTTTAGTCAAAACGTTAAACGTCACAGTCAACGTCTTGACGAGTCGTCCTTTAGTCATTCAATTGAATAGTGTCATTCTATGAATACGCTAGTCATTCAATCGAATCGCTGATTAAACCAGATGACTGCGACAGATACAATGTTTATAACACTTTATTGAGTTAAACTAGCTTCTCGGGAATTGAAAATAAGAGGCACCGCAGGGCGATTGTTACTGGAATGATGCACTTTCTCGAAAGAGAATTTCGCCTATGTGTTCATCCAGAGCCACAGTTGTCTAATTCGAATAATATTGGTTCTGAAGTTTAACACCCTTTTTCTCACAAACATTCGCTTGATAATATTTTAGTATAGACTCTAGTCTCACATAGGTGGACAGTTTTAACTTGTAAGTGATAAATGATAAATATTGCAAGTATTTTTGACGATAAAAATGTATCATTCACAAAAAAACATTCGTAATTACCACCCAAAACATTAAATAATAACGCAATATGCGTATAACAATAATTAGTCTAAGACGTAGAAGTTAACCCGAAAATATACCCATGGGGCAGCGCTGACGGGTGAGTTGGCGATGAAGATGTTGCGCCCGGGCCCCGGGGAGATATTGCTGAAACTTACTGCGGCCCGCAGTTAGGCGCAGGAATGTCCCGGAACTCATTTAACGAACACATTACCCTTTATTGAGTTTATCATTGTCCTGAATGTTTGTGTTTATACGCCGTGTTATACAAATGACTGAGTTGAAGTCATGCACGAAATAGTCGCCATTTCTCTCTATATACTATTGAGCCCTAAACTATCTATCTAAATATAATATAACTCAAAGGTGACTGACTGACGTAGTGATCTATCAATGCACAGCCCAAACCACTGGAGGGCTGGGGCTGGAATTTGGCATGCAGGAAGATGTTATGATGTATAGGCATCCGCTAAGAAAGGATTTCGATAAATTCCACCCGTAAGGGGATAAAATAGGGGATGAAAGATTGTATATAATAACACTTCTAAACGAGAGTTAAGCTGCGGGCAAAAGCTATAGTATCATAAAGAAGGAAAACTTTCGATTTAATATGTAATGTATTGTAGTTTGCATTATTTAAATATTTATCACTTCATTTGTTACGATGAAAATGAAATCTATACAAAATACAAAGGGGTTATGACGCGTATGTAGGAGTACAGTAATTTTAAGATTAAAGCTTCTCTTTTCTGCCCACGCTGTTAATGTTTGCGAATTGTTGCTAATGTAAATGTTTCCAAATTAAATTCTATTATCAAGATAGATGGCAGAATAACTATTATGATTGCGCATAAAGAGCAAAGATATATTTTCCGTATTTAACTACGTGGAAAATTGTCAAAAACATTTTACAGTATTTAAGGTTTTTACACGCAATCACATGACTCATGCTCAATCACTCAATAGAAAAAAATATTGTGCGATGTGCTGAGAAACTGTATCATTATGGAAATAATATAATTGACAAAACATTCGAAAAAAGTTTTCACCAAAACCCCATTTAAGGTTGTTTTGGCACCATTATCATGTGGTACCGTGGTACCATTATCATATTCGAGGTTTAAAATTGACACAGATTTAACTATTTCTTGTTGAAAGTCTTTTGTATCAAAGAAAATATCGTAGTCTACCTCGTAGCCTATCATGCATTTCGAAATGTTTGTGTTACAAAGCTCATACGAGCTGGCACAGACCTCTTATCATGGACAATGTGTGCCAGTGACGGACCGGCTAGGGCGGGAGGGGGCGGGTGGAACTCGGATTGCAAAACGAACGCAACTCGAGATTTGTGGATACGGCCTCAATGGATATTTCCTGTTCTGCTGCAGTTGATTGAATCGTGAAATTCTTTTACACAACTCTTCAAACTTTCCTTGGCGATTGTTTTTTTGTGTGATATATTTTTTTTTTATTTAAGTACACTTATGTGGTTGAAAAGAATATATTGATAGGATAAATATTGCATAAATTACCAATTAGAAATACATCAAATATTGTTATTGTTTTTATGTAACAATCTACGAATACCTTTAAAGTAGGGGAAAGTAGAGATAAAACAAAAGAAGGGAACCACATGCGGACAATGTTGCAATAATTATAAAAATTTGTGATTGCAACATTGTCCGTGTTTGATCCTTTCTTTTTTTTCTCTACTTCCCCTAAATCATATTATAAAAAATTCTTCTAGGTATATAGTATATTTTACGTATTTTATAAAAGAAGAATGTTACAGTAGCAATCAACTTTATAACAACTACATGTTCACCGAAGTAGATACTAACAAACTGTTGTTATACTGTAAAACTAAGTACTAACTTAGATATAGTTAAGAAGTGCTTTGTTTTTATAAACGTGTGGGATGTTTTAAACTTTAAGTTTTACATACACTTATTTGTTCAAAATGTTAAATTTATGTTCATCCCACACATTTCATGTAAGTTTAATAATATATTAACTACAATTTGAAACTGAAATTGTAAATACTAAGGTGTGCTTGACTATGTTACCTCTTCATGTTTAAACCGCAAAACTAATTTTAATGTAATTTGAGATAAAGTTTCTTTGAATCCTGGGAAACGAGTAGTTCTTGAAAATGAATTTCAACGTAAACGAAGTTAATAATAAAAACATAATGTCACAGTATACAATATTATAAAAATATATTATTAGGGTTCCGTACCCAAAGGGTAAAAACGGGACCGTATTACTGAGACTTCGATGTATGTCCGTCTGTCTGTCTCCAGGCTGTAACTCAAGAACCGCTATAGCTAGACTTCTGAAATTTTCACAGATTGTGTATTTTTGGTGCCGCTATAACAACAAATACTAAAAACAAAATAAAGTTAAGATTGGGGGACTCCCATACAGAAAACGTGTTTTTTTGCCCTTTTTGCCTCGTAATCCATAATGGCTACATGTAGATTGCAGACACTTGAAATTTTTACAAAATACCTACTTAATTATAATTATGTATCTTAATTATTTACAAAATTAAAATACAAAAAACACACATTTTTCCTACTTTTACTATATAACGGTACGGAATCCTTCGTACGCGAGTCCGACTCGCACTTGGCCGATTTTTTAATTTAAATATCTTTGCTGACATAAAAATATTATTCAAAAACTAAACTAAACCTTTAAAAATTATTATATAACTAGCTGTCCCGGTGAACTTCGTGTCACTTTAAAACCTTCCCTGGACTTCTACGAATATTTTAAGACTAAAATCAGCTCAATCGGTTCAGCCGCTTTCGAGTTTTAGCGCGACTAACACATTTGAAGATCCATTTCTAATATATAAAATTCTCGTGTCACAATGTTAGTCCGCCAACTCCTCCGAAACAGCTTTACTGATTTTTACCAAATTTTAATGCATATTCAGTAGGTCTGAGAATCGGCTACTGGGTACTTGATAAGTGCATTTGTTGAATAAATAATAGTAAATTATTACAACTCGAGACTGAGCGCGACCATTGTTTGTGCGACGGGATAGTGATAGACGTTGCTATGGTAATTCATACTTATTTAGTCACTTCAAAAAAATAATATGGGCAAAATATGTACTTTATTTTATAGTAAAGCAACAAGTTTTCCGCATTCGATTTCCGAATTCCTTTCCCGTATTTCCGAACGATCCGAATGCGTTCGCGCGTGATGAATAATGAACGTTTGTGCTAATCTCTAGGAATTCCGAATCGAAATTCCACAGGGAAACGAATACGGAAAACGTGTGTATGCGGCCAGCCTAAGGTGCAAAAGAAAATGTTATGATGCCGACATTCTCCGAGCAAGTTTGTCAACAGGGGTGTTGAGTTCCCGAAGAACTTGCGTTTTAATAAAACTCATGGCTGAAGCTCCCGTGTGCTGATGAATATTAATAAAGTTGGCGAATTTATCTTATTGTACAAGTTCCTTGGTAAATACCGCCTTTAAAGATCTAACAAGTCGTATGTCGTGTACATGTTACGCGTACGTTTTGGCCATTTCTTAGGGTTTCGTAGCCAAATGGCAAAAAACGGAGCCCACGAAAATCAGTCTGTCTGTCTATCAATCCGTATGTCATAGCCATTTTTTATTTACGCAGGCTATTAACTGTATAATAAATATGATCCTGAAATATGGCAAACTTATTATATAAAGCAAAACGTAGAATAATCACACTATAACCACAATTCCGTCTTTAAACAACGTTTATTTTGGTATGGTTGATATTTAAAGTATAATTTTATTTAAACTACTAACCTTAATTTAAACCGTAACTTCGTGTTATTAAAATAATAATCCCGTGGAAACGGTTTATATTTCAGCAGTAAAAAGTAGTATTTGTCTTATCAGTATTAATTTTATCACAATCAGTATAGTATTATCGAAGCCTATTCGATGCAAATCAACAAACAAACCGTACTGTATTCTATTAGAATTATGCCCAAACATATGGCTAGTCGTGCAATAAGAAAGTCCATGTAGGGTAAATACATAATACCAAAACCCTGATTGTCCCATTTTATTACTAAAATCAGTAATTTTACGTTTGTTTTACATAAAAATTCTGTTTCGATGTTTTATACATACGCATTGGATCGAAAAGCAAAGAAAATGTATAAATGTCAGATTAATGGTCAATTCAGACCACAACGCGACGCGTAGATGCTTTTCTAAATTTGTACTGAATTGACAGATTTCATAGCTATGTCCACATTAAGCAATTTTCATCTTCTTTTTATTCAACTTTCGTTTGGCATATTCAATAATTGAATGCGTCAAAATCCACCCGCGTTGAAAGAAAAGTATCATAGCGAGTGCTATTCGATTCGTCGTCGTTGATTTCAATGCGCGTTACGGGCATGCCTCACGTTCGCTGTTGACTGCACTATAACGCATGCCCTTAAAAAAAAAAGACCCAGTGTGGACAAAGCTGCGTGAGACGTCTTACAAATCTGTCAAATCCATACAGAAATGCATCTACGCGTCGCGTTGCGGTCTGAATTCACCCTAAGTATCAGAATCCGGGTACAGGAGTACGCCGTGAGCCCCGGCGCCTGTAACGATCCTCCGCCCGCCCTGACCTTGAGAACACCCCACAACAAACTCCAGATAGCTGCGAGATAAACGCCGATATAGAGATTAGAGCTTACAAGATAGCGAATATTAACATACAAGAATTACTAGCTGACAGCGCGTAAAATATTACATATTATATACCAGTTGTTTGATACAGAAGTATTTATTAAAGAAAAAATGTATACGTTCTGTCCGTTAGTTGGTCTCGAGTTCGTCCCTATTAATATGTCTGTATGTTTATATCCTCGTTTATAATCATTTTCTCATAATGTATTATTTATCAAGTTTAGATATTATCTTAAACATGTCGTGCAAAATATACGCTATGACGCTCGTAAAGATTAGAGATTTTAGAAGGTGGGATATTTTATCTGTTACAACTATATTAAGCATTAGTTACTTGCAAGTACGATTATTAGTAATGTTGATATGGAATTAAGATGCAGGTTACTAAGAAGATTATAAAACCCAAAAGGTGAAAAATAAACATAACATGCGACTTACAAAAAAACCTTCAAAGCGTACAACGAAAGAAAGATTTTAAAAACTTGAAAGTGCAGTTTATAAAAATGTTGTATCGCGGGAAATAGATGAAAGATTTTTACCAAAACTTACACTCTTTATAATTATAAGACATAAATATCTATTAAATGGTTACGGTAATTCTAATCCTATCTTAAAACGATGTCATTAAACGCGCACCCAAGGAGGGCCGGGGAATGTTACTAATAAGTGAATTGTTTTGTGTCGTATTAAGCACATTAAGTAATCTCGTAAGCTACGAGCAACAATATTGTCGCTCCAGACAAAGAAGGGAAATTTACGAACAAGGCTCGGTTTAATGTTATGTTGTTTCAGGTATGTATTAAGTTTCTATTCATAACTCGCAGACTTTGTAACAGTTGAGCAACCACAATAAGTAGTTCTTAACATAACATTGTAGTGTAAGATTATCTTGATTTACCCTCGCCTTGAGAATAAGTTATTGTATTGCTTTGTCGCACTCGTAAAGTTTAAATTTTTGAGAATAGAATCCTTGATAATATTATAATATCGACGCTGATTCATTCATATTCCTTAACATTGTAAGAAATTAGTACGTCTTTCATTAGGAGGCGGGCGCCCGGGCTTAATTACTCCCGCTTCAATATTACTGATTTCAATTTAGCAAGAAGTGACAGATAACGAGCACGTTTAATTAGTTAAGTGACGGCTGTGCAACATTAACGACGTTAATTCGGCGGAACCGAAACTAGGTGGTGACCCACAAACACCGCCCGCGCCGATGCCGCGATTTACATGCCGCTCGCTGCTCCACTTTACGTAACTACGCCGGCCCTGCACACGGCAGACAACACGACAGACAGCGCCGAGCACCTCCTCCCCCTCCCTAGCACCGGGAAATCGTCCTAACACTACGAGCAAAACAAACATGATAGCGAGGGTGACGGGTGATAGAGCAAATGGCAGGCGATAGATACGCTCGAGGGAGCGTCGGCATGCGAGAGCGGGGCTCAACGTACGTGGGCGTGCGGCGAGGTGATCGCGCGGCAGAGGCAGGCGTGCGCGGCCGGCGCCACATGGTAGTCCATGTAGTTGCCGTAGCCCATGTGGTCGCACGTGCAGGCGCAGGTCTCGATGTGCCGGCGCAGCTCCAGCTCGATCTCCCAGGGCGGCTCCATGGGCGCCCGCGGCCTGCCGCCCCGCCCGGGACGGGCCCGGGACCATGCACGCACTAGCGCGGGGCGCGGGGCTCGCGGGCCGCGGGGGAGCGCGCGGACGGCGCGACGCGGCGCGCGACGGCACGCATGGCGGGGATGCCGGCAACGAGTGCCGCGGCCGCGAGCCCGGCCAGCCCGGGCCCTCGCCCGCGCCGGCGCCCGGAGCTCCACGTGACGTCCCCGCGCCGCCCGCCGCCGCCCGCCGCCGCCCCCCGCCTCCGTCCGCCCTGCAGCGCCCGGACGAATCTTACATGTACAATCATCAACCGTCAAATTGTCGCGGCTGCCGGTACGTGTTCGCACCTCCGCCGATTGCTCATGTAAATTACCGCATGCTCCCGCTGTACGGCGATGCATTCAACTGAACGATAACAATATTACATGTACCAATTAGTTTCCTGCCACATTATTATGTATGTGTCGATACTCGATATACATATAAATTGCACTACTACTAAGAAAATTAGTCTATAGAAAAGTAGAGCATTAAAATCTGTCATGATGGAAATAAACATAAAAAACTTTATAGCTCAGTCATAATTAATACCTGGATAAAAAACCGGGCTACGGATAATTAATACTCTACCGAGTCATTAAGCTGACGTCCATATTAAATTATATTTTTTCAATTTTAGAAATTTTTAATGTTTTCTTGTAAACTGAGAATTATTTGTTTTCATTTATTGTTGAATAGCGTCGCAGGTATAATATAAAATGTTAAAGGTGTCAAGCATTAAGCCATTCAATGAGTTGGAGATCCTTTAAATGAAAATTTTAGGACGTACTTAAATAAATTTTTGAATTTACTTGAATTTACAGCCAATCGACATTCTTCTGTCCCTCAGAAATCATCACTTTTATAGTGATAACTGATATAATTTTGTAAAGTCAGTACTGAAAAAATATATTAATTTTATTATTAGATGATACGTTTTCATTAATATGCCCTGCGTTTTGTAAATATAATTAATAAAACTAATAAACTACTGACTACTGTTATATCGCAGCTACGGAACCCTGAATGCTCATCCCCGCTCGCACTTGGCCGGTGCAGCTGTCGACGCGAGCAATAACCGTCGGACGGAATAACCGTTATTTTCTGATATTTTCTGAGAATTTCCATTATGTTTGGTGCGCTCCTTAATCGCACCAGCGCGGTACAATTTTATATGCAGTTTGGACTCCGGCAAACATCAATTAAGGGAGCAAATGAAATGCCACAACCTTTCTCAGTTAACTTATTAATTTATCGAGTAAACGTGACTCGAGGGAGAAGCTATTAATGAGAATATATTGTTAGTTCATTGTTCGGGGTTATACTATTTTTCATTAATAAGTTCAGCAATTAAAAACTCAAATTTCAATTCATTTATCTTGTACTATATAAACTTTATTTGAACGTTAAATCTTCAATTATGCTTACTACCGTTTTGGGAACTACCAGCTCGGCGTACGGCTTAAGAAACACCAACATAATATACACTCATAAAAATTAAATAAAGTAAAAAATTGCAATCATTGTCTACTGTCTTTTTTATAACGTTGATTTTTTTATTTCATTAGGATAAGACTGCAGCTATTAACATTCTTGTACAATAAATAAGTATTCTCAAGAATTTACACAAAATTATGCAGCAACTTACGGGTGTAAAGTTTTGGCTAGAAATTCCTTTTTAAGCGATTCAGGTGGTAAGCAGGAATAACATTTAAAGTTTGGTTTAGCGCTCATAATGTTAGCTTGTTTCAGTAAATTTTTGGTGAAATGTTTTAAATGCTGAATTATTAATACCAAATTCAGGCATCAAAGATACCTTAACCGATTGTTTGTGAATTGATTTATTAGTATTGTGTATGCATAACTATAATCATTATATTTCATTCATTTATACAAAAGAATTATGTTGTTAGTTTGGTTCGATTCATGTCATCATATCAAACCACTTTGAACGTAATAAAATATAATCACAGCTTAAAAAGCATGAATAGTAATATTTTTAGTAGCAAAGTCAGTTTTATACGATAAATGATACGATACAAATCTATAAGAACTAACTTATTAATCCGGACTTATTAATAAGTTTCAATATCTTATTACAATATCAGATATATAATATAATAAGAAGTTCTTATACAGATGAAAATTGAAAAGTGATATCCAATTTTAAATAAAGATGCGGTCTTACGCTTCCACAAGTTGAAATTTAAAGAGTTTGAATATTGAATTGATTCGTCAGTGAGCACATTCGAAAAGCAAACAAAACTCAATATCGGGAAATTTAAAATCTTTGTTATATTTCCGTTGCAAACCGCGCGCGCCCGTTTAATAAAAGAATGGTAATATTATCCAAGTATCGCTTCCCGCGATTGATCTTGGACGCGATCTACCATCATGGTCATATTAATTATAATGTAGAATCTCAATAAGATTGCAAAATGATATATATGACAGTCAAAACTTACTTTGCGAGACCATAGTGAGGCATTTCGGTAGTAATTGTAAAACATGTACGAAAATTAATTATGTATTTGTCATAGTAAAACTATGAAAATTACTTTGAGACGTTATGTAACCACTTACGGTATGTAATATTTATTGTGCTACGTGTAATTACGCCGTAGCCGTTTTACTATGGGTATTGTGCTGATTGCCGCACTCAGAATGGAACATTCATTGCTTAATTAATTAAACATAAGCCCCATAATAGTCATTATCTGTCAAACTCTTTATTAAATTGATGGTTAATCATAATTAAAAATCTCTGAGTACGGCGGGTAGACTTGTTACGCTAAAAACCATTATGTTATGCCGTAGCCGTAACAGCATAGTTATAAAGGTGCTCTCAGACAGAAGTTAAATAACGTTATAAAACATTGCGTAACACGATAACATTTTTTAACACCGTGTAACAAATGCTAGAACATAATATTATCAAAAAATAAACGTGTATTTTGTTATAAATTGTTATAAAATGTTATACAAAAATGTTATCTAACGTTTTATAACTTCTGTCTGGGAGCACCTTTAGACAATGCTACGAACAGCTACGGCGTAGCCGTAGCCACATTGTTACTGCGCTACGCCGTAGTCCTACGAGTAAGCTACGCCGTAGCAGTTCTACACCAAAGCTACGCCGTAGCTAGCCCTACGAGCACGCTTCAATGCGAAACGCTACGCGTCGACCCCTTTGTACTTATAGATTAGAGAATAGAGATCCCTTGTGTTTTCGTTTACGTCTCTATTGGATAACCGATATTGGATAACGTGCTTTCCCATCACTCTTTAGGGGTTAAATACTACTCGTTAATTAATGTTACTGTTGTTTTAGGATAGGGGGTATCTTTTTTTCAAGTGATATAATTTTTACTTTTATACATTAATGCTTCTTGGCTTATGTCTATAAATATAAACATATGATACCAATACGTTATTCTTTTATATGTAGAAGATTATGATTTGAGAAAAACCTACGTTTTCTATAAATTGAGTGTTTAATTTTTAGATAAATATTGAATACTGTTAGTTAAAGACATAATCCTCTTGTGCTTTAAATAGGGAAAGGTTTAAGCTTTTTTGTCCATTATTTCAGAACTAAATCTTAAAACAAAGGAGTCTAAGGAGGCTTCCAATTTGAAAAACCATTCTTTTCAGGAGTTGAGGGTAAACAGTGTCTGGAGCAGACTAATATCTGCCTGGCGACGGGTTAGCAGTGCAAGGTTAAAGCTTAGAAAATGTCTGTAATAAAACTTTGTACCCACATTGAATCATTTCATTTTTTTCATTAAACGTTCATACTTTCAAACATTCTAAAAGAGACCGATGGGTTCAATGAAATGTAAAGCATGTTCTTATTTACATTTTGCCAATTTCATATGAGTACTAAAATCTAAAATGTAAATAAATTTCATGACTTCTCAAAATGAATAATGTGTATTATATACTTATTAGTCTGAAATATTATTTTCGGGATAAAAACATGTTCGGGATAAACACATTTTGAAGAATCAAAGTACGATCAAAATCTGGTTAGCAATTTTACTAGTAGAAGTGACAAATATTAACACTTAACTAAGGGTGAAGCCAACGATCGTAATTTGTGAGTTGTGAGTCGCAGAATTTCGATCGCGTAAATATCTTTTCATACAAATCATGAGTTACAAAATTACGCTCGTGTGAATCAAACAGGACTTTTGTATGAAACTGAATGCAGCAGAATTCTCTTTAAAGCGTTTTAAATAATATACATGTCTAAATATGATAACTTTTGTAGAAATCAAATATACTTATTGCTACAGCTAAAAAATACAATGGTGATGGTGATATTCGTCTCCCAACATACAAATACTATATCGAATACGGAACGTGTTTTTGCATAATAACATAATACAGCTCACACGGGCATGGCAGCAGTTGACATAATATTATTTTTAAAAGCTCAGATGCGACTAAAATGCTTTTTACATTGTGAAAACACTTAGCCACACATTAAATATACAAGAACTCACTTGCAGACACATAACTATGTTTTTATCATTCAGTTTTATGTTTTTTTCGCTTCAATTTTATTCCAAAAATAACTTGCCATAATAATATATAGACTAAAAGTTGTTAAGTGAATAAACTTAGGAAATTGTTGCAAATGTGTATGTGTATAACTTATATTCCTCAAATTTCTATACTAAGTAATTGAATAAAACACCTACATATAATACGCATATATTTCTCAGAAGTTAATATATGCCAAAGAAGTCGAAGACAGATTGCTAGATGTTGCATGCAACTTTGTCGCACCAAAATTATATTATCACAATATGTGTTTTCCGGCATAAAAACTATGTCCTTAGACCTTACCTGAAATTTAAAGTATATAGTATATATTATATAGCCATTAAAATTGGTTCGGTAATTTAAGTGTGCAGGGGTAACGGACACACTTCCGGTCTTAATATTCTTATTATCGACCTTACTAATATTTTAAATATGAAAGCGTGAATCTTTGCTACGCTTTCACGCAAGAAGTACTTGACGAATAATCATGAAACTTTGTACATATACTCTTGGAAGTATCAAAAGTAGCATAGGATACTTTTTATTTAAAAATATTTTTTACGAAAGAAAATATTGACGTGGACGCGGATGAAGTCTCGGGCAGCAGCTAGTTATATATTTTTGAATGTGGTTCTAGTGACTTGTATGTGTATAAATAGATTGTAAAAGAGTTGAAGACGAAAGCAAGGGGTTCAAATTCCATGGGACGGCATTGATTGAGCCTTTAAAAATTCGGCGTACTGCGTAGTACCTTTTTTACTGAGACCCTGAGCTTAGAAAGGTACTCAAGAGCCGACTTTCTTTAATACATTAGAATTTTTTTCTTTAAGAAATGAGTGAGGCCTCATTTTGGTATGTACTTCAATAAATGAACTCTAATTATAGTCCACATAAATTATTTTTAGCTCCACTTTGTTACATAGAAATATGCAGTGTTTTTTTTAATTCTCAAAGAAATATAAAACTATATTTTTCTATAAACTTCAACATTTAATTCAAAGATAATATCAGGTTTTCAATTTATACTTGAATTGGTGCAGAAATCATAAAACAAAAGCACATCTAGCTATAATTCGTATGCATATAGGTATAAAATATTATTGTGTGCTACTTCTATTCATTTTATTATTTCAATAAACTTCAATTCAAATAAAATATAATGAAAATCTGCAACGCTCGCAGGATTCAATTCTGCATCCAATCACTGCATTGATTGATTCCTTCCGATACAGACTTTTAAATATGTGTAGCGACTTACACCCGCTACACCTGGCTGTTATTGTATTTGTATACTTGTGAGAATACAGTGCTTTCATATAGAATTTATGTAACAAGAGATATTCTTATGTATCAATGAATGACGCCGGCAACTCCGTTGGACTAGAAGTCGTTTATTCCGGGGGAACCATACATTTTTCCGGGACAAAAAGTACCCTGTGTTCTTTTTCGGGACTCAAAGTATCTCCATACTAAATTTCATCAAAATCAGTTCAGTGGTTTAAGCGTGTAGAGGTACAGACACATTTCCGCAGTTATAATATTAGTGTGGATGTATATTGTATACATGTAAAGAAATTTTCCCGAAAAATTTAATTATTATAATATGTGTAATGTGTATTGCATAACGGCTGTGCCTTTATCTTGTGTCACCTCTGTATTTATGGCTAATTTATCTTTTGAATCTATAATAATAATAATATACTGTACAGATTGCAAAAAAAAAAAATACCATCTTCATAGTATAACTAAAAATTCAAAACAAAGTAAATTGAAATTTAATTTTCATCGAAGATAAGCGATACAAGGAGGCGTAGGAGAATTAATTTTCCAGTTAGTGATGTCTTAATGAAATTAGAAAGCAATCACGATTCACGGCAGTTAACGGGCGGGGCGCTCCGCCATCTGTACATTTTGATAGATATCGACTTCATCATGGAAGTAATCTATATAAATATAAATGAGTTTTGTGAGCTCGCTAAAACCTGAGAACGGTTGCAATGATATGACTCATTTGGGACTGTAATATTCGTGGAAGTCCAGGGAAGGTTGTAAGAAGTGATACGAAGTTCACCTGGCCATTTTGTAATGCATAGAAAAGACTGGTAACACTACCGCTTTTTGTTATTTTTACCTTAAAACTTTGCACTTGATACTACGGCATTAGAGTTTCAAATCAAATATGTTTAGATTTAACAATGATTTAAAATATCACATCGCTAACTAACATGTCGGTTGGGATGCCATTTATTGGCTTGCTATGCTTATTTAGTCACTTCAATAAATACACGTTAGTAACATAGAATATCATTGCGAAATTTACTTTATATTATGGCAAAGCAACATTTGCCGGGACAGCTAGTGGTAGCTCTTATACCATTTGTGAATTTCGTGGACTGTATTTCGGGAAATAGAAGAAAGAAGAATAAGCAGTTGATTCCAATAACCTCAGTTTGGTTCCGTAGCCTTGCTTCGAGGGCCCTCTACTTCTCTTCTTTGCTGGATACAGATTTTTCACACGCGACTTAGTAAATAGTTCTGTCGGCTATCGCGCAGAGTAACGACGTAGGAATTAGTTTCACGGAGTCGCGCGGCAGCGATTCGTTTAGCTGATGTTCGGTTTCAACTGACTGACGAGGACCAACTGCTCTTTTTAAATAGGTAGGGACGAATGGGATATCACGTTCCCGCCGCTTGATTCGTGGATAGGATTTTTTATTTCGCTACCTTTAATTATGAAATAATATAAATTTTTAAATTCGGGTTCATTCAGCTAGTATTATGTAAAATTCTATAAAATATATGTTATTGTATTTGATTTAACAATGTAAAAATAACGTGGCGGTTGGGATGCCATAATAATAATATGTTAAATTCCATAAAATTCTATATAATATTATTTATTTTTCATTTCTAAATTAGCCATATCCTAAGTACCTATCGTAGGTACTTTACTAAAGGCTCAGGTGCTCCTCTCCTGTAGTTCAAATACAACGCCCAACAGAGGTGAGGTAACGAGAAGTCGTCATGACGAATCCCAACTATGTATTATATTCTATAGTAGGAATTACGAGACTAGGCAAAAAATTTCATACGAAATTCGACATTTGATATTTGTGCCTCGATAAGGCTTTTAGATACTACTTTTCATACTTTAGCTTGGTTTGTAGCTATAGCTACAAACCAAGCTAAATTGATAATGAATGTATAGATGTAGCTTACAAGCTACATCTATACATTCATTATCAATTTAGCATGAAATATATGATATAAACCTATTATTATTATTCGTAGATATAAATTCAAAAATAATCTAACTGTAAAGTGTAAACAAGAAAGTGTGTTAAAAGGTTTTCTGGCCACTCGCTGCGGTCGCGTGTATGAACGCCGGGATCCTGAGTAACTAAAAGCTCTAGTACTACGAGTACCATTAATCTTCATAACAAATGAATACTAAAAAGAAGACAGATTTTTGGTTTCACCTTTGGTAAATATCAACATGATCACCACTTACTTTGTCCCGAAGTTTTTACTCTTTTACCTTAGTAAAACCAAATGTATACTAGTGTGAACTTTCCAAGTAAGTTATAGTGATCATTAGTAATATGCATAAGAATATTGTAGTAATCTATGCAAACCTCTTCAAGTAATGTAGATGGAATTTTGAAAAATATTTTATATCTGAAATACTACGCTACGAGTATTTCCGTCAGCAATCGTAATATCTACTATAGTTCTTGCAATCTACGAGTGCGCGTCGCCCTTAGTTGTGTGAGTGACCATATCTATACACGCGTACATGGCTCGCTCGCTACTGACTGCTCCGTTGGGTACGCACACTAACGAAAATATCTATTCACATTTCCAACTACAAATAAAGGCTACGCGCACTCTTAGATTGCAAGAACTATACGTCAGAGAAGTTGATTCATATGCAGATGGCGGACCTACGTAGTTTGGTCGCGTTACGTCAAACGCGTCCGTCAACTGCCTATGAATCAATTTCTTCAATGGTACATAAACTTACCTATTCCCATCGCAATTATAGCTGATAATAATTTTAAATAGGAAATCAAAATTCCCAAAAACAAGCTTATTAAGCTGATGATGATGAGTCATTCATAACGTGACCATTTATCTGAAAACGCGCTTACTCGTACTACTGGAACGATTTGAAAAAATCTTTGAAAAAGGATTATAATATAGGCTATTTCTATGGGCCAATTTAGCCAAAATCTGTCTTTCTTTTAATTTCGGCCCCGCAGGGGACATCGGGACAGACTGCCTGAAAGCGGGACTATCCCGCCCAAAGCGGGACGTATGGTCACGTTAGTCATTCATAACCAGCGAGCATCTGTTCGGCGAAATCAATGTAGTGCTTGACCAATAATTACTGAATAATGTATGCGGCCTCATTGCGGCTCCATAGCTGTCGGCCGCTATGTGCCCATTGTAATGTAAAATCTAATGCGCGCTAATACACCGAAAATAACTGTATGCGACGCAAATTATTTCGGGTTTATCAGGTCCAATTACCGCATATTAAGCGCATTAGTTCCGAATGCGCTGCACACTAATCTGAAACAAAACAAGGCACGGATTTGTTAACTTTTTAACCGACTTCCGAAAACGAGGAGGTTCTTAGCTCGGCTGTATTTTTTAATTTTCTTATAACGTACTCTATCCAACTACACGAGGATGGTGTTGTCGGCTTTGAGCTTGAGAGGTCTCTTACGTTTGTGTGTGGTACAGGGTACATCAAAGCAGTCGGTTTTCTTTTTTAGGGTTCCGTACCCAAAGGGTAAAAACGGGACCCTATTATTGAGACTTCGATGTCTATCCGTCTGTCCGTCTGTCTCCAGGCTGTAACTCAAGAACGGTAATAGCTAGAGAGTTGAAATTTTTACAGATTATGTATTTCTGTTGCCGCTATAACAACAAATACTAAAAACGAAATAAATTAAATATTTAAGGGGGGGCTCCCTTACAACAAACGTGATTTTTCAAATATTTTTTGCTCGGTATCAATGATGACAACAAGTAGGCACTTGAAATTTTCACAAAAGCCTCAGTTATATTATGCCTACTTTAATAATTAATAATAATATTTAAATAAAATATAAATTTAAGGGGAGCTCTCATACAAAAACGCCCATTTTTGCTTTATAACGGTACGGAACCCTTCGTGCGCGAGCCCGACTCGCACTTGGCCGATTATTTTATAACAGGTCATATTTTATTTATCTATTTGTGTTATAAAACATTTTAATTATAGGTCCATTGCCTATACTAACCAGGAACGTGTTATTTAAAACATATTTTTTTCAACAATAATTAATAATGAATGAAAAAAAAATGAAAAAAAAAATATTTTCACTATCAATATTAATGAATAATATCTTTAATAAAATTATGTACACTTTCAGTTAAGTACATAATGGCAGAATAATTGCAGAATGTGGAGTATATTTTTGATTATAACTCAAAGTGTTAATGCAAATGTAGTAAGATATTCAACTTTTACTGATTGATCGAAAAATTACAAGATAACGTTCGATAAATCTGTGAAAACAAAATAGTTTTCGGGAGTGGTTCGTGGCCCGGTCAAAGCTCCGAGGCAATTAGCAGCCGGGTGTAGCACATTCGCGGTTACACCCACCAATCTCAAGTCTCATATAGCGCGATCAAATCAATTAACACAAACATTCGGCGTGTCATAACAAAGACGCTCAAAAG
Organism: Polyommatus icarus; assembly: GCA_937595015.1. Classification (NCBI taxonomy): domain Eukaryota; kingdom Metazoa; phylum Arthropoda; class Insecta; order Lepidoptera; family Lycaenidae; genus Polyommatus; species Polyommatus icarus. Next base: position 8,101,563 of record OW569336.1, on the reverse strand, counting down.
TAAGGGTTAAATGATTACATTACGATCGAGTTTCGATTTTGTTTGTTGAATTGGGCCGAATGGAGCACGGAGGCTGCGTGCGCGCGCACGCGGGCCGCCGGCCGCCGCGCCAGTCGGCATGAGACGCGCGCGGAGTGTCACCGGGCCCCTGCGCCGGGCTCACCCCGCCTCGGGGGCCACCTGGAACGTCCAGGTACGACACCACATCTATTAAATCTGACCCTGAAATCACCGTACCCGCTCAAAAATATCACTGGGAGCGATTTCGTAGCGCTAGCCCCGAGTTTGTAGCATCAAAACATTAGCCGTTTGAGAAGCTTTGTGGTTCGTAAATATGATCATTGGCCACAAAAGGCTCAACAGTTGGCTGAAAACTTGTTGCGCACGCATCGTATTGAAATCACAATATAATTATTGTCACATCCAGAATTATGTGATCGTTCATCTTTTCGACGTGTGCAGTCCAAACTGACACCATGATAACGTATCAGTGCAAAACTACAGGTGGTATTTGCACTACTAACTACGTTACTCGCTCTTGAGTATTTTTAAAATTGAATGTTTTATGTTATTATTTTTTATAATAATATTCTCATTTTATTTTAGAAGGTAGAAGGTTAAAGATAACTTATTTCTTTTGTGGCGTATAGCAAGTATTAAACTATTTATTTTCACAAAGATATGTAAGAATGTCGATGTGATTATCCTAAAAGCTATCGGATGATATTAAAATAATTACAGGGATCGATTAATTTTGAATATTGTTACGTATTTAAACAACCAATAATAACATTTATTTATACGTAAATTTTATCGCTTTCTTAAATTCCTTTAAATTAAAGAATAAATTGCTGTAAAAATAATTAATGGTGTTAATGCTCTGAGAATGATGATAGTGAACTGAAAGCCCTACGCGTCGCTTTTTGTTTGCCCGTTTTCAGCTTTTGTATCTGTTTGTTTACATTCTTGCTCAAAGAAAAAACTTCATCTAAAGCTATTTGGACAGAGACGAATAAATAAACATGGCGACGGTTCAGACAAAAGGAGCTCTGACTTCGTAAGGGTCACATTAAAACTTAAACCGAGGCGCACATGTCTAGACTCTGAACAATAGAGGGGTACGACGTATCATATGCGCTTGATGTTCATACTCCATTCTATACGAATATCGACTCAATTGTTGATATTTTTGTTTCATTTAAATCAATAAAAGCAATCACAAAGTATAATAATTAAAAGTATTATATTTTAAACATAATTTTAGGCACTTAGATAATAATCAATATAAACAACATACATTAATATTTTTAATTATTATTCAAGAACACATAAAAAAGTTAGGATAGTTTTTTTAGTTATCATATCATTAGTTAAACGTATATTTACCTGCCTAGTTAAAATTATTTGCGAATGATTTTGACACTCTTCAATTTATCATCACCAGAAGATAAAAAAGTAATACATATTAGTATTATAGTAATACTACATATTATATTATAGTGATTAAATGAGAATTTACGTCATGATACTTCAAATGTTGAGTTTAATTTTAGAAGGATACAGAATATTTGATATAGACACTGAAAGCCATAAGAAGCTGTTGACCTATAAATCTCATTTCAAGAGGGTTCCAAATCTTCTCGCACAGACACACACGAAAGAACCAAACGATTCTACGTGATGTCACTGAGCTCCTCATTATATTATACTATGTATATTACATCACCTGGAGTCGTTCAGGTTTTATAAAAACCTTTGTTTAATCTCTCTATCGCTCTCTATCGTTGAAAAAATATTATTTACTTTCGTAAAGAGTTCGGTAAGAGGGTGATTTGACTATTATAACCGCTGGTGTGTCTCATGTAGACGTTCTAAATGAGTTAATTTCTAGGAATAATAGTTTATTCGAAAACTAGACGTTCCGCGCGGCTTTGCCCACGTAAATTAGATATTTCACAGATAAATTAGTCCATAAAAAATAGCCAATGATCCTTCACGTGGTCTACTTCTTATCTGTGCCAAATAATAGAAAAATTGCTCCAGTAGTTCGTGAGATAAGCCCTTTCCCACCATTTTTTCCACGTTTTCCTCTATTTCTTCGCTCCTATTAGTCTTAGCGTGATAAAATATAGCCTATAGCCTTCTTCGATGAATGGGCTATCTAACACCGAAAGAATTTTTCAAATCGGACCAGTAGTTCCTGAGATTAGCGCGTTCAAACAAACAAAAAACTCTTCTGCTTTATATTATTAGTATAGATTCCTGAAGCATACTTTACTTTCAGGTGGTGAAGGGGAAAATGAGTTCACAATGTCTGTGGCACGCCTGCCGCGCTCTCTCCGCTGGGCTTCTGCTTATGCTTCTAGGTGCAGCCATGGCTGTTATAGGTGAGAAATTTTTTGTATGAAACCTAAGAATTTATATCGCGGGAATCGGGATATATAGTACGAATTACGATATTGTATACTTGACAGAAAAATCATTATACACGAGAAACTTTTGCAATTTACCTCAATGTATTGTTCTTGTTCTATAGTCAATTCTTAAATATAATTATGTATTAAAAAAAAACTAGGCCTTTACATCCGTAGTGGATGATTTATACAGGTATTTTTAGAGCGAATTAACTACTCGTCAAATACTGTAAGTGCCTGGGACAGGATTTTTAAATGTCCGTATGGTTGCCCAAGAGCATACGGCATTCTCGCAACATAGTCGGCCTAGTCCAGAGGAAAGAACTTGTCAATACTCGTACGTCTGGGACCAACTATGTGCGGGTTTCCTCACGATGTTTTCCTTCACCGTACGAGCGTCCGTATTGTGTACTTGAGATCAGAAAATGTCTCATTGGTACACGCCTCCACCCGGGATCGAACCTGCACCCTCTAAGAGTGCGAACCAAAGGTCTACCCAATAGGCCACGGACGCTCATATATGTATTATATGTATTATGTATAGTATAAAAGTATTAAATATATTTCCGTTGTCTGGTACCTGTAACACAAGTCCTTTAGGTACTTAGCACGGGGCCAGACTGACGTGGTGTGAAACGTCGATAGATATTATTATTATCATAGTAATATAGCCCCAAACAGTAGGTACCAATGTCATGCCATTTTTTAGTCATGCTTTTTGTTTATATATTATACCATATCTATTGTTATCGTTTATGTATAAAACAATTTTCATAATTATTTTTCTTAAAACAGCCTTCGTAGAATAATAATTGTTATCATTATTGCTCATACTCATACTTCAAAGTAATGTTGTCAAAAAAAGTTGAAAAAAACTTTTTAAATTTAACAAACCAATAGATTTATCACCAGAGAAACACATCAGAGAAAAAATGATTTTTCGAACAAACGTAGCGATGATGATGTATGCTACTTTAGAAGCTAAAAAAGAACTGTCCCACTTTTCACTTTACTTTCAGTCTAAGTAGGTTTCACAAGAGTGGCGGAAGAAAGCAATCGTGTGTTCCATAAATGTTATATCATTAACGTGGCTATATGTGAGCTTCACTACCGTTTTAGTTTTATGTCACAAAGCATGAAACAAGTTATAATACTTCATATTAATTCTTCGATCGGTGATTCTCGGAAATGCTATTGTATTCTATTGTTGTCGCGATCACCGGTGTTCGTAGTGGCTTGATGGGTTTAATTACAATATTTGCATGTGTTGGTATCTTTACGATTTAGGCTATATTATAGTCATATCGAGATATTTTGTTTTCACGCTTGGATGGCGTGAGTGTTCTAGCCGTGTGTCAAATCTAGCTAAAGTTATAATAATTTTACATTTATAATATATAAGTATGTATGTAGTTATAAAAATAAAAATTGAAAAGTTAAAATACTTACTCGAAAATATTATGGTCTTCGGTGCACCGAAAGGAAAGGTTTTCCAAATTTTATCTATCTTAGGCTGCCTCAGTTATTTCTAGTATTTTTTTTTTATTTAAGAAGGCAGGTCGCTTTAGCTCTGACGTCACTGCGACCCATGAGGATCTATTGTGACTCCTTCGCACTAGAGAATCATCCCCAACCCAATACTGCTCATGAATTGAACGATATGGTTGGGGTTGGTGCCACGAATTTCCTCTGTGGATGAGTATTCGTGGCAACCAAGGTACCTGTTCCTGCTCTGTAGTAGAGCAGGACAGTCGAGAAGAAGGTGAATAGGTGTTTCATCCTCCTCCTCACAGAATCTGCAAGTCGTTATGCTACAAATACATTTCTGTTTCATTCTGTTTAGGTGTTGGTTGAGCTTGCAGTGCCCTGTTAGGCTTCTGGTAAGGATTCTTAATTGGTTCCTACCCAAGGTGAGCACTAATTCTGATAGTTTCTTGTTGAAGCCAGGAATTAGTGCCTTGGAGTGTTCAAGGCCAGGGGTCTCAGCCCATTGCTTCCTGCATAATCTGTGACCCCATTCCTTGAGCACTTGCTTTTTGGTACTGGGAGTTATACCACAGACTCTTTCTGGGCCATATATGAGACTCTTGGCCCCAAGCCTAGCCAGTTCGTCAGCGGTTTCATTGCCGGGGACGTTACTGTGGCCCGGGACCCATACTAGGCAGATGTTGTTGTTCCTTCCCAGCATGTTTAACGTCTCAGTGCATTCCAGAACTAATTTAGACGAGACTTCTGCGGCAGTCAGTGCTTTAAGTGCAGCTTGACTATCGAAGAAGATAAAAACGTTTTTATTAAATAGGGCCATCTCCAGGCTTTCTAGTGAACAACCGAGGATAGCGAAGACTTCAGCCTGAAACACGGTCGCAAACTCCCCCAAACAGGCGTATTTGCCTTTCGGTGGCCTGCCTCCGTAGAATCCGGCTCCCGCACGGTTGTCCTTCCTTGATCCATCCGTGAACCAAACTATGTCGCTAGGGCGGACATCGATTGGGATTTTTATTTCCCAGTCCTCCCTGGAAGGTATAAAAACCTAGTATTGCTTCGAAAAGCTATGCACCTTGATCATGGCATCTGATGGCATGGCCATGATAGGTGATTCACTGAGAGACTGTTCCAGCTGTCGAAATGGGGTGGAGGCCCAATTCATCCTGCCCGCCGTCCTGGCCGTGAGAGCCACCTTTTTGGCCTCCATCTGAACAAGCAGAGGAAGCGGAGTTAAGTTTATGAGGGTCTCGAGGGAAGCGGTGGGTATTGACGAGAGTGCACCTGTGATTATTAGACATGCCAGTCTCTGTACGCTGTTTAGACTTTTATTACAGTTTACTTGTTCAGCCTTTTTATGCCACACTACGCAGCCACATGTGGTAATCGGTCTCACTATGGCTGTATATAGCCATAGCATTGCCTTCGGCCGAATACCCCATTTAGAGCTGACAAGCTTCCAACAGGAACCCAGAGCACATCTAGCCTTTTTCGTAATATACTAAATGTGCTTATTCCAAGTGAGTCCTTTGTCTTGGATTACTCCTAGATATTTGACATCACCCGCAAACTTAATAGTTTTCCCGAAGAGTGTGGGGGGTCTTAGTCCCTGCAACTTCCTCTTTTTGGTGAAAGGTATCAAGACCGTCTTATCAGCGTTTACTGTTAGCTTGACCCTTTGGCACCAATCCTCGACGACTCTTAGTGCTGACTGCATCAACCCAGCGACCACCGATGCGCATTTTCCCACCACCATGATCGCCAGGTCGTCAGCGTACCCTTGAGCGTAGTAACCTAAGATGTTCAGTTCCCTTAGTAGTTCATCCACTACCAGGGACCATTCCAGAGGTGACAGCACACCTCCTTGTGGGCAACCTTGTGTCAGCCTGATTTTGAGTGTCAGGTCCATGATAGTCGATGAGGCTACCCTGTTGTCGAGCGTGGCTTTGATCCATTTCCTAGTAGTTGGATCTATATTCTTTGAAGCCAGGCCATTTGCGATAGAGCTGGTTGAAGTGTTGTCGAATGCGCCTTCAATATCAAGGAAGACACACAACGCAATATCTTTATCTTCCATTGCTCTATCAATCCGATCTACCAAGTCCATTAGGGCCGTCTCGGTAGATTTGCCTTTTTGGTAGGCATGTTGTCTTTCATGCAGCGGCATTTTAGTGAGATAGGTGTCCCTTATGTGTAGGTTGACCACCTTCTCCATTGTTTTAAGCATCAAAGAGGTGAGGCTAATTGGTCTGTATGACTTAGGTAGAGCTTTGTCCCTGTCCCCACTCTTGGGTATGTAGGACACCCTTACCTTTGTCCATGCCAATGGGATGTAGCCCCACGCGAAAATTGCTCTGAATATTTTCAGTAGCAGAGGAAGGATAATATCCTTGCCCTGCTGTGGGAGGACCGGAAATATATTATCCTCGCCGCCGGTCTTCTAAGGCTTGAAACTGTCAATTGCCCATGTGACTCGGTCAGGCTTAAAGATCACGGAAGCTCTTTTCCAATCGTCAACTGATGGTCTCGTTTTAACAATCGTATGAGAGAAGGCTTCGTGATTTTCGAGATGGATACTGTTGGGGAAGTGGACTTCGGCTAGTAATCTTTGCGTCTCTTCCGCCGTTTTAGTATAAGTACCATCTGGCCTCTTCAGAGTGCTGGGATGAGAGCTAGGGGCCTTAGATATGACTTTATATAGTCTGGAGGTTTGCGAGGTGTTATTCACTTCCTCACAGAACCTTGCCCAAGAGCGTCTTTTGGCCTTCCTTAGCTCCCTGTTAAACGTCGTCAGGGCGGTTCTGTATGCATCCCAGTTCCCGTCTCTTTTGGCTCTGTTAAAGAGAGCTCGGGTCTCTTTCCTGAGTTGCGCCAGAGTACCGTTCCACCAAGGTACGTTACGTTTACTTGACGTTTTCTTAACAGGACAGCTTCTGAGGTAAGCATCATTCAAGCTATGCTCCAGCTCTCCCACCGTTAGTATTTACAGTTTATAAATTAAAATACAAGACCCTTGTAATTTTTCGGAATAAAGATTACTATTATATAATATATATATTATATACGTTCAAAAGTTTTTGCGTAAAAAGTACGTGAAAAATACGCACGAACATTTGAAAATATATTATAATTATTATATTTTTAATTTTTATATTTTGTGCTGTCATATACACACATTGAAACCAGCACAATAGTATGAATACAAATTGCGTGAACATTGATAAGGGCAATTCAAAGGCCGAACCACAACCGTAGCTGTCAGTAGATAAGATGACAGCTTTGTGCGTAGTGCGTACAACTACCGACGCGTTACACTTGTGATATCATATTGTTTCATAAATACTGACGATACCGACCCGCATTCCCAATGTAGGAGTATTTCCAATATGTTAGTGCTTATTTACATCGTTCCACTGGCTGAAAGCTGGATTGTATTGAAACATGATTGCATAGAGAATCTGGGCGCTATGTGTATGTTATTTTGATAAAATTTAGTATCAGCGTCTAAATCCAGTAATACTATTCTTCTATTGTACCAATGTAAATCAGCAATAAAAGATAGTAATGAGCCACTATTCACACACTTATAGTACAATGCAAACGTTCTTTTTGTAAATTCTCACGCCGGTTCTTTTCGCCGGGTTAGTTCCCGAACCGGTGGTAGGCATCATGTAGACTTTCAGAGAATATTTGCAAAAATGTATTGTGAAAAAAAAAATGAGTTTGAGTTTAGAATTAAACTAAACTAGTATGTTAAAGGACTTTTATTTGCTTTTTTGTTGCCTCAAAGTTAAGGGTCTAGATCAAGGGTGGCCAACACGCGGCCCGCGGGCCACATGCGGCCCGCCGTCTGTTAATAAATTACCTTAAATCATAGCTACTATAAAAAGCAAACAAACACTAATTCTTTTCTTTTACCTTTAAAATAAAAGCTCTAACTAAGTTCTCCGATTTTGACTGTGCGCACTACGAGAATAACTACATAATTAAAAATTTGGCAGTGCGACCCAGGGTAAAATTCTACTTCCGAATTTTGGCCCAAGTGTCGAAAAGGTTGCCCACCCTTGGTCTAAATGATGTAAAAGTCGCGACTAACACCTTAGGTTTCCGTGTCCCCATTTGCATACTTTGCTTAAATATGAATCGCATTAAAAATAGAAGTGTTGGGTACTAATATTTCAACTACGTGGTATGTTTTATTCACAAGTAAGGTGCTCCATAATGGACAAGTGTCGCCCGACGTAATAATTTGCATTTCAACCAGTATTATAATATATTTAACTCCTGGATGGAATACGCGGTTATAACTAAAAAGACGATTTAATAAGACATGCTTATCTGTAATAAACCGTTTTAAAGTCTAGCACATCGAAATATATAATACGTAAATTTATTTCGAATAAAATAATTTACGTCCTTAAATAAAATACTGCATGCTCTTTCATGAGAAGATGCTGTGTTTTAAAATCCATATGGTACGAGCCAGAAACACATTCTGGCTTGAAAAATATGCCAACCTTAACAAAAACAAAAGAATTCCTAGTAGATTGCCTTTCGGAATTTAAATTCGGAATTAACACGAAAGAACAAATCTGTGCACTAAATCCAGGCAGTGTGTAAAAAAAACAAAAAGCCTTCAGCCATGAAAGCGAGAGCATATTTCCTGTGCTCCGCTCCGGCGACGTTTCCCGCCAACCGACGTCCGTGATGGAACATACCGCCATTCAAACGTTTATATGGTCGGTTTTATTTGCACGATGTGCAATTTTATTTCTTGGGTATAATTTTCTAACGCAAAACAAAGGGCTGACTTATGTAAACTTCTACACACACAAACTTGTTATTTATTAGGGGACTGAAAGAGGAAAAAATACGAAACAACGCCCCACATTCATTAAATTTTGTCATTGCGTCGCATTCATTTTTCGTGGCGTATCCAGCCGGTCAAGGCAACACAAAAAAATCAATTTTAAAATAAAATACAGTGAAGTAATATGTATTATACTTACAATATAATATAATAATATGATATATATGACTACACTATTCAAAACCAACTATATGTACTAAAAATATATTTGAATCTCGTTCCCAAAAAAAAGCATAATTGAATAGGTACCAGTTCCATTATAAAGGACAATACATACACACAATTTTTATGATGATTTTTGGACATGGCGTGAAAACTGTACGGCGGAAATCCTAGTCAATGCCAACATCCAAAAAAATTGGGATGAACCACTACTAAATTTGGCTAAGCTCGACCTTTTAAATTGCTCGTCCGCCGTAGACCATGCGCGTTTCTTGGCGTCCGCTGAGCCAGAATCGGGGTATTGGCTCCAGGCAATCCCGTCATCTAATATAGGCACACTTTTGGACAATAACACCTTCAGCGTTTCAGTCGGTTTGCGAATAGGTGCCGAAATCACCGAAGCCCATCGCTGTCATTGCGGCACTTCAGTGGACCGCCAGGGGCACCACGGACTGTCTTGCCGCCGGAGTGCCGGCTGACAGTCTCGCCATGCCTCCATAAATGCGTCATCCGCAGGGCTCTTGCCACCGTCAACGTGCCGGCTACACTCGAGCCGAACGGTATCGCGCGTGACGATGGCAGGAGACCTGATGGAATGACGCTCATTCCATGGAGCCGGGGCAGGCCTTTGGTTTGGGACGCCACCTGCATGGACACGCTGGCGGCGTCGCACTTGACGGCCACCTCGAAAAAGGCGGGAGCGGCCGCCGCTCACGCGGAGACCAGCAAGAGGCGGAAATATGAGTGTCTGGGCGAAGACTTCATATTTCTGCCTTTTGCTGTTGAAACCTTGGGTCCATGGGGGCCTGACGCAAAAGCCCTCTATAAAGATGTGTCCAAAAGACTGGTCGCCAAATCAAATGAACCCAGTGCTGGCGCTTACCTCGGCCAACGTATTAGTTTAGCCATTCAGCGAGGTAATGCCGCCAGCCTAATTGGTACTTTGCCCGCAGCCTCCGATTTAGATTTAATTTTTTACTTATAAAATTAAATAGTGTTTATATATTAATAATTTATAGATGTTGTATTTTCTTATAGTTGTACAAATACATTATATAAAATACCATAATTTACAATTTTACATCTAAAAATAATAACCACCTCAATATTTAAATTTTCGCTATTCTATTTATTCAATTAAAAATGTATTAAATTGAATAATCAATACTTAGGACTCCTTCTCCTAGTCACGCCATGTCACACTTTGACGAAGCCCTATCCCCCTTTAGGTGTGACATACTTTATGGATGGACCCTTACAGATCACGACAGGTGCTTATTAGGTAGTAATTAGAAACCAGAACTGCGCCGTAAACAGCAATAACCGACTTTAGGTAAGCGGGGTGATAATTACTAGTGCGATCAATTAGTCGGTTTGGCGCGGCGTGTCAAATGACTCCTGCAACTGCACTAAATTACGTTCTCTGAAATTTAAGCCGTAATTACATAACTACGTAGTCAGCTTTCGTTTGGGTCACTTTAGACTTTGGAGGAGCGATATTTTAGGTCACGTTTTAAATCAGCATTTAAGTTCTTGACTAGCTTTTAGCAGTCATTACTCATTAGTAAAATTTTGATAAGATAATGGTGACACTTTATATTTTAACCAACTTAAAATGTTATTGTTACCTATTGACAGATAATTCAATGTTATCGGAGCTACCAATTAGTGTTCAATCAATATTTTCATTTCAAGATTTCAATAAAATTGTTATACTTACCGTTTATAGTGGGTTATATGGAAACAACAGTACCTAATTAACAAAATATGTACCAAATTCCTTAGGTCCGCTATCTGCTTAGGAACCAACTTCTCTGATAGTACTACATAACTGTTACGTAGTTTACATACTCTTTGTACTTAACATGACTCAAGTAATCAATATAATATCATTTTCGGCATCTGAACTGCCCCAGTATGATGCCCCATATATACGGAAACAGCCGAAGTTGAAATTAAGAACATAAACTACGTGCACTAGTACTAAGTCTACGTGCTTCGTGGATCGTCGGTTTTGTTCGGCTATTTCCGTATCCATTCGGCCTGCCCTGCCCCGGGGCAGTTCCAGAAGCCGAAGACGCTATAAGATTTTTTTTTAATTATTCAGGGTACTATGCGGACACGTTGTCTGTGGCGGAGGAGGTGCGAGGCAACGCGACGGTGTCCGTGAAGGACGAGGCGCGCGGCTTCCATCTCAACAACCTGTCCTACGCCGGACCTATTGTCATGGGCTTCGGAGGTAATACATTAAACCAGCGTTTCCCAACCTTTTTCAGCCATGGACCCCTAGGAAATGAGTACAGTTTCCACGGCCCCACTTAATCTATACTAATATTATAAAGAGGTAAACTTTGTTTGCATAATTGTAACTAGGTAATAGGCTCAAAAACTACTGGACCGATTTTAAAAATTCTTTCACCATTCAAAAGCATCATTATCCACGAGTAACATAGGCTAAATTTTATTTTGGAAAAATAGGTTTCCGTAAGATATTTGGGTTTTTCGGACACAATGCGTAAAAAATCAACCAGAAAAGTTACTTATTTTGCGTACGCTGCCTAAACTATAAAAGATAGAACCATAAAATGTTTTAAATAATTGTAGATCTTATAAATATCTACAAAAAGTCAGCGACACACTATACCTATCTATGTCGAGTGAGGTACAGCAATCATTTTTTTATTGCCGACCTCTGTGGCACAGTGGGTGGGCTGTCGGTAGCTCAAGCCGGGGTCGCGGGTTCGAATACCGCCGACGGAACAAAAAGTTTTCAAAGTTCCGGGGTCATGGGTGTTTTTTTTTAAAAGGGGGCAAACGAGCAAACGGGTCACCTGATGGAAAGCAACGTTTCGTCGCCCATGGACACTCGCAGTATCAGAAGAGCTGCAAGTGCGTTGCCGGCCTTTTAAGAGGGAATAGGGTAATAGGGAAGGGTAGGGATGGGAAGGTAAGGGAATAGGGGAGGGTAGGGAAGGGAATAGGGTAGGGGATTGGGCCTCCGGTAAACTCACTCACTCGGCGAAACACAGCGCAAGCGCGGTTTCACGCCGGTTTTCTGTGAGAACGTGGTATTTCTCCGGTCGAGCCGGCCCATTCGTGCCGAAGCATGGCTCTCCCACGTTTAAAATACGTATAAAATATATATACGGGTGTGTATTAAATATGTGTATCAAATAATAAAAATCTTAAATATATGTATAGTATAAAAGTATTAAATATATTTCCGTTGTACCCGTAACACAAGTCCTTTAGGTACTTAGCACGGGGCCAGACTGACGTTGTGTGAAGCGTCCATAGATATTTAAAATATCATGTTTTTTTTTAATACATTTAAACGCGTTTATTTTACGCAAGCTATTAATCCTTATCAAAATAAATTATTTCATCACTAAGTACAGTTTATGTAGATAATATTTTCTCCTTGAATGACTAAAATTGGACATTTGATTTTGAAGTTATGCCGAAATTAAAATATTACTATTTCTACCGCACCGTGCACGGCCCGTTGCGAAGTGGGCGTCACCAAGGCGGCGGCGCGGGGGTGCGCGTGCGAGAGGGGAGTTTAGATCTATGAGTAAGATTTTATAATTTTCATGCGACTTTTTTTTGATTTTGTTTTTAAAACTACACCTACGCAAAAGATTTTCTCAGGGCTAAACAACAGTTCTTTTCAGAGCTAGAATATTCACGCTATTAACATTTTCTTAAATATTTGAAAATGCCTAAGCGAGCCAGATCGGACGACTATGGCGCCATATACTTATATTTTAGTCACTTCAATAAAATAATATGGGCAAAACAACTTTGCCGGGACAGCTATATAAAATAAATAGCAAAAAATCGGATTACGTATGGTCATGGGATGACAACGCAGACCTTCAGACATAATATACTCCGGACCACTTGGGAAACATTGCATAAAACTCCACTTTTTTATGCTTTTTGTTTTACTTCATATATTCTGTATTTTAGTATCTAAAAAGCTATCAAAATAATTGTGGTATCATCCTCTACACGTTATCGTATAACAAGGTAACAAAATTGTTGCATTTCAATCTCGGAAATTACAAATTGTAAGTACCATTCTAACGAACAACAAAGTAAATTTTATAGAATATATATAAATATATTCTATAAATATAATCGGAATGGAGTCCCGAGCACTGTTTCGTGTTAACATTAATTTATTCTTAAATTCCAATGTATTGTATAAAGTTCAATTAAAAAAATCACAGCCGAACAAATAACCTCCTCCTTTTTGGAAGTCTGTTAAAAAGTAGAGAGTACTTCACGAAAATAGCTGGTTAAGCATAAAGTAGTCGCCATCCATCTCAATAAGTAGCTTTTATGAGCTGCTCTACATTGTGCCGCAGGATCTGAAACGAGGCCACAATTAACCAACTGCAATTTTCCGGTAATGGATTTCGATTGTACGTAACTTTGTTCACAGTCAACTGCAGCCATTATTTTATATCGTAAAAGCCGGACGGTCCTTTGGCGAGGACGGAAAGTTACTGAATATAGTCCTTTTGTACCTCTACAGTTAAAACCAATTTAAAACGATCAACGTAGGTACTTTTTAAAATCGTACATACATGAATATAGTTTGAACTGTGCTTTAAAAAAAGGATCACATAAAATTGTGACCTACGAAAGTGTGAAAAATCATAAGATCCTAAAACGAATTATTCAGCCTGATATATATGTGTTAGTTACGCCACTTATAACTCAAGAACGGATGATCTGATTTGGCTGAAATGGTGGAGAGGTAGCTTAAAACCAGGAATAGGACATAGGATACAGTTTGTCCCGGAAAAATGTACAATTACTGCACAATATACTTTTATGATTTGCGCGTAAACTATTCAATCGATTTTGATGAATTTTGGTATGGAGATACTTTGAGTCTCGGGAAAGGACAAGGGATACTTTTGGTCCCGGAAAATGTACGGTTCCCGCACAATATACTTTTATGATTTTCGCCTAAACTATTCAGTCTATTTTTATGAAATTCGGTATGGAGATACTTTGAGTCTCGGGAAAGGACAAGGGATACTTTTTGTACCGAAAAAAGTACGGTTCCTACACAATAAACTTTTGTGATTTTCGCTTAAACTATTTATTAATCTATTTTGACGAAATTTGGCATGAAGATACTAATTTTAATCTATTGTTTTCTTAATTATACCAATTCGAATTAAATAACCATCGTTAAGACAGGACAACGTCTGTCGGGTCAGCTAGTATTATATAAATGTGATATAAATTTTGTAATCAGAAACTACAAAACAACAAACAACATAATATTGCAATGTGTTATTACTAAACAACAAACGTACAACAATTTTCAGGGTTCATCGTAGTGGCGGCGTGCGTGATGACGTTCGAGGCGCGGGACAGCGCGGCGAAGGTGACGCCGGCGCGGCCCCAGGCGCTGCCCCGGCCGCTGCCCCGGCGCGGGCCCCCGTGTGCGGCCCCCGCTCGCCTCGACCAGCTCGGCATCTACCGCCTGCCGCACGTGTTACCGCTGCCCCACGCGCCGCACGCGCCCACTCACCGAGCGCGACCACACTGCCACAGGTAAGTTTTGCTCGAAAATCACTTATGGCTATAGATTTTTGCGATTCCCTCAAGCCTAGTCCAGTAAAATCATACCTAAGCTACGTAGCATTTGAGAATACGTCACATTGCAATTTTATAAATTTAATGGTCGCAAACCTTTCATTGCTCGATGCTAACCCATTGTCATGGACCGCGTATTCGGGCGAGTGTGGGACGAATGTATGTGCACAGAAGCGGCGAGCGGGCGAAGGACCACGCGCGTTTCGGTTCAGCGCCGGACCTCCGCAGCGGAAGCGCGCGCGCGACGCCGTCGCTAACGGCGCTGCGTCGCCCGCTGCGCCGCTACGCGCTCTCAGTAGACGAGCCACCACATTCCGCTGTCAGGTACTCCACGCATTCACTCCCTGCTTTATCTTCATATTTAATGCATAATCGCAAAATTTACTGCATAACAATCCAATAAAACCCTCTAGCGCATTCAATCAGACCAGCTTGATCATTTTTATCCTAATATAGAAGTACTTTAAGGTTAATATAAAATAACTTTTTAAATAATATTGTAACGATGTCGAACCTTAAAATACCATCACTGGGGCTACGTCTAAAAATTAAAAATATAAAATGGAATTAAATTCAACTATCATCACATATAAAATATTTAAATGACGTAAATTATGAAATAAGAGATGGTCTTATTGGTTGATCAGCGCAAGCGCAGTGGAGTCGGAGTGCGGATCGCAGTCGTCGTTAGCGTTGGAGCTGCACGGCGCGGGCGGCGCGAGTTCGGGTGTGACGCTGCGCGTGCGCGACAACACACGTGACACCACGCGACGTCGCCCGCTCGCGCGGCAGCCGCGTTTGCGCGACGATTCCGCGCACCGTGAGCACACCTTTATCTATGATCAAGGCTAAAGCGCTTATTCCACTTATCCTAGCTAGGATCCTAGCTTTCTAAATGTTATTCCATTTGACTAATTTTTTTCCGATTTAGGATCCTAGGTCCTAAATCGGAAAAAAAAAATGGTTGCCTGTAAAGTCGGTTTTACGGGCGAAGATTTTACGTGACAACGTGTGGGAGAGAGACGCAAGGCATTCGGCGGGCCTCTCTCTCGTTCGGTGACTCATCGTAACGTTACCGAGCGTTACACTTTTTCATAAGTGACTCCCAGCCGCAACCTAATTTAAGACGTTGTCACGTCAAAAATTGTCAAATGGAATAACATTTAGAAAGCTGGGGTCCTAGCTAGGATAAGTGGAATAAGCGCATAAGCTTAAGCTTACTATCCTAATTAATATCTCCGTACGAGATGTTAGAACCATCGATATAAACTAAGAACGTTTCTCAAGAACGCCTTTATGCATCGTATGATCTGTTTAGTATACAAAATAAGTTTGAGGTATGACTGAGATTAAAATTTTTACGTTACAAAAAAGCATGATATTTAATTGACTGACAGATAGGTTTGATATAGATAGGTACTCCTAATTTTTTTTAACAATTGCGTTAATTTAATACCTTTTTTTACAGCGTCTGGAGAAAGTTTCAATAACATATGCAACATTCCGGAAATATCGAGGTAAGTAAATATATTCACATTAATTAACCTTCTCCCTTTGAAGTATTGCACTTATCAAACAGTCACTATTTCAGAACTTTACTATTCTTTAACATAATAAAAAATCATCACATTTCATTCATTTTCAGAAATAACGAAGAGAACTCTAACAGTAGAGAAGGTAGGAGTGAAAGTTATTTAAAAGTGGAGGCCGACGAGCGGGCGAGCAGCGCCCCTCCCGCCCCGCAGCCGTCGCCGACGCCCACAGTACACATAGTGAGGGTCGACGTATCGCCCTCCAAAATACAGGACACGTGTATACTCATAGAGGAGTCCCCCAGCGAAGAACACTCCCACATCGAAGCGAAGTCCACCTGCGAAGTAATATCGCCCAGCGAAGCCAAATCCCCCAGCGTAGAAGTACCCAGCGAAGCGACGTGCACCAGCGAAGCGACGTGTCCCAGCGAAGCGAAGTCCCCCGACGTATAAAAATGCTCAAGACGTGTCTGAGTATCACTGCTCAGAGTTGATATTTGAGAACAATTTACACGGTTTATATTATTGTATATTTGTAACCCAGTTGTCTATTGTTACACGTTAGTGGTTATGTGTCAGCAGTCTCCTAACAATGGCCTTAGGGACAGTTTTGGAGCTTGTTGGTGGAAATGGAGACTTACTGTATGTAGCTTCAAAATGAGTATGTAGCTTCAAAAATACGTCTAATTTAACGCAAAAAATATTCGGTTTATTTTTGTGCTATTTATAGTAAATTTTATGCCTATAGCTTAGATAACGTTGCAGAAAGTTACAATCGGCCTAACTTAAATGCACGTCATACTATTCTTTTAAGTTTTGAATTTGAAGATGAAAAATAGAACCTAAAGAACCTAATAAAATTTAAAGGAACCAACAATAATTTTGCCCTAGTCAACCAATAAGAACTGTTGAACTGAACTGTGACTCAATGAAATTAAAATTACATTTATTTTGCTTCTGATATGCAATGTATGTATGCACTTTTAAGTACACAGCATTTTTGAAACTACATTGAATAAGAAGGGCGAATGTGAAATTTAAGTGGCATTTCTTGTACCTACAGCACGCAATCTATAAATTTCTTGCAACCGTAGATGGAGAGTAGAAAATTACGATCTATATGTGATTCTAGTTTACGTTTTTGTTCAACTTGCCTTCGCTTTTTTCGATTAAACGACCCCATAAGATAAAAGACTGATAAAAGCGAATTTTTGTAATAAAAAGGAAAAATCCACGTTAAATGATCACTTTTAAAAGACTTTGTAACTACGAACATACTATGTGGTAAATTTTTGAGGTTAAAATAAAGTAGGTACGTGTGTATTTTTTTAATATTTGTAATTGGTATATTCTTTCGTAAAAGTATTTCTAAACTTTTTTATAAATGTTATTCTATACACATCGTCTACGTGATTTTAATTCATCGTGTCAACCATACGCTTCGACTACTTTCATTATGATTAGTTAAAAAAACGTGTTACTTTTAAAAGTGACCAGAAAATTGCCCATGCAAATAGCATGGGCAATTTTTGATTACTTTTGCAAGAACTCAAATTATGGTTTCTTAAAAATATGAATACAGAAAGAAATATAGTAAAATACTTATAAAAGTAGTTCTCATGGACTTTGAAGTACGAGTAATTGTACTTAACAAATAGTAATAGTTTAATCAAAGTTTAACAAGTTTTAAAACATAATTCATGTAAAATCATAGCTAAGAATTATATCAATTAGATATTGCAAAAGAATCGTCCATAATACTTCCTTCCCGAGCCTTTATCGTCTTGTATAAGTGTGATATATAGAGTATATTTTCCTCTAACTAGCTTACTTCTAAAATAGTGATAAACTGTATTGATAGACAGACTCTTCAGGTAACAAAGACTATAACTTTCTATCTATTCTTCTGTTCTTTTGCAGAGCGCAACTTTGATGTGTCATATAGGTTTACAACGGTTTTATAAAAGGTATAACCCGGTTAAAATTTCTTGGTACTCAATTGTATGTAACGATACTATGAATGGGAGCCCAAATGGGGGACGGACCTATACATACCAGCCGCGTCCCAAGATATTTTCCCGGGTAGTGCTTCAATAGTAATAGATGAATACCTGGCAACTCATATTATAATAATAACTAGCTGTTGCCCGCGACTTCGTCCGCGTTAGCATAGTATAATAATTACTGTCAACCCCTATTTCACCCCCTTGGGGGTAGAATTTACACGTATCCAATCATTTTTTAATAAGTAGCCCAAACATCAAATTTCATGTTTCTAACTCAAGAAATAACGGATTTTTATTAAAACTTTTAACCCCAATTTCACACCCTTGGGGGTAGAATTTTTAAAAACGCTTAAATACGTATCCATTCATTTTTAATCAGTAACCCAAAAATAAAGTTTCATGTTTCTAACTCAAGAAATGACGGACTTTCATTCAAACTGTCAACCCCTATTTCACCCCCTTCGGGGTAAAATTTTCAAAATTTCGTGGCTGTAACTTTAACAGTTTTTGCTCAGCGATGATGAATCAGTCAGTCAGTCAGGACATGTAATTTTATAAGTATAGATAATTCAAATACTTCATACGAAGTTAAAGATTTTCGGATCCAAGATAATCTCATGTCTGTAAACCTCTTTAACACTTTACGATAAAAGCTAAAAGTAAATATTTTATTGTAGAAGTTTTTAAAAATACTACATTTTGATAACTCTTATGTTAAATCCTACAAAAACAAGATCATGTATTTGAGCATGTATTGAGTTACAACCAAGTTACAACCATAATATTATATTGTATTCTGTAATAACAATGGTAATTCTAAGAATATTTCTAAAAAGACAATATAAAAGCAATAGATATATAAAAATGATAATAAGTGTCACGTTTTGTAATAGAAATATTATGTTGTATAATGTATACTAGCTGTCCCGGCAAACGTTTCTTTGCCATATTAAGTATATAAAGTATTTTTTTTTTAATTTGATCGCAGCGCTAACTGTCGGGACAGACTAAAATTAAAATTCGAATTCGAATATTATTTAAAATTTGACACTGCGATGGTGGCGCCGTCTGTCGGATCCAATGTAAAACATTCCAAAATCAACAAATACTATTAAATTAAAAATTAATCAAAAAAACATTGTCCAGGGGACAAAATTGTGAATCTAAACCATTCCTAGATCCCCTTGAACACACACAAAAAATTTCATCAAAGTCGTTTGAGAGAAGTTCAGTGACATACACACTCACAGAAGAATTATATATATTAAGATATTTGATGTCGTAGTAAATGTATAATATTAATTAATAACTAACATGTGTTCTAATAGGGTACGATTTTTCGTTGATATTTTGACCATGTGGAAATTCGTAGTAGCACGATCTTTTATTTGTAATTTTTATACAGATTCAAACCGTTTTATACCATTGTACTACTCAAGTGTTAAATACATAATTCACTTTTAGATGATCCTCCTGCACAAAATTTTTAACGTTCGATCATTCTATAGGAAATAACTAATATCAGTCTAGAAACACAATTAAAATGTCAATTAGTGTGAAATATGTAAAATACTCATCATAATTCAGCATGCAATAAGGTGAGGGGGGCAAAGTGCGCCATACTTTTTTTATAGATGACTTCTATGCAAAATAAACTTCTGTAAGAGTTCACCAATAATTATAAATTTAATTATTTAAGAATCTGTGATATTTTGAGATTACGGTCCATGTCATGTCAATGAAATCCAGCAATAAAATAAAGAAATTTTTGCACGAAATCACAAACATGTACGATAGGCGCACTTTCCCGCAAAAACGGGAAAGTGCGCCTGGTGGAGTTAAAACGTATTTTCAAAGCATTAGATTAATAAATAAAACATATTTTTATAGCAGAGCAGAAACAGTAACACGCATAAATTTTTGTTTTTTTTTTTATTATCTCATCCATAAAGTATCTACAGTGCGCCATATATTTGTAAATCAGGAGTTGTAAACATTTTGTTTCTGTTTAACTTTATCCTCGCTATGATAAGTATGACAATAACAACAAGTAGGGTTTAATCAGATCTATGGCGAAAAACTAACTTTTGAAGAACTTTCTGAGGAATAGCAATAAAAAGAAATACGTCACTGCTAATTTAAAATTTATTTATACGAAAGTACATTAGTAGGTACTTAGTGTTCTTTTGTAGTACTTATTTTATTTTTTAATACCTACATATTTATTTGTCAAACCTAAGTTAGTTAACTTCAAAACTAAATAAGTGGAGATGCCACGTCTTTTATAAGGACATTCTTAAGAGAGTTAAAAATGCCACGTTTTAAAATGTTTACAACCGCTGTATTTCGGGGAAGTGCGCCATATACCCAATGATAGGGCGAACTTAGCCGTCTTGCCAAATTTGAGATTAGAAATTTTTATCTTCTATAATTCTATAAAGTTGACTAGTTACAGCTGAAATAAAGGCAAAGCCTAAAAATTAAATGTTTTAATTATTTATGTAATATATTTTCTTGTTGGAAAACATTTAGCTTCTTGAGATTTTTAACGATGACTTTCACGAGGTCAACTCTGCTTACCACTTTCAAAGACAGAAAAAAATTATGGCGCATATTTCGAGTTAACTATTATAGAGCTATCTGTGGCTTTTACCCAGAGCTGTATTTTAGTTTCCTACATCGATGTAAGATGTCGTTACTAGTATATTGTAATTGTTTACGATATATTTGAGGTAGGCGCACTTGTCCGGTAGGCGCACTTTGCCCCCTTCACCTTAGTACGATTACGCATCTAGGGCAGGAAAATAAGAAATGTCTCAGATCACATGTAATGATGAAAACATGTGATCTGAGGCTTTCTTATTTACTGTCCGTGGTGCGTATACTATTTTTCTCATCGACGGAGGCGGACAACGGCAACATCGGTAAGCGCAGCCGGAAGAAAGTTGACGTTTTCCGCCCGGAGATGAGAAAATAAATTCCTCATAGCTTTAATTTCTACACAAATGTAAAAAAAATCAAGATAATTTATTATAATATTCAAGTTAATCAGGTGACCAGTGTTCGTACACTGGTTTCCCCTAGTTACCTGACTACTTACTTAGTACCTACTAAGGATGTTGTGGCAATACACTACGTTTTTAAAACTAATACAAAATTCACTACAGGTGACAGGTCTACACTCTATCAGAATCTGATGGCAAATTTTGACGGCAGATTTTTAAAAAATATCCTTGAGCATTGGATAAATTTATATATTTGTACTAGCTGTCCCGGTAAACGTTTCTTTGCCATATTATAAAGTATATCGCCCGTATTATTTTATTGAAGTGACTAAATAAAGTATGTCACCATGGCAACGTCCATCGCTATCATGGTCGTCGTTTTTCTCGAGTTGTAATAATTTACTATTATTTATTCAACAAAATATGCTCTTATCATATAATAAGTACCGAGTAGCCAATTCTCAGGCCTACTGAATATGCATATAAAATTTGGTAAAAATCAGTAAAGCCGTTTCGGAGGAGTTCGTGGACTAACATTGTGACACGAGAATTGACTTTAGCAATAACATCTTATATTTATATATAAGATGTTTCACACACAGAATCAGCCGCTATAAGGAAAAAAAGGATCAAAATGTTTTATTCCAATTACCCCGGTATTGCTAAAGTCAATTTACTTTCTCACTTTTTG
This sequence comes from Polyommatus icarus, assembly GCA_937595015.1. Taxonomy (NCBI): domain Eukaryota; kingdom Metazoa; phylum Arthropoda; class Insecta; order Lepidoptera; family Lycaenidae; genus Polyommatus; species Polyommatus icarus. Next base: position 8,079,779 of record OW569336.1, on the reverse strand, counting down.
CCATCAGATTCTGGTTCTTTTTAGTTTACTCCTACTATCAGCGACTACATGAAAAATTCTAAACAGCAAAGTTTTCTTATCCTGAACCTACACATCGAAATTTAAAAATATAAAACCGTAGACAATCGCTAGATTACTATTATATAGTAGCTGTTTGTTGCTAGACCACTTTTTCTTGTAAGATCTACCATAATATACGAAAATATCGCATATCCAAATCACGAAGAAAAGAGAACTAACATGAATGTGTATTAAGAATTTCGATTGTTTTTATTATTGTTTTAATGTCCAGTATCACATTATAAACATAATATTGGTACCTCAGCCCGAATGGAAAACATAGGTAGAGTCTTACGAACAACAATGTGAGGCTAGTTTTCCATTAAAGTACGAGTCAAACTTTGGTCAAACTATGCTAGTGCACTTGTCGACCAATCGTACAAAACGCGAAGTAGCGTATTATATGCATGTGTGTGCGTGCGGTGGTGGTGTACCAAAGGTAGTGTGCTTTTTTTATTTAATCTAAAGCACTGTGTTTAAAATCAAAATCTTGGTGACTTCCAATATTTTAAGAATTTTCTTCCAATTATTCTAATGGTGATACTGCGAAAATATTTACGTTACGTATGAAGTGATTCTAAGTTATCTGATAAACGAAACGCCGCCCTAGTGCTTGAATGGCCAATCGACCAATTTTACCAAAATAGACTTTTTATTTCAAACTAATAGTAACCCTGATAACGTACTTTACAATATAAATATTTTTTATTTTGCTTGCATATAACTTGCTTTTTTTAGCAAAAATAAAATATCCCATCTCCCATATAAAAACTGTTTTAAGTGCTTGAGTGGTCTAACTCCATTTTGACCAATCACGATCAAGCATTTCCAAGGTCACGCGCACGTCACGTGACGCCATTTTGTTTGTTTATTACTTATTATGTGCTTACTACGACAAATTTAATACTTTATATGCTTCAAAATGTCCGTAACAACGAAAAAATGGATTTTAAATTGAGCGAAGTTGATTTGGAAAGGTACGTTGCCAGTTTCTTGATATATTTTTTTGTTTCAATTTTGTTTTAGTGTTCGAAGTTACTTGAGGGTAAATACAGGATGATTATTAGTAAGTACTTAATAAATAATTTATTACCTTGTCACATCTAAGCCATGATCCGTTCTTACTATTTTAATCCTTCAAGCCCCATAGGAGCACCGGTGATCGTGATAAAAATAGAATATAATAGCATTTCCAAGTATCCCCGATCGAAGAATTAAAAAAAAAAAAAGTAGGTTCTTAGGTTGACCTCTACGTATGTATCTATGATGTATGTTTGTCCGCAATTATCGCTCGTTTGGCTGAACCGATTCTGATGCGGTTTTCAGAACTTTACTTTACTTTACATTACATTACCAGTACTTTACATTACTATTTCTATACATATAAAGAAGTACTACATTTTTCTAACTCAGCAAAAGTTTAATAAACTTTTAATAATATCCATAAGTAATTTAAAAAAAACGTCTCCTGTAAAATTTGCTCACTGGTCGATTGGCCATTCAAGCACTAGGGCGGCGGAAAGTCTTTAGAAGGTAACGATTTTTACATAATGTTAAGTGAGAATCCTTGTCTCACAGGTTTAAAAAACCTGGAATTCTCAACAAAATATTGAAAGCAAATTCCATTAATATCTTGATTCATATTTAGATTTGAGATTTCAGTATTCTTTAGATCTTTCCTCGTTACTGATTAATATAATTTTTTGCACAATAATTTCTTGAGAATTCGGTTCTTTAAAAAATTATAATGTATTATACCGTAGCCGTACTTGATCCAAATGGTTGTTGTGATGTCTATTACAATTGTTGAATAACTCTTTGTTTTATTTACCTCACACCTATTACACAAAAAATATAATAATTACTTACCAAACAAAAAATACTTATGTAAGGCCGGCTCAAAGAATTTGAATAATTACTTCATTTTAATTTAAGGGGGCGACTAAAGCAAAACAGACAATCCTATAATTCATTTTTATATTTGACTCGCGGCGTTACCCGCGATTTTATCTGTAAAGTACTTATAATAGAATCATAAGATGATCATGATCTTATGATTCTATTACTTTTCACAAAAAAAAAATTAAAAAATGAATTAAAAGGATGATGGGCATTTTGGTACATAGTCTTAACAAAGATAAAGTATACACCATTAGATAGCTCTTAGTGAGTAGTTAGAAAAGATATATGGCGCCCAATCCCTAACATTTGTACTTTACGAAATAATGTACAGTCAATGTACAAGGCCGGCGACACTGAAGTAGTTTTTATCGTCTATGTGGTAAGATCTTTTTGCGCTTAGAAAGGTAACGAATGTCTTGTCTTAGATTGTACAGTGTACACCCTAGATTTACGCTCACAGTAGTAGTTTTACCCCTCTCTCATACCGCTCACCCTTGGACGGATCAGGTAACAATGTGCGGGCGCGATTTTCGCTTTCTCTTTCAATCAGTCAGTCGTTCGCCATTGTCTGTGTAATATGTCAATTCACAACATACCTTAACTACTAGATTTAAAACCGGCCAAGTGCGTATCGGCCCACGCGCAATATAGGGTTCCGTAGTACCGCTAGTTTTAGTCTTTTGATAATTTTTGTATGGTCAATAAATGTACATATTTTATAACGTGTTTTACACTACATCATCTCAGTTACGTTCAAAGGAATTTGAACGAAAAGTTCCTTTATACTTCACCGAATACATTTTTGTAGTTGATCGACTATTACCTACTCAATAACTTATGAAGTCTTCTTAGCAGTGATAGTTTTCCTTTTAAATTCAGCATATTTTCTACTGCCTTTAATTTTTTTACATTTCCAGAAACAATACTTTAGGTGGTAGAAGTGGGGAACACTGGATTTCAAAGATTTTTTCCACTTTAAAACTTAATATTTCACAAATGGATCCTTAAATCGGAAAATGATCTATGAATACTCATAATATTTTAAACGTGGCTTTACTCAAAATATGTGACTATTTCGAATCGATGTTGCCATTTTTATACGTCAAAAAGGTCGATAAATAAAGTTTGTTCTATGGGACCCTTAAATGTTAATTTTATTTTGTTTATATTATTAATTGTTGTTATAGCGACAATACAAATGCACAATCTATTAAAAATTCAGAAGTGTAGCTATAGTGGTTCTTGAATCAGCCTGGAGACAGACCGACGGACAGACATCGAAGTATTAGTGATACGTTACCGTTTTTACCCTTTAGGCATGGAACCCTAAAAACGAACATAGAACTTCATCCATTTTGAAAGTCTGTTAAATTGTAAAAATTGACACACTTTTTAGATTGACGAAGGACAGACATAACTCGACCGACTTAACTTCAGAATTTGCGTGGAAGGAGGTAGTACCAAAAGAATTACGAGAGCAGGTAATTTTAGAAAATCACGCCGAGCCAACAGCTGGGCATCTCGGGGTATTCAAAACGTATCGTTGTATTGCGCTACGTTATTTTTGGCCAGGAATGCACAGGGACGTTGTCAGGTTTATTGGATCTTGCACTAAATGTCTTACTTATACATTTTAGTATAACTACATTCTAATCAACTTACGGGTAATTTCACACACATAATCACTTCATCAATCTGATTAATTTGTAATCTGATTAACACCTACTAAGTATATTTTGTAAATCTGTAATCGCTAATCTAATTACTTTTTGCCCAACTCTGCCTGATACGCACTTGGCTGGTTTCTTTTTTTATTTCATGGTTCGTACTAGTGACCACAGCTTTGTTGTTGTTGCGCGGGTACCCGCGCCCGGCTACGCAGGCATGCGTAGCCGGGTACCCGGGCGAGGAAGTGCGAGCACGTGGTCGACTCACACATCAATTAATTCTTGTAGCTACGCACTCCATATCAATGAGTTTCTAAAATACTAGAGTAGCAACGTCTTACATAAGATTCTCAGAAATGCGTTACCACAGTTTTAAATACGATGTCAATTCATAATGTTATTATGTCATTTAATGTAAATCAGATATGCCTTTAAAGCACTGACCTCCTTTATACAAGGTCAGTGGCCTGCAGGCATCTTCGAAGAGGCAACGCGTTGCTGTCGTAAGCTGCCAAGGTGTATTATTTTCCTCTATGCTTCCAATCTAGTTACGTTAGTAACAGAATATCATTGCTATAGAAGATAGCAACATTTTCGAGAAAGTATTTCAAGATGGCTGATTTTGTGATACGTTGTCATTCTTGCTCTTCTTTACGTTAAAACATCTTCAGGCATTTTACTTCTCTGTATTATCGTTTTTCAGCGGATGTCCACGATATAATTACCATCACGTCCAGAATTATAAAAACAAACTGTGATGCGTAAAATTAAAAGGGCATTTAACGTACCCAACGTTAATTTATCGTAGAAGTCGGCGTCCACGATAACGTGACGTCCAGAATTATAAAAGCGCACAATGGCAACTGAATCGGAATTTCTACTCGAATCTAGCAAAAAAATACATTTATGGCTTCCTATAATTATATCACATTTAATCATATTTGCTTGCGCAGCGTATATCTACAAATCTGTGCTCCGAAAGCTGTTACTAATCCTATCATGGACGGATAATCTAGGTAATCTTATTAGCGGATGGATGACAAATAAAAAACGGGTGGAAGCGAGGACTGGTAGCAGTCAGTCTGTGGTATGGGCGACCGAAGACACTGCCGAGGGCTGCTCGCGGTATGATTCCCCCCATAGACATGGATAAAAACGAGACCTACCACCTCTACGGTGCGTACTTCGCGCCGTTAAGGTATGTAACATTTTGTTTAATTTATTTCATTAATTATAATCAATGACATTTTTTGTATTTATTTATTTTATTTCCTAGGTATAGATTAATTATCTATTCAAAAATTATATTAATCTATTCAAAAACTTACTTAATTAGACTTTTTTTCAAGTCAAAAAAAAGTTTTTAGAACAACTTAGAACGTTTCCTGCAAATTCTTTACAATTCCGCACTGAATTTCATTTTGATTTTGAATTCTTTTTTTAGCGTACTAAGTACTGTATGTTTATATTTATTTAATTTCAAATATTTGCAAGCCGGGGGACTTTATTACAATTTTAAATTGTTTGTTTTTTTTTTGAACAAATAAAAGGCCATTACGCTTTCCATTACGTCAGATTTTTTTAATGGCCAGGGTTAACTTTTTTTAGGTCGAGCGATGCCATAGAGATGCTGGGCGAGGGTCTGACGGGCGAAGACCTGGCGCAGGTGCCGGAACACTGGTTGTCGTACCCGGCGCCGCCCGCCAGCGCGCACACGGCCCTCGCGCTTCTATACACGTTCTTCACCGCAGCTGCGCTCATCGGGAACGGCCTTGTCATATTTATTTTTGCCACGTAAGTTTCCTTCACCTTTAAATAATATTAGAGTATATTCTACGCAAAATTTTAGGCTACGAGTTGGATATGTTTTCAAAAACATAAAAATTGCTGCTTTTTTCAGATAAAACTTTTCGTGACAACCCTACATTTTAACCCTTGATTTAAATCGTACTTTTCTTACAGAACAAAGAGTCTGCGAACCTCGAGCAATCTTTTAATTCTACAACTAGCAATATTAGACTTTATAATGATGGCGAAAGCACCGATCTTCATCTACAACAGTATAATGCGCGGTTTCGCAACGGGCGCCATGGGCTGCAAGATATTCGGCCTAATGGGCTCCTACAGCGGCATCGGTGCTGGCATGACCAACGCTTGCATCGCGTACGACAGGTATACGAGAATTTCATAAAGAGAAGACTTCAAAATAGGCTCTAGAGCGTCCCTCGTATTAATAATTTATTCAAAAGTTACCTAAATTACTGATTACAAAATGATAGGTACAAAGTTGGGGAAAAAACAGCGTGGTGATATGCGTGTGAATCTCTGCATACGCATATCACCAGGCAAAACATGACTTTAAATACATTTTAGAATTTTATCTTTTAATCAGTTTCCCAATATAAGCGAATACAACATTCTCTCGATGAAGGTTTCTAGAACTTTTACAAACTTTAAATTCATAGATATTAGACACTTTTTTTATTTCTATTTCTTGTTAATAAACCTATATTATAGATATCATTGTAACGTTAAGCGTTCTTTTAGGCATTCCACAATAACCCGTCCACTAGACGGGCGGCTATCGCAGGGTAAGGCAATCCTGATGGTCGCGTTTATATGGATCTACGCGACGCCGTGGTCCTTGATGCCACTGTTTGAAGTATGGGGACGATACGTACCAGGTATTGTGATCATGACATCTTTTCTTTATGTTTCTTGAAAATAAGTTGTGTTTCATCACGCTTAGGACCGCGATAAACAGAAATCATTTCAAAATTGTCATACAAATTAGTAAAAATAAACATGCGACTTTAAATAATTTAAAAGGAATTCTTTAAGAAAGTGATTTAAGCCGCTTAATCGCTTAGACCAGCTAAGGAAGCCGTATCGGTGTTAACTCTAAAGCAAATAAATGGAGCTACCCTACTTACCCCTTCTATATGCAACGAGCCCTTATAACAGCTCCATACATCGTCTTAACTTGTAAAGCAATCTATGAGTTATTTTCGATGTCTAAAGTGTCAAAAATCTGATCTCAGATTGATATTTTTGGGAATAAGGCTGCTGATCTTAACAATGGAATCCTCTTACGAATAGGTTCAACTTTATAGTATCGAATTTAACTTACGAGAGCTTGTAGTATCAAAGCAACCTGATCTCTAGGGTTACTAGAAACAAAATCCTAAAGGTGCGCGTCCACCGGATCGCAATCGGTGCGTACGCAGCGGAGCGTACGCAGTGTTGCTTTGTATTAGCTTTGTCCACACTGGGCCTTTTTTTGTTCATCAAGGGCATGCGTTATAGCGCAGTCAACGGCGAACGTTAGGCATGCCCGTGACGCGCGTTGAAATCGTAGCGCTCGCTATGACACTTTTCTCGCGGGTGGATTTTGACGCATTCAATTATTGAATATGCTAAACGAAAGTTGAATTACAAGTAGATGACGAAAATTGAAGATGAAATTGCATTATGTGGACATAGCTATTCATTTCTATGGTACTGCATGCACTGAAACGTAATTTTTGCGCCTGACAAAAATGACGACGCTCCGTCCGCACCGTACACTCCGATTCCGACCTGGTGGACGTGCAGCTGTGGTCCCCTCTCAACGTGGACCTCTTTACACCCTGTCAATCAACAGAGGGCTACCTGACGTCGTGCACGTTCGACTACCTGAGCAACACGTTCGACACGAAGCTGTTCGTGGGCTGCATCTTCCTGTGCAGCTACGTGTTCCCAATGACCATGATCATATACTTCTATAGTGGCATCGTGCGACAGGTCTTCGCGCACGAGGCTGCGCTGAGGTAAGCCTACACCTTGTAACTACAACACCACCTGTTGTAGTTTACCACGACCATTACTTCTTCTGCCAACTGGCTGAAGTAAAAAAGGCGCTAATCTAATTTCAAGTAGTACAGTAGAAGAGACTGGTAAGATAAAAGATTAAGGGACCTTAAAATTCTCTGAAGAAATATTTTCTGAGAATCTTAAGATATCATTCGCAGCAGTTTAGTTGCGACGGAAAAAACGTACCTAGTACAATCAGGGAATAGATTTATAGGCAGATGGAGTAGGTCTGATGATAATAATCTGATGATAATCCGAATATATAAGGTAGGTACAATATATATTCGGATTATGACAAATCTGGAGTTAACCGCTGTTACGTACATGCGCCATCTGCCTATATGAATCTGCAATTTCTATTATTAAAACCCTCTTTTGCGTAAAAAAATATTTTTATGGTTTATAGTTCTTGCAATCTACGATTGCGCGTCGCCCTTAGTTGTGTGAGTGACCGTATCTATACACGCGTACATGGCTCGCTCGCTACTGACTGCTCCGTCGGGAACGCACACTAACGAAAATGTCTATTCACATTTCCAACTACAAATAAAGGCGACGCGCACTCTTAGATTGCAACAACTATACCTACAAAGAAATAAGTATTAACACTACAAACTTAAACTACTACAGGGAACAGGCGAAGAAAATGAACGTGGACTCTCTGCGCTCGAACCAGAACGCGGGCGCGGAGTCCGCCGAGATCAGGATAGCGAAGGCGGCGCTCACCGTCTGCTTCCTCTTCGTCGCCTCGTGGACACCCTACGGCGTCATGGCGCTGATAGGGGCCTTCGGAGACCAGAATTTACTGACACCTGGGGTAAGTTGGACAATTGCAAGATATAAAATAAAAAGGTTTTATATCTTGCTTCAGGCTAAAATATTGCAACACGAAAAATAATAAAAAACTAAAATAGAGTGCCGGCAGTTAAAATTTTCGTCTGTTAAATATATAAGAGTAAAATATTAAACGTAATGAGAATAACGAATGACAATTGTTTATTCGACACAATTGACTATCGATAAAATCACGCTAAAATAGTAATTTAATCCTTTGATCGCGGATTCTTGGAAATCTATTGTTGATCTATTGTTACCGTGGTCACCGGTGTCTTGATGAGTTAATATACTTTGAGTCAAGTTCTTTCGTAGCATGAACGTATCGCCGCGTCACAGCACCCACGAAGCACCCACGAAGCATCCTCGTAGCACCCGCGTAGCATCCCTCGTAGCATCCTCGTAGCACCCGCATAGCATCCTCGTAGCATCCTCGTAGCACCCGCGTAGCATCCTCGTAGCACCCGCATAGCATCCTCGTAGCACCCGCGTAGCATCATCGTAGCATCATCGTAGCATCCTCGTAGCACCCGCGTAGCATCATCGTAGCATCATCGTAGCATCCTCGTAGCACCCGCGTAGCATCATTGTAGCATCCTCGTAGCACCCATGTAGCATCCTCGTAGCACCCGCGTAGCAGCCCCTTAGTTTCTGCGTAGCACTTCATAAACGTTATAATATTATTATAGTACGTATGAGAGTGTCGCATTTAATTATTCAGGCTTAAGCTTATATTATTTTATAGAAGTAAGTTCACCGAAAATTGTAAGTTTAATGAATATTATTATTATGTTACAGGTGACGATGATACCAGCCGTGACTTGCAAAGCCGTAGCGTGCATCGATCCGTGGGTATACGCAATCAGTCACCCTAAATATAGGTAAATAAAAGTCATCTTATTTTCTATTCTAAAAATGAACTTAATCATATTTATAAGAAAATAAAAAAATCTTTGTCGAATTGTTAATTAATTCTAATTCATTATGCAGTACAGGAGTACTGCATAATGCATTAGAATTAATTAACCAGCTAATAAGCCAGGAGACTTATTTAATTTTTATTGATAGTTCTTCATCATTCAATCACTTTATTATATGAGACGCTGAATCTCCTCTAGAAACACGTATGTAGGATAGAGTCTGCTCTAGAGCTCGGGGCCCTAAATAATTATAGTTCTAATTAGCTAATTAGAACTATCTACAACACTGAGTATACATTATAATAATATTATACATATACAAATACAAGCAGTAGCTACCTAAAATACTCATGAAATATTTATTCACAGGCAAGAACTACAGCGCCGTATGCCGTGGCTGCAAATAAACGAGCCCAGCGACAGCGCCTCCACCGGCACTACCGCTACTGCCAACTCCGCCGCGCCCGCCTCCGCCTAGACTATAACTAGATAGCCTAGACTATAACGGCATCGCCTATAACGACGACAACGCTTACGCTATAACGACGACGACGCTTAGACTAACGATGACTACAATAGAACGAAGACTCTCTCAAACGACTCGGCTTGTTCACGGACTTAAATTATGAACTAACGAAAATTTAGAGTAGAACTGCAAAATAACGTGAGAAAACGCGTTCTTAAAATTAAAAAAAAAATTTTTTTTTTGTGTAAACTTAAGCTCAAATGTTATTCGCATTTTGTACTTGTGTCAACACACGACTCGGCTTGATAACGGACTCGATACTGCTACACATGATGTAACGTGGAACGAAATGTTCTGAATTATGAATTATAATAATGAAACAATAAAGAAGCATACTATGAAATTGAATTTTCTTTAAGACCAAAAACTAAACTTGAACAAAACCTTGCACATTTTTTTTTACTTATTAATTATTTGCAAAGCTTTTATCGCACGCTTTGTTTGAGCGCGGCGACCGAATCTAGAACGTTTATTTTCGTTAAGTTTGTCCGTAACGAAAATAAACCTAACGGCCACTCCGACCGTTGCCGTGCAGTCTAACGTCATTTCAGTTCGGCAGACATTGGTACGGTGTTTGTGTGCGTGCGACTAGACGTATGCTAATTATAATTGCATAAGTTGATAAAAAATGCTATGCAATAGCTTTACCGCGGCAGTCCCCAAGTGCCTCGCTTTTACCATTTAATTCAGGCAACATGGCCCATATTATAACACTTTATAGACTCACATGCATAGTATTAAAATAATATACGGAGTCTCCCCTGGAACCTCTGGATTACACCGAAGTCGGCCAGAATTCCTCCACCTCCCCCAGATGCGTCGGTACTCTCATCATTAATGAACTAATAACTAAAGTTAACACCTCAATAGAAAATCTAGAAGTGTCTACCGTCGCGCCGTCTGGTGGAGATGATAAAAAGAAAACAACCCATTTCAGATCGGTGGGGAACCAATAGAAAATCTAGAAGTGTCTCCCGTCGCGCCGTCTGGTGGAGATGATAAAAAGAAAACAACCCATTTCAGATCGGTGGGGAACCAATAGAAAATCTAGAAGTGTCTATCGTCGCGCCGTCTGGTGGAGATTAAAAATAATAAAACCTCCCATTTTAGTGTTATTTGCATTTAAAAATAAACGTCACAACTGTATTTATAAGATAAATGTCAGTTTCCAAAACTTCCAAATTTGGAAGTTTTCAGGAAATTTTCAGGAAGTATTCCTTAGAAAAGGAAAATTTCCGGGGAATTTTCATCTCTTATGCACGGTCCCTATATGGGCAGAGCGGCCAACTAGTTGCGAACAGACTATAGTTAGCTAGGCATCACTAACTCCCCCCGATGGTTGCTCGCCTTGTCGTGGCGGTGGGGCTCTAGTAACCGCGGCTTGGTCAACCGCGGTGAAGCAAAGAGGCAACCAGGGCCGGCCGGTGTCGCCGCCTGGCCCGAGGAGGGCGCTCCCAGCGGACTGGAGAAGTCCGCTGCGGATGCGCACCGAGGTGGGGCCGCAGAGGAAGAGGCAAGTAGGTATTACGGTGCGCCGCTTGCCCTATCCTCTGCGGCCGAGGTGTGGTCGGTGGCAGAGCCACAGACCTGATCTGCCACATGGCCTCCAAGTAGCAGACTCGGGGGGCGTCTGCTACAGCCCTGGTGGGGGCCGAGGAGGAGGGCGCACGTGTTGTGCGCCCATCGTGGATACTTCGGGCCGCCGGCGGGGTCGCAGATGTGTGTATCGTTCCTGTGGCCCCGTCAAAAGGCGGCGTGGCGGAGGATGGGGGGGTTTTAGTGGGTATACCGTGGTCTCATTAGCTACGGGAGTCCCACATCACCGCTCGGGTCGCCCCCTGCGCCTGGGTGGTGGCGAGTTCGAGTTCGAGTTCGAGTTCGAGTTCGAGTTCGAGTTCGAGTTCGAGTTCGAGTTCGAGTTCGAGTTCGAGTTCGAGTTCGAGTTCGAGTTCGAGTTCGAGTTCGAGTTCGAGTTCGAGTTCGAGTTCGAGTTCGAGTTCGAGTTCGAGTTCGAGTTCGAGTTCGAGTTCGAGTTCGAGTTCGAGTTCGAGTTCGAGTTCGAGTTCGAGTTCGAGTTCGAGTTCGAGTTCGAGTTCGAGTTCGAGTTCGAGTTCGAGTTCGAGTTCGAGTTCGAGTTCGAGTTCGAGTTCGAGTTCGAGTTCGAGTTCGAGTTCGAGTTCGAGTTCGAGTTCGAGTTCGAGTTCGAGTTCGAGTTCGAGTTCGAGTTCGAGTTCGAGTTCGAGTTCGAGTTCGAGTTCGAGTTCGAGTTCGAGTTCGAGTTCGAGTTCGAGTTCGAGTTCGAGTTCGAGTTCGAGTTCGAGTTCGAGTTCGAGTTCGAGTTCGAGTTCGAGTTCGAGTTCGAGTTCGAGTTCGAGTTCGAGTTCGAGTTCGAGTTCGAGTTCGAGTTCGAGTTCGAGTTCGAGTTCGAGTTCGAGTTCGAGTTCGAGTTCGAGTTCGAGTTCGAGTTCGAGTTCGAGTTCGAGTTCGAGTTCGAGTTCGAGTTCGAGTTCGAGTTCGAGTTCGAGTTCGAGTTCGAGTTCGAGTTCGAGTTCGAGTTCGAGTTCGAGTTCGAGTTCGAGTTCGAGTTCGAGTTCGAGTTCGAGTTCGAGTTCGAGTTCGAGTTCGAGTTCGAGTTCGAGTTCGAGTTCGAGTTCGAGTTCGAGTTCGAGTTCGAGTTCGAGTTCGAGTTCGAGTTCGAGTTCGAGTTCGAGTTCGAGTTCGAGTTCGAGTTCGAGTTCGAGTTCGAGTTCGAGTTCGAGTTCGAGTTCGAGTTCGAGTTCGAGTTCGAGTTCGAGTTCGAGTTCGAGTTCGAGTTCGAGTTCGAGTTCGAGTTCGAGTTCGAGTTCGAGTTCGAGTTCGAGTTCGAGTTCGAGTTCGAGTTCGAGTTCGAGTTCGAGTTCGAGTTCGAGTTCGAGTTCGAGTTCGAGTTCGAGTTCGAGTTCGAGTTCGAGTTCGAGTTCGAGTTCGAGTTCGAGTTCGAGTTCGAGTTCGAGTTCGAGTTCGAGTTCGAGTTCGAGTTCGAGTTCGAGTTCGAGTTCGAGTTCGAGTTCGAGTTCGAGTTCGAGTTCGAGTTCGAGTTCGAGTTCGAGTTCGAGTTCGAGTTCGAGTTCGAGTTCGAGTTCGAGTTCGAGTTCGAGTTCGAGTTCGAGTTCGAGTTCGAGTTCGAGTTCGAGTTCGAGTTCGAGTTCGAGTTCGAGTTCGAGTTCGAGTTCGAGTTCGAGTTCGAGTTCGAGTTCGAGTTCGAGTTCGAGTTCGAGTTCGAGTTCGAGTTCGAGTTCGAGTTCGAGTTCGAGTTCGAGTTCGAGTTCGAGTTCGAGTTCGAGTTCGAGTTCGAGTTCGAGTTCGAGTTCGAGTTCGAGTTCGAGTTCGAGTTCGAGTTCGAGTTCGAGTTCGAGTTCGAGTTCGAGTTCGAGTTCGAGTTCGAGTTCGAGTTCGAGTTCGAGTTCGAGTTCGAGTTCGAGTTCGAGTTCGAGTTCGAGTTCGAGTTCGAGTTCGAGTTCGAGTTCGAGTTCGAGTTCGAGTTCGAGTTCGAGTTCGAGTTCGAGTTCGAGTTCGAGTTCGAGTTCGAGTTCGAGTTCGAGTTCGAGTTCGAGTTCGAGTTCGAGTTCGAGTTCGAGTTCGAGTTCGAGTTCGAGTTCGAGTTCGAGTTCGAGTTCGAGTTCGAGTTCGAGTTCGAGTTCGAGTTCGAGTTCGAGTTCGAGTTCGAGTTCGAGTTCGAGTTCGAGTTCGAGTTCGAGTTCGAGTTCGAGTTCGAGTTCGAGTTCGAGTTCGAGTTCGAGTTCGAGTTCGAGTTCGAGTTCGAGTTCGAGTTCGAGTTCGAGTTCGAGTTCGAGTTCGAGTTCGAGTTCGAGTTCGAGTTCGAGTTCGAGTTCGAGTTCGAGTTCGAGTTCGAGTTCGAGTTCGAGTTCGAGTTCGAGTTCGAGTTCGAGTTCGAGTTCGAGTTCGAGTTCGAGTTCGAGTTCGAGTTCGAGTTCGAGTTCGAGTTCGAGTTCGAGTTCGAGTTCGAGTTCGAGTTCGAGTTCGAGTTCGAGTTCGAGTTCGAGTTCGAGTTCGAGTTCGAGTTCGAGTTCGAGTTCGAGTTCGAGTTCGAGTTCGAGTTCGAGTTCGAGTTCGAGTTCGAGTTCGAGTTCGAGTTCGAGTTCGAGTTCGAGTTCGAGTTCGAGTTCGAGTTCGAGTTCGAGTTCGAGTTCGAGTTCGAGTTCGAGTTCGAGTTCGAGTTCGAGTTCGAGTTCGAGTTCGAGTTCGAGTTCGAGTTCGAGTTCGAGTTCGAGTTCGAGTTCGAGTTCGAGTTCGAGTTCGAGTTCGAGTTCGAGTTCGAGTTCGAGTTCGAGTTCGAGTTCGAGTTCGAGTTCGAGTTCGAGTTCGAGTTCGAGTTCGAGTTCGAGTTCGAGTTCGAGTTCGAGTTCGAGTTCGAGTTCGAGTTCGAGTTCGAGTTCGAGTTCGAGTTCGAGTTCGAGTTCGAGTTCGAGTTCGAGTTCGAGTTCGAGTTCGAGTTCGAGTTCGAGTTCGAGTTCGAGTTCGAGTTCGAGTTCGAGTTCGAGTTCGAGTTCGAGTTCGAGTTCGAGTTCGAGTTCGAGTTCGAGTTCGAGTTCGAGTTCGAGTTCGAGTTCGAGTTCGAGTTCGAGTTCGAGTTCGAGTTCGAGTTCGAGTTCGAGTTCGAGTTCGAGTTCGAGTTCGAGTTCGAGTTCGAGTTCGAGTTCGAGTTCGAGTTCGAGTTCGAGTTCGAGTTCGAGTTCGAGTTCGAGTTCGAGTTCGAGTTCGAGTTCGAGTTCGAGTTCGAGTTCGAGTTCGAGTTCGAGTTCGAGTTCGAGTTCGAGTTCGAGTTCGAGTTCGAGTTCGAGTTCGAGTTCGAGTTCGAGTTCGAGTTCGAGTTCGAGTTCGAGTTCGAGTTCGAGTTCGAGTTCGAGTTCGAGTTCGAGTTCGAGTTCGAGTTCGAGTTCGAGTTCGAGTTCGAGTTCGAGTTCGAGTTCGAGTTCGAGTTCGAGTTCGAGTTCGAGTTCGAGTTCGAGTTCGAGTTCGAGTTCGAGTTCGAGTTCGAGTTCGAGTTCGAGTTCGAGTTCGAGTTCGAGTTCGAGTTCGAGTTCGAGTTCGAGTTCGAGTTCGAGTTCGAGTTCGAGTTCGAGTTCGAGTTCGAGTTCGAGTTCGAGTTCGAGTTCGAGTTCGAGTTCGAGTTCGAGTTCGAGTTCGAGTTCGAGTTCGAGTTCGAGTTCGAGTTCGAGTTCGAGTTCGAGTTCGAGTTCGAGTTCGAGTTCGAGTTCGAGTTCGAGTTCGAGTTCGAGTTCGAGTTCGAGTTCGAGTTCGAGTTCGAGTTCGAGTTCGAGTTCGAGTTCGAGTTCGAGTTCGAGTTCGAGTTCGAGTTCGAGTTCGAGTTCGAGTTCGAGTTCGAGTTCGAGTTCGAGTTCGAGTTCGAGTTCGAGTTCGAGTTCGAGTTCGAGTTCGAGTTCGAGTTCGAGTTCGAGTTCGAGTTCGAGTTCGAGTTCGAGTTCGAGTTCGAGTTCGAGTTCGAGTTCGAGTTCGAGTTCGAGTTCGAGTTCGAGTTCGAGTTCGAGTTCGAGTTCGAGTTCGAGTTCGAGTTCGAGTTCGAGTTCGAGTTCGAGTTCGAGTTCGAGTTCGAGTTCGAGTTCGAGTTCGAGTTCGAGTTCGAGTTCGAGTTCGAGTTCGAGTTCGAGTTCGAGTTCGAGTTCGAGTTCGAGTTCGAGTTCGAGTTCGAGTTCGAGTTCGAGTTCGAGTTCGAGTTCGAGTTCGAGTTCGAGTTCGAGTTCGAGTTCGAGTTCGAGTTCGAGTTCGAGTTCGAGTTCGAGTTCGAGTTCGAGTTCGAGTTCGAGTTCGAGTTCGAGTTCGAGTTCGAGTTCGAGTTCGAGTTCGAGTTCGAGTTCGAGTTCGAGTTCGAGTTCGAGTTCGAGTTCGAGTTCGAGTTCGAGTTCGAGTTCGAGTTCGAGTTCGAGTTCGAGTTCGAGTTCGAGTTCGAGTTCGAGTTCGAGTTCGAGTTCGAGTTCGAGTTCGAGTTCGAGTTCGAGTTCGAGTTCGAGTTCGAGTTCGAGTTCGAGTTCGAGTTCGAGTTCGAGTTCGAGTTCGAGTTCGAGTTCGAGTTCGAGTTCGAGTTCGAGTTCGAGTTCGAGTTCGAGTTCGAGTTCGAGTTCGAGTTCGAGTTCGAGTTCGAGTTCGAGTTCGAGTTCGAGTTCGAGTTCGAGTTCGAGTTCGAGTTCGAGTTCGAGTTCGAGTTCGAGTTCGAGTTCGAGTTCGAGTTCGAGTTCGAGTTCGAGTTCGAGTTCGAGTTCGAGTTCGAGTTCGAGTTCGAGTTCGAGTTCGAGTTCGAGTTCGAGTTCGAGTTCGAGTTCGAGTTCGAGTTCGAGTTCGAGTTCGAGTTCGAGTTCGAGTTCGAGTTCGAGTTCGAGTTCGAGTTCGAGTTCGAGTTCGAGTTCGAGTTCGAGTTCGAGTTCGAGTTCGAGTTCGAGTTCGAGTTCGAGTTCGAGTTCGAGTTCGAGTTCGAGTTCGAGTTCGAGTTCGAGTTCGAGTTCGAGTTCGAGTTCGAGTTCGAGTTCGAGTTCGAGTTCGAGTTCGAGTTCGAGTTCGAGTTCGAGTTCGAGTTCGAGTTCGAGTTCGAGTTCGAGTTCGAGTTCGAGTTCGAGTTCGAGTTCGAGTTCGAGTTCGAGTTCGAGTTCGAGTTCGAGTTCGAGTTCGAGTTCGAGTTCGAGTTCGAGTTCGAGTTCGAGTTCGAGTTCGAGTTCGAGTTCGAGTTCGAGTTCGAGTTCGAGTTCGAGTTCGAGTTCGAGTTCGAGTTCGAGTTCGAGTTCGAGTTCGAGTTCGAGTTCGAGTTCGAGTTCGAGTTCGAGTTCGAGTTCGAGTTCGAGTTCGAGTTCGAGTTCGAGTTCGAGTTCGAGTTCGAGTTCGAGTTCGAGTTCGAGTTCGAGTTCGAGTTCGAGTTCGAGTTCGAGTTCGAGTTCGAGTTCGAGTTCGAGTTCGAGTTCGAGTTCGAGTTCGAGTTCGAGTTCGAGTTCGAGTTCGAGTTCGAGTTCGAGTTCGAGTTCGAGTTCGAGTTCGAGTTCGAGTTCGAGTTCGAGTTCGAGTTCGAGTTCGAGTTCGAGTTCGAGTTCGAGTTCGAGTTCGAGTTCGAGTTCGAGTTCGAGTTCGAGTTCGAGTTCGAGTTCGAGTTCGAGTTCGAGTTCGAGTTCGAGTTCGAGTTCGAGTTCGAGTTCGAGTTCGAGTTCGAGTTCGAGTTCGAGTTCGAGTTCGAGTTCGAGTTCGAGTTCGAGTTCGAGTTCGAGTTCGAGTTCGAGTTCGAGTTCGAGTTCGAGTTCGAGTTCGAGTTCGAGTTCGAGTTCGAGTTCGAGTTCGAGTTCGAGTTCGAGTTCGAGTTCGAGTTCGAGTTCGAGTTCGAGTTCGAGTTCGAGTTCGAGTTCGAGTTCGAGTTCGAGTTCGAGTTCGAGTTCGAGTTCGAGTTCGAGTTCGAGTTCGAGTTCGAGTTCGAGTTCGAGTTCGAGTTCGAGTTCGAGTTCGAGTTCGAGTTCGAGTTCGAGTTCGAGTTCGAGTTCGAGTTCGAGTTCGAGTTCGAGTTCGAGTTCGAGTTCGAGTTCGAGTTCGAGTTCGAGTTCGAGTTCGAGTTCGAGTTCGAGTTCGAGTTCGAGTTCGAGTTCGAGTTCGAGTTCGAGTTCGAGTTCGAGTTCGAGTTCGAGTTCGAGTTCGAGTTCGAGTTCGAGTTCGAGTTCGAGTTCGAGTTCGAGTTCGAGTTCGAGTTCGAGTTCGAGTTCGAGTTCGAGTTCGAGTTCGAGTTCGAGTTCGAGTTCGAGTTCGAGTTCGAGTTCGAGTTCGAGTTCGAGTTCGAGTTCGAGTTCGAGTTCGAGTTCGAGTTCGAGTTCGAGTTCGAGTTCGAGTTCGAGTTCGAGTTCGAGTTCGAGTTCGAGTTCGAGTTCGAGTTCGAGTTCGAGTTCGAGTTCGAGTTCGAGTTCGAGTTCGAGTTCGAGTTCGAGTTCGAGTTCGAGTTCGAGTTCGAGTTCGAGTTCGAGTTCGAGTTCGAGTTCGAGTTCGAGTTCGAGTTCGAGTTCGAGTTCGAGTTCGAGTTCGAGTTCGAGTTCGAGTTCGAGTTCGAGTTCGAGTTCGAGTTCGAGTTCGAGTTCGAGTTCGAGTTCGAGTTCGAGTTCGAGTTCGAGTTCGAGTTCGAGTTCGAGTTCGAGTTCGAGTTCGAGTTCGAGTTCGAGTTCGAGTTCGAGTTCGAGTTCGAGTTCGAGTTCGAGTTCGAGTTCGAGTTCGAGTTCGAGTTCGAGTTCGAGTTCGAGTTCGAGTTCGAGTTCGAGTTCGAGTTCGAGTTCGAGTTCGAGTTCGAGTTCGAGTTCGAGTTCGAGTTCGAGTTCGAGTTCGAGTTCGAGTTCGAGTTCGAGTTCGAGTTCGAGTTCGAGTTCGAGTTCGAGTTCGAGTTCGAGTTCGAGTTCGAGTTCGAGTTCGAGTTCGAGTTCGAGTTCGAGTTCGAGTTCGAGTTCGAGTTCGAGTTCGAGTTCGAGTTCGAGTTCGAGTTCGAGTTCGAGTTCGAGTTCGAGTTCGAGTTCGAGTTCGAGTTCGAGTTCGAGTTCGAGTTCGAGTTCGAGTTCGAGTTCGAGTTCGAGTTCGAGTTCGAGTTCGAGTTCGAGTTCGAGTTCGAGTTCGAGTTCGAGTTCGAGTTCGAGTTCGAGTTCGAGTTCGAGTTCGAGTTCGAGTTCGAGTTCGAGTTCGAGTTCGAGTTCGAGTTCGAGTTCGAGTTCGAGTTCGAGTTCGAGTTCGAGTTCGAGTTCGAGTTCGAGTTCGAGTTCGAGTTCGAGTTCGAGTTCGAGTTCGAGTTCGAGTTCGAGTTCGAGTTCGAGTTCGAGTTCGAGTTCGAGTTCGAGTTCGAGTTCGAGTTCGAGTTCGAGTTCGAGTTCGAGTTCGAGTTCGAGTTCGAGTTCGAGTTCGAGTTCGAGTTCGAGTTCGAGTTCGAGTTCGAGTTCGAGTTCGAGTTCGAGTTCGAGTTCGAGTTCGAGTTCGAGTTCGAGTTCGAGTTCGAGTTCGAGTTCGAGTTCGAGTTCGAGTTCGAGTTCGAGTTCGAGTTCGAGTTCGAGTTCGAGTTCGAGTTCGAGTTCGAGTTCGAGTTCGAGTTCGAGTTCGAGTTCGAGTTCGAGTTCGAGTTCGAGTTCGAGTTCGAGTTCGAGTTCGAGTTCGAGTTCGAGTTCGAGTTCGAGTTCGAGTTCGAGTTCGAGTTCGAGTTCGAGTTCGAGTTCGAGTTCGAGTTCGAGTTCGAGTTCGAGTTCGAGTTCGAGTTCGAGTTCGAGTTCGAGTTCGAGTTCGAGTTCGAGTTCGAGTTCGAGTTCGAGTTCGAGTTCGAGTTCGAGTTCGAGTTCGAGTTCGAGTTCGAGTTCGAGTTCGAGTTCGAGTTCGAGTTCGAGTTCGAGTTCGAGTTCGAGTTCGAGTTCGAGTTCGAGTTCGAGTTCGAGTTCGAGTTCGAGTTCGAGTTCGAGTTCGAGTTCGAGTTCGAGTTCGAGTTCGAGTTCGAGTTCGAGTTCGAGTTCGAGTTCGAGTTCGAGTTCGAGTTCGAGTTCGAGTTCGAGTTCGAGTTCGAGTTCGAGTTCGAGTTCGAGTTCGAGTTCGAGTTCGAGTTCGAGTTCGAGTTCGAGTTCGAGTTCGAGTTCGAGTTCGAGTTCGAGTTCGAGTTCGAGTTCGAGTTCGAGTTCGAGTTCGAGTTCGAGTTCGAGTTCGAGTTCGAGTTCGAGTTCGAGTTCGAGTTCGAGTTCGAGTTCGAGTTCGAGTTCGAGTTCGAGTTCGAGTTCGAGTTCGAGTTCGAGTTCGAGTTCGAGTTCGAGTTCGAGTTCGAGTTCGAGTTCGAGTTCGAGTTCGAGTTCGAGTTCGAGTTCGAGTTCGAGTTCGAGTTCGAGTTCGAGTTCGAGTTCGAGTATGAAAATTACCTGCAGATTCGGCTTCATCTGTCTCCGTGTCTTGACGTCAATAGTTAGATGCTGCTGGCTAGTTCCGCCGTTCGTACTTGGTAGGTTTACTGTTCAGCTGTGTTTCTGAAAAGAAATATTTTGAATATTAAAGTAAAATTTTGGCCAGTTGAAAGTATAAGTACCTACCTACAGCGAGCGAAAACTGCGTTTTGACAAGTCTACTAGGTTTTGAGTTTCGACAGATTAAGGTTGGGTTGCAACTTTAAATATAACTACAATGCAAAATGTAAAATCTTTGGATAAAGTTAAATATGAAAATTACCTGCAGATTCGGCTTCATCTGTCTCCGTGTCTTGACGTCAATAGTTAGATGCTGGTGGCTAGTTCCGCCGTACGTACTTGGTAGGTTTACTGTTCAGCTCTGTTTCTGAAAAGAAATATTTTGAATATTAAAGTAAAATATTGGCCAGTTGAAAGTATAAGTACCTACAGCGAGCGAAAACTGCGTTTCGACAAGTCTACTGGGTTTTGAGTTTTGACAGATTATGGTTGGGTTGCAACTTTAAATATAATTACAATGCAAAATGTCAAATCTTTGGATAAAGTTAAATATGAAAATTACCTGCAGATTCGGCTTCATCTGTCTCGTCTTGACGTCAATAGTTAGATGCTGCTGGCTAGTTCCGCCGTACGTACTTGGTAGGTTTACTGTTCAGCTCTGTTTCTGAAAAGAAATATTTTGAATATTAAAGTAAAATTTTGGCCAGTTGAAAGTATAAGTACCTACCTACAGCGAGCGAAAACTGCGTTTCGACAAGTCTACTGGGTTTTGAGTTTCGACAGATTAAGGTTGGGTTGCAACTTTAAATATAACTACAATGCAAAATGTCAAATCTTTGGATAAAGTTAAATATGACAATTACCTGCCGATTCGGCTTCATCTGTCTCCGTGTCTTGACGTCAATTGTTAGATGCTGCTGGCTAGTTCCGCCGTTCGTACTTGGTAGGTTTACTGTTCAGCTCTGTTTCTGAAAAGAAATATTTTGAATATTAAAGTAAAATTTTGGCCAGTTGAAAGTATAATTACCTACCTACAGCGAGCGAAAACTGCGTTTTGACAAGTCTACTGGGTTTTGAGTTTCGACAGATTAAGGTTGGGTTGCAACTTTAAATATAACTACAATGCAAAATGTCAAATCTTTGGATAAAGTTAAATATGAAAATTACCCGCAGATTCGGCTTCATCTGTCTCCGTGTCTTGACGTCAATAGTTAGATGCTGCTGGCTAGTTCCGCCATTCGTACTTGGTAGGTTTACTGTTCAGCTCTGTTTCTGAAAAGAAATATTTTGAATATTAAAGTAAAATTTTGGCCAGTTGAAAGTATAAGTACCTACCTACAGCGAGCGAAAACTGCGTTTTGACAAGTCTACTGGGTTTTGAGTTTCGACAGATTAAGGTTGGGTTGCAACTTTAAATATAACTACAATGCAAAATGTCAAATCTTTGGATAAAGTTAAATATGAAAATTACCTGCAGATTCGGCTTCATCTGTCTCCGTGTCTTCACGTCAATAGTTAGATGGTGGTGGCTAGTTCCGCCGTACGTACTTGGTAGGTTTACTGTTCAGCTCTGTTTCTGAAAAGAAATATTTTGAATATTAAAGTAAAATATTGGCCAGTTGAAAGTATAAGTGCCTACAGCGAGCGAAGACTGCGTTTCGACAAGTCTACTGGGTTTTGAGTTTCGACAGATTAAGGTTGGGTTGCAACTTTAAATATAACTACAATGCAAAATGTCAAATCATTGGATAAAGTTAAATATGAAAATTACCTGCAGATTCGGCTTCATCTGTCTCCGTGTCCTGACGTCAATAGTTAGATGCTGGTGGCTAGTTCCGCCGTTCGTACTTGGTAGGTTTACTGTTCAGCTCTGTTTCTGAAAAGAAATATTTTGAATATTAAAGTAAAATTTTGGCCAGTTGAAAGTATAAGTACCTACCTACAGCGAGCGAAAACTGCATTTCGACTAGTCTACTGGGTTTTGAGTTTCGACAGATTAAGGTTTGGTTGCAACTTTAAATATAACTACAATGCAAAACGTCAAATCTTTGGATAAAGTAAAATATGAAAATTACCTGCAGATTCGGCTTCATCTGTCTCCGTGTCTTGACGTCAATTGTTAGATGCTGCTGGCTAGTTCCGCCGTTCGTACTTGGTAGGTTTACTGTTCAGCTCTGTTTCTGAAAAGAAATATTTTGAATATTACAGCTCTGTTTCTGAAAAGAAATATTTTGAATATTAAAGTAAAATATTGGCCAGTTGAAAGTATAAGTACCTACAGCGAGCGAAAACTGCGTTTCGACAAGTCTACTGGGTTTTGAGTTTCGACAGATTAAGGTTGGGTTGCAACTTTAAATATAACTACAATGCAAAATTGTCAAATCTTTGGATAAAGTTAAATATGAAAATTACCTGCAGATTCGGCTTCATCTGTCTCCGTGTCTTGACGTCAATAGTTAGATGCTGCTGGCTAGTTTCGCCGTTCGTACTTAGTAGGTTTACTGTTCAGCTCTGTTTCTGAAAAGAAATATTTTGAATATTAAAGTAAAATTTTGGCCAGTTGAAAGTATAAGTACCTACCTACAGCGAGCGAAAACTGCGTTTTGACAAGTCTACTGGGTTTTGAGTTTCGACAGATTAAGGTTGGGTTGCAACTTTAAATATAACTACAATGCAAAATGTCAAATCTTTGGATAAAGTTAAATATGAAAATTACCTGCAGATTCGGCTTTATCTGTCTCCGTGTCTTGACGTCAATAGTTAGATGCTGCTGGCTAGTTCCGCCGTACGTACTTGGTAGGTTTACTGTTCAGCTCTGTTTCTGAAAAGAAATATTTTGAATATTAAAGTAAAATATTGGCCAGTTGAAAGTACAAGTACCTACAGCGAGCGAAAACTGCGTTTCGACAAGTCTACTGGGTTTTGAGTTTCGACAGATTAAGGTTGGGTTGCAACTTTAAATATAACTACAATGCAAAATGTCAAATCTTTAGATAAAGTTAAATATGAAAATTACCTGCAGATTCGGCTTCATCTGTCTCAGTGTCTTGACGTCAATAGTTGCTGCTGGCTAGTTCCGCCGTACGTACTTGGTAGGTTTACTGTTCAGCTCTGTTTCTGAAAATAAATATTTTGAATATTAAAGTAACATTTTGGCCAGTTGAAAGTATAAGTACCTACCTACAGCGAGCGAAAACTGCGTTTCGACCAGTCTACTGGGTTTTGAGTTTCGACAGATTAAGGTTGGGTTGCAACTTTATATAACTACAATGCAAAATGTCAAATCTTTGGGTAAAGTTAAATATGAAAATTACCTGCAGATTCGGCTTCATCTGTCTCCGTGTCTTGACGTCAATAGTTAGATGCTGGTGGCTAGTTCCGCCGTACGTACTTTTGGTAGGTTTACTGTTCAGCTCTGTTTCTGAAAAGAAATATTTTGAATATTAAAGTAAAATATTGGCCAGTTGACAGTATAAGTACCTACAGCGAGCGAAAACTGCGTTTCGACAAGTCTACTGGGTTTTGAGTTTCGACAGATTAAGGTTGGGTTGCAACTTTAAATATAATTACAATGCAAAATGTCAAATCTTTGGATAAAGTTAAATATGAAAATTACCTGCAGATTCGGCTTCATCTGTCTCCGTGTCTTGACGTCAATTGTTAGATGCTGCTGGCTAGTTCCGCCGTTCGTACTTGGTAGGTTTACTGTTCAGCTCTGTTTCTGAAAAGAAATATTTTGAATATTAAAGTAAAATATTGGCCAGTTGAAAGTATAAGTACCTACAGCGAGCGAAAACTGCGTTTCGACAAGTCTACTGGGTTTTGAGTTTCGACAGATTAAGGTTGGGTTGCAACTTTAAATATAACTACAATGCAAAATGTCAAATCTTTGGATAAAGTTAAATATGAAAATTACCTGCAGATTCGGCTTCATCTGTCTCAGTGTCTTGACGTCAATAGTTAGATGCTGGTGGCTAGTTCCGCCGTACGTACTTGGTAGGTTTACTGTTCAGCTCTGTTTCTGAAAAGAAATATTTTGAATATTAAAGTAAAATATTGGCCAGTTGAAAGTATAAGTACCTACAGCGAGCGAAAACTGCGTTTCGACAAGTCTACTGGGTTTTGAGTATCGACAGATTAAGGTTGGGTTGCAACTTTAAATATAACTACAACGCAAAATGTCAAATCATTGGATAAAGTTAAATATGAAAATTACCTGCAGATTCGGCTTCATCTGTCTCCGTGTCTTGACGTCAATAGTTAGATGCTGGTGGCTAGTTCCGCCGTACGTACTTGGTAGGTTTACTGTTCAGCTCTGTTTCTGAAAAGAAATATTTTTAATATTAAAGTAAAATATTGGCCAGTTGAAAGTATAAGTACCTACAGCGAGCGAAAACTGCGTTTCGACAAGTCTACTGGGTTTTGAGTTTCGACAGATTAAGGTTGGGTTGCAACTTTAAATATAACTACAATGCAAAATGTCAAATCATTGGATAAAGTTAAATATGAAAATTAAAAGTAAAATATTGGCCAGTTGAAAGTATAAGTACCTACAGCGAGCGAAAACTGCGTTTCGACAAGTCTACTGGGTTTTGAGTTTCGACAGATTAAGGTTGGGTTGCAACTTTATATATAACTACAATGCAAAATGTCAAATCTTTGGATAAAGTTAAATATGAAAATTACCTGCAGATTCGGCTTTATCTGTCTCCGTGTCTTGACGTCAATAGTTAGATGCTGCTGGCTAGTTCCGCCGTACGTACTTGGTAGGTTTACTGTTCAGCTCTGTTTCTGAAAAGAAATATTTTGAATATTAAAGTAAAATATTGGCCAGTTGAAAGTACAAGTACCTACAGCGAGCGAAAACTGCGTTTCGACAAGTCTACTGGGTTTTGAGTTTCGACAGATTAAGGTTGGGTTGCAACTTTAAATATAACTACAATGCAAAATGTCAAATCTTTAGATAAAGTTAAATATGAAAATTACCTGCAGATTCGGCTTCATCTGTCTCAGTGTCTTGACGTCAATAGTTGCTGCTGGCTAGTTCCGCCGTACGTACTTGGTAGGTTTACTGTTCAGCTCTGTTTCTGAAAATAAATATTTTGAATATTAAAGTAAAATTTTGGCCAGTTGAAAGTATAAGTACCTACCTACAGCGAGCGAAAACTGCGTTTTGACCAGTCTACTGGGTTTTGAGTTTCGACAGATTAAGGTTGGGTTGCAACTTTATATAACTACAATGCAAAATGTCAAATCTTTGGGTAAAGTTAAATATGAAAATTACCTGCAGATTCGGCTTCATCTGTCTCCGTGTCTTGACGTCAATAGTTAGATGCTGGTGGCTAGTTCCGCCGTACGTACTTTTGGTAGGTTTACTGTTCAGCTCTGTTTCTGAAAAGAAATATTTTGAATATTAAAGTAAAATATTGGCCAGTTGACAGTATAAGTACCTACAGCGAGCGAAAACTGCGTTTCGACAAGTCTACTGGGTTTTGAGTTTCGACAGATTAAGGTTGGGTTGCAACTTTAAATATAATTACAATGCAAAATGTCAAATCTTTGGATAAAGTTAAATATGAAAATTACCTGCAGATTCGGCTTCATCTGTCTCCGTGTCTTGACGTCAATTGTTAGATGCTGCTGGCTAGTTCCGCCGTTCGTACTTGGTAGGTTTACTGTTCAGCTCTGTTTCTGAAAAGAAATATTTTGAATATTAAAGTAAAATATTGGCCAGTTGAAAGTATAAGTACCTACAGCGAGCGAAAACTGCGTTTCGACAAGTCTACTGGGTTTTGAGTTTCGACAGATTAAGGTTGGGTTGCAACTTTAAATATAACTACAATGCAAAATGTCAAATCTTTGGATAAAGTTAAATATGAAAATTACCTGCAGATTCGGCTTCATCTGTCTCAGTGTCTTGACGTCAATAGTTAGATGCTGGTGGCTAGTTCCGCCGTACGTACTTGGTAGGTTTACTGTTCAGCTCTGTTTCTGAAAAGAAATATTTTGAATATTAAAGTAAAATATTGGCCAGTTGAAAGTATAAGTACCTACAGCGAGCGAAAACTGCGTTTCGACAAGTCTACTGGGTTTTGAGTTTCGACAGATTAAGGTTGGGTTGCAACTTTAAATATAACTACAACGCAAAATGTCAAATCATTGGATAAAGTTAAATATGAAAATTACCTGCAGATTCGGCTTCATCTGTCTCCGTGTCTTGACGTCAATAGTTAGATGCTGGTGGCTAGTTCCGCCGTACGTACTTGGTAGGTTTACTGTTCAGCTCTGTTTCTGAAAAGAAATATTTTTAATATTAAAGTAAAATATTGGCCAGTTGAAAGTATAAGTACCTACAGCGAGCGAAAACTGCGTTTCGACAAGTCTACTGGGTTTTGAGTTTCGACAGATTAAGGTTGGGTTGCAACTTTAAATATAACTACAATGCAAAATGTCAAATCATTGGATAAAGTTAAATATGAAAATTAAAAGTAAAATATTGGCCAGTTGAAAGTATAAGTACCTACAGCGAGCGAAAACTGCGTTTCGACAAGTCTACTGGGTTTTGAGTTTCGACAGATTAAGGTTGGGTTGCAACTTTATATATAACTACAATGCAAAATGTCAAATCTTTGGATAAAGTTAAATATGAAAATTACCTGCAGATTCGGCTTCATCTGTCTCCGTGTCTTGACGTCAATTGTTAGATGCTGCTGGCTAGTTCCGCCGTTCGTACTTGGTAGGTTTACTGTTCAGCTCTGTTTCTGAAAAGAAATATTTTGAATATTAAAGTAAAATTTTGGCCAGTTGAAAGTATAAGTACCTACCTACAGTGAGCGAAAACTGCGTTTCGACAAGTCTACTGGGTTTTGAGTTTCGACAGATTAAGGTTGGGTTGCAACTTAAAATATAACTACAATGCAAAATGTCAAATCTTTGGATAAAGATAAATATGAAAATTACCTGCAGATTCGGCTTCATCTGTCTCCGTGTCTTGACGTCAATAGTTAGATGCTGCTGGCTAGTTCCGCCGTACGTACTTGGTAGGTTTACTGTTCAGCTCTGTTTCTGAAAAGAAATATTTTGAATATTAAAGTAAAATATTGGCCAGTTGAAAGTATAAGTGCCTACAGCGAGCGAAAACTGCGTTTCGACAAGTCTACTGGGTTTTGAGTTTCGACAGATTAAGGTTGGGTTGCAACTTTAAATATAACTACAATGCAAAATGTCAAGTCATTGGATAAAGTTAAATATGAAAATTACCTGCAGATTCGGCTTCATCTGTCTCCGTGTCTTGACGTCAATAGTTAGATGCTGGTGGCTAGTTCCGCCGTACGTACTTGGTAGGTTTACTGTTCAGCTCTGTTTCTGAAAAGAAATATTTTGAATATTAAATTAAAATATTGGCCAGTTGAAAGTATAAGTACCTACAGCGAGCGAAAACTGCGTTTCGACAAGTCTACTGGGTTTTGAGTTTCGACAGATTAAGGTTGGGTTGCAACTTTAAATATAACTACAATGCAAAATGTCAAATCTTTGGATAAAGTTAAATATGAAAATTACCTGCAGATTCGGCTTCATCTGTCTCCGTGTCTTGACGTCAATAGTTAGATGCTGGTGGCTAGTTCCGCCGTACGTACTTGGTAGGTTTACTGTTCAGCTCTGTTTCTGAAAAGAAATATTTTGAATATTAAAGTAAAATATTGGCCAGTTGAAAGTATAAGTACCTACAGCGAGCGAAAACTGCGTTTCGACAAGTCTACTGGGTTTTGAGTTTCGACAGATTAAGGTTGGGTTGCAACTTTATATAACTACAATGCAAAATGTCAAATCTTTGGGTAAAGTTAAATATGAAAATTACCTGCAGATTCGGCTTCATCTGTCTCCGTGTCTTGACGTCAATAGTTAGATGCTGCTGGCTAGTTCCGCCGTTCGTACTTGGTAGGTTTACTGTTCAGCTCTGTTTCTGAAAATAAATATTTTGAATATTAAAGTAAAATTTTGGCCAGTTGAATGTATAAGTACCTACCTACAGCGAGCGAAAACTGCGTTTCGACAAGTCTACTGGGTTTTGAGTTTCGACAGATTAAGGTTGGGTTGCAACTTTAAATATAACTACAATGCAAAATGTCAAATCTTTGGATAAAGTTAAATATGAAAATTACCTGCAGATTCGGCTTCATCTGTCTCAGTGTCTTGTCAATAGTTGCTGCTGGCTAGTTCCGCCGTACGTACTTGGTAGGTTTACTGTTCAGCTCTGTTTCTGAAAATAAATATTTTGAATATTAAAGTAAAATTTTGGCCAGTTGAAAGTATAAGTACCTACCTACAGCGAGCGAAAACTGCGTTTCGACCAGTCTACTGGGTTTTGAGTTTCGACAGATTAATGTTGGGTTGCAACTTTATATAACTACAATGCAAAATGTCAAATCTTTGGGTAAAGTTAAATATGAAAATTACCTGCAGATTCGGCTTCATCTGTCTCCGTGTCTTGACGTCAATAGTTAGATGCTGGTGGCTAGTTCCGCCGTACGTACTTTTGGTAGGTTTACTGTTCAGCTCTGTTTCTGAAAAGAAATATTTTGAATATTAAAGTAAAATATTGGCCAGTTGACAGTATAAGTACCTACAGCGAGCGAAAACTGCGTTTCGACAAGTCTACTGGGTTTTGAGTTTCGACAGATTAAGGTTGGGTTGCAACTTTAAATATAATTACAATGCAAAATGTCAAATCTTTGGATAAAGTTAAATATGAAAATTACCTGCAGATTCGGCTTCATCTGTCTCCGTGTCTTGACGTCAATTGTTAGATGCTGCTGGCTAGTTCCGCCGTTCGTACTTGGTAGGTTTACTGTTCAGCTCTGTTTCTGAAAAGAAATATTTTGAATATTAAAGTAAAATATTGGCCAGTTGAAAGTATAAGTACCTACAGCGAGCGAAAACTGCGTTTCGACAAGTCTACTGGGTTTTGAGTTTCGACAGATTAAGGTTGGGTTGCAACTTTAAATATAACTACAATGCAAAATGTCAAATCTTTGGATAAAGTTAAATATGAAAATTACCTGCAGATTCGGCTTCATCTGTCTCAGTGTCTTGACGTCAATAGTTAGATGCTGCTGGCTAGTTCCGCCGTACGTACTTGGTAGGTTTACTGTTCTGCTCTGTTTCTGAAAATAAATATTTTGAATATTAAAGTAAAATTTTGGCCAGTTGAAAGTATAAATACCTACCTACAGCGAGCGAAAACTGCGTTTCGACAAGTCTACTGGGTTTTGAGTTTCGACAGATTAAGGTTGGGTTGCAACTTTATATAACTACAATGCAAAATGTCAAATCTTTGGGTAAAGTTAAATATGAAAATTACCTGCAGATTCGGCTTCATCTGTCTCCGTGTCTTGACGTCAATAGTTAGATGCTGCTGGCTAGTTCCGCCGTACGTACTTGGTAGGTTTACTGTTCAGCTCTGTTTCTGAAAAGAAATATTTTGAATATTAAAGTAAAATATTGGCCAGTTGAAAGTACAAGTACCTACAGCTCTGTTTCTGAAAATAAATATTTTGAATATTAAAGTAAAATTTTGGCCAGTTGAAAGTATAAATACCTACCTACAGCGAGCGAAAACTGCGTTTCGACAAGTCTACTGGGTTTTGAGTTTCGACAGATTAAGGTTGGGTTGCAACTTTAAATATAACTACAATGCAAAATGTCAAATCTTTGGATAAAGTTAAATATGAAAATTACCTGCAGATTCGGCTTCATCTGTCTCCGTGTCTTGACGTCAATAGTTAGATGCTGGTGGCTAGTTCCGCCGTACGTACTTGGTAGGTTTACTGTTCAGCTCTGTTTCTGAAAAGAAATATTTTGAATATTAAAGTAAAATATTGGCCAGTTGAAAGTATAAGTACCTACAGCGAGCGAAAACTGCGTTTCGACAAGTCTACTGGGTTTTGAGTTTCGACAGATTAAGGTTGGGTTGCAACTTTAAATATAACTACAATGCAAAATGTCAAATCTTTGGATAAAGTTAAATATGAAAATTACCTGCAGATTCGGCTTCATCTGTCTCCGTGTCTTGACGTCAATAGTTAGATGCTGCTGGCTAGTTCCGCCGTTCGTACTTGGTAGGTTTACTGTTCAGCTGTGTTTCTGAAAAGAAATATTTTGAATATTAAAGTAAAATTTTGGCCAGTTGAAAGTATAAGTACCTACCTACAGCGAGCGAAAACTGCGTTTTGACAAGTCTACTGGGTTTTGAGTTTCGACAGATTAAGGTTGGGTTGCAACTTTAAATATAACTACAATGCAAAATGTCAAATCTTTGGATAAAATTAAATATGAAAATTACCTGCAGATTCGGCTTCATCTGTCTCCGTGTCTTGACGTCAATAGTTAGATGCTGGTGGCTAGTTCCGCCGTACGTACTTGGTAGGTTTACTGTTCAGCTCTGTTTCTGAAAAGAAATATTTTGAATATTAAAGTAAAATATTGGCCAGTTGAAAGTATAAGTACCTACAGCGAGCGAAAACTGCGTTTCGACAAGTCTACTGGGTTTTGAGTTTCGACAGATTAAGGTTGGGTTGCAACTTTAAATATAACTACAACGCAAAATGTCAAATCATTGGATAAAGTTAAATATGAAAATTACCTGCAGATTCGGCTTCATCTGTCTCCGTGTCTTGACGTCAATAGTTAGATGCTGGTGGCTAGTTCCGCCGTACGTACTTGGTAGGTTTACTGTTCAGCTCTGTTTCTGAATAGAAATATTTTTAATATTAAAGTAAAATATTGGCCAGTTGAAAGTATAAGTACCTACAGCGAGCGAAAACTGCGTTTCGACAAGTCTACTGGGTTTTGAGTTTCGACAGATTAAGGTTGGGTTGCAACTTTAAATATAACTACAATGCAAAATGTCAAATCATTGGATAAAGTTAAATATGAAAATTAAAAGTAAAATATTGGCCAGTTGATAGTATAAGTACCTACAGCGAGCGAAAACTGCGTTTCGACAAGTCTACTGGGTTTTGAGTTTCGACAGATTAAGGTTGGGTTGCAACTTTATATATAACTACAATGCAAAATGTCAAATCTTTGGATAAAGTTAAATATGAAAATTACCTGCAGATTCGGCTTCATCTGTCTCCGTGTCTTGACGTCAATTGTTAGATGCTGCTGGCTAGTTCCGCCGTTCGTACTTGGTAGGTTTACTGTTCAGCTCTGTTTCTGAAAAGAAATATTTTGAATATTAAAGTAAAATTTTGGCCAGTTGAAAGTATAAGTACCTACCTACAGTGAGCGAAAACTGCGTTTCGACAAGTCTACTGGGTTTTGAGTTTCGACAGATTAAGGTTGGGTTGCAACTTAAAATATAACTACAATGCAAAATGTCAAATCTTTGGATAAAGATAAATATGAAAATTACCTGCAGATTCGGCTTCATCTGTCTCCGTGTCTTGACGTCAATAGTTAGATGCTGCTGGCTAGTTCCGCCGTACGTACTTGGTAGGTTTACTGTTCAGCTCTGTTTCTGAAAAGAAATATTTTGAATATTAAAGTAAAATATTGGCCAGTTGAAAGTATAAGTGCCTACAGCGAGCGAAAACTGCGTTTCGACAAGTCTACTGGGTTTTGAGTTTCGACAGATTAAGGTTGGGTTGCAACTTTAAATATAACTACAATGCAAAATGTCAAGTCATTGGATAAAGTTAAATATGAAAATTACCTGCAGATTCGGCTTCATCTGTCTCCGTGTCTTGACGTCAATAGTTAGATGCTGGTGGCTAGTTCCGCCGTACGTACTTGGTAGGTTTACTGTTCAGCTCTGTTTCTGAAAAGAAATATTTTGAATATTAAATTAAAATATTGGCCAGTTGAAAGTATAAGTACCTACAGCGAGCGAAAACTGCGTTTCGACAAGTCTACTGGGTTTTGAGTTTCGACAGATTAAGGTTGGGTTGCAACTTTAAATATAACTACAATGCAAAATGTCAAATCTTTGGATAAAGTTAAATATGAAAATTACCTGCAGATTCGGCTTCATCTGTCTCCGTGTCTTGACGTCAATAGTTAGATGCTGCTGGCTAGTTCCGCCGTTCGTACTTGGTAGGTTTACTGTTCAGCTGTGTTTCTGAAAAGAAATATTTTGAATATTAAAGTAAAATTTTGGCCAGTTGAAAGTATAAGTACCTACCTACAGCGAGCGAAAACTGCGTTTCGACAAGTCTACTGGGTTTTGAGTTTCGACAGATTAAGGTTGGGTTGCAACTTTATATAACTACAATGCAAAATGTCAAATCTTTGGGTAAAGTTAAATATGAAAATTACCTGCAGATTCGGCTTCATCTGTCTCCGTGTCTTGACGTCAATAGTTAGATGCTGCTGGCTAGTTCCGCCGTTCGTACTTGGTAGGTTTACTGTTCAGCTCTGTTTCTGAAAATAAATATTTTGAATATTAAAGTAAAATTTTGGCCAGTTGAAAGTATAAGTACCTACCTACAGCGAGCGAAAACTGCGTTTCGACAAGTCTACTGGGTTTTGAGTTTCGACAGATTAAGGTTGGGTTGCAACTTTAAATATAACTACAATGCAAAATGTCAAATCTTTGGATAAAGTTAAATATGAAAATTACCTGCAGATTCGGCTTCATCTGTCTCCGTGTCTTGACGTCAATTGTTAGATGCTGCTGGCTAGTTCCGCCGTTCGTACTTGGTAGGTTTACTGTTCAGCTCTGTTTCTGAAAAGAAATATTTTGAATATTGAAGTAAAATTTTGGCCAGTTGAAAGTATAAGTACCTGCCTACAGCGAGCGAAAACTGCGTTTCGACAAGTCTACTGGGTTTTGAGTTTCGACAGATTAAGGTTGGGTTGCAACTTTAAATATAACTACAATGCAAAATGTAAAATCTTTGGATAAAGTTAAATATGAAAATTACCTGCAGATTCGGCTTCATCTGTCTCCGTGTCTTGACGTCAATAGTTAGATGCTGGTGGCTAGTTCCGCCGTACGTACTTGGTAGGTTTACTGTTCAGCTCTGTTTCTGAAAAGAAATATTTTGAATATTAAAGTAAAATATTGGCCAGTTGAAAGTATAAGTACCTACAGCGAGCGAAAACTGCGTTTCGACAAGTCTACTGGGTTTTGAGTTTTGACAGATTAAGGTTGGGTTGCAACTTTAAATATAATTACAATGCAAAATGTCAAATCTTTGGATAAAGTTAAATATGAAAATTACCTGCAGATTCGGCTTCATCTGTCTCGTCTTGACGTCAATAGTTAGATGCTGCTGGCTAGTTCCGCCGTACGTACTTGGTAGGTTTACTGTTCAGCTCTGTTTCTGAAAAGAAATATTTTGAATATTAAAGTAAAATTTTGGCCAGTTGAAAGTATAAGTACCTACCTACAGCGAGCGAAAACTGCGTTTCGACAAGTCTACTGGGTTTTGAGTTTCGACAGATTAAGGTTGGGTTGCAACTTTAAATATAACTACAATGCAAAATGTCAAATCTTTGGATAAAGTTAAATATGACAATTACCTGCCGATTCGGCTTCATCTGTCTCCGTGTCTTGACGTCAATTGTTAGATGCTGCTGGCTAGTTCCGCCGTTCGTACTTGGTAGGTTTACTGTTCAGCTCTGTTTCTGAAAAGAAATATTTTGAATATTAAAGTAAAATATTGGCCAGTTGAAAGTACAAGTACCTACAGCGAGCGAAAACTGCGTTTCGACAAGTCTACTGGGTTTTGAGTTTCGACAGATTAAGGTTGGGTTGCAACTTTAAATATAACTACAATGCAAAATGTCAAATCTTTAGATAAAGTTAAATATGAAAATTACCTGCAGATTCGGCTTCATCTGTCTCAGTGTCTTGACGTCAATAGTTGCTGCTGGCTAGTTCCGCCGTACGTACTTGGTAGGTTTACTGTTCAGCTCTGTTTCTGAAAATAAATATTTTGAATATTAAAGTAAAATTTTGGCCAGTTGAAAGTATAAGTACCTACCTACAGCGAGCGAAAACTGCGTTTTGACCAGTCTACTGGGT
Source organism: Polyommatus icarus (assembly GCA_937595015.1). NCBI lineage: Eukaryota > Metazoa > Arthropoda > Insecta > Lepidoptera > Lycaenidae > Polyommatus > Polyommatus icarus. The sequence goes on along the minus strand of OW569336.1, from coordinate 8,046,039 downwards.
TTTGAGTTTCGACAGATTAAGGTTGGGTTGCAACTTTATATAACTACAATGCAAAATGTCAAATCTTTGGGTAAAGTTAAATATGAAAATTACCTGCAGATTCGGCTTCATCTGTCTCCGTGTCTTGACGTCAATAGTTAGATGCTGGTGGCTAGTTCCGCCGTACGTACTTTTGGTAGGTTTACTGTTCAGCTCTGTTTCTGAAAAGAAATATTTTGAATATTAAAGTAAAATATTGGCCAGTTGACAGTATAAGTACCTACAGCGAGCGAAAACTGCGTTTCGACAAGTCTACTGGGTTTTGAGTTTCGACAGATTAAGGTTGGGTTGCAACTTTAAATATAATTACAATGCAAAATGTCAAATCTTTGGATAAAGTTAAATATGAAAATTACCTGCAGATTCGGCTTCATCTGTCTCCGTGTCTTGACGTCAATTGTTAGATGCTGCTGGCTAGTTCCGCCGTTCGTACTTGGTAGGTTTACTGTTCAGCTCTGTTTCTGAAAAGAAATATTTTGAATATTAAAGTAAAATATTGGCCAGTTGAAAGTATAAGTACCTACAGCGAGCGAAAACTGCGTTTCGACAAGTCTACTGGGTTTTGAGTTTCGACAGATTAAGGTTGGGTTGCAACTTTAAATATAACTACAATGCAAAATGTCAAATCTTTGGATAAAGTTAAATATGAAAATTACCTGCAGATTCGGCTTCATCTGTCTCAGTGTCTTGACGTCAATAGTTAGATGCTGGTGGCTAGTTCCGCCGTACGTACTTGGTAGGTTTACTGTTCAGCTCTGTTTCTGAAAAGAAATATTTTGAATATTAAAGTAAAATATTGGCCAGTTGAAAGTATAAGTACCTACAGCGAGCGAAAACTGCGTTTCGACAAGTCTACTGGGTTTTGAGTTTCGACAGATTAAGGTTGGGTTGCAACTTTAAATATAACTACAACGCAAAATGTCAAATCATTGGATAAAGTTAAATATGAAAATTACCTGCAGATTCGGCTTCATCTGTCTCCGTGTCTTGACGTCAATAGTTAGATGCTGGTGGCTAGTTCCGCCGTACGTACTTGGTAGGTTTACTGTTCAGCTCTGTTTCTGAAAAGAAATATTTTTAATATTAAAGTAAAATATTGGCCAGTTGAAAGTATAAGTACCTACAGCGAGCGAAAACTGCGTTTCGACAAGTCTACTGGGTTTTGAGTTTCGACAGATTAAGGTTGGGTTGCAACTTTAAATATAACTACAATGCAAAATGTCAAATCATTGGATAAAGTTAAATATGAAAATTAAAAGTAAAATATTGGCCAGTTGAAATTATAAGTACCTACAGCGAGCGAAAACTGCGTTTCGACAAGTCTACTGGGTTTTGAGTTTCGACAGATTAAGGTTGGGTTGCAACTTTATATATAACTACAATGCAAAATGTCAAATCTTTGGATAAAGTTAAATATGAAAATTACCTGCAGATTCGGCTTCATCTGTCTCCGTGTCTTGACGTCAATTGTTAGATGCTGCTGGCTAGTTCCGCCGTTCGTACTTGGTAGGTTTACTGTTCAGCTCTGTTTCTGAAAAGAAATATTTTGAATATTAAAGTAAAATTTTGGCCAGTTGAAAGTATAAGTACCTACCTACAGTGAGCGAAAACTGCGTTTCGACAAGTCTACTGGGTTTTGAGTTTCGACAGATTAAGGTTGGGTTGCAACTTAAAATATAACTACAATGCAAAATGTCAAATCTTTGGATAAAGATAAATATGAAAATTACCTGCAGATTCGGCTTCATCTGTCTCCGTGTCTTGACGTCAATAGTTAGATGCTGCTGGCTAGTTCCGCCGTACGTACTTGGTAGGTTTACTGTTCAGCTCTGTTTCTGAAAAGAAATATTTTGAATATTAAAGTAAAAGATTGGCCAGTTGAAAGTATAAGTGCCTACAGCGAGCGAAAACTGCGTTTCGACAAGTCTACTGGGTTTTGAGTTTCGACAGATTAAGGTTGGGTTGCAACTTTAAATATAACTACAATGCAAAATGTCAAGTCATTGGATAAAGTTAAATATGAAAATTACCTGCAGATTCGGCTTCATCTGTCTCCGTGTCTTGACGTCAATAGTTAGATGCTGGTGGCTAGTTCCGCCGTACGTACTTGGTAGGTTTACTGTTCAGCTCTGTTTCTGAAAAGAAATATTTTGAATATTAAATTAAAATATTGGCCAGTTGAAAGTATAAGTACCTACAGCGAGCGAAAACTGCGTTTCGACAAGTCTACTGGGTTTTGAGTTTCGACAGATTAAGGTTGGGTTGCAACTTTAAATATAACTACAATGCAAAATGTCAAATCTTTGGATAAAGTTAAATATGAAAATTACCTGCAGATTCGGCTTCATCTGTCTCCGTGTCTTGACGTCAATAGTTAGATGCTGGTGGCTAGTTCCGCCGTACGTACTTGGTAGGTTTACTGTTCAGCTCTGTTTCTGAAAAGAAATATTTTGAATATTAAAGTAAAATATTGGCCAGTTGAAAGTATAAGTACCTACAGCGAGCGAAAACTGCGTTTCGACAAGTCTACTGGGTTTTGAGTTTCGACAGATTAAGGTTGGGTTGCAACTTTATATAACTACAATGCAAAATGTCAAATCTTTGGGTAAAGTTAAATATGAAAATTACCTGCAGATTCGGCTTCATCTGTCTCCGTGTCTTGACGTCAATAGTTAGATGCTGCTGGCTAGTTCCGCCGTTCGTACTTGGTAGGTTTACTGTTCAGCTCTGTTTCTGAAAATAAATATTTTGAATATTAAAGTAAAATTTTGGCCAGTTGAATGTATAAGTACCTACCTACAGCGAGCGAAAACTGCGTTTCGACAAGTCTACTGGGTTTTGAGTTTCGACAGATTAAGGTTGGGTTGCAACTTTAAATATAACTACAATGCAAAATGTCAAATCTTTGGATAAAGTTAAATATGAAAATTACCTGCAGATTCGGCTTCATCTGTCTCAGTGTCTTGTCAATAGTTGCTGCTGGCTAGTTCCGCCGTACGTACTTGGTAGGTTTACTGTTCAGCTCTGTTTCTGAAAATAAATATTTTGAATATTAAAGTAAAATTTTGGCCAGTTGAAAGTATAAGTACCTACCTACAGCGAGCGAAAACTGCGTTTCGACCAGTCTACTGGGTTTTGAGTTTCGACAGATTAATGTTGGGTTGCAACTTTATATAACTACAATGCAAAATGTCAAATCTTTGGGTAAAGTTAAATATGAAAATTACCTGCAGATTCGGCTTCATCTGTCTCCGTGTCTTGACGTCAATAGTTAGATGCTGGTGGCTAGTTCCGCCGTACGTACTTTTGGTAGGTTTACTGTTCAGCTCTGTTTCTGAAAAGAAATATTTTGAATATTAAAGTAAAATATTGGCCAGTTGACAGTATAAGTACCTACAGCGAGCGAAAACTGCGTTTCGACAAGTCTACTGGGTTTTGAGTTTCGACAGATTAAGGTTGGGTTGCAACTTTAAATATAATTACAATGCAAAATGTCAAATCTTTGGATAAAGTTAAATATGAAAATTACCTGCAGATTCGGCTTCATCTGTCTCCGTGTCTTGACGTCAATTGTTAGATGCTGCTGGCTAGTTCCGCCGTTCGTACTTGGTAGGTTTACTGTTCAGCTCTGTTTCTGAAAAGAAATATTTTGAATATTAAAGTAAAATATTGGCCAGTTGAAAGTATAAGTACCTACAGCGAGCGAAAACTGCGTTTCGACAAGTCTACTGGGTTTTGAGTTTCGACAGATTAAGGTTGGGTTGCAACTTTAAATATAACTACAATGCAAAATGTCAAATCTTTGGATAAAGTTAAATATGAAAATTACCTGCAGATTCGGCTTCATCTGTCTCAGTGTCTTGACGTCAATAGTTAGATGCTGCTGGCTAGTTCCGCCGTACGTACTTGGTAGGTTTACTGTTCTGCTCTGTTTCTGAAAATAAATATTTTGAATATTAAAGTAAAATTTTGGCCAGTTGAAAGTATAAATACCTACCTACAGCGAGCGAAAACTGCGTTTCGACAAGTCTACTGGGTTTTGAGTTTCGACAGATTAAGGTTGGGTTGCAACTTTATATAACTACAATGCAAAATGTCAAATCTTTGGGTAAAGTTAAATATGAAAATTACCTGCAGATTCGGCTTCATCTGTCTCCGTGTCTTGACGTCAATAGTTAGATGCTGCTGGCTAGTTCCGCCGTTCGTACTTGGTAGGTTTACTGTTCAGCTCTGTTTCTGAAAATAAATATTTTGAATATTAAAGTAAAATTTTGGCCAGTTGAATGTATAAGTACCTACCTACAGCGAGCGAAAACTGCGTTTCGACAAGTCTACTGGGTTTTGAGTTTCGACAGATTAAGGTTGGGTTGCAACTTTAAATATAACTACAATGCAAAATGTCAAATCTTTGGATAAAGTTAAATATGAAAATTACCTGCAGATTCGGCTTCATCTGTCTCCGTGTCTTGACGTCAATTGTTAGATGCTGCTGGCTAGTTCCGCCGTTCGTACTTGGTAGGTTTACTGTTCAGCTCTGTTTCTGAAAAGAAATATTTTGAATATTAAAGTAAAATTTTGGCCAGTTGAAAATAAAAGTACCTGCCTACAGCGAGCGAAAACTGCGTTTCGACAAGTCTACTGGGTTTTGAGTTTCGACAGATTAAGGTTGGGTTGCAACTTTAAATATAACTACAATGCAAAATGTCAAATCTTTGGATAAAGTTAAATATGAAAATTACCTGCAGATTCGGCTTCATCTGTCTCAGTGTCTTGACGTCAATAGTTAGATGCTGCTGGCTAGTTCCGCCGTACGTACTTGGTAGGTTTACTGTTCAGCTCTGTTTCTGAAAAGAAATATTTTGAATATTAAAGTAAAATATTGGCCAGTTGAAAGTACAAGTACCTACAGCTCTGTTTCTGAAAATAAATATTTTGAATATTAAAGTAAAATTTTGGCCAGTTGAAAGTATAAATACCTACCTACAGCGAGCGAAAACTGCGTTTCGACAAGTCTACTGGGTTTTGAGTTTCGACAGATTAAGGTTGGGTTGCAACTTTAAATATAACTACAATGCAAAATGTCAAATCTTTGGATAAAGTTAAATATGAAAATTACCTGCAGATTCGGCTTCATCTGTCTCCGTGTCTTGACGTCAATAGTTAGATGCTGGTGGCTAGTTCCGCCGTACGTACTTGGTAGGTTTACTGTTCAGCTCTGTTTCTGAAAAGAAATATTTTGAATATTAAAGTAAAATATTGGCCAGTTGAAAGTATAAGTACCTACAGCGAGCGAAAACTGCGTTTCGACAAGTCTACTGGGTTTTGAGTTTTGACAGATTAAGGTTGGGTTGCAACTTTAAATATAACTACAATGCAAAATGTCAAATCTTTGGATAAAGTTAAATATGAAAATTACCTGCAGATTCGGCTTCATCTGTCTCCGTGTCTTGACGTCAATAGTTAGATGCTGCTGGCTAGTTCCGCCGTTCGTACTTGGTAGGTTTACTGTTCAGCTGTGTTTCTGAAAAGAAATATTTTGAATATTAAAGTAAAATTTTGGCCAGTTGAAAGTATAAGTACCTACCTACAGCGAGCGAAAACTGCGTTTTGACAAGTCTACTGGGTTTTGAGTTTCGACAGATTAAGGTTGGGTTGCAACTTTAAATATAACTACAATGCAAAATGTCAAATCTTTGGATAAAATTAAATATGAAAATTACCTGCAGATTCGGCTTCATCTGTCTCCGTGTCTTGACGTCAATAGTTAGATGCTGGTGGCTAGTTCCGCCGTACGTACTTGGTAGGTTTACTGTTCAGCTCTGTTTCTGAAAAGAAATATTTTGAATATTAAAGTAAAATATTGGCCAGTTGAAAGTATAAGTACCTACAGCGAGCGAAAACTGCGTTTCGACAAGTCTACTGGGTTTTGAGTTTCGACAGATTAAGGTTGGGTTGCAACTTTAAATATAACTACAATGCAAAATGTCAAATCATTGGATAAAGTTAAATATGAAAATTAAAAGTAAAATATTGGCCAGTTGAAAGTATAAGTACCTACAGCGAGCGAAAACTGCGTTTCGACAAGTCTACTGGGTTTTGAGTTTCGACAGATTAAGGTTGGGTTGCAACTTTAAATATAACTACAACGCAAAATGTCAAATCATTGGATAAAGTTAAATATGAAAATTACCTGCAGATTCGGCTTCATCTGTCTCCGTGTCTTGACGTCAATAGTTAGATGCTGGTGGCTAGTTCCGCCGTACGTACTTGGTAGGTTTACTGTTCAGCTCTGTTTCTGAAAAGAAATATTTTTAATATTAAAGTAAAATATTGGCCAGTTGAAAGTATAAGTACCTACAGCGAGCGAAAACTGCGTTTCGACAAGTCTACTGGGTTTTGAGTTTCGACAGATTAAGGTTGGGTTGCAACTTTAAATATAACTACAATGCAAAATGTCAAATCATTGGATAAAGTTAAATATGAAAATTAAAAGTAAAATATTGGCCAGTTGAAAGTATAAGTACCTACAGCGAGCGAAAACTGCGTTTCGACAAGTCTACTGGGTTTTGAGTTTCGACAGATTAAGGTTGGGTTGCAACTTTATATATAACTACAATGCAAAATGTCAAATCTTTGGATAAAGTTAAATATGAAAATTACCTGCAGATTCGGCTTCATCTGTCTCAGTGTCTTGACGTCAATAGTTGCTGCTGGCTAGTTCCGCCGTACGTACTTGGTAGGTTTACTGTTCAGCTCTGTTTCTGAAAATAAATATTTTGAATATTAAAGTAAAATTTTGGCCAGTTGAAAGTATAAGTACCTACCTACAGCGAGCGAAAACTGCGTTTTGACCAGTCTACTGGGTTTTGAGTTTCGACAGATTAAGGTTGGGTTGCAACTTTATATAACTACAATGCAAAATGTCAAATCTTTGGGTAAAGTTAAATATGAAAATTACCTGCAGATTCGGCTTCATCTGTCTCCGTGTCTTGACGTCAATAGTTAGATGCTGGTGGCTAGTTCCGCCGTACGTACTTTTGGTAGGTTTACTGTTCAGCTCTGTTTCTGAAAAGAAATATTTTGAATATTAAAGTAAAATATTGGCCAGTTGACAGTATAAGTACCTACAGCGAGCGAAAACTGCGTTTCGACAAGTCTACTGGGTTTTGAGTTTCGACAGATTAAGGTTGGGTTGCAACTTTAAATATAATTACAATGCAAAATGTCAAATCTTTGGATAAAGTTAAATATGAAAATTACCTGCAGATTCGGCTTCATCTGTCTCCGTGTCTTGACGTCAATTGTTAGATGCTGCTGGCTAGTTCCGCCGTTCGTACTTGGTAGGTTTACTGTTCAGCTCTGTTTCTGAAAAGAAATATTTTGAATATTAAAGTAAAATATTGGCCAGTTGAAAGTATAAGTACCTACAGCGAGCGAAAACTGCGTTTCGACAAGTCTACTGGGTTTTGAGTTTCGACAGATTAAGGTTGGGTTGCAACTTTAAATATAATTACAATGCAAAATGTCAAATCTTTGGATAAAGTTAAATATGAAAATTACCTGCAGATTCGGCTTCATCTGTCTCAGTGTCTTGACGTCAATAGTTAGATGCTGGTGGCTAGTTCCGCCGTACGTACTTGGTAGGTTTACTGTTCAGCTCTGTTTCTGAAAAGAAATATTTTGAATATTAAAGTAAAATATTGGCCAGTTGAAAGTATAAGTACCTACAGCGAGCGAAAACTGCGTTTCGACAAGTCTACTGGGTTTTGAGTTTCGACAGATTAAGGTTGGGTTGCAACTTTAAATATAACTACAACGCAAAATGTCAAATCATTGGATAAAGTTAAATATGAAAATTACCTGCAGATTCGGCTTCATCTGTCTCAGTGTCTTGACGTCAATAGTTAGATGCTGGTGGCTAGTTCCGCCGTACGTACTTGGTAGGTTTACTGTTCAGCTCTGTTTCTGAAAAGAAATATTTTTAATATTAAAGTAAAATATTGGCCAGTTGAAAGTATAAGTACCTACAGCGAGCGAAAACTGCGTTTCGACAAGTCTACTGGGTTTTGAGTTTCGACAGATTAAGGTTGGGTTGCAACTTTAAATATAACTACAATGCAAAATGTCAAATCATTGGATAAAGTTAAATATGAAAATTAAAAGTAAAATATTGGCCAGTTGAAAGTATAAGTACCTACAGCGAGCGAAAACTGCGTTTCGACAAGTCTACTGGGTTTTGAGTTTCGACAGATTAAGGTTGGGTTGCAACTTTATATATAACTACAATGCAAAATGTCAAATCTTTGGATAAAGTTAAATATGAAAATTACCTGCAGATTCGGCTTCATCTGTCTCCGTGTCTTGACGTCAATTGTTAGATGCTGCTGGCTAGTTCCGCCGTTCGTACTTGGTAGGTTTACTGTTCAGCTCTGTTTCTGAAAAGAAATATTTTGAATATTAAAGTAAAATTTTGGCCAGTTGAAAGTATAAGTACCTACCTACAGTGAGCGAAAACTGCGTTTCGACAAGTCTACTGGGTTTTGAGTTTCGACAGATTAAGGTTGGGTTGCAACTTAAAATATAACTACAATGCAAAATGTCAAATCTTTGGATAAAGATAAATATGAAAATTACCTGCAGATTCGGCTTCATCTGTCTCCGTGTCTTGACGTCAATAGTTAGATGCTGCTGGCTAGTTCCGCCGTACGTACTTGGTAGGTTTACTGTTCAGCTCTGTTTCTGAAAAGAAATATTTTGAATATTAAAGTAAAAGATTGGCCAGTTGAAAGTATAAGTGCCTACAGCGAGCGAAAACTGCGTTTCGACAAGTCTACTGGGTTTTGAGTTTCGACAGATTAAGGTTGGGTTGCAACTTTAAATATAACTACAATGCAAAATGTCAAGTCATTGGATAAAGTTAAATATGAAAATTACCTGCAGATTCGGCTTCATCTGTCTCCGTGTCTTGACGTCAATAGTTAGATGCTGGTGGCTAGTTCCGCCGTACGTACTTGGTAGGTTTACTGTTCAGCTCTGTTTCTGAAAAGAAATATTTTGAATATTAAATTAAAATATTGGCCAGTTGAAAGTATAAGTACCTACAGCGAGCGAAAACTGCGTTTCGACAAGTCTACTGGGTTTTGAGTTTCGACAGATTAAGGTTGGGTTGCAACTTTAAATATAACTACAATGCAAAATGTCAAATCTTTGGATAAAGTTAAATATGAAAATTACCTGCAGATTCGGCTTCATCTGTCTCCGTGTCTTGACGTCAATAGTTAGATGCTGGTGGCTAGTTCCGCCGTACGTACTTGGTAGGTTTACTGTTCAGCTCTGTTTCTGAAAAGAAATATTTTGAATATTAAAGTAAAATATTGGCCAGTTGAAAGTATAAGTACCTACAGCGAGCGAAAACTGCGTTTCGACAAGTCTACTGGGTTTTGAGTTTCGACAGATTAAGGTTGGGTTGCAACTTTATATAACTACAATGCAAAATGTCAAATCTTTGGGTAAAGTTAAATATGAAAATTACCTGCAGATTCGGCTTCATCTGTCTCCGTGTCTTGACGTCAATAGTTAGATGCTGCTGGCTAGTTCCGCCGTTCGTACTTGGTAGGTTTACTGTTCAGCTCTGTTTCTGAAAATAAATATTTTGAATATTAAAGTAAAATTTTGGCCAGTTGAATGTATAAGTACCTACCTACAGCGAGCGAAAACTGCGTTTCGACAAGTCTACTGGGTTTTGAGTTTCGACAGATTAAGGTTGGGTTGCAACTTTAAATATAACTACAATGCAAAATGTCAAATCTTTGGATAAAGTTAAATATGAAAATTACCTGCAGATTCGGCTTCATCTGTCTCAGTGTCTTGTCAATAGTTGCTGCTGGCTAGTTCCGCCGTACGTACTTGGTAGGTTTACTGTTCAGCTCTGTTTCTGAAAATAAATATTTTGAATATTAAAGTAAAATTTTGGCCAGTTGAAAGTATAAGTACCTACCTACAGCGAGCGAAAACTGCGTTTCGACAAGTCTACTGGGTTTTGAGTTTCGACAGATTAATGTTGGGTTGCAACTTTATATAACTACAATGCAAAATGTCAAATCTTTGGGTAAAGTTAAATATGAAAATTACCTGCAGATTCGGCTTCATCTGTCTCCGTGTCTTGACGTCAATAGTTAGATGCTGGTGGCTAGTTCCGCCGTACGTACTTTTGGTAGGTTTACTGTTCAGCTCTGTTTCTGAAAAGAAATATTTTGAATATTAAAGTAAAATATTGGCCAGTTGACAGTATAAGTACCTACAGCGAGCGAAAACTGCGTTTCGACAAGTCTACTGGGTTTTGAGTTTCGACAGATTAAGGTTGGGTTGCAACTTTAAATATAACTACAATGCAAAATGTCAAATCTTTGGATAAAGTTAAATATGAAAATTACCTGCAGATTCGGCTTCATCTGTCTCCGTGTCTTGACGTCAATTGTTAGATGCTGCTGGCTAGTTCCGCCGTTCGTACTTGGTAGGTTTACTGTTCAGCTCTGTTTCTGAAAAGAAATATTTTGAATATTAAAGTAAAATATTGGCCAGTTGAAAGTATAAGTACCTACAGCGAGCGAAAACTGCGTTTCGACAAGTCTACTGGGTTTTGAGTTTCGACAGATTAAGGTTGGGTTGCAACTTTAAATATAACTACAATGCAAAATGTCAAATCTTTGGATAAAGTTAAATATGAAAATTACCTGCAGATTCGGCTTCATCTGTCTCAGTGTCTTGACGTCAATAGTTAGATGCTGCTGGCTAGTTCCGCCGTACGTACTTGGTAGGTTTACTGTTCTGCTCTGTTTCTGAAAATAAATATTTTGAATATTAAAGTAAAATTTTGGCCAGTTGAAAGTATAAATACCTACCTACAGCGAGCGAAAACTGCGTTTCGACAAGTCTACTGGGTTTTGAGTTTCGACAGATTAAGGTTGGGTTGCAACTTTATATAACTACAATGCAAAATTTCAAATCTTTGGGTAAAGTTAAATATGAAAATTACCTGCAGATTCGGCTTCATCTGTCTCCGTGTCTTGACGTCAATAGTTAGATGCTGCTGGCTAGTTCCGCCGTTCGTACTTGGTAGGTTTACTGTTCAGCTCTGTTTCTGAAAATAAATATTTTGAATATTAAAGTAAAATTTTGGCCAGTTGAATGTATAAGTACCTACCTACAGCGAGCGAAAACTGCGTTTCGACAAGTCTACTGGGTTTTGAGTTTCGACAGATTAAGGGTGGGTTGCAACTTTAAATATAACTACAATGCAAAATGTCAAATCTTTGGATAAAGTTAAATATGAAAATTACCTGCAGATTCGGCTTCATCTGTCTCCGTGTCTTGACGTCAATTGTTAGATGCTGCTGGCTAGTTCCGCCGTTCGTACTTGGTAGGTTTACTGTTCAGCTCTGTTTCTGAAAAGAAATATTTTGAATATTGAAGTAAAATTTTGGCCAGTTGAAAGTATAAGTACCTGCCTACAGCGAGCGAAAACTGCGTTTCGACAAGTCTACTGGGTTTTGAGTTTCGACAGATTAAGGTTGGGTTGCAACTTTAAATATAACTACAATGCAAAATGTCAAATCTTTGGATAAAGTTAAATATGAAAATTACCTGCAGATTCGGCTTCATCTGTCTCAGTGTCTTGACGTCAATAGTTAGATGCTGCTGGCTAGTTCCGCCGTACGTACTTGGTAGGTTTACTGTTCAGCTCTGTTTCTGAAAAGAAATATTTTGAATATTAAAGTAAAATATTGGCCAGTTGAAAGTACAAGTACCTACAGCTCTGTTTCTGAAAAGAAATATTTTGAATATTAAAGTAAAATATTGGCCAGTTGAAAGTATAAGTACCTACAGCGAGCGAAAACTGCGTTTCGACAAGTCTACTGGGTTTTGAGTTTCGACAGATTAAGGTTGGGTTGCAACTTTAAATATAACTACAATGCAAAATGTCAAATCTTTGGATAAAGTTAAATATGAAAATTACCTGCAGATTCGGCTTCATCTGTCTCCGTGTCTTGACGTCAATAGTTAGATGCTGCTGGCTAGTTCCGCCGTTCGTACTTGGTAGGTTTACTGTTCAGCTGTGTTTCTGAAAAGAAATATTTTGAATATTAAAGTAAAATTTTGGCCAGTTGAAAGTATAAGTACCTACCTACAGCGAGCGAAAACTGCGTTTTGACAAGTCTACTGGGTTTTGAGTTTCGACAGATTAAGGTTGGGTTGCAACTTTAAATATAACTACAACGCAAAATGTCAAATCATTGGATAAAGTTAAATATGAAAATTACCTGCAGATTCGGCTTCATCTGTCTCCGTGTCTTGACGTCAATAGTTAGATGCTGGTGGCTAGTTCCGCCGTACGTACTTGGTAGGTTTACTGTTCAGCTCTGTTTCTGAAAAGAAATATTTTTAATATTAAAGTAAAATATTGGCCAGTTGAAAGTATAAGTACCTACAGCGAGCGAAAACTGCGTTTCGACAAGTCTACTGGGTTTTGAGTTTCGACAGATTAAGGTTGGGTTGCAACTTTAAATATAACTACAATGCAAAATGTCAAATCATTGGATAAAGTTAAATATGAAAATTAAAAGTAAAATATTGGCCAGTTGAAAGTATAAGTACCTACAGCGAGCGAAAACTGCGTTTCGACAAGTCTACTGGGTTTTGAGTTTCGACAGATTAAGGTTGGGTTGCAACTTTATATATAACTACAATGCAAAATGTCAAATCTTTGGATAAAGTTAAATATGACAATTACCTGCAGATTCGGCTTCATCTGTCTCCGTGTCTTGACGTCAATTGTTAGATGCTGCTGGCTAGTTCCGCCGTTCGTACTTGGTAGGTTTACTGTTCAGCTCTGTTTCTGAAAAGAAATATTTTGAATATTAAAGTAAAATTTTGGCCAGTTGAAAGTATAAGTACCTACCTACAGTGAGCGAAAACTGCGTTTCGACAAGTCTACTGGGTTTTGAGTTTCGACAGATTAAGGTTGGGTTGCAACTTAAAATATAACTACAATGCAAAATGTCAAATCTTTGGATAAAGATAAATATGAAAATTACCTGCAGATTCGGCTTCATCTGTCTCCGTGTCTTGACGTCAATAGTTAGATGCTGGTGGCTAGTTCCGCCGTACGTACTTGGTAGGTTTACTGTTCAGCTCTGTTTCTGAAAAGAAATATTTTGAATATTAAAGTAAAATATTGGCCAGTTGAAAGTATAAGTGCCTACAGCGAGCGAAAACTGCGTTTCGACAAGTCTACTGGGTTTTGAGTTTCGACAGATTAAGGTTGGGTTGCAACTTTAAATATAACTACAATGCAAAATGTCAAGTCATTGGATAAAGTTAAATATGAAAATTACCTGCAGATTCGGCTTCATCTGTCTCCGTGTCTTGACGTCAATAGTTAGATGCTGGTGGCTAGTTCCGCCGTACGTACTTGGTAGGTTTACTGTTCAGCTCTGTTTCTGAAAAGAAATATTTTGAATATTAAATTAAAATATTGGCCAGTTGAAAGTATAAGTACCTACAGCGAGCGAAAACTGCGTTTCGACAAGTCTACTGGGTTTTGAGTTTCGACAGATTAAGGTTGGGTTGCAACTTTAAATATAACTACAATGCAAAATGTCAAATCTTTGGATAAAGTTAAATATGAAAATTACCTGCAGATTCGGCTTCATCTGTCTCCGTGTCTTGACGTCAATAGTTAGATGCTGCTGGCTAGTTCCGCCGTTCGTACTTGGTAGGTTTACTGTTCAGCTGTGTTTCTGAAAAGAAATATTTTGAATATTAAAGTAAAATTTTGGCCAGTTGAAAGTATAAGTACCTACCTACAGCGAGCGAAAACTGCGTTTCGACAAGTCTACTGGGTTTTGAGTTTCGACAGATTAAGGTTGGGTTGCAACTTTATATAACTACAATGCAAAATGTCAAATCTTTGGGTAAAGTTAAATATGAAAATTACCTGCAGATTCGGCTTCATCTGTCTCCGTGTCTTGACGTCAATAGTTAGATGCTGCTGGCTAGTTCCGCCGTTCGTACTTGGTAGGTTTACTGTTCAGCTCTGTTTCTGAAAATAAATATTTTGAATATTAAAGTAAAATTTTGGCCAGTTGAATGTATAAGTACCTACCTACAGCGAGCGAAAACTGCGTTTCGACAAGTCTACTGGGTTTTGAGTTTCGACAGATTAAGGTTGGGTTGCAACTTTAAATATAACTACAATGCAAAATGTCAAATCTTTGGATAAAGTTAAATATGAAAATTACCTGCAGATTCGGCTTCATCTGTCTCCGTGTCTTGACGTCAATTGTTAGATGCTGCTGGCTAGTTCCGCCGTTCGTACTTGGTAGGTTTACTGTTCAGCTCTGTTTCTGAAAAGAAATATTTTGAATATTGAAGTAAAATTTTGGCCAGTTGAAAGTATAAGTACCTGCCTACAGCGAGCGAAAACTGCGTTTCGACAAGTCTACTGGGTTTTGAGTTTCGACAGATTAAGGTTGGGTTGCAACTTTAAATATAACTACAATGCAAAATGTAAAATCTTTGGATAAAGTTAAATATGAAAATTACCTGCAGATTCGGCTTCATCTGTCTCCGTGTCTTGACGTCAATAGTTAGATGCTGGTGGCTAGTTCCGCCGTACGTACTTGGTAGGTTTACTGTTCAGCTCTGTTTCTGAAAAGAAATATTTTGAATATTAAAGTAAAATATTGGCCAGTTGAAAGTATAAGTACCTACAGCGAGCGAAAACTGCGTTTCGACAAGTCTACTGGGTTTTGAGTTTTGACAGATTAAGGTTGGGTTGCAACTTTAAATATAATTACAATGCAAAATGTCAAATCTTTGGATAAAGTTAAATATGAAAATTACCTGCAGATTCGGCTTCATCTGTCTCGTCTTGACGTCAATAGTTAGATGCTGCTGGCTAGTTCCGCCGTACGTACTTGGTAGGTTTACTGTTCAGCTCTGTTTCTGAAAAGAAATATTTTGAATATTAAAGTAAAATTTTGGCCAGTTGAAAGTATAAGTACCTACCTACAGCGAGCGAAAACTGCGTTTCGACAAGTCTACTGGGTTTTGAGTTTCGACAGATTAAGGTTGGGTTGCAACTTTAAATATAACTACAATGCAAAATGTCAAATCTTTGGATAAAGTTAAATATGACAATTACCTGCCGATTCGGCTTCATCTGTCTCCGTGTCTTGACGTCAATTGTTAGATGCTGCTGGCTAGTTCCGCCGTTCGTACTTGGTAGGTTTACTGTTCAGCTCTGTTTCTGAAAAGAAATATTTTGAATATTAAAGTAAAATATTGGCCAGTTGAAAGTATAATTACCTACCTACAGCGAGCGAAAACTGCGTTTTGACAAGTCTACTGGGTTTTGAGTTTCGACAGATTAAGGTTGGGTTGCAACTTTAAATATAACTACAATGCAAAATGTCAAATCTTTGGATAAAGTTAAATATGAAAATTACCCGCAGATTCGGCTTCATCTGTCTCCGTGTCTTGACGTCAATAGTTAGATGCTGCTGGCTAGTTCCGCCATTCGTACTTGGTAGGTTTACTGTTCAGCTCTGTTTCTGAAAAGAAATATTTTGAATATTAAAGTAAAATTTTGGCCAGTTGAAAGTATAAGTACCTACCTACAGCGAGCGAAAACTGCGTTTTGACAAGTCTACTGGGTTTTGAGTTTCGACAGATTAAGGTTGGGTTGCAACTTTAAATATAACTACAATGCAAAATGTCAAATCTTTGGATAAAGTTAAATATGAAAATTACCTGCAGATTCGGCTTCATCTGTCTCCGTGTCTTGACGTCAATAGTTAGATGGTGGTGGCTAGTTCCGCCGTACGTACTTGGTAGGTTTACTGTTCAGCTCTGTTTCTGAAAAGAAATATTTTGAATATTAAAGTAAAATATTGGCCAGTTGAAAGTATAAGTACCTACAGCGAGCGAAAACTGCGTTTCGACAAGTCTACTGGGTTTTGAGTTTCGACAGATTAAGGTTGGGTTGCAACTTTAAATATAACTACAATGCAAAATTGTCAAATCTTTGGATAAAGTTAAATATGAAAATTACCTGCAGATTCGGCTTCATCTGTCTCCGTGTCTTGACGTCAATAGTAAGATGCTGCTGGCTAGTTTCGCCGTTCGTACTTGGTAGGTTTACTGTTCAGCTCTGTTTCTGAAAAGAAATATTTTGAATATTAAAGTAAAATTTTGGCCAGTTGAAAGTATAAGTACCTACCTACAGCGAGCGAAAACTGCGTTTTGACAAGTCTACTGGGTTTTGAGTTTCGACAGATTAAGGTTGGGTTGCAACTTTAAATATAACTACAATGCAAAATGTCAAATCTTTGGATAAAGTTAAATATGAAAATTACCTGCAGATTCGGCTTTATCTGTCTCCGTGTCTTGACGTCAATAGTTAGATGCTGCTGGCTAGTTCCGCCGTACGTACTTGGTAGGTTTACTGTTCAGCTCTGTTTCTGAAAAGAAATATTTTGAATATTAAAGTAAAATATTGGCCAGTTGAAAGTACAAGTACCTACAGCGAGCGAAAACTGCGTTTCGACAAGTCTACTGGGTTTTGAGTTTCGACAGATTAAGGTTGGGTTGCAACTTTAAATATAACTACAATGCAAAATGTCAAATCTTTGGATAAAGTTAAATATGAAAATTACCTGCAGATTCGGCTTCATCTGTCTCAGTGTCTTGACGTCAATAGTTGCTGCTGGCTAGTTCCGCCGTACGTACTTGGTAGGTTTACTGTTCAGCTCTGTTTCTGAAAATAAATATTTTGAATATTAAAGTAAAATTTTGGCCAGTTGAAAGTATAAGTACCTACCTACAGCGAGCGAAAACTGCGTTTTGACCAGTCTACTGGGTTTTGAGTTTCGACAGATTAAGGTTGGGTTGCAACTTTATATAACTACAATGCAAAATGTCAAATCTTTGGGTAAAGTTAAATATGAAAATTACCTGCAGATTCGGCTTCATCTGTCTCCGTGTCTTGACGTCAATAGTTAGATGCTGGTGGCTAGTTCCGCCGTACGTACTTTTGGTAGGTTTACTGTTCAGCTCTGTTTCTGAAAAGAAATATTTTGAATATTAAAGTAAAATATTGGCCAGTTGACAGTATAAGTACCTACAGCGAGCGAAAACTGCGTTTCGACAAGTCTACTGGGTTTTGAGTTTCGACAGATTAAGGTTGGGTTGCAACTTTAAATATAATTACAATGCAAAATGTCAAATCTTTGGATAAAGTTAAATATGAAAATTACCTGCAGATTCGGCTTCATCTGTCTCCGTGTCTTGACGTCAATTGTTAGATGCTGCTGGCTAGTTCCGCCGTTCGTACTTGGTAGGTTTACTGTTCAGCTCTGTTTCTGAAAAGAAATATTTTGAATATTAAAGTAAAATATTGGCCAGTTGACAGTATAAGTACCTACAGCGAGCGAAAACTGCGTTTCGACAAGTCTACTGGGTTTTGAGTTTCGACAGATTAAGGTTGGGTTGCAACTTTAAATATAACTACAATGCAAAATGTCAAATCTTTGGATAAAGTTAAATATGAAAATTACCTGCAGATTCGGCTTCATCTGTCTCAGTGTCTTGACGTCAATAGTTAGATGCTGCTGGCTAGTTCCGCCGTACGTACTTGGTAGGTTTACTGTTCTGCTCTGTTTCTGAAAATAAATATTTTGAATATTAAAGTAAAATTTTGGCCAGTTGAAAGTATAAATACCTACCTACAGCGAGCGAAAACTGCGTTTCGACAAGTCTACTGGGTTTTGAGTTTCGACAGATTAAGGTTGGGTTGCAACTTTATATAACTACAATGCAAAATGTCAAATCTTTGGGTAAAGTTAAATATGAAAATTACCTGCAGATTCGGCTTCATCTGTCTCCGTGTCTTGACGTCAATAGTTAGATGCTGCTGGCTAGTTCCGCCGTTCGTACTTGGTAGGTTTACTGTTCAGCTCTGTTTCTGAAAATAAATATTTTGAATATTAAAGTAAAATTTTGGCCAGTTGAATGTATAAGTACCTACCTACAGCGAGCGAAAACTGCGTTTCGACCAGTCTACTGGGTTTTGAGTTTCGACAGATTAATGTTGGGTTGCAACTTTATATAACTACAATGCAAAATGTCAAATCTTTGGGTAAAGTTAAATATGAAAATTACCTGCAGATTCGGCTTCATCTGTCTCAGTGTCTTGTCAATAGTTGCTGCTGGCTAGTTCCGCCGTACGTACTTGGTAGGTTTACTGTTCAGCTCTGTTTCTGAAAATAAATATTTTGAATATTAAAGTAAAATTTTGGCCAGTTGAAAGTATAAGTACCTACCTACAGCGAGCGAAAACTGCGTTTCGACCAGTCTACTGGGTTTTGAGTTTCGACAGATTAATGTTGGGTTGCAACTTTATATAACTACAATGCAAAATGTCAAATCTTTGGGTAAAGTTAAATATGAAAATTACCTGCAGATTCGGCTTCATCTGTCTCCGTGTCTTGACGTCAATAGTTAGATGCTGGTGGCTAGTTCCGCCGTACGTACTTTTGGTAGGTTTACTGTTCAGCTCTGTTTCTGAAAAGAAATATTTTGAATATTAAAGTAAAATATTGGCCAGTTGACAGTATAAGTACCTACAGCGAGCGAAAACTGCGTTTCGACAAGTCTACTGGGTTTTGAGTTTCGACAGATTAAGGTTGGGTTGCAACTTTAAATATAATTACAATGCAAAATGTCAAATCTTTGGATAAAGTTAAATATGAAAATTACCTGCAGATTCGGCTTCATCTGTCTCCGTGTCTTGACGTCAATTGTTAGATGCTGCTGGCTAGTTCCGCCGTTCGTACTTGGTAGGTTTACTGTTCAGCTCTGTTTCTGAAAAGAAATATTTTGAATATTAAAGTAAAATATTGGCCAGTTGAAAGTATAAGTACCTACAGCGAGCGAAAACTGCGTTTCGACAAGTCTACTGGGTTTTGAGTTTCGACAGATTAAGGTTGGGTTGCAACTTTAAATATAACTACAATGCAAAATGTCAAATCTTTGGATAAAGTTAAATATGAAAATTACCTGCAGATTCGGCTTCATCTGTCTCAGTGTCTTGACGTCAATTGTTAGATGCTGCTGGCTAGTTCCGCCGTACGTACTTGGTAGGTTTACTGTTCTGCTCTGTTTCTGAAAATAAATATTTTGAATATTAAAGTAAAATTTTGGCCAGTTGAAAGTATAAATACCTACCTACAGCGAGCGAAAACTGCGTTTCGACAAGTCTACTGGGTTTTGAGTTTCGACAGATTAAGGTTGGGTTGCAACTTTATATAACTACAATGCAAAATGTCAAATCTTTGGGTAAAGTTAAATATGAAAATTACCTGCAGATTCGGCTTCATCTGTCTCCGTGTCTTGACGTCAATAGTTAGATGCTGCTGGCTAGTTCCGCCGTTCGTACTTGGTAGGTTTACTGTTCAGCTCTGTTTCTGAAAATAAATATTTTGAATATTAAAGTAAAATTTTGGCCAGTTGAAAGTATAAGTACCTACCTACAGCGAGCGAAAACTGCGTTTCGACAAGTCTACTGGGTTTTGAGTTTCGACAGATTAAGGTTGGGTTGCAACTTTAAATATAACTACAATGCAAAATGTCAAATCTTTGGATAAAGTTAAATATGAAAATTACCTGCAGATTCGGCTTCATCTGTCTCCGTGTCTTGACGTCAATTGTTAGATGCTGCTGGCTAGTTCCGCCGTTCGTACTTGGTAGGTTTACTGTTCAGCTCTGTTTCTGAAAAGAAATATTTTGAATATTGAAGTAAAATTTTGGCCAGTTGAAAGTATAAGTACCTGCCTACAGCGAGCGAAAACTGCGTTTCGACAAGTCTACTGGGTTTTGAGTTTCGACAGATTAAGGTTGGGTTGCAACTTTAAATATAACTACAATGCAAAATGTCAAATCATTGGATAAAGTTAAATATGAAAATTACCTGCAGATTCGGCTTCATCTGTCTCAGTGTCTTGACGTCAATAGTTAGATGCTGCTGGCTAGTTCCGCCGTACGTACTTGGTAGGTTTACTGTTCAGCTCTGTTTCTGAAAAGAAATATTTTGAATATTAAAGTAAAATATTGGCCAGTTGAAAGTACAAGTACCTACAGCTCTGTTTCTGAAAATAAATATTTTGAATATTAAAGTAAAATTTTGGCCAGTTGAAAGTATAAATACCTACCTACAGCGAGCGAAAACTGCGTTTCGACAAGTCTACTGGGTTTTGAGTTTCGACAGATTAAGGTTGGGTTGCAACTTTAAATATAACTACAATGCAAAATGTCAAATCTTTGGATAAAGTTAAATATGAAAATTACCTGCAGATTCGGCTTCATCTGTCTCCGTGTCTTGACGTCAATTGTTAGATGCTGCTGGCTAGTTCCGCCGTACGTACTTGGTAGGTTTACTGTTCAGCTCTGTTTCTGAAAATAAATATTTTGAATATTAAAGTAAAATTTTGGCCAGTTGAAAGTATAAGTACCTACCTACAGCGAGCGAAAACTGCGTTTTGACAAGTCTACTGGGTTTTGAGTTTCGACAGATTAAGGTTGGGTTGCAACTTTAAATATAACTACAATGCAAAATGTCAAATCTTTGGATAAAGTTAAATATGAAAATTACCTGCAGATTCGGCTTCATCTGTCTCCGTGTCTTGACGTCAATAGTTAGATGGTGGTGGCTAGTTCCGCCGTACGTACTTGGTAGGTTTACTGTTCAGCTCTGTTTCTGAAAAGAAATATTTTGAATATTAAAGTAAAATATTGGCCAGTTGAAAGTATAAGTACCTACAGCGAGCGAAAACTGCGTTTCGACAAGTCTACTGGGTTTTGAGTTTCGACAGATTAAGGTTGGGTTGCAACTTTAAATATAACTACAATGCAAAATTGTCAAATCTTTGGATAAAGTTAAATATGAAAATTACCTGCAGATTCGGCTTCATCTGTCTCCGTGTCTTGACGTCAATAGTAAGATGCTGCTGGCTAGTTTCGCCGTTCGTACTTGGTAGGTTTACTGTTCAGCTCTGTTTCTGAAAAGAAATATTTTGAATATTAAAGTAAAATTTTGGCCAGTTGAAAGTATAAGTACCTACCTACAGCGAGCGAAAACTGCGTTTTGACAAGTCTACTGGGTTTTGAGTTTCGACAGATTAAGGTTGGGTTGCAACTTTAAATATAACTACAATGCAAAATGTCAAATCTTTGGATAAAGTTAAATATGAAAATTACCTGCAGATTCGGCTTTATCTGTCTCCGTGTCTTGACGTCAATAGTTAGATGCTGCTGGCTAGTTCCGCCGTACGTACTTGGTAGGTTTACTGTTCAGCTCTGTTTCTGAAAAGAAATATTTTGAATATTAAAGTAAAATATTGGCCAGTTGAAAGTACAAGTACCTACAGCGAGCGAAAACTGCGTTTCGACAAGTCTACTGGGTTTTGAGTTTCGACAGATTAAGGTTGGGTTGCAACTTTAAATATAACTACAATGCAAAATGTCAAATCTTTGGATAAAGTTAAATATGAAAATTACCTGCAGATTCGGCTTCATCTGTCTCAGTGTCTTGACGTCAATAGTTGCTGCTGGCTAGTTCCGCCGTACGTACTTGGTAGGTTTACTGTTCAGCTCTGTTTCTGAAAATAAATATTTTGAATATTAAAGTAAAATTTTGGCCAGTTGAAAGTATAAGTACCTACCTACAGCGAGCGAAAACTGCGTTTTGACCAGTCTACTGGGTTTTGAGTTTCGACAGATTAAGGTTGGGTTGCAACTTTATATAACTACAATGCAAAATGTCAAATCTTTGGGTAAAGTTAAATATGAAAATTACCTGCAGATTCGGCTTCATCTGTCTCCGTGTCTTGACGTCAATAGTTAGATGCTGGTGGCTAGTTCCGCCGTACGTACTTTTGGTAGGTTTACTGTTCAGCTCTGTTTCTGAAAAGAAATATTTTGAATATTAAAGTAAAATATTGGCCAGTTGACAGTATAAGTACCTACAGCGAGCGAAAACTGCGTTTCGACAAGTCTACTGGGTTTTGAGTTTTGACAGATTAAGGTTGGGTTGCAACTTTAAATATAATTACAATGCAAAATGTCAAATCTTTGGATAAAGTTAAATATGAAAATTACCTGCAGATTCGGCTTCATCTGTCTCCGTGTCTTGACGTCAATTGTTAGATGCTGCTGGCTAGTTCCGCCGTTCGTACTTGGTAGGTTTACTGTTCAGCTCTGTTTCTGAAAAGAAATATTTTGAATATTAAAGTAAAATATTGGCCAGTTGAAAGTATAAGTACCTACAGCGAGCGAAAACTGCGTTTCGACAAGTCTACTGGGTTTTGAGTTTCGACAGATTAAGGTTGGGTTGCAACTTTAAATATAACTACAATGCAAAATGTCAAATCTTTGGATAAAGTTAAATATGAAAATTACCTGCAGATTCGGCTTCATCTGTCTCAGTGTCTTGACGTCAATAGTTAGATGCTGCTGGCTAGTTCCGCCGTACGTACTTGGTAGGTTTACTGTTCTGCTCTGTTTCTGAAAATAAATATTTTGAATATTAAAGTAAAATTTTGGCCAGTTGAAAGTATAAATACCTACCTACAGCGAGCGAAAACTGCGTTTCGACAAGTCTACTGGGTTTTGAGTTTCGACAGATTAAGGTTGGGTTGCAACTTTATATAACTACAATGCAAAATGTCAAATCTTTGGGTAAAGTTAAATATGAAAATTACCTGCAGATTCGGCTTCATCTGTCTCCGTGTCTTGACGTCAATAGTTAGATGCTGCTGGCTAGTTCCGCCGTTCGTACTTGGTAGGTTTACTGTTCAGCTCTGTTTCTGAAAATAAATATTTTGAATATTAAAGTAAAATTTTGGCCAGTTGAATGTATAAGTACCTACCTACAGCGAGCGAAAACTGCGTTTCGACCAGTCTACTGGGTTTTGAGTTTCGACAGATTAATGTTGGGTTGCAACTTTATATAACTACAATGCAAAATGTCAAATCTTTGGGTAAAGTTAAATATGAAAATTACCTGCAGATTCGGCTTCATCTGTCTCAGTGTCTTGTCAATAGTTGCTGCTGGCTAGTTCCGCCGTACGTACTTGGTAGGTTTACTGTTCAGCTCTGTTTCTGAAAATAAATATTTTGAATATTAAAGTAAAATTTTGGCCAGTTGAAAGTATAAGTACCTACCTACAGCGAGCGAAAACTGCGTTTCGACCAGTCTACTGGGTTTTGAGTTTCGACAGATTAATGTTGGGTTGCAACTTTATATAACTACAATGCAAAATGTCAAATCTTTGGGTAAAGTTAAATATGAAAATTACCTGCAGATTCGGCTTCATCTGTCTCCGTGTCTTGACGTCAATAGTTAGATGCTGGTGGCTAGTTCCGCCGTACGTACTTTTGGTAGGTTTACTGTTCAGCTCTGTTTCTGAAAAGAAATATTTTGAATATTAAAGTAAAATATTGGCCAGTTGACAGTATAAGTACCTACAGCGAGCGAAAACTGCGTTTCGACAAGTCTACTGGGTTTTGAGTTTCGACAGATTAAGGTTGGGTTGCAACTTTAAATATAATTACAATGCAAAATGTCAAATCTTTGGATAAAGTTAAATATGAAAATTACCTGCAGATTCGGCTTCATCTGTCTCCGTGTCTTGACGTCAATTGTTAGATGCTGCTGGCTAGTTCCGCCGTTCGTACTTGGTAGGTTTACTGTTCAGCTCTGTTTCTGAAAAGAAATATTTTGAATATTAAAGTAAAATATTGGCCAGTTGAAAGTATAAGTACCTACAGCGAGCGAAAACTGCGTTTCGACAAGTCTACTGGGTTTTGAGTTTCGACAGATTAAGGTTGGGTTGCAACTTTAAATATAACTACAATGCAAAATGTCAAATCTTTGGATAAAGTTAAATATGAAAATTACCTGCAGATTCGGCTTCATCTGTCTCAGTGTCTTGACGTCAATAGTTAGATGCTGCTGGCTAGTTCCGCCGTACGTACTTGGTAGGTTTACTGTTCTGCTCTGTTTCTGAAAATAAATATTTTGAATATTAAAGTAAAATTTTGGCCAGTTGAAAGTATAAATACCTACCTACAGCGAGCGAAAACTGCGTTTCGACAAGTCTACTGGGTTTTGAGTTTCGACAGATTAAGGTTGGGTTGCAACTTTATATAACTACAATGCAAAATGTCAAATCTTTGGGTAAAGTTAAATATGAAAATTACCTGCAGATTCGGCTTCATCTGTCTCCGTGTCTTGACGTCAATAGTTAGATGCTGCTGGCTAGTTCCGCCGTTCGTACTTGGTAGGTTTACTGTTCAGCTCTGTTTCTGAAAATAAATATTTTGAATATTAAAGTAAAATTTTGGCCAGTTGAAAGTATAAGTACCTACCTACAGCGAGCGAAAACTGCGTTTCGACAAGTCTACTGGGTTTTGAGTTTCGACAGATTAAGGTTGGGTTGCAACTTTAAATATAACTACAATGCAAAATGTCAAATCTTTGGATAAAGTTAAATATGAAAATTACCTGCAGATTCGGCTTCATCTGTCTCCGTGTCTTGACGTCAATTGTTAGATGCTGCTGGCTAGTTCCGCCGTTCGTACTTGGTAGGTTTACTGTTCAGCTCTGTTTCTGAAAATAAATATTTTGAATATTGAAGTAAAATTTTGGCCAGTTGAAAGTATAAGTACCTACCTACAGCGAGCGAAAACTGCGTTTCGACAAGTCTACTGGGTTTTGAGTTTCGACAGATTAAGGTTGGGTTGCAACTTTAAATATAACTACAATGCAAAATGTCAAATCTTTGGATAAAGTTAAATATGAAAATTACCTGCAGATTCGGCTTCATCTGTCTCAGTGTCTTGACGTCAATAGTTAGATGCTGCTGGCTAGTTCCGCCGTACGTACTTGGTAGGTTTACTGTTCAGCTCTGTTTCTGAAAAGAAATATTTTGAATATTAAAGTAAAATATTGGCCAGTTGAAAGTACAAGTACCTACAGCTCTGTTTCTGAAAATAAATATTTTGAATATTAAAGTAAAATTTTGGCCAGTTGAAAGTATAAATACCTACCTACAGCGAGCGAAAACTGCGTTTCGACAAGTCTACTGGGTTTTGAGTTTCGACAGATTAAGGTTGGGTTGCAACTTTAAATATAACTACAATGCAAAATGTCAAATCTTTGGATAAAGTTAAATATGAAAATTACCTGCAGATTCGGCTTCATCTGTCTCCGTGTCTTGACGTCAATTGTTAGATGCTGCTGGCTAGTTCCGCCGTACGTACTTGGTAGGTTTACTGTTCAGCTCTGTTTCTGAAAATAAATATTTTGAATATTAAAGTAAAATTTTGGCCAGTTGAAAGTATAAGTACCTACCTACAGCGAGCGAAAACTGCGTTTCGACCAGTCTACTGGGTTTTGAGTTTCGACAGATTAAGGTTGGGTTGCAACTTTATATAACTACAATGCAAAATGTCAAATCTTTGGGTAAAGTTAAATATGAAAATTACCTGCAGATTCGGCTTCATCTGTCTCCGTGTCTTGACGTCAATTGTTAGATGCTGCTGGCTAGTTCCGCCGTTCGTACTTGGTAGGTTTACTGTTCAGCTCTGTTTCTGAAAAGAAATATTTTGAATATTAAAGTAAAATATTGGCCAGTTGAAAGTATAAGTACCTACAGCGAGCGAAAACTGCGTTTCGACAAGTCTACTGGGTTTTGAGTTTTGACAGATTAAGGTTGGGTTGCAACTTTAAATATAACTACAATGCAAAATGTCAAATCTTTGGATAAAGTTAAATATGAAAATTACCTGCAGATTCGGCTTCATCTGTCTCAGTGTCTTAACGTCAATAGTTAGATGCTGCTGGCTAGTTCCGCCGTACGTACTTGGTAGGTTTACTGTTCTGCTCTGTTTCTGAAAATAAATATTTTGAATATTAAAGTAAAATTTTGGCCAGTTGAAAGTATAAATACCTACCTACAGCGAGCGAAAACTGCGTTTCGACAAGTCTACTGGGTTTTGAGTTTCGACAGATTAAGGTTGGGTTGCAACTTTAAATATAACTACAATGCAAAATGTCAAATCTTTGGATAAAGTTAAATATGAAAATTACCTGCAGATTCGGCTTCATCTGTCTCCGTGTCTTGACGTCAATTGTTAGATGCTGCTGGCTAGTTCCGCCGTACGTACTTGGTAGGTTTACTGTTCAGCTCTGTTTCTGAAAATAAATATTTTGAATATTAAAGTAAAATTTTGGCCAGTTGAAAGTATAAGTACCTACCTACAGCGAGCGAAAACTGCGTTTCGACCAGTCTACTGGGTTTTGAGTTTCGACAGATTAAGGTTGGGTTGCAACTTTATATAACTACAATGCAAAATGTCAAATCTTTGGGTAAAGTTAAATATGAAAATTACCTGCAGATTCGGCTTCATCTGTCTCCGTGTCTTGACGTCAATAGTTAGATGCTGGTGGCTAGTTCCGCCGTACGTACTTTTGGTAGGTTTACTGTTCAGCTCTGTTTCTGAAAAGAAATATTTTGAATATTAAAGTAAAATATTGGCCAGTTGACAGTATAAGTACCTACAGCGAGCGAAAACTGCGTTTCGACAAGTCTACTGGGTTTTGAGTTTCGACAGATTAAGGTTGGGTTGCAACTTTAAATATAACTACAATGCAAAATGTCAAATCTTTGGATAAAGTTAAATATGAAAATTACCTGCAGATTCGGCTTCATCTGTCTCCGTGTCTTGACGTCAATTGTTAGATGCTGCTGGCTAGTTCCGCCGTTCGTACTTGGTAGGTTTACTGTTCAGCTCTGTTTCTGAAAAGAAATATTTTGAATATTGAAGTAAAATTTTGGCCAGTTGAAAGTATAAGTACCTGCCTACAGCGAGCGAAAACTGCGTTTCGACAAGTCTACTGGGTTTTGAGTTTCGACAGATTAAGGTTGGGTTGCAACTTTAAATATAACTACAATGCAAAATGTCAAATCTTTGGATAAAGTTAAATATGAAAATTACCTGCAGATTCGGCTTCATCTGTCTCAGTGTCTTGACGTCAATAGTTAGATGCTGCTGGCTAGTTCCGCCGTACGTACTTGGTAGGTTTACTGTTCAGCTCTGTTTCTGAAAATAAATATTTTGAATATTAAAGTAAAATTTTGGCCAGTTGAAAGTATAAGTACCTACCTACAGCGAGCGAAAACTGCGTTTCGACCAGTCTACTGGGTTTTGAGTTTCGACAGATTAAGGTTGGGTTGCAACTTTATATAACTACAATGCAAAATGTCAAATCTTTGGGTAAAGTTAAATATGAAAATTACCTGCAGATTCGGCTTCATCTGTCTCCGTGTCTTGACGTCAATAGTTAGATGCTGCTGGCTAGTTCCGCCGTTCGTACTTGGTAGGTTTACTGTTCAGCTCTGTTTCTGAAAATAAATATTTTGAATATCAAAGTAAAATTTTGGCCAGTTGAAAGTATAAGTACCTACCTACAGCGAGCGAAAACTGCGTTTCGACAAGTCTACTGGGTTTTGAGTTTCGACAGATTAAGGTTGGGTTGCACCAACTTACTTTAACTATAACTGTAACTTTAAATATTGTTACGAAAAGGACACGTAGTGCCATCTAGCGTCAAGCTAGCTTAACATGTAGAGAAAACGCAAACGAATCCCCTAATCGACACAAGATGGCGTAAATAAGAATTATTTACTACTGCAGGGGAGATAAGTGATCGCAGTAGACGGGACCCCCACCGACTAGTAGTGAGCGACAACCCTAGATTAAGAAAATTAAACAATAGCTGTATTAATATGTGTGTCCAGTTATACAATAGAACACCGAAATGTATCAGGTCACTCAGCACAGGAATGTTTAAAATTAAATTAGGTATATGAATGGATAGCTAACCAGAATTTCTATAGTGTTAAAGAGTTTTATAATAAATTGACATAATAATGTTTTAAATATCAAGATTATATTGACATCTTTAAAATATATATTTATAAAATATTATGTGTTAAATTAATTGTAAACTTAGAATAATGAACTGTAATATGCTATGTAATCTTTAATGTATGTATATATAGAATCAAGGTAGCAGGACTAAAATAATAATATTATATTAATTATGACCTTATGTGTAGAGACTAAACAGTGAAAAAATCAAAACTATGTATCTTTTTCAATTTCTGCACGCTATTGTCATAGCAAAACATGCAGCACTGTAACAATAACTGTAACAACCCATGTAACCATGTTTTTGAGCAAATAAATATGAGCAAAAAAAAAAAAAAAGGTGTACGATTGCATGCTCTCGAACATTCCGCACATGTTTACGTAAACAAGTGTTGTTTACGTGTTTATGCGAATTTAATGCGAATATGCGAAAAAAAATTTAAAAAAATTATTTTTACCCAAACCCTTTTATCTTGGTTACGACGAGCGTTAATCTGTAAAACCTTATAAGGGAAAGATACCTAATGCTAGACACTGAACTAATAGATGACACTTACGAAAAAAATACCATAAAAATAAGAATTACTCTACTTATTTCTCAACACTAAATTTTATAAGCTTCTCAAGCTATCTGTTGTGACAAAACATATTAGGGACGCCTTCGAGAACAAAATTTTAAAATGAGATCAGTTTTCTTAAACAATGTGACCGCGACGACACGCGCTCGGCAATTTCTTAGCAAATGGAGAAATTTTGCACGTAAGTTTTGAATACATTTATTTGATTTTTTTGTCAATTCTATTGATTTCATTGGATTAATAGTCATGTTGTAAACACAAATTAATGTTTATTTATGATTTTTTATCCATTTTCCCTAACAATATAAAGGGTGTCTACTATTACTTTTTGAAAATGTAAAAAACCTAATAGATGACATGGATCTTATCTTTTAGTTTTGCAATACCTATACTAAAGTTATTTTGTAGTTTATCCTACTGTAAATATCATCACTATTCTCTGAAAATATAATTCTATTAACAAACGAACAACTTAGAAAGTTACTGTACCGAAAAATGGACATGCTGTCTAATATTAGACCTTGTACTGGTCTAAAAATCGATTGCTTTAGTTTTTTAGCAGTAAAAAGAAGAAAAAGGAGAGCTGAGAAAAGAAAGAAGAAAAAAGAAGAGGCAAGAGAAGCATGGAGACTAAAGACCGAAAATAAATTTGCTAGGAAAAAATATCCATACTAATATTATAAATTATAAAGTGTGTCTGTCTGTCTGTCTGTCTGTCTGTTACCTCTTCACGCTCGAACCGCTGAACTGATTTTGCTGAAATTTGTCATGGAGATACTTTGAGTCCCGAGAAAGGACATAGGATAGTTTTTATCCCGGAAAAATTTACGGTTCCCGAATCGAATAAAGTTGCGGGCATCATCTAGTGAAAAATAAAAATAAAAGGAAAGATAGTCTCAGCATGGAAGAAGAATGGATAGAATCTGGAGACAACGTGAATAATATTTCTGATGCATGTAGTTACTATGATGAAGTAAATTAAATCTTTTGAAAAACAGCAAATAAAGACCTAATAATATGAAAAATGTAAAATGTTATTTAATGTTCTATGTCAACTATTAGTTCATAAAATGGTGTCCACTATTAGTTCGTTTTTTGTGATGTCATCTATTAGTTCTTTTGACTAAGTTAAAATTTTATTTTATTTATTTGTCAGAGATAATTAGAATTGTTAAAAAAATATCCACAGCCAAACGTACAACCTCCTCGTTTTTTGGAAATCGGTTAAAAATACAATGTTAAGAAACACTCGTCGGATTTCGATTTATCATTTAAACTATCACATTATATTTAGGGTTTAGAATTATAATATGTAGGTACATAGTGAAAAATATTTTCATCTGAATCTCATCTAGAATTCAATAACTCTTGTATTGACTTTTCGACAACAGACTAAACTAATGATAGCTACTATCTTTACTAATTTTGACTTCCAAACCATTTTTACTTTTGTATGCCTCTAGAAAGGCAGAATGTAAATCAGGATTAAATGAAATCTGGATTAAATTTCATTTAATCCAGATTTCATTTAATCCAGATTTAACTTAATACCATTTCATCACCTTTTATACAAAAGTTAAACTTTAAACTAGAATACAGTTTCATGTACTTTTGCATCTAAAAGGTCTTACTTTATATAGAAATTTTACAGTGGTCAACCCCACAGTTACTTTACTCAGGAGTTCACTTCACAGTTCTCAAAAACTGATACTGTTGAAATTGAGTTTAAAATTTTCAGTTCACATACCTTTAACTTGGGTCAATGGTTCACTCCACAGCAACTTGGATCAATGGTTCCCTCCACAGCAACTTGGATCAATGGTTCCCTCCACAGCAACTTGGATCAATGGTTCCCTCCACAGCAACTTGGATCAATGGTTCCCTCCACAGCAACTTGGATCAATGGTTCCCTCCACAGCAACTTGGATCAATGGTTCCCTCCACAGCAACCTTGATCCATGGTTCACTCCACAGCAGTTTC
This sequence comes from Polyommatus icarus, assembly GCA_937595015.1. Lineage (NCBI taxonomy): Eukaryota > Metazoa > Arthropoda > Insecta > Lepidoptera > Lycaenidae > Polyommatus > Polyommatus icarus. Next base: position 8,015,388 of record OW569336.1, on the reverse strand, counting down.
ATGAAAACAAAAAATAAAAATGATATTGTTATTGCATCGACACTTTGAAATTAACTGTAAAAGGGATAAATTGCAATAAAATGAGATCTCATACATTCATTATAATTATTAGAATAAACCATTTCGATTTATTTATATTATTTTATTTCTTGTATTGAATAAATAATTATTTTCTAAGTAATTATACCAAACATTTACATCTATACTTTATAATATTATAAAGCGGAATAGTTTGTTAGTTTGTTTGAACGCGCTAATCTCAGGAACTACTGGTCCAATTTGAAAAATTCTTTCAGTGTTAGATAGCCCATTTATCGAGGAAGGCTATAGGCTATATTTTATCACGCTAAGACTAATAGGAACGAAGAAATAGAGGAAAATGTGGGAAAATTATTTGAAAGGGCTTATTTGAACGCGCTAATCTCGAACTACTGATCCGATTTGAAAAATTCTTTCAGTGATAGATCCATATTTTATTACGCTGAGAATAAGAGGAGCGAAGAAATAGTGGAAAACGGGGAAAATTATATAAAATTGCTTTTTATCTTAACTACTGGAGCTATTTTTATGTTATTTGGCAAACTTGAAGAATAGACTACGTGAACTACGTGGACTACGTGGACATAGGCTATTTTTGCGGAAAAATGTACGGTTGCGTGAAATTCCTAAATTACGCGGGCGAAGCCGCGCGGAACAGCTAGTAATATTATAAAGCGGAAGAGTTTGTTTGTTTGTGTTTGTTTGAACGCGCTAATCTCAGGAACTACTGGCCCGATTTGAAAAATTATTTCAGTGTTAGGTAGTCCATTTATCGAGAAAGGCTATAGGCTATACTTTATCACACTAAGACTAATAGGAGCGAAGAAATAGAGGAAAATGTGAAAAAAACGGGGGGAAATTATTTGAAAGGGCTTATTTGAACGCGCTAATCTCAGGAACTACTGGTCAGATTTAAAAAAATATTTCAGTGTAAGATAGCCCATTTATCGAGGAAGGCTACAGGCTATATTTTATTACGTTAAAACTAATAGGAGCGAAGAAATAAAGCAAAATGTGGCAAGAACGGGAGAAATTTAAAAGGGCTTATTCGAACGCGCTAATCTCAGGAACTACTGGTCTGATTTGAAAAATTCTTTCAGTGTTAGATAGCCCATATATCGATGAAGGCTATCCATACTAATATTATAAATGCGAAAGTGTGTCTGTCTGTCTGTTCTCTTCACACCTAAACGGCTGAACCGATTGGGCTGAAGTTTGGTACAGAGATAAAGTTGAGTCCCGGTAAAGGATATAGGATACTTTTTATCCCGGAAAAATGTACGGTTCCCACGCGATAAACTAATTTCGGCGCAACGGAGTTGCGGGCGTCATCTAGTAGGCTATATTTTATTACGCTAAGACTAATAGCAGTGAAGAAATAGAGGAAAATGTGGAACTAACGAGGGAAATTAATTAAAAGGGCTTATCTCACGAACTACCAGAGATTTTTTTCTGTTATTTGGGTCAGATAGGAAGTAGAGCACGCTAAGGATTATAGGAAATTTTTGTGGACTAATTTGTGTGTGAAATATCTAATTTACGCGGGCGAAGCCGCGCGGAACGTCTAGTAATACAATTTAATACATTAGTTACAAAGTTAGAATAATTTACCGTTTGCACATCACCAAAACTAGGGTTATGAAGATTCTTTTTTGGCGTTTTTAAATCTTGTAATAAAAATGATATTTTATCAACTTCCATGTAGGCTTTTTGCTATTCATAAAAATTAAAGTTGTACAATTGGAGTATAGTGTAATAATGAATTATGTATAACAGCTATAAGCCGTCCAAATGTGGACTACAATGTTAAAATGTAATGTTGAATTCACTGTCGAAGAGTAGCCTCGACCAAGTGAAATGTATAATGATGCTAAAATGTAATGTTGAATCCACTGTCGAAGACTTGCCTCGACCAAGTGAAATGTATAATGCTGTTAAAATGTAATGTTGAATCCACTGTCGAAGAGTTGCCTCGACCAAGTGAAATGTATAATGATGTTAAAATGTAATGTTGAATTCACTGTCGAAGAGTAGCCTCGACCAAGTGAAATGTATAATGTTAAAATGTAATGTTGAATTCACTGTCGAAGAGTAGCCTCGACCAAGTGAAATGTATAATGATGCTAAAATGTAATGTTGAATCCACTGTCGAAGAGTTGCCTCGACCAAGTGAAATGTATAATGATGTTAAAATGTAATGTTGAATTCACTGTCGAAGAGTAGCCTCGACCAAGTGAAATGTATAATGATGTTAAAATGTAATGTTGAATTCACTGTCGAAGAGTTGCCTCGACCAAGTGAAATGTATAATGATGTTAAAATGTAATGTTGAATCCACTGTCGAAGAGTTGCCTCGACCAAGTGAAATGTATAATGTTAAAATGTAATGTTGAATTCACTGTCGAAGTGTAGCCTCGACCAAGTGAAAGCTATTATGTGCGTGGACTGGAGTTCTTTCTACTCCGCAACGTATTTTTTGAATACCTCTTGTTGAAAAGTAATATAAAATTCTTGTAAAAAGCACAGATACTCTTAGTACTCCATTTTTCTTTTTAATATATTATTTTACAATTAACCATATACGTACAATGTACATCTTCATTATCATTATAATTTATAACTCGAATGTACAAAATAATTGTATAATATAAAAATGTCACATTATAAAGACTTTGCATATCTATCAAATCTAAAATTATAGACAACAAAGTCATTCAATAAGGTAAAAATCGTTTCATAATTAATAATTAATTATCGAAACAATTTCAATAAATACACTTTAGATAGAAACATCAACTACACAAAAGATAAACCGGCCAAGTGCATGTCGGACCACGTGCATTGCACGTGGCCCGACATAGACATAGGGTTCCGTAATACCGCTAGTTTAATTTTAATTTTTTTTGTGGTCCCTGAATGTACATTTATAACGTGTTTTACACTAGGTAAGTTTACAACATCATCTCAGTTACTTTGAAAGAAATTTGAACGAAAAGTTCCGTTATGCTTCGCCGAATACATTTTTTTTAGTTCATCGACTATTACTCAATAACTTATGAAGTCTTCTTAGCCGTGATAGTTTTCCTTTTAAAGTCAGCATATTTCCTACTCCCGTGAATTTTTCCACATTTCCAGAAGTTTAGCTGGTAGAAGGGTTCGACACTAGACTAACGATTTTTTCCACTTTAAAACTTAATATTTCACAAACGGATCCCTAAATCGGAAAATGATCTATGAATACTCATAATAGTTTTAAAAAACCTATCCAACGACACCCCACACGATGGGGTGGACGCGAAAAAAAATTTTCATCCCCGCTTGATGTGTATGGATAGTTGATAGTGATTAGTAATTACTATTAAAAAGAAGTTTGTTGTACGAAGAAGCTGCACTTCAAAACGGTTTACCACAAACATATTATGGGCAACATCTACATCAACTTTCAAAACAGCTAATATTATTACATATTTAATCTTTGTATGACGATTGCACCTTAATTCACGATACTTTCAACTGCAAACATACTTTTGAAAAATATTTTAAAATTACCCTACATTCTTTTCATATTTTTTTATGTGAATTTTAAAATCGTTATTGTATGCTGTCATTAGAATACTGATAACTCGTTTGTACGATTACTTTTCAGATTTCTTAGAAAAAAAGATATTTTATATAATCTCACTTAATAATTTAATAATGAGTAATATACACTGAGCGTACCTGGATTTTTCTTCACTTTTTGTACACTTTCGGGCAGAGATCCCTCTTACAATTGTTCCTCCGTCAAAATCCACACCATACTAAGCTCTTGGGGTATTTATACCCAATTTTTACCCGTCAACCCCCACTCCAAATCAGGTGATCGTAGAAGGGATTGCACTTTGTCAGTGTGGCCAGTATTAAATATTAAAACTACCAACAAATTTAGTCAAAAATAATTAATTTATAATAATTTATATAATAAAATACATATAAATTATTATTTATTATTTTATATTAATAATAAGGTGTTTTTGTTTAAGTTCAGCTTTTTACATTATTTTATGTTAAGTATCATAATATATTACGGTTGTCTGGAAGAAACCGCTGAAAGCGGTAAGGCCGCCTATTTGCTATTCCCTGACTTTATAATTATTGTTTTGTTATTTTATATTGTTAATTCTTTTAAGCAAACAAAGAATTTATAAATAAAATAAATAAATAAATTAGTATTCTAAAAACAATAAACTAGGTTCTAAATTACATAAATCATAACAGTAGCTACATTTTAATAAAACGAACAACATTTTTTTTTATTGAATAAGCGGGCAAACGAGCAAGCGGGTCACCTGATGGTAAGCAACTACCGTCGCCCATGGACACTCGCAACATCAGAAGAGCTGCATGTGCGTTGCCGGCCTTTTAAGAGGGAATACGCTCTTTTCTTGTTCTTGGTTTGCAGGTCGTATAGGTCCGGAAAAACTGCTGGTAACAGTTCGTTCCAGAGATCGACAGTTCGTTCCAGAGTTATCATCATAATATTTTCGAAAAATCTCGTAAGTGGTAGCTGACATAGATAGAAATGATTTCATACTTTGACTTGATGGTCCTAAAATATGGTTTGTTTTATTTGTAGTACAAGGTTACTCTTAATTATATTACTATTAACCTACCATTTACCAATACCTATATACAAAAAATTTGCTGGTTAGGGTTCCGTTAATCAACAAAACTTGGTTGACTACTGTCTTCTTTCTTTTCTTTCACTGTCTTGAATTTTCTATTTTTGTTGTTTACTTATTATACTTACTCATTATATTATTAGCTTTCAAAGTAATACCAATTTATTAAAATTGAAGCATACTTTCAGCATCTCCCTAGTATTTACAAATCACTTTTATTTGAAACACACGACAATAGATACACAATATTATCATTAACTACATATTCCCCCGGATTATTGTGCGATCTCGGCAACGGGTCAAATGTATGCTCAAGGTCGTTTGCCCAGGGGATGGCCTTAATCACAGAAATAGATCAAGATAGATACACTGTATGTATAATATTATATACTTCACGTGTCATATCGCGTTCCCAAACGACGAGCAATGATTGTCTTTCGAAAGTCTGTTCTTCAGTCTGCTATCGGAATCGGACGTCAATCGGAATTTTAAAAATGCCTTAATGCCTAAAAGTGCCGTATTGAGCTGTAGAAATTCAAATAGAAACGTTGGCCTTGATAATGGACACGTTTCTTATCATCGGTACGTCACAGTGATAGGAAAAAAGTGACACGCTCGTTTTTCCGATGGATATGAATATCGATTTTCAAATGGAGCGACATGCGGTATCTATCTTGATCTATGTATGTGGCCTTAATGCAATAGCTTAAAAATAAATTCGACTTGACTATCCAACTTTGAAGGCTCATAACAAAAATAAATCGCCTGAGTCGCACTCACGCACGAAGGGTTCCGTACAGTTATAGAGCAAAAATATGCCAAAAATCGCGTTTGTTGTATGGGAGCCCCCCACAAATGTTAATATTATTTTGTTTTTAGTATTTGTTGTTATAGCGGCAACAGATATACACAATCTGTGAAAATTTCAGAAGTCTAGCTATAGCGGTTCTTGAGATACAGCCTGACGACACACAGACAGACAGACGGACAGACAGGTTTTGTAAATATTCTAACTGCATTATTTGATAATTTATTCCACTGGATCCAAAATTTAGGCCCTCATAAAATATCGAAGTAGGGGAAAATAAAAGACATTTTTCACAAAAATATTGTTTTTAACAAAGCGCCTCGCATAAATAAATAAATAAATACCAAAATATTTAAGATAATATAATGTTCCCATACAAGTATATACTTTATGCTTTGCACATAACACTTATAGCGACGACACGTATTTATTATTATGTACTTACATCAGAGAAATTGAATCTGAACAGGCAGACCACAGAAGAGACATCTACATTATTTGGTGGATGGGGTAAGTCTATACTCCATACTGCAAGGCTTGACCATAGCTTGGCTAGACGTAGCCCGTCCAAATTAAGTAGGTTCGCCGTCTGCCTAAAAATCTATTCTTTGGTAGTACAATACAATATAATATATAAGTTCTATACTAACATACGATAATTAATTATTAAGTCAACTTCAAAACACAGTGGCCTAGAGTAAAATGCGCAAAGATGGTCCGAAGTTTGAAATATCTTACTTCTTAGCTCTTAGGGTATTTTTGTATTGCAATTAATTCTGATATAACATTGAGGTACTTTTACGTTAGAATATGAATATTATAATATTATATTATAGACATATTATGAAATACTAGAGCATGTAGATGAGATATTAGAAATTTTCCAATATTTCTCATATTAGAATAATTCTAATATCTCTATAGACCCACTATAGTCTTTTTTCAATCGTCAAATATCTATTTGCCGTCGACCTTTCATACAATATTCGATAATAGATACGTCACTTGAATATTTTTCGCGCAAAATCTGCAAAAGCAAGATTAAGTTAGCAGTTGTATTTTACTCGTAATTATGTAGCTTCGCAGTCGTGACGCAAACAGCGCTAAAACTTTCGATGAATGTACCGAATGCGTACCCACTAATAATAATCTAAGTATTTATACGGTAAACTGGCTATTTTACCGTTTATTTACCTATTTTGATATGAGTACATAACTAGTACATAACATACACGACGTTAGCCATTTTATTTAGGGCGATTCCATTATCGCGGGTGCAACAGTTTGACACACTTAAAGCTTCCTACAGGCAAAATTAAGCATACTCGTATTTATTAAACAAATATCCCGTGAAGGGATACCTTTTAACTAGTTCAACAATGTTTTATAAATGAAAACCTTCATCAAATGTTTGAAGGGCCACAAACAGGTTTGAAGTTCCATCGCGGGTGCAACTAATTTGAACCTCCATTAAGAACTGTGATGAGTTCATATGTGAGTACTGGTTATTGCGAAACTTTTACAAAATAACTTCCCTATATTTCAAAAGAGCATAAAACAAAGAAACTATGTAACAAGATAAAAGTAATTGTAGTAATAAGTACTAGAAATTATTAACCATTTCTACGATCGCGGGTGCAACATCAAAATTTTCAAATCTCTTAAAGGTGAATTATATCGTAATTCTCTAACAAAATTTAAAATGTTCGATATGGAATATATAATTATACTAGTAATTTGTAATAAAACTGCACCAAATTGTAGTTTTTTTTAAATTTTCAGTTGTTTATTGGCCTGACAAAATTAATCGTCTAAGGGCCTGTTTCACCGCTTCCTGATAAGGCTATCCACCACTTAATTTGACAGATGGAGTATGGAAAATCTGTCTAATATACCTTATCAGGAAGCGGTGAAACAGGCCATAAATCACTAAAAACGGTTGAATAGTGTAATTTATACAAAAGATTTCGACGTGTTGTTGTCTGTACCACAACTAAACATTAATTTGAAATATATGCTATTTTTATTTAAGAATATGGGAAAAAACATCGCGTCCCTTAGATGATATTGCTTGAAAACGCTCTAAATTATTGGAATTTCATTTTTTACCGATAAAAGTTGTTTTGTTAGTAAATACACATCGTCTTATGTATATTCCAAATGAAAAATGTAACTAATAACACATTTTAAAAATTCTCGTTAATTCTCTCGATAGCGGAATGGCATGGCCCTTTAAGACCTAACATTTACCATTTTGATTCGCAACAACGAAACCTCAAGTTTAAACAGCAAGATGACCGTCTAAGTGCCAAATTGCAGAGGCCAGGTCAAGTACACAAAATAATAGGAATACCTACAACATCTAATACAATAACGACAATACAATCTATACAACAAGATTTTATACTATACGCAAATGCACTTTATCATAATCACAAAATTATTATTGCAAGCTTACATACTTCTAAATAGGGAATATCCCGCAAAGGTTGGAGCAGAGGGCGCCACTAGCACATACAGTAAACAATCCGACCAAAACCCGACATGTTGCTGCACTCGTTATATCAGACTAATGACAGAAACGTTGTCAACCGTCGAACAAAACTTTTCGTTTAGTGTCTGTGCTGGTGCTGCTTTTAGCGTGAAAACATTGCAGTGATATTATTATAATATCCTATTCTTTTTGCGAACGTAGTGATTCATTTTCGGCGAAAGGACCTAGTGAATCATGTACATTTTGTCAAAATTGGCCAATGACACATTTAAAGTGGCATGCCCTACCTTGAGTCAGTTCCGAAATTTAACCCTGTATACTGGCCAGTGTTCATGATGCGGACGTCTAGAATCGACGTCATACTTTTGATATATTCCGAAGTATACGTCAGTGAATTGAGGTATTATCGTGACTTTTTTGGGATACCATCATAATACGCCACACTTGTCTCATCAGTGGCATAAGTACTAGCAGTACAACGCGCGTCGGATTACGACGTTTCGAGCACTGGCCACTATACCGGGTTTTATTTCAGAACTTACACATTTTATTCAAATTAACGTTAATTTTATTAAATGCATAAAGGCTACTTAAAAATAGATTACAATACATAATAATATTATTATAACCGGCCATACCTACTATTAATTAGTCTGCAGAGTCTTGCATTGTTAATATGCTAGACAAAGACTTTGAGACTAGATACTTTGTATGACTATACGCTGCGTAAATCTTTAATTAGTAAGGAGATAATAATTATTATGTCTATATTAGGTAAATATTACTACTAACATCGCAGATTAGGTTCCATTTTTCAATAAATTCAATGGTGTTCACTGTTCAGTGATATTTTATGATGAATTTTCAGATAGCCCGATATTCGTTCTTCAATGTGAGTTAGCAATTAATAGTTGTCTGAAAGGGGTCTAAAAAGTTTACAGGTTTCTTTTAGCCTCTTCTCGAGATCTCGTACCATATTCAACAATGAGGAAAACCAATGTTAATAGCTACTTTTTGCTGAAAATTTTCCATAAGTGGAGAAGTTATAGGGGACAAGCGTGTATAGACCACTTCAGTTTTTATTCTGATAAAAGTTTAGCTTGTTCAAAGGTAATATGAAACATTCTATCTGCACTACAAACTGCTAGGTAAACATTGAACACAACTGGCATTTCATTTTAATGCACAATCTTATACGAGTATTATCTACAGCAGTAAATAACAAAAGCCTGATTATAGTCATAGTAAATGCACTTATTTTAATGAAAACGGCTCTTGGATATGTTTTACATTAGCTGATATGATTTATGATTATAACATATTACATAGAATATAGCGTTTAATTTAACGGGATGCTTAAGATTATTTTAGTACCTACTTGTCCATTTTAAAATTAAAAAAAATCTCCTATTTTTTGCTATTCAACTGCTAAAAATAGGGAGTAGATATGCAGTTCTAACTCCAATTCGTAGAATTAACATGATTATAATATTATGTTTCACAGTAATTTATGAACCAAAACACAACAAAATGATGTTCTTATTATTTAAATCTTATATTAAGCCACGACTATATTGTTTCTAATTTTTAACGTTTTGGCGTTATTAATTCCTACTAAGAATAATATATTTTTGATTATAACGTGGATCAGGTAATACATGTTAAACTAAGTTTTTCTTTACAACACATTGCCTAGTATTTAACAATTAATTAAGTATTATTATTTAAATTATCTTAAATTATACATAAAATGTGTATAACAGGTTAATAGTGATATGGGTGGAATAGTAGAAGGATTAATATAATCATAAATTACAATATTTGTTAGGTACCTATTTGTAAAATGCAAGCCGCCAAAAGGAAATATTGGCAAGTTTTCCATGTCTCCTCCTCACATTAATTTAAAACTTGCGTAGAAGAGAGACAGAAAATATCCATATACTTTTGCACGACCATAAGCTAAATGTTCCTCTTTAGATGTGAAGTTTTGGTCTTAAATAAAATCACAGAAACAATCTTGAATCACAGAAATGATCTTTGGGACGAGTACCTACAACTTAAAACTACACTAACACTAGAAAAGTCCAATAAAATTCCGATGAATTTAGCGAAAATAAACGATGTACTCGCCACAATCGTCGCTACACTAACGTACACTAACGTACTGCTCCTCTACTAACGCAAAATTGCTAGAAGCAAATAAACTCCTTCCTAAGTACTAAAATATTAATTAAATTTCATAATCCAGTCAAGTATAATTATTAAATAATGGCTATTGCAGAGGTGCTATAAGAAAAGGAATCATTATCACACCTATATTTGTATATTTTAGGACCTAAGAAAAGCTAGTGGTTCGTTGGATAGAAAATTACAGTTGAAAATTCTGTTTTTTGTCTACCCAGTAGTTAGAAAGAAATAAAAAGCAGAGTTTTTACATTTTACTTTCTTAAATACATGACTGGATTATGAATTTAGCTACAGCTAATACTGAACTATAGATCCCTTCTGTTGTCACTTAATCCCAAAACCCAAGGCCATTTCTTGATTTTCAGCCTTCTGTTTTGCCTTCTTTTGGGCCTAGTGTCACCATGCTTTTACACCAGCATTTTTCATTCCCTCTTTCTATTTTGTAATTTCATTTCTAACTTCACTTCCAAGTTGTTCATTTCATAACTGTTGTTCTTTTGGTTTTTTGTTAAAAGTGGTTCGTTTTCTAACAGTCGTTATTCCTCTATATTACCAAAAGATACATTTCTAAATATTTGTTCTTCCCCATTCCAAGTTCATTTTTAAAAGGTGTTCTTTTGCTTTATCTGTTCCAAGCTTATCATATCCTTACAGTTGTTCTTCCTTCATTCCAAGTGGTTCATTTCCTAATAGTTGTTGTTTTGCGTTTTCTTCTTTGAGTGGTTCTAGCGACGCCTGAACGAGGCCCTCGTCTAGTTGCGCACCCCTCGCTAGGGGGCACTAGGGGGACTTCGTGGCAGACCTCCATATAGTCAGGGTCGTGCATGATGTCCTTTATCATGTTCAGCATCGTATACCTCGGGAACATCGGGTATATCTTCGAAGACACGTACTCGGACTGAAATGAAAATATCTTTATTATTATTTACGTCTTCTCATTGACCGCAAAGTCTTCAGTGAGGAGAATTAGACTAAAAATTAAAAAGTAAAATTTTCTGTTTACTTTTCCTTCTTACTGCATGTTATATCATATTATTTTAGTTTAAATACTTATTAAAAACAATAGAGTGGGCAGTGGCTAATAATAACAGTGTGATTCAGTGGCCTATATTATTATTTGTAAAAAAATATTAAAACACGAATGATACAATTTTTCATTCATCAAATCAAGCTCGCCATTGCGTATAGCTTTTGATTTCATGCAGCATACCCATTTACTTATCAAAATTGATTACAACATCCGATTCTTACTACCACTTCAATGACGTAATTATTTTAAGGACATAGCTTCGTGATTCATTGTCGTGATCAAAATCATAATAAATATTAGAAGTACCTATCTTAGCATCAGAAGCTCTTTAATTACACACGAAATCGCTTATTTTCTATTTATATGTTTATAGCATATATTATGTTGACATAATATATGCTATAAACATGGAATAAATAAATGCTAATGCTTTCTTCAGCACGACAATTTTCTTTGTCTTTGTGTCGAGTGCGGGTTGTTAAATTTAATCGATATTTAAGGCAGTAAAACCAAATTAGACGGAACGAGTGGAAACCACGAACATTGGGAATCTAATTAGAGGAAGTCGAGAAGTGAGAACTATCCTCTGGGACCTGGCTTTGAGCCAAGATCAAAGCGCACGGAAGTGCGCAGGCCTAGTTCCAGCAGGCCGCGCACATGCCGTGCACTATTTACACGAACCGTTTCGATGCACTTTTGACCTCCCTGAAGCTCAGTGTCTATTGCAAGTGCAAAGATAAAATTATACCTAAAATAGCTAATTTTGGCACTCACTCACTCATTCACTCATTCACTCACTCACTGACCGGTAATCAAAACCTCTAGGCCACTTCCAATTGTCCTAGCGTTATGAAATTTGGCACACAGGTCGTTTGTTATATGTAGATTAACAAAGAATTAAGAAATTTTAGAAATCGGTCAAGCGTGAGTCGGTACATCTACAAACTTTAGAGGCTACTTTTAAATGTCCTAGTGTTATGAAATTTGGCACACAGGTCGTGTGTTTAAATATTATATTTTGATGTAGATTAACAAAAAAATAAGAAAATTTAGAAATCGGTCAAGCGTGAGTCGGTACATCTACGAACTTTGGAGGCTACTTTTAAATGTCCTAGTGCTATGAAATTTGGCATACAGGTCGTGTGTTATATTATTTGATGTAGATTAACAAAAAAATAAGAAAATTTAGAAATCGGTCAAGCGTGAGTCGGTACATCTACGAACTTTAGAGGCTACTTTTAAATATCCTAGTGCTATGAAATTTGGCATACAGGTCGTGTGTTATATTATTTGATGTAGATTAACAAAAAAATAAGAAAATTTAGAAATCGGTCAAGTGTGAGTCGGTACATCTACGAAGCTTAGAGACAACTTTCAAATGTCCTTTTTTTTTTTGATATCGCAGGGGAAACCCATCATGGGTGCCCCGGGTTGGGTACCCCGGGGGTATGTGAGACTCTTACTCTCTAAAACCACCTGCGGTTCGCCTTCAGCCGTATAACGGAGGGAAACCCGGATCCCTACTTTCAAATGTCCTAGCCTAGTGTTATGAAACATGGCACACAGGTCGTGTCTTAAGTATATTATTTGATGTAGATTAACAAAAAATTAGAAAATTTAGAAATCGGTGAAGCGTGAGACGGCTCATCTACGAACTCTAGAGGCTACTTCTAAATGTCCTAGCGTTATGTAATTTGGCACACAGGTCGTGTGTTATGTTATGTATATGTATATTAACAAAAATGTTGTGAACAGCCTATTCGGCACTTTATCAGAAAGTAGTGAAACAGGCTCTAAAACTTATGTTCGTGGAAATAACAGGAAATTAGTGTTTATTTCGTAGCATGATTTTTTTCGAGCTTTTTATCGATAGTTTCTGTATTATTCTCGTATTGCAATTTGAGTGGCCAAACTCTTTAATAATTTTGTTGGTCTCGCTGAAACTCGAAAACGGCTGTACCGATTTGCCAAATTTTTGTCTTGAAATTTGGCAATATTTAAATATTGTTTATACAGTGAGAAAACGTTACATAATAATATTGTTATATTGGATGGTTTTTATAATTTTAAGTGCAGCCTTTCATATTTCCTGGTCAAGCTAATTTATTTTCATTTATTAGGAAAACTGCATACACTGCTAAAGTGACAGAAAAAATGTCTATTACCATGTTTTCGCAATTAGGTAGTAATTATAATTTTCGTAACATAGGTACATGCATTGAGTTTTACCTTCAGTTCTCTGATGAGGTTCCTCAAGCCGGTATACTTCTTCAGCAGTCAGTACAGGTCATTCGTCATCTGCGTGTTTTCTGCTTCTATCTGCGATGTGGTCATATCTGAAATTTATTGGCCAAAAAATTACTATACAGTATACTGTATACAACATATTATGCTGAAATAATAATATTTATATGATGTACTACTTCACCAAACATTTCACTTAGTATTAACTTAGTGACCACTAACCTATGAGTAAGATTTAGATTTAAATCTTACTCATAGGTAATTTAACTATGATTTCAGTTATTACGCCGAAACTAATCACTATTTGCTTTACATGGCTGACATAACCAATTTTGTCTGTAATAATATAACGCAGACAAGGACAATAACGAGAGCGAAGTCTGATTTTCTTGACTCTAACGTAAAACTATTTAAACTGTATCCTGCTTTCTTCAGCACGACAATTTTCTTTGTCTTTGTGTCGAGTGCGGGTTGTTAAATTTAATCGATATTTAAGGCAGTAAAACCAAATTAAACGGAACAAGTGGAAACCACGAACATTGGGAATCTAATTAGAGGAAGTCGGGAAGCAGGAAGTTAGGAGGTGAGAAGTCGGGAAGTCGAGAAGTGAGAACTATCCTCTGGGACCTGGCTTTGAGCAAAGATCAAAGCGCACGGAAGTGCGCAGGCCTAGTTCCAGCAGGCCGCGCACATGACGTGCACTATTTACACGAACCGTTTCGATGCACTTTTGACCCCCCTGAAGCTCAGTGTCTATTGCAAGTGTAAGGATAAAATTATACCTACGTAATTATATAGTAGTACTTACGCAGTATACCAAATTTCATATATATAGCTTTGGTAGATCCTGAAATATACCCCTTTAAAAATAGCTAATTTTGGCACTCACTCACTCATTCACTCATTCACTCACTTACTGACCGGTAATCAAAACCTTGTTTAGACACTGAAGTGTCTAAACACACATTGCCGAAGTTCCGCGTCGGAAATTCCGCATGTTTACGTCAGCAATGTCAAACGCATACAATATGACGCGACGGAATTTCGGCATAGGGTGTCATTGGTAATTTAAAATACATTGCAGGCGGAATCATGCGGAAATTCCGCCACGGAACTTCGGCATAGTGTGTTTAGACACTAAGGGCCTGTTTCACCACTTCCTGATAAGTGACGAATAGGCTATCCACCAATCAACTTAACAGATCAAGTAAGATTTTAAAAAAGTTGTGAATAGCCTATTCGGCACTTTATAAGAAAGTAGTGAAACAGGCTCTAAAAGTTATGTTCGTGGAAATAACAGAAAATTAGTGTTTATTTCGTAGAAATCGGTCAAGCGTGAGTCGGTACATCTACGAAGCTTAGAGACAACTTTCAAATGTCCTAGCCTTTTTTTTTTTTTTTTTTTTTCAAGACGGGAAATGCGCTTAAGCATGCCCGGCGGCACTGGGGAAGGACCACCGGGGTATGTGGGACTCGCTACGGCCGAGAGGATGGTAAGTTGGCCGCAGCTCTACCCACTAAAACCCGTCCGTGCCTTCTCCTCCGCTTTGTGCTGGGCCGCTGGACCCGTCTGAGACGAAAACTGCAGCGGCCCAGTCAGCGGCGTCTGCTTCCAGCGCAGCTCCTCCGCGCGACATTCTGCTGCCGCTTATTCCGTGAGAGCTGCCCAAGGCACTGGGCGCTCTGTAACCGGAAAGACTCGTGCAATAGGCGGCGGGTTCCCCATTCCGTCGCCCGAGTCCTGTCTACGGCGGGAGCTGGCGTTCGTGTTCGGCGCGCCTGCGCCCTCCGCGCCGTCTTCGAACCGGGTCTGCGGCCACATCCGCCTCTCTGACCCGTTCGGCGGCCTCCTTCTGTGAGATAACATCTTCACAGAAGGTAGCCACAGCGTCCCAGCCTTGTCTCGACCGGACCATAGTTGTAACTATGGCCGGGAGTGTGAGGTCTAATCCGGTGGTCGCAACAAGCACCGCTCGCTGTTCTACCCAGGCTGGGCATTCCAGGAGCGTGTGCTGCGCGGTGTCGTCGTCATGATCACAGTGGTGGCACCGGGGGGTCGGCTCCCGTCTGGCCGTATGGTGCAGGTAATGACCAAAGCAGCCATGCCCGGTCAACATCTGCACCATCCGGTATGTGAGAGAACCCCTCTGGTTTGTCACCCACTGTCGTATGTGAGGCCGAATCGCCTCTACGACTCGTCGTCCGTATGTCGGAGACGCCAGCCTGTCTTCCCAGGTACGCATTGTGATTATGCGCGTCTGGCGGCGCCATCGGGCTATAAGCTCGGGTGACACCCGTTCCCCGCTCCGTTTAATCTCCGCTGTTCGAAAATAAATCTCCGCCAGCCCTTGTGCCTCGATGTCCCAAGGCGCGGTCCCCGCAAGAGCGAGTGCTGCATCACCAGCTATTGTGCGATAGCCACGGATCATTCGCAACGCCATTACCCGCTGAACACTCTTTAAAAGCGCTTTGTTCTGGGCGCTTAGGCCTTCCGACCATACGGGAGCTCTATACAGGGCCATGGATCGTAAGACCCCTGTGTAAAGCTGCCGACAACTGGACCCTGGTCCGCCGAGGTTGGGTAGGAGGCTACCGAGGGCCGCCGCCGTTCTCTTCAATCTCGGCGCCAGCCGACGAAAGTGCTCTGCAAACGTCCATCTCGAGTCTAGGAGGAGACCCAAGTATTTTAATTCCTTCCCGATCTGGACGCTCACGTCGCCGATTTGGACTGTAGCGTTCGTGGGAAATCTCCGGCGGGGGCCGAGGAAGAGAATAGCTTCTGTCTTCTCTAACGCTACTCTCAGCCCTTGACACTCAATTCGTGTCACTATCTGACTAACGCCCACCCTTGCCAGGCGGATAGCCTCCTCAACGGACCTTCCTCGTGCCAGAATGAGTGTGTCGTCTGCATAGCATACGAGACGCAACCCTCGGAGCAGCGCCGCACGCAAGACACGGTTGTATCCGATGTTCCACAGGTGAGGGCCCAAGGCAGACCCCTGAGGAACACCGCACCACGTCACAAACCGGATCACTCGGCCATCTCGCCCAATACACACAATAGTCCGACGCCGCAGGTATTGGGCGACGATTCTGCGCATGTATGTGGGAAGTTCCAAGTCGCGAAGGCCCTCCTCAATCGCCTCATATGGCAATGTATTAAATGCGTTGGCAATATCAAGAGATATTGCCACTACTGCGCCATCACCAGCTGTCCCCTTCTCCGAAAAGTCTTTCACTTCGAGAATTGCGTCAATTGTTGAGCGCTGTGCACGGAAACCAAACTGTGCCTCTGACAGGTTTGGTCCCTCTTGCTCAAGATGTTTGACAATTCTTGACGCAATCACTCGTTCCAGTAACTTACCCGCCTCATCCAGAAGGACTATGGGCCTATAAGCCGACGGGGAATCGATGGGGCGACCTTCTTTTCGGAGAAGTACCAATTTTCCCTCCTTCCAGCATTCTGGAAACTCTCCCTGAGCCAAACAGGTGCTAAATAGTTCCCGGAGCCTCTCCTTCAAAGGACCTAATGACTTTACCCAGATGCGCCCGGGAATTCCATCAGGCCCTGGGGCGGTCTTGCTCTTTTCTTTGAGCCTCAGGATAGCGGCACTAAGCTCGTCATCCGTAACAGGCGGGACCTCTCCTAATAATTGATTATAACCGACCAAGGGTTCCGAAATAGCCACAGTCGGGAACAACGTGGACACTATTCTGGTGAGCTGCTCCGGGGGAATCGTCTCCACGACTGGCGGTCCACGGCCGAATTTCTTCCTCACTGTCCGATATGGACGTCCCCACGGGTCTCGATCCAGCTTGGCTAACATTTCTTGGCGGGCAGTATCCTTAGCCATTTTTATGGCGACACCCAGCGCGCTCTTGGCCACAACATACTCCTCTCGGAGCCGCCCCAGCAATATTTCATCCGGAGTCCTTCTGCGCCGCTGTCTTTGATATGACCGACGTGTACGCACACACTGGCGTCGGAGCTCTGCTATCTCTTCCGACCACCAGTAGACATGCCTTCTTTGATTAGGCCTGTTCATACGGGGCATGGCCGCATCGCATATGCGGGTGAGTGCTCCGCGAAACCATAGCGCTTCCTCGTTTACGTTGACGGGAGTCGTAGGCCTGGGGGCCCAAGCCTCTGCCTCTGCAGCCTCCTCAAGCGCCTCCAGGTCCAAATTCGAGAGCGTCCACCGTGGAAACTCCGCACCTCTCACCGATTGGCGAGGGGTCAGCTGGGCGGTTTGTGGGGGGGAGACACTATATCTGATATAGAGATGATCAGACAGCGTCTCAACATCCCTCATCACCCTCCAGTCACGGACCATCTCTCCGACCGCAGGACTGGCAAAGGTGAGGTCAACTATCGAACTCCCCTGATGCCGAACGCAGGTAGCTGCGTCCCCGCGGTTTAGAATCGAGAGCCTGGTCGAAACGACCCACTCCAGCACTGCATCGCCCCGGGCGTTGGTCACGGACGATCCCCAGGCTGCGTGCTTTGCGTTAAAATCGCCAGCGACAAGAACAGGCCTAGGAGCCGTTCTTAATACTGCCGCCTGCAATTCGCCAAGAAATGCCTCGTATTCGGCGAGAGGTTTATTCGGGGAGAAGTACACACCGAATATTGTATACTCCCCCCGATCCACTGCTACGTATCCTTGGCCTGTCTCGCGTAATATTAGCGGGGGACCATTGTCGTTACCATAAATGGCTACAGAGCCCAATGAGTCCCCGAACCAGGTGTTACGGGTCGGGACGTAATAAGGCTCGGCCACTATCGCTACGTCAATCTGCCATTGCGTCAGTGCTTCGAAAAGCAAGTCCTGGGCACCGGCGCAATGATTGATGTTCGCTTGAAGGATTTGTAATGGGCGTCTATCCATGATTGGTGTCCATTACTTCCTCTCGTCGGGTTAATGACCGACCCTCCGTTGAAGCTTTAGCTCTTTTCT
Organism: Polyommatus icarus; assembly: GCA_937595015.1. NCBI lineage: Eukaryota > Metazoa > Arthropoda > Insecta > Lepidoptera > Lycaenidae > Polyommatus > Polyommatus icarus. The sequence continues at coordinate 7,996,967 of OW569336.1, read as the reverse complement.
TGCGCCCCTTCTTCGGCGGGGCACATCCTTTGCCGCCAATTGTATGATCTGCTTTCCTACCCGCTTCTGCGCACACTACGCAGTGGGGCTTGGCCGTGCAGTCTGAGGACTTGTGTCCAGCTTGTCCACACCGGAAACACAACTGGCTTCTATCTACCTCCGAGGTGCACCGCTGTCCCATGTGACCTATCTCGAGGCAGCGGTAGCATTTCATGGTACGCTTCTCCAGGAGTTTGACTCGCGCCGAGCTCCATCCTACAAGCAGGCGACCCGCAGCCACTAAGGTGCTAGCGGCAGCCGCGGGACATTGCACCCACATTGTCCCAGTGCCTCCTGGACCTTCACGAACGTCACCCCCTTTGACATGTTCCGGGGAGCAACTTGTCCTGGCTATAACAGCTGTCAGTACCGCTTCCTTCGTCACCGAATCGTCAAGGCCTGAGACACGGATGTCCATGCATTTGACGGGTCGAGCAACTCTTGCAGTTCCGGCGAGGACGCCACGTAGCTTTTCGGCAAACTGGTCCGCCATTTCGCTTGTCGCGGTGATGGGGAGCTCCATAATCTGGGCCCCAGTTGCTGCCCGTCTTACTCGAACGCCCTCAGTTAAACCGAGCTCCGTCAAGTTAATTTCTTGACGGGCTTTGGTTATGACATCTTTGTATGTTGCACCGCGCTCAACTGCGTCGTGTTGCAGGGTTATCACCACCGCAGCAGTAGCAGGAGCTGTGGTCCGTCTTCTGCGGTTCCTCTTTCTGGATTTTGGCTTTTGAGAGGCTTTTGAGGCCCCTCTTGGTCCATCCTTTGTCGTGTCCGGGTTTGTCGCATCCGAGTTCGTCTTGTCCGGTATCTTTTTCTTCTTTCCCTTTCCTCTGGCTACTACGTTCCAGCCCTCTTCAGATGTAGAGGGACCGGGAATAGCAGCCGCTATTGGGGCCGGCAGTTGTTCTGCCGGCTTCTCCTTTTTCTGTTTCTTCCTACTTGCTGTCGCCGTGGGAGCCGTGGTGGCTGCCTTCTTGGAGGGCCCAGCTTGTGAAAGGGCGGGCCAATTCTCATCCAAATTTGTTTCAGCATTGCCGTTCTTATTTTTGTCTGCTGCCAGTGACGGTCTGAGCCGCTTTGCTGGGAGCAGACGGTCCTGCAATCCGTCGATGCGCGCATTAACCATGTTTGAGGTTCTCTCCATTATAGAACGGGAGAATTCCTCAAACATGGCCCGTATTCCTGCGACTGTCAGTTTCTCCTGGTCATCTAGTTGCGCCTGAGAAGTTCTTACCAGGGGCGGTGGCCTTGATGGCGTCTCCTGCGCCTGGCTCGCCTTCTCCCGTAGCAGTGCTATCTCCTCTCGAAGGCGGATGTTCTCAGCCTCAAGTTTTAATGTGTCCTCCTTGAGAGTGGCGAAGCCAAGAACGGACTCTTTTACCTTAGCCTCTCCCTCCTTGAGGGCCTTGGTAAAAGTACCCTTAAGGTTGCTACTCTTAGCACGGACCATTTTAATAATCTCCAGACCTTGTTCCCCCATCACTTTGAGTTTGGTGGCGGCCGGGAGTTTCTCAAGTGCCTCTTGCTCCGCCTGTTTTTTTGCAGCTTGAGCTGCTTGTCGCTGGGCTTTGTGAGTTGCCTCTGCGACTTCTTTTTCCTCTTGCAGCCGGAGGTCCTCGTATTCAAGTTCAATATAACTCCGTCTCGCTGCAGCCATGCCCACATACTGCCCTGTCGTAGGGGGACGCCCTCGCCCTCTTTTGGCGGGCTTTTTCTGTCGTGTTTCCGATCGAATGGATCTCTCGGAGTCTCCATTATCTGATTCAGACAGCGATAATCTCCGCTTGCCCGTTACACTACTTCCAGCTCTATCGCGAGATGATGTGCGAGAGCTGCCGGCTGTTCTCATTGTGTTGACGGAACAGTCGGAATCGTCAAGTCTTTCCAAAACCACCATCGGTGTCCGTTGCGATTGCCTTGAGTCGCCATTTAGGGATATCGAGTCCGTTTCCGGTGCGGTTATGTGCACCAGCCCCGAACTGTCACGCGTCACCACGCTCACCTCCGAACTACTCGCCGCCGTAGCGGCCACCTCTTCACACGCATTGTCGGCACCCCCCGTATACGTGGGCCAGACTCCTGGTAGTGAGCCAGGAGTGCGGGATTCTCCAACAGAGTTGGTACCCGCCCGGGGACTTATTTTTACAAGGCGTTCTTCCATCTTTGATCATTGAGGCTGATTCTGGCCTGACCAATTAGGGGTGGTTCTGCCCCAGTGCCCTTGCGACGCAGCCGCCCGCTCGCCACGCAACCCACGGCCGGGCACCAGAACCCTGGTTTGGGGACCCACGGGTCCATCCGTCACACAAACACTCACTGATAGCACACACATACAAGCACACGCTGGTGTAAAGAAGGAATAAATAAAGGAAAGACAGGGAGAAAAGACGATGAAAAGACAGAATAGATAAAATATAATAAGCAAAACAAGAGTACTAATAAAAAGGAGAGAAAGATAGAGACAGACCGGCGATCAGCCACCCTGAGTACCTCACCCCGTGTAAAAGGCGGGGTGGCGTACCCAGGGGCCCAGGGATACCAACTAGGAGGAACCGGTTCCACCCCCTCAAATGTCCTAGCCTAGTGTTATGAAACATGGCACACAGGTCGTGTCTTAAGTATATATTATTTGATGTAGATTAACAAAAAATTAGAAAATTTAGAAATCGGTCAAGCGTGAGACGGCTCATTTACGAACTTTAGAGGCTACTTCCAAATGTCCTAGCGTTATGTAATTTGGCACACAGGTCGTGTGTTATAATATGTATATTAACAAAAAATTAAGAATATTAAGAAATCGGTCAAGCGTGAGTCGGCTCATCTACGAACTTGAGATAAAAATTCTTATTTGAACTTGGCAGGATTTGAACTTGGCAGATTTTTGTGCTATACATAACAATTATGTTGCTAGATAAAATTTACAGAATTTAATTCACCTGCCAAGTATAAATTAGAAGTATCATGGATCAGGCTGTTGATGAAGATGATTATGATCGGTGAAGTGTATCTGAACTGGGTATTGGATTAGATTTCAACTCTTTTTTAGGCCAATAATTATTAGCCTATAGTGCCCTATAGGAACTAGGCCCTATTTTAACAGGTATGTTTTTGGTGGGATATAATATTACTACAATGTAATGGAGCTGTCCTAATTAAACGTAGATATAAAATATGTAATGTAAGTACGTGTAATGTCGGTGTGATGTGAGAAACTACACTTTGTTTTTAGTGTCTAAAGTCTAAACACACCATGCCGAAGTTCCGCTGCGGAAGTTCGGCATGATAACGTCAACAATGTCAAACGCATACAATATAACGCGACGTAATTTCGACATGGTATGTCATCGGTAATTTATTATTATTATTTTTAACAAAAAATTAAAACCGACTTCCAAGGTAAAAACAATATTAACATTAATATGAACTAAAAAGTATTAAATAATTTTTGCTATCTAATAGTGCCTTTTTCCGAATTCGGCTAAACCTCAACTATTTCTGTACTCAATCTTCATTATTTTGAAGTCGGTACCAGATAGCTGAATCTTCAGTCCTCTGACAGAATATTTGAAACTTTTGGAACTGGCACCGACTTCAAAATTATGAAGATTGAGTACAGAAATAGTTGAGGTTTAGCCGAATTAAAAATACATTGCAGGCGGGATCATGCTGAAGTTGTGTTTAGACACTGAAGTGTCTAAACACACATTGCCGAAGTTCCGCGTCGGAAATTCCGCATGTTTACGTCAGCAATGTCAAACGCATACAATATGACGCGACGGAATTTCGGCATAGGGTGTCATTGGTAATTTAAAATACATTGCAGGCGGAATCATGCGGAAATTCCGCCACGGAACTTCGGCATAGTGTGTTTAGACACTAAGGGCCTGTTTCACCACTTCCTGATAAGTGACGAATAGGCTATCCACCAATCAACTTAACAGATCAAGTATGGTGAATCTTTTAAAAAAAGTTGTGAATAGCCTATTCGGCACTTTATCAGAAGTAGTGAAACAGGCTCTAAAAGTTATGTTCGTGGAAATAACAGGAAATTAGTGTTTATTTCGTAGCATGATTTTCTTCGAGCTTTTTATCGATAGTTTCTGTATTATTCTCGTATCGCAATTTGAGTGGCCAAACTCTTTAATAATTTTGTTGGTCTCGTTGAAACTCGAAAACGGCTGTACCGATTTGCCAAATTTTTGTCTTGAAATTTGGCAATATTTAAATATTGTTTATACAGTGAGAAAATTTTGTAGTTAAAGTAAAACAAAGTTTAAGGATCATCTAGATTCTAGTCTAATAGGTTTAATTACGTTACATAATAATATTGTTATATTGGATGGCTTTTATAATTTTAAGTGCAGCCTTTCATATTTCCTGGTCAAGCTATTTTATTTGATTTATTTTCATTTATTAGGAAAACTGCATACACTGCTAAAGTGACAGAAAAAATGTCTATTACCATGTTTTCGCAATTAGGTAGTAATTATAATTTTCGTAACATAGGTACATGCATTGAGTTTTACCTTCAGTTCTCTGATGAGGTTCCTCAAGCCGGTATACTTCTTCAGCAGTCAGTACAGGTCATTCGTCATCTGCGTGTTTTCTGCTTCTATCTGCGATGTGGTCATATCTGAAATTTATTGGCCAAAAAATTACTATACAGTATACTGTATACAACATATTATGCTGAAATAATAATATTTATATGATGTACTACTTCACCAAACATTTCACTTAGTATTAACTTAGTGACCACTAACCTATGAGTAAGATTTAGATTTAAATCTTACTCATAGGTAATTTAACTATGATTTCAGTTATTACGCCGAAACTAATCACTATTTGCTTTACATGGCTGACATAACCAATTTTGTCTGTACTTAATAATATAACGCAGACAAGGACAATAACGAGAGCGAAGTCTGATTTTCTTGACTCTAACGTAAAACTATTTAAACTGTATCCTGCTTTCTTCAGCACGACAATTTTCTTTGTCTTTGTGTCGAGTGCGGGTTGTTAAATTTAATCGATATTTAAGGCAGTAAAACCAAATTAAACGGAACGAGTGGAAACCACGAACATTGGGAATCTAATTAGAGGAAGTCGGGAAGCGGGAAGTTAGGAGGTGAGAAGTCGGGAAGTCGAGAAGTGAGAACTATCCTCAGGCTTTGAGCCAAGATTAAAGCGCACGGAAGTGCGCAGGCCTAGTTCCAGCAGGCCGCGCACATGCCATGCACTATTTACACGAACTTATTACATATTTTTTTCATACGGGCCACAAAATATTTACGGTCTTACTACAAAAGATTTAAACACCTGTTGAACAGTTGATTAGAGAAAAATACAGTACAAAATGGTCTCAAAACGACTGTTCAATAGATGTTTAATCTTTTGTGGTAAGATCGATTATGTTTTGATCTTGACGTGTCGCGGGCCGCAACAAAAAATTTTTAGAGTTAAAAAGTAACGTTTTTCAAAATTAACGATTTAAAAGTGGAAAGAAATTCACAACTTTAATGGCGACTTTACATTATTTTGCCGTAGGCGTGAATTTAAAAATGGTTTCACATCACGCGGGCCACATATTATTATTATAAAGTCCCGGCGAGCCGCATGCGGCCCGCGGGCCGCGGATTGGCGATAGCTAATTTATTATATTGACTTTTGTGTAGGTACAGGCGAGTACCTGCATAAAAGCTAATCACAACAATAATACAACAGAATTGATCAGAAAGTCCCAGATGCCATATTATCTTAGAAGCAGGATGTTTAAATGCACCTAGCAACCTTGAAGAACACTACTCAGAATCATACATTCGGAATAAAGTAGGTCATTAAAATGATTTAATTATCATGAGAATGAAGTTTAATTTACCTGGCTAATGCTTCTTTGGTTCTCTACATTTTTGTAAAATACGTGGTCTGTTTATGATTTGAAATGAATCAGAAGGTCCACATAATCGTTTATATAACTCCTGGCTGTCCTGTAAACAAAAAAATATATTAAAGTACACATATATTAAAGTACACATAAACACCCTAATTTTCCAAAATATATAATATTTTTAATGGTTTATACTTACAGGAAATCCAGAGCTAGTACTAGACATGGATAAGGTCAAATTCTCAGATGGTTTCATTTGTGATGTTGCTAAAGGTATTTCAAGTGTGTCACTTGAAACATAATATTCATTGTGAATGCTACAGCTAGGCGAAGACATTGCTAAGGCAGATGTATTATTTATTTCATCTTGCTCCTGAAAATGTCACATTCAACATTTAAGGGGCCGGGTACCCTTGAGTTCAAACATGTTAAATATTTTCGTAAGTGAAAATGATTTTGGTATTACGTTTGTATGAGAAATTCCAAGGGTACACGGCCTCTTAAATACCTACTTTGACTATGCAATACAACATAATATTATGTGCATATAACTCTCGAAAAATTTAAAATTGGTAATGCACAATTATTAATATTATGCATGTCTCATGATCTCATCACATCATTGCATTGAAGTCTACAGCTGGATGTATGCCACAAGATATTATTTGCCATTTCATTAGTAGCTGTGAGTTATTAGTAATTAGTTAATCTGATAAGAGATTATCCAGAACAGTAAACCTCGTTCCACTTGCTCTTTAAATGTCAGTATAAAATGTATAAATTCATGCATATTCACTTACCATCACCAAACTTCACTTACCATCACCAAACTTTTGTCTTCAAAAAAAGGTAAGTTTGATGTAAGCGTCTGCCAGTGTGGTCATAATCACTTGTTTTTAAATGTAGACTGCAAATTTTTGCCTTTTCCTGAAATTGACTGTTCAAAGGCATGATGGACAACCACATGTTTCTACGTGTTATTTCTTTCGGAAATCTAAAACAATAAAGTTCTAAACTGGATTTAATGTTCATAAAACTTTCTACAGTCGATAATTTCTTATGTATGTATAAAAGCCATCGGATATGTCCTACCTTTTGCAAACATTATGGTTACCCTAGCACTTTTCACAATAATAAGTAATGATGGAAATAAATTTAAATTATTCATATTTATCACCACTTTATCACATTAATAGCTTACGGAACATAAAACCAGTGAATTATTTCTGGTATTTACATAGCAAAACTTACAATATTAATTAAAGAAGTGACCGAAAACATTGAAAATAAGCAAATGTAGACTCAACAACAATAATTGCAATTTGTGAACTTACGCGTGAAATTTTACGGCACAGCCTGGATACCACTTACTTTCACATTCATGTACAACACATACATGCACCATTTATTATTCTTCATTTAAAACTTTCACAAAAAAAGCCGTATGAAAACCTGAATCGACATAAACATCCGCCAATAAACACATCACGTAGAATGACGTTTTTTTTTTTAGTAATAAAATTTTACGGGCCTGGATTCCGGTTATTCCTTTGATTTCTTCTTTGAATATGGATGTTAGTGTTAACGGATTTTTGTTGCCGATATTGCTATCAGTTTGGGTGGATTCGGTATATACGATCACAGATCAAGAACTAGTTACTTCGTAATATACGATATACTCCTGAGCGTGGGACTTCTCAGGGAATAAGCGTCTGTAGCCGGGTTTACTATACGGGATGTAAAATGACTCATCTAAAACATCCCTGTCTTCGTCAGTATCAGGCCCTCGCGGCCTTTTTCTGCCGGGTTTCCCAGGGGCTGTCCCCCCAGGATCCTCCATTTCAACGTCTATTATTCCACCGTTTTGCGTTGTTTTATTATTAAAATGCTTTATATAAACTATTTTAAATAATTAATTTCGCAAAAATTGAAAAAATACGACTTCTCTTTTTAAAAAGCCCGCCAACTTTTTTTCCAAACAAAGGTCTACATTTAAAAATGTAAATGTCAAAATGTTGTTTTTCCGTCACTGTCATAGACTGTCAATCGTTCTTTCTTTCTTTCGTTTTCTTCTTTTTTGGCAACTTGACACAAAGGATGTGTATGTTGTGCCACAGACAAGGTAAAAAGGTAAAGAATATAGCGGGAAAACCATATTCCTCCTATTATATTTTTCATGTATCGTCAGGTCTAAAGTCTAGTCAAAGTCTAAGTAAAAGTCAATACAGTCAAGGAGTCAAGTTGGTCGATTCAGTAAAGTGGTAGACGCTTTACTGAAACTTTCGATGGAGTTTTGGAGGGAACACAAAATAGCACGTTTCTGGATATTACATCACTTTCCTACTTTTGTGCATGAACACGAATATCTAATGGTTAATATTCTACCAATATTACACATTAAAAACCCAGCTAACACAACAGCACACTTTAACATTCCCGGCAAAACTCCTGTCAATCGTTGTCACTCTACAATAATAAACTACATGGACTTGACTCCTTGACTGTATTGACTTTTACTTAGACTTTGACTAGACTTTAAGGCCTGTATTCACTTTGATTAGTGCAAGTGCAAGTGACAAGTAATTAAGGCAGTAGAGTGCAGGTGTGTAGTGCAAGTAGTGTCCAATTCATGTTTAGTGGCTCTGTTTAGTAAATTCAGTAGGTAGTAGCTGTCAACCAGCGATTGTTTTTTATGTCAACTAGCGAGTATGGACGAACATCGAGAAGCGAGCTTGCAATTGCAAGAAGTGCTCAAAGAAGTATTAAAACTCTTTTGGAAGTTGAATTTGCAAGATCAAGAAAAATATGGGTTCAAAAATGGATTAGTAGAAGACTTTGCCATTTTTTGCAAAACAACACGAACGTCCGAGTTTCAAAAATACAAATGCCATTTTGAGATGTCCTTCATTTTTAATATTCGTTTTATTTAAAACTATTTGACTATGAAGTATTTATATAAAACTAGATATCGCCCGCAACGAAGTTGCGGCAAAAATTCGCTTATCACGCGGGAACCGTGCGACTTTCCGTGATAAAAAGTATCCTATGTCCTTTCCCGGGACTCAAAGTATCTCCATGCCACATTTCAGCAAAATCGGTTCTGCGGTTTGAACGTGAAGAGGTAACAGACAGAAGTATGGATTAGTATGGAAGTAACTGAAAGGGTGTCCTTTTGTACTTTTAATATATTATAATAATACTAGCTGTCCCGGCAAACGTTTCTTTGCCATATTAAGTATATAAAGTATTTTTTTTTAATTTGATCGCAGCGCTAACTGTCGGGACAGACTAAAATTAAAATTCGAATATTATTTAAAATTTGACACTGCGATGGTAGCGCCGTCTGTCAGATCCAATGTAAAACATTCCAAAATCAACAACTACTAATAAATTAAAAATTAATTAAAAAAACATTGTCCAGCGAACAAAATTGTGAATCTAAACCATTCCCAGATCCCCTTGAACACACACAAAAAATTTCATCAAAATCGGTCCAGTCGTTTGAGAGAAGTTCAGTGACATACACACTCACAGAAGAATTATATATATAAAGATTATACGTAGGAGAGCCATGCTTCGGCACGAATGGGCCGGCTCGACGAGAGAAATACCACGTTCTCACAGAAAACCGGCGTGAAACAGCGCTTGCGCTGTGTTTCGCCGAGTGAGTGAGTTTACCGGAGGCCCAATCCCCTACCCTATTCCCTTCCCTACCCTCCCCTATTACCCTATTCCCTCTTAAAAGGCCGGCAACGCACCTGCAGCTCTTCTGATGCTGCGAGTGTCCATGGGCGACGGAAGTTGCTTTCCATCAGGTGACCCGTATGCTCGTTTGCCCCCTTATTTCATAAAAAATATATACCTATGGACGCTTCACACCACGTCAGTCTGGCCACGTGCTAAGTACCTGAAGAACTTGTGTTACGGGTACCAGACAACGGAAATATATTTAATACTTTTATACTAGATATACATATATTTAAGATTTTTATTATAATATCTTACACATATTTAATGCACACCCAGACCCGGGAACATTGAAAACTTTTTGTTTCGTCGGCGCGATTCGAACCCGCGACCCCCGGCTTGAGCTGCCACACACTCAACCAATTGAGCCACAAAGGTCGTCTCTTTATTTTGATACATTAAAAACTTACTTTAAATTGAAAGAAAAAATAAATTATAGTGGTAATTATAATTAATTAGCCCCCTCTATTTCCATTGTCCCCAGTATGAATTCAAAATTGATCAAAAAATTAAAAATTAATGATCCATCTTATTTACTGGTCCAAGAGCCTGTGACGGCCAGACCTTCCCTGAGGAAGGTCTGGCCTGGTTTTTGAATTCATACTGGGGACAATGGAAATAGAGGGGGCTAATTAATTATAATTACCACTATAATTCATTTTTTCTTTCAATTTAAAGTAAGTTTTTAATGTATCAAAATAAAGAGACGACCTTTGTGGCTCAATTGGTTGAGTGTGTGGCAGCTCAAGCCGGGGGTCGCGGGTTCGAATCCCGCCGACGAAACAAAAAGTTTTCAATGTTCCCGGGGTTCCGAAACTGATTTCGGAAAGCTGTATTTGAACGTTCTGAAAACATTTGCTTCAAATTTATTCAGAAATAAAACAATTTTTATTTATTTACCTAAAGGTCTACCTGAACTTTGAGAAAAAATAAAGCTCAATTTTCATAGCTGGCAGGCACGCTGCGAGTGAAGGGAGGAAGGGCGCGCGGGACGTGGGTACTCGCACTTGCACTCGCAAAAAATAGAACACGCTTCTAATCACGTTACTACGCAGCCGACTAATCACTTGCACTAATCAGTCGCTGTCCACACTTACTTTCTCCTACTCACTAATCACCTGCACTTAATCACTAATCAAAGTGAATACAGTTCTAATCACGTTACTACGCAGCCGGCTAATTACTTGCACTAATCTTTTTCTGTCCACACTTACCACTAATTACTTGTCCTAATCACTTGCACTTATTACTAATGAAAGTGAATACAGGCCTTTAGACCTGACGATACATGAAAACGATGATGAAAAATATAAGAGGAATATGGTTTTCCCGCCATATTCCTTACCTTTTTACCTTGTCTGTGGCACAACATACACATCCTTTGTGTCAAGTTGCCAAAAAAGAAGAAAAACAACAATAAACTACATATTAGAGCTGTAAAAGTAACGAAAAAAAGCGTACCCGTATGTATTCGTTACTTTAACTGTTCATACTCGTTACTATTGTATCGTTACTCGTTACTCGATAGTTTTGAATTTTGAGACCTCATACATAACAACCAAGTTTTGCTGATTATCGGGTTCCGTACTCAAAGGTTAAAAACTGAACCCTATAGTAGGGGAGGCGAAGGTGCTATTTTTGTAGTCACTCGAGCGTCATGGAGACCTAGTAGGTTGTATACATTAGGTAAAACTGATAAAAAATAATAAGAGCCTTTTTTATTTTAGCGGTGGGTTCAGAAACTGCGGCCATTTTAAAGTTTTGAAAAAGAAAATATATTCAGAAAATTGGTTATTTCGGTCAGTTATTATTATATTTTAGACAACAAGGACTAAATCATTTAGTTTAGTGCAAAATAAAATATCTGCGAAGCTTAGTGATGAAAAATATAAGAGGAATATGGTTTTCCCGCCATATTCCTTACCTTTTTACCTTGTCTGTGGCACAACATACACATCCTTTGTGTCAAGTTGCCAAAAAAGAAGAAAAACAACAATAAACTACATATTAGAGCTGTAAAAGTAACGAAAAAAAGCGTACCCGTATGTATTCGTTACTTTAACTGTTCATACTCGTTACTATTGTATCGTTACTCGTTACTCGATAGTTTTGAATTTTGAGACCTCATACATAACAACCAAGTTTTGCTGATTATCGGGTTCCGTACTCAAAGGTTAAAAACTGAACCCTATAGTAGGGGAGGCGAAGGTGCTATTTTTGTAGTCACTCGAGCGTCATGGAGACCTAGTAGGTTGTATACATTAGGTAAAACTGATAAAAAATAATAAGAGCCTTTTTTATTTTAGCGGTGGGTTCAGAAACTGCGGCCATTTTAAAGTTTTGAAAAAGAAAATATATTCAGAAAATTGGTTATTTCGGTCAGTTATTATTATATTTTAGACAACAAGGACTAAATCATTTAGTTTAGTGCAAAATAAAATATCTGCGAAGCTTAGTTAGGAAAATATAAAGCTTTATATTTTTATATTTTAAAATGTCCCTACGGGCTTACCAAACCTTTGAATCGTCAGTGTTTTTTAAGGAAGCTTTTTTAGGGTATACTAAACATCCCCTATCTTAATCTGACAGATCGGATGACATTTCAATACTCAAAAAAAATAAATTTATTAACCCACCACGTGAGAAATCTGATTTCTATAGCATGATAACTAGACACATGTCGGAAGCCTATACAAGCTTAATCTGACACGCTCGAGCTACTCCCGAAATCCCCTCTTCGCCTCCTCTACTACTATTACTGAGACGTCGATGTTTGTCCGTCTGTCTGTCTTGTGTATTTCTGGTGCCACTATAACAATAAATTACTAAAAACAAAATAAAGTAAATATTTAGGTGGGGCTCCCATTTACAACAAACGTTTTCTTTGCCATTTTTTCTCGTAAATCGTAATCCATAATGGTAACATGTACATATACATAGACACTTGAAATATTTTCACAAAATCCTGAGTTACATGTACTTACTTTAATATTTAATAATAAAATTAGAATAAAATAAATAATTAAGGAAGTGCCCCCATACAAATAACTCAATTTTTCCCTATTTTTACTATACCACAGTACGAAACCCTTCGTGCGCGAGTCCGACTCGCACTTGGCCGAGTTTTTGTATATTTGTTAAGTAGTTATTTAGGCTGCGTTCCAGATGACGTTAATTTTGACCAAAACGCTCAAAACGTCCCATTCTGCCGTTCCCTTTGGCGACCGGGGTCGTTTTGATAGCGGCTATGACGTCACTCATGACGTCATCAATTTCGCTCAAGCAACGCTCAAAACGACCCACGACGAAAATGGGTCGAAGTGGGCGTTCTAGTTTTTTTTTTATTTTAACGTAACAATCTCGCAAAGACCATATTCGGAAAGTTTTCAGGAGCGAGTAGCGACAAAAAAACTTCATATAATTTCATTGCAAAACGTAATATTTTTAATTGAAATATAATTAAATAAAATATATTGATTAAAAAGAAATTGTTTTAAATGAAAGAACAGATATTTTCCTATAAAATACTAAGTTATCGTCTCTCATGGTCTTTTAAATTCTTCATTAGAATAAAGATTGATTACATTTACGTAGTCATTGATTCGTGGTCTAAACTTTCGCTTTTCGCGATCATAATTGTGGAAAAGTGCATTCCACTCTTCATCTGAACTAGATTCACTAAAAATGTCTGAATCATTATTCCGATGCACCTGCAAAATATGTCTAACTGCCGTAAAAATATCCATTTCGATAATCGATAGGTACCTAAATATTATTCAAATAAAAGCGGTAGACTCGAATTCTAACTTAACCTCTTTCAGCTGTCACCTGTCACTGTCACCTCGCCAGAGCGCTCAAAACGCTCCATAATTCCGTTCCACTTGGGTTTGTGACATTGACGCTCACATTTGCTCACATGCTAATGGAACGGGAGAAACGAAGGTCTTGAGCGTGAGCGTTATTAACGTCATCTGGAACGCAGCCTTAATGTAAGAGTTACATTGTCCTACAAAAAGAACAATACATATTTTAGGACCATCAAAACGAAATTTTAAATCATTTCTATCTCTGTTAGCTACCAGCCTACCACTTTCAAGTTTCAAGAATTTTCGCAGAGGAAATTATTGTTTGTCTTATGAATGAAGCTACTCACGAAAAATTTGCTTGATAATAATTTTAAAAAATTGTTCTAGGGAAACCGGACTATAAAATATTGTTTCTAGACTAAAAAAATAAATTAAACCTAAAATACTGCAAGCGTTAACGCTCATCATCAGCTGGTATACGAAATGCTCGTCGTGACATTTTAGTAAGAAAAACATATTATATTACATATTATGTTATATCATAAAAAAATATGGCAACTAAGAAAAATGCGAGTAACGAAACGCATTCGTGAGTAACTTTTCGTTACTCGGTACTAGATGCCGTACCCGTTACTCAGTACCGAATACATACGGTTTGCTACAGCTCTACTACATATCTGTGGTTGTCACAAACAATTTGTATTTTGTGAATTGTGTTGATAAATCAGAAAATTATAAACTTAATAAAAGTGGCTTCACAAGAATCTCGAATAATTAATATAAAATACCAGATTAGTCCAATCAGAGAAGTATTATAAAATCGCCAGTCGAACAATAATTATGGAATAGTAACATCTACAAAATCTTGGTTTTATCAACAATAAAAATGGATAAACTTACCTTGATATCCGGAACACTCTTTATGACTGCAGATGTTTTTGCTATCGTCAGCCTTGCAATGCCCGATTGGATTATTACTGATGTTGGAGGTAAGAAATCTACAGAACTGGCTCATAACTTCTCTCGGTATTTTTCCTCTTGTTTCCGTGAGTTTTATGGCCTTGAAATTATGCATGCAATTTTATATTTTTTTCATTTATTGTTTCTCTTACCTAATACTTATATCACTTATCAACAGGTGACACTAGGCTAGGTTTGATGTGGTCATGTATAACTCTCTACAACAGGCCTCAAGTGTGTTTCACACCAGACCTCCAACCTGAATGGCTCCTAGCCCTGATATGTATCTTCATGGGATGTATCTGTATTACAACAACTGTCATTCTCTTAGCATCCAGCCATTTTGACAGAAATGTTATCCCATATGCAAGATGGGTAGGATTTGCTGCAAGTAAGTTTAATATCATTTTCCTATCAATCAATAAACATGAAAATTGTAAGACTATATCATAAATAACGTTATTTAAAGTCAGCCTTCTCTAAAAGAATCTCCTCCAGTTTTTCATACCAGACTTAAAAAAAGTTAAAAATTTGAATTATTTTTTCAGTGGTTGTTTTCTGCCTGGCTGCTGTAATATTTCCAATGGGTTTCCATGTGGATGAGATCGGTGGCCAGCCCTACCAGCTACCCAACAGCCACCAAGTCGGAATCTCATATATATTATTTGTTCTCTCGCTCTGGATAACTGTGATATCTGAGTTGTTTGCTGGAAAAGTCTGCTTACCACACTTTTAAGTAATATTAATCCTTCAGGCCCCGCGCGAGCACTGGTGATCGCCAGAACAAAAAAATACAATGGGAATTCCTAAAACCGCTGATCAAAGGATTAATGATAGCTTTAGGTACTAACATTTATTAGTATTATTTAAGTTCTAGTATCATGGCCTGTGATTATATTTATAAAATATGTAAACATTTTATAGATTTATTTAACAGTAAGATGTATTTATAAGTTTATTGAATAAGCTGGCCAAATGGTGTAAGGTAGGGTGTAAGTAAAAAATAATTTTGTTTTTAATTTTGGAAGATTTAAAAAAAATCATAACATTATTTTATACTATGTTGTGTACTAGGCTGGAAACTTTCTGTATATGTCCTATAATTATTATACAGTAAGTACAAGAAACAGAATTTATGATATTATTAATTTTATGCACAAAAATTGATTAGGTATGCAGTTATTTCAAAAGACTATTATATCATGATGTGTAATGCTAAGTACTCACATTGGGTTTTGCTCGATCGAGCAATAACGTCGAGCAAAACCTGCGGCTCGGGCTTTCGTCCACACATTCAGCATTGCTCGATAGTTTTATTCTAAATTGATATATTTCATTCCATCAATCCTTCAAGCGGCTTGATGCGAGCCTTCGAGCTGTGAGTTTTGCGGTCCACACAGTAATTATTACTCAATTTGGAGTAAAACTATCGAGCAAAACCATATGTCAGTACTTAGCATTAGGGGAAGCTAAGGCAATAAGGCGGGTTTTGTCTGTTATGACTAAAGTAGCAACTTATTATTAGGCAAACAAATCGTTTATAAGTAATAAATATGTGTGAACATAATGCTCTCGTTACTAATAATTTTAATCTATAACTACCTCAAACTTTCTGTCCTGTGTTGCATTATTACTTATCGCTGTACTTACAATATTTGTATGTTAAAGATCCAGCCATGAACGTATAAAAAAAGGTGGACGGAGTCCCACCATACACAAAACTGTGTACACGGTCCGCACGCACACATTCTTGCGCTAGTCCATACCATTTGACAGGCGTCAGAATGCGTGCGTGGCCGACTCACAAGAAAAGTGAAGACACAGTTTTGTATATGACAAGACTCCGTCTGCCTTTTTTTCTACGTTCATGGATCCAACATGTTGGCTCGACACGACGAATGGTTTACACAAACGCCGCAGCGGCAACGCTGTTCGCAATCGCTGACTCGCTGCAATACTCATCGTTGTATTTCTATGGGATAGTGGGCCCTTACCACTGACCTCTATAATACACCTTACACACGGCGCCACAGCGGCAGCAGCACGGTACCGCCGCGCCGCCGCCACGGCGACGCCCTGTGTATAGAGTGTAGATAGAGGAGAACTATCTTATATGGGGGATATTTGAAAGTGTCCAGCTGTACGCAGTAGTAAATAACAGTTGAAAAATCCTCCGAGAGTGGCGCCAGCTGCAGCAAGGGTATGGAATGAATTATGGAGTATAGGAATGAATGTAGCCGTTGGTGACAAAATATAAATTATTACTGGAATATAAATTATTACTAGAATTACTGGGTTAATACCATTATATTTTGAAAAAATGGTTGCCTGTAAAGTCGGTTTTACGGGCGAAGATTTTACGTGACAACGTGTGGGAGAGAGACGCAAGGCATTCGGCGGGCCTCTCTCTCGTTCGGTGACTCATCGTAACGTTACCGAGCGTTACACTTTTTCATAAGTGACTCCCAGCCGCAACCTAATTTAAGACGTTGTCACGTCAAAAATATAACCTAAAATAGCTGAAATAAAAGTTGCTAAATGATTTAAAATATACCTTGTTGCTACTGTAGCGCCACCCTAATTTAACGCATTTCCGCGGACACTTTTTACATACAGAAATAGTTCTCTATCATCTACACTCCATAGCCCTGTGTAAGGGCAAATAGAAATACAAGGATGAGTAATGGAGCGGCACCGCCACGGTGGCGGGGGGCCTGTAGTGATGCCTCTGTCATCACCCCCATATAGTACAAAAATTTGAAAAACTACGAGAAATACCAATTTTTTCCTCTAGTCAAAAGATTAAGTTCTGAGCATAATATATTTGATATACACATCACACTGCACACAACGGTACCTTAATACAATACTCTGTACTAGATGTTGCCCGCAACTTCATTTGCCTTCTAGAAACAGATCACTTCTCTAAGATGTGAACTATTTTTAAAGTCTTTTCCCGCCTCTGTCTTCAAACAGACAGACCCACATTCGCTATTATAGCTCTGGTATGGATGAAGATAAAACTTTGAAGTAAAGATTGTGAATACCTCATGTTTTATGTAGCCATGGGGCAAAGCGAAATATCGAAAAAGTTGGTATTATTCTTGTCCCAAGTTAATATTTGCTCTAGAGCAGCCTTTTTCAAAATGGATAACGCCACCTTGTGGGCGCTGAAGGCTTAAAGTTCGCCGCGCGCCCCTAGACAAGCGGCAAGCGATCATCGTAAACGCTACAGAATGTATGGGACTTGACATTAGTATACGCTAGCGAAGCGATGACCCACTGCGACATTTAGTAGCAATGCAGTCGCGCGTTTATGAAGCGCACGACTGCATAAACGCGCGACTGTGTTAGTAGTGATGCTAACGCGCGTTAGTCGCATTTGCAACGCCATGCAGGACACACAGCTAGCGAGCGACTGTATCGATGCAAATATGCGACAGTATCGCGACTGCATCGCTACAAAAAGTCGCAATGGGCGCGAGGCCTTTGTCGATAGTACATTTAAGAACGCGACGCTCCTGACTCAAAAAAATCAAACATCATCCTTCTCTCTTCACACTCACGCCCGTCTTTCATATGCCAGGTGAAAAAGGACGACGCGGATTCATCGCCAAATTAGTTTTACTGTAGGTTTTACTTGAATAAAAGACGAACGGTAATGATTATGAAAAACCGGCCAAGTGCGTGTCGGGCCACGCGCAATATAGGGTTCCGTAGTAGGTACCGCTAGTTTTTGACAATTTTTTATGGTCAATGAACGTGTTTTACACTACTAACAACATCATCTCCAGTTACTTTCAAAGGAATTTGAACGAAAAGTTCCATTTATGGTTTATACTTCGCCGAATATATTTTTTTTAGTTGATCGACTATTACTCAATAACTTATGAAGTCTTCTTAGCCATGATAGTTTTCCTTTTAAATTCAGCATATTTACTACTCCCCTGAATATTTTCACATTTCCAGAACCAACCGTTTAGCTGGTAGAAGGGGGGGACACTGGACTCTAACGATTTTTTCCACTTTAAAACTTAATATTTCACAAACGGATCCCTAAATCGGAAAATGATCTATGAATACTCGCAATATTTTTAAAAAACCTATTCAACGACACCCCACACGATGGAGTGGGCGCGAAAAAAAATTTTCATCCCCGCTTGATGTGTAGGGGAGGTACTATTGTAAGGGTCGTTATGACGTAAGTCGTAACATGTAGAGTGCAAAGTTCACACCACGGAGCTAAATACAATGCTCCTTTAGAGTTTTAACTTTTGAAGCCAGTATGTTTTAAGCAACTGTAGAACGTAGCCGCGCGCAATATATTGTACTAGCCGCTAAGTATAGTATTGTGACTTTTGTGTAGTGTTTTAATAAACATTTATCTGAGCCTACGAACTTTCTATTATAATCACCTTAGAACATACACAACACTGGTGACCCCGGACGCGTGAATATTAGGCTCAGTGTTTTCTATAAATAAACTGTTAAGTGCGCGCGGAATAAAATTCGAAATTTCGAATTTCGATATGGAGCAGCAACAAGAGAAGCAGCAAGTGCCACCATCGAGTACAAGTAACGAGTTGGCGACGGTCACCATTGCAAGTAGGATTGCCGAATTCTGGACTGACCAACCTCGATTGTGGTTCGTGCACACCGAGGCTATTTTGGCGACGCAAAAACTGAACGATGTGACGAAATTTAACCTAGTCGTCGGAAAACTGGGCAAAGAAATAATACAGCAGGTCAGTGATCTACTACGAGACCCGCCCGAAACTAATAAGTTCCAGGCTCTGAAAGACAGATTAATTTCTGTTTATGAAGAGAGCGAAAGCCGGCAGTTTGAAAAGCTGCTCATGGAGATGGAGCTCGGCGAGCAGAAGCCCTCACAGCTTCTTCGGCGTATGAAAGACTTGGCCAACGGCAAGATCAGCACGGAAACATTGTGCATGTTATGGCTAAGACAGTTACCTCCGTCTGTCCGAGGCGTTTTAGCTGCTACCGATACCAAAAATCCGGATAACCTGGCATCGATAGCAGATAAGATCGTCGAAACTATGCGGCCGATCGACATGGCAGAAATATCAATGACTTCTGCTACCTCATCTGGCAGTCGAGATCCTGCCGATCTCGAAAGAGAGATCGCGAAGTTGACGGCGAAGCTCGAGCAGTTGCAGCGTTCGTGTCGACCTTGGAGAAGAGGACGTTCGAGTTCCCGTTCTCGTTCACGTCCGAGGTACCGTGGGCAGTCTGCGTCGTCTACACACCGACGGACACCTGCGAGCCCTGACTGGCTCTGCAGCTACCACTTCAGATACAAGGAGCGAGCCCATCGGTGCGTCGAGCCGTGCAGCTGGAGCAAAAAGCAGACCGCGGAAAACTAGTTCCGGCGCGAATGGAGGCGGAAGTTTGTGCCGGTATGAAGTCTCACCGCCTGTGCGTAACCGACTCAAAAAGTGGTTTACGTTTCCTGGTGGACACCGGTGCTAACGTTTCGGTGCTACCCAGATCCTCGCGAAAAGATCATAGCGTAAGTTTAGACTATAAGTTGTACGCAGCTAACGGAACGGAAATTAAAACGTTTGGTTTCAGAACTCTAGAGTTAAACTTAAATTTAAGACGAGCGTTCCGTTGGACTTTTGTTGTAGCCGATATTAAGCAGCCCATCCTTGGAGCCGATTTTTTGAGTCATTATGGTTTATTAGTAGATATTAAGTCGCATAGATTGTTAGACACCATAACAAACTTAAAAACTAATGGCTCATTAATTAATTGTGATCAACCTAGTATTAAGACTTTAGATGATTCGCATCCTTTATATAATTTACTTTCCTGTTACCCTGAAATTACGAGGCCAATTTCGTTTAAAGAGTGTAGCCAACATTCGATATTTCATCACATTGAGACTGTAGGTCCGCCGGTACATGCGCGTGCCCGTCCTTTAGCCATAGATAAATATAAGTTAGTTAAGGAAGAATTTAGGGTCATGCAGGAGATGGGCATCTGTCGCCCGTCTAAATCTCCGTGGGCGAGCCCGCTGCATGTCGTCGTAAAGAAGAACGGCGAGCTTCGCCCATGCGGCGACTACAGGCGTCTCAATGCGGTTACTAAGCCTGACAGATATCCGATTCCCAGACTACAGGATTTCACGAACCTATTGACAGGTAAGATTATCTTTTCTAAAATTGATATTTGTCGTGCCTATCATGCTATTCCTGTAAGCCCTTGTGACGTAGAAAAAACGGCTATCATAACGCCTTTTGGCTTGTACGAATTTCCGAGAATGTCGTTCGGACTGCGAAACGCAGCTCAGACGTTTCAAAGATTCATGAGTCATACGGTTTTACAAGGAATAGACAATTTAACTAGTCAAAACAAAGGTCAAAATCAAAATCAAAATTCTTGTTTATTTAATTATATAGACGATATATTAGTAGCGAGTACTAGCGCAGAAATGCATGAATTACATTTAAAAAAGATATTCGATAAATTTACAGAGTACGGTATCACGTTAAATTTAAAAAAATGTTCTTTCAATCAATCTTCAATAGAATTTCTAGGCTATCATGTATCGCCAGAAGGTTTAAGACCCCTTGACGATAAAATTAAAGCAATTATGGAAGTCCCTCTACCTAAAACTATAGAAGAATTGCGCAGATTTTTAGGGATGATCAATTTTTATCGCTCTCATATTCCAGATGCAGTTAGATATCAGTCAATTTTAAATAATTATTTGCATAACTCTAAAAGAAAAGACAAAAGTCTCATAGCATGGACAGGAAGTGCTGAGGATGCATTCGAACAATGTAAGCTAGCACTCAAGAATGCAGTCACGTTATCGTACCCATGCGACGATGCGCCATATGCACTTATGACCGACGCGTCAAACTTTTCAGTAGGTGCAGTTTTACAACAACGTATAGGCAGTTGTTGGAAACCATTGGGTTACTTTTCTAAGAAGATGACTAGTGCGCAGCAAAAATATTCTACCTACGATCGTGAATTATTAGCAATTTATTTAGCGATAAAACACTTTCGAGGTATGATAGAAGGTAGGGAATTAATTGTATATACTGATCACAAAGCCCTTAGTTATGCTTTTAACAACGTTAATCCTGAGAAAGAATCTCCCAGAAGGACTAGGCATTTATCTTTTATTAGCGAATTCACGACGGATATAAGGCATATTGAAGGAGAACAGAATGTAGTAGCCGATAGTTTGTCGCGTATAGAAACTATAGATTGCCCAAGTATTATTAATTGGGAAGAATTAGCATTAGAACAAGAAAAAGAACCATTAAACATTTCTAATAAGAAAAGTTGTAGCGTTCACTTAAAAAAGGTTGTGCTTCCCTTTTGCAACAAAGCTTTGTTATGCGAGATGTCTACTGACAATATTAGACCTTATCTACCAGAGTCGTTTCGTAGAATTGCATTCGAATCAATTCATAACTTGAGCCACCCTAGCATCCGTTGTACTCGCAGGATGGTTCAAGATAAATTCTTTTGGCCAGGCATGAATCAGGATGTAAGTAGATGGACTAGAGCATGCGTGCAGTGCCAGAAAGCTAAGATAGGTAGACACACATTTTCAGATATTCAAGAATTTCCAACATGCGAACGCCTAGAACACGTCCACATCGATATTGTGGGACCGCTTTCCACAACTAGCGATGGATATAAGTATCTTGTGACTATGATAGATAGACGTACGAGGTGGCCGGAAGCATTTCCCGTTAAAGAGATAACAGCTGAGGTAGTAGCGAAAGTAGTTTACGAAGGATGGATTGCAAGGTTTGGATGCCCTGTAAAGTTAACTAGCGACCAAGGCAGGCAATTCGAAAGCAGCCTGTTCGCTCAACTCATGAAAATTTTGGGTATACAGAAGTCACGTACCACAGCCTACCACCCGCAAAGCAATGGGATAGTAGAGCGGTGGCATAGATCATTGAAGGCAGCCCTGACTGCCCGTTTGCAATCATCATCATCGTGGATTGTAGAGTTGCCAACAGTTTTGTTAGGATTGAGAGCAGTTTCTAGACACGATAATGGCATTAGTACCGCAGAAATGACTTACGGACACCCCATACGTTTACCTAGCGATTTTTATAGTACGTCAAAGAATTTTCATTCGGATGATAATTTTGTCAAAAAATTACGCGATACGCTTAACGATTTAAGGCCTATATCGACTAAACATCCTAGTTCTAAAGCCGGCTGTACACTCTCGCCGAGACACAGCGAGGCGGCCCGAGTGCGAGAGTGTAAATGGGTGCGCTCGCCTCGTCTCGCGTGTCTCGGACCCTCTCGGTCCGTTGTCGGTATTTTGCGCCCGAGACAAAGGGTCTCGCGAGGAAAACGAGCGCACTACTGTACACTCTCGCGTCTTTCAGTACTAGTCCCGCCGTTAGACAGTGTAGAACAGAAAAATAACAATAATAAACGACATTATCAGTCATTATCTGTGAGAAATAAAATTAATTATGATTATAAATCTTTGGATTACAATGATATCTTTCGATGCATGGTGAATGGTGAATGGTCGTTTTCGTCCATCTTGTCTGAGTTCTTAACTGCGATTGAACCAAGCGAGAATGTACATGATCGCACTCGGGCAAGGGGCTCTCGCACGAGACTCTCGCCCGAGAGCTCTCGGCGAGAGTGTACAGCGGTCATAAAACTTTATTCGTGCATCCGGATTTGAAGGAGTGTAGTCACATCTTTTTGCGAGTTGACCATGTTCGTAAGCCTTTACAACCTCCATACGAAGGCCCTTACCGAGTCCTCGATAGGGGTTTAAAGGTCTACAAAATTTTGAAAGGTAACAGAGAAGTTAATATTTCTATTGACAGGTTAAAACCTGCATATTTGTTAAAGGAAAATATCGAAAGTGAAAGTAGTTACAATTTACATTCGAGTTTAGGCGAAAATAGTAAGGGTAATTTAGCACTTAGTAACGAGTTAGATTCGAGTTCAGAAAACAATAGTAACGCCACGGTAATGCGATCCGTGCCACAGAACAAAATTACGAGGAGTGGTCGGACAGTGAGACGACCAGCTCGTTTTGACTTTTGAATGTAACAATTATAGTCTAACAATTAACGTAATACATTAATTATACCTAACACCTAAAAATTTTAATTAAGTAAGTACCTAAGATTAAGAGAAAAACATTTTTATATGTACTTAACACATTATTTTTATACATTGATATAAGTATTATACACCTTTAAAATTTTTTTTCTATTGTGTATTGTGTAGTTAAGAGTTAGATTACTGTATACGTTTACTTTTACTTTTGTGGTTAGTACCCAAGTGTTAAATATACTTTGTAACAGGGATATTATTGTAATACTGTTGTTTGTAACCTCTCGTCTGTCACAACGCCCAATTTAAACTTCGTAACATGACCTAATATAAGTAAGCATTGTAATTTGTAAGCCATTAGCCAGCTTATTATTGTTTCTCTCCTTTGTCACAGTATAGCAATCCTTTGTTAATTGTTACACTTTTTACAACTTAAACAAAGAGGCAAACAAATGCCGCCAAGTGCCAACACATAAGTGAAGTGTGAAGTGTGAACACGAGCCGCTATTTCAAGTATAACAACCATTTTTTGTGATTTTTTTTTCAAGAGTGAACCTGCACTTACTGCGTAAAAATGTTACATGACATATTGACTATTGTGTCGTTACTGATTAGCAGATTTATTGCAGTTAGTACTGTGCTAATATTTTCTTTTTGTATTCCTTTATTTAAAAAAAGGGGGGAATATTGTAAGGGTCGTTATGACGTAAGTCGTAACATGTAGAGTGCAAAGTTCACACCACGGAGCTAAATACAATGCTCCTTTAGAGTTTTAACTTTTGAAGCCAGTATGTTTTAAGCAACTGTAGAACGTAGCCGCGCGCAATATATTGTACTAGCCGCTAAGTATAGTATTGTGACTTTTGTGTAGTGTTTTAATAAACATTTATCTGAGCCTACGAACTTTCTATTATAATCACCTTAGAACATACCTAACACTATAAAAAAAAATATTTTTTTACGATTTCATGTACCATTTTGTTGCCATCATTAATATGTGTATTCATACCAAATTACAGCTTTGTAGGTCCTATAGTCTCTGAGTAAAACCGCGGACAGACAGATAGACAGACGGACAGACGGACGGACAGACCGAATCTATAAGGGTTCCTTGTTGACTACGGAACCCTAAAAAGTGTTTTGAGCAAATTTAGGTTTTATCAATGCCTTTTTAGATATTAAAAATACTAATAAAAAGACAGCAAACTTCGAAGATCCAAGCGAAAATGTGTCTAAAACAAGGTTTTTTTCTAAAAAATAAACTATCGAGCATTTTTTCAGTAATCGTGTTTTCGTCTTGAGCAATTAATCTTCATGAACTGAAGTTACTAGTGTCAAAAAAACAGTTTTCTAGACCTTACAGATTTTGAGATCTAGGTTTAATTATGTAGTCAAGGTAGGGTCAGGTGCGCTAATAAACATGTACTAAATTAAAGTATCAAGTTTATGGGATTTTAACACTGACCTGTTATTTATTTAATGGAGGTCAGTGGATTTTAATAATTAAAAAAAATAAAAATGCAGTTCCTTTTAAATATCTTAAAACATTTATTTAACATGAACAATGTATCTACATGCAAGAACAATAATTCGTAGATTTAAAACAAATTATGTTAAAACCGAAATATTTACAAAATTAATCTAAAACGTTTACTGTCCAATTATACAATAACATGGTGTCTTCTGAAAGTCTTTAGCACTGAATAAATTGTCATTGCACTAAACCTCCCAATTCAAATTCCTCTTTTAAGCTTCACAGTTGAGTCTCTTCATTGAACGGGTTTTCTTCAAGCTGCACCAAACATCCTCTGTCGAATAACTCAAGGTGATGTATGTAAAATTCTGCCACCACTTCAGCCTAGCAAAATCAATGTTGACAACGAAACTTCTGTACTGTTGGACCCTGTGACTGTGGTGATTACATGACCACGCAACAACACGCTACTATAACAGGATTGCTATCAAACAGAAAATGTTATATACTCGCAATGGCTGGGAGGCTGGCCTTGCAATCTATTACACTTTGATCGCAGCCAGTGTAGGAAAGAGGAAACTGATTTAAAAATTCAAAAGCCTTAGAATGTGATTCAAACGCCAACTCCCGAACGATGAAGTCCACCGGCACAGTTTGTCTGTAGCTGCACACATAAGAAAATATTAATTCACAGACCAACCTACTAGGGTTGGCTAAAAATGTATCTTTAGCTATACACAATGAAATGTGAAATAAATACACATAAAATGTATTCACAATATTCAATGGTATAACAATATTAACATAGGTACAAGCACACACAAAATATTCCTGAAAATAAAAAAGGGCTTGAATTTTATTTCCTAAAATGTAATGGTGGAGAATTTATAAGTCAGATATAGATGTCTATTATATTTTTGGAAGAATCTTATATAAAGTATTACTTAGTATTTATATCATCTACATATGTATATAAAACTTAAAGGTGACTGACTGACATGGTGATCTATCAATGCCCAGCCCAAACCACTGGACAGATCGGGCTAAAATTTGGCATGCAGGCAGATGTTATGATGTAGGCATCCCCAAGGAATTTTGTTAAATTCCAACCCCATAGGGTGAAAATAGGGGATGAAAGTTTGTGTATAATAATACTGCTTAACGCGAGCGAAGCCATAAAAAGCCATAAGAAGCCATAAGAAGCCATAAAAATATAGCAAATGTGTCAATATACAGTAAGATTAAAAAATAAGCTATATTGTTCAAGTTTTTATACTTTTGAAATGTATAGTAATTCTGTAAATGAATAAGTTAAAAGCCACACCAACACCAAACCCCCAAACCCATAATGTAAAAGGAATAATGTATTAAATGAATTTTATTAATGCCTGGCAGGCATGCACATAACACGGGCATGGATACATTTTTTCAAAATTTGAATTGAATTATTTGCAAATATAGGACACAAATTATAGTTTTCTACAATGTAATAGATCGTTATAAAGAGGTATAGTTCTTGCAATCTAAGAGTGCGCATAGCCTTTATTTGTAGTTGGAAATGCGAATAGACATTTTCGTTAGTGTGCGTACCTGACGGAGCAGTCAGTAGCGAGCGAGCCATGTATGCGTGCATAGATATGGGCACTCACACAACTAAGGGCGACGCGCACTCGTAGATTGCAAGAACTATACGTATATTTAAATTTATTTAGGAGTCATGCAAGATATTTGTGGAATTACTCAATGAGTGATAATGAAAAATGTGAATTGGGATAAGGTAATTAGGTATATTAGGTTTTCCATAAACTTAAAGGGAGACTCATTCTCTCATGCAGTTGCATTAGAATTAGGAGCATTTGCATAACTAAAAAAGTAAATGTGACATACGACTTAATGATGTACTTCAGGTACTGCTTCCGTTCTCTCTCCACAAACCAATCCATGAGATATCCTGCCATTAGTGGAGCCGTTTTATATAGCAGGAAAAACTTGTGCAGATTCCCAGTAGCCCAGGCACACCTTGTACTCAGGGCATGCTTGATGCATTCATTTTCTCTATCCTCTTTTGATAAAAATTTAAATATTGTTGTGAGATCTGTAAGAAAATACAAAATTAGAAGCAAATTCTTTTGTTATCATGACTTTCTATCAATACATCAGGAGACAATTTTTTACAAATACAATAATGATATACCTAAAGTATTTTTTGTGAATATGTAGTACAATATCCTGTAAGCAGTAAACTCAGGTGCATTATTTCGACCCTGTGGTAACTCAGCATACAACATTTTAAGTTGTGTTTGACACTGATTAAATTCTTCATGATCCCCCTTTTCGAGAGCTATCCTGGCGTGAGTTTCATATACCTCTATTGTGAAACAATCTCTTACTCCTTGTACCTGACACATAAAAAAAAACATTAGTATGCAATTTGAATAGGCATTGTTGTTAAAGTCCACCAAGAAGACCATCTCTTCATTGACAGTTTTTCAAGAATAATAATTGATATTATTTAAATTAGAATCATTAGAAATCATAACAAAAACATTTCATTAGAAATTATAGGAAAATTCTGTAAATAAAACCTAAAAAGTTAATCTTTTTTCTTCTCCTGTAAAATAAGCACCAATTCAATGACAATTACATACAATAAGATGTGAAATTAAAGAAGACAAATATTAAAATATAAACTTAATACCGTTAAATCTTGTCTAATGGACTTGAGTTGGTCACACGCATATCTGTAATCTTGTTTTTCAATCCATCTATCTTTTACATTTCTTAACGAACTCCTCAGCACATGGGTGGGCCGAACCTCGCAGGCCTCTGGGGCTCTGGTCAAACGTAAAAATGATTTCTCAATTTCGTTGCATGTACCCACTATATGCATATTGTTGATTTCATAATCGCCTTCTGTATCTTGTATTATAGGTCTCTTGAGAGTTGGTTCGTGCTTCTTGCTGTTGGCTTGTAAGGAGCTTGCTATGGTGGGTACAGCTGTATTGCCAAATCTTTCTGCTCTTTTGAGTAGCTTCTCAGCATTTGCAGGCAATTCTTCAGAGTTGAATTGATTGAAAGGTTTCTTTTTAGCATTTTTCTGGAATTTATCTGGCCTTTTTTGATCCAAGGACAGTCTGTCTTTAACTTTCTGCCTACTTTTGTTTTTAAATGCCTTTTTATCCTCAATGTCATCACTTGAACATGATGATGTGCTGAAAAAAATATTTAAAACAAGAATTATTGTCAATAGTGAAACATTTTAAATATTACAAGCCCAGAATAAAAAAAAAATATGTCAGTCTTACAAAAATATGTTTTTACCTATGTCTTTTCCTAGATGGGCTCCTAGATCTTGATCGACTTCTTGATGGTACCCGTCTCCGTCTCTGTGGGGAGTTCTTGTGGCTGTTAAATATTCTTGCTCCCAATGTTGGCTTGACCTTATTTGATTCTGGAACATTCTCAGGCTTTTGATACAATGATAGTGTTCCCCGGACAGGCTTCACAGACAAATTGTTTCTTTCGCTGTGAACACTCGGAATAGGCTCCTCGTCCCAATTTCTACTCCAAATCTCATCTTTATTAGCTGCTGCAGTAATACGACCCTTTAAGCATATATCAATTTGGTCACGATCAAACGCAGTTTTGCATTTTTCGTAACACCTCTTTATGTACCTTTCTAAGCTGTCGGGCCAACTGCCCGCTGACGTTGGCATAGAAGAGGATTTCAAAAAATTTGATGAATCATTGTCATCTTGCTCGTCATCTACTCCTTTGACGTTCGGACTGGCGCTCATTGGTTCGTCAGAAGGTTCGGGAATATCCTCTGTGGCCAACGGCGGCGGCAGAGGAACGTCGAGTGGAGGAGGTGGAGGCGGCTTGGGAAGGTCGGGAGGTGGGCACGGCGGCAACGGCGGAGGATGATCGGGTAATGGCGGGTTCGCCATCTCGATTTCATCACCTGATAAGTTTGCCTTCTTACGTTTTTTCTGACCACCATTATTTAAAAGAGGATTTTCTGTTGGGGGAATAGGTGCCGATTTCCTGTTACCGTTGAGATTAAATCTAATGGGCGACTGATTAAAGAATGGGCGACTCGTGTCCAGTGGGGACATTCCTAGTAAAGGAGGTGGTGGTTTCGAAAACTGCAAGTGGCCAAACTCCGGGCTTTTAGGATCTTTGTTTTGTTGAAATTGATTATTAACATCACTATGGTATCCTCCAGCCATTCCCATTTGGTTAAAATATTGGTGATTATAAAACGGGGGAAACATGCCACCGTGATACCCATTGTATGGCTGATAAACTCCATACATCCAAGAGTTGTGATTTGGTGGCATGCCACTCATAGTTTGCAATGGAGGTTCTTTCGAAGTATTTTCAGACATCCTTTTAAACTTTTGTTAATGGTAGAGCTTTACAGAATTTTATAACAATATAAAAATGTTTCCTAAAAATAGCACAACAAAATGGCGACTGATGCGAGTTGTGCACTACTAAATTACACTAAATTACCTTAATAGTCACACCTTTAAGTACTTATGAACACAAGTAACATATTTTGAACTACCTATCTAAATAGAATTAAAGTCATTAATAACAGTAATATTTAATATATTAAAATACAACACAGTTAAAATTTCAAGTAAAATGGATACACGTCCTTCGCGGTGAACGACTCCTTTCCTTTTTTACAAATTAGTGATGTCGAATGTCGATAATCGATTGTCGAGTTCGAACTTCGACTCCGTCGACTCGAGTAACTATCTCGAGTTAACTCGAGTTGGGTTACTCGAGTTCGTGAATTCTCTCTGATTCGAAATTTTTAAAATTTAGTCACTAAATGATTTAGTGACTAAATTTAGTCAAGTGGAATAACATTTAGAAACTTTCTAATATCTAAATTTAGTGAAATGGTATAAGCGCTTAAGCCGATGGAAGATTGGAAGCACTTCCCAATTGGGTGTTTGCACACTGCACGATAACGACACGACACGATACCACAGAATAGAGGGTCACCGCACATACAATAATTTCAAGTTGGCCGACTATCGTACAAACTGACTATCGTACTAATTCTAATATTCTGTCACTTAGTAATTAGTATTGAATGCACCCAAAATATTCTCCTTTCTTTTCGCCTTCGTTTTATTAGTGCCACAATAAAAGCGTGTTTTTTACGCAT
This sequence comes from Polyommatus icarus, assembly GCA_937595015.1. NCBI lineage: Eukaryota > Metazoa > Arthropoda > Insecta > Lepidoptera > Lycaenidae > Polyommatus > Polyommatus icarus. Next base: position 7,966,779 of record OW569336.1, on the reverse strand, counting down.
TTTAACACGCACGTCGCTAGGCTAGCAACGCCGTTACCAAATAGATCTAAAAGTCTGCAGCTGGAAGCGTACACGATGAAGTTGTCCAATTAAATTGGGACACTACGCAATTTAATTTGTACGATAGTCGGCCAACTTGAAATTGTATTATATGTGCGGTGGCCGGTGGCCCTTATCTATTCTGTGGTATCGTGTCGTGTCGTTACCGCCGCAGTGTGAAAACACCCATTGGCTGTTTGTATTTTCTATTGGCTATTTGTTGCATTTGGCAAAATTATGAACGTAATGTAGGCACTTCACATGGCTATTTTTATTTGCGTATTTGATGTATTCGCCAAACAATCACCATATTGTGTAGACGGTATGTTTGACAAGTATTGGCCTTATATTTTGCCTAATTGACAAATGGACGCAAATAAGCAATAATGTGTTAACCCACCAGACTGACATTTTAGGCAAATGGCGTTTAAACATTATGAACTATTTCTAAATGTTTTGTTTCGTTTTTCATACAAAAACGTCATTTTCGACAGTTCTCTTTTACCAGCTGCGCCTATTGACATAATATTCATTTAAAGCCTTGGAGCACTATAAATTATTATTCATTCATAACAAACAAGTGTCACATTTATGTAAATTTCAGGTTAACGTTAAAGTGCCGGTTATTGATGTAGTTTTTCGTGTTTTATAAATTTATATAGAAATTATATAAAAAAAAGTGTATCAGCTCCGACGCACGACTGGAGTTTACTCTACTAAACACACCGGCAAAATTAGAGGAACATAACAAAATTATATTTTTTTGAAAATTATTCGCTGTTTTTTATATATTTATTTATTTATTAAATAATTGACGATTAAAAAATAAAACTTATATAAATTTAGGGCATAAAAACGTGTAAAATAGAAAAAATCTGCAAAAATCAAAAATTAAGAAAAATCTTTGAAATTTCAGTAGTAAGTTTTTAAGTTAAATTCTTCATTTTTACTTAAGAAATGCCATGTTTAAAGCGTGTAATGCCTTCTATGGATCTCAAGAGGGTCTGGACACGCCATTCCATGCTTGCATTTTGATTGTCGATCATTTCCTGTGGGATATTCTTCTACTTCTCCGGTAGTGCCAACTCGAGCTTCTGAACACATTTTGGAGCTGGAGTTTTAACTCGTACCGTTCACCCATTGATGTGCCACACGTCCTCAATCGGATCCACATCCGTAAACCGTGCTGACCTCTCCACCTGGGCTACGCCAGCATCATTTAGGTAATAATACCCGATTTTTTTACTCTATGGACGCGCATAAAACTGAAGTTAGTACCTAAAACTGTGTAAAAGGCACAACATGCAGTTCTTGGATGTTTGTGCTATAGCCCTGTACTGTCAAAGTACCATCATAAACAATCATCAGCTCCGTGCGGGCTCCAAATCATATGCCACCCCAAACCACAACGAAGCCTGCATGATAGGCCACTGTGTCCGTTAAGTTTGATGGTCTATAGCGTTCCTTACGATTTATCCACATTCTTTATCGCCTGTCAACAAAAGTTACACAGAGTTTGCTCCCATCACTGTACAGCACACGATTTCACTCACTTGTTAAATTTTGATGTTCACGCGCAAATCTTAGCCTGGCTCTTTGCGGTCCTGTCTCAAGTTTTGGTGCCCTTGCTGGCACTTTTGAGTTTAATTTAACTTCTTTGATTCTTATTCTTACTGTAAAATCACTTACACGTCCATTTTGGACCTGTTCCGACAGGTTTCGTCTCTGCAAAGCAGTTTGAGGTCGATTTCTTAAGGCTTGTACCCTTACAAAACGGTCACCCTGAACCATTGCCACCCGAAATCTGCCTTATTCTCGTCTCCAAACGTAAGATCCAGTCTCTCTGTAGCGTTGAAAGTTACGATGGACCACGAAAGCCGACACACCTAAGGCCTGACTGACCGAACGGTAGGTGTGACCTTTTCTCTATCGTGGTTACAGCTCTAGCAGTCGTAGATGCTGGAAAATCACTAATTTTGTATCTAAGCAATGTGTTCTTCCAAAAACCAAACAATCGAATGAACTTGCACCCCGCTAAAAACGCCATTCTTATCAGAAACACTTACAACGTCAATCATCGAAAAACACGGAGGGCATAATTGCAATAAAAATATGTTAGCTTCCCAGTTGTGTTCAATATTTTATTTCTTAAATGAGCTTAGAAACTATAAAAAAGGATTTCACACAGCCCGACCCACTTGAATTCAAGTTGTGGCCCTTTTTACCTATGTTCCGCTAATTTTGCCGGTGTGTGTATATATATAAAATAATATAATAATATAATTATATAATAATATAATATAATTATATAATATTATATTCCGATAGGTATATTACCTTTATGGTCTTAGTACACTCACAGCCAAATAAGAAAGTTGTGCACTAAAGGTGCGCACCAAAAACATGACACATTTTCGTTACTTGTTAGTAGGTTTTACCCCTCGGATTTTTCTCATACCAGGCGCCTTATATATGAAAATCGATTCTTGAGGAGTAAACTCCAATTATATTGAATTTCCTAAAAGAAAATTTTTGGTATGGGATGTATTCGAATAGTAAGTTCCACTCATTTGGTAGAGTGCGTTTCATCCAATGATTAAAGAAATAGTTTCATCAAATAGTTCCTTTGCCGTCATGTTGGCACTAATGCAAATTAATGTTGCCACATTACCCTTACAGTGCTACCTTAAATTAGGGGATAATATGTTATCACAAAATGCACTTAATTAAAGATAATTGTACATAATTCTAACAGCTTTCGCCCGCGGCTCTGCCTGCGTCTATACTCTATCTCTCGTGGACCATTCCTTTTCCTGGGATAAAAGGTACCCTATGTCCTTCTCCATACCCCGGACACCGTGTACCTATGAAATTTCATTATGATCCGCTTAGTACTTTATGTGTGAAGGCGTAACAACCAAATTCACTTTTGAATTTACTAGCTAAAAGCCGAGCTTTGTGATGGCTCACGTCATCACACCTTCACTGACTGATGACAACACATTTACATGTAAATACTATGATAGAGCACAAATCAATAGGCGTCATAGTTTGTCCGTAAAGTGTACCACAAAATGTACAGGTTGTGAGATGTACTAGGGCTCGCTTCGCTCGCCCTGATAATATTATTGTACTAGCTTTTACCCGCGCCTTCGTTCATCAAATAGTTCCTTTGCCATCATGTTGGCATTCTCTGTTAATAACGTAAGCATGGTAGACACGCTCTGCAAGTATTCATAAGTTTTACTGTGTTTAAGGGTGGTTAAACTGACGCTGGTAACCCTATTTCACTAAGCCGTAATGACGGCAACCCGAGTTTAATGGAATTATTGGGGCCTAGTTACGTTTTTCACGTTTATAAAACTCTTTCACTCTTAGCACCATCATTGTTTCACCACTCTTTAATGTTTTCGGCATGATTTTCTCACGAAATCACAGTAATACTTATGAAAAATCGCAGAGCATGTCTACCTTGTTTACATTATTGACAGACAGGAATGCCGACATGACGGCAAAGGAACTATTCGATGAAACACACTATATTTTGCAGTAAACGAGGGACAATCGCTGGTGGCGCTATGAATATGATATCTCATTGGTAGAAATTTTAAAAACTCGAGTTACGTACCTAGCTCGAGTTCAACGTCAACCCGAGTGACGAGAATCAGAAGTTTTAACTCGGGTTAAATCGAGTTTTGTATTTTGAAAGTTAGCACATCACTATTACAAATTTCATCTATTGTCTCTGGTGGTGCCCATTATTGTCTTTGGATTTTCTCTATTTTTTGTTTTCTACACAGATTAATAGTAGGAACAGACGCTCCGATTTGATCGGTGCCGACCAAAATTTAGATAAGCTTGATGCCTGGCATCCCTATTTGCGTAATCTCTGTGAGCTAGTCTGGCTAAAGCGCTTTTTCCATTTCACTAAATTTAGATATCTAAATGATTTAGTGACTAAATTTAGTCAAGTGGAATAACATTTAGAATAACATTTAGTAACTTTCTAAATGTTATTCCACTTGACTAAATTTAGTCACTAAATCATTTAGATATCTACATAAACGAATGATGCTAAAGACCAACAAAGAGTGCGAAAGAGAAGAAAATCCTTTATGGAATTATAACAAGATGAAAAGAGAGAGGCAGTCTAATGAAAACTTTAACCACATTCATTTGACAGGTCGTCACCAAGTCGTCACCCGTTTTTATGCCCTTTCGGTATTTGCAATGTATTGTTTAAATCCTTTATTATTTTCGACAAATACTATTACATATAACAATGGTAACTTGTTCTGTGAGTGATTGCAGTGTAAATCATAGGAGTAATCCTGAAAAATATACATTTCACAGGTAATTAATCTTCATGTCCTAATTGCTACGATGTGTTTATTTTAGCTATATTCTGTCTATATTTCTCTATTTCAAATAAAATATTGTTAATCCTCCCCTTTACTTTCATATTTTGCATAACTAAAGGTACTATTGTTCTTAAATTACACAATTTTTAAAGAAAAATTTTTCATTAAAATTGTTTACATATACGCTAGGGCAGCGGTTCTCAAACTTTTTTGGTGGCGGAACCCTTTTGGAAAGCAAAATACTTGACAGAACCCTACAATAAAATAATAGTTTTTAAAAGTGTATTCTTTATTAATAAACATAATAAAAGTATAATGTAACAGTTACTAATTATTACTTACTTTAACATGCCACATGGCAAATACATTAATACAAAATATTAAAAAAGAAAAAATCTAACTAATGGGAAGTATGAAACTGTTTTTTATTTTTCAATAATTGGTTGATGTCAGGTTTGATAGAAGACAGTTGCAGTCTCATATCAGGTTCGGCGTCCAGTCTATTGCGATATTTTGTTTTCGTGGCTGCATACGTTGAGAATCCTGTTTCGCACAAATATGTTGTTGGGAACGGGAGAAGAATATTCAGAGCCATTTTGCCAAGCATTGGATATTCATTACGAATTCTGCACCAAAAATCGTTGAAAGGCATCGTTTTGAACAGTGACTCCATACTTGTGTCTGATGACATTTCTAAAAGAGATTCATATATCTCGTTTGACATGCTTTCGGGCTTTTGCAAGTTGGGTAAAAAAGGATTATGAATCCATGAATTCAGTTTTATTTTTGTATTCTGTTCTTCGGGAAAATACTTTTCAAAAGATGCGCGCATCGAAGTGAGATATTGGACCAATTCTTCTAACATATCATCTTGAAACATTTCTGAGTCGTTATCGCTAACAAACTGACTGAGTGACGTAAAGCTTTCTATTTCTCTCTTATCAACGCAAACAATCCAAAAATCTAATTTTCTTTTGAAGGCAGTTATTTTGTTATAGGCCTGGAACATTGTTGTCTGTTTACCTTGCAATGATAAATTCAATTCGTTTAGTTTTTTAAAGATATCCGCCATAAAAGACAATCGGAACAACCAAGTTTTATCATACAAACGGTCTTTCAAATTAAAAGAAGTATCAGCTGAAAGAAACATTTGTAACTCCGCTTTAAGTTCAAATAGCCTTGTTAAAGTTTTACCCCGAGACAACCATCGCACTTCTGTATGGAGCAGCAGTGTTTTATGTTTGCTGCCATAATCTTCACACAATAATGAGAACAGTCGGGATTGTAGTGGTCGTGATTTGATAAAATTAATTATTTTTACCGCTTCATACATAACTAATTTTAGATTTGACGGCATTTGCTTCATCGCAAGTGCTTGTCTATGCAGAAAACAATGGCTGGAACTACAATAAGGCGCTTTATTTTTTATGCGTGACACTGCTCCTGCTGTTTTACCTGTCATCGCCTTGGCCCCATCTGTACAAATGTCAATGCAATCGTTCCAACTGAGATTATTTTCTTCAAAAAATATGTTTATTTTATTAAAAATTTCTTCCCTGGTAGTGTTTGTGGACAGCGGTGAACACATAAGCATATCTTCTTCAAAAGAACTTTCATATGGATATCTCACGATAACCAGCAAGATAGCCAGACCAGCGACATCAGTTGACTCATCCATTTGCAAGGCGAATCGTGTTTTTTGTAGACGTGTAACTAGTTCTTGTTTGATGTAGCTTGCCAGATCATGGATTCGCCGTGACACAGTATCGTTTGATAGCGGCACAGTAGAAAGATGCTTTGCAGATTTTTCATCGAGCATACATTTTGTTATGTCTAACACACATGGCTTTATTAAATTTTCAGCGATAGTGTGCACTTCACCTGCTTGTGCAATGCGATAGCTAACTAAATATGATGCCTCCGTGGCCTTTTCATTGATAGTTTGTGTTACATGCATCATATTTTTTTGACTTTCCAATAACTGTTCTTTTCTGCGAACAAAAAATTCTTTATTCTTGTCTTTAGACTCCGGGTGTACAGTTTCTAAATGTCGGCGCAATTTGGCAGGTGCCATGGAACTATTAGGAAGCAGTTTACTACATAGCATGCAGAGAGGTGAGCCGTTGGAATCAACAAATCCGAAACTGATATATGATTCATCATACTTCCTTTTTTTCGTCTTTGAAATCGTGGAGCTTGACGTCGTGGCATCATCGTCTGGATCGGTTATTACTGCATTCTCCGCGCGTACTGCTTTTAAACATTCAGCGTCATTAGAAGATGATGTTGCAACACGTTTAACGCCTTTAAGCCAACGTTCCATTCTTCTTTATCAATAATGTTACACGTCAGGATGGTGGGGTCAAAATAATTCACAATCGTTACTGCTTATAAGAGACTAAGTTTAGTCCAAAGAAGAAATGTACAAATCTGATACAATCAGAATACAGCAGGCAGTAGAACAATAAACACTAGTTACATAATATCACGTTTAAACTCCGCAATTCGCTAGCTAGCTTTTAAGTAGATAGGTAGGAACTTATCGCTCCGAACGTTTCAACTGACTGACGAGGCGCGACGCGCGATCGTCGCTTTTATTTCCTAGACTCAATCTCGAACATTCTCAAAAATACTCGAGTCGGCGCCTTTGATAAACAAAAAGCGGAAATAAAAATACAAAAATGCGTTGTAAACAATCTCGACTTTATGTTTTGAAGTTAGAGCCGAAAGTCGCTTGTTCACAACTATAATGTCTAATTCAGAGGCGGCTTTTATCAAAGGACGCGCGCTCACAATTAGTAGGTAGGTATGCGCGCGGTGGCGGCGCGGCGAGCGGAGTCAAAACGTTCGACCAGAGAGAGGTGTTTTGATATTTTTTTCTAAATTCTTACGGAACCCCTACAGGAGTATCGCGGAACCCTAGGGTACTGCGGAACACACTTAGAGTATAGCTGCGCTAGGGCTTGAATCAAATTTATCGATATGCCTATCGGTATTTAACAAGAACATAAATAGTGTTAAAATAGTGTTAAAACAGAAATCTATACTCGTGATTAGTGAGTACATGCCTACAGATGAGGTAAACAATCTTGTGGAATTTACAGACACGCTCAGTTCGGTAAGTGCTATTATTGACAGTTGTAGTTTAGACTGTGTATATGTTCTAGGGGACTTAAACGCACACCCATACGAACGTTTTTATTACGAACTTGATAATTTCTGCGCGGAGCAGGAGTGGATATGTATAAATATTGAAAAACTGGGTATAAATTCAGATACCTACACTTTTATCAGTGACGCGCACGGATCTAGAAGGTGGCTCGACCATTGCGTAATAACTAAATCAGCTGTGAACTCAATTCAAAATGTGTATACTTTGTGTGATATTTATTGGTCGGATCATATGCCACTTGTAATTGAAGTTAATTTGAATAATGTATTGTCAACAAAAGTAGATAAAATTTTTAGTAATAATAAGGTTATATGGGGGGAACGCACACAAAAACAAATTACTTCCTATCAAAATGAATGTCATAGTAGGTTAAGAAATATTGATTTTCCTCATGAACTTCAAAACTGTAGTGACCAAATGTGTTGTAACGAAAGTCATAGAAGTATTATAGATATTTTATATAAGCAGATAGTCGATGCCCTAAGGGAAGCTTCTATAATTAGTAGTAAGAGTGTGAGACCGAAGAGGAGAATTGTCGCGGGGTGGAATAGACATGTAGCGCAGGCGCACCGTGAGGCTAAGCAGAAGTTTAACATATGGGTAACATCTGGTAAACCCATTTGTGGTAAAACTTATGACGAAATGTGTTTATCTAGGAAAATATTTAAATCTAGACTAAAGTGGTGTCAAAACCATGAGACACAAATAAAAATGGACATCCTGGCTTCGCACCACTCTAAAAATGATTTCCGTTCTTTTTGGAAACATACAAATAGGCTTCAAGCTAGGCCAGGCCTGCCGATTGCTGTGAACGGTGTAAATGGGTCTAATAATATCGCAAATTTATTCGCGGATCACTTTGTAATAAAATCTCCCCTTGGGCCTTCACTCTCGTTGCTGAGTGCTGGTCCCGTCGTGGCCAGGAATATATTTTTAAATACTAAAACTATAATTAATGCTCTTAAATCTATGTCAAAAGGAAAATCGCCGGGCCACGACGGGCTCAGTATTGAGCATCTAAAGTTTGCTGGCCCGCACCTTCCTAGATTGCTTTTTATGTTATTTAATTTTTGTATTGGACATAGTTACATGCCAAGTGATATGATGCGCACAGTGGTAGTACCTATTGTAAAAAATAAAGCGGGTGATCTAGCGGACATGACTAATTATAGGCCCATATCTCTGGCTACCATCTTGTCGAAAGTATTTGACAGCTTGCTTAATACACAGTTAAATAAGCATGTTCAATTACATGACAATCAGTTTGGTTTTAGACCGAAATTGTCCACAGAGAGTGCAATACTGTGTCTTAAGCATGCTGTCAGATACTACAACAAACGCAAAACGCCAGTTTTTGCTTGTTTCCTCGACCTGTCTAGGGCATTTGACTTGGTTTCCTATGACCAACTATGGAAGAAACTTGAACAGCAAAATTTACCGCCAGATCTAATTAAAATCTTCAAGTACTGGTATGGAAACCAAGTCAATTGTGTTAGATGGGATGGTGCGCTGTCTGCGCCATATGTGTTGGAGTGTGGAATGAGACAGGGGGGGTTAAGCTCGCCAACCCTGTTCAATATATATTATATAGATGGCCTCATTCGTGAGATTCCGACCTCAAGGACGATGACGACATAGAAAGAGAACGAAGGGCGTTGTCGGTTCGTGCTAATATGTTGGTCCGCAGGTTTGCGCGCTGTACGAGGTCGGTCAAAATTACTCTGTTCAGAGCATTTTGCACGACCTTCTACACGAGCAGCCTGTGGAACACATACACGCTCAGGGCCTACAACGCTCTCCGTGTCCAATTTAACAACGCATTCAGAATGCTGTTGGGGCTTCCCCGCTACTGCAGCGCTTCAGGGATGTTTGCTGAGGCACGCGTAGATTGCTTCTACGCCACTATGCGCAAACGATGCGTGTCTTTAGTGCGAAGAGTGAGGGGGAGTACCAACAGCATTCTGGCTATGATAGCTAGTCGCCTCGATTGTCCATATGTGCGTCACTGCTGTGCCATATCTAACGGTATGGAGCAGAGGTGATGTATAATGCAGTTGTGCAATGTACTTAGTCAAAATATTATAATTTATTTTAACATAAAAGATACTGTAACTAACATAAGTCATAAGCCTTTATATACTAACAAATGAGTCTATGTAACTTGATTCAATAAACTATTTCATTTCATTTCATTTCATAAAACTAATCTAAAAATGTAATGGGGGTGTAAGGGTATTATGATATGTATTTAATTTAAGAATAAATAATATACTATGTTTGTCGTTTACTTTCAACTTTATATTTGCATTTCTATTAATGTAAGAGCTGATTTGTCAAATAGTTTTTACCTGAATAACAAGAAAGTAACTTTAAAATGTGTATATTATTTGCCGTTATAAGAACCTCATGTTATAACATATCTGACGATTGAAAAAAAGACGGGTTGCACTCCGGGAGTGCCGGCAGAAGTGAAAACTTGATTATTAACGTTGTGCATTTTTTTAACCCATTTTTTATGAAAATCGATTATTAAAAAATCGATTTTTTTATTTAATCGAAACCCTTACAATCAATTCAAGTTCGAGTTCGACACAAAACACTACTCTCCAACCGTCTTACGGTTTTTCCAAGGTTTTTCGATCAGCACGAGAATCTGACGCGAGTTTCACAGTTTTTACCCATCCCACAAAAGTGCTCAACGCCGCTAAAGAAGTTTTCACTTCAAAAATCATCCCAACCGAAAATGTGTATCTACTTTTCAACCGTCCCCTTTTTACTGCCAAATAAAATATATGATACCTAATTTGAATTAAAAATCTGTCAAAGTTGCATATTATTTAATTCTCATAGAAACGCAGGTAAAATAACTCGATCGGACAATACTATCGATAGTAAAATATACATCACTAGCACACGCACACATTGACAGATCAAAAATCGTCACGCATTAAGGCAATATTATTCTTTTGTCAAAGTTCAAACACACGTCAAAGTCTATGTTTGTCGTTGTCTTTATTTTGTATAAAGCCGGCTGTACACTCTCGCCGAGACACAGCGAGGCGGCCCGAGTGCGAGAGTGTAAATGGGTGCGCTCGCCTCGTCTCGCGTGTCTCGCGAGACAAAGGGTCTCGCGAGGAAAACGAGCGCACTACTGTACACTCTCGCGTCTTTCAGTACTAGTCCCGCCGTTGGACAGTGTAGAACAGAAAAATAACAATATTAAACGACATTATGAGTCATTATCTGTGAGAAATAAAATTAAATATGACTATAAGGGCCTGTTTCACCGCTTCCTGATAAGGCTATCCACCACTTAATTTGACAGATGGAGTATGGAAAATCTGTCAAATAACCCTATCGGGCACCTTATCAGGAAGCGGTGAAACAGGCCATTAATCTTTGGATTACAATGATATCTTTCGATGCATGGTGAATAGTGAATGGTCGTTTTCCTCCATCTTGTCTGAGTTCTTTACTACGATTGAACTAAGCGTGAATGTACATGATCCCACTCGGGCAAGGGGCTCTCGCACGAGACTCTCGCCCGAGAGCTCTCGGCGAGAGTGTACAGCGGGCATTATATGGAGTGTAGATGAATTTTGATCCTTGAGCTGATTTTTTAATATATAATATAAGTACGATAATATTATGATGATAACTTTTAAATTCAAATTCAAATTAAACATAAGTAAATATCAAGTATAAATACTTAATTTATGTACACAAATTAATATATCTGCATACTTTCAACATTGGGTTTAATTTAATATTCAATTAATTAAGGGAAGAGACCTAATGCTAGACACTGAACTAATAGATGACACTTATGACAAAAATACCATAAAAATAAGAATTACTCTAATTATTTCTTACCACTGTAAATTTTATAAGCTTCTCAAGCTATCTGTTGAATTGAAAAAGTATATTAGAGACGCCTTCGGGAACAAAATTTTAAAATGGGATCAGTATTCGTAAATAATATGACCGCGTCAACACGCGCTCGGCAATTTCTTAGCAAATAGGTTAAGGAAGGCGAAATTTTGCACGTAAGTTTTGAATACATTTATTTGATTTTTTGTAATTTTTATTGATTTCATTGGATTAATGGTCATGTTGTATACACTAATTAGTGTTTATTTAAGATTTTTTGTCTATTTTCTCTAACAATATAAAGGGTGTCTATTATTAGTTCTTGAAAATGTAAAAAAACCTAATAGAAAACATGGATCTCATCTTTGAGTTTTGCAGTACATACTAAAGTTATTTTGTACTTTATTCTTCTGCAAAAATCATCACTATTCTCTGAAAATATAATTCTATTAACAATCTAAGAACTTAAAACTACTGCACCTAAAAATGGACGTGTCTAATAATTAATATTAGACCTTGTACTGATCTAAAAATCGATTGCTTTAGTTTTTTAGCAGTAAAAAAAGAAAAAGGAGAGCTGAGAAAAGAAAGAAGAAAATAGAAGAGGCAAAAGAAGCATGGAGACTAAAGACTGAAAATAAATGTGCTAGGAAAAAAAGACGGGTTGCACTCCGGGAGTGGCGGCAGAAGTGAAAACTTGATTATTAACGTTGTGCATTTTTTTATGAAAATCGATTATTAAAAAATCAAATTTTTTAATTAATCGAAACCCTTACAATCGATTAAATTTTTAACCCATTTTTGTGAAAATCGATTATTAAAAAATCGATTTTTTAATTAATCGAAACCCTTACAATCGATTAAATTTTTAACCCAATTTTTATGAAAATCGATTTTTAAAAAAATCGATTTTTTTTATTTAAGTGAAACCCTTACAATCGATTAAATTTTTAACCCATTTTTGTGAAAATCGATTATTAAAAATCGATTTTTTTAATTAATCGAAACTCTTACAATCGATTAAATTTTTAACCCAATTTTTATGAAAATCGATTTTTAAAAAATCGATTTTTTTAATTAATCTACTTAATTATTAATAAATAATAATTTTTAAAAAACCCTTACTACCGATTAAATTTTTAACCCATTTTTGTGAAAATCGATTATTAAAAAATCGATTTTTTTAATTAATCGAAAGCCTTACAATCAATTCGAGTTCGACACAAAACACTACTCTCCAACCGTCTTACGGTTTTTCCAAGGTTTTTCAATCAGCACGAGAATCTGACGCGAGTTTCACAGTTTTTAACCATCCCACAAAAGTGCTCAACGCCGCTAAAGAAGTTTTCACTTCAAAAATATGAAAAATAAAAATAAAAGGAAAGATAGTTTCAGCATGGAAGAAGAATTAATAGAATCTGGAGACAACGTGGATAATATTTCTGATGCATGTAGTGACTATGATGAAGTAAATGAAATCTTTTGAAAAATGGCAAATAAAGACCTAATTTAATAGGAAAAAATATGTAAAATGTAATGTAATGTTCTATGTCAACTATTAGTTCATATTGGTGTCTACTATTAGTGACGTTCGTTTTCTGTGATGTCATCTATTAGTACTTATGACTAAGTTTACAAAAAGATCAATAATATATTTTGTAACTGATTTGTCAGAGAATAATTATAATAGTTTTATTTTTTAAGAGTTACTGAAGACATGGAAGAAGTTATCAATCCTTTATTTTCATAAATATATATTTCATAACATTCAAATGTTGTATGTTTCCTTAAAGTGTCTGCCATTAGGTCTTCTCCCTTATATAACATTTATTCCGAAAGTAAACCGTTTCGAAGTGTGGGGGACCAGCTTGCGCCAATTCCCCTAGATCGCCTAGGTCAGCAATGAAGATGTCGAACTGTAGGTGATGAAGTTAAATTAAACCACACTTTCACTTTTGTTTCAGAGGTCAAGCACACAAGTTGTTCCGAAGCTGGGTAACGTTGTAGAGCGAGTGCCGCAGTATGGCGGTCGACCCATATTAATTATACAATGGGTCCTGGTACCGAGCTTCCAGAACATTCTATGCCTCACCCCCTCAGATGAAGTTTTTATTCAAACATTAATAAAATTACAATTTTTTACGAAATAATCATTTGTTTCATTTACATATTTGTTAATTCTACATAATTCGCTATTTTACAAGTTAGTGCCGATCTCCGTAACAGAAATAAATGCAAAAATCTATTTTTCCTATAATTATACTACCTCGCCGCCCCCCGATATAACGGTCGTCTCTGGCTGTCCCTCTGGAGCGGGTATTCCTTGTCTGGGACAAGGATAGCCCACTCGAGATGTACACTATCTCTCTTACTTTTTCCGTTACGGAATTCGGCACTACCACATAGGTTTAAGACCCATTAATTTACAAGGCACTATTTTCACTATATTCACGCACTATTATTGCCCATACACTTTTTCACTATACAGTCCATTCACTATTGTTCTATATTATGCACTATTTATTGTCTGTCGTGCACACGAAGTTTCGAGTGAACTAACGTTATTTTTATATAGCTTATAAAAATAACGTTAGCTCATTCGAAACTTCAAAACCGTTTTCTTTTGAAACAGACTCTACAAATTAATTGTAAACACAAAAATACACAATTATCAAAACATTTTTCTCCTACTATAGTGATATACGTAAAGATTTTTTTAATTTCCCGCTTTTTCTCAGGTCACGCTTTCGTTAGCCAGACTCTAAGTCCCACAATCAGAGAAAGTCTTTATAAAGTTCTAATATCTTTATTGAAGTGAAAACTTCTTTAGCGGCGTTGAGCACTTTTGTGGGATGGGTAAAAACTGTGAAACTCGCGTCAGATTCTCGTGCTGATCGAAAAACCTTGGAAAAACCGTAAGACGGTTGGAGAGTAGTGTTGTAACATCGAAATTGATTAATCAAACAATCGATTGTTTTTTTTTTATTGTAGATTTTTTTTAATCGAAGTGTTTCGATTTATTAAAAAATCGATTTTCATAAAAAAATGGGTTAAAAAAATGGACGACGTTAATAATCAAGTTTTTACTTCTGCCGGCACTCCCGGAGTGCAACCCGTCTTTTTTAATAATAATAGTTTAATAATAATAAGGTTTATTCGACAATAAGACACCACATTACAGTACAATAATAAATAACACGTTACAATACAATATCTAAAGAAAATTAAAACATCACATATGCAAAAGACACAAAAAAGTGAGAAAAGTGTGTCAGCTCTGACGCACGCGGCACGACTGGAGTTTACTCCCTAAGTACGAGTATCTAACCATACGCAAAAAGAGTTTATTCAACTGAAAAAAGATTAATATCATAATATAATTAAAATAACATAATATATATATATATATATATATATATATATATATATATATATATATATATATATATATATATATATATATATATATATATATATATATATATATATATATATATATATATATATATATATATATATATATATAAGTTATATATATATATATATTATTATTATATATTATTATTATATATATATATATAAGTTATATATATATATATATATTATTATTTAATTAAGTTATATATATATATATATATATATAACTTAATTAAATAATAATAAAAAAATTCAAATATATATATATATATATATTTGAAAATATGACATGACCTGTCAAGAAAACAATACCGATATTCTCGTAATAAATTTATAATATTTAAAATTTGCTTAATATTACAATGTTTCTGAAGTGAAATACACAGATTCTTATCTATTTTAAAATAAATAATTGGTGAAGAACTTAGTGCAAAGCCGTTGCGATAAAAACAATATAAAAGGTGCCCTTTGTTTGACAAAATAAAGTAGCGAAAATATATGGATCTGCTGCCTGCCGGCCTTGCAGAAGTACTTTCCCGATTGCCAAAATGAGACTTGAGAAGATAATATTGTTAGTTTGGATCAATGACTGTAACTTATACTGAGAGAGAGGCCTGAGCTGTTTCTACAGGGTAATGCGATCCAACGCTCTGTTGCCTTGATAGGCATTGATTTGATGCTGACCGGGAACCGTCCGGAGAATTAGCACACGAGCCACGACCAAACTACAGTATAATGCCCAAGTGTTCGCCGCACGATGAAAGATACAGCCAAGAAGGCTGAGAGAGATGACAAGGAGAAGCAGCGAAGTCCTTATTTCATACCGGCTACATTTTATTTATTTGAATTTTTCTTTAGTTAATCTTATTATTATTTATTTTGGTCCAATTCAACCCCGCCAAGACACAAGTCTGCGCGTTCACCACTAAAAAGTCACCAATGGTCGTATATCCTCGCTTCGAGGGCACATCTTTAACCATCTCTCCTAGCATTGAGATACTTGGCGTCAACATATCGAGCGAAGTTCAGTTCCGATATCATCTAGAGGGTAAGGCCAAATTAGCCTCGAAGAAGCTTGGTGTTCTTAACAGAGCGAGACAGTACTTCAGTCCGGACCAGCGCCTACAACTCTACAAGGCGCAAGTTCGGCCTCATATGGAATACTGTTCTCATCTCTGGGCAGGGGCGCCAAAATACCAACTGCTCCCTCTGGATCGTATCCAACGTAGGGCCGCGCGAATTGTTGATTGCCATAGTGTTTCAAACAGCTTGGACCCCTTGGAATTGCGCCGAGATGTAGCTTCGCTCTGCATCCTCTATCGGTTATATCACGGGGAGTGCTCTGAGGAATTGTTCGGAATCATACCACCTGCAACTTTTCGCCATCGTCCCACGCGAAAAACATACCATCCTCATCACCTTGATGAGTGGCAGTCTTCCACAGTGCGTTTCTCGCGTAACTTTCTACCGCGCACTGTAAAACTCTGGAACGAACTGTCACCAGCAGTATTTCCGGACCTATACGACCTGCAAACCTTCAAGAAAAGAGCGTATTCCCTCTTAAAAGGCCGGCAACGCTCCTGCAACTCTTCTGATGTTGCAAGTGTCCATGGGCGACGGTAGTTGCTTACCATCAGGTGACCCGTCTGCTCGTTTGCCCCCTTATTTAATAAAAAAAAAAAAAAAAAAAAAAAAAATTTTCCTTCTTTTATCTTTACCTTGTAATTTATGTAAATAAAATATATTCTAAGGTTCTAGTTTAAGTTACATTTTAGTACAATGTCTGTGGATGTTAATAACAGCAGCCAGGGCTTCGCATGCCCGCACTGCCCCTGCTCAAGTCGCCGTTTCAACGGCGTTCACGGGTTGAATATACATATCAGCCGCAAGCATAAAAACCTGCTCCCGCAACCTTCGTCTGATTCATCCTGTATCTCGACATCCCCCGGCAGCTCCGCTCAGCCCAACCAGGTCAGTGCCGACTACTTCGATTTAGACAGCCTTTCGATGTTCAAGCGTAGTGTTCGCGTACTGAAACACGTGCCCAAAGGAGCCAGAAGTCTTGCAGCTGGCAGACTTGCGGACCTGATTGATGCCTGTGTCAACAAAAACACTAAAGCGGCTTGGTACGATTTTCTATCATTTGCTTTCTTTGCACTAAACTTAGAGTACCGGATCAGACAACCAACTCATCCCTCACGTCGAAAGTGAAACACAATATCTACAGCTCCTGTCCCCCGCCTTGCGAGATCGCAACTCGGCTAACCTTCAATCTGTGCAAAAGGGTTGAAATAAAAGTACACGAAGGTGATTTAGCAGGCGCGGCACGTCTGCTCGTCTCAGACTGTAAAATCGCCCCCTCCGACACAAGCACCCTAGAGTCTCTGATCCAAAAACACCCCACACCATCGCGCCCACTGTCCATACCCCCTTTGTCCTCAGTAGGGTCCATAGCTCCTCTAGTACTGTCCCCCGCAGATGTCGTTTCCGCTATACAAAGCTTTAGTAACTCATCTGCCTCTGGCCCCGACGGCATCCGCCCGCAACACCTTAAAGAATTATTGTCGCCTTCTGCAGGCAATAACGGCTCGCGTCTGCTAAAATCACTTGCAAATCTCTGCAACTTCCTACTGCAAGGCGAGTTAAACCCTTATCTAGCTCCACACCTATATGGAGCGACACTCTGTGCCCTCCTAAAAAAAGATGGTGGCATACGGCCTATAGCCGTAGGTTCAATCTTTAGACGCCTCGTGGCGAAATGCGCATGCCGAGCCGTCAGGGAACCTATGGCGACACATCTGCAGCCCACCCAAGTTGGCTTCGGAACTGCCCTCGGCTGCGAGGCTGCAATTCACGCGACGCGGGCCTTTACGTTAAACCCCGCTAACAGCGACTGTGTCATCGTCAAGGTAGATCTTAAAAATGCTTTCAACTCCGTTGAAAGGGATTCCATCCTAAACGAGGTCAAAGAACTAATTCCTTCTCTTTATCCATTTCTTTACCAGTGCTACGCTTCACCCAGTCACTTAACATACAACGGTCATAAAATTTCATCACAGGTAGGAGCGCAACAGGGTGATCCCCTGGGTCCCCTTATATTCAGCTTAGCCATTCAAAAGAAAATATCATTGATTACGTCTCCCCTGAATGTCTGGTACCTCGACGATGGCACAATTGGAGGAAGTCCAGAGTTTGTCGCAGAAGATATCCGAACGCTCAGTAGGAGTCTTCAGGAATTGGGTCTCGCTATTAACACCAGCAAATGCGAATTATTCGCTTGCGGCGAGACAGACTTAGCCAAAATCACCACCTTCGATTCTCTGCTCCCCGGAATAAAAACCCTCAATAAATCGACATTCCCTTCCCCCCGGACCTCGACCACGAGTAGACGTGCCTAAGACCCACACGGTTTTTTTTCTAATTATTTAAAATCAAAATTCAGATAAATTAAATCCGCCCGAAAAATAGGACATCATAAGTGTATAGAAGTTCGTGGAGTTCCAGAGATTGCAGCCATATTGAAGACAAACAGCCACACCTTCAAACGCCAGTATCGTCTTTTTCATCGTGCTTCGTGCCCGTCTCCTTCACTCTTCGACCCGATCACCTACGAAGGCAATACGAGGTACGCCAGCCATTACAAATTGACGTCATAACTCCACCCCTACGCCGGAGCAAGCGCCGCCATTTCTACGGTTCTAATCGCTCCTGCGCAACCACTCGTGCCGACTCCCTCGCACACTGACGTCACAGCTCCGCCCTATACTGACGCAAGCACTGACACCACCTCGGTTTTATGCGCTCCTGGTACTCTGACCGCTGCAGCAGTGTTAAAATAATATTATCTGGCACAACTTTCTTCAATCGTTACGTTAAAATTCAAATAATTCACCGCTTTGCTTGCGACTTATTGGGTTTTCGCTGCCATCTTGGAACAACCATCTTAACAGGCTACGGTATCCTTGTCGCCTCTGTTTCCCTGGTAATCTAAAGGCACTCGTAATGCCACTAAACCGCACTCCCCCCGCCTCGCCGATTCCAAGCAATAATAATGAAGTGCCTGAGCATTTAATAACAGCAAACGCCGGGCCAGAAGTTACGGAATTGACTGTCACTGCCGACCGCAAAAAAAAGCGAACAGCGACGAAACCCCCCAATAAGAGTTCCGATACTATCTCAATGAGCGCTTTTGCGAACTTCTCTAAAGACCAGGAGAAGCGATTTGACGATATTATTGAAAAAATAAACAGCATAATCTCACAGAATCTGGAATTAAAGGAGAGCGTCCAACTGATGTCTAATAAAAACGATGAACTCATAAGACGCATTTCCTCCCTGGAGTCAGAAAGAAAAGACGATAAAAAGCGTATACAGTCACTTCAGGACACAATTGAAAAGTTAGAACGGAAGTCAAGAGCATGCGGTGTCGAATTAAGAAACGTTCCAAGAAAAAAGAGTGAAACTAGGGAAAGCCTGAATAACTTGGTGACAAACCTGGGACAGGCCTTAGATATAAATATATGCAACTCTAACATAAAGGACATCTTTAGAGTAAAATCCAAAGACGACTCGAGTCCAATAATCATAGAATTTAACTCGGTGTCCTGCAAAGAAAATCTGCTTAGAGGTATGAAGGCTTTTAACAAAAATAAAATAAACAAGGATAAATTGAACTCTACTCATATTGGACTTCCTCAACCTGCTCAGCCAATATACCTTTGCGAATCCCTTACATACAAAACCCAAAAACTATATGCGTCAGCGAGAGCTTTTCGAGCTAATTACGGTTTTCAGTTTTGTTGGACCAATAATGGCTCTATATATCTAAGGAAAGGAAGTAGCGATCGTCCTATTCGTATAAACTCTGAAGCTGATCTCGATAAATTAAAGAATCAAATCATATGACTGTTTGTAATAGTCTTGCATGCACTAATAATAATTATTTACTTATCTTATTATAATTTTTACAATTTCCATAAGTTCAAATTAACTGTTATTTTTAATCAATTTAATATTTTAAGATTAAATTCAAATTACACTAACCTAACCTACAGAAACGCTATAAATACAACACATAATTATTACACATTAACAAAACACTGCACACGGATCACATTGCCAAAATTAATCACAAAACTGTTTAAAATATTTATTCGGAAAAATATTCATACACCAGATGCAATTAGACTGATTTAAAAATCTATTTTATTCGAAAAGTTAACTCTACACTGATCTCGTATCTTACTGTGACAATAACAAACCTACCCAAAATTCGATAGTTTAATTGAAACAATGAATTCTATTGATGCCCATGCTGTTGCCGAGTTCTCTTATTGTGACCCCGATAACTGCATTCCCGCCAACCTGCATCTTAATAACAATTTAAAAATAATATGCCAAAATATAAGAAGTATTAATAAAAATTTCGATGAATTCCAAATATTACTTGCTAGAACCAAAGTCCAATGGGATTTAGTTATCCTAACAGAATGCTGGATTCAAGGAGTTAACAACGTGCCATGTTTACCGGGCTACTATAGTCATACAACAAAAAACATTAAATTGCAAAATGATGGCGTCGTTATCTATGCAAATAAGGATTTTGACGTAACTATCGAAGAACCCCCTATAACCGATGCAAACTGTCTACAAATATCTATTAACAGCAGTACAGTCATCCTAGCTATTTACAGATCTCCTTCAAAAAAAGATATTACACCTTTCTTGTATTCCCTGAATAATATCCTTAAAAAAATAGACCGTAGCGAAAACATAGCAATTATTGGCGACCTCAATATAAATATTTGCGAAAATTCCCTAGATCAAAACAAGACAAATTACCTAACACTACTTGCATCTTTTGGTCTCCTACCCGCCCATTCCCTTCCAACCCGACTAAATAATTGTCTTGACCATATAATACTTAAATCGATGCTTCCGGCCAAAGTACTAGTTGCTCACACAACTATCACTGATCATAAAAGTGCTTTACTCTACCTTTCAAGACGCAAACCAAAACCAACAATTCCCCAAACAATAAAAAGACTTAATTATGACAAAATATCATATGACCTCTCCAACGTAGATTTCAATTCCATATATAACATACAAGATTCCAACACTGCTGCAGACTTCCTTGTTGACTCTATTAAGGAGATAATAGACGCAAACACAGAGCTCGTAAAAATCCCCAATCGCAAAAAACTCCTTAAGCCATGGGTGACTCCTGGTCTCCTCCGCTGCCTAAAACATAAAGATAACTTGCATAAAAAAGTTAAAAATAATCCTAATGACCAAATTCTCGTTACTTCGTACTCCCGCTATAGAAATTACTGCTCTAAAATACTGAAACAACTAAGAAATGAATATAATAAAACAGAACTTACAGCTTCCCGAAAAAACACAAAAACTCTATGGCAAACAATAAACAAGGTAACTAACAGAACTCCAAATAATAGTAAAGCTAATATTCTTCTCTCTCAAAATACATTCCCTCCTAAACAAGCAGTTGATAATATAAACAACTTTTTCGCTAATATTGGCCGCACCCTTGCCGAAAAAATACCCCACTGCCCTAGAAAATTTAAACTTCCTATCTCTTCCTGTAATTCAATGTCACTCCTTCCCACTGATGAGCAGGAAGTTACTAGAGTGGTTTTATCATTGCGAAACGACTGTGCTGTAGGATGGGATAAAATTCCAACTTGTGTACTGAAAAAAAATATACACATCATAGCTCCACCCCTAACGCATATATGCAATTTATCGTTTACCCAGGGTACATTCCCCAAATCCTTCAAAAGAGCTATTATACACCCTGTCTACAAGGCGGGCAACAGAGAACAAGTGAATAACTACAGGCCCATAGCCGTCTTGTCTTCCCTTTCTAAAGTGCTTGAACGCCTTATGAATAGTAGACTTGTCAGCTACCTGGAAAAAAATAACCTATTATCTAAATCTCAATATGGTTTTCGCGCTGGCATCTCTACGAGTGATGCTGTCCACGCACTAACTGATCTTATAATAAAAAAACTCGACGAAGGACAAAAGGTTCTGGGGCTCTTCCTCGATCTAGCTAAGGCATTCGACACTGTTTCTGTTGCCATCCTTGTCGACAAGCTGGAACTTATAGGTATAAGGGGGATTCAGCAAAAACTATTCGCCGATTTCCTTACTGGGCGCACCCAGAGCGTTAAGATAGATGATTACCTGAGCAGTGAAGTCATAACTACCCACGGTGTTCCACAAGGTAGTGTGCTAGCCCCAACATTGTTTCTCATCTACATTAACGATCTGTGTGCGCTCAACCTCCTAAATGGCCAAATCTATACTTTTGCAGATGACACTGCCCTCTTGTTTTACTCGGACTCTTGGGAGAGCGTATATAGGATTGCACAAAATGGTTTTGATACTGTGTCAGAATGGCTACGGAGTAACTATCTCACCCTCAACGCCGAAAAAACAAAATACATACCTTTCTATATACGCAATCCTCCCCCTGCGTCTCCCTTTCTCTGTATTTCAGTTCACAAGTGTTCGTCAGGAGAACGGCTTAGTGGATGGACAAGATCGCCCGCTAGGCGGTGTTCTTGCAGAACATTAGAGAAAACTGTCTCTACTAAATACCTTGGTGTCATATTAGACTCCTCTCTTAGCTTTCATCCGCACATCGAGGCCCTTACAACTAGAATTCGTAAAATGATTCCCACCTTTAAAAACTTGCGACATGTGGCGGATGAAGCTATCAGAAAAATAGTCTACCACTCACTCTGCCAATCCCTGTTAGTCTACTGCATATCAACGTGGGGTGGCACCCACAAATCTACTCTTCTACAACTAGAGCGAGCCCAAAGAGCTGTCCTCAAAGTCCTGTATAACCTACCATATCTCTATCCAACCGAAGACCTCTACAGGAAGACTAAGGTATTAACTGTGCGACAACTGTTCATACTCCACACAGTTGTTAAGCAGCACGGTCTTTTAACATATGACCCTTCCTCTCACCTCGGAAAGAGAAGACAAAAGCCCGTAGGAAACAGCAGCAACCTTTTTCGTACGCGACTTACCAACCGTTTCTTCTGTTTCATTGGGGGCTATCTCTACAATAAGATCAACCAGCATGAACACATATATAACGTCACAAAATCTGTCTGTAAAAGTAGAGTAACAAATTGGCTTATAAAACTGAATTACGAATCCACTGAAAGTCTAATTGCTATTCCAGAATAGGATACATAACATACATACACATACACACATACACACACACACATACACACACACACACGCATATACACACACTTACTAACCCGACTTCACCAGTAAATATCTAGATGTTTGTTTGTAAACTATACCTACTGTACTAAGACTGTGTAAATTGTATATTTGGGATTGAGGCCTGGTGTCCTGAAATACAGGCTCACGCCTAGTTTAGGCACCAGTCTCCCACAATTACCAGTGAAATTGTTATTTAGTCTAGTTAATTATTGTATATGTTCATTGTGGTGAGAAAATAAAGTATTCTCCCTTCTAGGTGCGCCGATACTCCCAAATGGCATCCCGTCGGCCCTTGAAAATAAAAGTAAAACCCTGACGCAAGTCCGGGAGCTTCTCAGCAGTTTATCCTCCCACGTCGCCTTAATACTTTACCGCTGTTGCTTCTCCCTACCTAAACTCACTTATATCATTAGAACGGCTCCAACCTGGCAATTCCCTAAAGAGGTCTCCCAGTTGGACGCTATCATCCGATCCACGCTGGAGCATATACTCAACATCTCTCTCGATGATCTGCAATGGCAGCAAGCAGCATTACCGGTAAAACACGGTGGTTTGGGTATCAGAAGTATGGGTTCTGTCGGTTTGCCCGCATTCCTGGCGTCGTCGAATGGGGTTGCTGATCTTGTCACTAGCATCTTAAAAGTCCAAGGTGCAAGATGCAGCATCCCCTTTATGAACGACGCAGTAAATGCCTGGCACGAAAGTTATCCCGGTATTAGCCCCCCCGTAGATGTCACCTCCCAGCGTGCCTGGGACGAACTCTGCTCCAGATCCTCATTAGTGCAAATGGGTAATTCACTTTCGGAAACTGCGCTGGCCCGAATCAAGGCAGCTAGCTGCCCGGAATCAGGCGCTTGGCTCCAGGCGTTACCATCACCACACCTCGGCACTCTTCTCGATGATAATACCCTTCGAGTAGCAGTGGCGTTGAGACTGGGTTGCGTGGTGTGCGAGCCTCACTGCTGCCCCTGTGGTACTGAGACTGATGCCTTCGGTTACCACGGGCTTAGCTGCGTTAAGGCAGCCGGTCGTTTTGCCAGTAGGCCTACTATGCCTCAATGACATCCTTCGTCGAGCTTTGGTGTCAGCAGACGTACCGTGTGTTCTCGAGCCCCCCGGTTTGAGTAGGAGCGACGGCAAACGCCCGGACGGCCTTACTTTGATACCATGGGAAAAAGGTCGTTGCCTCCTATGGGATGCCACGTGCGTGAGCACATACGCCGCTTCGCATATTTCTGGCACCGCTCGAACCGCGGGGTCTGCCGCCGAGTACGCAGCCAGACAGAAACACACTAAGTATGCGGATCTGGAGCAGAAATACCATTTCGTTCCTTTTGCCGTGGAAACAGGAGGTACCTGGTGTAACGAAGCGAAAGCTTTCGTTCGCCAGCTCGGACGTCGGTTGCGGGATTCGGGTAACGATCCCCGCTCCGGGGCGTACCTGGCCTTGTACCAAGAAACTGTTTTGAGACTCAAACAATCGGACGAGAATGCCGCGTCCTGCTCTAACAACGTCATTTCACGTTTGTTAGAGTAGGACGCAGCATTCTCGTCCGATTGTTTGAGTCTCAAAACGGTTTCATAGTAGGCCTACTGGCCCAACACGTCTCCCTAGCCATTCAGCGCGGTAACGCGGCCAGTGTGATGGGGACGTTTGAGCATGGTACGCTGTGGGGTGGCCTTTTTGATTAAGATCTTTAGTTTTTCATATTCTTTTTATTTTAATTAATTATTATCATTGTTATATTATTTTTTTTCATTTAAGCTTCTGTAGATTATTGTTATTGTTAATTTTATATTCTGAATATGTTACTATGTTACCTTTAATAATTATTATTACATTGTTATCTTAAAATTTAAATATATATATATATATATATATATATATTTGAATTTTTTATTATTATTTAATTAAGTATATATATATATATGTCGGATCGAGACATGTAGCGCCATCTGCTGGCAGGAGTTTGCACACTTGCGAATATTCACTAAACCATTAATTGCAACCCTTGCTAATAGAGGGCGCTTTATGTCGTAAAGCGCCATACGGATTTAAATGTAAACTTTCTTTCAATAGTTTCGCTCTGTTGGCGAAACTTACACACAGTAGGTGTTTTGATATTAACATCCTTTTATTTTGATTTTTTAACTTGAATACGGTTACTAATTTGATTTATTAATTTGTTATGTAATGTTGGTAGACAATGCTAACTTTCTTATTAGCTTGATCGTGATTGGCGAGCTTGTACGCAGTTACTAATTTGACTTTCTTTTATTACTTTAAAGCCTGTTTATAGTTGCGAATTTGATTATGATCTTTACGTTGATATGATGGCAAACCTGTTCACTTTAGCCAATCAGATTTGAAAGATTGTGTAAAGTTAAATTTAGTTAAGTTGGTACACAGTGATAAGTTTGTGATGATTGGTGGAACGCAAGCGGAAAAAGCTTGGACATGCTTCTTGGCGGGTTGGTGTTAACATTTTCGAGAACTAAAAACATGGAGACACATTCTGTTGGAGAGCTTACTAAAGGATAGCCGCCAAGAAACTTGTCTGTTCCCGTGATCAATATGTCCGAGGACCAAGAACGCCCGGTTGTACCTGCTCTGGCATCTCCTGTTCCGACATATATATATATATATATATATATATATGAATTTTTTTATTATTATTTAATTAAGTATATATTTTTTTTTGGAATAAACTATATATATAAAGTATTTAATTACATAAATATAATTAAATAATAATATAATTATATAATAATATAATATTCCGATGTCCGATGATTCCAAAAACGTGAAACATTTTTTCGTTACTTGTTTAATAGGTTTTACCCCTCGTATTTTTCTCATACCGGGCGCCTTATATACATATGAAAATCGATTATCAAGGAGTAAACTCCAATTATAAAATAAAAAAGAAATCAAAAGGGAGGAATTAATACTCATGAGACAGTATGCATAACAATATAAGGACGTAAACTATGGGGACATCCTCGACATCCCCATAGTGCAAGGGTCTGCATCTGTACGAGTAGTGTATTGATATGTCAATTGTAGAAAAGGATACCTCTCAGGCTTATTACCGTGGTGTACACACAGTGCCTGGTGTTATGTGGTTCCTAATAGCAGTCATCCAGAAATAGGGACAGATACATGCACTCAGCGTTAACATTTTAACCAAAAAAAAAAATATAATACATTATATACATATAGTTACATAATAAAATGATGTCTAATTATGAAGATATAAAAAAAATAAATAGATATTATAAAGCAGTGCGTGTGACTCATTGCTATGGCATGATTTTACGGCTATCCCGGCCCCCCGCCGCCCGCGCCCCTCGTAAAATCCGTGCACTCACCATAACGCATATGGTTGTTGCATGGGGTAGGTGCACCGCGCGCGCAGGGCTACCGGTCACGGGTAGGGATGAAAAGCGGTAAAATTCGGTAATATACGATGTTTTACGTAAAATATTATATTTTACGGTAAATTACGGTAAAATTTGGTAAAAAACGATTTTTGAGTTCGTGGCATAATTTTCATTAATAATG
Source organism: Polyommatus icarus (assembly GCA_937595015.1). NCBI lineage: Eukaryota > Metazoa > Arthropoda > Insecta > Lepidoptera > Lycaenidae > Polyommatus > Polyommatus icarus. Next base: position 7,940,078 of record OW569336.1, on the reverse strand, counting down.
GGGATATAAGCAGGTTACTTAATGCACGTCTAGTGCAGTCAGTCAAAACAAAATAACTTCCAGGCCACCGTCTTGCTGTATACCCCAGTAGAGTTAGATTTTTTTTATTAATTATAGTCAGAATTTTTGACTTTTGCACCAATGTTTAGAGGAGGTCATAAATAGCTTAAATTCAAAAACTCGACCAAATCCGACGAGTGCGTTAGCCCCCATATTGGTTTGAAGTTCCAATCTTTTTTTAGCTAATTATATCTAATTTATATTTTTTAAAGAAAATGATAAAGATCAAATTTGTCGCAAATTTGATTCTTTACAATTTTAGTCCTTATAATTTTTATTGTAAAATCAATATTTACGGAAATAACTGCAAAAAACAAGTCCAAGTATAATTTCGACCTGTTCGACCTGTATCGCGATTATTGTCAAATACAGAAAAAATACGGAAATAAACTTGTAGCTCATTAAATTAACCACAATTAAAATGAAGACTTCGCTGCCTGTCCGTCTGTCTGTCTCCAGACTTCAAGAACGGTGATAGTAGAGACTTGAAATTTTTAGATATTTCTTTCTTTTTCTTTTCTTCTTTTTTGGCAACTTGTACACAAAGGATGTGTATGTTGTGCCACAGACAAGGTAAAAAGGTAAGGAATATGGCGGGAAAACCATATTCCTCCTATTATATTTTTCATCATCGTTTTCATGTACCGTCAGGTCTAAAGTCTAAGTAAAAGTCAATACAGTCAAGGAGTCAAGTCGGTCGATTCAGTAAAGTGGTAGACGCTTTACTGAAACTTTCGATGGAGTTTTGGAGGGAACACAAAATAGCACGTTTCTGGATATTACATCACTTTCCTACACTTGTGCATATACACGAATATCTAATGGTTAATATTCTACCAATATTACACATTAAAAACCCAGCTAACACAATTTTAGGAAAATAATATAAAAACACAACAGCACTCTTTCATATGCCCGCCAAAAAACCCTTTTAGATATTATGTATTTTGTTTCCCTCTATAACAACAAATACCAAAAACATAGCAGCACTAAGACAATTAAAATAAGCATAAAATATTTAATTGTATTTGTACTTTAAAAATTAAAATAAAATAAATATTTAGGGGGCTCCCATACAAAAAGCACAAATTTTTGTCAATATTTGCCTTATTTGTAGGAAATCATCTAAAACTTTGTTTCTATTCTACAATAACTTTCGCTAAATTCGATAATATTTGACATACAAGCGCAATTATACTTTGACTTGTTTTTTGCATTTATCTTCGTAAATATTGATTTTACGATGAAAATTATAATAATTCAAAATGTAGAAAATTAAATGTACAACAAATAGTCCTTATCATTTTCGTAAAAAAAATAAAGGAGTTATAGCTAAAAAAGATTGGACCTTCAAACCAATATGGCGGCTAACGCACTCGTCGGATTTGGTCGAGTTTTTGAATTTAAGCTATTTGAATTTAAGCTATTTGTGCAAAAAAAATCTGACTATAATTAATTACAGCTTCCCATACATGATATAAGGCTGAACTAACCCTACTGGGCTAGTATGCTCTGTCGAGTGACGTCAACAACTGTCAACAAGTCGCAACAGCGCAAAATATTATGGCAAACAGCACTTATCGGCAACGTCGCATCGTGCGACGTGAACGCAGTACGCAAGATGCAACTTGCAACTTGCAACACGCTAGCCTCGCCCGCCGTCATACTATCATTCACCATACATACGTAGCCGGTAATTTTACCGTAATTTATATAAATTACCGTAAAATACGCGTATTTTACCAGCGTTTTCGGTAAAATTACGTAATTTTGCAACCCTAGTCACGGGTCACCGCTAATATACCTCAGCTACGAACAATATACTTACGTATTATCAATAAGAATAATAATACTTAATGTACGTGTGTAATACAGTAATGAAACAACGAGATGTACTAGGCGCAAGCAGGAATCAGGTAAGATATTTTAAGTTGTATTTGAAATATCATATTCTACACTTGGTTAATACTTAATATAGCATAATAATTTATACATAAATTACATAGACAATTAATAACTAGATTTTTCAAAATGAATCCTTTCCTGTGTTACTTCAAATGATAAAATAATATATTCACTTGAGTCATGGGGGATGAGCCTTGAAAGATGGCGTTAATTGACCTCGCAAGCGACTCGGAATATCCGCTGCCTTGCGCCGGCTAAAGCGCTTATTCCATTTCACTAAATTTAGATATCTAAATGATTTAGTGACTAAATTTAGTCAAGTGGAATAACGTCATTTAGTAACTTCCTAATTCTCTATTCCACTTGACTAAATTTAGTCACTAAATCATTTAGATACATACATACATACTAAATTTAGTGAAATGGAATAAGCGCTTTACAACTTGAACGGTAAGTACCAAGATAACATAGATAGATAATATTTTAGGTAATTTCATTATAATATAAATTTCATAATATTTTATTCCATAATAATAATTATATAAAATCAGTTCTAAATAAATAATATGTATAATAAATAATAATAGGGTATTTCATTGGTCAAATAAATAAGTATTATCCATAATATTATATAGTAAAATTACTGCGAGTTGTTCATTTAATAGATAAGATTTGAGTCTTAATTTAAAATTGTTTATTGTTTGCAGAGTTCGAATGTGCGGCGGCAGAAGATTGTTCCAGACTTTGCTTGCGAGGTATCTGAAGCTGCCTTGGAACATGGAAGTGCGGTGAAGCGGAGTGATCATCCGATAGTTAGATCCCCTGGTGGTCATCGTCAGGTGTTTATCGCTTGCCCACTGTAATTTATCATAAAGATAGGACGGTGTTTTAAATTTTACTACTCCAAATAGTAAGGTTGCAAAGTGTAATTGTCTGCGGCCATCCATTTTAAGCCATCTTAAGTTGTTTATAGAGGGCGTTACGTGAGCACGCGGGGGGATGTCGCAACAATACCTACTGCACGCATTCTGCACTTTTTGGATGAGCTTTTTAGATCGTGCTAGTAAACAGGGGCCTATCACCACGTCTGCATAATTTAGGTTTGAGAGCACTAAGGATTCACAGAGGGTTCGACGCAGCGGTTCCGCTATAAAATTTCTTATCCTATATAGCAACTTTAACCTGTAAAAACAACAACTGACCGTTTTAACAACATGCTTCTCGAATCTAAGTCCTTCGTCCATAATCGTACTAAAGGTTGTGCCTGTTCAATTTTTTGGATTTGATGTTTTGTGCTCAGTATGATGTCTGTGACTTAATAGGGTTAGGTACAAGGGCGTTCGTATGTGCCCACTCTGCAATACGCATTAAGTCCTCATTTAGATTTTTTATTGCAACGTCAACATCACATGGCCGAAATGTTATATATATTTGTATATCGTCACAATAAAGGTGGTATCTACAATGTTTGATGTGTTGGGTGATATCTGCTAAGTAGAGCGAGAAAAGACGAGGTCCCAACACTGTTCCCTGAGGCACTCCTCTGTCTACCTCTAATGGATCGGAGCGTTCGATATTTCTCTTTCATCTTTTATTTCAACAATCTGAGACCGGTTACTGAAAAAATCTGAGAACCAAGCTATGGTATCGTCGTCGAAACCATAGTATTTTAATTTGGCTAATAGCAAAGTGATACTTATTCTTTCAAACGCACGCGACAGGTCTAGTAACACTAAGATGGTAACCTCACCTCCGTCTTGGGCCGTAATAATGTTATCAACGACATCGATTAGCGCTGTGGTCGTACTATGCATACCACGAAAACCAGACTGAAGGGGAGGCAATATACGATTATTAACTAGAAACTTGCTCATTTGATCATTTACTACCTTCTCAAGAATTTTTGACATGCAAGCTAGTATACTGATCGGCCTTAGGTCCTTTAATTCCCTCACGTTTTCTTTTTTGGGTATCGGTTTCACTATTGCTAAATGCCAGGAATCAGGACAGGTAGATGTTTCAAGATAAGTGTTAATTATTTTGGTGATAACACTTAAGCATGCAGGAAAACTGCTAACGATAGACAGCATGTCGAGAGTAATACCGTCAGCGCCCGCCGCATTTGATTTACATTTTTTGATAAGTTTTATGTTGATAAGTATTATGGCAAGTGATTATTGAAATGGTCTAGAACTGATTGGGGCCCATTACCGCTGCCAGGAATATCCAAAAATACTTATTAATGATATTGGCATCGGAGAGAGAATTAGGCAAAATAAAATCAGACTTAGGTTTTTGTGCATCCACACTTTTCTTTAAGTGCTTCCACATAAGCTTTGGGGTGTTAATATTGGCGTTAATACACGAATCATAATAATATGCTGCTTTTTCCTATTAAGCGCACTGGATACTTCCCGCTTAAGGGTCTTGTGATAATTTATATGTGTCTCGACATTTCATCATTTGCTTAATATTGTATGTGACCCATGGGTGCCGTTGGTCCTTAACATAAGATGTTTTCACTGGGGCTAACACATCGAATACCCATAAGACACTGTTAAAGTCACCAACGAGGTAAATATTGTCATAACCCGGTAGACTACTGATTGTATCTGTTAACGCATCCAAGAATGTGTTTACCGAAAGCCACGGGGGCCGGTATGCCGTGCCAAACAAATGAAGCTTGCCATTAGCTTTTAAAGCCACATCTGCTCGTCGTTAGGTGTCACACAGCTATGTTTAAGAATGTGAGTACTAAGTCCCCGCCTAACGTAGAAACCTACACCGCCACCGCGGGAACGCACGATCTCGTGCCTAGGTATGTGCACCAGGCGATAGCCCGGCAGCCGGGGCGCGCGCCCTGCCTCACCCGATTTCAGCCAAGTCTCATTGATTGCTATGAGATCGCAGTTATGTCGGTCAGCAGCTATTACAAATTCCTCGTGCCTTGAGCCCAAAGAACCTGGGTTATTTTACGTTCTGTGAACGTCACTTCCTCGGCGTTGACGTCTAACAACGGTGGCGTTACGAATGCGAGTTGCGACTGAGCCGATTTGGTCGGAATAAAGCTTCCAGACGTTCCAATTTGGTCGGACGGTCGACTTGTCGAATGCACCGGCGATCCGACTACGTCCGACCATATTTAATGATAATTATGTCGGACCGAGAACTCTCCTCACTTTTTGGTCGTGGTCGGATGGTCGGCACCGACAAATCGGAGCGTCTATTTGTGCTATAATGGGTTGTTTTCTTTTTATCATCTCCACCAGAAGGCGCGACGGTAGACACTCACTAATTTTCTATTGGTTCCCCACCGATTTGAAATTATCTGCAGGTTGGCATTACTGACTACATGTTGGTCGTGTTTCTAAAAAATATCAGTGTACTGTCAAGTGTCATATCAATCAAAATATCATACTCCTAAGCGATCATTGGCCTAAGCAATTAGGCCAGTATACTGGTAACAGCTTAGGAACACGGTTGCACTTGTCAAACTGAAAACATGATAACCGAAAGAATTTTCTACTTCTACTTTTTATTGTCGGTGTGGTTTTTATTATTTTTCCCCAAATTGTTTTATTTGGGTTTTTGATTTTCATTATTGGTAAAATATTAGCCACTAAATATCTGTTATCTTGCACAAGTGCAGGTAAGATGTTGTCAAAACCAAAATGTATTATTAAAAAACTGTTCCAAACTCGAAGCCTATTTATATATATATTATGAGATAGCGTGTTTGTTTTTGTCATCCGTGGCGGTTACTCTATTTTTATCTCTTTTCCCCCTAAACGTCATCTGACTTTTCACACCTGTCAGTTGCTCTTGACATCTAGATGTAAAACTTAAAAAGTATAAATGTCGGATGTCGGGAGCAGCGCGCTCATTGGCGGTTTGTTTTTTGATCCGTGCGGTTCTCTAGTGTTTTAAAATTTTTAACGGTGTTACCGTTCGCTTTTTATTATTAGTTATTTTGTTAAAATATTTAATTGTTTTAAAGTAATTATGAATAAACGTAATAATTCAAAAGAATTGTTTTCGGTTTCGGCTAAGCGTCCACGCTATAGCAGTGAAGTTATAGACAATTTACTTTTACAATTCAATAACATTCAAAATTGTATCAGTAACATTTTGCCTAGTGAAAATACCGTGCAGGACGATAGTCCAAATGCAGACAAAGGTGAGTTATTTAAAAGTTTTAACTTGGAAGATAGAAATTTGCATGAAATACTTGGCTCTGCCGAATTAAATCAGCCTCACTCGATACCTATATCTGAGCCTTTGTTTTCTATGCCGATTTCTACTATATTAGCTGTTAAGGAACTAAACATACAAAAAGCCTCGTTATGTCATATTGAAAAGCTAAAATCATTGCAGCATTTTGAAACCGATAATTGGTCGGAAGTACGATATTCAGACGTACAACAATTGTATTGTGCCAAGCCTGGCTTCGTAGAATTGGATTGCAATGACGAGCTAAAGCCATATTGTGAATCGTCTTTAAATTTAGCATGTACAGAGCGTGGTTTCGCAGCCATTTCATTAGCTATCCTCAAACAAAATGAGGCATTGGGACAAGTGATTAAAGATTTTATTTCTTGGTTTAGTTCCTTGCAAGTTACTGACGCTAAGTCGGTAGATTCTAAACTTTGTGCACTTTTTACCCAAGGGGACTTTAGTAAAATCTCTAACGACCTTTTGCAGATGGCATGTGGCCATCGAGCCGATATTATACAGCAGCGCAGAGACGCTTTGTTGAAGTCAGTTAAAAATAAATGTGTTAAATCTACCCTCCGAAAAATACCTCCAACTTGTGAAAGTTTATTCAATAAAAGCGATTTTTCGGCTGTTCTTGACAAAAATGGAGGTAGAAGTAAAGTTTTTTGGCCTCAAAAATATTGTAAAATTCAAGCTAGAAAATCTTTTTCTGAAAAATTTTTTAACATTGTACCTGCGCAAGGTCAGAACTTACTTTCACTGGCGCACAGTAGAACAAATTTTGGACGCAATAATAATAATAATTGTATAATTGTACCTACACAAGGTCAGAACCTACTTCCGCTGGCGCACAGTAGAACAAATTTTGGACACGATAATAATTACATAGCATCACAAAATATTGCATCCTTTAATTATATTTTGCTACCTGCGCAAGGTGTGCCAAGCCAACAAAATACATTTTGCGACTTTCCACGCAAGGAAGGAATTTCAGTCCCAGAGGTTTTCGGCCCTCAGGGAGCGGGCAACAAACCAATAAAACATAAAATCTCCTCTCTGCCTCTCGTTGAGACGGAAATTTTAAAAATAAGTACTGACTCATTCAGAGCCGGTCAACTACAACTATTCCCAAACAGATGGGTGAAGTTAGGAGCGGACCCATACTTATTAAAAATAATCATGGGCTACAGAATTCCATTCAAAATAAAACCTCCCCTTAATTTTACCAATATTTTAAATCTTTCAGGCCATCCGCTCCAAACTATTTCCTCCAAAGACATGGGGTTGGCCATAAATCAACTTTTAAAAATGAATGTTTTAGAAAAGGCGCCAATTTCACCAAGTTTTATTTCACAAATGTTCTTGGTTCCTAAACCGGACAGTTCGCAACGTCCAATTTTCAATTTAAAGAATCTGAACCATTATTTACACGTAAGCAAGTTTCGTCTGGTGAACGTACAGAAGATTCCAGCCTTCCTTCAGGCTGGAGATTGGATGGCAAAAATCGACCTGTCGAACGCCTATTTTCATGTACCAGTAGCTACATCTCACAGATGTTTCCTACGATTAATATACCAAGGCAGCCTGTTGCAAATGACATGCCTGCCATTTGGTCTAGCGACAGCTCCCAAGATATTTGCGTCTTTAACAAATTGGGTAGCTCAGATATTACGTGAGCAGGGCATACGCCTAATTGTATACTTGGATGACTTTCTAATTGTTCACCAGGATGTAAAGATGTTGCGCAAACATATAAATCTAACTTTGAATTTATTAATTTACCTTGGTTGGACAGTAAACTGGTCAAAATCTGTCCTAGATCCTCAGCAAACCTTACAATTTTTGGGCGTTATGTGGGACCCGACTCGCAATCTAAAGTGGTTGCCAACAGACAAAACACTGCGCATAAAACAGAAATGTTTAGAGATCTGTCAATTAAAGATGGCCAATTTAAAAACAATTCAGTCTTTAGTAGGTCATCTCAATTTCGCGAGTTTTTGTGTCACGAGAGGTCGCCTAAACTATCGAAATCTGTTAAACTTTTGTCAAAAGTTACGGGACATGCCTCCTAAGAAACTATTTCCTGTGCCAACGCAGGCATTATTGGAAACTCAATGGTGGGTTCGAAGCCTACATATTCAATCTCCGATTCATCTCAATCCGGTGTCTCATTACTTAGCCACCGATGCATCGGGTTCAGGTTGGGGAGCTCAGATCGACAACCTGCATATGACAGGGACCTGGTCGACTCACGAGCAATCCTTGCATTCAAACCACAAAGAGATGCTGGTTATTCTAAAAATTTTTCAAAATTTAGCCCCATATCTAGAAAAAACCACTATTTCAGTGCAGTCGGACAACAGAACAACTCTTGCGTTTCTAAGAAACGAAGGGGGCACTCGATCCCAGTCTCTGCTAAATCTGTCACGTCAGATATTTAATATCTTAGATCGCTACAATATCAATCTATCCCTTCACCATCTGCCCGGCCGGTACAATGTGGAAGCAGATCGGTTGTCGAGACAAAAGTTGACACCAGAATGGCATCTTCTGCCTCCGATCACAGAGATAATTTTCAGGAAATGGGGACTACCGGTGATAGACCTTTTTGCCTCTCGGTCAGCCTATGTAGTCCCTCGGTATGCGAGCCTAGATTTAATGGACGATCAGGCAGAATTTCATGACGCACTAAGTCGTCCGTGGAACTATGGCCTGGGTATTCCCACCTCCTTTTCTCATACCTCGGGTTCTTTCGCATTTGAACAACGCACAAGGGAGCTATCTAATTATAGCACCAAGATGGGAGAAGGCTTTCTGGCGTCCAGACTTACGCAGCCGAGCTCTAGAAGCTCCGTTCACGATCTTCAATCTAAACAAAGTTCTTGTCGATACAACAACCAATAAACCGCCTCCACAAGTACAGGAGATGGTATTGGAAGTATGGAAATGTGGAGGTGGACCCAGGCACTAAAAAGATTGGACACACAATCAAATTAACTTTCTAAAATCTTGTTGGCACAAGTCTACAAGGAGGTATTATGAATGTGCATGGTAAAGCTGGTGTATTAAGGGACCCACCAGAATAATTTACCTATAGTTACCCCTATAGGTTTAGATCTTGCTAGGTATTTATCAGACCTTTAAGTAAATAAACTTTCTAGAAATATGATTATGCTTCATAAATCTGTAGTGCCAGCTTTATTACCCTAACGAATATAATATTATAATATTATATGGGATATTAATTTTCTATCTGGCTTTGTGATACTTTTAGTACAAATTTGAAATGACTAAGTTATTGGTATTATTATTATTATTGATATCAAAAGATAGTGTTATTTTTTGTCCAGGCAATTTGGATGGAAACTGGCTCAGAATAATGAATCTCAGGCTTTAGATCCCATCTTTTGGATAAAATCTCTAATTCATCTATCTAGATTAAGGTGAGATGGATGTAAATTAGCTATCGTATTTCTGACAGTTTGTGGTCCACGTCCACAGAAGTGGCGTCTAAGATGTCTATTTCAAATTAGTTAAAATCACTACTACTCGAGCCGAGTATAAAAGTCACACCGTAGTTTTCGTCCAGCATTTGACAAATTTTACAAAGAGGAATCTGGCGTTCGCAAGATGCATTTTTAAAATTATTAATTTATTATTGAAGTTCATTTATGTCACTTAAAATAATACAGTATTGTTTAATTTATTCAAATTATATTATGGACTGGCATGATTTACTAATTTCTCTTATTGAACTTTATAAACTTTATTTTAACTTAACTGTCTTTTCCTATAATATTTTAATAAATAATTTTTCACACCAGGCGATATCAAACACGTCTCATAATATATATATAAATAGGCTTCGAGTTTGGAACAGTTTTTTAATAGCAGCGTTTTACCTACCAATAAAACGCATATTAAAACACTTTCCAAACTCGAAGCCTATAGTTTGTATATCTGCCTGGTATATATATATTATGAAAAACCAATGAGCGCGCTGCTCCCGACATCCGACATTTATACTTTTTAAGTTTTACATCTAGATGTCAAGAGCAACTGACAGGTGTGAAAAGTCAGATGACGTTTAGGGGGAAAAGAGATAAAAATAGAGTAACCGCCACGGATGACAAAAACAAACACGCTATCTCATAATATATATATAAATAGGCTTCGAGTTTGGAAAGTGTTTTAATATGCGTTTTATTGGTAGGTAAAACGCTGCTATTCCTGTGACATTTGGTGTGAACAACGGCAAATATGGCTATTTCTTCCGCGAGTTTTAACTAAAATATCGTTATTATAACTTTATTATCCTATTCATTGGAATATTATTCAAATTGAAATGTATCAAGTTTTACATGCTTTTGCCGAGTTATGTAGCAATTATTGATGGTATTCCCTGGAGACCCTGGTATTACCCATAGTTGTCTACCCATACGCCATCTAGTTACTAAAATGGAAGCTGTTTGACAATCAAATTATAAAGCTAAGAAAATTCCTCATTATGCACTTCACTCTGTCATTGTCATCATTTTGTTGTTTTGACTTTTGACTTTTGTTTACATTTACGTGACATTTACGGTTTCAGTTTTCGAAAAAATATTCTAAATTAATTAAATAAACGCGGCCCTTTGCCAGAAAATAAATATAAAATTACAAATAGATTTCTTACTTTTTGCTAAGTTTCATTAACTCGTATTAAGTTTTTCATAAGATTTAATGGTGTGGTTACGGTTTCATGATGTTTTATCAAATACCTAATATTTTTTGTTAGGTATCAAGGTCCAAGTTCATAATATATGGTGAGATAATTCAAAGGACCTTAATTCTATATTGTCATACTGTTGCTGTATTTTATTAACTTCAAAACAAGTTTTGATAATCAGCAATAGTCATGTCTTCACTATTTAGTTACGAGACTCTCGTTCATGCCTTAGCTGGGGCAACGGTAAGTTTACTTTCATTTTTGTTTAACATGAAAAAGATATTATAAGTAATTACAATATATTATTATGTAAGAACTGAGGTCTAAATTAATTGATTTATTAATTTTTAGGGAAGCGTTATTGGTATGGCTGCATTCTATCCTTTAGACACGCTGCGTTCAAGGCAGCAAGGTACTAAATATAACCTACTTTAAATATGTTCAATTTTGTTTATAATGTACATATTTAATAAAACTTTGAATATTATTGCAGTTCAAGATGATACAAAATTGCAAGGCAGTACATGGGAGACATTAATGAAATTATTCAACGAGGAAGGTGTGGAATCTCTATATCGTGGTTTGCTGCCTGTATTACAGTCTTTGTCTGTGTCGAATTTTGTATACTTTTACACATTCCACTCTCTGAGAAGATCTTTTATGAAAAGCAATAATTCAGCTTTAGCAGATTTGATGTTTGGTGTGTTGGCTGGCAGTGTGAATGTGCTCATCACGTCTCCATTGTGGGTTGTGAATACGAGAATGAAGTTAGAAAAAAATTTGTATCCAAGCCTATACCAAGGCCTCTATGAAATCTCTAAGAGAGAAGGAGCCAAGGGCCTCTGGTCGGGCACTCTGCCTTCCTTGCTCCTGGTTTCCAATCCAGCAATACAATTTATGGTTTACGAGTTCTTAAAGAGACGTCTAGTATCAAAGAGAACATTCAATACCTTAACGGCCTTCCTCATTGGAGCCATTGCAAAAGGCATTGCGACTACTATGACATACCCTCTGCAATTAGTACAATCAAGACTGAGGGCTGGAGCAAGCATGAAACCATTAATTAAAGATGTCAAAAGAGATCCTGCGAATCTCTTTCGGGGCTTAGAGGCTAAGTTGCTACAGACTATTATGACTGCAGCATTAATGTTTCTAATTTATGAGAAGATTGTGCGTTTTACATTAACAATTATGAGAGTTAAAATAGCTAAATAATTATATAACTTTAAACTAGCCATAATATTTTTTTCATTTCTTGGTATTATAAATAGCTTGTAGAAGGTACATTGATTTTTTGTCTTAGGGATCTGGTTGTGGTGGTTTAGACTTACAAAGCAGGAAAACTAATACATGTTATTTGTATAATACTTTTGTTAACATAACAGGAAAATTATTTACACTGTGAAACACAAAGCAATTGTTGTTTTATAAAGGTGTTAATTAACTGATCCAGCTGACCTGTTTGTCTAAGAAAATGCAGCTCTGGATTATAAATAGGCCGTAGAGGCGGCGGTGTCCTTTTGTACCTGTGGCGGCGGAAATAAAGTGGCCTATGCCATGGGCGCCAGCAGGGGATGCCAGGTGGTGCACTTGCACCCCTTGGGAATCTCGGGATCAATAGGAATTAATGAAATAAAAAGGATTTTTAACCCTATTACCATGCCGTACAAAGATAGTTCGTATTAATGTTTTGGTACCTTTATTCTGTTGACGTAAATAGACAGTCACTGTTGTTCGTAAAAAGAAAAGAAAGAAAACCAAAATCTGCACCCCTTGGAAATTATTTTTGCCGGCGCCCATGGCCTATGCCCTATACCAGAGACCAGCCATACACATATTATGACATAAAACCAGAAATCCGGACAAACGACTTGATAAAATGGCTCTCTGAAAGAAGGAAGTATGTAATCAATATTTATGACTTATTATAACTTAAGAGTGTAATGTGTATTTTAATTGGTTATACAAGTTTGTGAAATATCAGCTTCTAATCTCACCTTAATTATTTAATGTGTTGTGCATTTAATTTATATATAGATTTAATTAAAGTTTACTTAGACACAACCTGTGTCACATAATAACAACACGAAAGTGTATAAATGTAATTATACTAATTATTAATTAAATTAACATGCTTTTTCGAAATAAGATTTCATTATGGTGTCATAAAGTTAATGCTAGAAACAATTTCACTATTCAGATATATTAATTTATTTAGTTTATTTTATATATTGAATAAAGTGAGTATAAGCCAGACCACAGACATTTAATATAGTAAGTGTGGCAAAGCACGCCACCACATTAGAAATCTCCAATCAGTAGTATGGAATTATAGCTATATATGGCGCACTTGCTGAGTTTTATATTTCAGGTCTGAAAGAAGATAAAATATAACCCACACATATAAAATATAAACACTTTATCCAGTAGGTACCATAACACACGTTATTTGTTTGAGATCCAGCTAGGTGCCACTTGGGGATTGATGGGTTAAAAATGTCTATGGCAAGACTTATAAGTATATGTTACTATACCTACCAAATGTTTAAACCAAAAATAATTGTTTTTATTGCTCAAAAAGTTACTAATTAAGTTACAACTATAATATTATAATTTTTATTTAAAATCAAGTTATGTTGTATTTGTTTCGAAACATGTGATATATTTTAGCCAAGGTTTGTTGCCAAATAATTTAAACCAATAATAATAATTATAGCAAAGTTTTTTGGAGGAAATTAAAGTGTCATGTTAAAAAGAAATTGTTTTATTTAAAAATTAATTAACCACGCCACAATCCATTTGCGCAAGCTTCATATCTTCAGAGGTTCTTATAACTATTTTTGTGTACTCTTCGACAAGTGATTTTAATTCTTCATATGCCTGAAAAAATATTAAAAGACAAATGTAAAAATGTTCTTACAATTAGTAGAATTATGTAGTTAAAATTAACATACTAGATCAGGGGTCACCAATTATTTTCGGGTGGGGTCCATTTATGAAATGAAATGAAATGACCATTGCGGTCCATTTTGAGAGATTTTTGAAATATTGGTGCAAGCCATTGACATTAAATTCTGGAGATGTTCATCAGTAAGGCGAGACCAAGATTTATTTTTAACGAAGTTCATCTTCGAAAATGCTTGGTCCATACACAATGTGTCAGCGGTCCTGATGCAGACCGCGGTCCGCCATTTGGTGAGCCCTGTTCTAGATATTACTTCTACTAGACTACTAGATGCTACTTCAACTTCAAAGTTCTATTGGGAACCGTGCCCGTCCTTTCCCAGGACTTAATCCTTCGATAGCCGATTCTTGGAAATCTTTTGTTATCGCGGCCCACTTGGGCCTTACGGGGATTGATAGGTTAAAGGAATCTTCAGAACAAATTTTATCTAAATCAATTTAGTGGTTTATGCGTGAAAAGGTAACAAACTGTAAAACCGCTGAAAAATGCATAAGGCATACCAAATCTCATTTAGCATGGATAACATCGAGCGCTCGTTTTGTTTGCAGCCCTGACTCCTGATATGAAGTAATTGGTAGACAAACGTTTTAGCTATCACACTATAATTTGTAAGGTACACAAAACAAGCGACAAGGTTTCGTATATTGACATCCGTATAAGCCATAAGGTGTCAACAAACACGCTTTTAGCTGTTTAATATGGATTACTTTGTACACAAAGCTAAATCACAGCTTGTACATACTTTTAATGTTTCGAGGTTAATTTACTTACATTAATCATAACAAAAATATGTTCACAGCATATATCTTCGGGTGCAGATTAGGTTTATCAAATCGTAACGACGTTTAACCTATCAATCCCCGTAAGGCCCAAGTGGGCCGCAATAACAAGATTTCCAAGAATTGGCGATGGAAGGATTAAACATCGTATTTCGAAACAACTAACAATATTTTTGAAACGCTCCTTTATTTGCCGTGCTGTCCTTGTCTGTAAAGTGTCACTAAGGGCCTCTTTCACCACTTTCTGATAAAGTGGCGAATAGGCTATTCACAACTTTTTTGATAGATTCTACATACTTCATTTGTCAAGTTAAGAGGCGGATAGCATATTTGGCACTTATCAGGAAGTGGTGAAACAGGCCCTTAATGTAGAGATCAACTACGATAACATGGCGCGCCCCTCCAAAATTCAAAACGTTTTAAGTGCGTTGTCAAAAACGTTTCAAGTGCGTTGTCTTGCGCGGTCGGCTAGTTACATGATTTAAGTTGACAAACAAATCTTAGAAATAAGTGACATTAACTGAAATATTTCGTGTACTGTGATTGGTTGAATACTTACTACATACAAACTCTTTCATAAGGATGTGACTACACACATTGAAACAGTCATTTGGAGGGGCGCGCCATGTTATCGTGGTTGATCTCTATCTGATAAAGCCAGCATCATACCTCGCTGAGCGGCGGACGCTGCGGCTGTTCTCTCATCTCGAGCAGCAGGCGGTCTGCGAGCGCGAGCGGCGCGGCGGCGGGCGCGGGGTGGGGCGGGGGGAGTCGCGCGGCGCTCGCCCGCAGCGCGCCGCAACACGCATGCGCCGCCTCCACGACACGCCCGCCAGACGTCAGCGCGCGCACGCACCACGCGGAGTCCACCTCCTGCAAATGCATGAGTATGAATAATTTGACTCTTTCAGCACCACTACTTTCACAGCGAACTCTATAATATAGGTTACCCATACACACATTAAAGTATTATCAATTAGTTTTGTTACACGGTACACCCTGTATAGCTTTTATATTTAACGTCATCCATACAAGCACTTTTACGTGCAAGTTCCCTCTGAACTATTTACATAATATCCTTACAATTTTATAGTAAGTAAGTAATTATTATTATTAATGTCAGAAACCTAAGTTCGTGGGTAATCAATCTCACGTTTTCCTACTTTAAAATTTAAATATGTAGACACTTAAAAATATATTCTTGATATTAATTATTTTGATTTATCACTTTAGTTTTTTACTACTTACCATAAATTTCTGCAAGAACCAGTGCGGTAAGAACTGGCCATTGTTGATCGCTTTTTGGGTGATTGCTAGTAACGTCTGGCAGTCCGCTTCCTTGAGACTATTGTATAGGCTGTCGAAATCTATTTTTTCTGTCCCTAAAACATTATAAAATAAGTTAAGTAAATGTATGATATTATTAAAGTTGCTCCCTCACCGCGAGAATTCACTTGTAATGTAACATAAAACATTATAGATTCATTTTTGAGCATGACATTACACGCGTAATGTAACATTAAAGGTTAGACTTTGAGCATTACAACAATACTACCTCCCTGACTGACGAGCATTGGCGTGTAATGTAACATTCGATTTTGAGCATTCCATAGCTAGTTGATGTTACAAGTTGTATCAAGATTCAAGACTGTATCATTAAAAGGTGGGTTGTAATGCTCGGTTTTGTATCATTACAAGGTGGGCATTGTAATGCTCGACTTTGTAACGTTACATTACAAGCGAATGCTCCCGGTGAGGGAGCACATTTAAAATCTTGTGTACTAAAAATGAACACTTACTGAGTAAAGCCTGCTGAACTGGTTCCAGCATATCTGGATCTTCAGCGCGTAATTCTGCAGCAAGCTCCTCTGGTCCGATGACCTGTAATTAAAAACAGTATGAATAATCATCCTATATACAAAAAAATATATTTACAATAATAAAGTCGTACCACCTTAGTAATAAACGTACTTAAAATGCGAATACCTATATTATGAGGTCCGCCTGTCTTCGCTGCTACTTTATAAAAGTTACGTAGTAGTAAAAGACAGCTGACCTTAAACTGTTATACAATGGGGGCTACCGCGTGTGAATTTTCCGCTAGAGGCGCTAGTGTCGCGCGAGGTCCAAACGCGTCTATTTTGTACTTACTAGTTTTTGCGGTTTTCGTGTCAAAAATAAAGATTTATCCAATTTACCTGTTGAAAAGCGATCTCCTTCGTAAAATTATCCCAAAAAGTAAGTATTATTTAGCGATCAATGTAAATGCTTTGAGAGCGAAATTAAGAAAAGAAATAATAATCGTATTAAAAAATATTCGGTTATTAAAAAATAGCAAAAGTTAAGGAGATATTATTTAAATTTAATTAAATAAATAAATGGGATTCTAGATTATTATAAAGTCAATTTTAATAACTATACTTCGGACCTTAGTCGACAGTTGCGCCATCTAGTGAGCAAAAAAACAGTAGCCCCCATACCTGTTACATATACGTAATGTATGTGGTCATAAAAACTTGAGAGGTGTCAAGGGACACCCGGTTCATCCGGGTTAAAGTTATGCTTTGCACAAACCTACGCGACCACGCGACTGACAAGTTGTCAAATGTGTGTTTTGTATTGACGCTGCCGCTTCGCACTCGCGTGGTCGCGTAGGTTTGTGCTAAGCATTATTTCTTATGTACCATCGAGGAAATTGATTCCTATGCAATTGAAAGACCATCGTTATTTGGTCGAATATGTCAATTCAATGTTAATTGTGATCTGTCGGCTGGGTTTGACGTAACGCAACGAAACTACTTAGGTCCCCGATCTGCATAAGAATCAACTTCTCTGATAGTACAAAAACTTATAAGTTATATGCACTCAAAAAAAGAGAGACAGACAGAGAAACACGCTCTACCGCATGCTTTTGCTCTAGTTGTAATATACCGACACACACTTTTGTGTCATGTCGTTACAACTTTTTCCATCTAGCCCCCTTTCGCAACGCGCGATAAGGAATCGTTTAATAAATTAGTCTGCCCGAGATCTCAGCTTTTCAATGACGTAACAATACCTCGGTTAAATTAATGCCTTGATCGTGGAAAAAACGAGAATAGATTTCAATAATTGTTATCGCGGTCGCATGCGACCGCTTGGGGCTTGATGCATTAAATACCTGTATTGGTACATACACCCCATATGTATAAACTAGTACCTGTGGCGCGGCATTGGGCGTGGCTGCGGGGGCGGGGCGCGCGAGGAAGGCGTGGTCAGGCGGCTGCAGGCGCAGGCACGTCAGCGCCGCGGCCAACCACCGCCGACGCAGCGCCGGCGGCCCGCGCTCCGCCAGGCACCGCGCCGCTCGCTCGTACATCACTGCCGCCGCTGTGCACAATTATTGAAAATAATGTGTCTGTCGCCGGCGAATTGTATAATCCGCTGTATTACATTACGGCTAGATGTTTTACAAAAACAGGGCCGTTGTGTAAGTTCGTTCTTTAATTTCACCTGAAAATTGTTCTGAAATTTACTGTTTTCTTTGTTTAATTCTCTCAAAACTTCGCAATTTAGCAACACACTTTCGGTATCCAACGCAATTATTGTTGTAAGGTCGCAGGTAGCGTCACGAGTGTTAAGAATCAGAACTAAAAACTTTCAAAAAGGCGACTTATCTTTCGATTTATTACATTATGGCAAGCCGTTTTGTATAACGTAAGGCAACAAATAAAAAACAGGGCCGTTTTGTAATGCGGCGATTTATCGATTAGCCAGATTGAATGCGGCTGAAATCGCCAGAATGTATTTGGTATTCATTCTGGCGATTTCAGCCGCATTCAATTCGGCTAATCGATAAATCGCCGCATTACAAAACGGCCCTGTTTTTTAAAACAGCTAGCCGTAATGTAAAACGGCGGATTATGCAATCCGCCTGCGACATATTTAAACTAGAATAAATTACTTATTAAGGGTAGGGTAGAGTCACGAAGCACGAGGAGATTCCTTCATATAAGAGTTGAAGGTACTGTTATTATTCCACACTCGAATGTAGGTGCTGATGTCTCGTTCCACATACGTTATATTATTGTCTTCGTGTGACCAAACAAGGGCCAATTTGTACTTGAGTAGAGTAAACAAAAAACAAAGAGAAAGGATCATGGGCATTTTGGTATATTTCTCAACAGAGATAAAATATATACCATTAGATAGCTTTTAGTGAGTAGGTAAAAAAATTATAGGGCGCCCAGCCCCTAGCAACTGTACTTTTTTAAATAACGTACAAGGCCGGCGTTACCGACGTAGTTTTTGTCGTGTATGTTTTTAGATTTATTTGCGCTTAGAAAGGTTACGGGTGTCTTGTCTTAGACAGTACACTTTAGATTTACGCTCACAGTAGTAGTTTAACCCCTCCCTCATACTGCTCACCCTTGGACGGCGGAGCAGGTAACGATGACAGAACAGAAAATATAAATAGAAGATAAGTGTAGACATATAAGACTGTTTAAGTGTATAAATTGTATTAGGAACATAACTTAAAATCAGGGACAGGAGCATTATAATTTAAAAAAAAAACCGCGGATAGATGGACAGACTGAAACTATAATATCCTTGTTGACTACGGAAACCTAAAAATAATCATGCTATAATGTAACGTGATGTTATCAGCATGAAATGTATGAGCGCTGATGTCACTTTTAACATGGTTTTACTCAAAAAGTACAACCTATCTTGACAAGCGCCCAATTGGTCATTAATGTACATGGGTATACCTTCCTAAAAGAATACAATACATTCCTGTTGAGCACTATACCAGAGCCCATACATTTTTGCCCCTCATCATTTTTAAATTACCTTTTCGATAATGGTGTCGCGAAATATGCAGAGCGTATAGGAAGTCATAGTAGCAGTTGTCAGGCACGTCGTGCAAACGCGCGCGCGTCTCCGCGGCACGCTCCGCCTCGCCCGCTAACGCGCCGCAGCGCACTAAAGCGCCAAGCTGACGACGTTCACCTACAACACAAAAACTTGCTATATTTTGTCATGTTTTTGATGTGTCATTTTGTTAGTGTAAGCCTGTTGATTCTTAAATAATTTCAAAATTGTACGGGTGCCTAAGAAAACTGGTAGTAACGAAAACCTACACCTGCTTTTGTTTGCGTGCCAATGAATATTAGGGCGTTTTTCTTGTCATGCGCATTATCACTCGGATCTGTAGGCCTACTAGAAACAATTTTGAGACTCAAACAATCGAATCAGAATGCCGCGTCCTACTCTAACAACGCCATTTCACGTTTGTTAAGAGTAGGACGCATTCTAGTACGATTGAGTCTTAAAACGGTTTCGTAGTACGGCCCTTGGTCCGCGTGCGTGTTGCCCGAAGGCCGAATCCTATCATTTCATACTTTTTATAACCATCATTATTGCGTCAATAATATTGATGGATCAGATTGATGAAAAACTGATCGTGTACCTACGTGTTATAGAATACAGAACATAGTTACCGAGCGTAGTAAGCAGCGCGGCAGCAGCGGCGGAACGCGCGTGCGGCGCGGTGGCGGCTGCAGCGCCGAGCGCGCGCTCCACGCGCCCGCCCGCTAGGTGCCACTTGAACACCACCCATTGGAACATGGCCTGCGACAGGATAAGAAAACGATTATATTTGGTTGAAGAACCACGAGGCCGGCTCTGAGATAATCATTGTTATAATGTAAAAAAAAGAGCATTATATTTGGTTGAAGAACCAGAAAGCCGGCTCTGTGAAATTTAATCATTGTGACAAGAGATGTCTCCCTCACGACTAAAACGAAGAGAAGAGGACGAAATAGTGAGATATGGGTGATTCTCTGCTATTTGGAAACTCGTCCATACAATACTGTCCTAAGCAAATTTTATTAAATGTTGAGAATGTCTGTTAATACAAAGAAAGGCTATAGTATATCAAATGTATATATTAAAGAAGCAGACACATTTTCCTCTTGGTTTTTGAGTTATAGACGATTTTGTGCAAAATTGTGACAGGGGACTGTTTTTATGAATAAAAACTAGTATTTCTGTTAGTTTAAATATTCCAAGCTTTACTTTTTTTGGCACTTACATATGTAAATATTACTAAAACACTAATCAACGAGATCAAAACACAGTACACTTATAAAATAGTGACTTTTAGAGAGAGGGAGAGACTATAACATTTGTGATAAACGAACTAAAATCAACTTCTTACCTTATGCGTGTGTACGGTGTACGGCCATATAATGGCTATCAATGAACCAAAGATTTCCTTTGGTAGGATTGGTCCTTATGGTCCAAGGATGGATTTAAGATGTAGAGCCACCGCGATTTTTGATGTTAGTTTTTTTTTAATTTTAGCAGCTTCTGCTCTGGAGGAAAATAGAATCTCAATCTGTATAGAGGCATTAATTATGGTACTATTCCAAGTTCGGTAACATATTCGGATGACTTAAGAATGCTAAATTCATTTTAGGACTCATATTTGCATGATAAAGATGTTAAACAACGTAAAAAGAAGAAGAAGCATTATTTAAACGCGCTAATCTTAGTATGAGTCAGTAATTACTGGTCCGATTTGAAAAAATCTTTCAGTGTTAGAAAGCCCATTTATTGAGGAAGGCTATAGGCTAAATTTTATTACGCTAAGACTAATAATAATAAATAATAATAAGCGAAGAAATAGAGGAAAATGTGAAAAAACGGAGGAAATTATTTGAAAGGGCTTATTTCACGATTTTTTCAGCAATTTTTCTGTTATTTGGCACAGATAAAAAGTAGGAACGTGAATAATCATAGGCTATTTATTGTGGACTAATTTGTTTGTGAAATATCTAATTTACGCGGGCGAAGCAGCACGGAACGTCTAGTAATATTATAAAGCTGAAGAGTTTGTTTTTTGATCGCGCCAATCTCAGGAGCTACTCATCCGATTTAAAAGAATCTTTCAGTGTTTGATAGCCTATTTATCGAAGAAGGCTATAAGCTATATTTTATCACGCTAAGACCAATAAGAGCAAAGATACAGAGGAAAATGTAAAAAAAGGGGAAAATTATTTGAAAGGGCTAATATCTCACAGACTACTAGAGCAATTTTTATGTTATTTGACACGAATATATCTAAGTAGACTACGTGAGATATGGGTTATTAATTTGTGAAAAATATACGGTTTCCGTGAAATTTCAGATTTACGCGGACGAAGCCGCGCGGTACGTCTAGTAATATTAATATGTTTATTGCTCCATTCATCACCATGTCTTTGGCATGCAGAATAATGCGGCTATCAGCCTCCCTTATATTAATTTAGCCCTGTCAACAGTCTTTTCGTTGGTTGAAAATCATATATTCTAAATTTTTTATTTTATTTTACTATATTTTATCTAAATATTATTCAAAAACTGGCATTTAAACATTCGATTCAATCGAAAATGATACCAAACTCGCCTATATAACTAAATCCCTCGCAGTTATTGACCTCATACCTAGTTAAAGCTAAAAACCCCCCCTCCCCCACCTGCATAAAATATTCAGGTGGCTCCACACCGTAAACCCATCTTATGGATATAAAGATCAATCCTACCAAAGGAAATCTTTGGTTCAGCAAAAGCCGTATTCCTCGTTTTTTTTGCCTTCTACGCACACGACTATTAACAGTCTCTCTAAAATACTTATTGTGTGACATAAATCAGCTTTTATAATGTTATTAAAAATAAATAAAAATATTACTAAAGTAGGTATATTACTGAAAATAAATCTTACTATCCAGGGAAACATCTGTTATTTCTCAAAGACCGGTATTGACTTTGGAAAACTATCAAATAATGTCTATATTTTCATATATTTATGTATAAAATGACAGGGGACTGTTGACCAGGGGACTGTTTTTTTTACTTGAAAACTAAATAACTCAAAATTATTAAATCGTATCGCATTTATAAAATAGGTGTGAAGACATGCTCGTAAGTAAACTATTTTAAACAAATTATATTAATTAAAACTCTTGAAATAGGAAAACAAATACTCCCCGGACTGTTCCTACTAACGGCTGAGACGCGTCGTTCACTAACAAAAGCAGTGGTGTCATTAACAAAACAGCGGCTGTCTGTTTACCTGTACAACCGAACGAACTCCACACCGGTTGCGTTTCATTTCACAATCGTAATGTTTCGGATCGATACCGAAAGTGAATTTTGCGGCGTTTTCAAATTTTATCAGGCGATTGTTTAAAAAATTTGAGGACAACCTTCATACATAATTTTTTTAATAAATTTCTATTATAGATATAAGTATTTGTTATTTAATAAGATGCTTACAGTCTTGTTAAACTATTTCGCCATTCAGTTATAAATGGCAAAGTATTCAATATATAGGTATCAATGCTTGTAATTCTGGAAAAAGGACATACCAGGGGACTGTGTTTTCAGGTGTTTAACGTTAATTTTCTCGAAAACAAAAATATTAAATTACTTAATAAGCAATGGTGCACCAAGAATACAACATTTCTGGCCATATTAATCCTAAAAGAAGTAGATATTATAGAATTAAGTACATAAAATTCGCTTGGGACAGCCATTTTCCATTTAGTAGAGAAATGCCCATATAATATCTAATACATTGAAGCTTATGTGAAAACCTACTATATTCTTACTCCATATCAATGACATGTTGCAGACCAGCGGCATTCATTGCTATGCAGATGACAGTACAGGTGATGCTGTATATACCGGCTCCCCCAATATTTCTCGGCAAAATGTCACTGACAGTCGAAACGAACTTGTGTCTAAGGTGGAGAATTCATTGGAGAAGGTCTCTGAATGGGGTAGACGTAACTTGGTCCAATTCAACCCCGCCAAGACACAAGTCTGCGCGTTCACCACTAAAATGTCACCAATGGTCATATATCCTCGTTTCGAGGGCACATCTTTAACCATCTCCCCTAGCATTGAGATACTTGGCGTCAACATATCGAGCGAAGTCCAGTTCCGATACCATCTAGAATTCTAGAGGGTAAGGCCAAATTAGCCTCGAAGAAGCTTCTTAACAGAGCGAGACAGTACTTCAGTCCGGACCAACGCCTACAACTCTACAAGGCGCAGGTTCGGCCTCATATGGAATATTGTTCTCATCTCTGGGCAGGGGCGCCAAAATACCAACTACTCCCTCTGGATCGTATCCAACGAAGGACCGCTCGAATTGTTGACTGCCATAGTGTTTTAAACAGCTTGGACCCCCTGGAATTACGCCGAGATGTAGCTTCACTCTGCATCCTCTATCGGTTGTATCACGGGAAGTGTTCTGAGGAATTGTTCGGAATCATACCACCTGCAACTTTTCGCCATCGACCCACGCGAAAAACATACCATCCTCATCACCTTGATGAGTGGCAGTCTTCCACAATGCGCTTTTCGCGTAACTTTCTGCCGCGCACTGTAAAACTCTGAAACGAACTGTCACCAGCAGTATTTCCGGACTTATACGACCTGCAAACCTTTAAGAAAAGAGCGTATTCCCTCTTAAAAGGCCGGCAACGCACCTGCAGCTCTTCTGATGTTGCGAGTGTCCATGGACGACGGAAGTTGCTTACCACCAGGTGACCCGTTTGCTCGTTTGCCCCCTTATTCAATAAAAAAAAAAAGAATTGAGGTCTATACTGTATGTTGGGCGTTGGCGTTTGTCTTCTCTCGGTCAACTAGGCGGGCTATACCGAGCGTTGAAAAATGGAGAGTCATGGCAAATGTACTGTCTACGCGTTGGCGTTGGCACTCGGCAAGGCTCGGCCAACATATATTGCAGGCTTAACTTAACATACGTAACGCTGTAACCGACGCCGCAAACTGCGAATAAGGCCGAAGACACGAAATATTATATTTTAGCGATGACTTATGTCAAAATACATACATTTTGATAACCAATTTCGTCATCGTTTTTAACGAAAGATACTTTGTCTAGGGCCTTTGGTACACTATATTTGTCTCGAGTATCAAAGTGTATTGCGTTAACTCACACCCGCGCTATTACTCGGTTCGTGATATCGGTTTTTTGGACGTGTACATACATACACAAGGCCCGTCAATAAACGTGTTATATAACTACGTCTAAATACTGAATCATAAGTTTACCAAGTTGGGATCATCCTTATCAGCAATACTGATGGCCGTCTCCGCCAGCCGGACTACGCAGGCGCCCGCGTCGTGGATCTCAAACAGCTTGATAACCTGTAAAAAGATTTGTGACTTAAGAGCCCGTACTATCTTTTCTACTGCTCTCTTACGCCCGTCTTTCATATGCCAGGTGAAAAAGGACGATCGCCAAGTTAGCGGGCAGTTATAGGTATTCTGTTTTTTAAAGGGTTTTTTATATTAAAGTGGTAAAAAGTAATTCCAACATTGTATAGACGACTTTCTCAATAGTACATTGTATTTTTTTCATACCGTTAAGACGTCAATACAATCCATAAAAAGGTGATATTTCTTTTACAGCAAAAATCACAAAACTGTCGCGGGTTTGAGTTGGATTATTTAAAGATACTTAAAAAAAATAAAAAATCTAGCTGCAACATTAGATTATAATTGAAATGATCTTACATGTTGTGCATTAAAACTTATAGAAATACTGTATTTTAACTGTTAAATCACGTCTGTTAAATGAGCGAAATCGGCAAAATTTCGTATACGGACTCAGGATGTGTCGCGTAGAGTCAAATTACAGTGCTCCCATACTTCTAACTTTGTTAGGTATACAGTATAGACTATAGACTATAGTAATAGTATACATGGTGTAACAATACTAATTGGGTGTTGAGTCCCGTGTATAAATTATTCTTAATTTTCATAAAATTAAGAATTCGAAACAACGTGTATCGGAACGTTTTAAGCACAAAGTGAAGTCACACTTGTTTTGGTACACATTGCTGAATTCTTTTTACAATTTTTTTCAATAAAAATACAATAGTGACGTCACTTTCCGTTTTCGCTTCGAAATTTAAACCGTACATTATCATTTTTTTTTCAATTTTAATATGCTAGTGATTCTTATATAAAATTAATTTAATTTAAGCCACGATAAAAATACTGTCTTCACCATTGGCCCTAATAAACCAGTTTCAAAAGCATCTATCCATATTTCACAACTTATCTTACGTAAATAACCGCGTACTGACCAAGCGAGCCGCCGCGCTGCCTCGCCCGAGCGTGCCACGGGCGAGCCAAAAGTTGTCGGTTTTTGGTCGATGCTCAAAGGCGCCTCGGACCTTTGCCGCGCACTAACACGTACTGACCGACCGAGCAAATGCGCGCGAGGCTGCCGCGGCGAGGCGGCTCGCTTGGTCAGTACGCGGCTATTAATGTAGTCTGACCTTCATATAATACAGCACAAGGGCCTGGTGCTGCGTGAGCCTGGCGGAGGGCGTGGCGACTAGCGCCCGCAGGAAGGGCTCCGTGCTCACGCCCTTAGCCGCGCGACAGAACGACGTGTACGCGCCCTCGCATTCACCCAGCTCTAGCAGCGATAGACCCAGGATGAATTGACCTGTATACAAAAAAATATTAAGAACAAGCATTCACCCAGCTCTAGCAGCGATAGACACAGGATGAATTGACCTGTACACAAAAAAAATTAGTAAGAACAAGCATTCACCCGGCTCTAGCAGCGATAGACCCAGGATAAATTGACCTGTACACAAAAAAATTTAGTAAGAACAAGCATTCACCCAGCTCTAGCAGCGATAGATCCAGGATGAATTGACCTGTACACAAAAAAAATAGTCAGAACGAGCATTCACCCAGCTCTAGCAGCGATAGACCCAGGATGAATTGACCTGTGAAAATTGTGAGGACAAGTTTAAGCTAGCTTTCAGGGGCATACAAGAAAATAATTTCTAGTCCTAACCCTGTTTTCAAGTTGCAAAGTATAATGCGACTTACACGCACAATGCCGAAGCGTGTGAATTAGCTGAGAGTGCTTGAGTGTGCAAGGCTGAAGAACTGCAAATGAAAAACAGGGCCTAACAGTACAGTGTAACAAATCTAAGTGATAATATTTTAGGGTTTTGTATGTGTTCCTTGTAGAGAATTCACTCTGAAAATAGCAGTGTTGAAAGACCATTTTTTTTTCTCACTTTTGTATGGATTTCCCCTCGTGACGCTGGGTCGCTTGCCTATACAAAAGTGAAAAAATGGTCTTTCAGCGCTGCTACTTTCAGAGTGAACTCTATACAAGCAACACGTACACACCCTCAAGTATTACCACTTAGTTATGTTACACCTTGTAAACGAGTGTAAATATTTTTACTAACCGAGTAAAGCTTAAAACAAACCTAAGCGTCAGTGACAGGGGACGCGGTACGCGTGCACACCTGCGCGACTACGGTGCGAACCGTCAAACGTTAATATCATGACACAATCTATCGAAACGTATACAAATCAAAAAATCATAAATTAAAGAGTTGTAGAAAATAATATAAAAAAGGTTTTAAAAAAAATATCTAGTTATGTACACTTCAAAACACGCGTCTGACAACTTGACGCGCACGTTCCGCTTGCCGACGCGAACATTTCGCGTCGCGGTCGTGCAGGTGTGCACAGCGCCATAAGATTACATGGGCAGCGTCCGCCGCGCGGTAGACGCTACCGCTTCGCAGTCGCTTTGGTCGCGTAGGTTTGTGGAATCCTTAAGCCCGAAGCAGCCACATGCGGCCGCGAAACAATTGAATATCTACAGTGACTCGTTTCCCACGATCGAAGGACTAATAAGGTGGTGTGTACTCACGCGAGCAGGCGTTCCACTCGCACCATGGCTCGAGCATGTTGACGTATGTCTGCACCAGGCGCGGCTGGTTGATGCTCGCCAGCCACCACCCGAACTCGAACCCGCCGCTCACCGCCCAGCTGTGACGCGCTCAGGATACCATTGGTATAGTGGAAAGGACATTCGTTATTTGGTCGATTTGGTATGGTAGTATGAGAGATCGCGGCGAATAATGACAAACACGTAAATAACATAGGTCCGTCATCTGCATCTGATGGTAAGTATACCCGGGAAAATTGATTCCTAGACAGTAGACGGACCTATGTCGTTTGGTCGGCTTTTGTCAATTCAATGTTAGCGGTGATTGGTCGGATGGGATTGACTTAACCCAAATTACTTAGGTCCGCTATCTGCCTAGGAATCAACTTCTCTGATAGTACTATCGCAGAGATTGTATCGCAACTTTGTATAAGTTGTACATATTATATTTCCATTCTTTTATTTCTGATTACGACATATTTGTTGTATAGAGACATGATGATCAAATCCAAGTCTAAAATCTTTAAACTAAAAGTCAGAGTTTAACTATACGATTCATTGTGATTCATTCCACAAAAGCCATAGATTTTTTTAAAAGGATACAGTTGATGAGCGAGATGGTAGGTGATCAGTGGCAGAGCTTGATGCCAGCTCGTAGGGGCGCGCGCCGCCGCGAGATGTGCCCGCGCACGTCGCCCGCCCGCGCCGGCACAGTACGCCCCCGCAGCCCCGCCCCCTACGTTAACCGGCGACGCCCCTGTCGCCCCGCCCACGTCGCCCAGCGCCGTCAACTTCAGACGAAATAGTTCCGAGCCTGCCGGACTGGTTATAAAAGGTTGAATATTAAAAATCGTAATAAGAATGTTTTCTTAATTCTGGTTATATAGCGCACTATTTCACTTCAAAGAAACTACGAGAGTGAGATGATAGATAAATAAATAAATAAATAAGAAAAGTTTATTTTGACAATCACACAACACAATATTAAAAATACACAAATAATAAAAAATAAAATGAAGAACACAAAATTACAATAATATTAAATTGTGTGACGTCAAAACTGGACCCAGCTCAGCATTAGCAGCGACTCTGCTGCACTGGTAAATATGTAATGAGCATGTAATATTTTGTAATTTTACTGTTGTGTTAAAAAATTGATTGTAAAGTCGATTTACGGATGATATTTTGACGTGACAACTACGAACTGAGCCGATCACTCGAGCCGATCATGCCTCTCTCTCGCTCGCGGAATGCGACAATGAGCGTAACGGGAAAATGACATCTCCTTTTTCGTGCATACAGCCTGTAGTATCACGTCAAAATGGTGTGAGTTTTAATCATAAAATAAAAATCATGTAAAAATAGCTTTAGGGTCTACACAGATGGACTGCATTTCAACTGCAATCCAACTGCAAATTGCAGTTCAAGTGCAGTTTGAATGCAGTTGACACGGCTGCAATACGACTGCAATCGAACTGCAAACCAAACAGTTCACACGACTGCACGCCGACTGCAACTGAACGGCAATCCGACTGCGCGTTTGGTTTGCAGTTCTATTGCAGTCGCATTGAAGTCGTGTCAACTGCATTCAAACTGCACTTGAACTGCAATTTGCAGTTGGATTGCAGTTGCAATGCAGTCCATCTGTGTTGACCCTTAAGTATACCTGGTAGGTGCAAGATTGGCGGCGCGTAACCACAGCAACGCGCGGTACGCCTGCCAGTGCACGGCGCAGTGTCCCGCGCCCGGCACGTCGCCGGCGCCGCGCGCCAGACCCAGCGCGCACAACGCACCACGCACCACACGCGACCTGTGTGTAAATCAAACCTTCAGTGGCGGTACAATATACGGCAGGGCTGGTAAAATGCTACAGCCGCAAGCTAATATAAACATCCTTATATAATATTTACTGCATCTGTTTTATTATTAACGTTACGATTTTTACTGACAGGGGCCACAGAGCTTCACGTTTTATAGACGAAGTAAAGGTGTTTTTAGTATGATCAAGATGAAAAATATGGCACGGCCAGCTAGTTCCGCGCGCACTATAACAGGAATGACGTCATGTAATTTTTATAAACGTCCTATAGAAATAGAATAAAATGAATTCTAGTACAATTTACGAATACAAATAAAACAGCGTTGATAGTTTACAGAAGGTAAACTGTCTTTTTTTTATGTATTCCTGATTCTGACCACACTATAACAGCAAAAATGCTTATACATATATTATGCCGCACACAAATTGGGGATCACTCGGAAAAATTAAAGAGGCAATCAACGCAAAGCAGAGCATAGTGTCCTAGCCAAAATTCTTTACATTATTGAATGTTAAGCAATGATATTCTACTTATACAGATCTGTTACGTCCATAGACTTATAATATATACTGTCGTACAGACCACCTGACAACCCGAAAATGCACGAATGACAAAATGACGATTTTTGATCTGTGTGCGTGTGCTAGTGATGTATATTTTACTATCGATAGTATTGTCCGATCGAGTTATTTTACCTGCGTTTCTATGAGAAATAAATAATATGCAACTTTGACAGATTTTGTAATTCAAATTAGGTATCATATATTTTATTTGGCAGTAAAAAGGGGACGATTGAAAAGTAGATACACATTTTCGGTTGGGGTGATTTTTGAAGTGAAAACTTCTTTAGCGGCGTTGAGCACTTTTGTGGGATGGGTAAAAACTGTGAAAATCGCGTCAGATTCTCGTGCTGATCGAAAAATCTTGGAAAAACCGTAATACGGTTGGAGAGTAGTGTTTTGTGTCGAACTCAAACTTGAATTGATTGTAAGGGTTTCGATTAAAAAAAAAATCGATTTTTTAATAATCGATTTTCATAAAAAATGGGTTAAAAAAATGCGCAACGTTAATGATCAAGTTTTCACTTCTGCCGGCACTCCCGGAGTGCAACCCGTCTTTTTTTCAATCGTCGGATATGTTATAACATGAGGTTCTTATAACGGTAAATAATAATACACATTTTAAAGTTACTTACTTGTTATTCAGGTAAAAACTATCTGACAAATCAGCTCTTACATTAATAGAAATGCAAATATAAAGTTGAAAGTAAACGACAAACATAGTATATTATTTATTCTTAAATTAAATACATATCATAATACCCTTACACCCCCATTACATTTTTAGATTAGTTTTATGTTCTTGTTAAATACCGATAGGCATATCGATAAATTTGATTCAAGCCCTAGCGTATATGTAAACAATTTTAATGAAAAAATTTTCTTTAAAAATCGTGTAATTTAAGAACAATAGTACCTTTAGTTATGCAAAATATGAAAGTAAAGGGGAGGATAAACAATATTTTATTTGAAATAGAGAAATATAGACAGAATATAGCTAAAATAAACACATCGTAGCAATTAGGACATGAAGATTAATTACCTGTGAAATGTATATTTTTCAGGATTACTCCTATGATTTACACTGCAATCACTCACAGAACAAGTTACCATTGTTATATGTAATAGTATTTGTCGAAAATAATAAAGGATTTAAACAATAAATTGCAAATACCGAAAGGGCATAAAAACGGGTGACGACTTGGTGACGACCTGTCAAATGAAAGTGGTTAAAGTTTTCATTAGACTGCCTCTCTCTTTTCATCTTGTTCTAATTCCATAAAGGATTTTCTTCTCTCTCGCACTCTTTGTTGGTCTTTAGCATCATACGTTTATGGTTACGTCCATACTATTTTCCGGCTTAAATCTCTTCCGAACAATTTTCATATTCAAAATTGCAAACATTGACAAATTTGATAGATAAGTGAAACAAAAGGTACGAAAAACCATTTACATAAAAAAGACAGTTCTATATTTTATAAACGCGAATTGTATCGCTGTCTCTTTCTTCGCCTGAGCTATTTTCGAAAATTCGATTTTTTCCAGATTGTTCCAAAAAATAATTATTGAAAATGTAAATAATCGAGGTATTTATTGCAATCAAGACATGTGGTAAGAGATTCCATGTGTTTTGTTTTCTTTTGAGTCATAATTGGTACATTTTCCAAACACGCACGACGTCATTTTCAATTTATTTAGGTGACAAGACGCGGCACGTTCGTGACTGCGCTCGATGCAGACTAAATAACAGACGACCCAAATGGGCCGTATTTGAATCTTCACAACGCGCGCGGTAGTAACATATCTGCTTTGAGTTTTTCATCATTGATGTTAAGTATATTTGTCTATAGTAACTCCGATGCGGTGTATTCACACCTAGTGCGGTCTCATTCTTCCCAGTCGTACAACTTACCTCATCTCAGCCATTTGTCGTATCGTCTCAGTGACAATGGACACCCCGAGGTCGCTGGCGAACAGGTTGTCGTACTCGCTCGTGTCCTCTTCATCGTCTACGATAGTATACACAATTAGTTATAGGCTTATTGTATTCTTTTTTGAATGTACCACATACATAAGAAGGAAAGTTATTTCCATAGTCAATGTTTTTATTTCCAAGAATAAATTTTAAGCTTACGGACAGAAAATATTATGACACGGAGCACACAGAATTTCATTATTATATTTACTTATCGCATGTTCTTTTCACTCACACTATTGCGTATATGCGATGACAAGACAAGATATTATGATAGACGATAAACGCACGAGTGAAAGAGACAAGTAATAGAAATAAATAATCAATTATTAGTAACTTCAATGTAACAATTACCTTTAGTCGTGTCAATTTCTGGGACATCCAATCGAATTGCGTCATTTAGTTCAAGAACCGCGTTTTGAATGTCCTTAATAGGCTCCAAAACAGATGTTATTTCTTCTATTTGTTGTGGTGTTAAGGCCTGTAAAAAGTCATTTATTAAAAATTGCATGACTAAAAGACCACCTATGTCCACATTATGAGCTTTCGTCTTCAATTTTCGTCATCTTCTTTCATTCAACTTTCGTTGATATAATATAATATTTCATTGATATAAAAATAATTGAATGCGTCAACGAACGCAACGCCAACATTGTCATTTTTGAAGTTTTTGGATACGGTCAAAGGGCATGCTTCGCGGGCATGCCTCACGTTCGCTGTTGACTACGCTATGACGCATGGCCTTGACGAACAGAAAAAGGCACAGTGTGGACAAAGCTATTAGTCTATATGCGTAACGGCGACATAATTGTCATAAACATTACCTTATCATTGCTCACAAACTGTTTAGAATCCGCTTGTTGTATTGAGGCAAAATAATTACACCTTGATACATTGAGATGTATGGAGTTGCTATTGCCAACAAAAAACATGTCACACTTGAAGAATGAGCGGGGTGAGAGGCGGGGCGGTGATGGCTATAGATCAGTACCGCAGAAGTGACAAAGTTTTGTGCCTACACTCGAATGAACGCAGACTCTATTTGAAAGGGGATAAAATAAAACAAAGATTTTTACTAAACATTATTAAAAGCTTTTATTGAACTTGCTCTGTATAATATTATTATTTACATTATTATGTAAGTTCGGGTGGAATATTTGAACTCAATTTCGAAGTAAGTATGTATGTACATATAATATTTCAATCGATTGAGCTGAAATTTTGTATACACGTTTGGTTTGAATGACAATGCACGATACAGTATGTGACATCACTAATAAATATAAAATGGCCGACCATCCAAGATAGCGGAATAGATATATTTTCTTTGCCGTCCTATAATAACAGTATGGATATTAAATGAAAGAACTTTTTGAGAATAACTCGAAAACGAATGTAATGTCATTCTACATCCAATACGGCGGCTCACCTAAGATAGGGGAATACAAACAAAGTTTCGTTTATTTCTGCATGACTAAAGAATTGGATTTCAGTTAAAAATAGTTAACTTTTTAGTCATGCAGAAATAAACGAAATAATAATATAACAAGTCGCTAAAATATATAGACACCGTTTTTTCACTAATCAACATCAAGTACGATTTCTCAAGGACATAGAAGTTAATTAGATTTCTAAGTATAATCTATACTTATTATAAAACAAAGTCGCTTTTTTCCCTCATGTCCCTTTGTTCCCTTTAATCTTTAAAACTACGCAACGAATTTTGATGATTCTTTTAGTGTTAGATAGCCCATTTATCGAGGAAGGTTATAGGTTATATTTTATCACTCTAAGACTAATAGGAGCGAAGAAATAGAGGAAAATGTGGAAAAACGGGGGAAATTATTTGAAAGGGCTAACTTGAATGCGCTAATCTCAGGAAATACTGGTCCGATTTGAAAAATTCTTTCAGTGTTAGATAGCCTATTTATTGAGGAAGGCTATAGGCATATTTTTTGTGGCTATATATTTTATACCCGTGCGACGACGGGGCGGGTCGCTAGTTTTATATAAAATAACGGGGCAAACGAGCAAACGGGTCACCTGATGGAAAGCAACAACCGTCGCCCATGGGCACTCGTAACGTCAGAAGAGGGAATATGCCTTGTTCTTAAAATGCTTCTGGTGATAGTTCGTTCCATAGTTTTGGTGATGACACTTATCAAGGTGATGGGATGATCCTCAGATACAATTTATTGCACTCCCCATGATACAATTTATTGAGAATGCAGAGCGAAGCTACATCTCGGCACAATTCCAAGAGGTCCAGCCTGTTTAAAACACTATGGCAGTCAACAATTTGAGCGGCCCTTCGTTCAAATTCAATACTCGTACAATAATACACAATAGCACTTATTAGGCAGCGTACATCGTTGGATACGATACAGAGGGAGTAGTTGGTATTTTGGCGCACCGTGTGAGGCCGAACCTGCGCCTTGTAGAGTTGTAGGCGTTGGTCCGGACTGAAATCCCTACTGTCGCGCTCTATTAAGAACACCAAAATACTTCGAGGCTAACTTGGCCTTACTTTTTAGCTAGTATATTAATAAGTGCATTTGTTGAATAAATAATAGCAAATTATTACAACCTGAGACTGACGGCGACCATTAATTTTGCGCGACGGGATAGCGGTCGACGTTGCCATGGTGACATACTTATTTATAGTCACTTCTATAAAATAATACGGGCGAAATACTTTATATTATGGCAAAGCAACGTTTGCCGGGACAGCTAGTTATAATAAGTATGGATCCAAAGTCTACTACATACTTACCTTATTTAAATTACTTAAATATTTATAAATACAATTATAATGTACGCATGTATAATGTACACGTAAAAACGTATTTATAATACCAAAATACAAAC
Organism: Polyommatus icarus; assembly: GCA_937595015.1. Taxonomy (NCBI): domain Eukaryota; kingdom Metazoa; phylum Arthropoda; class Insecta; order Lepidoptera; family Lycaenidae; genus Polyommatus; species Polyommatus icarus. The sequence goes on along the minus strand of OW569336.1, from coordinate 7,905,451 downwards.
TCGTCTCCGTGAATACTTCATTCATCGTCGTCTCATCATAGATATCTGTATTCTGCCTACATTCCCCTCTGAATCTACTACTCTATGACAATGCGAAATGGCGCGCGTCTTCGCCTAGTAATTGAATGTTCGTATTTTAATTGAAAATAATTAAATAAGAAAACTAACCGATGAAATGCTATGCCGTCGCATTTGGAAGTATTTTTGGAATTATTTATGCAATATCTTAGGACACACCAAGGCATTTTTGTGACTTTTATTTTGTTTGTTTATAATTGTCATACGTCAAGTGCGCAGAAGAGCTCGCGGCCGACTAAGTGCACTGCGGCTATATAGCGTCTCTTGAATGTGACCAAGCATTGCGTTGCGGTGTCAACTCCTTACATCTCAATGCCTTGATATCAATTCCAAAAGTATAATTTCCAAGGAGCTTAAATGTGAACAATTTTAAAAGAGAAAGTGACAATATAAAATCGAAGGCGAAAAACGTCAATATTATTTATTTTTAATATTTCTAAAAGGAGTCCTAAAAGGTTCTAAACGTACCCCCGGACGTTGAAAGGCTTGTCCTTCAACCACTTTAGGCAGATACTGGCAATGGGCATATTCTGTTAAAAGCCCTTCGGATAATTCCAGAAGACGTCCGTATATCCGCCACACGGACAATTTTATCCTGTCCAGGGTGAACACCAATAATTCTTCCCAATTTCCATTTAAGGGGTGGAAGACCATCTTCCTTTATCACAACCATGTCACCGATCTTAAGCTCATTGTGGTTAGATCTCCATTTCTCGTTGCTGTAGCTCCGAAACGTATTCCTTGCTCCATCTTACCCAGAAATGCTGTCGCAATTGTTCGACACGCTAGTAGCGGTTTAGCAGGTTAGATGGCTGGTTATCGAGGTCAGCTGAGGGTAAGGAAGCCAACGGGCGGCCGATCAGAAAGTGGCCTGGCGTCAAAGCATTGTAATCTTCAGGCTCTGCCGATAGTGGTGTCAGAGGCCTTGAGATCAGTATGGCCTCTATCTGGGACAGAGTCGTGTACAGTTCTTCGTACGTAAGGTTGCAATTTCCTTATACTCGTTGCAAATGATACTTAACTGATTTCACCCCCGCTTCCCAAAGTCCCCCAAAATGAGGAGCGTACGCCGGGATAAAATTAAACCTAACACCTTCATTAGCGATAGCCCCACCCAAGGAGTTGCAATTGTTTTTTAGAAACGTCGAGAGATCTCTGGACGCTCCCGTAAAAGAGGTACCATTATCTGAGTAGATATTTACAGGTTTTCCCCTTCGCGAAATGAACCTTCGTAAAGCTAATAAATACCTATTGCTCGTTAAATCACCAACATGCTCTAAATGAATTGCCTTAGTAGAAAAACAAATAAATATAGCTATATAAGCTTTTATCAGTCTGCACCCACGTCCTTGGCGACTAGCGCACATAATTGGGCCAGCATAATCTACGCCCGTATTTTCAAAAGGACACCCGCCAGGCGCTACTCTTTGATTGGGCAAGTTACCCATTAAAGGGCTCACTACATAACCTCTAAATCGACAACACCTTACACAGTTACGGTATACAGCCTTTGCCAAATTACGGCCACCTAGGCCAATAACTATCTCTCATCGAAGCCAATAATAATTGAGGCCCCGCGTGCATTAGTCGCTTATGCTCGAATTCAAATAATAGTTTCGTAAATCTATGAGACGAGTTAATTAATATTGGGTGCCTTTTATCGTATGAAAATTCCGAATTTTCAAGACGCCCGCCAACACGCATTAACTTACTATAATCTAAGAACACGTTAAACTTTAATAAAGAACTCTTCTTTGGTATACTTTCATTCCTCAAAAGTGCCTGATATTCAGGAAACGACTGTTGCTGACAATAACGAATTATGGCATTTAAAGCGTCTTAGAGCTCACCATCATTCAAATAAGTAGAGGACGCATAGTCCTTACGACAGGCCCGAATGAACCGTAATACATAAGCTATAGTTCTCACAAGCCTAGAATAATTCGAGAACAGATTAAAATCAACAAACATGTTATCATACTTCATGGTTAAACTTAATGAAGTTATAGGTTTGAGTTCAGGCAATTCCTGACAGTTAGCAACTTGAGAAGGACAATTCTCACTTGGTTCCTTTAAAAACCCAGGCCCAGACCACCAAATGTCAGTATCTTGAATAATAATATTTATATCGACGCCACGTGATATTAAATCAGCGGGATTCTCATCCGTTGGTACATGGTTCCAAAAACAGTTTCCTGTCCCTTCGAGAATTTCGGAAACCCGGTTACGGACAAACGGTTGAAGTTTCGATGGCAACATCTTTAACCATCCAAGAACTACGGTTGAATCTGTCCAGAAATATACAGCACTAATCTCTACACGAAGAGACTTTATAACCTTCGCATATAAGCGAGCTCCTGTCAATGCACCGCATAATTCTAACCTTGGAATAGTAACTGGTTTAATCGGCGCTACGCGCCCCTTGGCCGTCAAAAGTCGGACATCAACTTCGCCTACCTCATTGGTACTACGAACGTAAACACAAGCACCGTAAGCGCGTTCTGATGCATCCGTAAAAATGTGAAGCTCTAACTTAGTATAACGATCGCACATGACACGCCTCGGAACTCGAACATCACTCAATAGGGGAATATTTTTCGTTATATTACTCCAATATTTATGAATTTCTGGAGGTAAAGGTTCATCCCATGATAATTTTAGCAACCATAGCCTCTGCAACAATATCTTCATTATCATAATGAACGGTGCTAATAATCCCAAAGGATCAAATATACGAGAGATAGCAGACAAAATATCGCCTTTGGAATTATTATTAACTACTAACGACGAAAATGAAAAGCATAACATGTCTGTCTTGGCATGCCATCCAAGACCTAACAACTTACTTGGCTCATCTGAATCAAAGTTTAAGCTCAACGATGTATCCGAAACATCTGATATGATTTTAGGCTCGTTAGAAAACCATTTACGTAAATTCATGCCAGCAGACATTAGGGTTTCACTTACCCCCTTACGTATCCTACATACTTCGCTTATACTATCCCCTCCAGTGAGTAAGTCATCAACATAAAAATCGTGCATTATAATTCTTCCTATAGTTTTGTCCTCGCAATCAATACCCAATTGTTTAAGACACCGCGTCGCTAAGAATGGAGCACTAGACGTTCCATATGTGACAGTATTTAACTGAAAAACCTTAATTGGCTTGTCCACGTGTTCACGCCAGAGTATCTATTGATATGACCTGTCATCGGGGTTAACTATCACGCAACGGTACATCTTCTCCACGTCACCGGCTATCACGTATTTGTGTTGCCTAAAACGTAGGAGTATGGAAAATATGTCATCTTGAACCCTAGGTCCAACCATCTGAATATCATTAAAAGACACACGGGATGTTGTAAGGCTACTTGCGTTAAAAACCACCCGAAGCTTGGTGGTGGTACTGCTCTCTCGTAAAACACCATGATGAGGCAGGAAACATCCCGGCTTGCCTAATTCTCGCTGTTGAACTTCAGTCATATGACCTAAAGACTCGTATTCTATCATAAAGTCACTATACAGTTTTTGCATTTCCACGCTCTTTTTTAACCTACGTTCTTGCGAAATTAAACATTGCTGAGCACGAAAATATGATTTTCCTAATTCGTTAGGACTTTGTTTAAATGGAATGCGTACACAGAATCTCCCATCCGCAAGACGAACCGTATTTTTAACGAAATGCTCTTCACATAGCCTTTCCTCCGGCATATAATGAGGAGAATTATAATCTATTTCTTCCAACTGCCAAAATCGGTTTAATTGAGTGTGCACATCTTCAAAATTAAAATTACTAGAACAGCAGCTGCTCACCTCACTGTCATAAATATCACGAGTCAGTAATGACATAAAGTGATTAACCGGTACCAAACCTTTTTTTTTTTTTTTTTATCGGTGGGAAATGCGTTACGCATCCCCAGCGACCCGGGGTAGTGGTCGCCGGGGTATGTGGGACTCCCCAGGTGCAGCGGTAAGGAGGAGCACCCGGGGTTACCCACTAAAACCCACTGGTGCCTCCATCCTCCGCTACGCTGCTGGGCCACCGGACCCGCCGACGAGGTCGATATCTGCGGCAACCGGTACCAAACCTGCGACTATGCACCCTAATCTAGTTTCATACAGTATCGGTTTGTCTTTGCCTAAGTTAACTATATGCGATCCTAGTACCTCCCAGAATAAGTTGACGCCGATCTGCATATCAATGCGTGAGGGCTCATAAAACCTAGGATCAGCCAAACTAACATAAGCTGGAATATAGAAGTCATTAATGTCGATATAGCGTTCTGGTACATTACTCGTGATGGATGGCAAAACATGGCAAATAACACTAGTGGCAAAATTGCTATCTAGAGATTCAAAATTAATCATGCACGTTTTGCCAGCGCGGGTAATCGTGTTACTAATACCTAGTATCGACTGATCGACATTCCTAGTTTGCAAGTTTAGTTTATCACAAAGATGTTCTGTAATTATGCACGATGTGCTACCGCTGTCTAACAGTGCACGAGCGACGTGCTCAACGTTATTGCTGTCGCGCAGTCTAACCAAAGCCGTTGACAATAAGACCTCCCGTGCCATACCCGGCAAGCGAGGCGAGCTGACACTCGTTGTCAGTGAGATTTGACGGCTCTTTGAAGCATCGGAAACAGACGGAGACGGGTTCAAAGGCTGTGGCGAAGTAGAGTCTTTACGACTATAATTATTATAAATATTCGCACGCGCCTTATGGTCAGCTAAATGTAGCAATGCATGATGCCGCCGTTTACAAACCTTACAAGCCGGTCTCTTCTTACATGAATTGGCTACATGTCCTTTATTAAAACAATTATAACATACCTTGTAACTTGGTACGGACATAAGTCTTTCTTCAATAGACATAGAAAGAAAACTCTCACATTTACTGAGCTTATGATCGCCCTTACATTTGGGACATTCAACAGCCGACGGCTCTTCGCCTATATTACTCGCTACTGAGACCATCGACCTTACTCTATAATTATTATTATTATAATTCTTAGGAGCACTACGGGAACAAACTAAATTATTATGTGACAGCTCTAAAGTTTCTACTTAGTCGGCGCTGTTGCGCAAAAACTCAAGAAATAAATCAAACTTAAATTGCCGATAATTCAACTTCCTAAACTCAGCGGTTCATATGAGAATTGGCTTGAATACCGCGACACTTTTACCAGTCTGATCCACTCCAATGGCGATATTGACGATATCAACAAATTTCATTATTTACGAACGACTCTGGAGGGATCAGCTGCGACTATCATTCGCTCGGTTCAGTTCTCAGCTGAGAATTATAGTGTCGCGTGGGAGATGCTGTGTCTCGCACACGGTTTGATAATAAAAGGTTACTAGTTCAAAACCATGTAGCGGCATTATTTAATATTGATACTCTAGGTAAAGAGTCCTCTGCTGCTATTAAACATTTAATTGACCAGTTAAATAAGAATCTTAGAGCACTTGAGGCATTAACGAGCTTATGATTATTAGAATGCTTACCACCATTACTCACATCATCGTTCTTATTTAAATTGGTAAACTCTTCTAATAATCCCTGCGCGTGTGATAGGCACTTATAATACAGCGACTCAAAGCTGTCGCGCTCGGCGAGCTGGGCCGCCGCATCATCGGCGGCGCACTCCAGCTGAACCTGCACCTCATCGTACTGCTCATACAAAGATTCAACCTTACCGATACGCAACTGCAACACCCTGAATGTAGCGCTGTCGATGGCCACTAAATAGTTCCAGAATGAAGTTAAACGGCCTTTGTAGCTACCTCTCCGCTTAATTAACTGCGTCTCACTCATTTTGGTGAACCTAAAACTTAACAGAATTGATTAAAAATAGCCTACCTAAATACAAACAGTTTCATAATTATTTACAAATCACAAATTAATAACTAATAATAATCTTCGGTGGACTGAGGAGAATACGCTAATGAAGTTCAGGCTTCTCAATATGCTGCTGACAAGACCCCCAGCTTCCTCGCGCTGATGATGAGATACGCCTTATCAATGATGCGCTGACGAAGAACGATACTCTTACTAATCCAGGGCCGATGAAAGATAATCTCGGCAACTCTTGTGGAATACGACGCTAAAACTTCCTGCGTCTTCCAAATGTAGCGCTGAGGAGGAGTCAGGCGCGCGTGATCCACTTCGTAGACTATTATTGCAGGACCATGAATCTTATAGGTTGCTAGCTCGTAGACGGACCATGAATCCCATAGGTCGCTGGTTCATTTTCTTTGCCGAAGGACCATGTTTAGAATCCGCTTGTTGTATTGAGGCAAAATAATTACACCTTGATATCAATTCCAAAAGTATAATTTCCAAGGAGCTTAAATGTGAACAATTTTAAAAGAGAAAGTGACAATATAAAATCGAAGACGAAAAACGTCAATATTATTTATTTTTAATATTTCTAAAAGGAGTCCTAAAAGGTTGTAAACACAAACTATAATAGTAATTTGTTATTACAATAGTGTTGAATCGCTATTAAATCGCCAAGTGGGTGTTACTGTCTGATTAACCAATAACGTACCATCTAGCCCCGCTCACGCTTAACCCGCCAAAGCGACCACATTTAGAACATTTCTGCGAGCGATCTAAAATTGTGTGCCACATTTTTTTATTTTCCTATGCATTCACGCTGGGCATTTCTGCGAGCAGTCGCTCGTTATATTATAAGTTGTCGATGTCGAACGAATGTTAGTTTTATTTACCTGCGTAATGTCGTTGTTAGGCGCGGGTGCGAGCAGCAGATGCAATAACCGCGGTAACAGGCGATGCTGCGGCGCCGCGGCCGCGAACAGTCGGCGTTCTAGTTCCGCCGCGCCCGCACCGAGCGCGCGCTCCCACCGCGCGCCCGCCACCACCACGCGCGCCGCGCTCTCCGACACGCCCGCCGACCCCGCCCCGCTACACCCCTCCACGCCTGGATTTTAAAAACAAAATATATCATATCATATCATATTTTTGGATTTTACAAATTCTATTATACGATTTTAAGCACAAAAAAATATGGTTACCGAGCGAGCAGTAAAAAAAACTTGTGGTGTAGACAAAGCGTAATACATAGAAGTACTTCTGTAACACTTCATATTCTTGAATAAAAATGAAAACCTATTCAGCAAAAATATACTTTTCATCTTTTTGCTGAATAGGTTTTAGTACAGTAGAACATGTTCGTCCAAACGCGCCGCAACTTGTGCGTGTACGCAGATCACGTTACCGTCACCGATCACTATCTGCACTGCTTTCGCATTACTACTTATTTTATCTTATGGTCGTATCGTATATCGTATTCGTACCTGAGAGTGCGTCGGCGAGTGTAGACTCGGGCGACAGCATCATGCGCTCGAGCGGCTCCAGCTCGCGCACCAGCGACACGCCCGCGCGCCGCACCAGCGCGCACCACCACCCGCCCGCCGCGCACGCCGCGCGACCCGTCTGTACCAGATTATAGTACCTGAGAGTGCGTCGGCGAGTGTAGACTCGGGCGACAGCATCATGCGCTCGAGCGGCTCCAGCTCGCGCACCAGCGACACGCCCGCGCGCCGCACCAGCGCGCACCACCACCCGCCCGCCGCGCACGCCGCGCGACCCGTCTGTACCAGAGTATAGTACCTGAGAGTGCGTCGGCGAGTGTAGACTCGGGCGACAGCATCATGCGCTCGAGCGGCTCCAGCTCGCGCACCAGCGACACGCCCGCGCGCCGCACCAGCGCGCACCACCACCCGCCCGCCGCGCACGCCGCGCGACCCGTCTGTACCAGGTATTATTATCAGTCAATAAAGAAAGTCTAATTTACATTGCGAAACTAATGGCTTGAGATTAGTTTCATCACATTAACTTCACGCGTAAAACAGTTGCACGTATCGGTTTCGCGACACTGGATAAATTTTGTGCCATGCCCATATATTTTGCGAGATTAACGTCATGACATTTCCATGCTGCATGCATACTTTGTGTCGCGCTGCAACTCATTTCGTGCCACTAATTCCAATATTATGCTTAAACGCCAGTTTCTTAATATAAATAAATATTTTGCGACTAAGGCCGGTATTTTTGGTCAGTACTTAAGATGCGACCCGGTCTCAAGACGCGGTTAAATACGGTACCATACGGGCCGGTAAAATACGGTAAAATACGGGCCTAAGTATCTAAACACAGTAGGCCGAAGATACGCGGCGTAAATTCCGCATGATTATGCCCGCAATGTATTAATTACCGATAACACACTATTCCGTCGCGTTACGTCCGTATTTTGTATGCGTTTGACATTGCGGGCGTGATCATGCGGAATTAACGCCGCGTAACTTCGGCCTAGTATATTTAGACACTAAAATGTAAAAAAACACCAAAAAAGCACATTGTAATTATTTAGCGTTTGGACATTTTGACCGTATTTTGTTGCAAAGATGTTCAATATTTCAAAAAAAATAATAAACATTATTTTTCTGCTTCAAACTTACATGTTTGGACACCATTAGGCCAAGTGGTTTTTGAAGTCCTTCCATGTACTGCATACACCAGCTGTACAAATCTGACCAGCACCTAAAAAGTATTTCCTTTTAGTTTTACACGTAATTCAAATATTAATTTACCGTTATAATGAGCGCTCTATTACACAGACCCTGAAATGACATAGAAGTGTAAAGAGCCTTTCTGTCTGTAATGTAGTCCGAAGGCGAGAGTACGACTGGACCTAGTTCTCGACTTAGCTATCTTGTGTTGTCATTAAAATAAATACAAGGAACGCTCAGACCTAAGCTTAGTCTTGTGCATAATATATAAAGGTTTCAAACTTACTGTTTAGCGTTTTTACACTACGCGACATGGTAAAAACAAGAAGTGGACTCCGATAAAAACTGTAATGACTGATGACTGAAATTTTTGGCTTTCGAGCGTATGTTTAATATCCAGAAATTTATCGTATGTCATAAAGACATATAATATACTACTCTTAGCCATGTTGCTATTGAAAAATATTTCCGTCCCTCTCACACCCATAACATTATCAGTGCGATATCCGATTTGATATCGTACGTGCAAACTTACTTATGCACGAGATACGTCTGGTCGGTCAGGTCAACCTAACCTAACCTATACCACTCTTAGCCATATTGCTATTGAAAAAAAAATCTGCCTGCCACACCCATTATTTTATCGGTGCGATATCCGAACCGATATCGTACGTGCAAACTTTAACTTATGCATGAGGTACGTCTGGTCGGTCTGGTCTAACCTAACCTAACCTATACCACTCTTAGACATATTGCTATTGAAAAAAAATCTGCCTGCCACACCCATTATTTTATCGTTGCGATATCCGAACCGATATCTTACGTGCAAACTTTAACTTATGCATGAGGTACGTCTGGTCGGTCAGGTCTAACTTAACCTAACCTATACCACTCTTAGCCGTATTGCTATTGAAAAATATTTCCGTCCCTCTCACACCCATAACATTATCAGTGCGATATCCGATCCGATATCGGTATGTTCAAACTTACTTATATGCATGAGATACGTCTGGTCGGTCTGGTCTAACCTAACCTATACCACTTTGACAAGGTTTTGTGTATGATGAGACGACGAGTAGTCGACGAATTTTTAAAAGCAGATTAAAATGTGTCAAAACCACTAATCTCAAATAAAAATGGACATCTTGGCGTCTCACCACTCAAAACAAAACTTTAAAAAATTCTGGAGGTCGACAAAGCAGTTGAATTTAAAACCTAGCTACCCCGAAGCTGTTGATGGGATCAATGGTGCGGACAAAATTGCAAATCTTTTTAGAGATCAGTTTAAAGTGTCATCACCATTGGGCCCGTCATCAGACTTTGTGCACAATGCGGAGATTAGTCGTGACCTTAAATTTACTATAAGTAGTAAAACTGTAGCGGAGACGTTTAAAAACATGGCTACCGGGAAATCGCCAGGTCACGATGGTCTCAGTATTGAGCACCTAAGATTCGCGGGCAAACATATGTCAAGAGTTCTGGCATTAGGTTTAATATCTGCATTGTCCATAGCTACTTACCTGCTGATTTAATAAGGACTACGGTTGTGCCACTACCTAAAAATCGCAGTGGTGACGTATGTGACAGATCGAATTACAGGCCAATATCTTTAGCAACAACTATAGCAAAAATATTTGACAGTGTGCTTAGCTCCATATTAGAACAACATTGTAGTCTCCATGATGATCAGCACGGGTTCAGGCGTGGACTGTCAACGGAGACCGCAATAATGAGTCTAAAGCACACTGTCAAATATTACACGAGCAGGCGTACACCTGTGTACGCTTGTTTCCTCGACCTCAGCAAGGCTTTCGATCTCGTCTCCTACGACATCTTGTGGCGAAAATTGGAAACTCTTAGTTTACCCGACGGCTTCACTGACCTGCTTTTTTGGTATTGTAATTAGGTGAACTATGTGAGATGGGCTGACAAATATTCCGAACCGTACAGGATGGAGTGCGGGGTGACTCACCCCGCACTCCATCCTAAAATTACTTGCCGATCCCTGCTACAGACAATTATTAGGTATACATAATATAATATCACCGATAAATATACAAAACCATGTAATTGTAAACTTCATTTATTTTGTTGAGAACGTTGAGAATATTCCCGGGAGCATTCTCGATTCTCGAGAATATTCTCACTGAGAATATTGCCGGCAACGAGAGCGTTCTCAGCGGCACATCACTAGGGGTGAGGCAGGGGGGGCAGACCTCGACCCGGTTCTTCAACCTGTACGTGGATTCACTGATACGGGATCTCAGCGGTACTCGTGTCGGTTGCCATATCGGAAATGTGTGCGTCAACAATATTAGCTACGCGGACGACATGGTACTGCTGGCGCCCTCTGTCAGTGCATTAAGAACTCTACTCGGTATTTGTAAAAAATACGCTGTCTCACATGGTTTGCTTTACAACGCCAAAAAATCACAATACATGGTCTTTAAGGCCGGCAGCAAATGTCCCAATATTGTTCCCCCTATACACCTTAATGATGAACCTCTCGAGAGAGTGTACACTTTTAAATATCTTGGACATTTTGTGACTGACGGCCTTCGAGACGATGTAGACCTCGAAAGAGAGCGTAGGGCATTGTCTGTCATGGCAAATATGTTGGTGCATAGATTTGGTCGTTGCACGGACGCCATAAAAATTAGTCTTTTTAAGGCTTACTGCACCTCTTTTTACACCTGCAGCTTATGGACCAACTACACCAAGAAAACATACAGTGCCCTACGCATTTAATATAATAATGCTTTTAGAGCACTGCTGCGGCTGCCGCGTTTCTGTAGTGCATCGGCGATGTTTGCTTTTGCGGATGAAGATAGTTTTGAAGCTATACTCCGCAAAAGGACTGCATCGCTATTGGCCAGGACCAGGGTCCGCGGCAGCAGCCACAGTGTACTGAGAGAGATAGTCGACAGCGGGGATTGTCCTCTGATCGACTTTATGATAAATAGGACTAAATCTCTTTTTATAATAGAATACTAACATAGCGATAAGTTTCTCTACTAACAATTTTATGGATCTGAGTTATCTGAAATAAACATATTTTATTTTTTATTTTTAGGGTGTGTTTCCACTGAAGCGGAGCGGAGCTTAGCGGTGCCCGAATTGACCAATCGTGCTATTCCAGCGGAATGACAGCGAAGCGGAGCGAAGATTTCGAGCATCTCCGCGTCAGTGAAAACACGGCCTATTGCTATTGAAAAAATGTTCTGCCTCTATCACATCCATTACATTATCGGTGCGATATCCGATCCGATATCGTACGTGCAAACTTACTTATGCATGAGATGCGTCTGGTCGGCGTTGTTGGACCGCGCGGTGAGGTTCCTTAGTCGCGTCTGCACCGCGTTGACGCACGCCTCGCTCAAATCCGTCTCCGGGCCCGAGTCGCCGCCGCCCCATGTGCGACGGTATATCTGTGAGGATATAAACATTAGACAAACCACACCTTTTTGTGAAAAAATAAATATCAATCAACAGTAATAAACTATATTTTTCCTAAAGAAAAACCTAAGTAAATGAAATTATTACGAATGTATGAACATTGAACACCTTATAAAAATAGGATAAGAACTTTATACACAACAGTGGGACAAAAAATACTATGTTCATTAACTTCTTAAATTTACTTGCACTAGAGTTTGGTAAAAAATAATCTTATTTTCTGCTTTCCATAACACAGGGCGCAATAATTAAACCTTCCTGCCTTTCCAGGGCTTTGGTAATGGTTAAATGGACTCTCCTAATAAGGAGAGTCCATTTAACCAAAAAAAATTGGGTGTTTTTTTTTCAATGACATATTTTATCCCATTTAAAATCATTGCAGAACGGTCACACGCGGCGCGCGGCGCGGGGGAATGAGCGGGGGTGACGCGGAGTGAGGCGCGCGCGCGGGTGCACATCACGCGCGGCCGATGCATCGGGTCCATTAATTGTAGTGTTTTTTAGAATAATACTCCAGGAAAATTAAACATTCGACTTCGGAATAACTCGCATAGAGCTGAAAATTGGTAGAGACGTTAAATACACCATTACAAATAAAACCTCAAAAGTCCCCGGCGATCTTCCTTGTGCAAAATTTTTTATTCAAGGTCAAAGGTATGAAAATAAGGTTTTTACTGTTTTTTTTTCCAAACTATACATTTTATCACAAAAATAAGTATGACAAGAGTGTAGATCATAGATTTCTCTACTAAAAATATTCAGACACTTTTTTCATACGACATACCATTCCTTATAAATGGCGGGCTCAAAGTTTGGGAAAATCATATGCTTAAATTATAAAGCTAAAGAATTTGTGGAAATACTGCTTGGAATTGAAAAATTAGTTTTTTGGTGGATAGTCTTATTTATCGAGGGAGACTTGAGCTATATAACATCACGTTGGCACCAATAGGAGCAAAGAAACAGAGGAAAATGGGGAAAAACGGGGAAAATTATTTGAAGGAGCTTATCTCACAAACGGCTGAAGCAATTTTTATGTTATTTGGCACAGATATAGAATCTCCTCAAGTCTCCCTCGATAAATAAGACTATCCATCAAAAAACTATTTTTTCAATTCCAAGCAGTAGTTCCACAAATTCTTTAGCTTTATAATTTAAGCATATTATATGATTTTCCCAGACTTTGAGCCCGCCAGTTATAAGGAATGGTAAGTCGTATGAAAAAAGTGTCTGAATATTTTTTTGTAAAGAATTCTATGATCTACGCTCTTGACATACTTATTTTTGTGATAACATGTAAAGTTTGAAAAAAAACAGTAAAAACCTTATTTTCATACCTTTGACCTTGAATAAAAAATTTTGCACAAAGAGGATCGCCGGGGACTTTTGAGGTTTTATTTGTAATGGTGTATTTAACGTCTCTACCAATTTTCAGCTCTATGCGAGTTATTCCGAGGCGACGATTTTTTTGCGTCTAATTAGACCGGACTATAACTTTCGGAAGCTATTTCTCAAACATTTTAGTACTGACTTATTATAAAAGAAAATATACGTGTATTTTTACTTTTAACAAAGAACAATACGAAATTTGGCAGGAAGGTTTAATTGCACCCTGTATAAGTACCCCACTAGCAGTGGCGTAAGTCGTAACACTCGTAACTATAGGGTGGCAGGGCTAACAAAATGCAACGGGCGCCAACCCAAAATTTTTATACATTGTATTATTACTAAATACTAACGTGACAATCGTAACTGATAGGGCCCCATAAATTTGCCACGGGCCCCGGATGTTATAGTTACGCCACTGCCAATTAATTGGTATGACTTTGTTTGGTTCACGTTAATACGTCTATTGCAAGAACAATTTCTAAATATCCTTACCACAAGTGCCTTATTAAGCACGGCGGGCGGGAATAGTCCGGGCGCGAGCACTCTGTCGCGGTACTGAGCGTGCGAGCCGAGCACCGGTAGTGCGGGGGCCGCCGCGCGCGCCGCCACCGCCCGCCATCGCGCGCCGCCGCACACGGCCGCACCTGTGACACACACACACACACACACACATAAACATACACAGTTTTTAATTCGTTTAAATCAGCGGTCGGCAACACGTGGCCGCATGCGGCCCGCAAACGTTTTGCGGCCCGTGAATGTTTTGTGAATAATATGTGTTATGTGTACTTAAGTATCAAAAACAATGTTTTCTAATACTGCCAGTTATAGTTATCGCCACTTAAGTAGGTAGCTGTTTGTTCCATTTTTAATAAAAATGTATTTCCTTTCAATATTATGCGTAGGTATATTGAGCTTCGTGTACGAGTATCTAACCATACGCAAAAAGAGTTTATTCAACTGAAAAAAGATTAATATCATATGAAATCAGATGTTCCGGCAATATTATCTACACCACTTTCTGCCATAGTTATTTCAAAATACTTTTAGTTCACCTTAGCCAGTATAATGATAAAAATTATAACTTCACAATAACAATATTAATTATTGATATTTATAACAAAAATACCAATATAAATACATCGACACTGATAGAAACAAACAAGCCCGATAACATATAGTATATAGGTATAGTCGCCTATACAGCATACTATATGTACGTCTTAATCATAAAGTTAATATACCTATCGGAATATAATATTATATAATAATATAATATAATATTCCGATAGGTATATTACCTTTATGGTCTTAATACACTCACAGCCAAATCGACGGTAGAAATTTCAAATGTCGTAAGGGACATTTTGTCGTAAGTACACTTTATATACCATCCGATAGCATTTTTTCTCCTCTATCGATCTGTGTATTTAAAATTTTGATATCTCTTCAATTATTATAGGAGATATAGCATAATTCACTTTGTCGTAACATACAAAAAATTAATAATTATGCCGTAAGGGTCATGACCTTGATAATACTATTTTTTTGGCGTCGTAAGTCTTAGTAACTGTGAGAGATATGTGTTGTAACAGCCAATCTAAACTAATATAGCCCCTTACGACATATTTTAAAAGGTATTTTTTTCTTACTATTAATCATGAAGTCCTTTTCGACACTAAGTTCAGAAAATAAATCTTAAACAACTGATGAACTTTGTCGTAAGTAACGACCTAGGCTATAATAATTAGGGAGTGCCTCCGCTGCCGGCGCCGGCTCCCAAAAATATCAGTAATTGGAACCGGCGGTAAGTAGTGCCGGCAGCCGAGACATAAAACAACGGCTGCCAGTGCTGGCACTCAAAACATGAGCCGGTGATAATACGTAAAGCGCTAGGTTCCAGTGTCGATACACAAATAAAAAGAAATAAGTACATAATTATAATCTCAAATATATTCGACTTTACCGACTTCAAAAGGTGAAGGTTAGGTACCTACCTATTTGTTCGGCTGTGGATATTTTAGTTTTTTGTGATGCATTTTCTTAGCTTAGCTTTACCTTAGCTACCTTTTTTCAGCTACCAAAAAGTAAGATTTTGCACCATGCAGCTACAGAAACCCCGTGGTATACTTCCGAAGGTACTGAACAGAACTTCAGATTCCACATATTAGAGAGTTTCAGCGTTGTTTAAAGAAGCAAAGATATTGTATTATGCTACTATGCAGATCACATTTATCAGCATTATCTATACCACCATTAACCCATCAAGATTCAAGCCCCATACGAGCACCGGCGATCGCGTCAATAGAATACAATAGCATTTCCAAGAATCCCCGATCGAAAGATTCAAATATGCATCCTTACAATATGACTATTTATGACCTTATTATATTTTGTACTTTTCATAGTCCTTTAGCTCAAGGTCTCAAGATTGATGTTTTTGATCATTATTATGTCATTTGATAAGCGATGTTTGCCGAATAGGCACCGGCAGCCTATTCGGCAAACATCGCCTTCGGCGAACTTCGGCGAACTTCGGAGTTCGGAAAACAGCGCCGGCAGCCATTTCAGCAACCGGCGCCGGCAGCCATTTCGGCAACCGGCGCCGGCAGCGGAGGCACTCCCTAATAATTATTGCAACATGTTACTTACGACAGCCGATAGACACTTGAAATATTCACAAATTTTTAAATTTTATGTATTTTTTCATAATTTATAATAAAAGTAACATACAATAAATATTTAAAAGGGGTTTCCACACAAAAAAACTAAATTTTTGCCTATTTTTGCTCGGCCCTACTCGCACTTGACCGATTTTTTTTAATTTTTCCTGAGATTACACACAATTAACGAAGTGAATTCCTTCCTTCTAAATTTCTATCCTTCATAAATTTCAGCCTTCTAGGTCATCTAGAAGTGGGTTATAATTTTAATCTTAATAGATTAATCAGTCAGTCGCCAAATTTGTCACGTTTTTAAAACCGTTTTAAAAATGGTTTGTGTAATATTACACACGGTGCTGCTCGCCAGTACTGTTTTACTTGAACTTGGCTTGGCACGCTACCGCTGTCTAGATGTTAAATATTAAATAAAAGAAAAATCTACTCCCTAATAATATAATAAAAGGAAAAGGGAAGGGGAAGGGAAGAGAAGAGGAAAGAAAAATGACGTGAGTTCACAAGAGCATGCTCAATATCCGGATAGTGTAGTAGTTCCTATGAAACCTCTGTACGAAATAAAACTACTAATTTCAAATACAAAATATACAGATTTAAAACGATTGTTATACTCAAACGGTACGATTCCAAAACGGTTTCATGCTGAATACCTTAACCTTCGTCATTTGACTGAATTCCCAGACACGTAGACCCTTATTTTATTCCTATTTAAGCGAACGTCTTCATCATAGTTTAGCTTCAATGTTTAATTTCAGTTCAATCAGTCGAAAATCTAAGATTCATACAAACTTTCATCCCCTATTCCATCTCCGTAGGGGTGGAATTTATCAAAAGCCTTTATTTGGGGATGCTTACGTCATAAAAACTTTATGCATCATACATGCAAAGTCTCAGCCCGATCAGTTTAAATTATTAAAGTTTCATAAAAACTTTCATCTCCTTTTTTATCCCCTCGGGGGTAGAATTGATCAAAATCCTTTCTTAGCGGATTAAGGAGAGCCCTCCTTAATCCGCTAAGAAAGGATTTTGATACAACAAACGTGATTTTTTTAAATTTTTTTACTCGTAGGTAATCCATAATGGCAACATGTAGGCACTTAAAGTAAACACAAAAATCCTTAATTATGTTCGTTATTTAATAGTAATAAAATAAATAATTGAAAGGGGCTCTCCTACAAAAAACACAATTTTTTCGCTTTCTAACCGTACGGAATCCTTTGTGTCATTCTTGGAATACTCTAAAAATCGGTTAGGTGCGAGTCAGACTTGCACTTGGCCGATTTTAGAGTATTTCAAGAACCCAGCTATTATATACCAAATGAATTATAGTTATATTAGGAAAGCTCATGAAAATTTTACCCCAGCCAACTCATATTTTGTAGTTATTTTATAATTAAAATTTAGTATTTCGTAATTTCCTATGATGTAATTTCAATGAAAACAATTATGTTCTTGGAAGTTACTTCATTATCTTGATTATTATGTATGCTTTACAACATTAAAATGCGAGATGATTCAGACTATTCGGTGGTTACAACAAAATACTTCAAAAACCCACGCGTAAGGGACGTTTGTTCTAAAATTCCCGTGTATAAGGGACATCATCTCCTAAACTATTTAGTTTTTCAAGGATTACTTGACTTATAGCTGTAAATGATGTAATTCGAAACAAAACTGTCTAGAAATTATTTTAATAGGTTGTAAAATGAAAGAGTTATGCCAGTTTGAAAGTAAGAAAAATGTTTTTTGCTCTCCTGTAAAGTCAGGGTTTGTCCCTTACGACATTTGAAATTTCCACCGTCGAAATTAGAAAGTTGCGCACTAAAGGTGCGCACCAAAAACGTGACACATTTTCGTTACTTGTTAGTAGGTTTTACCCCTCGGATTTTTCTCATACCGGGCGCCTTATATATGAAAATCGATTCTTAAGGAGTAAACTCCAAAAAAGGTATATTGAGCTTCTAGGGTTAATACGAGTATGAGGTCTGCGGCCCGCCTTTAGTTTGTTTTGACCGTGTGGCCCTTGCCAGCCAAAAGGTTGCCGACCGCTGGTTTAGATGATACTACCAGTCTACTCTAATCTATACTAATATTATAAATGCAAAAGTGTGTCGGTCTGTCACCTATTCATGCCCAAATTACAGCTAAACCGATTTAGCTGGAGGCGGGAAAGTACATTGGATACTCTTTATCGCGGAAAAATGTGTACGGTTCCCGCGCGATATACTAATTTTGGCGCAAAGGAGTTAACGGCCGTCATCTACTATTACATAAGTGTAAACACTTGTTCGATGACTATTTTTTTAGTCATTAGTCAGATTTGGCTGCAAATTTTCATGTGCAAATACAATATAAAAGAGGAAGCCCACCGTCCGCAACTACCGCGGCACCGCACCTTATGTGCCCGAGCTGCGCCTGCGCAGCGAGATGCCCGCGACGCCGCTCTAGGGCCCGTATTTTTGGTCAGTACTTAAGATGCGACCCGGTCTCAAGACGCGATTCAGCTCTGTGATTGGTCCAAATTTTGACAGCCAACCAATCACAGAGCCTGAACCGTGTCTTGAGACCCAGATGCATCTTGAGTACTGATCAAAAATACGGGCCTACGTGTCGCGCCTGCACTGGTCTATGACGGTCGAAGACGTCGTAAACTACATCGTAAACATGGTTTTATAGAAAGTTATCACTAAGAATTAACTTTAACATACTTGTTACGACTGCATCTCCATCAGGCTGAGTCCATAGAGCCCAAATCACATGATTACCATCACCATATCCTATGGTGTAATCTAAAAGATCAAGCTGAAAAAAAATTATTAGCATTACAATCTCCTAATATTATTATGCATTGCATATAAAATTAACTCCTATTTTACAATGTTAATTACATATAATGATGTTTGTATGTTGTACTTACTTGAGGTCCATAAATGTGACAAATGGTTGCAAACTTGATTGCACCCGCGCCTGCATCGTGCATCCTCATAACGACAAATTCACATTCATTTGGGAATGAAAGATATGCAACTAATATGACCCCTCCATCCGAGCCAGTCGTGTATTGCAGCATGTGACCATGAGCTGAAATATTACATTTTATGTTATTCTTTTACTTACCTTTTGAATGTTGTCCTAAAAGTGTTTAAAAATGTAACTAGTTGTCAAAAATATCATAATACGATAAATCTTTTTTCAAAATTGCAAGAGTAGATCCAAAAATTATCTTACTTATTTCTCCCAAAATATAAACATTTGAGATTAATCCTTCGATCAGGGATTCTAGGAAATGCTATTGTATTCTATTGTTGTCGCGATCACCAGTGCTCATACAGGGCTTGATGGATTAATGTAAAAAGTAATAAGAAAAAAAAATTACTTACGAGGCGGCTTTGGCTTGTCAACAGTTTGTGACAGAGGTGGTGACACAACTGTTGGAAAACCACCTTCGTCTATCTGCCACACCCTCAAACAAGAGTCCCCACATATGGCCACAGACAGGTTGTTCGTAAGAACCACACCATACGTCTCTATACCATCGCTACCACTTTTCCCCCTAAAAATACAAATTATTTATAGCACAACTATGTCATAAAATAATACATCAATCATTCATCATAATAATATCATCATCATAATCATACATCGTCATTTCCATTGGTCTAACTTTAGGTTTATAAGTATTTCTTTTAATTAAAAAATATTATTATTACTTTAATTAATTAACTAAGGTTAATTATTATTATTAATTAACCTAAGCCTGATTCATAATATTTCAAATCTAAGAACGGTAAAGAGTTTCCCTTACAGACTTTAAACACAATTTGTAGCAAGCTCCAATAAAAAAATAGAGCAAAATCTAAATAATTGAAAATAATGAATTATTAACTTTACCTTAAAGCTCCAGTTAAGCCTGATAGGAATCTTGGTACTGCCGATTCTCTTTTGAGTGGCATAGTTATTGCTGAGCCTGTTGTAGGTAACTTGACTAACAGCAATCCCCCTTCCCCACCATAGCCAAATGCAAGAGCAAACACCGCCTCTCCATTATCACGCAACAACGATGCACATGTGTGCGCTACACCAGTATCTGGAAATAATCTCAATATTAAAAAAGGTTTACAATAACACTAAATGAAGAATTTGTCCTTATAATGGGCATTGTCAAAAAAAATTACATGTACTTTTTATTTTTTTTTCGTTAAAAAAGGGTATTTTAAGAATATAAATTAAATAATTTTGAAATTCATTGGCTAGTTTTTTCGAAACAAATTTTTAAAGTTTCGCTGTGACGTCATCATCGGCGGCCAATTGACCTCTGTAGCACAATAGACATAAATACCAGTAGTTTGACTGCAAAGAAATGGACAGGTTTCAATATCTGTCAAATTCGTCGGGTTTCACTACCTATAAGTTAAAGGCTGGCGCGCTGGCTGGTATAATTTATTTTTTAAAATAAGATTTTGAAATTGAATTCTGACAGTTTTCTTTGCATGTGCCAAAATATAAACAACAACTAAATTTGTAGGTAACGACCCTAGCAACGACTTTTGTCATAATACGTCAAACTTAATTTTTTTTACATCAGTTCTAAGTCGGCATACTCTATCATTCTGTTTACTCTGTCTGTACTATGTTTTAATTTCCTTTCAATCTTATTTATAATGGCTGGTTTGTCAAATGCAAGTTGTCATTATGTGAAAGCTGAAACTTGCCAAAAGTTCCAAACGTAATGTTGGTCGAATTTATTGCTAATTTAACGCCATTGAAGGTCAAACTAAGGTTAAACATATTTGCTCAAAAATATAAGTAACTAATGGGTATTTTTTTCGTTTATATACAGAAAAAAGATCACTGACCTTATTCCTCGAAATGTTTTTGTAATGAGCAAAATTAAAAAAAAATGGACAATCCCCATTATGATGAAATGAGACTTTCTGTGTAGTTATCTAGCTAACCTAACTTGGTTAACCAGATTACTAAAACTGGATTATACATAGCTGTACACAAGCCAGACTCCCTATAATTTTTGCCAGACATCCAATTGAATTGCCTGATAATGTCTTGCTTTATGCTCGTACCTGGCAACTCTATTGGTTTTTCTTTATTTTCCAATTTGCTTTATTTGGTTCCATAATAATAAAACATTTACTTACTTGGTATTGTGTGTTGGGTCAATATGTAGAAGTTGTTGGGATTGTTGATCAATGACGTGTCATAAAATACTGATGGTGATGTGCTGGTAATTGAGCCAAACTGTAATCAATAATAATTATTATGTAGTAAAAATATAACAAAGGTAAAGGTTCTCAATTCATATCAAACAAATTTTGTTGTTATAACACTATTTATAGAGCTTATAATATTTTACTGTCAATTATTCATAAAAAAATATATAAAATAGATTTTTTTTAATTAATTAATTAATGCACCAATACCTTTTTGTCCAATGTGTCAGGATGTGGAAATATCAGTCTATGCACTGATGACACTGTGGCGGCCAAAACAACTAACTCTTGAGAGTTTCTTTCATAAAATGAAAGATTATTAAGAGGCGGTGTCCCTGAAGCAACTTTGCATCTTAAGTTTGCTCCAGACAAGTTCACATCTAAGGAAGCTTCTGACAATTCAATAGCATCTGGTGTTGTTTGCCTGGAAAAACCATCATTTATTTATAAAATTTCAGTATTATACCAGCACAAACATATTTGATGATTTAAATTATGAGTAATGCTTCAACTCCCAAGTGGACACTTACGGCTGCGATAACAATAGATAAGCTGTTGTGTCTGGGTTTTTTCACGATCGAGGTATTAATCCTTTGATCGTGGAAAAAGGAGACACAATAGCCTTTCAATTATTTTTATTGCGGCCCACTTGGGCCTTACGGGAGTTGAAGCGTTAAGGGGCCTTAATAAAACTCCCAATTAATTCCACAAAATAGTCATGTTTTGTAAATATTAAAGTAATAAAAAACAATGCTTGCTTACCAATAAATAAACCTATTTCTAGTGTTGGTCTTTTTAGAGTCCTCATACCAATAACCTCCAGCTTTCTGAGGGAGTTTTATATCTTGAAGTGTACTATGGGTGCCTCCTAAAAAGACAAAAAGTTGTTAACCTATGGCATTACTTCAGTGAAGATCCACACCATGGTATTGGTATTAAGTTACAAAAGTACATAAACCGTAAGTAGTGCAAATACTTTACCTGTATTAAGCACCACTTCCTTCCATTTCTCTGGGATATTAAGATTTGGAGCTATCTCTCTAAAAGTTACCGGTACTCCTTCGACAAACTCCATTGCACTGACGATTTTATCCCCAAATAGATATTTTAAAACAGACCTTGTTATGAAAGATAGAAACTTCTTAAGAGTTTAGTAAATTGTAAAACTTTTAAGCACGTATATCCATTAATGTAATAAATACAAAGACGTTTAAAATTTTCAAAAATAAAAACTGCATTCGGGCATTCGGCACATTGTTGTGACTTTGACAAATGTCATCTGACATCTCACATCTGTCATGACTGTCAAAAGCATTAGAGTTGCGTTCCGTTATACTCTTTATGAATGTTTGATGTTTACAGTTTACACCTAGCTGTTTTGTGTAAATAGTAAATACTGTAAAATATAATATATCACAGGCAATAATTTTCATAGATTTTTTAAGTGTAAGTATAAATTTTAATTAAAATAACTTCATAAATACTATAAAATTTGTCACTAGCATATTATTTTATAAAAATGGACGTAGCATTCTAATAGTGATTAGTGCCTAATCGCGGATTAAGTTCCGTGTATCGGAACATAGCATAATAAAAATCGGCCAAGTGCGAGTTGGACTCACGCACACACCATTATAGAGCAAAACTAGGCAAACTTGTGTATTTTGTATGGGAGCCTTTAATTATTTAGAATAGAAAACTAAATTACAATTTAAAATATAACAACATAAGAATCTGTAGAAACAGGCGGTCTTACCGCTGAAAGCGGTTTCTTCCCGACAACCTTTTGTAATTTTACATATACTTATACTAATAATTATTATTTATTAAATTTAAGACATACAAGTATTTTGTAAACATACTGTAAAATTTGCCTCCGGTCTCCGCTAGCTGAGGCCAAAGTTGAGGCTCAGCTGAAATAGTAAATTTTATTCCTGTTTTATAATAATAAATATTTAATAAAGCAGAATGTATATTATTTAATCCTCTCATACAAAAATAGTCATTTTATGGTATGGAACCCTTAGTACGCGAGCCCGACTTGCACTTGGCCGAATTTTATTAAACTAGTCAATCAATTTATGTTCTTACAAGTAACAACTACATCAAACTTTAAAATATAGAGAACATTTTTATGTTCTCTATATTTTAAAGTTTGATGTAGTTGTTAAAATTAAAAATAGCTACTTTCCCCTGAATAACGTACTGTTGACAGACTATTTTAAATTAATAACTATCATAGTTAGGTGAAGGTTAGGTATGGCCAGATAGAATAAAAATGCGAAATAAAACAATACATCTATATTGCACTATAACATCTCACTTAGTTTTGTACAAATAAAGTGATTAAAAAAGTTTTAACGAAGGTAGTAAAAAATACAAAAGGCAACACACAGATTAGGTTGCATTTAGTAAGTGCATTTACCAATGACTGAATTATAACTTAATAATTATTATCAGAATAAAAAACACAATAATGTAAGTGTAAAAAAATCGTTACTAAAATAATACATAATATGCATACTGATTCCATTAATGAATTTGATACAAAATAAATAATCAAAAATATTTTCAGAATAAACAATAATAAAAATATATTGCTTGTATAAATTTTACAACCATTTCACAAAATGTATGAATACTTAAGTCATATCCTTAACAACTTATAGCCTATTATTACATCTTTGACTAGTTATTTTTGTCAGTACAAATATATTCAGAAATAATTTTGACTTATCGACTAAGCGTGTAGAGAAAAGAAAAGGGCACATTACCTATAGTATATGGATAATATATTTATAGGAACAGCTTTTCGAACATGCTACATATTAATGTCAATGGTCTATATAGGCAATGGAGCAGCCATTTTGGTTCATAATTATGCATTTTGTGCCCTTACAGAAATACATAAGAGGATTTTGTGGTCTCTTTTATCCAAATAGAATAAAAAAGAGTGCTAGGGTAATGAACAAGACCTACAACTACATACATACATCTATTTGTAGCGGTAATAATACCTCAACAGCCTCGTTAATAAAAGAACAAGACAGGACTATGTATCTATCTTTGTCTTACGTATTGAAAAAGCCGTTTGACAGACAAAGACAGCAACATAGATAAGTTAGTCCAGTCTTATCCTTAGTTTATTAATGAGGCCGCTATTGTTTTTCATTTAAACTTATGTCAACAAGAACAATAGTGAAAACAATCTTGATAGGGTACATCTACACTACAATTAAATATTTTTATTAATATGGGAGACAAACCTTTTTGAGTCTTTTGTGATAATACTACATCCGATATTTTTCTTTATTGCCTTCAAGTGATTTTGCTTAACTACTGTCTATAATTAAACATAATCATAACAGCTTAGGATCATAATGTTATGAGGCATTATATTAAAAGCTGCCATGGTATACCATTCATTCAATTAATACCAAGATTACCTATAATTTATATATCTCTGTTACAATTATTTTTCTTTTATTTTGAACTCAAATAAAGTATCTAGTGAGTACCAATAAGAAATACTCAAAGTTTTATTTAAATATACACAGAGTGACTAAAATTGGAGAGCTACAGCTTTTTTACAAATTATGATTCAGTAAAAGTATTATGAAACAAATCACCTATGAAGATTTTGTATTTGCATCTATTAGCAGGTTTTATTTTATAGTAGCAACATTCTGATTGAAAATATACAGAGGTACTTCTACATTAATTTTGTACACTAACACTCATAGCCTCAGATCAAATAATACCACACAGTGAGCCCAGTACATTGTGTCACACATACACACAACAGTAGCGGCGTTAGAGGGAGGCGACGCTGGGATAACGACCAGGGCGCCGCCGGATAAAAAAGAGCGCCGAAGGCAAACAACCCTTTTTGTTTGCCTTCGGCGGTCTCGGCGCCATCGCAGACTCCATTTTGTAGCACTGCACACATATTATGTAACAAAACTACGCCTTTGTAAAAAGTCGTCGATATGTGTGGTTTGTGCTTGTGTACTAACACTCCGCAGCCTTTATGTGTGCCAACGTAATGACTTCACTGTTTTATTTGATCAGAGCTTAACAATATTATTTTATTTAACCAATTCGAGGCTCTATTCACACTAGTGCTGCATCTCTATTCTCTACCTACCCATATTAATCTACATAGACCTTATGCCAATATAAATAGAGCCCAGTTTGGAAAGCTTTAGGGTTAATTAAGAGAGATTTAAAGCACACTCACATTCACTCAGCGAAGTCGGACGGTATTATAATTATAACCGAATAGCTGTTGTATAAGTATTACTTAATTCAACGAGTATGTACAATGTGTTGCAATTTTGATAACTTTAAGCTCGGTAATGTAAAAATTTAGCGCGCGAAATGAATATTTGATTCAGGCTTGGACGGATATAGACTGAAATAATGGAATGAGGCCTGTCCATGTTGGCATATGATGGTAAAGTACAGGTGGTGGTGACCGTCTTTGAATACCCATTATAGTGCATATCTACTGCAGAGTGTAGACTGTAGAAAGTCGTGGTATAGGGAATATTACGCAAAGGTAGGAACAGAGTACGCTACTAGCTCTTACCGTAAGTATATAATCCACTGACCTCTATAATACACTGGACCGGCGACCGCTATCAATAAAATGTTCGTATTTGAAAGTCGCCATATTGGCGCTGATTGCTATGTGAAAGCAGTAGTGAGTGTACTTGGAACTACTATTTTGCAAATGGCGGTTGAAATTTTCCATGTAATTAGTTCACAGTACGTTCACCGGTGGTGCTTCAAGTAGGAACAAGAAATAGCTGTCATTTTGTACGGCATAGCCTGTCCAGTGTATCATACCTAGAGGTCAGTGATATAATCCGACCAAAATCTGACATATTGCACACCTCATATCAGAATATTGACAGAAACGTTGCCAAACGTCGTGTTTTTATGTAGACCTTTTTATTCCCGCCGCCCCTGGTACGAAATCTGCCGCACCTAGGACGCAGCAACCCCTAGCCTACAAAGCCTATTTATAAATCCAGGGCTGCGTCGAACAAAAATTTTCGTTTACTGTTTATGCTAGTGCTGCACTCTAGCGTCAAAACATTGCAGTAATATATCCTATTATGGTGGCAATCTAGATGATCCATCATGAGCCAACGTGTCGAGGGGTTGTAATGAGTGCATTATGTGTTGTCACCTTAAGTGTTCGTGAGATATGACGTCACAATATTAAAATTATTAATAAGCATCTATTTAAATAAACGTTTAACCTATAAGCCATGTTTAGCATCGGCATTCGAAATGTAACCGTATAGTATAGTCACATTAGATATTTACTTACCTTTAAAAATAAATTAAAAATATAATATGTATACAGAAAATTATAGGTATCGAAAAGGGCATTGTTAAATGCCATAAAAACTGGGTGTTATACTGTATTCGCCTTAAAAACTCTTCTGTACATAATACATAATTGAATCATTTTAATCATTGAAATAATTCAGACAAATGCAGTATTGTTCTTACGTCATAAGTTTTGTTGAGAGTTATTTGTCTACAAATTGTATTTTTATTTGAAAGATCTGACTGCTTCTGTAGTCTTTTACTGAGAAAAAAAAGATCGTTTTCTGGTCTATACCTAGGGGTTATACTTTTCAATATTTCTTCATTTGGAATACCTAAATTTAAATAATACTAATGCAGCAATTTTTCTATCTAAGTCTAAAATGCATTTTCAAAGCTTGTACGTAAGTCTTAGATAAATGTTTACAAATTCACTATTCTGACTTTTAAAAACTTGGGACTAGGTCTACTATTTTTCAAAGTATATTTCCATTACGTACTTGATTCTGAAAATGTTATAATATCAAAGGACATAGGCTATACTACTTATATTTGGAATACGTCATAATTAATAAAGTATTTTACTCTTGTTGAATAAAGTATATAAGTATTATGAATGATTTAGGTACAAAATATCATAATTGTATACAAAAGGTATTTTTAACATTAATACAAAACGTGTAATTGATGTGAAAATATTCTTATTATAGTTTGTGCGTTATATGATGATATGGGTGACAGTTCTCATATTCCTTGCTACGGATTTTTTTACAAGAAAACAAAAAAATCAAAAATATGTAATAAATTATATTCCATCTACAAAAACAAATGTTTCCTATAACTGTAAATGAATAAAAATGAAAAGTTGGTAAATGCTAACTTATTAATATGAAATTATAAATATTAACAGTGAAATAGGAGTATGAAATTATTGATACGAAAATATTTGAAAAATGTCCGATGCATGAAACGGAACTTATGCCGATAGAGATTGACACTATTGAATCGAAATCAAATCGATAAAAATGGCGGCCATCTTAAATCGCCACTCTGAAACGTCAGTACGAAATCGATAATTTCGATTGCAATTCCTTTGCGAAGTGATTCGATATTTTTAAATTATCAATTAAAATTTTTAGGTAACTTCCCTATAACTATTGTCAATTATAATGTGTCGCCCATATCATCTTAAAACTCACAAACTATGGGTACATTTTAATCCGTTTCAGTGTAATCAAAAATACTTCAATGTGCTATCAGAAGTATTTGATTCCCGTAAGTTTGTCGTGTACGTATACCATTCATTCCAACCTGAATAAGATAAAACACTGGAAATATGCAGGTACGTGTTTGTACAAAAGTATCTTTGCAAGAAAGCAATGTGAATTGTGCTGCTACAAACAAAAAATATTATTTTATCATTGTCAGCTAAGTTTTATATATGGAAAACGATAAAGTTCCTACCATTTTAGAGTTTGAGCAATTATAGAAATTGGAGCACACAACACAGGTAAAGGAGGACAGATACTGGCAACCAAATACCTTATAAAACATTCAAACTAAAGACTTTTACAGCAATCAAAAAGCAACGTGAGGAATATTAGCTAATACTAAACACATGAACGTAGAAAAAAAGGCGGACGGAGTTTTGTCATATACAAAACTTTTCTTCTGAGTCGGCCACGCACACATTCTGACGCCTGTCAAATGATACCATTGACTAGCCCAAGAATGTGTGCGTGCGTGCGGACCGTGTACATACAGCCAGCTGGCCGACTCTGAACGACACAGTTTTGCCTATGGTGGGACTCCGTCCGCCTTTTTTTATACGTCCATGACAAAACATATTATCTACATTAAATTGTCTTTTTCATTATCTCACAAAATATTAAATTACTATAAAAATAGCCTACAAAATGTTGTACTAATACGAATACCATTAAAAGAATAATGGCTAATTATAACATATACTCTATGACACAGGATTGAAATATGACTATCATAATACGTTGCACACATCTATAATTAAAAAAAAACATAAATTATGCAATACTGCACCGTCTCTGAGAACAAATACACATTCAACACTGAAACAACACAAACTATGGTTCGAGGGTTCACTATAATAATTCTTACGTTTGCTATCACATTTCCAAATAACTTTATACAACACATAGCCTCTGAAAGTGAATATATTCTGTCACAATGCACTGTTTAAATTGACTATAAATATGTAATACTATTCTTATATACATACTGTATTCACCGTTTATAATATTTGTATGAATCATACAAGTTAATATCATGTTAATAGTTGCCAACGCGTGGGCTTTCCACTGGCTATTCGACTAGCAATTTCTGCTGCATTATTTTGTCAATAAAAATAGTTAAACAGCTGATCAAATTACTAAAAGAGTATATAATTGATATACCATCAATTAAATAATCAAATGACTAAATGTTTTAGTAGATACATCATTAATAGAGCTGTTTATTGAAACGTACACAATATGTACGCCGCTAACAACGCGACGTGTAAGCAAATAGTAATTTTTACTTGCCTAAATAAAGTCTTTCTTCATTGCAATACTATTTAATCATAAAAACTTTTAATTATCCTTATATTGTTGTGCAGGCAAGATTTCCTTGAAAATAATGTAAATTTTATCTGGTGCCACCAAGTGTTTATGTAATGGTTCCGTATAATGGTCTGTTACAACCGTACCCTAAAGGCCGGGACACAAACACACAATACGACGACGTCGTGTCGTACCATGACGCGGCATCGTTTCACGATGTCGTGTCGTGGGAATCTACGACACGCGTCGTAAAAAACTACGACACGACGTCGCGTCGTAGAAACTCACGACAGTTGTTATTCAAAATTCAAAGAAGACGCATCGTGAGCTTTAACAACGCGACGTCGTGCCGTGTACCATGGCACGTTACGACGTCGTGTCGTAGTTTTTTACGACGCGCGTCGTAGATTGCCACGACACGACGCCGCGTCGTGATACGACACGACGTCGTGTCGTTTTTTTGTGTCCCGGTCCTAAAACCTCACGCGCAGCAACTACAACATCCTCGGCAACTTACTCTATGATGAGGCAACGTGGTAAATGCTCGTGGATATAGTCCAGCAGCTCGGGCGACACGCCGGGACAGTTCGTCAGCTCCAGCTCGCGAAGCTGTCGCAGCTGGATCAAGCTGGACAAGCCGCTGGACGTGAGCAGCGGACACCCTGTACATATACATTTTATAAGTACAGGGAAACTGCAAATATACTCAGTTGAGCAGGTAAAGTACTTAAACCGAGAATTGCTTACAGTTTAAAGAAAAAAAACATAAACCAAAACGCGTGATATCGAAGACGTAGAGTATGAAGAATTTCCTAGTTCCTTTAGTTTTTTATCTAAACAATTTTGTATAAAATTATAGTTGAACAATAAAAAAATCATGCAAAACATTTTTATAGTATACCCACGAAACGACGGTTTTACGAACTGGTGTTGCCATAACTTTTTATCCAGGAAAAAACGTGAGGTACCCGCGCGATAAACAATTTTTGCGCAACGAAGTTCCGAGCTCCGGCGCAGAAACAGCGCCACTCGCCCGTTTGTTTGAAGTCGAGGTACTGGTGAGTTCTGTCTATTGTGACGTAGGTCTGTCAACTGGCTATGAATCAATTTCCTCGATGGTACATAGCAGCATCGCAGGAACAGCGCCACCAGCGACTGCATCGTGCTGGTGTAGCCCACGCCGATGTTCTACATACCGGCCAGCGACAGCAGCTGCAGCGCGCGCATGCCGCACAGGTGCTGCACGCCGAAGTCGCGCACCTGCGAGCACCAGCGCAGGAACAGCGCCACCAGCGACTGCATCGTGCTGATGTAGCCCACGCCGATGTTCTACATACCGGCCAGCGACAGCAGCTGCAGCGCGCGCATGCCGCACAGGTGCTGCACGCCGAAGTCGCGCACCTGCGAGCACCAGCGCAGGAACAGCGCCACCAGCGACTGCATCGTGCTGATGTAGCCCACGCCGATGTTCTACATACCGGCCAGCGACAGCAGCTGCAGCGCGCGCATGCCGCACAGGTGCTGCACGCCGAAGTCGCGCACCTGCGAGCACCAGCGCAGGAACAGCGCCACCAGCGACTGCATCGTGCTGATGTAGCCCACGCCGATGTTCTACATACCGGCCAGCGACAGCAGCTGCAGCGCGCGCATGCCGCACAGGTGCTGCACGCCGAAGTCGCGCACCTGCGAGCACCAGCGCAGGAACAGCGCCACCAGCGACTGCATCGTGCTGATGTAGCCCACGCCGATGTTCTACATACCGGCCAGCGACAGCAGCTGCAGCGCGCGCATGCCGCACAGGTGCTGCACGCCGAAGTCGCGCACCTGCGAGCACCAGCGCAGGAACAGCGCCACCAGCGACTGCATCGTGCTGATGTAGCCCACGCCGATGTTCTACATACCGGCCAGCGACAGCAGCTGCAGCGCGCGCATGCCGCACAGGTGCTGCACGCCGAAGTCGCGCACCTGCGAGCACCAGCGCAGGAACAGCGCCACCAGCGACTGCATCGTGCTGATGTAGCCCACGCCGATGTTCTACATACCGGCCAGCGACAGCAGCTGCAGCGCGCGCATGCCGCACAGGTGCTGCACGCCGAAGTCGCGCACCTGCGAGCACCAGCGCAGGAACAGCGCCACCAGCGACTGCATCGTGCTGATGTAGCCCACGCCGATGTTCTACATACCGGCCAGCGACAGCAGCTGCAGCGCGCGCATGCCGCACAGGTGCTGCACGCCGAAGTCGCGCACCTGCGAGCACCAGCGCAGGAACAGCGCCACCAGCGACTGCATCGTGCTGATGTAGCCCACGCCGATGTTCTACATACCGGCCAGCGACAGCAGCTGCAGCGCGCGCATGCCGCACAGGTGCTGCACGCCGAAGTCGCGCACCTGCGAGCACCAGCGCAGGAACAGCGCCACCAGCGACTGCATCGTGCTGATGTAGCCCACGCCGATGTTCTACATACCAGCCAGCGACAGCAGCTGCAGCGCGCGCATGCCGCACAGGTGCTGCACGCCGAAGTCGCGCACCTGCGAGCACCAGCGCAGGAACAGCGCCACCAGCGACTGCATCGTGCTGATGTAGCCCACGCCGATGTTCTACATACCGGCCAGCGACAGCAGCTGCAGCGCGCGCATGCCGCACAGGTGCTGCACGCCGAAGTCGCGCACCTGCGAGCACCAGCGCAGGAACAGCGCCACCAGCGACTGCATCGTGCTGATGTAGCCCACGCCGATGTCCGTTATGTGGACGCATCTGGGGGAAAATTAAAGGAGACTATAGGATGGATCACACAGTACGAGCAACTGAAGTGACAGTAGGCAGCTACTGCGGTACTGTAGGTTTAACGCCTCCGTGGTCCAGTGGTTAAGAGCGTCGCTCTTGGCTCGGTCGTGGGTTCGATTCCCGCGTTGGAAACATGTTGTTTCCAAGTTTGGTTAGGACCATGCAGGCTGATCACCTGATTGTCTGACAAGTAAAATGATCCACGCGTCGGATGGCCATGTAAAAAGTCGGTCCTACGCCTGGTCTCTCGCCAGTCGTGACTCGTGTCGGTCTTCCGTCCTACTGGGTTATGACTTATGAGAGTAAAAGGAATAGAGAGTGCTATACTATAAAATTACTCCTGCGTAACTGGCCTAGGTTCTAATGAAACCGGCCACCGTCACCAAAACCGGCGTGGGAGTTATTACTGTAGGTACACGAGAGCAGCCCGACCAGGCCAGGCCCGGGAATGCCAGTGGCGAGTGAAATCAAAAAACGTTACGTAGTAACTCGCACGCGAGCAACTGAACCACTCGCACATGAGACTGCACCTCAGTAACTGACTAGGCCAGCTCGCACTGTGTAACCCAGGCATAAGGGGTTGTTTCACCACTTTCTGATATGTGCCGGATAGGCTATCCACACCATAACAGATAGAGTATGGAGAATCTATCAGATAAGATGTAGATAACCTACCCGGCACTTGTCAGGAAATGGTTAAATAGACCCTTAGCAAATTCAGACCTGAGAACAGCAACAAGATAATATTGTTGCTGTATAAATAAATAAGGTTCTCTAGATAAGGCTAGATTTTCCTCCGTTCGGACTGCGCTGATAAATCCATACTAATATTATAAATGAAAAAGTGTGTCTGTCTGTCTGCTACCTCTTAACTCCCAAACCACTGAATCGGTTTTGCTGAAATTTGGTATAGAGATACTTCGAGTCCCGATAAAGGACATATTATGTACGGGTCCCACGCGATAAACGAATTTTGGCGCAATCGAGTTCCGGGCGTCATCTAGCAACATATAGATTCCAATTTAAAAAAAATGGTTGTCTGTAAAGTCAGTTTTGCGAACGGTAGTTTGTCGTGACAACTAAGAACTGAGCCGATCATGCCTCTCTTTCGTTTGTACCGCGCTCTCGCTTGCGGAACGCGACAATGAGCGTAACGGGACAAAGACGTCATATTTTCGTGCAAGCAGCTGGTAGCCCAATAGCGCACTAGCGGCCAAGCCGCAGCGGCAAGGTCGCGGCGGCTATCGAAAGTATGGTGTGGCCGCTGAGCGCCGTGCGGTCAAGTGCGCGTGGTTTATGGCAATTTCATACTAAGGTCTCGATGCTCTCGATGGCCGCCGCAGCCTGGCTACCGCAGCTTGGCCGCTAGTGCAAGCCCGGCCGTAGACGTTGTCGCGTCAAAAATCTCAACTCACCGGTCAAGCGTGAGCTCCTCCAGATGATTGAGATCGCAGGCGATGTACTCTAGCGCGTTGTCGGTGACACGCGGGCACCAGCTAAGGTCGAGGCTGCGCAGGCGCGGCAGATTCTCCGCCAGCAGTTCCACCCCCTCGTCTGTCACTTTGCTGCACCCCGACAGCGACAGCACCGTGAGATTCGGCAGAGAGTGCACTGGAACATAGAATTATAACCTTTAGAAAAGGCATTCCATACAATCGTCAGCGCGATAATGTGTCACCCTCGAAATGAGTAAGCTCACTCATCTGAGAGCAGTGTGCCTTAAGACGCGGACTCACAGTCGGACGTGTTTAATGCATTGATTACGTAAAATATGCATTAAAAGCGTAAAATGAGTGAAAGAGAAATTAGTATTTAATATATGCTATAACTGTAAGACAAAAAGGACGACAATATTTTCTCGATACACATTTTGCATGCAAATACATTGCTACAGTTTTGAAGGTGTATGCCATATCCAGTATTGACATCGTTGCACTGGAACAATAAAAACGGAGAGAGGATGGAGATAAATAAAAATAGCAGGTATTTGTTTCTTAAAAAAATTTGTAAGAAACCCGTTTGAGTTTGTCCCCATTTTGGAGTTCAAAAGAACTACACACACACATGAGCTGTCATGTGCAATGCGGAGTGCGTTCTAAAGCGCTCTCTACCTTTAGTACATAATATTTTCTTCTGTTTTGGAAAAAATTACACCCGTTTTGTGACCAACTTGACATGATATATCCCGAAAAGTTTAACAGCTCAATAATTTCTATCCTGAACAATAACAATTAACTCAGCTTTATAAATACTTCCCAAAATTGGCGGGTTTCTTTTTGGTCTTGTTTTAAGTATTTTGCCCATCAAATGAGTATTCTGTATTCTTACCAATATTAACAACGCCGTGATTGGTCAACTCCCAGCAACTGTGTAGACGTAATATGCTAAGCGATGCGCTTTGTTTGGGCGAGAAATATCCGAGTGCAGCGTCAGTGACGTGGTAAGCTTGAAGAGAGAACTCGTATAGAGACGGTAGTAACTGAGCCACTGCACCAACCTAAAAAATTACAACGTGGGTTTAGTATTTACAATTATAATGATAGCATAGAAAAGCATAGAAAAACATTTCAAGAAACAAATCCACTTACAGCCTCATCAGCAATATTAATACAATCTGTAAGCGTGAGTGAAACAATTCGTGGAGTTAGACATGCCCATAAACCTGCTTCTGTTATCTCATTGCACCCCGTTAGTTCGAGTTCGAATAGGACCTAAAACAATAGATTAGGTATTTACAGCTGTGTTAATTGTAAAGCTTCAGTTTTCAAACAAAGAGTAAAGACAAACGACGGTCGCTCTCACCTGCAGATGGTCCAATATTGTCTCGAGGCCTCTGTCGGTCAGAGTGCAACCCTTCAAGCCGATGGCGTGGACGTGGTGAGCCGAAACGGGGAACAGTCTGATGAATTCATTTATGTCGTCGTCGGTAGCGGATAGCAGCACCACACCTCGGATACCCCTCCGCACGACCGAGTTGTAGAACCTCTGCATGCAGCAGCCGGACTCCGTGCGGAGTTCGCGGCAGTCCAGCGCCACCACCAGCCCCGACCACCACCGCGGCGACGAGTATAGCACGTCCCGCCACTTGGTGCACACCTGACCCAGGAAATAAAATGTAAAATAAAAACCTCCTATTCCAAAAATTTTAATCATCCAAATGCCAAAGAACTGAGGGTACAATTCAGTGCATCGCGATCGATCCTCCTCCTCTTCTTCAAGAAATGTCAACTAGCTATTCGACCATGGTTGCGGCTTCAATAAACACACGTGTAGATGAACCTCAGGCCGCGCGCGTGTGTCGCGGGCCTCGGAAGCAATGCCATACATTTTCATACTCTGAATGTCGCGAGCGGCCGACGACAGTCGTAGCGCGGCCGCGATCGATCGCGATGCACGGAATTGTACCTTAAAGAGAGATGAGATGAGAGATGATCAGAAGAAAACTACCGCAGTACCTAGTTGTACTTCTGGAGTGTACTAGATGCTGCTCAAGAACAAGTCATTTAAATTTCACAACAATAACTCAAAATCAGGAAACAATGCAAGTATAAATATAAAAAACAAACCTGAGCCAGATTCCTTCTCTCCGAAGAGTTGAAGTACAGAAAGAACTTCTCGAGGAACCTCTCATCGAGGACGAATTGTGGCCACAGGAGGGGGCGGGGCTGCGGGCGGCGACGGCGGGGGACGCGCGGCGCGGCGGCGGCGGGCCCGCACAGCGCGCTGGCCACGCGCTCCACGACGCCGGGCGAGCGCTTGCGCCCGCGCAGCCCCAGCCCGGTGATGCGGCGCGACAGCTCCGCGGACGCGCGCTCCACTACGCCCTGCGCGGATACTGACGACATCTTGACGCGCACGCGCCGCAGCGTGTCCCCGCGCCCGCTCGAGCCCCCGGGTTCACACCCCGCCACCGCTACTACAATATATCTAAATTCTAAATGTATTGTTTTGGTATATTATTTATATGTAAAATATTATAAAGCAGAGAGTTTGTTTGTTTGTTTGAACGTGATAATCTCAGTAACCATTGGAGGGATTTAAAAAATATTTCACCAATGTATAGCTAAGATGTCAATGTGTTCTATAGACTATGTATATACCACGGGTGGGGGCAACAACTAGTATATATATATATTTTTTTTTATTGAATAACGAGCAAACGGGTCACCTGATGGTAAGCAACTACGGTCGCCCATGGACACTCGCAACATCAGAAGAGCTGCAGGTGCGTTGCCGGGCTTTTAAGAGGGAATACACTTTTTTCTTGAAGGTTTGCAGGTCGTATAGATCCAGAAAAACTGCTGGTGACAGTTCATTCCAGAGTTTTACAGTGCGCGACAGAAAGTTACGCGAAAGTAACTTATTCTATTATATAATATATAATAGAAAAAAATTATGTTTTAATTTAAATGACATTACTAAGAATATATTTTCACAGTTGAAGTAAATAGGAAATATATATACTCAAGTAAATTCTTAAAATATGTAGTTTTCTGTTTGCATAAATTATAAACATGCAGAACTAGCCCAACTCATATTAAAAACAATATTTTGATACAGTGTTTGTCATATTATATTGTGTGTGATATTTCATATTAGTCAGTGACAGTTTGGCAAAAACACCAAACATGCATATTACTTTTGAGGTTTTTAAAGAAAATCCTTTTTTAAAAATAACTGAAACTGTTCCACAGCATCAAAATACTTTGGTCATCGATCAATGGAGTCGAAGAATTTGGTAGTTATTTATTGGGTGCATAATGCATATTGTGCCACCCTGTACATTCAAATTGATGTACAGTTATACAGCTAACAATGTTGGCAAATTATTATATATTTATTTTTCTATTCTAATACTTTCAATGTATATTTACCAATACCCTCTTCTATGTTACATAAAGTAGGTGCTACGCACTTGTACAGGACTGATTGGTTTTTACACTGAGCTAGTTCCCAAGTCAGTTATAGTAGGCATTATATTCCAAGGTGTTAGTTCTTATCAATAGAAAAAAACACTTCTCATTTTCTTTTTCAGGGTGGTATACACACCATCATTACTCCCATACGGGACTCGGGAGTAATGAAGATGAGATTTTTAATTTGTTTATTTAGAGTTAGTTTATAGTTTATAAATACTACTATATTTATTTAAAGTTAATCTAAACTTAAATTATTTAATGCTTAAGCTTAAGCTTAAGCGGCCACCGGCAGCCGCAATAACAATAGAAAATATGATTTGAGTCTCGTTTTTCCACAATTGAAGTATTAACTAAGAGTATGTAAATAAATAGCCTTATTTGCACAGATCTTACTTTTAAACTACAAACATTTCTACATGAAAAAAATAATTTCATAAGATACTTGATGTGGCTCACAAGTCACAGCTTTGTAAAAAATAGTTTACAATACAGCGGAAACCTTACACTTTTCTGTAATAAAGATTATCCTATTTTATATTGTATTTAAATGAAATTTAGTATAATCAGTCAGACAGTTCAGGAAAAACAGACACACTTTTGTGTTTATAACAATATTAAGGAATTTATTATTATAATATGATATATGCCAATCCATACTGAATGAAATTAGAAATATTATAAAGGAAACATAAAATAGTGATTAGAAAATACTCTCTTACAAAATATGAATGCTTATGTTTCATGTTGAATCAATGCACATTTCTTGAATGTTTTTCTTAATTGCAATATTTTGGTATTATTTATTGAATTTTAATTTACTAAGGTCAATTAAATATGTGTTTTATCTAAGCAAAATAACAAGTCCAAAAAATCGATGAAATATTATACGAACCTATAAATAAACGACCGCTCGCAGAGTAACCATAATTTTATATTTATAGTTTTTTTTCGTATTATAACTCACTGCCAACACTTTTTAATTGAATTTTCTATTGTTATTTTACAAAATAATTTATGTCCAGCAAAAGAAAATTAGGAAAACTGAAATTGACTGAAATCTGAAATTGATTGAAATGAATGACGCTGTCAGACTGTCAGACCTCAGACCTGTCAAAAATGGTTGAATTGTCTATGGTTATGAAAAAGAGCACGGGAACCAATGATATTCAACTAAATAGCTTTGAGTTTTTTTATATATTAAGACAATAGTACTACAAAATCCTGAATGGGACGAATCAAACCAAAAAAAATGTCTATGGTTATCAATTTATGGTCACCATTTTGACGTTTTAACTTTTTAAAGCAACATCAAAATATTGACATGATATTTTTTTAAACTGTTTTGAGCCACAAGTCAACGTCAAAAAGACCTTAAATATTGTGAAGATTAGGGGAGTGTCTCCGCTGCCGGCGCCGGTTGCCGCAATGGCTGCCGGCGCCGGTTGCTGAAATGGCTGCCGGCACTGTTTTCCGAACTCCGAAGTTTGCCGAAGTCACGCGATGTTTGCCGAATAGGCTGCCGGGCGCCGGCGCCTATTTGGCAAACATCGCTTGTCTAATTACAGAATAATGGTCAAAAACATCAGTCTTGAGCTAAAGGACTGTATGAAAAGTACAAATAATAAGGTCATAAACAGTCATAAATTGTAAGGATGCATATTTGAATCCTTCGATCGGGGATTCTTGGATATGCTATTGTATTCTATTGTTGGCGCGATCACCGGTGCTCGTATGGGGCTTTAATCTTGATGGATTAATGGTGGTATTGATGATGCTGATAAATTTGATCTGCATAGTAGCATAATTCATAATTATTTATTCACATGAATGCAGTATTAACTAACTTTCACCTTTGGAAGTCGGTAAAGTCAAATATACACACACCGGCAAAATTAGAGGAACATAACAAAATTTTATTATTTTTTTTGAAAATTATTCGCTGTTTTTTATATATTTATTTATATATTAAGTAATTGACGATTAAAAAATAAAATATATAAATTTAGGGCATAAAAACGTGTAAAATAGAAAAAATCTGCAAAAATCAAAAATTAAGAAAAATCGTTGAAATTTCAGTAGTAAGTTTTTAAGTTAAATTCTTTATTTTTACTTAAGAAATGCCATGTTTAAAGCGTGTAATGCCTTCTATGGATCTCAAGAGGGTCTGGATACGCCATACCATGCTTGCATTTTGATTGTCGATCATTTCCTGTGGGATATTCTTGTACTCCTCCAGTAGCGCCAACTCGAGCTTCTGAACACATTTTGGAGCTGGAGTTTTAACTCGTACCGTTCACCATTGATGTGCCACACGTCCTCAATCTGATCCACATCCGTAGACCGTGCAGACCTCTCCACCTGGGCTACGCCAGCATCATTTAGGTAGTAATACCCGATTTTTTTACTCTATGGACGCGCATAAAATTGAAGTTACTGCCTAAAACTATGTAAAAGGCACAAAATGCAGTTCTAGGATGTTTGTGCTATAGCCCTGTACTGTCAAAGTACCATCATTAACAATCATCAGCTCTGTGCGGGCTCCAAATCATATGCGAAGCCTGCATGATATACCACTGTTTCCGTTAAGTTTGATGGTCTATAGCGTTCCTTACGATTTATCCACATTCTTTATCGCCTGTCAACAAAATTTACACAGAGTTTGCTCCCATCACTGTACAGCACACGATTTCACTCACTTGTTAAATTTTGATGTTCACGCGCAAATCTTAGCCTGGCTCTTTGCGGTCCTGTCTCAAGTTTTGGTGCCCTTGCTGGCACTTTTGAGTTCAATTTAACTTTTTTGATTCTTCTTCTTACTGTACAATCACTTACACGTCCATCTCGGACCTGTTCCGACAGGTTTCGTCTCTGCAAAGCAGTTTGAGGTCGATTTCTTAAGGCTTGTACCCTTACAAAACGGTCATCCTGAACCATTGCCACCCGAAATCTGCCTTGTTCTCGTCTCCAAACGTAAGATCCAGTCTCTTTGTAGCGTTGAAAGTTACGATGGACCACGAAAGCCGACACACCTAAGGCCTGACTGACCGAACGGTAGGTGTGACCTTTCTCTATCGTGGTTACAGCTCTAGCTGTCGTAGATGCTGGCAAATCACTAATTTTGTATCTAAGCAATGTGTTGTTCCAAAAACTAAACAATCAAATGAGCTGGCATACCTTGCACCCCGCTAAAAACGCCATTCTTATCAGAAACACTTACAACGTCAATCATCGAAAAACACTTAGTAGGGCATAATTGCAATAAAAATCTGTTAGCTTCCCAGTTGTGTTCAATATTTTATTTCTTAAATGAGCTTAGAAACTATAAAAAAGGATTTCACACAGCCCGACCCACTTGAATTCAAGTTGTGGCCCTTTTTACCTATGTTCCGCTAATTTTGCCGGTGTGTTTATTATTATTAATAATTGAGATTTATTTCTTTCTAAAATTTGTGTATCGGGACTGGAACCTAGCGCTTTACGCATTATCACCGGCTCCCATTTTAAGTGCCAGCGCCGGCAGCTGTTGTTTATATCTCGGCTGCCGGCAGTATACTTACCGCCGGTTCCCATTAGGGCTGGTTTACACGTATTAAGTAGATAAGTTAACTACATTTTAACTTAATTTTAAGTTACTTATTGCGTGTAAGCACAAAATTTAGTAGTAAGTAGCAAGTTAAAATTTAGTTAAGTACTAAACAAGGAAATTTGAATTTTGACTATTTTCTGTTCAGTTGGCAGGCGGGGCTTGTCACTTGACACATTTCCGGCAGGCACTTCAAATTAAGTTAAAATTTAGTTACTACTTATCTACTTAATACGTGTAAACCAGCCATTACTGATATTTTTGGTAGCCGGCGCCGGCAGCGGAGGCACTCCCTGAAGATTTTTTTTTTTTTTTTTTTCTCCCCTTAAACATCTGCAATCGGCTAGTTAGAACCATAATCAGATATTATCTATTATTGGATTGGGTTTTATTTGTCCAAACTCCATTAAGTAAGTCCAAGTTTGCTGTATTGGCCATGTTCGCCCTATCTTTTGTCAATGTCTAGTATGTTCCACTTCTTTAGTCGTGATTTAGTATTAGTAGTAATGAGGGTTCTTGCCAGTGTGTTTATATGGTCCTGTAATCTCTTTTTGTACTCAGTACTGTGTCGTTTAGCTTCCTCTTTTACACTTAAGATGTTTAGATGTTCGTGGATCTCTGTATTGCGTGTGAACCAAGGTGCATTGGTAATGGTCCTTAGGGCCTTGTTCTGAAATCTTTGTAGTATTTCAAGGTTCGAGTTACTTGCTGAGCCCCATAACTCTATTCCATAGGTCCAGATTGGTTTCACAATACTTTTGTACACTAGTATCTTATTGTGTACAGATAGCTGCGATGATCGTCCTATTAGCCAGTTAAGATTGTTTAGCTGCAAATTTGCCTCGGTTTTCTTGGTTTTCAGGTGTGTGGTCCAGGTAAGTCTCCTATCTAGAGTGAAGCCCAAATATTTGACGGTTGTCTTGTGTGGTAGGACATCTCCGTCTAGTGTAACTGGCTTACAGTTTCCTTTACGGAGAGTAAAGGTAACATGGGTAGATTTAGTGCTACTGGCCTTGATGCGCCATTTTTCCATCCATTTTTGTATTTTACCCATGTGACCTTGTAGTATGTCTGAGGCCTTATTTGGGCTTTTATCACTCGCGAGGCAGGCTGTGTCATCTGCATATGTTGCGGTTTCTACGCCATCAGAAGTTGGGAGATCAGCAGTGAATAAGGAGTATAGGACTGGTCCAAGTACAGAGCCCTGGGGTACAGATGCTTCTGTATTATATATTGCTGATAGTTCGTCTTCAAATTTGACTTGGAATTTCCGATCCTGTAGGTAAGATTTTAGGATCATAAAAAGTGTATTAGATAGGATGCTTTTTAATTTAAACAGTAATCCTTTGTGCCATACTTTGTCAAATGCTTGTTGTACAT
The DNA here is from genome assembly GCA_937595015.1 of Polyommatus icarus. Classification (NCBI taxonomy): domain Eukaryota; kingdom Metazoa; phylum Arthropoda; class Insecta; order Lepidoptera; family Lycaenidae; genus Polyommatus; species Polyommatus icarus. The sequence goes on along the minus strand of OW569336.1, from coordinate 7,863,495 downwards.
CCAAGAACACTGCTGAGCAATATTCCTTGTTTTCCAGGGACTGCCTGATTTTATGGACTACCCGATGAACCTGTTCTATTGTGGAATGTCGAGGTCTGAAGCCAAATTGGTGATCTGGAATTGCTTTGTTCTCATTGATTTCAGATTGAAGTCTTGTTAATAACACCTTTTCAAATACTTTCGACAAGATGGGCAAGAGACTTATAGGTCGGTAGGAGTTTGGTTGTGTTGGTGGCTTTCCAGGCTTCGGGGTCATTTTTACTATGGATACCTTCCATATGCTTGGAAAATGAAGGACTCTCATTATACCATTAAATAGTGTTGTTAAAAATATAATGACTTTTCTGGGTAGTTTCTTCAAGATTTCTCCGGTTATCAGGTCATATCCTGGTGCTTTCTTATTTTTTAAGGTCTTAATAGTCCTTTCTACTTCCGCTGGAGTCGTTGGTTTTATAGGAAGGCTTAGTTGTTGGTCACTGTTTATTACTTCGTCAATTTCCTTCTCAAATTCAGCTGCAGAGGACTGATTTGGGGTAAATACACCTTTAAGATATTCTGCAAATGTGTTTGCTTTGTCTATGGGTTTTTGTGCCCATGTACCATCAGGTCGTCTTATTGGCGGAATATGTTCTAAAGGTTTTTTTAGGTTTTTGGTCATTTTCCACAGGGAGTAATTGCCATGTGCTGTGGCAGATAAATTGGTAAGTTTTTTATTGAGTGATTCATCTTCAGCGTCCTTAATTAATTCTCTCAGTTGTCTTGCACATTTGTTTAGAGCAGTCTTGTCTTCCGCCAGTCTGCTGAGATGCCATCTTCGCCTGATCCTCCGTTTTTCTTTTAGTTTAAGTCTAATATTTAAAGGAATATCATTGTTTCGTTTTTTAGTGTTTATTTGAGGAGTAGCTTGCCAGGCAGCTTCCTGTATTTTATTTGTAATATAAAGCGCTGCTTTATCTATGTCTTCGTTTGTTTTTAGTTTAATTTTCAGGTCAATTTCCTTATCTAATATATCTGCAAACTCATCCCAGTTAGTGTGTTTATTACATAAGGTAAGTGGTTGTTCTTTTTCCATAGGGACATTGCTGAATACACCGATGACTGCTGAATGATCCGACGACGTATCTAGACAAGATTCTAGTCTGATGTAGTGTTCTCCTATGCCCTTGGTTATAAAAAAGTCGAGGAGATCAGGAATTTTAGCTGGATCTGTTGGCCAGTAGGAGGGCTCACCCGTTGAGAATGTTTTTAATTTTATAGCATCAATACACTTTTTGAGTTCTCGACCTCTAGTAGTTATCAGCCTAGAGCCCCAATGTTTATGTTTGCTGTTCCAGTCACCTCCGCTGATAAATCTTGTTCCGAGGGTTCTGAAGTATTCAGTGAACATTTCTTGTTTGATGTTATGTCGAGGTGGACAGTAAACTGCACTTATGTTTATGCTACCACCATGTTTCTCTTCAACGGTAACAGTGACAGCTTGTAGGAAGTTTTCCTGATATTTATTTTGTAGGTAATGTTTGATACTGTTTTTGATAACTACTGCAGCTCCAGCATGACATGTTCCATCGGGATGATTTGCAAGGTAAGTATTATATCCTTTAATGGTTAGATTTTTGTTATCATTCATATGCGTTTCAGATAGTAGTACTATGTCTAACTTATTTTCTTTTATAAGCAACTCTAGGTCATGCTTATTTGCTGGCAGACCATTTATGTTCCATATTGCCAGTCTTAAATCATGAAATTTTACTTATTAGCATTGTGATAATATTCATTAAGGTGCTCATGTTTTCTAACAATTTGTCGATTTTTTCTGCTTGCATTAGAATCAGTTTTTCTATGTTACATATGTTCTGAGAGACATTTGATCTATCATCTGTATTCAGACTGTGATGTGCGCGCTGTGACTTCTTTAAGTCATCTGATACTATATTTGTATGTTTTATCTTTTGACTTTTTTTTACTATTTCGCTGTAGCGTGGTTTAGGGTCTAAGTTATTTTCTTTATTGAAGCATTCTTCGATAGGTGTCTTAGGGATGGTTACTTTTATATTATGATTATAATTTAGTAGGTTATCTTGAGCATGTGGTTGTACTTTTTTTGTGATGTTTCTATCTTCCTTTTGTTTAAGTGGAGTTTCTTTATGTCTTTGTTCACTGGAAGAACTAGATTCCTGTCTATGAATAAGCTTTCTCGGTCGTACATTTCCTATTTTTCTTGCTAAGATCTCTTTGTAGACTTCACATCCTTTATAATTGGCTGGATGGTGACCGGTGCATAAGGAACATATAGCTGGCGCATTTCGATCCAGTGTACAAAGTGCGGTTTTGTGGGGGCCGGCGCATTTAACACATCTAAATGGCCGCATGCAGTTATTCTTAGTGTGTCCATACTGTTGACAACGTGTGCACTGTGGGATGCTTCTACTTTTTCTTGGGTCTTCAATTATCACCGGCTGATGGAATATATATTTTATTTGCTTAATTTTTTTGTTGTTTTCGTGTGGCAGCACGTTAACAAAGAACACATTTCCAGGTTCCTTTGTTCCTTTTTTACGTACTGTGACAATTTCTCCGGTTACTTTGTTGCCTGTTTCTTCTATAGCCTGTTTGATTTCATCTATTGGTGTACTATAGTGAAGATTTTTAATTACATAACGCGGGCACCTTTGGTCCTTACGGGTGAATGTATGGCCAATTAGTCCTTTGTTTCTGATGTGTTCAATAATTGTTTTATACTTGTCAATATTTTTTGTGGATAAAATAAGTTGAGATTTGGATACTATTTTGTATGTGTAGTCTCCCTTTTCAGTTACTTCTTCTATTAATTTTGATAGTTGGACCACATCCTCTATTCCATAGAGTATAATGGGTGGGGGCTTTGGAACTTTCTTAGTAATGGTATCGGTCTTGTCTTGATTTGTTGGATCATTGTCTAGTAGTGCAAATCTGTTAGATGTTACAATTTGAGTATTGATTCCTCTACTTTCATCCACAAAGTTCTGATTTGACTTTTTAGTCTTGGGTACAGTTACCGGTTCTTGGGTCTCAGGTGATCTCAGTCTTTTCTGTGATGGTATTCTCTGCCATGGGATATTTGGGTTTGTATCTTGACTTTCTATTTGTGACAGATTGTTCGCTAATGTTCCTTGAGGTGTCCATTGTCGTTCTTTAAATGTACAAGGCGTTTTTTGTTTAGCTTCTTGGAGTGCTTGTTCCTGCTGTGATGCCGAAGACACATCGCTGAATGACGCTGACCGTGGTCTGTTAAACAGGCCAGGGTGAAAAAGTTGTTGGGTCAGTATTTTGTGTGGTTTTGACTTAGTTGTCGAATGGGATAGCAAAATTTTGTCCCCCCCAGAATACGTGGGACTGTCTGATTGCTCAGAGAGGGATTCTCCGGCATGGCCGGTACCCTCCTGGGGTAGTCTCTCTTGTAATCTTGCTTCCATTGTATTATTTTTTGGCTGTTTTTGTTTCAGGGTTTTCTCCCCTAGCTAGGAAATTTAGTTCGGTTATGGCGCCGAATTCTCGCCTTCGCCTTCATACTTAGCTGTTACAATCACGAAGTAGTTGTTATGTGCAGAGTTCGTTTAAGACTGTAACATTGTCCAGGGGGTACGACTCACAGATGTTGTTGTGAGCCCGTCACTATACCGCGGCGGCAGTAGTAGTGACGGCGTGGACGTGTATGATAGACTTGTCGGTTCGCGTTAAGTATTAGTCCAACTCTGCACACTTGGACATACGCTGTAGCTCTTACTCGGCATTTTATAGAGACGTGGCCCCTAGTATGCCACATCCCACCGAGGCTTAACCGACCTCCCCCCCCTATGATATGATATATGCCAATCCATACTGAATGAAATTAGAAATATTATAAAGGAAACATAAAATAGTGATTAGAAAATACTCTCTTACAAAATATGAATGCTTATGTTTCATGTTGAATCAATGCACATTTCTTGAATGTTTTTCTTAATTGCAATATTTTGGTATTATTTATTGAATTTTAATTTACTAAGGTCAATTAAATATGTGTTTTATCTAAGCAAAATAACAAGTCCAAAAAATCGATGAAATATTATACGAACCTATAAATAAACGACCGCTCGCAGAGTAACCATAATTTTATATTTATAGTTTTTTTTCGTATTATAACTCACTGCCAACACTTTTTAATTGAATTTTCTATTGTTATTTTACAAAATAATTTATGTCCAGCAAAAGAAAATTAGGAAAACTGAAATTGACTGAAATCTGAAATTGATTGAAATGAATGACGCTGTCAGACTGTCAGACCTCAGACCTGTCAAAAATGGTTGAATTGTCTATGGTTATGAAAAAGAGCACGGGAACCAATGATATTCAACTAAATAGCTTTGAGTTTTTTTATATATTAAGACAATAGTACTACAAAATCCTGAATGGGACGAATCAAACCAAAAAAAATGTCTATGGTTATCAATTTATGGTCACCATTTTGACGTTTTAACTTTTTAAAGCAACATCAAAATATTGACATGATATTTTTTTAAACTGTTTTGAGCCACAAGTCAACGTCAAAAAGACCTTAAATATTGTGAAGATTAGGGGAGTGTCTCCGCTGCCGGCGCCGGTTGCCGCAATGGCTGCCGGCGCCGGTTGCTGAAATGGCTGCCGGCACTGTTTTCCGAACTCCGAAGTTTGCCGAAGTCACGCGATGTTTGCCGAATAGGCTGCCGGGCGCCGGCGCCTATTTGGCAAACATCGCTTGTCTAATTACAGAATAATGGTCAAAAACATCAGTCTTGAGCTAAAGGACTGTATGAAAAGTACAAATAATAAGGTCATAAACAGTCATAAATTGTAAGGATGCATATTTGAATCCTTCGATCGGGGATTCTTGGATATGCTATTGTATTCTATTGTTGGCGCGATCACCGGTGCTCGTATGGGGCTTTAATCTTGATGGATTAATGGTGGTATTGATGATGCTGATAAATTTGATCTGCATAGTAGCATAATTCATAATTATTTATTCACATGAATGCAGTATTAACTAACTTTCACCTTTGGAAGTCGGTAAAGTCAAATATACACACACCGGCAAAATTAGAGGAACATAACAAAATTTTATTATTTTTTTTGAAAATTATTCGCTGTTTTTTATATATTTATTTATATATTAAGTAATTGACGATTAAAAAATAAAATATATAAATTTAGGGCATAAAAACGTGTAAAATAGAAAAAATCTGCAAAAATCAAAAATTAAGAAAAATCGTTGAAATTTCAGTAGTAAGTTTTTAAGTTAAATTCTTTATTTTTACTTAAGAAATGCCATGTTTAAAGCGTGTAATGCCTTCTATGGATCTCAAGAGGGTCTGGATACGCCATACCATGCTTGCATTTTGATTGTCGATCATTTCCTGTGGGATATTCTTGTACTCCTCCAGTAGCGCCAACTCGAGCTTCTGAACACATTTTGGAGCTGGAGTTTTAACTCGTACCGTTCACCATTGATGTGCCACACGTCCTCAATCTGATCCACATCCGTAGACCGTGCAGACCTCTCCACCTGGGCTACGCCAGCATCATTTAGGTAGTAATACCCGATTTTTTTACTCTATGGACGCGCATAAAATTGAAGTTACTGCCTAAAACTATGTAAAAGGCACAAAATGCAGTTCTAGGATGTTTGTGCTATAGCCCTGTACTGTCAAAGTACCATCATTAACAATCATCAGCTCTGTGCGGGCTCCAAATCATATGCGAAGCCTGCATGATATACCACTGTTTCCGTTAAGTTTGATGGTCTATAGCGTTCCTTACGATTTATCCACATTCTTTATCGCCTGTCAACAAAATTTACACAGAGTTTGCTCCCATCACTGTACAGCACACGATTTCACTCACTTGTTAAATTTTGATGTTCACGCGCAAATCTTAGCCTGGCTCTTTGCGGTCCTGTCTCAAGTTTTGGTGCCCTTGCTGGCACTTTTGAGTTCAATTTAACTTTTTTGATTCTTCTTCTTACTGTACAATCACTTACACGTCCATCTCGGACCTGTTCCGACAGGTTTCGTCTCTGCAAAGCAGTTTGAGGTCGATTTCTTAAGGCTTGTACCCTTACAAAACGGTCATCCTGAACCATTGCCACCCGAAATCTGCCTTGTTCTCGTCTCCAAACGTAAGATCCAGTCTCTTTGTAGCGTTGAAAGTTACGATGGACCACGAAAGCCGACACACCTAAGGCCTGACTGACCGAACGGTAGGTGTGACCTTTCTCTATCGTGGTTACAGCTCTAGCTGTCGTAGATGCTGGCAAATCACTAATTTTGTATCTAAGCAATGTGTTGTTCCAAAAACTAAACAATCAAATGAGCTGGCATACCTTGCACCCCGCTAAAAACGCCATTCTTATCAGAAACACTTACAACGTCAATCATCGAAAAACACTTAGTAGGGCATAATTGCAATAAAAATCTGTTAGCTTCCCAGTTGTGTTCAATATTTTATTTCTTAAATGAGCTTAGAAACTATAAAAAAGGATTTCACACAGCCCGACCCACTTGAATTCAAGTTGTGGCCCTTTTTACCTATGTTCCGCTAATTTTGCCGGTGTGTTTATTATTATTAATAATTGAGATTTATTTCTTTCTAAAATTTGTGTATCGGGACTGGAACCTAGCGCTTTACGCATTATCACCGGCTCCCATTTTAAGTGCCAGCGCCGGCAGCTGTTGTTTATATCTCGGCTGCCGGCAGTATACTTACCGCCGGTTCCCATTAGGGCTGGTTTACACGTATTAAGTAGATAAGTTAACTACATTTTAACTTAATTTTAAGTTACTTATTGCGTGTAAGCACAAAATTTAGTAGTAAGTAGCAAGTTAAAATTTAGTTAAGTACTAAACAAGGAAATTTGAATTTTGACTATTTTCTGTTCAGTTGGCAGACGGGGCTTGTCACTTGACACATTTCCGGCAGGCACTTCAAATTAAGTTAAAATTTAGTTACTACTTATCTACTTAATACGTGTAAACCAGCCATTACTGATATTTTTGGTAGCCGGCGCCGGCAGCGGAGGCACTCCCTGAAGATGAGTGCTATTTTATCTGAAAGTGCAGGTGAATGGTGATTAGTAATCAGGAAAAAGTACGTGTGGACAGTGACTGATTAGTGAATTAGTGAAATTCTTTTAATTTCTCCTCATCACTTGCACTAATCACCTGCACTCGCACTAATCAAAGTGAATACAGGCTATTGTACTCATCTAACAATAAGCGTTCCCTAGCCCATTGCCCGACTTTACTTATTAGTTTGCTGGTGTAAATTAAAATTTCAAATTAATTATATATACCTACATATTATATTTTAAATAACAAATTAAAAATCCAGTTTCTTTGTACGATTTATTGCAATAACACAATCTTACAAAACAACTAGTTTTAACAAAAGAGTGAAAATGTTGGTAACTTTAGATATTGGTTTCATACACGCATTCAATTCAACAATATTTGATACAAAATATGACCATTCCTGAGAAATACAAAAATTCAAGAAGCTGAACGTTATCTGCTGTATGGCAACTACTAAACAAAAATTATTTCTAGACACCTTAAAGTTAACAACCATGACCATGCAGCATATTTCAGTACTGGTGGTTCCACCAACTTGTAAAAAATTGAAATCAGTAGAATAGTCTACGTAAATAATTTTATAAAAAACAACAAAAAGAATAATAAACTGTAAGTTTGTAATTAAAGGTATAATATGATACCTTTATACAAAAACAGAACCAAATGTAATATATTAATTTATGCCAACAAAAATATTTTAATTATAACCTTTATGGCTATAGTTAAAATCTTTGGTTCTTACAATACATTAGCAGATAACATAAAGTAATAATGAAAACAAAAGAAAAATGACTATCATAGCCTATGACTTCTCATTTTTGTTTAGCACCAGAAAATCTGTTACACCATATTACTATATTAAAATTTTACTATTAATACACATTTGTACGATCTGAACATAGGTTTTAAATTTCAACAGATCTAAGAAACTTTAACTGTCGTACCTACTTACAGAAATGTTATTCTTATAACCCCATTGCTAATAGAAATATGCAGCGTATAAATGGCATATAAAAGAGAAATGGGACGTTTATATTCAGCCACTGCCGCTGCTCCTCGCGCTACCGTCAATATTGCCCTGAACACTTCTGCGGCAGTAACGACGCGAGTGAGCGTTAAACACTCAGCACTCTAAAGGTACAATTCCGTGACGTGCATCGCGACAGTCGTAAGCCGCGCGCGGCCGACGACAGTCGGCCGCTCGCGACAATAGTCATTGTATGAAAACATATGGCACCGCTTCCGAGGCCCGCGACAGACGTGCGCGGCCGTGTCTCGAATTTCATACGTGTCTTGACGGCCGCGCGGGGCCTACGACTGTCGTCGGCCGCGCGCGTCTGTCGTAGGCCCCGCGCGACCGTGTCTAAGTTATATGACACAGTCGCGCGCGGCTTACGACAGTCGTCGGCCGCGCGCATCTGTCGCGGGCCTCGGAAGTGGTGCCATACATTTTCATACAATGACTATAATTGTCGTCGGCCGCGCGCGGCTTACGAATTGTACCTTAATACTTGCCGCGTCGGGCAGCGGCATGATGAGTGGCAGCGCGAGTAACTATTTAATTTACATTCTCGCGCTGCCCACTTCCCTGCCCAACAGGGCTGAACATAAACGACGCACAACTATTCGAGGGTCGCTGTCTTTGTCATTTACGCCTCTAATCCACCGACGCTGCAAACTGCGAAACAGCGGCGAACCGATTTACTGTCTCATCCGCCACACGACAACTCGTTATATTGCATCTCGCTCTATTGCTGTTTCACATTGGTTTCGCAGTTCGCAGCGTCGCGTCGGTGGACTAGAGGCGTTGCTACGTAAATATTTTTATTAGAAAGGGAACTAGAACAAGTAGATTAGCTATAAACACAGACTTTTAAAAACGTTAAAAAATTGTGTTTTGAGCAATATCAATCTTACATATTCCAGTAAAGTCAATTCTGTCTACTCTGGTCATTCTATGCAGTTTGCACAATATACAAATCAGTCATTTTTCGAAGTTTAAATGTATTCAACACTTTAACCACTGACAGTGAGATTCGGTCATGTTGAAAAAAAGTTCTGTAATATGTCGCAATTCAATGTTTTTAGTTACAAAAAGATACCAAATACTATTTAATTAAGTCAAACTATTTAAAGGCCATATAAATTCTTTCTCTGAACAGTCGTCTATACTTACAATAAACCAAATCATATTCACATTAAGAAACAATACTTCATTATACCTTTAGTATATTATTGAAAATAAATAGAAGCTTTTAACAGCTAAATACAGATTGAAACAATATTATGAAACTTCGTTGTTACTTCAGTCATCATATAGTTTATTTGGTCCTGAAAAGAAAAATAGTATAGTTAAATAGGTCGAATAATAATTTATTTAAATAGGTAATTAACTAACCTAACAAGATCAAAGTTCTTCTCATAGTAAGTTACTTCAGTGGTACATCACATTTATTAAGGGACAATTTCTTTGATTTTGGTGTCGCAAGCCACAACCAAAATTGTGGCTATATAAATCCTTTTTCGTTTTCGCTTCGTTATAGAATCGCCGATCAAAATGTACGGCATAAGTGTAAGTACTCACATATACGGTTTTGCTCGATCAAGCAATCACGTAGAGTAAAAACCACAGCTCCGGCTTTTGTCCACACATTCAGCATTGCTCGATAGTTTTACTCCAGTTTGAAGGAAATTAGCTACGAATAATAAAAACTACTGTCAAAAAGTTTGTCAAGCCGGTTCGATTCGAGCCTTCAAACTGGCTCGGTGCGAGCCTTCGAGCTGTGAGTTTTGCAGTTCACACGGTGGTTTTTGCTCGATTTCGAGTAAGACTATCGAGTAAAACCGTATGTGAGTACTTAGCATAAGACTAACGAATGCTTATGTCAATACTCAATTCCATACATTTTCATCGGCCATTCTATAACAAAGCGAAAACGAAAACATTTTGGCACACCCCCCTGGACTGGCTTATGGATCAACTTCGATGGTACTCACGTCAGTGGTACGGCTGCAGGTAGGCGGTGGCGCCAGCGAGGTCGCGGCGCAGCCACGCGGCGTTGAGGCGCACCGTCTCGAGCGCCTGTTGGACCGAGCGCTCCGTGCCTGGGGACACGTGCTCCGCGAAGAAAGCCTCCACCTCGCGCGCCATCGCCTCTGACGCGAAGTTCTCCGTGGTGGACTTCACGAGACGCGCCAGGAGGAAACCACCCTGCAACACGTGTTTTTTTTAATATGCGTGAAGGCCGCAAAGGAATTCCGACCGTTGCCCACGTGATTGATGAAATAACTGCATACCTCATATCTATTCATGAACTCTTGCCAATGGCTCTTGAAGAATTCCCAGGCCAAGTCGCGCCCATTCCGGCTGACTGCTACCGACACGATTACAAACACTGTGTCTTGTGCTCGAACTTCATCCTGGAAAAATATTTTTTTCTTGTTACAAAACAAATTAAAACAAAAAGTAAAAACATTTTTTTATTCTCCATACTTTATACCCTATTTTAATAGTTCTGCCAAGGCAACTACTACACAGGTATCACAAATTATGTCTTTGCAAATAATATTTCATAGATTTAACTATATGTTTAGTTAGATATTATTTAAAGTAACACGATTACAATAATTAAAAATACAATACAAAAGATTCGTTATCGGGCGTAACGTATCCGCCACGTCAGGTGGTAAGTAATTATTAATATAATACCTATTTGTAATTATAATACAGGGCAAAAAACCTATTTGTTACAAATAATTATTACGAAGCAAAAAGTTAAATAAAATTATTCATCGTTTTACGACTGTATTCATTAAAAATACATGTTTCCCATGTACTATGTACGTGCAAAAAAAATTCCAAGCGAACCGAATATTATTTGCCTCCGAAAAAAAGCATAATATGTTTTTTTTCCTTGGCATACTTATTTAATAATTAATACTATTACCCTAATTCCCTCGGTGTTCCTTTAATCAAAACCATATTGTAAAATCAAAACAACGGAAATACGAATCCATAACCCGAGAACATTGAAAAATATTTTGCTCTCGGCGGGGTTCGAACGCGTTCCGACTTGGGCATCTCTAATTACTGAGCCATAGGGCCGCGCTAAACACCGGAATGGCAGCGGCGAGGCGAGCAGTTTCAGTGTCATATGATTTTAAACTTTATCTTCATTATTGTAACACATAGTATCGCTTGAGAAGTCTACGGCCGCCCGTGGCCGCTCATGGACGCTGGCGGCGGCGATTTCTCAAGCGATAGTTAGGTTAGGCTCACATAAGAAACTTTATTTTTAAGCCAGATAATATATTATAATACCATCGCAAAAATATATTTTAACGATGAAAGTGGCAGCTGAAAGGGAAGATCTTCCGACCGAGCGAGATAGCATGCTCGGTCAGGCCGAAGCCCATTGACGTTATTTCAGACGTTCAAGTATTAAATATCTTGCCGTTCTCCGAAACTTCGATAGCGCGATGCAGGATTGTGCGGCTAATTGTGGGTACCGCCACAACATATTGCGTGTGAATAACAAAAATCTGTCTTACGACTGTCGTATCTCAAGAGCACTTCCCCTAATGCCAGCACTTCACATAGGCAACCGCGTTGGCAAGCACGCTGGCCCAACCACTGGCCCAATGTGTAGAACCCGTTGGCGCATTGGCGGTAGGTATTTGAACGTTGGCCGGTGCGGTTGCGAGCTTGCCGCGCGGTAGCAGCAAAGGACACTTGTTGCAAGCGTGTGGAATACTCACCAGCGCGTTGGCATGCGCACCGCCAGCGCGTTGGCGAATGCGCTTGCTTATGTGGAGACGGCATAAAGCTTACCGATATAGCGAAGTCCAAGACTCGCTTCAGTAGCACGGGGTCCCTGACAGCGCCTAACGCTCTGCTGATGCGGTCCTTCTCCTCGTGCAGGTCGGCCGCGCGGTACAGCTCCAGGAAGCGATGGAACGTCGCGTCGTCCGCCTCAGCCAGCACCGCCCGGTAGCACGCCGACCGCAGATCCGCGGGCAGAGGGCACACACCGTTAATGTGCTTCTCGAATCTATAAAACAAATATTATGTTACTTTTTGAAATAAATAAATGTTAATTGAGAAAATAAATGTTGGAACGAAGTTCCTTATCGCGCGTTGCGAAAGGGGGCTAGAGTTAGACAGAAAAAAATTAAGACGAAAAGTTGTAACGCACCGCACGCAATCGCACAGCTTTCAACTATAGCAAAAATACTACAGTTGTAAGCCGTGCCGTAGCGCGCGTTTCTCTCTCTGTCTCTATCTCTCTCGCATTGAACAGTGTGGTGTAGCGATGATTTTTTTTTAGTGTATCTATACAGAGGTTTTGTACGTAAAAAATAATAAACTGGAACTTTGTTCCATCCGGGTGTCACTTGACACCTCTCAAGTTTTTATATTACGAGAACTTCTCAAATCTAGAATATATTATATTACGAGATGAGTAATGACCCGTGAACATCGTATCACCTAATTCCTAACTTTTCTCACCACAAACCTCTCTGGACTTTCACGAATATTTCAGTGTAGAAATCTGTCCATATTTTATAATCACACTAATTATTGTGTATACCTACAGTCTACGAATAATACAAAACTAAGGAAGAGTAACTCCGTCAAAAAACATGCTCCAAAATACTTGTCAAAAAAGTGTACCTTAAGTACACATTTCAATACATTTGCAATATTTAGGTCGCCTTGAGCGGTATAAAGGCTGACGTTACATGAAAGTTCATAAGGAACCAAATTTTAAACGGTAATAGTATGGGAGTTACGTTTCCTTAGTTTTTATTATTCGTAGCCTACAGTATAAACATAATATAATAATTATTGTTTATACTGTAGGTATATACAAATCATAAAACTAAACCACTTTGGTGATTCTCGACATATAATATAGTCTTAACATTATTTATCCTATAATAATATAATTAATACTTATTTTTAGCTTACCGACTCTTTGCTTCCTTGATTGTGTCGGGATCTTCAAAACTGATCATTTTGTTGAGTACCAGACTCCTCAGCAGTGTGTCCAAATGGCTCTCTTTCTCGGAAGCGTCCCAGCCTAGGCGTTTGGTCACATTACCAAACAATTTTCGGCCGTAGTTCTTTAAGGGTTTGTCAAGAGCGGTGTGAGAAAACAGAATGCTCAATTTTGACAAACAGTTGGATATTGAAGACCAAACGGTGAAATTGGTTTCATTTGTGAACGCCTCCATAAGCTTGAGGGACTGCAAATAGAAGAGATAATGTTATGAACTATATTAGCAGTATAATAAACAATGTTCTACAAATCAATTAAAAAACTTCTGGGCAAATGATTCTCTAAAAACTGCTGACATAATTTATTGCATCTAGAGTCTAGGTCCTAGGATAATGGCAGTTATAGTCTGCGCGGAACTAGTTGGCCGCGCCTTAGGTAGGAACGGAGGTGAGGAGGTTCCTTGCTGCTCGCAACGCACATGAGATTAGACAGTGACGACCAATCTCAAGATATCGTGAACAATAATATTATTTAATTATTGAAAAGAATAAATAAAAGACAATTGATCAGTTTTATATTCTAAACTATTGACATGGGCTTTTTATTGCTATTGCAATCTCTTGTGCTTTTTGTCTTAACAAGCCAGAACTGTCAAAATCAAGCGCCCCTGCCTCTCCGTCCCACCGCTCACATATCTAAGGCGCGGCCAACTAGTTCCGCGCGGACTAAAATTAGGTAGGCAAAACTCAACGTGAAGCTTGACTAGCATAGAGAAAATAACATATAATACACGGTTGACTAGGTTTCAACGTAACACAAAATATGACACTTCTAATTTTAAAAGGTATGCTACACTACCCTAATATACAAAAAAATATTTATTTATATTCAATTTATACATATTTCACATTCCTAATTTAAACATGTCCTAGGTATGTAAGATTGCAAAATGATAATTTTTTGTACAAATTTTAATACCTCATTGTATTCAATTCATAGGTTTCTTCCACTACGAGATCAATGACCTCAAGTTAATTGTTTTAAAATATTACGAATTAAAAACCTATTATATTGTTACGGATACGGACACGTGGTGCCATCTAGCGTCGGACCAGCGAACTTACCAAGGGAACACAGGCAACGTAAATCCCCTACTCGCTACTAGATGACGCTAGGTGTATGTACCTACGAGTACTTTCTAGAAATATCTCATATTTGTTTACGCATATCGGGTTTATTCTGGGATGTTCCGGAATTTTCTGAGATTCGATCCGGCCCGTATAAATAGTCGCAGACAGTCCGGCCGGCAATTCAGTTTGATCTGAGCTATCTTCGAGGTGACTTCGGAGCGAAAACAAGTGATCAATAGTGAGTGATTGTGATTGTGATAGTGACTCGGCTACGACCTAGGACAGTGATAGTGCTCAGTGATTTGGATCTAGTGCTTAGTGTTTGGACTCAGTGATTAGTGTGAGCTAGTGTTTGTGAATAAAGTCTTCAAGAGAGTCACCAGGTCTTTCTCTCTGAATCCAAAGAACCCTAGCACGTAACAACTGGTGTCGGAAGTGAGATTTGGAGATGCCATTGACTCCGAGAGAGGACTTCAAGGGGAGTGTCAGGACAAGGGCGCAGCGAGCTGCTGCCATTGACTCCGAGAGAGGAGTTGGCGGTGGAGCTGCGGAGGCCACACCCACTGGAGAACAAGCTCCGCCCACTCTGGACATAGCCACGCCCACTGGCTCCGCCCACCAGGCCACGCCCACTCAGGCCACGCCCACTGGCTCCGCCCACTGGGCCCCACCTGCTCAGGCCCCGTCGACTAGCTCCATCCATCCTGTCACGCCCGTAGTTTCTACGGCCCCTCAAATGGCTCAATTGGAAAGCATAATTGAGTTAATTCAGGCTTTGCAGGAGTCACAAGACCGCAAGCTCGGCGCTTTGCAAGAGTCACAAGACCGCAAGCTCGGCGCTTTGCAAGAGTCACAGGACCGTAAGCTCGGCGCTTTGCAAGAGTCACAAGACCGCAAGCTCGGCGCTTTGCAGGAATTTCAGAAGGCTGAAATCAGAGCGATTCGAGAATCACAAGATCAACAAAAAGACCTCCAAGAAAAAGCACTTGGAGCTATAAAGGATGTAAGTGACACGGTGGTTAAGCTCCGAAAAGATGTCGACATAATGGACGAACGAGTTACGGGGTTAGGATTGGATGTGGAAAATGTGAAAACCGGCCTCACTGAACTACAGAAGAAAGTAGTGCGCCTTGAAACCACGGGAGCTGCGGTATCTAGTGGAAACACTATAGTGGTACAGGGACCAAGAGTAAAAGTACCGCCATACGACGGCACTACTTCTTGGAACGCTTACCGTCAGCAATTCCAGACTGTTGCTTCTGCCAACGGATGGACTGATGAACAATGCCTGACCGCTCTCACAGTTGCGCTCAGAGGGCAAGCTTTGTCGGTCCTGGAAGCACATACAGGGAATGGATTCCAAGATTTGATGGAGGCACTGGAATCCAGATATGGGGAGCGACACCTGGAGCACGTGTTCCGCGCTCAACTGCGCGACAGAGTCCAACGCTCAGGAGAGGGACTACAACAATGGGCGTTGGAAATTGAAAAACTGGTCAAGAAGGCACACCCAGGAGCCGATTCCAAGATGATCGACACGAATATTGTACAAGCATTTGTCGACGGAATCAGGGACCTCGAGGTCAGAGCTGCAGTGAGGCTACGTCACCACACCTCGCTAAAGGAAGCATTGGCGCATGCTTTGGAGGTCGAGGCTGTTCGCCGTGACATACGACAGACCCATAAGATCCATGAGGTCTCTGAGGACGTTAAGGAGGTCACGGCTCCCACAAAGAGAAGTTTTGGAGCCATGTGCTACAAGTGCGGTGAGAGGGGTCATCTTCAGCTCAACTGCCCGCAGAAGGAGACCCAGATGGCAAGGATGAAAAGGCTCGAGGAACAAGTAGAGGAGCTGAAGAAGCAAGGAGCTTCGTCCCCTGCCCGGGATCAGGGAAACGAATAAAAGCCAGGACTACGGGGCGAGTACTGGCTGACGCGGAGGAAGCCCCGATAACTGTTATCTCCCAAGCATGCAGCGGGAATAGTCTTGTGATTCAGGGGACTATTAACAGGACGGATTGCAAAATGACTCTAGACACAGGAGCCTCTAGAACGATAGTGAACCCAAATCTGGTAAAAGCCGCAAGGAGACAGAAGAGGAGAATTAACTGTCGGCTTCTTACTGCCTCCGGTCAGCCAATACCCGTCCTGGGAGAAATGTCAGTTACGATTAATGTAGGGGGGTCCTCATACCCTCATGACGTTATCGTGGCTGAGATTATGGATG
The DNA here is from genome assembly GCA_937595015.1 of Polyommatus icarus. NCBI lineage: Eukaryota > Metazoa > Arthropoda > Insecta > Lepidoptera > Lycaenidae > Polyommatus > Polyommatus icarus. The sequence goes on along the minus strand of OW569336.1, from coordinate 7,847,012 downwards.
ATTGCATCTTGGGTTTGGATTTCATGAAGAAGCATAACTGCAGAATTAATGTCGCTGACGGAGTTTTCCAGTGTGGTGAAGAGGAAATTTTCATCCTTGGAGGCGCCTGCGGGAAAGTTGAATGTGTAAAGAAAGTCATTATACCTGGACGTGCGGAAGCTCGGGTGCTGGTGAAACTACCGCCAGCTGGAAAGAAAAAGTCAAACAGATGCGTGTTGATCGAAGACACGCCTACCAAGACATCAGCGCAAAAACTGATGACGGCGAGAACCCTTGTTAGTGGAAGCAGTAACGCTGTGGTCAGGGTTTTGAATCTTGGTGATCGCGAGATCTGCTTGAACAAAGGTGACGTCATTGGAAAGTGCGAGGAAGTTGTCTGGATGAGAAAGTGTAGTTCGATCACAGGCTCAGACTCAGCAAACAGCAGCAACTATGGAATAGTGACTGAGCTACTCGATGACTGCAAGAGTAATCTGACTTATTCGCAGAGCATGAAAGCTAAGAAGTTTTTAGAACGCCACGCGAATATCTTCTCCAGTCAGGAAGGCGACCTTGGAAGAACGTCGATGGTTCAGCACAGGATAGATACCGGAAGCGAGAACCCAATTCGTCAACGAGCAAGACGGATACCCATTGCAAAGGAAAAAGAAGTTGAAGGCCTTTTGGAGGACATGAGAAGGCATAAGATAATTGAACCGTCTGCAAGTCCGTGGTGCTCACCTGTTGTGTTAGTGAAGAAGAAAGATGGCAGCACAAGATTTTGTGTGGACTACAGGCGTCTCAATGATGTCACTAAGAAGGACAGTTATCCATTACCTCGAATCGACGACACTCTGGATACCTTGAGTGGCATGAAATGGTTCTCGACCCTGGACCTGAAATCTGGATACTGGCAGGTGGAAATTCATCCAAAAGACAAGGAGAAGACAGCTTTCTCCACCGGTAAAGGTTTATGGCAGTTTAACGTCATGCCCTTTGGATTGTGTAACGCGCCTGCCACATTTGAGCGACTCATGGAGTGTGTACTGGCAGGCTTAGTTGGAGAGGCTTGCTTAGTCTACTTGGATGACGTCATCATTGTTGGCCGCGACTTCGAGGACCATTTGCGAAACTTAGAACGTGTTTTCGCTAAAATAGAGGGGGCCAAGTTAAAGTTGAATCCGAAAAAGTGTCGTTTGTTCAGGAGTAAGGTCAATTATCTCGGCCATATTATCTCCAGTGATGGAATCCAGACGGACCCGGAGAAACTGGAAGCAGTTCAAAATTGGCCAACCCCTAAAAACAAAACCGAAGTGCGGGCATTTCTCGGCCTATGCTCCTACTACAGGCGTTTTGTTAAGGGATTCTCAGAGATAGCCAAGCCATTACATCGGCTGACAGAAGATAAACGACAGTTTATTTGGGACGAGACTTCGGAAGATTCTTTTCAGAAACTGAAGCAACATCTGTGTGAAACACCAATCCTGGGGTATCCACAACCTGAAGGTCAGTTTATAGTCGACACGGACGCAAGCAACACGGCCATTGGAGGGGTGTTATCTCAAAAACAGGGTGAAAGAGAAGTTGTAATTGCATATTTCAGCAAGTCTTTATCCAAGCCAGAGAGAAACTACTGTGTGACAAGAAGAGAACTCTTGGCTGTTGTAAAGACGCTACAACATTTCAGCAAATATCTCATCGGCAGACAGTTTTTACTGCGAACTGATCACGCAGCCTTGAAGTGGCTACTGCAATTCAAGAACCCAGAAGGTCAAGTAGCACGATGGATTGAACAGCTCCAGGAGTACGACTTCAAGACCGAACACCGCAGCGGAAAGTCGCATGGGAATGCTGACGCACTTTCACGAAGGCCGTGTTCAGAAGACTGCAAACACTGTGTTAAGCAGGAATCTAATGAAGTAACATTAAAGTTAACGAAAACAAGTCCTTTGGGTCCATGGGAGAATGATGCTATGAGGGAGGCTCAAGAAAGAGATGACGACCTTCGGCACATCATCACATGGAAGAAACGGGGTGACGTAAAACCAATCTGGAGTGAGGTTGCACCCACTGGCGCTGCCACTAAGGCGTACTGGGCGCAATGGGACAGTCTGATACTTCAAAATGGAATACTTTACCGGAAATGGGAGAAGACTAACGGCAGAGAGTTCCATCTTCAGATAGTTGTCCCAAGGACGAGAGTACCAGATGTTCTCCGTAAAATACACGATGGCGTATCAGGAGGTCATCTAGGTGTCAAGAGGACGTTAACAAAAGTGCGAGAACGATTCTACTGGTTGCATTGTCGAGATGATGTGCAGGATTGGTGCCGCAAATGTACTACTTGCGCTGCAGTGAAGGGACCACAGACAAGGAGCCGTGGGAACCTGCGCTTGTATAACGTTGGCGCACCGTGGGAACGAATTGCAGTTGACGTAGCTGGGCCATTTCCTGTAACGGAATCGGGAAACAAGTATTTTATGGTGGTCATGGATTACTTCACAAAATGGCCCGAAGTGTTCGCCATACCAAATCAGGAAGCTACAACAGTTGCTTCTAAGCTAGTCGAAGAAGTGATATCTCGCTTTGGTGTGCCTCTAGAAATCCATTCCGATCAGGGCAGGAATTTCGAATCGCAGGTCTTCCAGGAAGTATGCAGAATTTTGGGAATGCATAAGACGAGGACCACCGCGTACCATCCACAGTCTGATGGAATGGTTGAGAGATTTAACCAGACCCTTGAGAGGCATTTGGCGAAATTGGTAGATGACAAACAAAAGGATTGGGACAAGTATATACCGCTCTTCCTTCTGTCGTACCGTACCGCCGAGCATGAGGGCATAAAGGCTACCCCGGCGTATGTCAATTACGGTAGAGAACTACGAGTACCAGTAGACCTCTTGACAGGAGGGTCACCGGAGGAACCAAAGACCGTACCAGACTATGTCTGCGATTTAAGGGAAAAGATGCGCTATATACACGCCACGGTTCGGGAAAATGGGTTACAGTCAAGTGAGAAGATGAAGACCAGATACGACCGGAAAGCGAACACGAGCGGCTTCGAAGAAGGGTCACTGGTGTGGCTGCATAACCCAACTCGCCGAAAAGGGAAATCTCCAAAGTTACAGACCAAGTGGGACGGCCCATACAAAGTGGTTACCCGATTGAATGACGTGACTTACAGGATCCAAAAGCAACCAAGAGGGACATTCAAAGTGGTACACATAGACCGTCTGGCGCGTTACCATGGCAGTAACAACGATGCTCGGGACGAGCATCTCTAAGAGGGGAGTAGTGTTACGGATACGGACACGTGGTGCCATCTAGCGTCGGACCAGCGAACTTACCAAGGGAACACAGGCAACGTAAATCCCCTACTCGCTACTAGATGACGCTAGGTGTATGTACCTACGAGTACTTTCTAGAAATATCTCATATTTGTTTACGCATATCGGGTTTATTCTGGGATGTTCCGGAATTTTCTGAGATTCGATCCGGCCCGTATAAATAGTCGCAGACAGTCCGGCCGGCAATTCAGTTTGATCTGAGCTATCTTCGAGGTGACTTCGGAGCGAAAACAAGTGATCAATAGTGAGTGATTGTGATTGTGATAGTGACTCGGCTACGACCTAGGACAGTGATAGTGCTCAGTGATTTGGATCTAGTGCTTAGTGTTTGGACTCAGTGATTAGTGTGAGCTAGTGTTTGTGAATAAAGTCTTCAAGAGAGTCACCAGGTCTTTCTCTCTGAATCCAAAGAACCCTAGCACGTAACAATATTATCAGTTATCAACTTATCACCAACCAAAAGCTAACACAACTATGTATTTATATAATTACTAGCTGTCCCGGCAAACGTTTCTTTGCCATATTATAAAGTATATCGCCCGTATTATTTTATTGAAGTGACTAAATAAAGTATGTCACCATGGCAACGTCCATCGCTATCATGGTCGTCGTTTTTCTCGAGTTGTAATAATTGACTATTATTTATTCAACAAATGCACTTATCAATATAATAAATACCGAGTAGCCGATTCTCAGATCTACTGAATATGCATATAAAATTTGGTAAAAATCAGTAAAGCCGTTTCGGAGGAGTACGTGGACTAACATTGTGACACGAGAATTTTATATATAAGATACATTACAACCGCAGCACCTATTAAAAGGGTTAGTTAATAATTAATACTTGAAGGTTTTTTTGATGTGTCAAACAAGATCCCGCTAATAGGTTATGTTCATTACATCCATAATATCTTTCTAAGCCATCCAATGATATAAAAATCTACTTTAAAAATATTTTAAGAGACCACGTCTCGTTATAAGGCGCGGTTAGAGCCTGTCCACACGGGCGTTTGGTCACAATTCACATTACCAGCGTAATGCGTATATTATAACGTTGCGTCATCGCAGCGTTATTACGAAGCAGTCTTAACGTCAACACCCCCTCCTGCTTCGTCTCGGAGGCTGCTGTCCGTCATGTGTGCGTTGCGCGCTGCTGTCACGACGCAGCACGCCGTGTAAACACCTTGGTTATTTGTATGTAAAACAACGCAATGGCAGCGTTGCGTCGACGCAACGCGCCGCGTGGACTGGCTCTTAGTCAGGCATTAATGTAAGTTACCTCTGCGGTATTGGTGTGTCCGGCCTGCACGAGCGCGAAGCAGTCGTCTAGCAGACCGAGCCGGTCGAGTGGCGGCAGGGATCCGTCTCGTACCGCCCGCACTAGCTGCTCCAGCATGCCACCCGGGTACCGCGTGCGGTAGTATCCCACCTGGAGAGTGTTTACGTATACAAGAATCATGATACGACAAACAAGTATTTTTTGGAACTAAGTACCTTATCGCGGGTAGCGAAAGGGGTCTAGACAGAAAAAGTTACGACTAAAAGTTACAACTGGAAACCATGCGGTAGGGCGTGCTTCTCTCTCTCTGTCTCTCTGTGTCTTTCTCTCTCTCTCTCTCTCTCTCGCATTGTGATGTAGCGACGATTTTTTTTGAGTGTATACAGGTTTTTTGTATGTATGTATAAGAAATATTTTTTTCGAGGTATACAGGTTTGTATACAGGTTTTTTTTACATAAGAAATAATAAACTGGAATTTTCGTTCGTGAAATTCGTTCCATCCGGGTGTCCCTTGCCATCTCTCAATTTTTTTTTTAATATTGCCACAACAATGCATTTTTTACATAAGAAATAATGAACTGGAATTTTCGTTCGTGAAATTCGTTCCATCCGGGTGTCCCTTGCCACCTCTCAATTTTTTTAATCTTGCCACAACAATGCAACAGATTGATAGCAGTTTTACAATGTTACCATCACGCATTGGACATACAAATTATATCAGTTATTCTTGTATGAAAGAACACCTGAAAGCTGTTAGTGGCTTAGTTTTTGCATGTTATACCCCTCTCCCCCCACTAATAAAAAATTTACTCGACTGTTCAAAAATAGAGTATGGTATAGAAAAAAAAATATTGTTATCAGTGAGGACTGAGGATGAAGAACTTCTAATACTAATACTTACAGTTCCAGGATTGAGTTTCACCCAAGAATCTTCGGATACATTCTCTAAAACCACTTCCTGTGTTTTCTTTTCTAAAACAATTGATAAAGCTACCTGGAACAAATAACAGAAATTGGTAAACCCAAATTTAAAATCTACATACAATTACATACTAATCAACTGAGTCATATTTAACCTGAATAATCTTTTGTACGAAAATCATTAAGCGGACAATTAGTTTAAATACGATTGAACTTTAGCATTTATTATTTTTATTAGAAGATTGGCCTTTATTTAGCTTTAGGTAAACTTGTTTAATTATTTCCATGAGACGGATTTTCCTACTAACTTGATTAGTTTAACATTTACGCCGTGTTCAAACCAAACTGACTGTCAGCCGCCGAATGTGAGCAGGCTCACTGTGAACCCGAAACACGAACACGAACGAGTGTCAACGTGAAAATACGGAAATTATAGAAACGGTATCGAATGTCGAATAACGTATTGTCGGTTAGGTGTGAACGAAAATATGAATATGTATGGAAACAGTAATCAACTCAATGATATAATATATAAAAAACTCAAAGCAGATATGTTACTACCGCGCGCGTTGTGAAGCTTCAAATAGGCTCGTTTTTTATTTAGTCTGTCTCTTTTATGTAAATGGCATTTCGTATCTTTTGTTTCATTTGTCTGTCTTTGTCAATGTTGTTCGGAAGAAATTTAAGCCGGAAAATAGTATGAACGTAACAGATCTGTATAAGTAGAATATTATTGAATCAACTGCGTAACATTCGCTCACAATCAGCGGCTGACAGTCATTTTGCTCTGAACACAGCTATCTCATTTTTAAAGGATATAAGCAAATTGCTTTTAGAGTAAATAGTAATAAACTAATAACCAATAAGATACATTTCGTTATTGGATACAAAGAAAATTTATTAGTTCAAATTCGACAAGCTGTATAGGACCTAGAGAAAAAAAATCATGCCGTTTAAATAACCATGACTATTATCTTTTTAACTTCCTATCTACTTTCCTGTTTTTTAGAACATTTATCCTTACGACATTGTAACATTAGTATCAGCTGTATTGATTTTTGATAACACTATCAGTTAGATAAGGCGTACTTCAAATGTGTGTCAATATTACAATTGATATTTTCATTACATATTTATATCAATAAACAAAACCTTGAAAATGACATTGAAAATGATTGCAATAATCACAGATTGCAAAATCAAGTTCATTCATACAAGGCCTCTTGACTTCCTTATTTTTTATCAGTTAGATCAGGGGTTCCCAATCTTTATTTATCACTGGCGACATCTTCATATTTATCATGAATATAGTTGGGTTTAGCAGGTAAATGATAATTAACAAAATATTTAATCATCTACCTTCTTTACATAATTAATATTATAATTTAATTTTATAATATTTGTGATTTCAAATAATGATGGAGGATCGACTCTTGCCTTTCCACGGCGCACACTTTGGAAACCTGTGAGTTAGATAATACTTTTAAAAATGCGACTCACTTTTGAGGGATTTTCTTGTGTGGAAATAGTGACGGGCACCATCCATAGGATGTCTCCTCCTTTACTGCCATCAGCACAGAACTTTTGCTGTGTCAAAGTCAGCACACGATTTGCACCTTCTTGCTTAGAGGACACCTAAAATATCAAATATCTCTTAAAGAATAATATGAGTTAAAGCTGAAATTTTGCATACATGTATATAAGTTTGTTACTTCTTCATGCAAAAACTCTGGAACAAAATTTGAACAAATTAGATATGGTACCAGTTTAGTCTTAATAGGACACACAGGCTTATTTTTTTCTGAAAAAGTATAATCCTCTGCATGGGGTTTAGCTAGCTGCTAGTCTACAAAAGCTGTTACTACAATTACGATCTCATGATACACATGGTAATAGACGTAATGAAAAAATGATCTTGGAATTGATGTGGAGCAAAGAGCAAATATAAATTGTGCTAGATTGTGTGATTCATGTGACCTAGTAAGTCTAAAATGGCACTCCAATGTTATGTGCCTTACATTGATAGATGATATTTTGATTGTAACACTATTTACTGCACAACACATGTAATGATAAAACTGGATAGTTTGGTCACAGCTGATTAAGCTCGCTAATGTATTTATATAATTACTATCAACAGCAAGCATGTGATAAAAAGCTAGAATAATTTACACAATAAACTTAATAACATGCATATTTGAGCAGCTATACCTAACATGCGGCCCGCCGGGACTTTATCAGCGGCCCGCGTAAATTGCCAATTTTGAAAAACGTTTTTTTTTTACCCCTAAATAATTTTGGTAGCACCCCTGACACCAAGACTTGGGGCCGCGCCAGACCGGAATGGCAGCGGCGCAGCGAGCACTTTCAGTGTCATGTGATTTTGAACTTTATCTTCATTATACATAGTATCGTCTCAGTCTACGGCCGCCCGTGGCCGCTCGTGGCCGATGGCGGCCGTCGGCGGCCGCGATTTCTCAAGCGATATTAATATACGTATTACAATAATGAAAATAAAGTTTAAAATCATATGACACTAAAAGTGCTCGCCGCGCTGCTGCCATTGCCATTCTGGTATGGCGCGGCCCTAAAACATTTTTGTGGCCTGTATGAAAAAAGGTTCAGTACCACACCACTGTATTAGAGTTATCATAATGATTAATTTTTTAACCGACTTCCAAAAAACGAGGAGGTTATATGTTCGGCTGTGGATATATTTTTTTTTATTTTTTTATTTTTTTTATTTTTGTATGTTCAACGATTACTCCGCCGTTTGTGAACCGATTTTCGAGATTTTTGTTTTGTTGTATTTGGTTTTACTCCAATTTGGTACCATGTTCACAAAAGTGGTGACCTGATGATGGGATCCAGGAGTAATCGAGGGAACTCCTCGAAATTTATATGGAAACATATGGTGATTTTGGTTTTATGTGAAGTGTACTAAGAATATGCTACCAAAAAGTCAAATATTGGGTCAAGGTATACCATGGTTTCGAAGATGCTGAGAGAACTCCTGACTCCTTATAGATACACGTTTGGGAGTTTCGGCGTTGTTTTAAGAACAGAAAGCATATGCTACTATGCAATTCATATTCATCATCATAATCATCATCATCATCATCATCGTCTTCATCATTACCACGTCGTGTTAAGGTCACCATTGTCTCATGGCACAGAATAGATAATAGTACAAGGCATAGGTGTGGATATACTAATAATAATAATAATTTTATACTGTATAACAACACTTTGTTTAAATATACACGGCGGTCAGCGCCGCGGAGGCGACGGTATCCGTTAGACGACAGATCGAATATACTTTACTACTTTATATAGGTACAGATCGAATACTTTACTAACTACTTTATAAAATTTTAATAGACAAAATATAGAATTAAAATAAAGTTATTTTAAAAAGAGCATTTAAACAAAACAAAGTCAATAAGTGTCTTTTTAATTAATTATACTTATTAATCAATAGATGGCGCACTAAGTATCGATTTGAAAGGATTTGAAATTGAATTCTTGATTACAAGAACAGCTGTCAATAATTATGATAATATTATATTATATTACTAGCTGTCCCGGCAAACGTTGTTTTGCCATATAAATAATTTTTGGTATGAAAAATAGATGTTGGCCGATTCTCAGACCTACTCAATATGCTCACATAATTTCATGAGAATCGGTCAAGCCGTTTCCGAGGAGTATGGCAACGAAAACTGTGACACGAGAATTTTATATATTAGATGAGTAGCTACGCTACATCCTATGCAAGTTTATACAATTTTTTATCTGATAGATCCTTCGATCGTGGAAAAACGAGACACAATAGCCTTTCTATTGTTATCGCAATCGCCGGTGACCGCTTTGGGTTTGAAGTATTAAAATAGTTAAATTACTTAGCACAATATGTTCACTTCACTGGTAATATATTATTTTGTAAGTGTGAACTGTGACTCTTAACAAATTGTAATAAGATACGTAAAATATACGCGAAGGTTTACCTACTAGTGTAACTAAAAAGAGTGAAATTATTATTATTTTTAACAAAAAATTAAAACCGACTTCCAAGGTAAAAACAATATTAACATTAATATGAACTAAAAAGTATTAAATAATTTTTGCTATCTAATAGTGCCTTTTCCGAATTCGGCTAAACCTCAACTATTTCTGTACTCAATCTTCATAATTTTGAAGTCGGTGCCAGTTCCAAAAGTTTCAAATATTCTGTCAGAGGACTGAAGATTCAGCTATCTGGTACCGACTTCAAAATAATGAAGATTGAGTACAGAAATAGTTGAGGTTTAGCCGAATTCGGAAAAAGGCACTATTAGATAGCAAAAATTATTTAATACTTTTTAGTTCATATTAATGTTAATATTGTTTTTCCCTTGGAAGTCGGTTTTAATTTTTTGTTAAAAATAATAATTGGAATAAAACTTTTTGTTCTATTTTCAAAATTACCTCAACCATGGGGAAGCCCATTTGCTTGGTCCATGTGGACATCACTTCTCCTACTGGTTTCTTGGAGGCTTCCTCCAAGGCTGCCCATAAATCTTCAGTAAATGTATTTTTGTACTGAAATTAAAAAAAAAATTAAGTGTTTTAACTTCCATAAAAATTTTCAAATACAAGGGATCAAACATGCTGTTTCACAAATACTGAAAATAATTACCTGATGTCTTGTTAGATATATGTTCATGCCTTTACGGAAATCATCATCTCCGATATATCTATGCAACATGCGGATTACTGACGCACCCTTATTGTATGAGATGTCATCAAATATTTCATCAATTTCAGATGGATGACCGACAGGTACTTCAATCGGATGTGAGTTTTTCAAACAGTCTAATTCTAAGGCTCTGTAAATATATTTTGGCTTAGAATCTAAAACGTCTTATGGAAAATTAATCAAACATGCTCAAGTGACAAAAAAAAAGGTTTTTATGTACATAATATTTGTACTGAATATTTGATTGGATGTGTGTAGATTTGTAGATTAACAAAATACAATAGTGACTATGATTTCTTAATAACTTTACTAATTACAGTGTAAACTCTATATAACGTCACTGAAAGGACCGTGCATTTTATGACATTATATAGAGTGGCCGTTAAATAGAGAGGAGGAAAATCAATACTTTTTTGTCAATATACAGTGATTTTCTTTTACTAACCATATTTGCAGTTTGAAAGTTTATGTTCAACTGAGAATATGATAACAAATAGATAATAATCCATGACTCCTTATTAGTTAGGGTCTAAAACAGCCTACACGTGCAATCATACTCAATTTGTAAACAAAAGAACGAATTTCTTAGAAAGTTCTGTTTGCATGATGCCGAAAGTCGAGTTTATTGGGGGCTAGGATAACAATGAGACAAAAAAATGTACACAGCAGCTGTGCAGTTTTTACTAATTTTAGTAATTTAAAAGGTACTTTTTACTGTTCAATCGTTGTGATGCTGTTGTTATAGAGAGTGGGTGTGGTGCTATGTAGAGTGTATCATTGTATGGTAGACAAACTAAACCAACCAAAGTCCAATGATTTCGACGCTTTAGAGAGTTTGTTGTTAAATAGAGTGACGTTACATGGAGTTTACACTGTATTTTTAATTTGTGTAACTTGTGTATAAATTTCACTTGTTTCTTTCAAGTTACATTGTAATGTTTTCAAATCTATTTCATATATTGTATACAAGGTTATACGGTAAAAGTATACTTCTATATCATTTACTTTTAGATTAAACTATTTATTTATGACTATTGCATTCAGTCTTCTCTGAGATAAGATAAAATAGAACAAATATATTTTTGTAATATTATGTACCATGTAAATCTTCTTAACAACTATAGTTAGAAATGAAGCAAACTTAATATTCAAATTACCTGATATAGGTTTCTGTTACAAACTGTGTCCAAATATCATATTCAGGGAACAAATGGTTGACACAGAGGAACTCAACAAATGAGGCGTAACCTTCATTCAACCACAAGTGTGTCCACCATTCCATGGTCACTAGATTACCAAACCATTGGTGGGCCAGCTCATGTCCCACAACTAGTGCTATCCACTGCCTGCGAACTGCAGATGTATGCTCGTCATCCACGAGCAGGCAGGTTTCTCTGTATGTAACCAGACCCCAGTTTTCCATAGCACCAGGAGCAAAATCGGCAATAGCAATTAAATCTATTTTAGGCAAAGGATAAGCTATGTCAAAATATTCTTTGTAGTATGGCAATACTTTCGCTGCTACCTCGAGTGCAAAGAGTCCCTGTTTGCTCTTGCCGACTGGAGTGTAAACCCTCACTAGAACACCATCCTTCGAAGTCTTCTCCACATAATCATATTCTCCAACCACAACCGCTACGAGGTACGTCGACATGATGGGAGTGGTGTCAAAGTGCATAACTTTTCTATCTCCATCGATCTTCTCCTCTCTCAAAGGCATATTGGAAAGAGCTACTCTATCGGCGGGCACTTCGAGGGTAATATCGAACGTAGCTTTAATGGCAGGCTCATCCCAACACGGGAAACATCTCCTAGCATCTGTAGCCTCAAACTGGGTGACCGCCGCGTAGCGCTCTTCGCCACCCTGCGTGAGATATTTGCTGCGGTATAACCCCTTCATTTTGTCGTTTATTTCGCCAGTGAATTCGCAGAGCAAAAACGCGTCACCGACGGGTAAAGGTTTATCGAACGTGATGACCGCAGTCTCCTCTTCGGGCGTAAGCCGCACTTCCGTGGGATCCAGCACATTCTCACCTAATTGCAATTTAACGTTCGTGAGCTCGAGATCTAAGCTGTTGAGCACGATTTCTTTGGTGGGACTATTAATCTGAAAGTGTAGACGTTAGACGTATAAAATGAAAAGATTTGTGCAATACACATGACGAAATTATAACTTACCGATACTTTCACTCTCGTTTTTCCTGTAAATGAAAATTTCTCGAGATTCGGCACTAAACGCAACTCGTAATGTTTTGGTACAACGTTGTTGGGGAGTCGACGAAACGGTTTGTTTTCTGGCATTGTCACTTTTTCTTTCACTCCGGAGAATGTGGAACGCACGACCGAGATGTACCGTAATGACCGACTGACAGAGTGAACTCCAGCCGCACCCGCACCGCTAGCACGAGCCCCCCGCGCGCGCCTTGACTCCCACTCCGGATAACGGTGCTCGCTACGTAACAACTTGTAATGGCGATTCAAATTACGGTTGCTACAGTAATTTTGAAATCGAAATGCAAATAATTTATTCACACCACGTAGCAGCTGCAGCGTCATGGAATGTGACTAAAATCAAATGACGTTTAAAGTGAAAGTGTCAATTTCATTGTCTATTTTGACGTGAGAGTATTTTCATCACATGCAATTTGCGGTACAAAATATTAATTTGCGGTAGGATTTGTTACGTAGTATACAGTTTACATCCTCTTTGGTAGGATTGACGAATGGCGATACGAAATGCGACAGGCGACTTGCTACTTGCTAGTTGCTTGCACGACTAAGCTTTCCTATATAAAAAGGTACTCTGTTGACTGAGCTTTCCACATTTAAGAGTGTTTTCACACTATCCGATCCTATATCGGTGTCGGATCGCCGTCCGTAAAGTAGTAAGAGTAAAGCTGTTATAGTAAGAGTATCGATATTAGATATCGGGCTGGAGCCTGGACAATATGAAAGACAGGTACCTGGTACATGTTTACATTTTACTTACCCCGATATATTGGATCAGCGTCCGACACCGATATCGGATCGGATAGTATGAAAACACCCTAACGATACGATATCGTATAGTCCGTCAAGACTCAAGAAAGTGAAGAAATCAAAAAGTGGCAACATCGTAGTGTCATCCCTTTCAAATCAATCTAAGAAAAAAGGGATGACACAGGACACTAGTATGATGTTGCCACTTTTTAATTTCTTCACTTTCTTGACGGACTATTTTAATATAAATCACAGCACTATTCTCAAATCGCAACGAACTGTCGCCAGCAGTATTTCCGGACCTATACGACCTAGTAGCCTAATCGCTTAGAGCGCTTTCCCACGAGACACGACAAAATGCAGTGACGATTCCGTGCGCCATACATTTATATGTACTGTTTTCACACGGAACGACACCGCACAGCACGACACACGATTTTGAGACGACAATCCACTATGTCGTCACGTTTTTTAGCACAGATAAAAAAATTACAAAGATGTTATGAAAGTTGTCTGTGGATCATTTGAGGCAGCTAAAATGAGGAATTTTCTTAGCTTTTTAATTTGATTGTCAAACAGCTTCCATTTTAGTAACTAGATGGCGTATGGGTAGACAACTATCGGTAATACCAGGGAATACCATCAATAATTGCTACATAACTGGGCAAAAGCATGTAAAACTTGATACATTTCCCAATGAATAGGATAATAAAGTTATAATAACGATGTTTTATTTAAAACTCACGGAAGAAATAGCCCTATTTACCGTTGTTCACACCAAATGTCACAGGAATTATACATTTTGGTTTTGACAACATCTTACCTGCACTTGTGCAAGATAACAAATATTTAGTGGCTAATATTTTACCAATAATGAACATCAAAAACCCAAATAACACAATTTGGGGAAAAATAATAAAAACCACACCGACAATAAAAAGTAGAAGTAGAAAACTCTTTCAGTTATCATGTTTTCAGTTTGACAAGTGCAAGCGTGTTCCTTAAGCTGTTACCAGTATACTGGTCTAATTGCTTAGGCCAATGATCGCTTAGGAGTATGATATTTTGATTGATATTACACTTGACAGTACACTGATATTTTTTAGAAACACGACCAACATGTAGTCAGTAATGCCAACCTGCAGATAATTCAAATCGGTGGGGAACCAATAGAAAATTAGTGAGTGTCTACCGTCGCGCTGTCTGGTGGAGATGATAAAAAGGAAACAACCCATTACTGCTATAAATTATAATACAATATGCCCTGCGTACCACTTGACGTTAAAAAGGATCGAACTATCTTTTAAAATTATACTGTACAAAAGCCAACAATAGATGACATAATATTTATAAGTACTAATGGCTGGTTTACACGTACTAAGTTGATAAGTAGTTAACTTAATTTTAAATTTATAATTGTAAACACAAAATTTAGTAGCCAATAGCAAGTTAAAATTTAGTTAAGTAAGTATACGGTCATATTAAGTTAAAATTTAGTTGACCATTTATCTACTTAACACATGTAAACCAGCCATAAGTGAATGCGGTGTCGTCACAGAAATCGTCATTCGTGTGAAAACGTTCAAACGACAGACTGTGTGACGTCTGTCGTGCAATTTATATTTGTCTATGAATCGTGTCGTGTCGTGTCTCGTGTGAAAACGCCGTTAGGCCAATGATCGCTTAGCTTTAAGATTTTTTTATTTATGTCATACTTGACAGTACACTGATATTCTTTAGAAACACAACCAATATTTATTTATTTATTTATTTATTTATTAAGTTAATTACAACGGGTTGCCCCAATTACAATAATTAACTACAATCTTGACTTAAAATTAAAACTTAAAATTAATTATGACAATGTTAGAATACATACACAAATTAAATTAAATAGTAATAGAAGAAACCCTTTCGTACTTATTTTCACAAAATCTAACACATGCTCTCTTCACATCTATCCACTTATGAACAAATACATCACATTCAGGATTGGCCGTCAGAAGGGCGTTGAGCAAGTTTAGTGCTCGGTACAGCGGGGACTCAGCTCTCGCGACAGTCCGACATGACGGCAGTGCGAATAATTTAGGCCGACGGTTAGAACGGTGCTTTAGATAGTTGTCAGGCACATACAAGCGGCAAATCAAGGCATGGAGTTCAGGGCAATCGATTATATTGCGAAGGATTTTTAAGGCAACCAATATTAGGTCTACGCCTCGTCGGACCTCTAAAGATTGGTAACCTAAGGTGCCCAAGAGATAGTCTGTTGGGTACATGTAAGGGTAGTATCCGTACACTTTCTTAAATAAAAATCTGAGAAACGCCTTTTGGATTTTTTCCAGCATCAGAATTGATGTAGCTGTGTAAGGAGCCCAGACACATTGTATAGCAGTTTTATAACGGCAGGATTTTTAAAATCCTTAACGCTCCGAAGCACAAAACCAAGACGTTTGAAGCTGTCTTGAGCTGTCGCATATATGTCGTCGCATATATAATATATAGTAAGAAATATAATTTCAGATCCGGTGGGGAACCAATAGAAAATCTAGAAGTGTCTACCGTCGCGCCGTCTGGTGGAGATGATAAAAAGAAAACAACCCATTAAAATACGGCAACCCTAAATTTGTCAGGAACAACACTGGTATCCCTTATGTAGTCTGTGCCCAAAGAGGATGTAAACTGTATACTACGTAACAAGAGGTCGGACTTAGAAGAAAAAAAATAAACATTCGTTATTTTTTTAATTTGAAACTAAACGAAAAAATTTTAAGTGCAAAACCTTTCACTCTAAACATACCAAAAATTAAAAAAAATAAATAAAAAGAAATGAGCTCAAATAAATGTTTTATTTCAATAAAAATTATTGTACATGGCTAAATAAATAGGCTAATAAAAAATAATTCTATTATTAAATATTATAATATTATTACAGTACAGTTTTATGTATTTTATTTATAAATATGATAGAATAGCTGTCTATGCTACTCTACTAACTACTTGATTGGCTTAAGCCATTACCTATTCCACTTATCCTAGCGGCTAGCTAGGTTCCTAGGTAGGATCCTAGCTTCTAAATGTTGTTCCACGTCTTGACTAAATCGGAAACGATTTAGGATCTAGAAACCTAGCTAGGATAAGTGGAATAAGCGCTTTATACAGTAAACTGTATATAGGGAGGGGATTAAAGCTGCGCGTCCACCAGGTTGGAATCGGGACGTACGGTGCGGACGGTAGTACCACGTGTCGTCATATACTTGTCAGGCGCAGAATGACGTTCCAGTACTTCTAGTGCAGTTCATAGTAGTCAGTACCATACATACAAAGCAACAAATCCGTCCACTGCGTACCTGCGCTCCGATTCCGATCCAGTGGACCGCGCCTTTATACATACACACTTTGTTTTGTTACACCCTGTAATGCCCTGTATACGACAGCTGAAATCTATCGCGCGGGTTCAGGCCAGCTGCATACCACCTCACTTGATCAGAGGATTTTTCCTTGGTAGCCGTACCACTCATAATCCCATACCTTCCTTCTCCTAAAATCTCCTTGCTTTGAATCTCTTTGCTGCTTTCGTTCCCAAGCGGTCGCATGCGACCGCGAGAACAAAAGATTTCCTAGAATCCGCGATCGAGTTAACAGCTATTGCTTGCAGACTAAAATGTTGCAAACTAGCTGTATAGGGACCTAAAAATCTGAAATTAATGAAACATTTTTCATTTACTACAATAATTCCATACAGTTTACATAAATAATAGTAAGTATAGTAATTAATAACCTTATGTATAGTTACAATAAAACAATATACACATGATACACATTTCATCATTTTCCAAATTAACTGCATACTGATATACATTATAATAATTTCTATGAAATAATAATCTATCTTTTTTATATTAATATAGATTAAGTTGTAAATTTTTGTACAATTATGCAAATAATACTACGACATACTTTATATTAGAACATGGTATGATACCGTTATGTTTTGCTTCAATTTATCAATTTACGGTTACATTTACATTTTACAATAAAAAAAAAATAAAAAAAATAAAAATAAAAATAATTTATTTTCAGACAAAGAAGTCCATATTTTAAATGATATTGTGACAAATTATCTTATACTAACAAATAATCAAAATGCAGCTCGTCTTGCTACCCTGACATGTAGCTCAGTGAGTCTGCGAAGGAGTGTAGAGTCAATTCGCTCCGCTATCATCTTCAGGACCCCATTCCGGCTCTCCCGAACTCTATGCACTACTGACGCTACCTTTTTCCGCATAATCGCGTAGAAATCGTCGACTCCTGCATCGGCAAACATCCCGGATGCACTGCAGTATCGAGGGAGCCGCAATAGAGACCTGAATATGTTATTGTAGAGGACCCGCAAGGCGCCATAGGTCCGTTGAGTAAAGCTGGCCCACAGACCACAGGTGTAAAACGTCTGACAAAATGCTTTAAAAAGCGTTATCTTGACAGGCGCTGTACACCTGGCAAACCTGTGTGCCAGCATATTACCGCGGATCGATAGCGCCCTGCGCTCCCTCTCAATATCCTCCTCATCACTGAGAGTATCTGTCACCACGTGACCGAGGTATTTAAATTTTGTAACACGACTCAGAGGTACTCCGTTAAGTAAGGGTGGTGTACAATCTTGATGATTGAAAATCTTACTGTTGCATTTAAATATCATGTACTCACACTTACCAACATTGTACTCTAAGCCGTGTTCAATAGCGTACCTCTCACAAATTTTTAACAGCCTGTTAAGACCACCGATTGAGGGGCTCAGCAGTACCATATCATCAGCATAACTTAAGTTATTTACACATACACCATCAATATGACAACCAGTATGAGTACTGCTGAGCTCCTCAATCAACTGGTTTACATAAATATTGAATAATCGGGGCGAGGTTTTTCCCCCTTGTCTCACCCCACACTCTAAGGAGTAATCCTCAGAGAGTGCATTACCCCACCTAACACAGTTCCGTTGATTACTATACCAATACGTCAATAGCTCAATTATATCATTTGATACGCCAAGTTTTCTTAGCTTTGCCCAAAGCTTCCCATACGATACTCTATCAAATGCCTTGGACAAATCCAAGAAACATGCAAAGATCGGCGTTTTTCGTTTGGTATAGTAATCAACAGTTTGTTTCAAGCATAGTATGGCACTTTCAGTAGACACTCCCTCTCTAAAGCCAAATTGTGTGTCCCCAATCGAATCGTACTTCTTTAGCAACGTATCCAGCAGCGCATCCAGAACTTTTGCTAGTATTGTAGCAAGGGAAATGGGTCTATAATTTCGCTTACTGGACGTATCCGCCGAAGCATTCTTTACAATCGGGACCACAATAGTTCTCATGAGGTCTGCTGGCAGATAGGAGTGCCGGATACAAAACGTATAAAACATTCCCAATACTCTATGCAGATGAAAGCCTGCGTGCCGCAGGTGCTCCACACTGAGTCCGTCGTGGCCAGGCGATTTTCCCCGCTTCATGCTATTTATCACCTTGGACACATCCTTACTCGAGAAACCAATCGCTGGGCCCGATTGAACTTGGCACTCAGTGTCGAGAGCCAGCGGCAATAAAGATTTCACCTGAAAAGCCTCTTGAAATGAGTTCGCAATCCCAATTGGATCCTGCACCCCCTCAATACTAATAGGCAGCCTAACTTTACCCTTTAGTTGCTTAGTACCTCTCCAGAACTTATCAAAACTCTTGGAAGAGTACTGAGCAGCCAGTTTGTCCATTTTGATCTGCTCTTGATTATTTTGACAAAATTTTAGGCGAGATTTAAATATTTTACGACTCTCATACATTTGGTCATACAAAGGGCCACTAGTGGGCTTCCCCGCTAATAAATACATTATATAGTCAGCCCTAGCCTGCCTATGTGCCTTCTTAACATTCTCATTCCATCCAAACACACGCTTACCTTTACGTCGGTTATCTGTAAGTTTGTGACTGGATATGGATGCCTTACATAGAGTGCCTACTATTCTATTATATAAACCATCTATGATGACTCTATGTTGGATATTATTACACATAGAATCAGCACAGCTCTGAAACTCTTCCGGGAAATGGATGTTTTTCAGCTCGTCGTTACATAAGTTTTTATATTTACTTATCTCATCGGCCCCCCTTACACCCCACCTGATTTTATTACTGAAAGTGTTACTAATTTTAATTTTTTGCTTAATCAGTCTTAAGTTACAAACTACTTCTATCGGCAGGTGGTCGGACCAGAATGTATCTTGTAACACTCTAAAGCTACTGACTGTGTCCCATGCTGACTTGGACACAACGCAATGATCTAGCCACCTTGTACAGCCGTGAGCCTCACTTAGAAAAGTGTGTGTGTCAGATGACTTACCGGCTAGTTCCAAGTCAGCACAGATCCAGTCGTTCTCGTCACAGAACTCTAGCAACTCTATACCAAAAGGAGCATAAGGGTGCGCGTTATAGTCTCCTAACATATACACCACTTCTATATTGTTGTCCTGTATTATCGCAGTCATTTCTCCTAAACACTGACAGAACAACGGCAAATTGTCCATATGGTCCGTAGGCATATAAACACTCATGACTATCATAGCACGACCGTCCTCATCCTCTATTTTTATAGCTACAATACGTTCACTGTTACACTTCACCACTGATACTCTAGGAAATACGCTTTTTCGCCACAACAATGCCACCCCTCCGTGCGGCCTACCGCGTAGAACACCTGAACTAAGGTCTACTGCGGTCTTGGCTGTGTATTCAAAGTTGTCATCTACATCCCCCAAAAGCTGTAAATCATGTTGAAGTAACCACGTCTCCTGTAATGCCACGATATCCGCATTCATACACAATCTTTTGACACTTTCCATGCTCCTCTTAATATTTTTACAGTTAAAGCTCACAAATTTACTCAACTGGTATTGGTTTTTATTAGGTATAGCCATAACTGTATTAATTACTATTCAATACATCACTCTTCTGAGTCTGCGCTTTATTTTTGAAAATATAAAATTGTCTAAAAGATACCCCGTCCGGCCATAGATTTTCATCCATAAAAACTTGTAGTTTAGCCTTTGGAATCATAAATTTATATGCTATGTATTCCTTCTTATACTTCATATTTATTCCCTCAGGTAAAATCTGTACTCCCGTTTTATTCATAATATACTCCGCTACATCCGTTTCAGAAGTATCTTTATTCACATTATAGATGTAAAAAGGAATTTTAATATCAGCCGCTTTAAATTTACAGTCAGTTCCCGCCATCGCTTTGCCTTTCTTGCCCATAAACCGATTGCTTACACTCCGTTTGTATCGAACTTCACGCCACGGCTGGCCCTCTTCGACAATGTTCGCCCATGACTTCTCTCTCACACCCGCGCCCAACTCCGTCTGCGCGCACGCGCCGTCCCTCTCTTGCAGTTGCACGGGTACCTTGGCCTCACGCGCAGGTTTCGCTTGCGAAACCAAACTTGTTTTAGGGGCCTCCACGCGCTGCAAACCGGTACTATTGCGCGTAAGTGAGATGCAAGTATTACTCTGCTCTGTTCGCCCAGCTCCGTGCGGCGATGACGTAGCTGAATATTGCACCTTATCGCTCTGCTCGATAATACCCGAGCGGGCGGTCATTGACCCTATATTTATGTTCTCCTGAATCGTGCAGTTTTTTTGCTTATCAATTATTTTTTCATCTACTTTAGATTCACATATATCCATGTATGAACTCTCATCTAACAAATATGCACCTCTCTGCATGTTAATATTACACTCCGATTTTTCTATTGGGGACTGGTCTAGATCATGCAAATCAATATTCCTGCTATACAAGTTATTTACTTGTTTAAGGGTCGCATAGTTTTCCTTGATATGTTTAATATCAGCTTGCAGTATTACAATATTTTTCAGTAAATTTGTCACATCTACGTGGTCAAAAGTTACTGGCGGTAGTTTGTGCAGGTCCCGCGCCACAAACGTTGGTATAATCTCTGGATCCGTCTCATTAAAGAGTACAATAATATCTTCTAGATCTCTTACAATCTTGCCTTTATTCTTTCTCGTGATTAAACGCTTCTTCCTCGGAATGGCTTGGAATAGTAAATTTTTTGCGTGCACTATATCCTCTTCGGAAAAAGCACTTTTACATATTTGTATTAGACTTTCATTATTCATGATATCTATTTTGTTTTGCACGAAGGATAACACCTCATTAATTACAATGTTGCAATTGCTGCATTTCACTATATTGTTCTCCATATCTCACGTTGAACGAAAAGTGAACGTCGAACGAAACAATGGCTTACCTTTCGTTTTTCAATAATTAATCCACATAATTTACAATTTTTGTATGAGTTGCTACAAATAATTTTCACAAAATGAAAATCGAACTTTGAGTTTTAAACTCCTTCTTCGTCTTTTTTCTCATGTAGTTTAAATTCTTTATGGTCTTTTTTATCAGCCAATCACAGTCGATCTTGCAAAGATCAAGCACAGATTATGTTATTGGGTCCAGTAGCTACGTTTAAATTTGGAACCCAATTTTTTTTTGTTCGGAAAGTTTCGTCCACCTGTCTGTGCCCGTGGTGGTCTGTCATCCGTGTGTCATGTTGGTTATTTTCTTGAAATATGAAATGTTCACGAAATTGTAATTTTTAATAAATAGGAAGAAAATATAGAAGAAAAATTAAGCTGTAGATATTCGTAAAGTTTTCGTTTCTTTACAGTTTTAACGCAGACTACCTGTATGAAATAGACTGAGAACATTAAAAAAACGTAAACATGAAAACAGCATTGCTAGCAATATTTTTCTGTTTCATCTGTAAGTTCAATAAGATATTACACATATTACTAACGCATAAGGTCCTTTGATAATGCTACACTTCTATTTTTTGGTTTGTGAAATAAAAAACTACATTTTTATTATACCACTTTAAAGAAAGCAACTTTTTAGTATGGGACTGGACTAAAGGTGTAAACTTAAAAATACCTTTTTTAGTTAATAATGTAATGCGGGGAAATCAATTTTAATCTTATATCTGCAGGTTGCCAGAATGTTGCTTCCTCCAAAGTTCTTGAATTAAGCGATAAGTTTATTGATATAAGTACGGAGGGCATGTGGTTTGTGAAATTTTATGCCCCATGGTGTGCCCACTGCAAAAGAATAGAGCCAATATGGGCACATGTTGCACAAGCATTGTACAACACTCCAATCAAAGTTGCTAAGGTGGACTGTACACGATTTACGGCTGTTGCTACACATTTCAAAGTTAGAGCTTACCCAACAATTATGTTGTAAGTATATTTCTCTTAATTCTAAGAAAACACTTATTGGTTGCAATATTTTGACAGAGTAGACAGAATTAAAGAGTATGCCGACTTAGAACTGATGTAAAAAAAAATAAGTTTGACGTATTATGACAAAAGTCGTTGCTAGGGTCTTTACCTACAAATTTAGTTGTTGTTTATATTTTGGTACATGCAAAGAAAACTGACAGAATTCAATTTCAAAATCTTATTTTTAAAAATAAATTAAACCAGCCAGTGCGTAAACCTATAACTTATCCTGGTGAAACCCGAAAGAAATGACAGATATTAATACTTGCCCGCCTGACGCCTCCTAGTCGAAGTACTGGTAGTTATGTCTATTGTGATTTCGTTCTGACATTTTTTACACAACATTATTTTAACTTATTGATTTTAATGTTATGGATGCACTTCACATGGCTATTTGTATTTGCTATTGACTATTTGTTGCATTTGGCAAAATAATTGACGTGTACACAAACAAGCAAATAAAGGCAAATACGGCCTTCCACACATGGACGTCAAATACCAAAACTTTTACTTTATTTTGTTTACTTGTCTATTAATTGACTCCTTTGATGTGCATCGAATACCGACAAAGGTATGCTGTATGGATATGCGTGTTTGGTATTGGTCATATTTGTCAAATAGGCAAATAAGGCCAATACTTTGCCAAACATACCATCTACACAATATGGTGATTGTTTGGCAAATACATCAAATACGCAAATACAAATAGCCATGTGAAGTGCCTCCATTAGGTGCATTAATTGTCAACTTTTTTACTTTTTAATCATGACAATATCTCTTAAATTATGGGATTACAATAAAAAATTATTATTAATGAATTACCATTTCAGTATCAAAGGTTCATACTTGCATGAGTATAATGGAGAAAGGGTTAAGGATGACATGGTGAACTATGCCATGAGAATGGCGCTACCTGCCATACAGGCGGTGTCACACGCAGACAGTCTTGGCTATCTTAAAGAATCACATGACCTGTTCTTTGGCTACATTGGAAAACAACATGGAGTGTTATGGGTATGAGTTCTGGACATAAAATTATTTATTTCTTATATACTTATATTTTAATATATAGATAGTAAAAAGTTTACTTTTACCAGCTTATTAAATATGGATTATCCATTGATTACCAATGGGGATTGTCCATTTTTTTTAATTCTGCTCATTACAAAAACATTTCGAGGAATAAGGTCAGTGATCGCTTTTCTGTATATAAACGAAAAAAATACCCATTAGTTACTTATATTTTTGAACAAATATGTTTAACCTTAGTTTGACCTTCAATGGCGTTAAATTAGCAATAAATTCGACCAACATTACGTTTCGAACTTTTGGTAAGCTTCTCGTGTCAGCTTTCACATAATGAGAACTTTCATTTGACGAACCAGCCATTATAAATAAGATTGAAAGGAAAAAAAACATACTGCAGAGGTCAATTGGCCGCCGATGATGACGTCAGAGCGAAACTTTAAAAATTTATTGAGAAAAAACTAGCCAATGAATTTTAAAATTATTTAATTTATATTCTTAAAATACCCTATTTTAACGAAAAAAAATATAAAAAGTACATGTCATTTTTTTGGACAATGCCCATTCCTGGAAATATTTTGTTGCCCATATGGGCCATATGGGGCTTGATGTATTATTATTCAAAGCTTATTGGAATTGTTTGTAAGAAGGATATTATGAATACAATTTACACAAGTCACAACATTTAAACAATTTAATTTATTATCAAATTTTTTTAATCATTATGCAGAAAATACATACCAAATAACTTTTATAATATTTTACAGGAAATGTATTCAAATCATGCTGAAAAATATCAAGCGCACAGTTGGTTTTATTCTCTGCCACATGATTTGGCACCTACTGAGAAACTACCTCCAAATGAGACTGCCATCTTTGTGTACAAAGAAAATGATGTCTTTTACTTTAATAGTAAGTAATTTGCAAGAAAATTTAACATAATAAAAATTGTAAGACACTTATTCAAAGGCTACTTCATGTGACAGTGTTACCATAATTTCATTTTTACAAGGCACAAAATACTATGAAATTCTTTGTATAGTATTGTTTTATATAGCAAACCATAACTTTGGAATAAATAGGATTAAAGGCTATACAATTGATCAGCCACTGATTACATGGCTTAACTAGCTGGTACTGTGGAAATGCTTTTGAGGGGCTTCCTTCACAACGAAATGAAATAAATAACATAAATTATCAAAAAACGGTTGTCTGTAAAGTCGGTTTACTGACGATGATAGTTGAACGTGACAACGTGCCTCTTTGTCGCTCGTTCCGCGCTCTCGCTTGCACTTCAAGCCCTAACTGGACTGTACATTTCTGCTTAGCACAATTTTCCCCGACTGTACATTTCTGCTAAACAACTCATTTCCCCGACTGTACATTTCTGCTTAGCACAATTTTCCCCGACTGAACGGTGCTCTGTGCGGTGTATAGACCGCCAAACACAGATAAAATCGGTTGTCTGTAAAGTTGGTTTACTGACGATAGTTGAACGTGACAACGTCATAGCCTTAAATGGAACGCCTCAGAGCGAGGTAACGCCGCATATTGCGTCATGTTTTTTCGTGCGCGCAGTCGGCCCCATCGAATTATAAGACGTTGTCACGTCAAAAATATTTCAGACTATAAAATTGAATTTTTTGCAGCTCATCCAGAATTATTGGAAGATAAGGAGTCTTTAAATACAACACTTGATAAATGGGTTAATTCGGAAAGATTTGGTTTCTTCCCAAAGATAACAAGATCTAATATCAATGACATTATGGATACTGAAAAATATATTGTAATTGTTGTGGTATCTGAAAATAAATTAAATGAAATAAGCCAAACTGAAAGAGATTTTAAGGACATGATGGAAAGCATTATTAAGTAAGTTCATGACTTATATGTATAAGACTTCAGAAGACAATATGTAGGTATATTGCTTCACAATTTTGTGTAAATTTTATTTATTGTAAATAATAAATACTGACCAATTGAAGGATGATTAAAATATCGTTGTACTACTTATGTCATAATAAAGATAAAAATCAAGTTTTGCTTTTATTTCAGAGAGAATAAACATAATCTTCACCAGCGATTCCAATTTGGATGGACGGGAAATCAAGAGCTGGCCAACTCAATAGCCATGTCAGAGCTGACTGTACCACATCTAATAGTCCTCAACTCCACAACAAACCATCATCATATTCCAGACGACGATCCAGTGCTGATGACTCCGGAGGCCATATTGATATTTTTAGATCAAATACACAATCAGATGGCACCGGTTAGTATTTTATGATAATTCTATGTCCAATCGAAAATAAAGAATGGTTGTGTGTAGTAACTGTTGTAGGAAACCAATCTCAAAATAGCAGTGTTTTTAAAACTGCTTTTTCCCTGATTTCTCATTAATCTTCCATCAACTATTAATCATTGCAAACTAGTACGGAATCCTAAGGAGACATTGTTTGCCAACTGCAACATTTGAAATAAAAAAAATATACTGTCAGGCGTATGGCGGGAATAGTTGGGCGGTGCGCGTGTACCGCGCGGTGTGGGAGGCGCGGACGTCGCTGGCGCACATGTGGCGCGGGAACCCCGTGCTCACGGCGCTCGTGTTCGGCCTGCCGCTCGGCTTCCTGTCGCTTATCTGCTACTCCATCTGTTGTGCCGATATATTGGACGCCGATGAGGACGAGGGCTCAGGTATGTTGTTTTTTTACACAATATGTACCTTCTGTAGTGATTATATTCTCTTTGGTATCATCGAAGAAATTGATTCATAGGCAGCTGACGGACTAACGTCAATTGGTTGGATTATGTCAATTCAATGTTATTCGTGATCTGTCGGCTGGGTTTGACATAACTCGACCAAACTACGTAGGTCCGCCACCTTTTTTTTGCGTTGGGGGAATGCGTCTACGCATCCCCGGGGCCTGGGAAGGATCACCGAGGTATATGGGACTCCCCGGGGCGGACGGAAGACGCACCCCTACCCACTAAAACCCCAAGGGTGGGACTACGGGGAACGCGTGATACACGACCGCAGCCCCACCACCTCTGCCTCTTCAGGCTCAAAAGTAGGTCCGCCACCTGCCTATCAACTTTTCTGATAGTAAATAATATGCTGTATGACGTGAAAATGGAATTACCGTGGTCCGTGCTACGCGACGGGCGTATCTACACTCCAGAGGAGGGACACGTCATTTCACGACCCAGAGGGTTCCTTTGTGTGAAATTGTATTACAATAAGGGTCTTATCACACTGGCGGTTAGGGAGCGATTTGAAAACGATGCGATTGCGCAGCGTCATCGTGGCGTGGCGTGGACGCCATTTTGTACCAAAGTGTACAAAATGGACTCCATTTTGTACACTTGTCTAGGGAATTCCCTAGACGAATGTACAAAATGGCGTCCACACCACGCCGCGACGCCGTTGCGCTGTCGCGGCGTGCACGTCGCGCAATCGCGGCGTGCGCGTTGCGCAATCGCGTCGCTTTCAAACCGCTCGCTAATCGCCAGTGTGATAAGGCCCTAACAAGCTAAACCGTGGCAACGGAACCACACGACATGGAACTCCAGCAGGCTTAGCTTGGTCAATTGGTCACCATAGAATTTCTATCACCATAGAAGATCTTTCTATAATAGAAAGGTCTTCAAAGGAAATATGTCAGTTTTTCCGCAAAAACTGTCAAAGTTTCTATTCTTTCGCATTTCTACTGTAGTCTACCATGCTTAGGCTTAGGCCTAGTTATGTTATGTGTGATTTGCGCAGTGCAGTTACACCTCGTGCGGTTTCAACTTTATTTTATTTATACTTTAAGCTCATCAACTTGTCATAATGATGTTTTTTATTTTTACAGATGAAACACACGAGAAGAAAGATTAATATTAATAATAATAATATATAAATAATAATATATAATATTAAAATAAATATTCAATTTAAAAGTTCGGTTGGTTTAGGTAAGTGCTTATTTTAGCGGATGCGTGGTGTATTTGTTACGCTCAAAGACCGAAAACGCTCATTGAGCGAAAAAAGAGCTCACAACGCGTTGTGGTCACAGTGAAACAGCCACGACGCGAAATTCGCGTCGTGGCCCTAATGAAAACGGCCACGACGCGTTCTGGCAATCACAAAAAGACCACAAAGCGAAATTCATGTCGTGGCTGATTTTTTATTCGTTTTTCTTGATTGATTAATCGTCCATAGGTAAGAAAGAATATATATTTAGATTACCACGCGTACTATTAAATATATTTTCTTTTACCAAATCACTGCATAATGTATTTATCAGTATTATTTAGAAAATATGCATTCTATACTAATAATCTATACTAATTAGTAATTAGGTACTATATATTATTACTGTCTGTCGACTGTCTGTCTGTCTGGCGCAAGTCGCAACGGAGTTGCGGGCATCAACTATTAGTATTATATTTAAATTATATAAAATAAAATAAAACTATATTTTTATTATTTATTGAGATCAGATTACTTTATATTAAAACTACATAATACTTACTTACTTACTTTACTTACTTCAGTAAGTAACAAATTACTGAACACAAAAAATAATATTGTTAATATTTTGTCAATAATACTTATGACAGTATTATAGTACTCTGTGATAATTCTTATAATTCACATAAAACAATTAGGAATTTTTATTTTAAGCTATTGCTTTGATGATATTATGGTAAGAACGGAGGTAAACTGTTCAGAACGCGTTATGGTCTTTTTGTAATTGCCAGAACGCGTCGTGGCCGTTTTCATTAGAGCCACAACGCGAATTTCGCGTCGTGGCTGTTTCACTATTACCACAACGCGTTGTGAGCTATTTTTTCGCTCACTGAGCGTTTTCGGTCTTTGAGCGTAACATATTTAATACACCACATTCATACTAAAGTTGTAAATTGCAGTGTGTCTGTCTGACTCGCGACTCGAACTCTTCACGCTAAGTAGATTAAATAAAATTTGTTAAACATATGTACCATCGAGGAAATTTATTCCTAGGCAGTTGATGAACCTACGTCATGTGGTTTTTATCGCGAAAAATCTTCGATCACTAATATAAAAATGCACGGTTCCGGCGCTATAAACAAAATTCTGTATAAACAAGTCAACATCTACTGAGGTAGAGTTCGTCTAAGCCGAAATGACGCGCCCCACCTCTGCATTTACACCATAAAGGTAATATACCTATCGGAATAGAGAAACAATCCCGAGCTGTCAAGCTTAACCAAAATTTGATTCACATCTGTGTATACAATTATGTTTACGTGTGCGTGTCAGTGATGTACAAACATCTTGTAATTCGACAAAATATCGATCATGGAATAATAATTGTAAGATTGTAAACATAATGCCGGCTGTACATTCTCGCCGAGACACAGCGAGGCGGCCCGAGTGCGAGAGTGTAAATGGGTGCGCTCGCCTCGTCTCGCCTGTCTCGGACCCTCTCGGTCCGTTGTCGGTATTTTGCGCCCGAGACAAAGGGTCTCGCGAGGAAAACGAGCGCACTACTGTACACTCTCGCGTCTTTCAGTACTAGTCCCGCCGTTGGACAGTGTAGAACAGAAAAATAACAATAATAAACGTCATTATCAGTCATCATCTATGAGAAATAAAATTAAATATGATTATGAATCTTCGGATTACAATGATATCTTTCGATGCATGGTGAATGGTGAATGGTCGTTTTCGACCATCTTCTCTGAGTTCTTATCTGCGATTGAACTAAGCGAGAATGTACATGATCGCACTCGGGCAAGGGGCTCTCGCACGAGACTCTCGCCCGAGAGCTCTCGGCGAGAGTGTACAGCGGGCATTATAAAATGGGATAAAATAAAACTGCATAGATATATATAATAAAATTGTAATTTTGAAGTAAAATGTGAATTTTCTTCAAAATGCTTGCTGCTTATTTAAGTATGCATGAATTTTTCTTCGGAGTCCAGTTTGGACGGTTAATTATTTTAAGCCATGAATTTCTGGTATCCAGGTCAGCAGGAAATCTGAAAAATTGGCCAAGTGTAAGTCGGACTCGCGCATGAAGGGTGACCGGTTTCAACCGGGCATTTTCTAAAATCCGGTACGATACGTCATACAACACATGTCATGACACGATTCGACACGACAGGTTACGTCACGTGACATCAGTACCTACACGACACGACTTCACTAGACCCTATTAATTTTCAATTCACTCTCAATGAGCCTACTGAGCCCTTTTATTTGATGCCCATCTTGCAGAAGTGCTTTCAACTATTTCCCTATCTTGGATGAGCAGCCGTATTGGATGTAGAATGACATTACATCTGTGGAAATTTCAGAAGTCTATTACTATAGTGGTTCTTGTTATACAGCCTGAAGACAGACAGACGGACGGACGGATGAACAGACGGACAGGCAACGAAGTCTTAGTAGTAGAGCGGGCTGCGGGACCCCACTACTAGGACTTAATTTTTACCCTTTGGGTGCGGAACCTTAAAAACGATAAATTATGTATGATAGTATATTAATACAGTGGACCCCCGATAATCCGGCCCCTGTCTAATCCGGCGCCCCCTGTAATCCGACATGACAGAATTATGTTTGACAATCTTTGCTAATATAGATCACGCAAGTTTGAACAGGTCATAACTCGTACGCGACACCGCTATTGTGCTCGACGCGTATGCATTGTTTTACTTAGTTTGAATTTGACTACTAGTGATAGCGGTACTTCCTAGCGTACGTTCATTGTTTACTATTTATTCATTGTGTATTAGGTATATGTAGTACCTAGTAATGTCGTCACAAACCCAGAAGCGAAAGCACAAAACGTTGACATTTAAAGAAAAATGTGATATTTTAGATCGTATTCGTATTCACTACATGACTACCTTAATGAGCGTAGCTACCGCGTTAAAGTAGGATCTGAACTAAGTGATCCGCAGTGTTGCCAGATACAAATTTTATTTTCCGGGAAGTATACCTATAAAAATCCGGGAGTCATAAGGGAAGATTACAAAAAAAATCGGGAGATTTTTAATACATATTTTTATTATGTTTCTGTAAAATTTGGTCTTTAATTTCGAAACTGAAGCAATTAGAATTTTTCAAAATGTTTTTGGTATGCAGGACTCCCGATATTACCGAGGTAGAGAGTTGGTTCCGTAACTTTGTTTTCGTTAAATTTATTTGGGAAAACAGCCTTTCCACAGATGCACTTGAGTGTGGCAAGCACATAAAACTAAAAACTGTTGAAGTTAAATTTGGAAACATTTTGCTGCCATCACCCAAATGCATCTGGGCTATCTTTTTCCAGAAAGCTCCTACTTCTAAATTTTCATCTTCAGTGTTTAACTTCGTATTCCGAAGAAGCCGCCATTCGGTGTCAATCTGTTGGATAACATTTGAAAGAGCTATATTTGGGAACAATTCCAAAGTTTTGCTATTTAATATTCAACTTTATTCCATTCTGTCAAGGCATACTTTACGCTACATACTTTACAAACTTATTACTTTTGTTGAGTATTGCAACTTGTGTAGGTTATTTCGTTTCACGCACTTAGACGCAGTGTTTTTTAGTAACTGTTCAAGATGTGGAAAAAATCGGGAGGTTTGACTGAGGATCCGGGATATCGGGAGACATTTACTAAAATCGGGAGAACTCCCGGAAAATCGGGAGACCTGGCAGCACTGGTGATCCGGTTGAAGTCGACGAAGGCACCGCTCAAGGCTCTGTAATAGGACCCGTACACTATCTGGACTACGTAAACGACCTCATAAACGTTATTAAGTACTGTTTAATGTATCAGTTCGCCGATGACACCTGTCTCATTTCCGCTGACCGAGACATATCAAAAGCCCTAAAAAAATTACAGGCCGATTTTACTGCAATATGTAAATGGTCTCACGACGCAGGTTTAGTCTTAAACGCGGATAAAACAAAGTTATTGCACATTCACTCAAGTCATACTTATTGTACGGAAGATATAGTCGTAACGGCTCACAGTCACCTTTGTCTTCATACTAACTTCTGTACAAAAGACTGTCAAGAATTACAATTGGTCAAAGAACAAATGTACCTAGGGCTCGTCATAGACAATAGGTTAAACTGGTCCAAACATATCGACAGGGTCTGTGGAAAATTACGTGCCTTTTTAGCAAATCTCGTCATAATATTATTATTATTTTTAACAAAAAATTAAAACCGACTTCCAAGGTAAAAACAATATTAACATTAATATGAACTAAAAAGTATTAAATAATTTTTGCTATCTAATAGTGCCTTTTTCCGAATTCGGCTAAACTTTGACTATTTCTGTACTCAATCTTCATTATTTTGAAGTCGGTACCAGATAGCTGAATCTTCAGTCCTCTGACAGAATATTTGAAACTTTTGGAACTGGCACCGACTTCAAAATTATGAAGATTGAGTACAGAAATAGTCAAAGTTTAGCCGAATTCGGAAAAAGGCACTATTAGATAGCAAAAATTATTTAATACTTTTTAGTTCATATTAATGTTAATATTGTTTTTACCTTGGAAGTCGGTTTTAATTTTTTGTTAAAAATAATAATAATTTCACTCTTTTTAGTTACACTAGTAGGTAAACCTTCGCGTATATTTTACGTATCTTATTACACAGTTCACACTCACAAAATAATATATTATCAGTGAAGTCAACATATTGTGCTAAGTAATTTAACAATTTTAATACTTCAAACCCCAAGCGGTCACCGGCGATTGCGATAACAATAGAAAGGCTATTGTGTCTCGTTTTTCCACGATCCAAGGATCTATCAGATAAAAAATTGTATAAACTTGCATAGGATGTAGCATAGCTACTCATCTAATATATAAAATTCTCGTGTCACAGTTTTCGTTGCCATACTCCTCGGAAACGGCTTGACCGATTTTTTTTTTTTTTAATAGAAGGCAGGTCGCTATAGCCCTGGCGTCACTGCGACCCATGAGGATCTATTGTGACTCAACCGATTGTGGCTTGACCGATTCTCATGAAATTATGTGAGCATATTGTGAGGATATGGGTCTGAGAATCGGCCAACATCTATTTTTCATACAAAAAATTATTTATATGGCAAAACAACGTTTGCCGGGACAGCTAGTAATATAATATAATATTATCATAATTATTGACAGCTGTTCTTGTAATCAAGAATTCAATTTCAAATCCATTTAAATCGATACTTAGTGCGCCATCTATCGATTAATAAGTATAACTAATTAAAAAGACACTTATTGACTTTGTTTTGTTTAAATGCTCTTTTTAAAATAACTTTATTTTAATTCTATATTTTGTCTATTAAAATTTTATAAAGTAGTTAGTATAGTATTCGATCTGTATATAAAGTAGTAAAGTATATTCGGCGGCGCCGCGATACCGTCGCCTCCGTGGCGCTGACCGCCGTGTATATTTAAACAAAGTGTTGTTATACAGTATAAAATTATTATTATTATTAGTATATCCACACCTATGCCTTGTACTATTATCTATTCTGTGCCATGAGACATTGGTGACCTTAACACGACGTGGTAATGATGAAGACGATGATGATGATGATGATGATGATTATGATGATGAATATGAGTTGCATAGTAGCATATGCTTTCTGTTCTTAAAACAACGCCGAAACTCCCAAACGTGTATCTATAAGGAGTCAGGAGTTCTCTCAGCATCTTCGAAACCATGGTATACCTTGACCCAATATTTGACTTTTTGGTAGCATATTCTTAGTACACTTCACATAAAACCAAAATCATCATATGTTTCCATATAAATTTCGAGGAGTTCCCTCGATTACTCCTGGATCCCATCATCAGGTCACCACTTTGTGAACATGGTACCAAATTGAAGTAAAACCAAATACAACAAAGCAAAAATTTCGAAAATCGGTTCACAAACGGCGGAGTAATCGTTGAACATACAAAAATAAAAAAAAAAATAAAAAAAAAAAAAAAAAAAAAAAAATATCCACAGCCGAACATATAACCTCCTCGTTTTTTGGAAGTCGGTTAAAAAAATCGAGTTCCTTTTAGTGTGCTACTTACGTTGTATAAGACTTTAGCAGAAAGTATAGTCTGTTATGGTTTGAGTAGCTACGGTCGCACTTTTCAGACGTACTTAGATCCAATCTTTAAATTACAGTGTAGACTACTTAAAACTATAGTGCCGTTAAAAATAAAAGAAAAATTTAAAAATAACTACTTGGGATTGTTCAATTATTGCAAGGTATTACCGGTTTACGAAAAACGCGACTATATCATGCTCTCTGATCAATTTCATAATTATAATACAAACTACGAGAAGGTACCAACTATAGTCACAAGAAGTATATCAAATAAAAAAATTTTAATACCTAAACACACTAACTTCTACGGTACTCGTACTTCAGACTATATAATACCCACTCTAATTAACACCTTGCCCCCTGAAGTGCGAAGTAAAATAACACCTCTCAATATAAAAACAGTCCTAATGAACTACTTTACGAATAAATTAGTAACAACGTAGCATCCTGTATAGCTGTACAAGTACGGGCGAGCGGTGCATACGACGGCCGGGCCGGCCGCGAGCCGCATAATGTTCACAGTAAAGAGACGGTCGAGACGTATAGCATGCGCGTCCGCTGTCGTACGCACCGAGCGCTCGGCTGGTAGGTATTGTGTGAAATTGTGAATTATCAATTAAAATATTATATAAATAGAGCTGTACTTACACAATTTTGGAACATAAAAATATGAAAACCTTACTAAATCGAGATAAAAATGTGAAAGGTAGAATCGTTTTTTGAGCGTGATTAGTGATTACGTTTAGAAAATTGTGTAGGTACTGTGTCTACTCTTTCTTGACAAACAGTAAAATGTAGGTTTGTATGTTCATTTGTTTAGAAATTGTAGTAGTATTTTTTACCCGACTGCCAGGAGGGTTATGTAGCTTTTAATTTGTTTTATATAAGGAGCGTGAACCAGCAACAAGACAAACCTGTCAGGGTTTTTTGTTGCTGTATATTAAAATGTATATTTTATATTATTTTGGTTAATAAATAAATAAAAAAATAAATAACATGATTTTGATTAATAATTCTTGATTATTTTGGTAGATATGTATGTGCATTTATGCTTAATTTTATAATAAAACGTAAGCTCTCAATTGTTATTTAATTTACTAAATTCGACTTACATAAATTAAGTCTGATTTGTACTTCAAAGTACATACATATGTACGTATAATATATATAGACTCTCGTCATTAGATATGTAATTTGTCGGATTACAAGGTACTCTTTCGTAAAAAAATCCGGACTAAAGGGGTCTTAGGCAGTGCTCTATAATCCGACAAATTCGATAGTCCGACACTGCCCTGCATAATGTTTGCCGGATTATCGGGGGTCCACTGTATACTTAAACTAGTTATAAACTACGGATGAGTATGTTATCATTTCAACATTCCTAGATAATTAGTATACTTAACTAAAAAATATTTTCATATCGACACAACTTATCGATAACTTGATACAGCCCTAGTGTAAAATAGATGAAAATTGTTTACACAAAATATCCTTAAATTGTGCACCATGGCTAGTCAAGTTATGTTTTCCATATAATTAAACATATACAGAAGTGAACACGGACGTAAAAATAGATGAAAATTGTTTACACAAAATATCCTTAAATTGTGCACCATGGCTAGTCAAGTTATGTTTTCCATATAATTAAACATATACAGAAGTGAACACGGACGTAAAAATATATAAATATATATATATAAATATATAAATAACTCGTAGGGAATTGGCAAAAATAAACTTAAAACTAGACCCTGTCGATGTAGAATAATTCACCTGTGAAATGAATATTTGTCCGGGTTTTTTCGATGTGTGGATCCAGAATCATTCCACAAACACTTAACCATGTTTCTAGAGCAGTATTTCTAAAAATTATTCATTATTTAACTTAAAATCACAATTTTTCTGAGAGCCCAAATTGACAACGATCGGCCCAGGGGCAGACAGACTGTCAAACAGATGAAAAAAAAGCTATGCAACCTCAAATCACACTTCTCTTTCTACCACGCAGTGTTACTGATAGTGACATCTCGCTTGCTCAGGCCTTTGTTTCTCTATTCCGATAGGTATATTAACTTTATGATTTACACACACAAGCCCAACTCAAATATGGACGCAACACACGTAAACATGCTATTATAATTGGTCGCTCAGTTGCCGGTTATTCTCGGATTTGTTGTCCAACTAGTTTAGTTAATGTTAAACGCGCGAGAGGAGAGGACGTATTGTTTCATACAATGACACGGCGCTGCTCGATAGCGCGAGCGTTATCGGATTTATTGCCCGACTAGTCAACCGTCTTGTACACTCAGAGATCGTAGTTTACTAATAAATCGATGCTCCCACACAGATGAAGTGTTGTTAATATTTGCACTCACACATTTAAATAGACTAATTAAGTAGTGGGGCGCGAGTCATTTCAGTTTAGACAATCTCTAATTCATATAATGTTTGGTTACTATAGTAAATTGCTATTTTGTTGTAGTAAAATTTAAGTATAAGAAAATGGATGAAAATCTTATGAGTCAACAGCTGATTTGTTTGTTTACTTAATTAAAATTAAAGTATAATAATTTTAAAAACTATTTTCTAAAGTATTTATGACTACTGCTTACTAAGATAATATTTAAGTAATAATATTAAAATTTATTATTAGTACTATTGCATACATATAAATAAACATTTTGTTCCTTTTATTTTAATGAATGTTTGTAAGTGAAATGTATGTTAGGCTGCATTTTTTATTTTAGAATGTTTTATTTTTTTGTAATAAGAAATAAAAAAATACCATAAGACGTAATTGTTAAAACCTTTTAATGTAATAATGATAATTGATAATCATTATAAGTTGATAGTATCAATCATGTGGCATTTATGTAATTGATAAATAAGTAACATTAATTTATTTTATTACATTCTAAGCTTTGTACTAAGTATTAATATTATGTATGTCGATATTTTATACTAAACGTACCATTCTGATAAACGCAGCAAGCGACCGACAGATGATAAGGGTATAGGTTTCATTTTGCTCAACGTCACTGTAAAGCTGCGACGACATGGGTCGCTAGATTAATGTCTGTAAAAAATGAAACCTGGCTACATCCTATGTCATAAAGTAGGTTTAGTGCGTGCAATCCACGAAGACGCGCCCCATCAATTTTTGAGTGAGCATCTTTACCATTGACTGTGACGCTTTCTCTTAAGGCCGTCCCCCGAGCAAACGACCTTGACCATACATTTGTCGCGTTGCTTGCCGAGATCGCACCAAAACCCTATTTTTTTACTTATCTCACTTCAAAATTGACCTTAAAAAAATTAAAACGTGGAATAATATGTAGCTTATGATATTGTCGATCTATTGGCGTGTGCTTTAAATAAAAGTAATTTGTAAATACTAAGGAGATGCTGAATGTATGCTTGAATTTTAATAAATTGGTATTACTTTGGAAGCTGATATGAGTATAATTATTAACAAAAATAGAAAATTTAAAACTTGGAAAGCAATGTTAATTAATATACTGAAGATTATTGCTGTATTTTTATTATAACTTTGTAGCTTTCAAATTATGAGCTTGTGGCGGTACCCACAATTCGCCTAACAATCCTACATCGCGCTATCGAAGTTTTGGAGAACGGCAAGATATATACAACGTCTGAAATGACGTCAGTGGGCTTCGGCCTGACCGAGCATGCTATCTCGCTCGGTCGGAAGATCTTCCTTTTCGGCCGCCACTAACAACGTTAAATTGGTGACCACCGACAAGAACACGCATCCTTCTGGGCATCAATCATCATCAACACTCCCCGCCCCTCCGCACCACGTCAGCAGACATCAGGCACAACCGGGTCGCCTCGACCATAAGCCGTGTTGGAGGTCCGCGCCGGTCGAACCCGTGTCCGGCTTGAACCGGGCAGCCATAGGCTACAACGACCGGTCAGCAAGCAGAGCACGGGGCCCCCTCCTGGTCATTGCACGCGTAGATCTAAAGAGTCGCGAGTCGAGACTGTGGAGCGACTGTGAAGGTGACCACATTATAATATTGGGAGCGTGCAGTGTTGGTGGTGTCGTTAGACGATGTGAGCGCACGGACGATTATTACAATTAACAACTCATGTTCATTCATCAAGTGTCGAGTGTCGAGTTTAGATCTTCCTTTTCTAGCTAGAAGCTTTAAATACGATAAATTACAGAATCTCCGTAGGGAACGCCCTTAATTGGTATATTTATTGTAGTGTGCGCCTGCACTTATATGTAATAAGTGTGTACCGATAACACTCAAACATTGGCGAAAGCTTGCACTCATATACTATAGAGCCGCTATCCCCAACCCGCGGGCCGCGGGCCGTATGCGGCCCGCCGGGATTTTATTTGTGGTCCGCGTTATCTTTAACAATTTTGAAATTCCCGTTCACCGGCAAAATAATGTGAAGTCGTCTTGATAGTCGTGAAATTTTTTCCACTTTTAAATCGTTAATTTTGAAGAATTTATTTTTTAACCCTAAAAATTTTTATTGCGGCCCGTGACACCAAGACCAAAACATGTTTGTGGCCCGCGTGAAAAAAAGGTTGGGGACCACTGCTATAGAGTATCGACCATTAGGAGGAATAGTGGGGCGCGTCTTCGTGGATTGCACGGACTATAGCATTTTTATTAGAATTTTTCCGGTCGCGGTCCGGTCGCTTGCGGCAAAGATCGGAAAGTTAAACCTCAAGATAAATCAGCCAAGGCCTACCAATTAATTCATATAACTTTTTATAAAGTTATGGTTGTTTTTAAAATAGACAAATCATAATTAAAAATATTAAAATTATGTTTAGGGAATTTTGATTTGGCAATCCAGAACAAATAGATTTTTAGTAGTGAATAATTTAGACAGGGTTCAAAACAAAGAATATTACTGATAAAGTAAAATCAATATAATCAGACATTTTGTATTAAAGTAGGTACCTGGGCCCTGCGTAAGAAAAAGTAAAATAAGTAACTTTTTGTACCTACAATTGTTAAGACGTGTATGTTTTTACCCGACTGCCAGGAGGGTTATGTAGTCAGCTGTCAGACCGAATACAAACTCTATGAACTACAAAATACAGCTGTTTTTCAAGCACGTGAGAAATAATAATATTTTTGCAAGTCCTTTTCAATCAACCTAATTAAAACGACTGATATGCGATAACCAGAGACATTATAGAACAACAAGGACTGTGGCGCAAAATCCGATCCGAGCGAGATGGCTCCCCATGGTAGTGTGTCCCTTTCTAATGACACCAACGCAAATCGAAACACGACAGTCAACCAATCGCAAGATGTTAGACAAGGACACTCCCACCGGGAACGCTCTCGCTCGCTTTTCGCTGGCTACCGCTTAGAGGAAAATAGTAAATACATACTGCAACGCAAAAAGAATAGATCTCATTTTAGCAAAAATTTAATATTTGTGAACTTTATTGTTATAGTATAATTTCTTTGGCGATAACAGAGCCACGCCAAAATGATGGCATCAAAGTCATGTCTAGTTATGTCCGATCCTTCTGGGATTTGGGTCTAAAATCTAAATAGTAAATAGACAACGCTAACGCATCTATAGTCCGCGCGGAACTAATTGGCCACGCCTTAGGTAGGGACGGGGGTGAGGGGGCGGGTTGCTTGCTGCTCGCAACGCACATGAGATTAGACAGTGACGACCAATCTCAAGATATCGGAACAATAATATTATTTAATTATTGGAAAGAATAAATTAAAGACTTTAGACAATTGATAAGTTTTATATTCTAAACCCGCTATCACCCACGCGCGGCCCGCCGCGCCGGGACTTTATTTTTGGCCCGCGTGATGTTAAACAATTTTGAAATTCACGCCCACCGGCAAAATAACGTTAAGTCTACGTGATAGTCGTTAAATTTTTTCAATTTTCAATCTTTAATTTTGAAGAAAGTTATTTTTTAACCCTAAAAAATTTTTGTTGCGGCCCGCGAGTCGCGACACCAAGACCAAAACATGTTTGTGGCCCGCATGAAAAAAAGGTTGGGGGCCACTGTTCTAAACTATTGACATCGGCTTTCCGTTTTTAGGGTTCCGTACCCAAAGGGTACAAACGGGACCCTATTACTAAGACTTCGTTGTCTGTCCGTCTGTCTGTCACCAGGCTGTAACTCGAGAACGGTAATAGCTAGAGAGTTGAAATTTTCACAGAATGTGTATATCTGTTGCCGCTGGGCGATTCCATTAGCGAGGTGCAACATTTTGACACACTTAAAGCCTCCTACAGGCAAAATGAAGCATATTTATT
The DNA here is from genome assembly GCA_937595015.1 of Polyommatus icarus. NCBI lineage: Eukaryota > Metazoa > Arthropoda > Insecta > Lepidoptera > Lycaenidae > Polyommatus > Polyommatus icarus. Next base: position 7,807,033 of record OW569336.1, on the reverse strand, counting down.
AATAAAATATCCCTTGAAGGGATACATTTTGACTAGTTTAACAATGATGTATGAATGAAAACCTTCATCAAATGTATGAAGGGCCACAAAACAGGCCGAAGTGCCATCGCGGGTGCAACCAATTTGACCCTCCAATAAGAACTGCGATGAGTTCATATGTGAATACTGGCTATTGCGAAACTTTTACAAAATAACTTGCCTATATTTAAAAATAGCATAAAACAAAGAAAATATGTAACTAGATAAAAGTAATTATAGTAATAAGTACTAGAAATTACTAACCATTTCTACGATCGCGGGCGCAACATCAAAATTCTCAAATCTCTTAAAGGTGAATTAAATCGTAATTCTCTAACAAATTTTAAAATTTTCAATATGGAATATATAATTATACTAGGAAGTTTGTAATAAAACTGTACCAAATTGTAGTTTTTTTTTAATTTTCAGTTGTTTATTGGCCTGACAAAATTAATCGTTTAAATAACTAAAAACGATTGAATAGTGTAATTTATACAAAAGATTTCGACGTATTACTGTACAACTATACTACAACTATACATTAATTTAAAATATATGCTATTTTAATTAAAAAATGTGGGAAAAAACATCGAATCCCTCAGATGATATTGCTTAAAAACGCTCTAAATTATTCGAATTCCATTTTTTACCGATATAAGTTGTTTTGTTAGTAAATACACATCATCTTACGTATATTCCAATTGAAAAATGTAACTAATGCCGCATTTTAAAAATTCTCGTTAAGGGCCGTCTGTAGCGGAATGGCCCCGCTATAACAACAAATACTAAAAACAAAGTAAAATAAATATTTAAGGGGGGCTCCCATACAACAAACGTGTATTTTTTGGCCTTTTTTGCTCTATATCAATAATGGCAATAGGAAGGTACTTAACTTTTTCACAAAATCCTCAGTTATATGTGTATTATTATATTTAATATTTAAATAAATTAAAAAATTAAGGGGGGCTCCTATACAAAAAACACAATTTTTGGCCTAATTTTGCTCTATTTTGGTACGGAACCCTTTGCGCGAGTCGGACTCGCACTTGGCCGATTATTTTAAAAACGTATGCACTTTATATATTATTTCCTTAGATTGTCTTTTTATCGGCGGACACATCTTGCTATAATTGCAATGTCTTGTGCGAAGCGCCCCTGCCTCTCCGTCCCACCGCTCACATAGGTACCTCAGGCGCGGCCAACTAGTTCCGCGCGGACTATAGTCCACCGACGCTGCGAAACGCAAAACAGCGGCGAACCGATTTACTGTCTCATCCGCCAATTTTGCGTCATCTTGCGTAAACCGAAGTGGCTTCTTTTAGCAAAGTTCGTGCATTATTTTGGTTTTTTTTATTTGATAATATAAAGTTTAATATTGGAATAGGCTTAATCTTACAATAACTACCTACGATACGTTAATTTTATACAATCTTAATACGAATTTAAATACTGGAAAAATACTATAGCATTTACTACCTTTTATATTTTTAATAATTATATTTTTTTGTAAATATAAATTGAACTCATGTAAACTATATCAGTAGTCTCATGTGTGTATTAGCCAAACAACTAAAAGCCATAACTAGAATACATGACTTGTGGTGTTTTCCAAAATACCTTTCTTACTGACCCTTTACCCAAAACCTTGTTAAGTAAATAAGTACAAATTGTCTTCTATAATATAAAAAAAATCAAAATATTTTATTTCCAAATAATTATATGGAATGAAACTGGGTGTTACATGATATTGTATTCTAGTCCATAATTATAAATTATTCAATAAAACTAAATATTTAAATATGAGTTTTATTTTGTGCTAAAAATGAATAATTACTTTTATATTTTTAATGAATATATACTTTTATCGAATACTGCTTAACTCGTTAATATAAAGTGACATTTCTATTTGTTTTGTTCTTAGTTTTAGCTGCTTGTACCATTTTAAATAGGAACTGCTATAGCTATCGCAGGAGCTACTATAATAACTATCACTTTCAGAGTCATTTTCAATTATTTTTTCTTTTCCACTTTCATAATGCTTATCTTTATTATTAATTTTGTCTTGTCTGTTTTCAGTTCTGTGTTTATATTTGTTTTTTTTTTGGTAATTATTTTCCAACTTAGTTTTATTACAAACAGATTCTGAACTTTCATCTGAAGTTTCATTTACAGAATATGATTTTTTTGCTTTTCCTATTTTGTTATGTGCTTTCATTTGTAAATTTCCATGTTCTGATTCATTTTCTTCCCGCGCTTTGTTGTTTTTCCGACAACTGTTACTTGTATCAAACCTTTTTTTCATAAAGGTATGTTTAGCTTTATCATTATTATTAATTTGTATTTCCTTTATATCATTGCAAATTCTTTTGTTCTTTGAACTTGAAAATTCTGTTGGTAGACCAAGTTTTATAAAATCTTCATTATTATAAATAACTTCACTGATAAAATCATCGTTGTTTTTGTTTTGCAATGTTTTGTTTAATTCTGGCACTAATTCTAAAGTTTTGTTAGACATAACTGCTTGATCTTCTAGGTTAAATGTTGTTGAATCTGGTTGCAATAATGTTTCACTACAGGAAAGTGTTGGTAACTCAATGCAAGTATATGCAGATTCAACCTTTACATCTGTGGGATTATATTCTTCATAGGAAAGCAATAAATCTGCAAAAGACTCTATTTGTTCTTGTGTCTGAGATTCATTAAGAAGCAGGCTATGATATTCTTCCAACTTACCTGCATTGGGTGAATTATGTTCATTGGTTTCAACTGATTTATTTGCATTATTAGTTCGACTACACGGATTCTGACATTGACTTTGTTCTTCAATTTTATGATTATTATCATCTTCGACAATGTTATTACCAGCCCAAAAATCACTTAAAATTACAGAAGAATTTAGAGATTGAAACAATGCAATAAACCTTTTTTGTTCTTTGCCTTCACTAGCAATCGTAATTGCAGTACCATATGATCCAAATCTTCCGGCCCTGCCTATTCTGTGTAAATATGTTTGCCATTGAAAGGGTGGCTCAAAATTAATTACAAGATCTATATTTGAGGCGTCAATTCCTCTGGATGCCAAGTCGGTAGATATCAAAATTCTACATTTGTATTCTTGGAGAGTTTTGAGTGCTCCCAGCCTATCATTCTGATCTTGTTGCCCATGTAGCATTTCAACTGGCCAACCAGCTTTCTTCAGCATTCTATTCAACTCTGTGACTCTGGCTTGGTAATTACAAAATATTAAACATTGTTTGAATGGCAAATTTGATAAAATCTTGTTGAGTTCCTCAAATCTGAATTTAGTTTGTCTCACAATGTTACTGTTATATTTTACATAAGTTACTTTTTGGCTGACACCCAAAAGAACAGAATCAATTTCTGGGCATATGTGTTGAGCTCCGTGGACAAACTGGTTTAAAAATTCTTTGCAACTATCTGGGTATGTAGCACTGGACATAATCACTTGCTTCTGTTGGGGCAAATTGGAGCTAATATATTTAATATCAGTTAGAAAACTTTTTTCCATTAATTTATCAGCTTCATCCAGCACAAACAATCTCACAGCTGACACATCTATATGTTTATCCTGTATTAAATGTTTTAGTCTTCCCGGACTTCCGACCACTATATGAACTTTGTTTCCTTTAAATTTTTCAATGTCATCTTCGACTGGCAAGCCTCCCATCACTACTTCCCCACAAAGACCTGAAAATTATTTCAGTAAAAGAAATTTTAATACTGTAATATTATCATAAAGATTATAATAGGTAGCAACAATGTAAAGTTTGTTACGTTTAGTTTTATTATTCGTAGGTTACGTTTAAATAAATAAATGAAAAATAAATTAAATTACCTGTGTAAGCAATACCAATTTGTTTTATTACATCACATATTTGTGCTGCTATTTCTCTTGTCGGGCTCAATATTACCACTTGTAAGCCTAATTTTAGGTTAATTTTTTCCAATGCAATCACAGTAAATACAGCAGTTTTACCAGTCCCAGATTTAGCTTCTAATAACAAATCTAAAATAATTCATACAAATTATACTTAATGGAACATTTGTGTGCACATACAAAGTCAACCATTTTAAGTTTACATAGTAATTATAATAAATGTATATTTCACAGTAAGACAATTTTTAAAACAATTTTACTATCGTAAGTACAGCCCCAGATTTATAAAGTGGCCAACCCTCATAAAAAATATAAATTCGGCACTGAGTAAGTATTCAAATATTATAATACATACCAAAACCACATTTTCCCATGGGAATTCCATGAAATTGCACAGGAGATGGTTTATAGAAACCAGAGTTTCTCAAACCTTCTAGTGTTTCTGTTGACAGGAGCATGGTATCAAATGAAACATCTTGTAGAATCTGAATATCTTTAGTCCTTTTCTTTTCACTGACTGTATGAGCTAGTACCATGATGCAGTACTAGCTCATCAATTTATAACTCCAATGAACTTGTGATATAAAAACTTGTTTACACTATTTCAAATTTTACCTGCGACAAGCAACAAGAGTTTTGTAAATTGTACGTATAACATTATTGTTATTGAAATGTTGTATGGCTTTATTACTATTTTTAACAAATTACATTCTATTCGTTACCAATTTAAGTAATTATAATATAATAAGATTTAATCACATTTTTATATAAAATTAAAATTCTAATAATAAAGGTACCTATACCTACTAGAAACCGGCTCAGCGGACATTATGACAAAAGTCAAAACGGCATTTAGTTTTTTTTATGCGGCTGTGAGTTGTCTATGGTTGGGAAAAAAGTTTTGGGAGTGGCGGGAACAAAGAAGAGTGTTTTCACACGAGACACGACCCGACACGACAAACTGCGGTGACGATTCCGTGCGCCATACATTTCTATGTACCGTTTTCACACGGAACGACACCGCACAGCACGACACACGATTTTGAGACGACAATCCGCTATGTCGTCACGTTTTTTAGCACAGATAAAAAAATACAAAGATATTATGAAAGTTGTCTGTGGTTCATTGATTCAGTTTGAATTTTGAACCAGGCCACTAAAATTACTGCCTTAAATAATACAATATGCCCCGCGTACCACTTGACGTTAGAAAGGATCATCGAACTATCTTTTAAAATTATATTGTACAAAACCCAACAATAGATGACATAATATTTTTAAGTACTAATGGCTGGTTTACACGTACTAAGTTGATAAGTAGTTAACTTAATTTTAAATTTGTAAATTGTAAACACAAAATTTAGTAGCCAATAGCAAGTTAAAATTAAGTTAAGTAAGTATAGGGTCATAAGTTAAAATTTAGTTGACCATTTATCTACTTATCACGTGTAAGCCAGCCATAAGTGAATGCGGTGTCGTCGCAGAAATCGTCGCTCGTGTGAAAACGTTCAAACGACACGGTTCATAGACAATTTATATTTGTCTATGAACCGTGTCGTGTCGTGTCTCGTGTGAAAACGCCGTAAGAGCGTTTTCACACGAGACACGACCCGACACGACAAACTGCGGTGACGATTCCGTGCGCCATACATTTCTATGTACCGTTTTCACACGGAACGACACCGCACAGCACGACACACGATTTTGAGACGACAATCCGCTATGTCGTCACGTTTTTTAGCACAGATAAAAAAATTACAAAGATATTATGAAAGTTGTCTGTGGTTCATTGATTCAGTTTGAATTTTGAACCAGGCCACTAAAATTATTGCCTTAAATAATACAATATGCCCCGCGTACCACTTGACGTTAGAAAGGATCATCCAACTATCTTTTAAAATTATATTGTACAAAACCCAACAATAGATGACATAATATTTTTAAGTACTAATGGCTGGTTTACACGTACTAAGTTGATAAGTAGTTAACTTAATTTTAAATTTGTAAATTGTAAACACAAAATTTAGAAGCCATAGCAAGTTAAAATTTAGTTAAGTAAGTATAGGGTCATAAGTTAAAATTTAGTTGACCATTTATCTACTTATCACGTGTAAACCAGCCATAAGTGAATGCGGTGTCGTCGCAGAAATCGTCGCTCGTGTGAAAACGTTCAAACGACACGGTTCATAGACAATTTATATTTGTCTTTGAACCGTGTCGTGTCGGGTCTCGTGTGAAAACGCCGTGATTGGGTAGAACTTTGGTCAGCGTGTCACTGAAAGGGACAGGAAGAAAAGTAGTTAGTGTTACCAGTAACGAGGAATATGAAAAAATTACCCACGGATCTCATAATTATTATAAACTAGCTACTTACCGCAACTACAGTTACGTATATTAAGGCCTATTACATACTGTTGACGTCTAACGGATGCATTCAGTAATCATCATCTATCCAAAACTAAAAGCTGTTGATGTTTTACTTTCAATTAACTTACGATAAGTAATTACTCCCTCACTTATTAGTAATAATTAAAACGCCGGCAAAACGTGACAGTGTTAGTTTTTTAAGTATATATAAAATATGTACTTATGTTAGTTTTAAGGTATTTATTATATAATTATAATATGTATGTTAGATTTTAAGGTATTTGTTATATGGGCCTCTGATGCCCGAAATAAACGATTTGATTTGATTTATTAGGAAAAAATATATATTGTGACATTTTTCCGGTCGTAAACTACTTCAAACTTACAAGTTTGAATTATGAGGTCCAGTTTTTAAGTATAATACTATGATTTCTTGCGTATAAAGACTAGCAATCAATTAGAATTTTACGTGGGCAATCCCGCGGGTAAAATCTGACCAATAAATAAAAACACAATTCAATCATTAACATATTTATTTAACATACATTTGATATGCGTATCAAATAAAGGGTAACTACTAACTAGCTAACGGCCGCACTCAGAGACGAGTATCAATAATTACTTAACTGTGATTGAATAAAAATATTGAGTTAAGCCATGGGGCTTATCTTTACATTATCTTATTTATCTGTCAAACTCTTCATAAAATTGAAGTTTAATACCTAATCATTAAATTTCTCTGAGTACGGCAGTAAGTATTTAAAAAAGTATTTTTAACGGGCTTTGGCCCACCACATATTCCCACCACCACGAAAATCCTTTGATATGATCTCAGGGAGCCCAAAATACATGCTAAAGCTATTTTGGGACCCGCAACGAAATTAATCAGAAGAAAATAGGTCATAGGATAGGCGGAGTAGGAAATATTCCCATTTTCCCTCCCCATATAAAGCAGGAGGTCTCACACGATGGGTTACCTGATACTTCACTCTTAGAATCTAGGACCTGTAATAAAAAATATTAATTTAATTTCTGTACACAGACAAAAAAGACCTAATGAATTATAAATAAATTACCTTGACAGGCACAGAAAAAGAAATGTTTTCTTTCCAACATTTAACACATCTTCTTTATTAAAATGTTTACTGTATATTCTTGAACCACGTGGTGGGCCCCAATTCAGTCTATTTTTTGCAGTTATCCATAATTTAAGGATTTCAGGGTCATTAGGAAATCTGGAAAAAAATGGATATATGATAATTGTATTGGAATAGTACTTCAAAAATATAAAACCGACTTCAAAAAAATTGTACTTATTTAATTGAGAATTAAAATATCTCAAAACTACTAGACCGATTTTGATGAAACTTGTAATATTCCTTAAGTTGAACAATACCAAACTTGAAACTGTACAACAAAAGAAGAATTTCTGAAATCGTACTTGTAGTTCCGGAGATATGCAAACACAAACATAAAAACATACATAGTACATACATACATAAATACATACACTTTTGAAATTTGTTTCATTTGTTCAGACACTGATCTAGACTAACATAATTATACAAAAACTGGGCAGTTCTAGAAATATTACATACATACCTACGCTTCGAATTGATAACCTCCTTTTTTGAAGTCGGTTAAAAAACAACAAAATGTTGAAAAAATATATATTTACTTAAATTTCCCCATTAGCAGGGTAATTAATGTAAGCAACATCTGGCAGCACTGGCGTTTGAGGCTATAAAAACAAAATACATAAAATACATTAAATTAGATGCTAATTTAAGTAAAATATATGTTTAATGTGAACAATATTAATAATTAAAGAAAGTTAATTTATAAAAACTGTGATGCTAATAAAATAAAACTATTTTTTTGAGAACTTACGTGTGAAAAGATATTCCCTTAATTTTCCATAAAGTATTGCTTTTACAGCCCATAACACTACATCCCAACATTATTTTAATATAGTACACATACACATATTATAAGAAAAACACAAACCACTACTTCTACGTTACAATAATTAGATAAATTAAACAAAATTTGTAAATCACAGCTGTTTGTGTACGAAACGTCAAACTTTGATATGCTTCTGTAGAAGCATCACATTGGAAAAAATGGCCACGCGGTGAGGGACAGAAAATAATTATTTTATCTCTTTTCTCCATAAGCAATACGTAATTAACTATCTCTTTCTTTGTGTGAGTGAAAAGGAAATATCCAGCAATCTATACTTTTCCTCTATCTACGGGCGGGAAAAGTCAGAAAATTTTTCAGTACTGAAAATTTAATTTGATTTTTATTGTAAAAAGTTGTATAATTCTAGAATATTTGTCGTATTGTATATATTTTTTAATTGTATATAATTATTTCTTCGTTCTGTTGGTAAGTTTTTTAATTATATAAAAGTCCCTTCACGGGACCAGGCGCGCCGCAATGTCTCAGCGGCCGTCCAAACGGAAGAAGAAGAGACAAATATCGACTAGTCCAGTGGATGATTAGGCTGAGTCGAGTAGCTCTGAACAGTCTGAGCCCACAGAGGAATCTAACAAATATGCTCCTTATAGAGTCAATGATTACAGCCGTCGCTATCCAGAGGACAGCGCAGCTGGATTTGAATTTGTAGTTTTTGTGGAAAGCACAGGTGAAACTCCTATAGGTACTCGTGACCTCATGGGTTTAAGTCGTATTTTCCAACAATCGATTAAGGGAATATCTTTCTTAAGAAAAATTAATAAATTCAAAGTTGGAGTCTATTTTAATCGGCCGAACTTAGCTGACGCATTTCTTGAAAATACTACTTTTTTACGAGACCAAAATTTAAAAGCAAGCATTCCAGCTGGCAGCACTGAGTTGACTGGTGTCATCAACTCCGTACCAACCGAAATGTCCAATCAAAAAATTTATAAAGCAATTTCGAGTAGTACAAAAAGGGTATTATACTTCGGAGGTTTGTCCTCGATATTAGTATTCCTTTTTACACATAAGTAGTTTCACCTCCATTTGTTACCACATAGCACAATTTTAGAGCCAAGAAAAAATAACAAGTTGTCTCTGGATTGCACTTCCCTCCATATTTTCCCGCCTCTTGTCTCTGATTTTCTCTTTCTCCTGTCACCTGCAACTCTCTAGAACCTTCATTCACTTTTGTGCTTACCACGATCGCACTCAAAATTAACTTTAGAACAAAAGTTATTTTCATACCTAATTTTAGTTTCAAAATGGGTAACGTAAAAACGAAAAGTCGTTAGATTATAATAATATTGTTAAATATTTAAAAGTGACTAGAAGACAGAACGGCGTTTAAGGCGATCACGCTATATACCTATACGATTCTCTTCGGCATCAAGCGTATCTTCGTCATCCAGTTCCACTTCAGGTGAACGTGATGTTAACGGTAAGTTATCATTTTGTTTTTAGTGACACATGGATTGTTACAAGACTGATAATATTTTCAACAAGGGCAATTCAGGGAGTCTATAGGATTATCTCGCTGCCCTAATAAAAATGCATTCAGGGTAGTCTGCAGGACTATTCGCGCATATTTTAAATTATTGCACTCAGGGTAGTCTGTAGGACTATTCGCGCAATATGACATTTATTTTGCATTCAGAATAGTCTGTGGGACTATTTGTCGCGTTAATAAATTATTACATTCATAATAATCTGTAAGATTACGGGCGGCGTTGCAAATTGAGGGTAAGTCGATAAGGGCAATTCAGGGAGTCTATAGGATTATCTCGCTGCCCTAACAAAAATGCATTCAGGGTAGTCTGCAGGACTATTCGCGCATATTTTAAATTATTGCACTCAGGGTAGTCTGTAGGACTATTCGCGCAATATTACATTTATTTTGCATTCAGAATAGTCTGCGGGACTATTTGTCGCATTAATAAATTATTACATTCATATAATCTGTAAGATTATTGGCCGCTTTGCAAATTGAGGGTAAGTCAATAAGGGCAATTCAGGGAGTCTATAGGATTATCTCGCTGCCTTAACTAAAATGCATTCAGGGTAGTCTGCGGGACTATTCGCGCATATTTTAATCTCTCAAGCCCTGTACCCAAGCCAAGCCCATGTCGGCCGCGACAACAAAGGATTTCCTGGAATTGATGTTCGACGGATTATATTATTGCACTCAGGGTAGTCTGTAGGACTATTCGCGCAATATTACATTTATTTTGCATTGAGAATTATAGTCTGTGGGACTATTTATCGCATTATAAAATTATTACATTCATAATAATCGATTTGCTGCACTGACAATTTGAGGGTAGTTAAAAAAAATAAAAAAATATATGTACATTTCTATTTTTAGCCCATCATTTTGCAACTGATAGAACAGACAAGCGAGAATATTTTTAATTAGCCTTGCCATCAGGGCCCCCGCTACCATATGTGCAATGTGTGCAATGCACACGGGCGCCATCCTCTAGGGGCGCCAAATCACCATCTTTAGAGGCGCCAAAACCAAGGACCCAAAAATTTGCCTATAGGGGCGCCAAAAATCCTTTTTTCTTTGCACACAGGCGCCAATAGCCCTTACGAGGGCTCTGCTTTCCATCTACTTCCGGGGCTCAAGAAGCAACTCGTGGTAGAAAAACAAAGTAATACGGGTATGAATCCGGCATGTCTTGGAGTTTTGGACATTGATACTCTACTAATAATTGCAAATTATGAACCGAAAATCAATATTGAATTGGCCACTAAATTAAATTACATTGGAACATCTGGTATATAAAGGTATAATTATGTACCTACCTATTACCTACCCGTAACTGTCAATTATTAATTCATCAATCCCCAAGCGGCGGCCGGCTACTGCATAACAATTGCAGATCCATAGGGTCTGCGATACTCACGATCAAGATATTATTAATAGCGGCACCGGGATCGAACGTGGGAAATGGAAATATAGATCACGTTTTTTGAAATATAAAAAAATAATAATAATAATTCTAATGATTCACCCGATCACAAATTATTACGAAAGCTTGTAGACGCTACACGTCTTTTAAGTGCCGTCTTTTAAGTAAGAGTGCATTATGATTCCGTAGCTTGTAATGTTTATTTAGAGATAATCTCGCTGAAACGCTTAAGTTAGCTAAAGCAGTCATGAATCACCAAAAAGTAGCTAAAAAGACTAGCCAAATACAGCCGTGGGACATTACTCATTGTCATTAGACGTCTAGCGCCAACGAGATATCTCAGTCTCGAGATAATTAAAAACTACTCTTCTTATTATGTCTAAATCTCGACATTATCTAGACAAAACTCGATAAAATGTATGTTATGCTAGGGTGTATAGATATGAAGTGACACCATCTAACATCGAGAAAACATGTAGCTAAAATTTTCTCGTTGGCGCATGTTCGGCGCCCAGACCAGTCGACCCGTCACCAGCGTTCGGTTCCATCATGCAGAACCAGGACTCGGAATCACCCACCTCAGAAACAACACGCGTTTCAAGGGAGCTCGTGGAACGCGTGACGCGTCGTCTCATCGACAGCGACAACCACGGAAGCGATAGACCAAGCTAGCCGAAAACTAAGCAGGTCGCCTAAGTTTTATATTCAACAATGGTCGATGGGAACGTAGGAACTAAAAATGTTGGTGGATTAACAGTTATAAAATAACATAATACTATGTGACCATAGCTTAGTCCTAACGAATTACTTATTAATATAAATTCGCCAGGACCTACGCCAGGACAACACTTGATAGTGTTTTTATCATGCTAAAATCTGGTTTTACACAATGAGATTTATTTTAAAATATCTGAATAAAAATTTAAATAACATTATAAATGGAAGACTTGCGTACAGTTTCAAAATTGACGTCAATAATTGTTTCATGTCTATTATCTAGGGGCGCGAAAGTGCCCCCGCGGCGAGATCAGCGGCACGGAGGGCACGGCCGTAGCCCGTACCACAAGCCGTACCACAGACTAAGAATTAGTTACTATATTATGCTGTAACGTATCTTTTTTCGAAGTAGACTGAATTGATGCTAATTACATGTTCCACTCTATTATACTCACCCAAGTTCAAGGAAATATTTAAGATTTTGCAAGAGGACAATCCAAAAATTATTTACGAGTTCCAAGTTTTATCCTATAAGTTTTTATCCTCTTACTATAAGACTGTGAATGTGTTAAATCAGGGAATGGCCATAATTACTATAGACGTCCTGATTTCAGGTGTAGAATAAGTATAATTTATAAAAATTACAGACCATAATTTTTGTCGTGAAATTAATCCTGACGCCTCAACAACGGGGCGGGAAGCCTGTGACTTGTGAGGGTTCATGACAGGAGGACAATTATTGGTCAGTCTGAAAAATAACAACATAATATTATTATTATGCATTAAGAGTTTTGTAATAGCTGTCAAATAGCATGGCCGTTAGTTTATGTTAAGCATAATATTAGTAATTTATTATTATATGCATAGACCGTATGGGGTATTGCCCACGCTCCATATGCAGGCAATGGTCGAGGAAAGAAAATTATACAATTACAGCTGCATGTACATTAAATCCGCAAACTTATTTGTTGCGGATCGGGAATTTCCAAAAAGGCATCCCGATACAGAGTGGACATATTGGATACTGGGTTCCGCAAAATAGTTTTTAGCTTTAGGTGTGTCAGACATCGATTTATTTGCAAAAATCAAATAAACCAAAAAAATGGCAATTAGACCCTGATGCAATTATTGTCATTGACGTTTTTACTTTGAATTGGTCACAATATTATTTTTACGCTTTCCCTCCAGTAGCGTGTATACTGTAATATTATATTAATTTCAGTTTAGGTCTTAACTCTTACATCAAAACAATTGTATGTTAATAACGTAACTCAAAAGCAGTGAATTTAAATGTAGCGTCGTTATCAAACAATTTAAGTTACAAACAAAATGTAATGTTTGTATTAAAAGATGATATTGTGAATATGCACACAGAAATAACTGAAATAAGGTTGATTTATTTAGGCCGTCAGTGTCTATAATTTTAAATTTTCTAACTGAAATCTTTAAATAAAGGTAACAAGTATAATTACAGTATTAATACTTACGAAGCTTTGGCTTTAATATTTGGAGATAAAGGATGTTAATATAATAATTTTGAATTATTTATGGTCGTTACATCCTAATGATATTTTATCTTTATGAGAACTCAAAAATAATTAATGTATAACATTACTAGCTTTAGTAACTGCACAGAGGGTGCAAACTTTATCAAAATTTATTTAAATGCTTAAATTATTATGACTGAAAAAGATATTCTAACAAAAATAATTGATTTAAGTAATAATAATTATTCTAAATCTAAAAGAATGCAATCCAATTTCCTTGTACTGTATTTTCTAGAGAAATCTGAAATCTGTCCAGCCAAAACTTTATTGGCTTAAGTAAACAACATATCTAATTTCAGAAATTGTAATGTTTTTAAGGATAATATTGAGTTGATGTCAAATTTTTCTAGTCTTAGCAACCGTCACGTTTTAACTTCGTTAGCATTTAAGCGAGGAGTGTTAGATGTTATTCGCCTAACAGCGAATTGGACAGTCAACTCCATGACCTTTGCTAGTTTCTTTAATAGATCTATTATTGTTGAAGGTGATTAAAATAATTTGGTATGTACCTATAATTTATGAGAGATTAGGTATAAAATATGTTAACAAGTAACATTTTTCGTACTTTGATTAAGTATAAAAATTAAGCATAAATAAAATGACATATCTTGTTTATTCTCTAAACATCTACTTATGTGTAAAAAGGAATACTAATATCGAGGACAAACCTCCGAAGTATAATTATTGATTAAACGAACTTACCTTACGTGAAGTTCAATCAAAATTATACGAGGGGTTTGTCCGAAGATATTAGTAGGAACTCCCACCCACCCTGGTTCTCAGTAGATAACACCCAAGTAACTAGAGCTATGTCATTTTATTTTTTGGCTCTGAACTAAATGAAGGTTCTAGAGAGTTGCAGGTGACAGGAGAAAGAGAAAATCAGAGACAAGAGGCGGGAAAATATGGAGGGAAGTGCAATCCAGAGACAACTTGTTATTTTTTTCTTGGCTCTAAAATTGTGCTATGTGGTAACAAATGGAGGTGAAACTACTTATGTGTAAAAAGGAATACTAATATCTTCGGACAAACCCCTCGTATAATTTTGATTGAACTTCACGTAAGGTAAGTTCGTTTAATCAATAATTATGCAATGATATAATAAATAATTAGAATAATGAGAAAAGTTAAGGTTAACAACAGTGTTGCGTAACTCGCCAGTTTTCGGTAGCTTTCTTGATCTAGGGATTGTAGGAACTTACTTTATCTGATTCTAATTAAAAGAGCCAAAGGCAGTATGTAAAATACAGATATTTTATTTACGAAGAGCACACGATATCATATATGGTTCCTAAGCAACGAACAAATCCTTTTTCAGTGTCAGATATACATCATATTTAGATTGCGTTCGAATATAGAATACACAACAAACAGCTTTGTCACAGTACAGCAATATCCCTACAGTAGTGAAACGAATGTACTTGCGCAGAGCAACGGAGGGGTACCCGCGGGGAAGCGGGCGGCGCGGATCCGCGTACACAAACTCGCGGAGTTTGTGTACCTGCCCGCGCAGGGGTGACGTTGGCGCGTTGTCTACGAGTTTTGTGTTGTAAAACGATAACTTATCTTATAAATTATTATAAAATTGGGATGTAATATGTGTTCAGTGTCCGGATGTAAATCTGATTCAAAAAACAAAAAGGATTTAAATTTTCATAAATATCGGCTCACATCATCACACATCACACTAATACTGTGTTGGCCTTGGTGGCATTTATTTGCATATCTGTTTTATTGTTTACGTTGTAAGAAGTGTAACATGGAGAGAAACAATAAAGAATAAATTAAAAATCTGTCAAATACCCTGTTACATACTAATTAGTACCTACCTAGCTAGGTACACAGGGCCATACATCAAAAAATGTTACACTTAGGGTGAAATCCGTGTCTTTTTTGTGAAATGTTTATTGTAATGTGGTGTAATGTGTTTGTACTGAATAAATGTTTACTTACTTACTTACTTAAAATCTATAGAGCGATCTTAGACTTAACTCAGACTTTACTTCAAACTTTACTTTAAAAAATCTTAGCTAAGCTTAAGCCTACCAAAATCTTAAGTGAATAGGAGGACCTAACAATGGATGTTGGGTCCTCCTATTCACTTAAGATTTTGGTAAGCTTAAGCTTAGCTAAGATTTTTTAAAGTAAAGTTTGAAGTAAAGTCTGAGTTAAGTCTAAGATCGCTCTATAGATTTCACCCTTAGTGTAACATTTTGACCTTTGGACCGCCCTTACCGCGCACGTTATAAGAGCGAGTTTTGAAGTGCTTCTGTTACACCTGACGTGTGGCCTACCGAGTACCGTACCTACCAATTGTTATATGATTAATTGTTGGATACTTTATATATTCCTACTTTATTATTCGTAGATAATATATTCGAATGCGTCTTCATTATTTTAATCCTTCGATAGTGGATTCTTGCAAATCTATTGTTATTTTATTGTATCTTGCTCACCGGTGAGCTTTTGGGGCTTGATGGGTAATGAAATTTTTAAATCCATACTAATATTATAAATACGAAAGTGTGTCTATCTGTATGTTACCTCTTCACGCCCAAACCGCTGGACCGATTTTGCTAAAATTTGGCATGGAGATACTTTGAGTCCCGGGAAAGGACATAGGATACTTTTTGTTCTGGAAAAATGTACGGTTCTCGCACGATAAACGAGTTTTGGCACAACGAAGTTGCGGGCATCATCTAGTAGAGAATTGAAATCATCTAAAAATAAAGTTTCACGTAAATACAAATTAAACAGATTAAATGATAACATTACAAGCACAATATTTTATTTTTATTTTATTTCCCGTTTCGTGGCAACCCTGGCATATCTGCTCGGTGCCTTCACCGGTGGCGGCATCGTGCGACATCAAAGGCGTTTCGTTACTGTAGGGATAATATAGCTATACTGTGGCTTTGTGCTGCAACCATAAAGTTAATATACCTATCGGAATAGAGAAACAAAGGCCTGAGCAAGCGAGATGTCACTATCAGTAACACTGCGTGGTAGAAAGAGAAGCGTGATTTGAGGTTGCATAGCTTTTTTTTCATCTGTTTGACAGTCTGTCTGCCCCTGGGCCGATCGTTGTCAATTTGGGCTCTCAGAAAAATTGTGATTTTAAGTTAAATAATGAATAATTTTTAGAAATACTGCTCTAGAAACATGGTTAAGTGTTTGTGGAATGATTCTGGATCCACACATCGAAAAAACCCGGACAAATATTCATTTCACAGGTGAATTATTCTACATCGACAGGACCTAGTTTTAAGTTTATTTTTGCCAATTCCCTACGAGTTATTGGTATTGATTTATCAAGTTCACTTCTATAAATGTTTAATTATATGGAAAACATAACTTGACTAGCCATGGTGCACAATTTAAGGATATTTTGTGTAAACAATTTTCATCTATTTTACACTAGGGCTGTATCAAGTTATCGATAAGTTGTGTCGATATGAAAATATTTTTTAGTTAAGTATACTAATTATCTGGGAATGTTGAAATGATAACATACTCATCCGTAGTTTATAATTAGTTTAAGTATATTAATATACTATCATACATAATTTATCGTTTTTAAGGTTCCGCACCCAAAGGGTAAAAATTAAGTCCTAGTAGTGGGGTCCCGCAGCCCGCTCTACTACTAAGACTTCGTTGCCTGTCCGTCTGTCCATCCGTCCGTACGTCTGTCTGTCTTCAGGCTGTATAACAAGAACCACTATATTATAGTAATAGACTTCTGAAATTTCCACAGATGTAATGTCATTCTACATCCAATACGGCTGCTCATCCAAGATAGGGAAATAGTTGAAAGCACTTCTGCAAGATGGGCATCAAATAAAAGGGCTCAGTAGGCTCATTGAGAGTGAATTGAAAATTAATAGGGTCTAGTGAAGTCGTGTCGTGTCGTGTACGTACTGATGTCACGTGACGTAACCTGTCGTGTCGAATCGTGTCATGACATGTCGTGTCGTATCGTACCGGGATTCAGAAAATGCCCGGTTGAAACCGGTCACCCTTCATGCGCGAGTCCGACTTACACTTGGCCAATTTTTCAGATTTCCTGCTGACCTGGATTCCAGAAATTCATGGCTTAAAATAATTAACCGTCCAAACTGGACTCCGAAGAAAAATTCATGCATACTTAATTATGCAGCAAGCATTTTGAAGAAAATTCACATTTTACTTCAAAATTACATTTTATTATATTATTATATCTATGCAGTTTTATTTTATCCCATTTTATAATGCCCGCTGTACACTCTCGCCGAGAACTCTGGGGCGAGAGTCTCGTGCGAGAGCCCCTTGCCCGAGTGCGATCATGTACATTCTCGCTTAGTTCAATCGCAGATAAGAACTCAGAGAAGATGGACGAAAACGACCATTCACCATTCACCATGCATCGAAAGATATCATTGTAATCCGAAGATTTATAATCATATTTCATTTTATTTCTCATAGATGATGACTGATAATGACGTTTATTATTGTTATTTTTCTGTTCTACACTGTCCAACGGCGGGACTAGTACTGAAAGACGCGAGAGTGTACAGTAGTGCGCTCGTTTTCCTCGCGAGACCCTTTGTCTCGGGCGCAAAATACCGACAACGGACCGAGAGGGTCCGAGACAGGCGAGACGAGGCGAGCGCACCCATTTACACTCTCGCACTCGGGCCGCCTCGCTGTGTCTCGGCGAGAATGTACAGCCGGCATTATGTTTACAATCTTACAATTATTATTCCATGATCGATATTTTGTCGAATTACAAGATGTTTGTACATCACTGACACGCACACGTAAACAGAATTGTATACACAGATGTAAATCAAATTTTGGTTAAGCTTGACAGCTCGGGATTGTTTCTCTATTCCGATAGGTATATTACCTTTATGGCTGCAACCAACGCAATCAGTGGCAATTATTAAGAATGCTGTACACTCTCGCCGAGAGCTTTCGGGCGAGAGTCTCGTGCGAGAGCCCCTTTCCCGAGTGCGATCATGTACATTCTCGCTTAGTTCAATCGCAGTTAAGAACTCAGACAAGATGGACGAAAACGACCATTCACCATTCACCATGCATCGAAAGATATCATTGTAATCCAAAGATTTATAATCATAATTAATTTTATTTCTCACAGATAATGACTGATAATGTCGTTTATTATTGTTATTTTTCTGTTCTACACTGTCCAATGGCGGGACTAGTACTGAAAGACGCGAGAGTGTACAGTAGTGCGCTCGTTTTCCTCGCGAGACCCTTTGTCTCGGGCGCAAAATACCGACAACGGACCGAGAGGGTCCGAGACAGGCGAGACGAGGCGAGCGCACCCATTTACACTCTCGCACTCGGGCCGCCTCGCTGTGTCTCGGCGAGAGTGTACAGCCGGCTTGACATTTTCGTGCTCTACATCATTGCCTCAATTTGTTTAATTAAATATGTGGCGATTTCCTGTTACGACATATATTCCACCAGTGTAACAGTGTTATAAATGTTTAAGATATGGACATTTAGCAAAGTTTTGTAAGAATGCAGAGCGTTGCTCAATCTGTGCCGAGGCTCACAATTATAAAAATTGTACCCAAAGCCCAGATAAAGCTGTTTGCGTACATTGCAAAGGTAGCCATTTATCTATATCTGGAGAATGTAGAGTTAAAAAAATGAAAATAGAAGAAAATAAAAAAAAGTATACAACTACATCATATGCAGACCTTTTTATTAATAAATTACAAAATTTCCCTTCATTAAATGAAAACACAAATAGTAAAGACTTATTGAATGTACTTCTCTCAAATAAAAACGCACTTACGTTACTCACAGAATGTTTAATTAAAGCTATTACTTTGAACAAGACTCAAAATGCAAGCATAAACTCACAGCTTCTTTCAGAAGCAATAAAAGAAACTATAAAGGAAAAAAATAACAATTTTTCACATTCTCTTCCCAAGTAAATAAACACACCGGCAAAATTAGAGGAACATAACAAAATTTAATTTTTTTTGAAAATTATTCGCTGTTTTTATATATTTATTTATTTATTAAATAATTGACGATTAAAAATAAAACTTATATAAATTTAGGACATAAAAACGTATAAAATAGAAAAAATCTGCAAAAATAAAAAATTAAGAAAAATCTTTGAAATTTCAGTAGTAAGTTTTTAGGTTAAATTCTTCATTTTTACTTAAGAAATGCCATGTTTAAAGCGTGTAATGCCTTCTATGGATCTCAAGAGGGTCTGGATACGCCATTCCATGCTTGCATTTTGATTGTCGATCATTTCCTGTGGGATATTCTTCTACTCCTCCAGTAGCGCCAACTCGAGCTTCTGAACACATTTTGGAGCTGGAGTTTTAACTCGTACCGTTCACCCATTGATGTGCCACACGTCCTCAATCGGATCCACATCCGTAGACCGTGCTGACCTCTCCACCTGGGCTACGCCAGCATCATTTAGGTAATAATACCCGATTTTTTTACTCTATGAACGCGCATAAAATTGAAGTTACTGCCTAAAACTGTGTAAAAGGCACAACATGCAGTTCTAGGATGTTTGTGCTATAGCCCTGTACTGTCAAAGTACCATCATTAACAATCATCAGCTCCGTGCGGGCTCCAAATCATATGCCATTACGAAGCCTGCATGATAGGCCACTGTGTCCGTTAAGTTTGATGGTCTATAGCGTTCCTTACGATTTATCCACATTCTTTATCGCCTGTCAACAAAATTTACACAGAGTTTGCTCCCATCACTGCACAGCACACGATTTCACTCACTTGTTAAATTTTGATGTTCACGCGCAAATCTTAGCCTGGCTCTTTGCGGTCCTGTCTCAAGTTTTGGTGCCCTTGCTGGCACTTTTGAGTTTAATTTAACTTCTTTGATTCTTCTCGTACCACGAACTTACACGTCCATCTCGGACCTGTTCCGACAGGTTTCGTCTCTGCAAAGCAGTTTGAGGTCGATTTCTTAAGGGTTGTACCCTTACAAAACGGTCATCCTGAACCATTGCCACCCGAAATCTGCCTTGTTCTCGTCTCCAAACGTAAGATCCAGTCTCTCTGTAGCGTTGAAAGTTACGATGGACCACGAAAGCCGACACACCTAAGGCCTGACTGACCGAACGGTAGGTGTGACCTTTCTCTATCGTGGTTACAGCTCTAGTAGTCGTAGATGCTGGAAACCATATTAATTCATAACACTATAGTCTATAACAAAATTAATAAATTTTATGATGATTCTTTACAAAATATTGTTGTTCAGATTCAAATTTTTCAGAAACAAATTTCGATTGTAAGTTTTTACAGCCCAGGAAGCTGTACTCCTGAATTTAATAAGAAAACATTTAACGATTTAATACAGACTATTCCGAAACCGATAATTTTTGCTGGAGACTTTAACGCACATCATACTTTATGGGGTTGCGGCAAAGTTGACGCGCGAGGGAGAGATATTGTTGATGTCGCTGATGAGAATGATTTGGTTCTCTTGAATGATGGACGTCCAACCACTGTAGGGTCGCATAGATGGAAGCCAAATGCACTCTCATAGTAACTTGTCATAGACATTTGAAAGTTTTCCTCTTCACACGAATCTGAAAACAGTAAATTGGGATTTGTATGAAAAAACTGTTAATCAGGAATTTAAAAAATTTCAAATTGAAACATGTGATTTAATCGACAGTTATAATAGATTCTGTGCGCTTATAATTCAAACTGTTGATAAATGTGGCGCATTTATCAATGGTTTGAATAAGCCTAAGTTCTGCACCCCAACTGCTAATCCTGTTTCTCAAAGTTCTGCCTGTAGTAACAGTAAAAAAAGTTAAAATTCCATTAGTATGGTGGAATGAAAAATGTTCCAAGGCTGTACATGATTGTCGTCAAGCCTATGCGCGGTTTAAAGCGAATTCTTGTATTGAAACTTTTGTTGAATTTAAGCGTCTTCAGGCGCATAAAAAACGCGTATTGAAACAAGAGCGAAGACTTTCTTGGGAAAACTTTTGTAAATCTGTCAGTAGATTAACTCCTATGAGCCAAATTTGGATGAAAATTAAAAAATTCAACCGAAGTTATACACCTAGAAGTAGTTTCATTGATAGTGAATGGATAATACAGTTTTTAAATAAATATACTCCAGATACAGTACCAAATAATTTTATGAACAGTAATTCCAATGTGACATTGACATTTGACAATATGATAGCATCTCCAAATTCTTTTTTGATAGAGAGTTTTACATTTGGAGAGCTGAAAGCAGCCATAAAATCTCGTAAAGATTCTGCTTGTGGTCTAGATTGTTTATCTTACACAATGTTTAAATTGTTAGACACCAAAAATATGAAGTTTTTCCTTAATCTATTAAATTCATTGTGGTGCCATCCCATGATTCCTGAACAGTGGAAAACAGATTGTCTCGTTCCAATATTAAAACCCGGAAAGGATATAAATGTTGCAGATTCATATAGACCTATAACTTTAAGTTCTTGTGTTGGCAAAATATTTGAACAGCTTATTAAACAGCGATTGGAATTTTTTATAGAAAGAAATCATATTTTACCTAGTAATCAGTTCGGTTTTTGGCATGGCCGTTCGGCTAGAGAGTCGAGAGTCGAGAGAGCTTGAGTCATTTTTGTTTGGACATTCACAATGCTCTGTCTTGTAATTCATTATTGGTTGGTATTTTCTTTGATGTTGTTGGCGCATATAATAATGTAAATTTGGAAAAACTTTCAACTATTTTAATTTCTTTACAATTACCTGAAAAATTTATAAATTGGGTGTAAGTATCATTTTCTTAGTGGTCGTAAATTATTTGTGAAATTTGAAAATAAACTGATTGGTCCAAGGTACTCCTACTAAGGAATAAGTCAAGGTGGAATTCTCAGTCCCTTACTATTTATTTTGTATATATGTTACGCTCAAAGACGGAATTCGCTCAATGAGCGAAAAAATAGCTCACAACGCGTTGTGGTCACAGTGAAACAGCCACGACGCGAATTTTGCGTCGTGGCTCTAATGAAAACGGCCACGACGCGTTCTGGTAATCACAAGAAGACCATTACGCGAAATTCGTGTCGTGGCTGATATGCTATTCGTTTTTCTTGATTTGTTCTTCATTGATTAATCGTCCATAGATACGGAAGATCAAATTTGAATTACCACGCGTACCTACTTACTACAAAATATTTTTTCTTTTACTAAATCACTGCCATAGTTCCATAGTTCCATACTATCCGTAAGTACTAATATTATTACTGTCTGTCTGTCTGTCTGTCGCAACGTATTGTCGCTTTTACAGATAGATAGACAATAATAATTATTAGTACGGATACTCGTAATTACATGGAACTTTGGATATTTTATAAATAATAATGATAAACACGTTATGCAGTCATTTAGTTTAAAAGAAAAAAATATTTTGTAGTACGCGTGGTAATTCAACTATTATAATCTTCCATACCTATGGACAATTGATCAATCAAGAACAAATCAAGAAAAACGAATTATAGCATATCAGCCACGACATGAATTTCGCGTTGTGGCCTTTTTGTGATTGCCAAAACGCGTCGTGGCCGTTTTCATTAGAGCCACGACGCGAAATTCGCGTCGTGGCTGTTTCACTGTGACCACAACGCGTTGTGAGCTATTTTTTCGCTCATTGAGCGATTTCGGTCTTTGAGCGTAACATATACATAAGTTAAATATTGTCTTAGGTCAAAATATTACTAACCTACAGTTTGTAGATGACTTAACTATATATTGTACTGCAGACAAGTTGCCTGCAGCTATTGAAAATCTTAGAGTTGCTCTCCTCGGCCTTAAGGCCTATTATGATGATCTGGGCTTGGACATCAGTTCTGAAAAAAGCAAAGTTTTAGTTTTTCCAAAAAAACCTAGCAAAACAACAAACATTATCCTACAATATGGAGATAGTAAGTTAGCAGTTGACAAAACTGTTAGATTCTTAGGTGTAATTTTTCATAACTCCTTCAAATTTAATAAATATATTGATTACTTAGTAAACAGGGCTTTAAGGCTTGCAATATGTTAAAGTCTTTAGCAGGCACATATTGGGGAGCTGATCCAAAAATTTTATTAATTCTGTACAAGGCTTTTGTAAGAAGCCATTTTGAATATGGTTATGTATGCTTTGCTGCTATTCCACATTTTGTTGATAGACTAGATAAAGTTCAAAATAGGTGCTCACGGATTGTGCTTGGTGCGATGTGTTCCACACCCATAATATCAATGCAGGTTGAATGTAACATCCCTCCTTTGAAAATTCACTTTAAATATTTAATATACAGGTTTTTGTTGAGAATTTCATCCATTAAAAATCATCCTCTTCTTGTAAAATTGCAGAGTGGTTCTTCTTCCTCTATTTTATTACATTACTTACCTGAAATTGTAAAAATAAAGCAAGACTATAACTTATATGAAAGTAACTTATGGCCTTGCTATATATATGAGCACACTTAGCTCTAAATATTTTCCACTAAAAATTGTAATTGATAATTCTTTGAAGTGCAAAGAGGATATATACCTTTTATTAAGTAACCTAGTTGGTTATCAACAAGTCTATACAGATGGTTCAAAGACTTCTGAGGCGGTATCAGCAGCCATATATATTAAACAGGATAAGAAAGGATATGGTATTAGGCTTCCAAATTTAACAAGTATTTTTACTGCTGAGTGTTTAGCAGTTCTGTCTGCATTAGAGTATATCGAAACTCAAGTTTATGATAAATGGATTATAGTGTCTGCAGTCTGATAGTCTTAGCGTTCTTCAAAACTTAAATAACCCCAAATTTTGTGCTACAACTAACTATATTATCTATGATATTAGAGAAAAATATACAAAATTAACAACATTAAACAAAAAAAATATAGTTTTAGTCTGGTCACCGTCACATATTGGTGTTAAGGGAAATGAACAGGCTGATTTTCTAGCAAGAGCTATAACCACTTGTTCTCAGGAGCATTGTATTAAAAACATATGCCTTCCAGGATCTGATGTTTTAGTCAAAATAAAAGAAACCTTTAAAATCGAATTTACAAATTTTTGGAAACAGATCATGGAAACCAAACGAAAATGGTATTCTAAGATTAAACAGGAGTTGTCAGTCTCATGGTTTACTAAAGGTGTTTCATTTCATGACAGGAAATTTTATTCTACTATTTGCCGTCTTAGACTTGGTCACTGTCGGTTTAATGCTCATCTTCACAGATTGAATATGTTGTCTTCACCCGTTTGTAATTACTGTAATCATTCTGAACAAACCTTGGATCACATTTTCTTTACTTGTAACAGTTTTACTCTTCAAAGATTTATTTTTATCAATCACTTGATGGAAATCTTTAAAACTGCTGAAGCCATCCCGCACTCCCTTCAGCAGCTTCTGAAAACATCCGATTGTTATAAGCCAATATATGAGTACATCCTTTCTACCATTGGTGATATATAAATAAATACTCACCAGTCATTACCTATATACCTTGAGATTGTATACAGGGTGTAAAAAGACCACTTCCGATAACTTTGGGGTATTATTATACTACATTTTCTGATTACAAAAATGTATTTTTTTTTTAATTTTTTTTTTCAAAAAAAATTTTTTTAATATATTTTTTTATAATAAATAACCTTTAGACAAAACGATAAACCACTTACAAAAAATAGTTAATTTTTTTTACTTTTATTTTTTTATCCCGATACGTAATGTAGAAGACGCGAGTCATTGATATCAACTGTAGCGCGCTTAATAACTTAAGGTCGTAAATGACCATACTGTACGGTCGCGGCAGTTTTCAACCTTATGCTCTTTCCAACCTATCAAGAACCATGACATTCAACTCTCTCAAGTAACTCAGAACTTTGACCTATGATCTCTTACGGCTTACCTAGGCTAATTTAATCCTTCGATCGCGGATTCTTGGAAATGCTATTGTATTCTAGAGTTGTCTCGATCACCGGTACTCGTATGGGCCTTAATAACCCATTAAGGCCCATACGAGTACCGGTGATCGAGACAACTCTAGAATACAATAGCATTTCCAAGAATCCGCGATCTTTAATCCTAACTCATGTACAAAACTGTAAGTAACTTTCTGAGCATGAGTAACAACTTATTTATCGATTAGTTAAAAAGTGATATGCGGATGTACAGTCTTCCGCAATCTCAGGAGTCAGGCTTTCTATCGAAATTACAGACGATGCATGAAAACTTCCGTACGTAAAACTATGTTAATAAACATACGTGTAAAATGTTAAGTTCTTAAAGTGTTCTTGTTTCTCTAGACTCTATGCATTTTGTAAGTATTCTTTAGCACTAAGCAATAATACCACCAACAACAACACGTTTCTTACACGAAATCTAACACAACACAAAGTTTAAACAAAAAAATAATAACACATTTTCCGTGTTATGCAGAACGATGATTGTGGATGGACAGTACCTAGATCTGCAATTATCGCTTTTTATCTACTACAGACGATACAGTATGAAAAAACTAGCAATTAATTACTTACGTGAAAAATGTTGAATTCTGATTTTTGAATGTGCTCTCTATGCATTTTGAAAATAGTCCATATCACCAATCAATAACAATTAACACCACCAATAAACACATCTCTTTTTTCACACGTCTCACGTTTCAAAACACGTCTTAGTTTTTTAACGCAAACAAATAATAAATAATACTTAATTAATTTACATTTTACACATTTAGTTATCATAATAATACGTTTTAAAAAGATCGTAATACGCTTTTTAATTAAACATAACTCAACAACCTTCAACCTCAAGATGCAAATTGGAACTAAAGTCTAATTATGCGAAAATCGTCTTTAAAAACATGTATCGACTTTCGGTAAATTCAAAGATACCGACGGGACGGCAAGACCGCTTGGCGGTAACGTTAAAAGACGCCGCCGCCGCGCGCCGCCGGCCGCTCTGTAGGTGTACGACGCACGACGTGTCGCTAATCCATTTCAAGGACAATCTAAGTGTTGTACCCTATAAATTCAAAACGATGTAGTCGATATTTAAATTACCATTAAATAATAAAAATCATAACTATTATTTAGTAGATCTACGATTCTCATTTTTAAAATTAACTATTAAGAGGTTATAAATTCAGAAAGTTTTTATCGGGATAAATAATCAAGTTGCATTCGATAATTTCGATACCGACATTACCGTGATAAAGTGATTGATTAGCCATGGCACGCGTTATGCGCGTCTACGTAATACGTACGCAATGAGAATACTTTAATAATACCTAATCAATTAAATAACTTTTAATTATTGTCGCTATTCTTAACATTGAGTAGGTATTTGCTTATTTTTAGTTTGACTACAAATCAAAACGTACTAGTATGTAAAACAATACTATTTATCGATAAAAATTAGCGATAACTCAAAATATGCACAGGGATACATCCCTATTATTTTACAATACAAAGCTGTTTATTCAATTTTGTTCAGTCGGCTGTAAACACGTGCCACGCTGGTGTACTGTGACGTTTTTGTTTAAGTTTTGTAATTTTACGGATGTTCTGGTCATATTGCTTATTTTGTGTATTGTTAACTATGTTTTCTATGTTTGTAATTAATAACGGGCCGTGATATGATACGATGAATGTGCGATGAAATGTGAATGAACTTTTAATACTCGTAAACCTTTATGGAACGGGGGTGAACATCGTCGTCGATAGACGATAGTGCGGCTTAAACAGTGCAGTAAAAAGTGTGTTGAAGTTGGAATGTCTCCTGTTTACTTTTGTTTCGTGTTGAAAAACTCTGCAATCTACATTGAGTTAGATGGAGCACAGCTCGAACTGCATTTCATAAAAGCAGACAGCTGATCACAGGTCAGTGAACATGTTATCAAGTATTTTTTCCATAGATAGGTGTAAGTAACTGTGTATTGTATTTTTACAACCTGATTCCTATGTGAATTATGATTTCTTTTCCTTTTTGGCCGGAAGTAAAAACTGAGTATTTTTGAGTAATAAACTAATAGCCTAAGAAACGGTAATTATTAAATTCTAACATTATGTTACTTATTATATAATAATCATTACAATATTGGTGGTTTATTCACTACCTACGGGCTAGGGCACACCACGATCAGCTGTTTTGTCTAGCGCAGGGCTAGACAAAACAGAGACTCGGCGCGGGTCGGACGGCGCGTGGGGGCTGACTTGGCCCGGGGCTCCACTGGCGTGCGATACTATCGCGCATTTACATCAGCGTTATACATTGCGTGTTGAAAATTTTGACTATTTAAAAAACTGGCGATTTAAAGAAAATTACTTGCACCAATGGATATATCTCATGCCCTATAATAACCCCATGAAGTTATCGGAAGAGGTCTTTTGACACCCTGTATAGTGACACAGAGATAGTTCTCTGTAACGGTTATGTGTTGTAAACTTCCTAATTATATACAAGTACTTTGTGGTTGTAAATAATTCTCTTTTATATTTGCTTTTCATCTCGTTTTTCTTAGTTTTAGGAATAAAATATTATTTAATTAATGTACATAACTTTAAACTGTTTATTAGCAGACTTTTTAGGCATCTGTCAAGAGTCAAATTGAAGAAGGGACAGTAAAATACTATCAAAACATGAGAAATGGCTTCGGCCTGATGAAAACTCTATTTCAGATGGTTAATATAAAAGAATTGGCCTCGGCCTGATGAAAACTCTATTTCAGATGGTTAATACAAAAGAATTGGCTTCGGCCTGATGAAAACTCTATTTCAGATGGTTAATATAAAAGAATTGGCTTCGGCCTTCGCTATCATTCATTAAATAGAGAAAACATAGAAATGGCTGTATGGGCAACGCTCCCTTTGCCTGTCCCGACCGGGACGAATTAAAAAAAAAAATGTCAATGTCAGCGAAATAAATTTTCTGATTTGCTCTCTGAGCAAATTGTATAAAAAGTTTGGCTTCAGATTTTAGGAAATTAAGCTTCATGATTTCCTTTAATTAATTTTCCGCTTTGATCTCGGCAAATCTAATTTTTATTCGTTTTAGGATAAAGTTACTACTTTTAAAGATATTTTTAAAAGTAATAACCACCGGTGAATTGTGATCATGGCGAATCCGTCATCAGGCGTTGGTGAGAATTAAATTTTACTTATAACATAACAATCTTAATTTTAGTGATAATTATCGAAATCTTTACGTTTGTGGTATATTGAAATTCATATTTTTATATAATGCCTAAAATGTATGCTGATTGGGAGGTTATTATTTTCAGTGGTACCGAGAAATTTTCGTCTTCTAGAAGAACTTGAGCAAGGTCAGAAAGGTGTGGGCGATGGCACAATATCATGGGGCCTTGAAAGTGACGATGATATGACCCTAACTCATTGGACAGGCATGATCATAGGACCACCAAGGGTAACATTTGTTTTTGTTATTTTGTGTACTTCTCTTTGTTCTAAACAAAATTTTTGTGGAGTTACATGTTTGAGAAAAAGTCTTGTTAGATTATATTCTTTGCCAAAAGCCATTGTTTTCAGATGTAATTGACATATCAACTATATTACTAAATTAGATTAGGTTAAAATTATATCATATTGATTATAAGATAAATGTTTACATTTTCAGACGCCGTATGAAAATAGGATGTATTCTCTTAAAGTTGAATGCGGTACTAGGTATCCTGATGAACCTCCTACGGCTAGATTTATTTCTAGAATTAACATGAACTGCGTCAACAGTCAGACTGGTCTTGTAAGTATACATACAAAGGTCTACACTGTACCGTTTTAGTAATAACTAGATGACACCCGCAACTCCGTTGCGGCAAAACTCGTTTATCGCGCTGGAACCGTACATTGGTAATATGGCCGTATCTTGGTGATATGGCTTTCCAATTATAAAAGTCATGTAAACAAGTATAAATTTAGTGTAGAAGTGATCTGCAAAAAGCAGATTCATCCCCCCCTCCCTGCTCCCCCTTTGGACCAGTTTGGACCCCACATGATTATTGGATAACCCCAAAATTATTTAGAAAGCTACACAATTGAAATGGGAACTAATTTTTTGGTCAGTTATTTAAATATTTGAGATGTTATTATGATCAGTTGAAAAAAATATTGAGCAGTTATTTAATTTTCTGGCGGTTGATTAATTATTGTGACTGTAAAACATGGACAGTAATAAAAAAACTATTGAGCAGTAAAAATGATGGAATGAGCAGTTTGATAATAGAATGAGCAGTAAAAATAATGGAATGAGCGGTTCGATAACGACTTAACCACGAGATCTGCGGACTTAACAGAAGGCCTACTTAACTACGGATACCGAAGCGGAGGGATGGGGGGCGCACCCCTCCAGAAAGGGGGGCTCGGAGGGCCCAAAACAAAAACAAACACAATCCAGAAAGTCCAAGAGTAGGTTAGGTTAGAACTTAGACCACAATGGCAGAGGGAGCCGAGCGAGCGCAGCGAGCGTGCTGCGGTAGCAGCCGGCGACCGTCTTATACTTTCGCTTTATAAGCACCGAACCCTTCATGGGTGAGTTCGACTCGCACTTGGCCGATTTAATTATATTTTACCGCCTCATTGTTTAAAGAACTTCTTAGAATCAGATTTCTTACTGACAAATTCCAATTTGTTACTGCCCACACGTAACCGCTCATTCATTAATTTTTACTGACCATTTAATTATTTTACTGTTCATTAATGTTTTCAATTATCCATTTCATTATTTTTTACTACTCATTTTTGTTTACTTTACAGCTTAGTTTTAACTGCTAAGCTAGTTATTAAACGTGCGATTTATAATTTTTAACTTACCAAAACTGCAATTTAAATTCTGCTCCTTTAAATCAGTGCCAATTGAACTCACAACATATAATTTACATCTGCATAGTTAAAATAGCCAGAAATTTTATTTCATATCTTTTTATATTACAGGTTGACAATAGGCAAGTTCCAATTCTTGCAAGATGGCAACGTGATTACACTATCAAGACAGTGCTTCAAGAATTAAGACGTCTTATGACTCTTAAAGAAAACATGAAGTTATCTCAACCACCAGAGGGGAGCACCTTTTAGTTTCTCTCAGAGTATATCCCAATCTACTATATTATTATGCTGCATACCGACAGTTGTTTGTCTAAATAAGGACTTTGGCTTACTCACTGGCTTATCATTTCGTTTTGTTTACATCATATTTGCATTGTATAGCCAGTGAAACTTTTTTTATGAAATGCATTTATTTACTTCTTATTACATACTCACTTTGATTATATTTTAGTTGTTTTAGTGGATTGGGTTATTATTATATTGAAATCACTTGTGGGTGTTTATAACCAATTTGCAAATAAACATACTATATTTATAATACTTCCTAAATTATTCTAGACCTCCTAACCATTCTCTTAGTATCATTTTCATGGTTTGTACACTCGATGGTAAAAGATTTTAATGCTAATTTTCTTCAAATATTTACTTTACTGGATAATTTCGAACTTAGTTAATAAGCATAAAGAAATAGTATTGCCCTTAATAAACAATGTTTATCAAGTGTAAAGTCTTTTTCTTTTCAAGTTAAGGTATGGCTTTGCAGTTTCGACTTTATTACGAATTATTAACATTAATCAAATGTTTGTTGATTAATTAATTATATTGGCTTAAGCTTTTCAAGATCTAAGGAGTGTATTGCAGTAGCTCCCTTTTTATATCCTCTCATGTTATTTCAATGTTTATAAACCAAATGCTAACATGAAGGCAAATGTTTTATAGCATTAATGTTTTTACCAATGTATAATTAGCAAAGGTAAATAAAATCAAATGATTCAATCTGTGGTTTTCTTACTTCGCAATTATTAGAATATTTGTGTATTTTTGAACGAGAAAGATAGCGTGAATTACAATGTCTAAAGGTAGTAATGCTTGGTACAAGTAATATATATTCTGTGGTAATGCATAAATTGGATGGGTTCATCAATAAATATATGTCGCAGCCAACTGGTTTAAATAGCCGTTCAATCAAACAGATAGCCCTTTGACTGAACAACGTCATTCAATCACATTATTAAAGTGACAGAAATTATGGGAGCACATACGAGTGAATCAAAATTAAAACAAATATTCGAGAAGAAATTACGGGATTATGAAATGCATCACCAAGGTACTTATTTGCAATTTTGTTGAAAATTAGTTAGAATACACTAAACACTAAAATAATGGACACCTTAGTTAATTTGCTATTTAACCAGTTAGCTAAGCGTCGTCTAGCTGTAGTGTTGAACGTAATTGCAGTCAACAAGTCGGCTAAACGACGTATAGCCGTGTGATTGAATGGCGTTGTTCAGTCAAAGGGCTAGCTGTTTGATGGAATGGCTTTTTTAACCAGTGGACTGCGACATATATATTATATTTCTCAAATAACGACGTGTTTATTTGCCGAGCCGTCACGTTAATAGGCAACTTGATCAATCTATACTTATAAAATTACATGTCCTGACTGACTGACTGATTCATCATCGCTGAGCAAAAACTGTTTAAGTTACAGTCACGAAATTTGGTGAGTAGGGTTGTTTCATTAAGCAGACACCCACTAAGGAAGGAATTTTAAAAATTTTACCCCGAAGGGGGTGAAATAGTGGTTGAAAGTCTGAATGAAAATCCGTCATTTCTTAAGTTAGGAACATGAAACTTTATCTTTGGGTTACTGATTAAAAATGAATGGATACGTATTTAAGCGTTTTTGGAAATTCTTCCCCCAAGGGGGTGAAATTGGGGTTGAAAGTTTCAATGGAAGTCAGTTATTTCTTGAGTTAAAAGCATGAAATTTTATGTTTGGGCTACTGATTAAAAATGATTGGATACCTGTTTAAGCGTTTTTGAAAATTCTACCCCCAAGGGGGTGAAATAGGGGTTGAAAGTTTAAATAAAAGTCTATATAGGTATACTATGTAAACGCGGACGAAGTCGCGGGAAACAGCTAGTCTTTGATAAAATCTTTTTTGTGTCCGTTGACATTCTTTATCGTTAATTCCTTATATCTGCATCTTTTTCCTCTATTTGTTAAAGGTGTAAATTGTATTTGATCAAATTACATCGAGCTGAGACTCGGGAGTCATTAGGTGCAGGCTGCAGCCAGCAGCATTAATTAACCATCCAACAATGGAAGTCTTCATGGCTAGTAAGGTTACAATAAGAGCTGGTACACATTGGGCGGTTTGAAGCGCGCGTCTAACGCGCGCTTTGCTACAGCGCGTTTTGAGAATCCGGGGTTCTCAAAACGCGCATTAGCAAAGCCTAAACGCCCAATGTGTACCCGCTCTAAATGGAAAGATTTCGAAGATTATAAAATCTAAAAGCTCATATTAAATTAGTTAGGTACATTTATTCTTGAAATTCTAACAAGGTTGTAAAACATAGGACAAAGTAATCTTTAATTTCTATTACACAGTTACAATCTATACACAAAATAAAATATCATATAAAAGTAAACATTTAATATTTATTATTTACAAAATTGATAATATAAAATTGATATTCATTAAAAGAAAACATTTTTATTTCCATAAATAAAACTTCAGCAGCGGCGCGGCGTCATGAAAATTAGTTTGGGAAACCCTGATCTAGAGGGAGAATATTATACCAAATCCATTTTCAATGTTCTACTTTTCCATAAGAACAAGGATTAAAAATGTAGAAATGGAATTTACAAGGTGTAACAAAACATACTTTGGGGTACATGTGGATGTGTCCCTTGTATAGAGTTTACTGTGAGAGTATTTTTTTGTGATTTGTGATTGATGAAGCACCCGAGCGACATGAAGTTTTCCATACAAAAGTGAAAAAAAAGTTACTCCATTAGCGCTGCTACTTTCACGCCGAAATTTATAATATGAGAGACCCATACCTACACACCCTCAAGTATTATCACTAATTTTGTTATACCTGTATATCAAAATTATATACTTATTTCACTTTTCAACCCTTACTTTTTATTCCGTCCTACGTCGGGAGAAAAAACCGCTATAAAATCCGCTTAAGCCTTTTTATTTGCAATTACTAATAAATAATAATAAATTTTCCTAAACATAAGAAATCATAATATTTTTTCTTTTAATTATTTTTATACAGCAGGGCTCAGTAGTTTGTGTTTGATGTTACATAATAATAGTATCAATCTAAAAAGTGAAAGTAGTAAGTAAGTAAAGTAGTAAACTATAAACGGACGAAGTAATGGACTTACATACTTGCAAATATTTTAATAGTTACAAATTACAATTAAATAATAATTATTAATTTTATACCTAGTAAATAATTTCACAGAGAAGAGAGGTAAGGACCATAATAAAATACCCTCCTGTATAGTCACTCCAAAGGAAAATGGTCCAAACAACAAGAAGCCAGTCATGAAATTTCATATACATTTTGACAGTAACTAATATGTTTTGTGACTTTCTCCGTGTTTTGGACCATAGTTGTCTATTCATTATTCAATAGAGCGTGGATTGGCGAATCATATTAGGGTCACCGCAAATATACAATTTCAAGTTGGCCAACTAAATCGCATAGTATACCAATAGCTATAGCGACTTATGAGAGCTCGCACATTTTTCCAATTAAATTGTACAATGCGCTATAATAGCTATTGGTATACTATGCGATTTAGTTGGCCAACTTGAAATTGTAAGTCTGCGGTCGCTCTTATGAAACTTTTTAAGGTGCTAGATAGATAACTAATGTCAAATTCACATCGGAATTCGAAACAATAATGAGATGGTCCTTCTTGTGACTGTTGCTAATGTGTCTAATAAGTTATGAAGTAGTAAAATATTCCAATATAAGGATCGGTTACACGAAGACAAGACGCGACAATTTCAAGCTGCACCGCAAAAGTTGAATAGCACAGCGCAGCTCAATATTCGACTGCTACGATAAAAAATGTATCTTCCCACATCGTAAATATAGTTTAATTTTGAATATCTATAGGGTCGGATGTCTCACATTGAACCAGGCAGCTACATTTAACCACCATTTTAATTCCGAAATGCGACGTTGCCAATTTCTGGAAAAATGGCTGAAAGAGAGCTATTTACTATCTCTGTCTGCCCACTAGTTTTCGTGGCGCCAGCGCGCGAAGTGGTTGTGTGAGGAGCATTTTTACGAAAATTAGCTCGAAAAGTAAGTATTTTTTGAAAATTTCTTTCTTTTTTCACTTTTTTACAATAAATGATATTGGTCTCTTTATATTAATACTGTATACTGTAGTTATCCAGCTTGTAAATGCACCTTAATTCGTTACTGTGCGAGATTATTTTCCGCGTAAAATTTTGAGGTTAGTTGCCAAAGCGTGGTCTGTCCCACAATGAGCCACTTGTAGGTGGTACACAATGAACCATGGCTCAATGTGTACCACCCCGATGGTTAAATGTGTACTAACACTATAATTATTATTTATTTTGTTACAGTATGGCGCGAAATAAGGTGTTAGTAAGAAAAAGAGGTGGACATTCGGCTGCCAATATGCTTAAGGCCCTTCAATTGCATAGATCAGGCGAAAGTATTAGAAAAGCAGCGAAAACATTGCGTACCCAACTTTACGACGCTACGTAGAAATAAACTTGCACGTCAACGTAGAGGACCTTGCTAAGAAGAGATTGCTACCGAATTATGAAAATCATCTCATTTTTACCAGGGAACAAGAAGATGTTTATAAAGAGTACATTATAGAATGCGCTTTAAAATTTTATGGACTGACCCCAAAAGACTGTCGTAAAGTAGCGTACCAAATGGCGATGGTAAATAACATAACTATCCCATATAGTTGGCAGCGAGAAAAAATGGCAGGAAAAGAGTGGTTTCGGTCATTTAGAAAACGTCACCTTGACCTTTCAATAAAGAAACCTGAAGCTTGCAGTTAAGCCCGCGCGACAGCATTTAACAGGAAGACGGTCACATCATTCTTTGATAATTTGAAGACGGCAATGAGTCGTCATGCGTCCTTCAGTTCTGGTTGCCGGTTGTACAATTTAGATGAAGCAGCCACGACCACTGTCCAGTCAAGTTGTAGGGCCTAAGGGAAAACACAATATTGCGAAGGTCACAAGTGGCGAAAAGAGAGTTTTAGTAACCACATGCCTTATAGTATGTGCTTCAGGTCAAGCCTTACCGCCTGCGCTTGTATTCCCGCGGAAAAAATTTAAAGACATCATGTTGAGAGGTGCTCCTCCAGGTTCTCTTGGGTTGGCACATACTTCGGGGTGGATGACATCTGATTTATTTGTTGAAGTTATGAAGCATTTTATCAAACATACCGCTGCTAGCCTAGAGAACCCAGCACTCCTAATCTTAGATAATCATTCTGCCACAGCTAAAAATTAATGGAACCCAAAATCGGAACTCAACGTTCAACTTTCCAATACGTGTTGCTCCGAATATTAACTTACGTTAGATCTCATTATTTTATCTATTTTTGATTATTTTATCTGCTGATATTCAGTAGAAAAATCCTGTTTTTTATATCGTTTTCTCTATTAATTACTTTTTAAGTTTAAAACTTTTTTGTTTTTCCATCGTGAAAGTTATTTAATAATGATGCCGATGGTAGCAATCATTGGTAGCAATGTTTGACAAGAATCTAAATTTTGTTTTGTTACTTTAAATATTCTACTTTTGTTTTTACTGAAGTTACCTTTTAGAATTATTATTATATAATAAGTAGGTATTTGACTGATGCCAAGGTCTAATAATTGAACCAAAGTGGAAGAAATATGTTTTGTTATGCTTAAAGTAATTTTAGGTTATAAGATTTAGAGCTATTATTAATTATTTTGTGATAAAAATCATGTTGCTCAAGTACAAATGAAGACTGACATTGTAAACTTAAGTTTTATAGTAAAATAATAAACATAATACTATCGATATTTAGCTTTTTATTACACTACAAAGAAATTTAAATACAAATTAGTCTAAATGTAAATGATTTATAAGGCGGTTCAATGTGGAAAATACCCCGGCTAAATGTGTACCTCTCGATGGACACATTGAACCAAATCTAATTTTTTAGAATTTGTTTTTTATTGCTAAAACCAAACAGAATTTTCAGTAAAATTGTTGGCCTTATCGTAGTTAAATAAATTTTCAAACTATATTAAAAAAAAATGGGGAATTCGTCTAAAAATAAGTATCCTACGAGACTTTGAAATTTACCTGGTTCAATGTGAGACAACCTACCCTACTCAATTTACCATCCCGCGTCTCGGTGGAACCTGATCCTTAATTTCAAAATTAAATCCATGTTTAACATTCCCAAATATTAAAATCACAGTGTGCCAAAACAAACACGAACAATCGTGCACACGCGAAGTAAGAGATGTTTTAAGGTATTTGTTAGTTTTTATCCACCAGTTTTAAACATGATACAAATAAATATAAAAATAATTCTGAAACCATGGAGACTACATAATATAGGGAACATTTATAAGGTAGTCTGTACTCTGTCAAGAAAGTGAAGAAATTAAAAAGTGGCAACATCGTAGTGTCATCCCTTTCAAATCAATCTAAGAAAAAAGGGATGACGCTACGATGTTGCCACTTTTTAATTTCTTCACTTTCTTGACGGACTATACTTTTCGAAAGGTGTTACGCGTTCCAAGTGTTAAACGCTCTTTAATTTAAAATTTTCTATTACACATTTTTTTATTTTATTCTCTATAAATGATGTAAGAGCGGTTTATCCATATTATGTTCTCCATGTCACAGAAGTAAGAAGCTTAATATGGGGCATATTATTAGACTACAAAACCTAAGCATAATATTATTGTGTGAATAATTTGCCCAAAAATACCAAATATGTTGATATAATAAAAATTTAATTTAAATATACAAGACACAAGTGCATAATAATTTAAAATATACTGATTAAAAATATTACATTTCTAATGACACTTCTAATAATTTTGAATCAGATTATATTATTGTGTAAAATAAATATTGCTTTTATACACAGTTCTATAGTAAACCTATTAAAATACAAATAATTTTAATGTACCTAGTAACAAATATCTACAACACTACGTATGTTTTTGGTTAAACCTAGTCGAAGGTGCTCTCAGCTCTTTCGGTTTTAATATTTTTATAATAATTAAAGGTATAGAAAGTATGGATGGATGTGTAATGGGTACAAAATATTAACAACGAAGCACCTACACTTACAATAATGTCGGTAGACATATTTTAAAAACAGATTACTTATAAATTACTCACTAAAAATGTTAATGGCAATAATATTCATATTATGACAATAATTTACACAGAGCCTACATAAAGAAACGAGTGGCTAGTCTTTGGTTTGAGTGTTAAAACACAAATCGCAGAAGCGTACCAAATTCTATGGGACATTGCGCGTAACGCGGATGGGGCTTTCGTGTTATACGACGCGCACAAATTTAAGTCATAGGCTAGTTTTGTTGGGAATGGGGAAAATTTTTAAGAAAAATACTTAAATATTTCCACCATCCAACCTGAAGTAGGTATTATGGACAGGGGCAAAGAGTACTCTTTCACCGAGCTATCTTAAAATTGTGCGCGTCCTATAGCATAATATGTATATTCATAAAGACTAGAATCTGGCAACAAGTAACAAAATAATAGGACGTCGCCAACGACGTCGCATTAGGTTCATCACTCAAACCTCATTGCATTGCCTTTATATTCTGTTTTTATATAAGTTACAATTATTTGCCACCAGAGGAGCTGAATCCATGACATACAAATTGTCGTAAAATTCATAATGTGTAATGAGTACTGACAAGAACTCACACAGTTTAATGATATCGCCATACATTCTCTAGTCTTTATGTATTATGTTTGACAAATAAACATCTAGTTACGACAATATTGTTTATGTACAACAACACAAACATTCTATTACGCAAAATTATATTTGTTCAACAACAATTTATTTCGATATAATATAAATCGTAAAACTAAAGTGAACCTAAGGCATACTTCAATGCAAAATAAAAAAAACTAGAAGTTATAAAATGTTTGAACTTTTGATAAAATTAGTTAGCACATTAGGGTAATCAATGACCAAAAATTTATTGACAATAAATAAAATTTTAGTATTTCTATTTTCTGCGATTATGTTGCACATGTTTGAAACTAAGAGTCGATTCAGACCGCAACGCGACGCGTAGATGCATTTCTAAATTTGTCGCCTCGCGAAATTGAAATCTGTCAAATCAATCAATCAATCAAAATCGCCTCTTCGCGTTGCGGTCTGAATCAACCCTAACATCATAAACTTAAAATATGAAGTTTCAATTGAACCTATATTTTATAGCTTTCTTATTTTTATCAAGTATTAAAGTATAACAAATAATATAAAAGTTCTAACACAAGTGTTTCTCTGCCTGCGTTTCACAAAAATATTCGAAGTTTATTACAAGAATTATAAATGAGTAACTACTTTAAGATCCTCGATACTATTGAATAAATAAATAACATAATATAATTTCATAATAACATTGAGTCAAGTGTTGACCGTATGACACTTTTAATATAAAATCATAGCCAACTTCAGCACCTAATGCCACCAAAAACCACCATATTTTAAATATTTTGTTCTTAAATAAAGTTACGTTAATATAAAAGTCAGTTCTTTCGTCCTCATGGTAAATTATTGTGTCATGAAAGAAAAACGGTAGTAGATGTACCAAGATGTGAATAATTGTAGAAACTAGAATCTGTTTTGACGGACAGTGGCAATTTCGTAATAAGAAACTTTAGAACTAGGATGAGCAAAATGCATGTTTAGTGATGAAACCTTTCTTTAAAAATAACCCCTCGCATGTCACGCATACTAATCTCACTCTAATACTCGTTTTCATATCTAACTCTAATACTCGTTTTCATAAACCGTATCTTATAGTTACTCGTAAGCGGCTCTTAAGGTGAGACCGCGACACTACGCGGCCTTGACATGACGCGACACGTCACGTTCCATAGAACTGACGTTTAACAAACGTGAATCTGACGTTATGCAAACGTCAGTTCCATACAAAGTGACTTAAGCTAGAAACAAATTATCGGACGCATCCATAAGTCGCGGCTAAACAATGTGCACGGTTCATCCGCGGACGTCAAGACCTAACCTATAATATTTTAATGGCAGACGTCCGCGGATGCAAAAACATTCGGCCAGCCAAATTCTGTTCAGACGTCCGAACGCTCAAGGTCGCGTCCGCGACTTATGTCAGACAATGTGCACAATTTAGTGTATTTTGTATTGATCAGATAGAAATAAGCCGCATTCGATGAAAACGTCCGCGGACGTTCGTTCTATAATTTGTTCCCAGCTTTAGTGTCGCGTCGTGTCGCTTTAGTATGGTATCTCCTTTAGGGGTACGTTTATATGCCACATAAGTCATTATTGACTGAGACCTCTGTCGATACATACATAGCATTACATTCAGTGATACATGATAAAATAACGAAACACTCAAACACGTAACGTTATAATAGCAGTTAGTGAAAATATACATTTTACTTATATTCGATAAGATTTTAATAAAAAAATATAAAATAATTTAAAATAAAATAGTTTTTTATCTGCCACCACCCGTCAAACCCAGAAAACCCTGTTGACCTAAATTATTTACACATTAAGGGGCCGGGTACCCTTGGAATTTCTCATACAAACGTAATACCAAAATCATTTTCACATACGAAAATATTTAACATGTTTGAGTTATTTTTCAGTTTAGAATAGTAATTACCTAGGTTCCTACACAAAAATTTACTTCAAAATATTTAAACACAAAAAAAATTGTTTTAAATTTTTTTTAGTAAATTTACTACTAAATATTGAAACACTAAAAAATAGAGTAAAACACTAAAAAATATATAAATAAATAGTAAATTTACTACAAAATATTTACACTAAAAAATATTTTTAGTATTTAAATATTTAGTAGTAAATTTACTATTTATTTATATATATTTTTAGTGTTTTACTCTATTTTTTAGTGTTTCAATATTTAGTAGTAAATTTACTAAAAAAAATTTTAAACAAAAAACATTTTTATGTGTTTAAATATTTTGAAGTAATTTTTTGTGCAGGAACCTAGGTAATTACTATTCTAAACTGAAAAATAACTCAAATATGTTAAATATTTTCGTATGTGAAAATGATTTTGGTATTACGTTTGTATGAGAAATTCCAAGGGTACCCGGCCTCTTAAATGCGTTTCATGTAAACGAGTTCGAAAGTAATGGCCCCGCATACGTATGAATTTGACTGCGCGGTAGCCGGTAGCTACATGTAGAATATATCAAAAAAATTTAGAGTATATAATTTTGGCGGGACTGGGGGCGACCTGTCTTCACTAGAGGAGAGGCTTTCGATGCGACAATCTAAACAATAAATAGCTTCATTCCGAACCACAAACTCCTAATATTAATTGATCTATTCTCTAACAACGGTAGTGCGGTAAACCTTTTGCTTATAATTTACGGCTTATATAATATTAACTTTATAATATTCACTCCTGAACCCGATGTTATTTCAAATAACCAATGCCGATCTTTATCTTTCGTTATAGCTAGACGTATTATTATTAAAGCAACCATGCAAAGGTTTTAGGTACACATTAATATTAATTATTGCACTACTTATTATATGGCCACATGAAGAGAGAAGACATCCACACATCCAATCAAATTAAATACATCACATGTAATAACAACCGTGCGTCACAAAAGTTGATCTTATGCAAACGTGTATTGGACCGCGCATAGCTTTAACATCGCAAAAACGTAAGAAGGATTTTAATTTTTTACATACGCTACTGGTTATTCAATGATCAGACGGCTCGTTATTGGTACTGTACACATGTATATGTCGCAGCCAACTGGTTAAAATAAACGTTCAATCAAACAGCTAGCCCTTTGACTGAACAACGCCATTCAATCACAGGTCTAGCTTTTTAATTGAATATTAAAGTCGCTCAAAACGTTAACACTACAGCTAATTCAAGCCCGCCGTTTGATTGAATTAGTTCAGCGCTCACTAGCACTAGGTGCGTTTTGTTTACAAAATGGCGTCAACTAATGGTGTTTGTGATTGTTTCAAGATAATATTTTTCGGAAAGAAAGAACTAAATATACGTAAATCTCCCAAGAAATTACATAAAGTTTTTCTATTCTCTCAAATTACATACTTAACTAATGGTCACCGTAGTTAATTTGCCATTTAACCAGTTGGCTAAGCATCGTCTAGCTGTAGTGTTGAACGTTGCAGTCAACAAGTCGGCTAAACGACGTATAGCCGTGTGATTGAATGGCGTTGTTTAGTCAAAGGGCTAGCTGTTGGATTGAACGGCTATATAATCCCTCGATCACCAATTCCAGGAAATCTTTTGTTGTCGCGGCCCATATGGGCCTTACGGGGCTTGAGGAATTAAACCAGTTGGCTGCGACATATAGATCGCTTCCTAGAGCTTCAACGAGTGAAGTTAAAGTTGTGCGCGGCCTACATCTAAAGTACTACAAGTTGTCAAATAAGGCTGGCCGCATACACACGTTTTCCGTATGCTCCACGCATCAGTAGAAAATACATTACCTGACGCACACGTCCGATTTTTACGAACGAAACGAATTTCGCACGTACGTCTTGAATGCAAGCTGGTGCGTTCGCGCGTGAAGAAAAACGTTTGCGATGGTCTCATGGAATTCCAATTCGAAATTTATTTTTATTAATCGAATACTGCATGCGGCCAGCCTAACCCAACAGTGTTATTGTAGACAAATATTAAATGAGAACTTAAAGCCATCATAACATACATAATTAGTGATACAATATCGATCAAAGTTTGCCATATACACATGTGAGAAAATCTTTAGTATGTTTAGAGTAAATCAATAAGATCAGAACGTACAAAAACAGGGGTGAAAATGTCACTACATGTTAAATCTAGTCCTCTATTATTTAATTTAGTAAATCATTTAGCTACAATTTTAACTACCCACTCGAGTCGTCGGTATGTCTAATATTTTGATCCGATCAGATTCACGAAATCAGTAAGGCGATCTATGTTACAACCTAAGTGTTAACAAATATACCCGCTTACTATTAAAAATATTCACTTGTCTTTCACTGAAAGCTGTACCATAGACAAAGACATCGGACCTTGAAACACGCTGCATAAATGTTTTTATTAGTAAGAGGGTTAAAAAAGTTTAGGATCAGCGAGTGGAGGAATGTCCGACCGGCCTTGACGGGGGCCGGTCGATATAAATTCAAATATATCAAAATAAGGCTGTTCAGGGATTCGATACACTGTCGACCCCAAGAAACAGTAAAGGGGCACACGGAGTTTACAGTAACGTGTGGACTCGATAGCCTTAGAGCGTTTACACATTACGGCTTACGCGGTGCGATGAAGCATCTCGCAGCAACAAACCACATAATTGTGAGGGAGACAGACAGATATATTATGCTTTTGTTTATCTTAATATATATAATTCTTCTGTGAGTGTGTATGTCACTGAACTTCTCTCAAAAGACTGGACCGATTTTGATGAAATTTTTTGTGTGTGTTCAAGGGGATCTGGGAATGGTTTAGATTCACAATTTTGTCCGCTGGACAATGTTTTTTTAATTAATTTTTAATTTATTAGTAGTTGTTGATTTTGGAATGTTTTACATTGGATCCGACAGACGGCGCTACCATCGCAGTGTCAAATTTTAAATAATATTCGAATTCGAATTTTAATTTTAGTCTGTCCCGACAGTTAGCGCTGCGATCAAATTAAAAAAAAAATACTTTATATACTTAACATGGCAAAGAAACGTTTGCCGGGACAGCTAGTATTATATAAAAATGGATTTTCAAATGTGTTAGTCGCGCTAAAACTCGAAAACGGCTGAAGGGATTGGGCTGATTTAGGACTTAAAATATTCGTAGATGTCCAGGGAAGGTTTTAAAGTGACACGAAGTTCACCGGGACAGCTAGTATACTGTATAAGTTGTCATTTCGTGTGCGATATCGGACATAATACTAGATACTGAAAAAGCACATTTCCAAGGACATAAAGGTTTTTTCGGGTCATCGCAATGCATAATATGCAAACGCTCTTACGACTAAGACGACATTTTGTAAATTCCCCCGAATACATGGAGTCAAGTGCTGATTGTGGCCCGTTCTTTGACACACACATACACACACTACAGAGAGGATGTCTCGTTGCCGTGCGAACGTGCACACTGGGGTACTTGCCCACGCGCACAGACGAGTTACGCGATTCGAGCACGTGCATCCTTGTGTGTGACGGGTGACATTCTGCGAACGTGCACGCAAAATAGCACGCACGCGCACCTATGAAATGCCTCGATGTGTGCGTGTCAGGTGGCATATATATACCCCGTCTCTTGTGTGGTATTAGCAGATACCGTGCAGGCGGCGCGCGGGCGCGGTGTGTGGCGCGGGGTGTGGCGCAGGGGCGGGGTGGGGGCGCGGATGGGGGCGCGCGGCCGCCAGCAGCCGCAGCAGGGGGCGGCCGCACAGCGCCACCAGCCCGCTGCCGCCCCAGCGCACGCTCGCAGCCTCCTCCACCTAGTAAAGGAGTATGGGCAATATTGTATGGGTTGCGTCCCCAGTGCTGTATCAAGTTGTGATAGTACTGGTGGTTCAATT
Organism: Polyommatus icarus; assembly: GCA_937595015.1. Classification (NCBI taxonomy): domain Eukaryota; kingdom Metazoa; phylum Arthropoda; class Insecta; order Lepidoptera; family Lycaenidae; genus Polyommatus; species Polyommatus icarus. Next base: position 7,762,918 of record OW569336.1, on the reverse strand, counting down.
TCTCTTATATGGTGTCATTTTTAGGGTTCCGTACCCAAAGGGTAAAAACGGGACCCTATTACTGAGACTTCGATGTCTTTCCGTCTGTCTGTCTGTCCGTCTGTTTCCAGGTTGTAACTCAAGAACGGTAATAGCTAGAGTTGAAATTTGCACAGATTATGAATTTCTGTTGCCGCTATAACAACAAATACTAAAAACAAAATAAATTAAATATTTAAAGGGGGCTCCCATACAACAAACGTGATTTTTCGAACATCTTTTGCTCGGTATCAATCATGACAACAGGTACACACTTGAAATTTTTACAAAAGCCTTAATTATATGTGTTCTTTAATAATTAATATTAATATTTAAATAAAATAAAAAATTAAGGGGGGCTCCCATACAAAAAAACACAAATTTTGGGCTATTTTTGCTATATAACGGTACGGAACCCTTCGTGCGCGAGTTCGACTCGCACTTGGCCGATTATTTTAAATACTTTTAGTACATTCCCTGTGAATTTTGCATTATTTGGTGTCATATAATAAAATAAATATGTTACTTTGACCTTTACAATGATATTAAATACCACAACTTGATACAGCACTGGGGACAAAGCTCACATTCTTCTTTCACGTGAAAGCATTTTGACTTGTTAGTACCTATGTTATTACTTTATTAGTTATTAGGTTATCCTATTTCTACCCGTAGCTGTTGAAAGAATTTCTTTTGAGATATAAGCTGTTCTTTTGTGTATGCTTTCTATGCTAATTGTAGTATCGTTTGTATCTAAGTGTTAAATAAATAAATAAAAATATGTTTGATTAATGTACGGTTTTTACGTTAGAAACCGTACATTAATCAAACATATTTTTATTTATTTATTTAACACTTAGATACAAACGTTAGAAACCGTACATTAATCAAACATATTTTTATTACCCAACGAAGTGCTAATGAAAACATTAGCACTTCGTTGGGTTAGTCAAACTATGAACCAAAATCAAGATATTGTGTTCATGAAATAAATTCCTGTCAAAATATCTCAGAAACTAGGCATGAGTCCAACTACTACCAGGCCTGTCCCACTCGCGCGAATAGGCATCGAATTGTAGGTGGCAAATCAGTAGGGACTCACAAGCGAGCGGTGACGCACGCGCACGAGTTGTTCGTTGCATACTTGCATATTGCGTAACTTTTTAAATCGCTATCACAGAATTGATATTAATCTTACAATGGACAATAAAAAGAAAAGAAATTCGAAACCTCATTTGTTTACAAAAATAACTAAGTTATACAAACACTTTAAGTAGGTAATATAAGACCGGTTTCAATAATTAAGATGCGGTACCTATCGAATCTAAGTACGCGTAACTAACTACACGCGAATTTATGATAATTAAATCTACATAGTACTAAGACATAATATCTTAGATTATTTCGAGTTAAATAAAATGTAGATAATTAAATATAAAGATTATAATATTATTTTTAAAGAGACAACCCTGATTTCTTCAGAAAAGGTACGAGTTATGCGATAGACAGAGAGCGGAGATGTAGGTAAATATAATAATTAGCGGCACCTAGCACTGCGCGGTCGGAATTTGAACTTTATAGTATCGTAGCATGAGTCGTTAAATCTTTAAACGGGTTTCGTTAGTGGGAATTCTGTTGGTACAACTAATATATATTCTGTGCTACTACTAAATCGTGGGTAATCGTGACTCAAAAGTAACTAAAATCAATGTTACGTCTAGCAGAGTGGACAGAACTAAGGAGTACCTCGACTTCAAAGAAAAGAAAGAATCTACGCGAGTTGGGCGTAAGTACCACATTCGACAAGTTTCACAATGCTGAGTAACGCATTAGTTCTGCTCGCGCCGGCCGATCTGACATACTACGTCAAACGTATTTTCAAGACTTCTTCTGAGTCGACCCACTCGTTAGTTCTGTTTACTCTACGTCCAGTATGTATGGTGAGTATACCTCAGCGATTCTATTGAGAGAGCGCGACTCCCGCAGGCGGCTCTCCTTGCGTGCGGCGCGCCGTCGTCGTCCGCCCCCTCCCCCCGCCCCGCCCCCGCGAGCGTCCCCGCCGCCACCGCCGCCGCCGCCGCCACCGGCACTCCCGCCTGAATTACTTACATATTCTATAGTCTGTCAAGAATGCGTAGAAGCTAAACTGAATTCACTAAACGTAATTAAGTGTAACACACTAGGCCGAAAATACGCGGCCGAAGTTCGGCATGATACGTCAGGAATGCGCATACAATATAACGCGACGTAATTTCGGCATAGTATGTCATGGTTAATTTAAAATACATTGCAGGCCTAATCATACTGAACTTCGGCCGCATTTTTTCGGCATAATGTGTTAAAACACTTAGCCGTTGTACTACATGTCACCCTATTCGATAGGCGCGCTTTAGGACCGTGCTGCTTCGTCATAATATGCTAAGTGTTATTTCTAATACAAGCACACAATTTCAACATAATCAGTCCAGCCGTTTCGGAAAAGAACTCAGCGGCTCGCAAATTTTTACTTAAAGCCTAAGTTTGTTCGTTTAAACCCTATCAGTCTGACTGTCTGTCTTTTACCTCTTTACGATCAAATATGGTATAGACACTTTGAGTCCCGGAAAAGGACATAGGATACTTTTTATCCCGGTTACAATTATACTAGTAATGATATAAGATTATAATAACAATACTAGATGTTCCGCGCGGCTTCGCCCGCGTAATTTAGGAATGTCACGAGAAACCGTACATTTTTCCGCAAAAAAAGAAATCCTTTCACGTGGTCTATTCTTCATGTGTGCCAAATAACATAAAAATTGCTCCGGTACGTTCAAATAAGCCCTTTCAAATAATTTCCCCCGTTTTTTTCCACACTTTCCTCTATTTCTTCGCTCCTATTAGTCTTAGCGTGATAAAATATAGCCTACAGCATTTATCGATAAATAGGCTATCTTACACTGAAATATTTTTTTTCAAATAAGCCATTTCAAATAATTTCTCCCGTATTTTTCCACACTTTCCTCTATTTCTTCACTCTTATTAGTCTTAGCGCAATAAAATATAGCCTGTAGCCTTCCTCGATAAATGGGCTATCTAGCACAGAAATAATTTTTCAAATCGGACCAGTAGTTCTGGATTAGCGCGTTCAAACAAACAAACAAACTCTTCCCAATTATAATATTAGTACAGATTTACCCGAAGGGGCGTCCCTGGTGACGGCGGGGGGCGGTGCGGGTGCGCGCGCAGCCGGGGGGCGGGCACCGCGCTCCTGACTGTCGCTCGAGTCGTCGTGCGAGTCGCGACGCGGACGCTCGCCTAGCGCTCCCACCTGCAATGTTGTTTTAAATGTATTCATACATATAGAGGATTTTTTTTGTGATTTGTATGAGAAAGCGGGGCGCTCCCCAGCGATATAATTTTTTTCCATGCAAAAGTAAAAGTTACTCTTTCAGGCTGTCACATGACTCGCATATTTTAAAGTATTAACACTTAGATATTTTATAGTATTAACACTTAATTTTGTTACGCCCAATTGTTGGGGGGTTATTATAATTAGACAGTTCCGGGTCGGTGGAAGGTGGGAAGATGAATTAAAAATGACAGCAGGAAAAACTTGGATAAGGACAGCGCTAAACAGAATAGAATGAAAAAAAATGGGGGAGGCCTTTGCCAAAGGGCAAACGGACCGAATCTATGAGTCTATGGTACTACTGACCCGCTAGAGTCAGCGGGTTAAGCTACAAGAAAAATCCAACAAGTCTGAAAATAAAGGCTATAAATTATAATATAATATAAATATAAAATTTGTTACGCCCAATTAAAAAAGTGACAAAATATAACAGCTTAATTAAAAGTTTTTAGGAAAGTCAGGTTCCGCGTGGAGCCGGAGTCCGGCATATAACATAGTTTCGCTCTCCTTCTTTTCCCTTATCATCATTGAGCATGGTTTAACAACTGCTAGCAAGCAGATTTTACTGCCCAGGTCCGGTACATAAAGACACAAAAATGACGAAACTAAACAACTTGAATCCAATCCAATAACCAACGACTTTTTTCAAAACAAGCAAACTTTTATATATTTAACAATATGAAAGCATAATTTACATTATAATGTCAATTATAAATTACGCTTTTATTATATTATGAGAAGAGTTTTAAAAAATATCGGAGATATAAATATACAAGCATATAATATGGATAGGACATAAGATAAACACAATATATAAAAATATCATTATTGTTACGGATACGGACACACAGAGCCATCTAGCGTCGGACCAGCGAACTTACCACGGGAACACAGGCAACATAAATCCCCTACTCGATACTAGATGGCGCTAGGTGTACCTACGAGCAATTTCTAGAAATAACTCATACTTGTTTATGTATATCGGGTTTATTCTGGGATGTTCCGGGATATTCTGAGATTCGATCCGGCCCGTATAAATAGTCGCAGACAGTCGAGCCGGCAATTCAGTTTTATTTGAGCGATCTTCGAGGCGACTTCGAAGTGAAAACAAGTGATCAATAGTGAGTGATTGTGATAGTGAACCAAGACTCGGCTACGACCTAGGACAGTGATAGTGCTTAGTGTTTGGACTCAGTGATTTGTGTGAGCTAGTGTCAGTGAATAAAGTCTTCAAGAGAGTCACCAGGTTTTTCTCTCCGAATCCAACGAATCCTAGCACGTAACATTATTATAAGTGTGAAGCGTCCATAGATAAGAAAATAAAAAAAATATTATAAGACTCAGAGCCTGTCCACACGGCGCGTTGCGTCGATGCAGCGCTGCCGTTTGACGCATAGCCGGCCACACTGGCGCTGCGTCATCGTAGCGTTATTACAAAGCAGTCTTAGGCTGCGTTTCCACTGAAGCGGAGCGGAGCTTAGGGGTGCCCGAATTGACCAATCGTGCTATTCCAGCGGAATGACAGCGAGGCGGAGCGAGTGTGAACACCTTGGTTATTTGTATGTAAAACAACGCAACGGCAGCGCTGCGTCGACGCAACGCTGACGCAACGCGCCGTGTGGACAGGCTCTTACCTGTTCTCCAGCGCGTTTCTTCTTCTCAGAGTCGTCGTCGGAGAGGTCTGATGATGAGCAGGACCCGGCACGCGTGCGCCGCCGCCGGCACTCGACCCGCGCGCGGCGTGCGGGGGCGGGGGCGCCGGGCGCTCGCACCGCCCCGCCCTCTATGTGAGGGGCCTTTAGTCCACCGTCAATGTGAGGGGCCTTTAGTCCACCGTCCATGTGAGTCTTAAGTCCACTGCCGTCAATGTGAGGCGCCTTCACTCCACCACCGTCAATATGAGTTGCCTTAAGCGCTTCACCGTCTAGGTTGACCTGCAATATTAAATACTACAGATTACATTACAACTCGGTTTTGATGCATGAAACATTTTGTGTGATGTGTTTGTATCTACGTTATGTCAATGCTATCTTAAAAAAAGCAGGAACTTTTTCTATTTTTCCTGTACTAAGTGTCTTAACATTATTACATTGATTTAGCCAAAAATTATATAATGTTAACTAAATGGTCTAAACGTCAAAATAAAGATATTGATCCACTCACAGATTTTAGAAGTAATCCTGTTCTGAGGATAATATGCTGGTTGCATTCAATAAAACATAATATGGTACTAGACGACGCTCGCAACTTTATCGCGCCAGAATTCATTTACAACAGGCCATAAGACTAATAGGAGCGAAGAAATAGAGGAAAATGTGGAGAAAACGGGGAAAATTATTTGAAAGGGCTAACTTGAACGCGCTAATTTCAGGAACTACTGATCCGATTTGAAAAATTCTTTCAGTATTAGATAGCCCGTTTATTAAGGAAGGCTATATGCTCTATTTTATCACGCTAAAACTATTAGGAGAGTGTGGAAAAACACGGGGGACATTATTTGAAAGGGCTTATCTCGCGAAGTACTGGAGCAATTTTTATGCTATTTGGCACAGATAAGTAGACCACGTGAAGGACCATAGGCTATCGATTTTTTTTTCAGTGGCTATATATTTTATACCCGTGCGACGCCGGGGCGGGTCACTAGTTTATAATATTAGTTACCTTGACGAGGTTATCAGCGAGCTGCGCGGGTCGGGCGAGGTGGAGGCGGCCCTCGGAGCGCGAAGGGCGGCGCGCGGCGCGGGCGGGTGCCGGCTCCTCGTCGTCCTCCTCCTCCCGCACGATGCTGCACTTGCGGGACCGCTGCGAATTCATGTGTATTAGGGTGCGCTTCCACTGAAGCGGAGCGGAGCTTAGCGGCGCCCGAATTGACCAATCGTGCTATTGCAGCGGAATGACAGCGAAGATTTCGAGCATGGTGATTGGTCAATTCGGCACCGCTAAGCACCACTCCGCGTCAGTGAAACGCGGCCTTAGGGTGTGTTTCCACTGAAGCAGAGCGGAGCTTAGCGGTGCCCGAATCGACCAATCGTGCTATTCCAGCGGAATGACAGCGATGCGGAGCGAGTGTGAACACCTTGGGATTTCGAGATTTCGAGCATGGTGATTGGTCAATTCGGCACCGCTCCGCGTCAGTGAAACGCGGCCTTAGGGTGCGTTTCCACTGAAGCGGAGCGGAGCTTAGCGGTGCCCGAATTGACCAATCGTGTAATTCCAGCGGAATGACAGCGAAGCGGAGCGAAGATTTCGAGCATGTTGATTGGTCAATTCGGCACCGCTAAGCTCCGCTCCGCTTCGGTGGAAACGCGGCCTTAAGCTTTTGCCAACTTCGAAGTCATTGAAACTAACTAAACTCCCGGGTTTTCCGTAGTTCAAAATTTTTAAAACAATGTCTTACAATTTGATTTTTAGTAGCCTTAAAAAAACATACCGGTGGCACATCTTGCGGAGTGCGCGGCGCGGCGGGCATCTGCGGCGGCGCGAGCAGGTTGCGAGACGTCCGCGTTACCGACAGCGCCTCCGGCCGCCGAGCGCTTTGCCGTGCCTCTTGTCTATATAAAAGAAAAAAAAAGTCAATATAATACAGGGTGTCAAAAGACCGCTTCCGATAACTTTGGGGTATGATTATACTACATTTTCTGATTACGAAAATGTATTTTTTTTATTTATTTATTTTTTTATTTTAATTTTTAATTTTTTTATAATTAATACCTTTTAAACATGATAATAAACCACATAGAAAAATAATTTATAATATTTTTTTAATTTTATTATTTTTACTCCATTATGCAATATGTCAACGTTATCGTGTGTACGAAGTACCTACGAACACGAGAACGTTGACCGCGCAATCAGCTGTTAGCACTTAGCTCCGGCCTACGCACGATTCGAAAGGTCGTATGCGACGAATGATGATACACTACGACAGAACACACAGAAACCCTAATGTATGTGGTGTCTTTTCAATTTTAAACCCATGAAGGTCGCCATGACGTGGAACTTATAACTCTGACCTTTGACCTCTTATCTAAGTTACTTGCAGTGTTAAAAGTTTAATAGTAACTCATGTAGAATACTGTAAGCAACTGTCTGTGCACAACTTACTACAGTACTTAATACTTATGGCAAACTTAGAAGTTTGCCATGCTGTTGTAAGTACTTGTAACTAGTCTAAGATTAATAGACTACATAGTTACAAAAATTTCATCGTAAATAACGAAACCAATATGCGGATGAACTGTCTATCCGCAATCGTCACTTATCAATCGAAATTACGGATGATACACGAAAAAACCTCATACATAAAACTGGCAATTAACTTACGTGAAGAATGTTGAGTTCTAGTGTTCTTACTTCTTTATGCATTTTGAAAATAGTCCTTAACACCAAGCAATAAGACCAGTCACCACCAACAACGTCAAAAACACTTCTCGCTTTAAACGAAATCTATCACACCACAAAGTATTTTAACACAACTAAAATAATAATCAATTTACACTTTTAACGCTTTTGTTCGTACATCGTTTATTCAAACAAGAGCATTACAATTTCACAGATATTGCAATATCATACACACAGAGAAAACAAGAAGCCAGCGGGACCATAACATCGCTGGTAGGTACGAAAAGAGTGGCGCGGAGGATCGCGTGAACGAAGAAGCGCGAAAATCGCTGCGCGCCGCTTGCTTATCTGATTCGCACTGGCCAGCGGACCTCGCGCGGTCGGCGCCTGACCGGTCCGTGGCGACCGAGGCGCGGGAGGGGAGGTGTTATAGGGATGACAAACAGTGATGCATTTCGATACCTACATTACCGTGATAAAATGATTGTATAACTTTGGTACGCGTTATGCGTTATACGTATGCGCGTATACGCGTTTACGCATGCAATGAAAATACTTTAATAATACCTAATTAATTAAATAACTTTTAATTATTATTGTCGCTATTCTTAACATTGAGTAGGTAGGTTGTTTTTTTTTTAGTTTGACTGTAAACATAATATACTCGTATGTAAAACAATAACGACTTATACACTTTGTAAAATAATAGGGATACATCCCTATTATTTTACAAAGTTTTTTCTTTAATTTTATTTAGTCTGCTGTAAGCACGCGCCGCGCTGGTGTACTGTGAAGTTTTTGTTTAAGTTTTGTAATTTTACGGATGTTCTGGTCTTATTGCTTGTTTTGTGACATTGATAACTATTTTTTCACGTGATACGTCTGTGAATGTGAATGAACTTTTAATACTCGTAAACCTTTATGGAACGAGGGTGAACATCGTCGTCGATAGACGATAGTGCCGATTAAACAGTGCAGTAAAAAGTGTTTTTAAAAGAATTGGAATGTCTCCTGTTTACGAGTACTTTTGTTTCGTGTTGAAAAACTCTGCAATCTAGACATTGAGTTAGATGGAGCACAGCTCGAACTGCATTTCATAAAAGCAGACAGCTGATCACAGGTCAGTGAACATGTTATCAAGTATTTTGTCCATAGTAACTGTGTATTGTATTTTTACAACTTAATTCGGATGTGAATTATGATTACTTTTCCTTTTTGGCCGGAAGTAAAAACTGAGTATTTTTGAGAAATAAACCTGAGAAACGGTAATTAATAAATTCTAACATTTGTAATTTAATAATTATTACAATATTGATGGTTTATTCACTACCTACGGGCTAGGGCCTAGGGCACACCACGATCAGCTGTTTTGTCTCATGCCCTGTAATAACCCCACGAAGTTATCGGAAGCGGTCTTTTGACACCCTGTATATTTTGTTTAAAGGCACATATTTTGCACGTGTGTAAAAGAGAAGAGTAGTGATAGTGCAACAGATTAATAAGTATTTCATGACCAGATTATTAGCAGAAACAAATATACATTTTTGAAGTGAAAACTTCTTTAGCGGCGTTGAGCACTTGTGGGATGGGTAAAAACTGTGAAACTCGCGATAGATTTTCGTGTTGATCGAAAAACCATACAAAACGCGTAAGACGGTTGGAGAGTAGTATTTTGTGTCGAACTCGTACTCAATTTGAAACTTGATCGAAACCTTGATCGAAATTTGATCGAAACCTGATCGAAACTTGATCGAAACTTGATCGAAACCTTGATCGAAACCTTGATCAAAACTTGATCGAAATTTGATCGAAACCTTGATCGAAACCTTGATCGAAACTTGATCGAAACCTTGATCGAAACCTTGATTTGAAATATTTTGAAGTAAATTTTTGTGTAGGAACTTAGGTTATTACTATCTTAAACTGAAAAATAACTCAAACATGTTAAATATTTTCGTACGAGAAAATGATTTTGGAATTACGTTTGTACGAGAAATTCCAAGGGTACCCGGCCCCTTAACGTTGTGCATTTTTTTAACCCATTTTTTATGAAAATCGATTTAAAAAAAAATCGTCAATCAAGTTGTTTCGATCGTTTGTATAAGAAATTCCAAGGGTACCCGGCCTCTTAATAATCAAGTTTTCACTTCTGCCGGCACTCCCGGAGTGCAACCAGTCTTTTTTTTTAAATTTATTTTTATTAGAAAGTAAATAAGTTCTATCAGAGAAGTTGATTCCTAGGCAGATGGCGTACCTAAGTTATTTGGTCGCGTTAAGTCCAACCTATCTGACCTATCAAAGCTAACATTGAATAGACATAAGCCGACCACATGACATAGGTCCGTCAACTGCCTTGGAATCAATTTCCTCGATGGTACATATTTTGCATGTGTGAGGAAGTTTAATATTACCTCTTAGCTCTTAATTTCCTTTCAGCTAGTAAGTAATATGTAGCAGTTATGTGGTTGTATTCATTCTTTTCTACTTGCTCTAATATTTGCTCTTTGGTGGCTATTGATCCATTGACCATTCGTTGCAAGATGGCCGCTCGATCTTCTTCTGTGAGTTCCTCCTTAGTCACAAGAGGTGTGTCAAAGTCCTCAACCGTGACACCCTCGCCTGCTGTCACCCAGGGATCCACAGCAATTTCGGTTAATGTAGCTCTCTTTTCAGGTTCTCTCACCAACATTCTTCCTATAAGCCTATAAGTATTTGAAAATTCCATAATGTTACCACATTTTTTTTTATTGAATATAAACTAATGTTATACAGAAGCGGCGCAAGGCGTGGGCGATGTGGTCGCCTTGCGGTCCAAGGGGACTCGCGCCTCTTGGACCCTGAGGATTTTTTTTTGGGAATTTACGCGTTTTGAGACTCTAATTTTATTTATAATAAAATGATTGCCTTAAATAATCCATTTGAGCCTGGGGGCCTCGCAAAATGTATCTCGCCCAACAAAATTTTGGTCTTGCTCCGCCACTGATGTTATATAGGATGCAAACATTTTATTTACCTCTTGCAAGCACTTGACACATGTACTGGAATAGCATATTTACAGTCCATAATCATTGTTAATGTTTCACTATCATTAGCCTCTTGAAATGGTGCTTGTCCACATACTAACATATATAAAATCACACCAAGAGACCAGACATCCACAGCTGGGGCATCATAGGAGTCTCCTAATAAGATTTCTGGGGCAGAGTAAGCTAAGGAACCACATGATGTCTCTAATTTTTGGCCTGGGCAAAATTTGTTACTAAAACCAAAGTCAGTCAGTTTAACTACACCTAATTTTTCAAAAAACACTACATTCTCAGGTTTGAGGTCGCGGTGCACTACATGTAACCTGAAAATACAAAACATTTATTAAAAATTGCAAACAATAACTGTTAATTACTTATGCCTCTATCGCGGATTCTTGGAATTTTATTGTTATTGCGGTCACTTGCGCCGGCTTAGGGCTTGAGGTATTAAAGACTTCCAAAGTAATAATTATTATTAATAGTGATTGTACATTTCAAAATGAAAATGGTATTCAGAAATAACATTACCTATGACAGTATGAAATAGCACGAACAATTTGTCGGAAGTAGTCACGGGCCAGCGATTCTGACAGCCCCGTCTCATGTCGCATGATATAATCATACAAGTCACCCCCATCGCCGAGTTCAAGTATTAAGTATAACTTTGTCTGTGTGTCTATTACTTCATACAGTCTCACTACATTTGGATGCTGCACCAATTTCATGCATCGGACCTAAAGATTTAAATAAAACATGAAATTTAACAAAATATAAGGAGCCATGAGAATATAATATGCAGCAGAAAAACAAATCCACTGTCTAGAAAATACCAGACAAGAATTATATTATACTGTGTGCAACTGCAAGTAATGAAGATAAAATTAGAGTCCCAGTAACAACTCACAATTTTTTTTAACTTAGTATACTTAAGTACTTTTCTAACATATTCCGATCTTTACCATATGTGGGTGAGGCCGTGGATTTTGCCACTTTTTTTAAAAGAAAAGTGTCTCATATGTTCATCATAAAATAAAACAGAAAACTGTAAAACTGATCTCTTATATAACTTCTTTCAGTTATATTTTATCTCTTTTAGGATAGTTTTAAGCGGTTTTTGGTAAATTATCATGTTATGTCTATTTAACTTTTTATTTTATGAGTCTACTGAGCAAATTTAATTTTATCTAATTGTCTGACAGTTGAGACACAATAAAGTGGTTTTAAACTATTGAAAACATGCATTAATCAGATAACATTTGTCTCACTTTTTTCACTTCTACTTTACTGTTTTCTTCGTTACCATTATTTTGAGACACAAGCATATAAATGTAATTTTAAGTAGAAATTCGGAATTATTATGAAAACACCAAGTTACTGGGCCAAGAAAAAGAGTGAAAAGTCACCATCTTGTTTGTTAAAATTTGTGACAAGTTTATGACGCGTGCTTCAGCAGCGTAAAATCAAAAGAGTTATTTGGTAAAATTAAAGGTAAATATAGACTTTTTAACTATTGTTTACGTAAAACTCTGTGTCGAAATGGATAATTTAGATGATAGTTTATAGATTTATTCCAAATTTGGCTTAATTTAGAAATTATAACCTGCAATAGCCTTGAAAATCGAGCTTCTACGTTACTTAAACATTACTTCTATGTTACTGGTAACAAATATTCTATGTTACGTAACGTAGAAGCATTGTAAAGACTAATGCATATTGTCAATTTGGCTGTTTACTATACACATAGTATTTTTTTATCCAAAAAATTGGCGATGCCTTTTTTTGGAAATCTCATAAAGAAATGTTCTGTAAATAATTAATTAGTATTTACATGCATTAATTTCTTAATATGAACAATAAAAAACACTTCTTATTTCAATAAAATTAAAAATTTCCATAACTTTTTAAATATTTACTTAATTGTCTCCTTGATTATTCTGATCGACAATAATCAAAAAGCACACAATTTGTTACAATTAAAAAAATATATTTTTTTTATCACTGTACACACTAGTTTTTTTTATCGCGTCAGTATGACATAAGCCTAACAAAGCAACACCGTTACTTTCGCGTTACTTTAGTGTTACTGTAACGTAGAATATTCTGCGTTACTATATGTTACAAAGTGGCAAAATCCACTGCCTCACCCATGTAATGAAATAGTGTGACTTACTTCTTGAAACAAATGAGACTTTGAAACCTCATCTAGTTTACTTTTGTCTATAACTTTAACGGCAACTTTTTCACCGGTAAACACATGTCTTGCGAGCTTAACAACAGCAAAGTGTCCTGATCCAAGGGTGTCCAGTAGATCATACAGCCCAGCGATTTTCGCATCGTACGCGCCAGACCCACAGCTTACTGTGTTTGCTCCTCCACAGTTATTCATATTTTAAATTCCTACAAAATGGACATGCAATATCACTATAATTATTAAAAATATACTCAATAGAACGAGAATTATCGGGATTGATGAGAGCAAATGGACTGTTTAAAAAGTTATAAATATAACTTTTAGAAATGTGAATTCTATGATAGAATGCTATTATGCTACCAAGAAAAGGCGGAGTTACGTTTCTAATTTATTAAAGAAGCCCCGAGCATTGTCTTGAATGCTTCCTACTAGCAATAAATATTAAAATGATTACCTTGTTAGATGAAAACTCAATCACTTACGTGGTAAATTGTATAATTTAAAATTGTTTATCCAGTAACATGAAAAAATTATGTTCACAACTATCATTGATATCAAAAAGCAATATAGTTTTCCTATTACGGTATTGTTTACACGAACTGTAAAATTATGAACGATATAAATTACATTATTTTATTTACAAAACCTTCAGTATCGCAAAAGGAAGTCAAAATACATGTTTCACAATCTGCAATTTCGCCATTTTTCAAAATTCTGTTTAGAAATTAGAAAGTTCACAGATTCAAAATCAAAGTGACATTTTTAAACGAACTACAGATAAAAAATAGTAGTTTTTTTTTCAATTTAAGTAAAAGAAACGTTAAAATACTTGAAACAATAATATATCTGTGACAATAATAAATAGTCGTTTATTTCACTAGCACCTTGGGTTTTTGTTATACCACCACTAACTACTTACTTTGATCCCAGGCGATCAAAATTAATCAAAATTTTAGCTGTAATAAAAGGATTTTAGTTGAATTATCTCTTTATGGTCTCGACTCTCGACCGGGACGAATGTCGAATTAAAAAAATAAAAATGTCTATGTTTACTTACGTCAAGAAGCGTTTTCCGTTTTCTCTTTTTTACATTGTCGTGTGTAAGCTCATCAATTAATCTTTATTTTATCACATGGTTATAATTTATTACACGTGTTATAAATATTAAATAATAATAACTTTCAATAGAAGCTCAGGAGTGTGTGATTTTAGGCACTGTAAATTTTTTTGTGTGTCAACACGTTTTTGGAGGTAAAATGCGTTGAGTTCCGAAGCCGACCAAGAAATTTTAATTATATTATCAAACGTAATTGTGGATAACAATAAAGTTTAATGAGTGTATTCCGTGCTCAATTAGACCAAAAAATGTGCTGTATCTAATGTGAGCACATAACAACGTGATAGTGCAGTTTTGGAGGTAAAATGCCTGCCTCAGTTTGTGACTCCGTTTCCAATGCATTGCATTTATCATTGGCCGAGGAGTCGCAAAATTCATCACTCCTCGACAACAGGCTATACTCATCTGTGAAAAGTGTTTTGCTAACTAACATAGAGTTTGAGGAATCTGGCGATTACCAAAGCAACGTTCTCGACGGCTTGAAGACTAAGTACGTGGTGATACGACCCAATAAACATCCTGTTATAGAAAGTAAAATCCACAAGAAGGATATTTGCAAAGGAAATCAATCATCTGGTGAGTGTCCTTTTGCACGAATGTCGAATATGTTGTAATTGTAAACAAATGTTCTAACATGGGTTTGTGTTTCGTAATGAGGTTATCTTTTTTGTGACGTCAATATTTACGGCAATTAGAATTTAAACATTGTCAAGTTAAAGCCATACAAAATCACCTACCGCTATTTAAATGTACATCTATTTCAGTGAATATAACAAAATTATTGATGTAAATATATTTTCTTTACTGCAATATTTCTTTGTTGATTGTTGTCACAACAGAATCTGTTGAAACAGTGGGTTATAACCCTGGTTATAACCATGGGCGTAGCGAGGTACAGGCATTGGGGGCAGCTATCGGTCGTTAATGCTCACGAGTTTCATACCTAAAAGTGGAGGCATTCTGTAATGGCGACTTAGACGGCATCACTAGTCTGTTAATTGTTTTATCCGATATCTTAACACTGATACTATTTTCTGAATCTGTCTTCAGTTTGGATTTCAATGAATCATTGCTACCATTTTTGTTTATTATATTAAATTTTCTTACATCATCTAATTTAAATTTATCTACATCATTCTCATTGAGTATCTTGGGTCTCTGGATAACTTTTTCAACTTCACCGTTTTGCTTCACCACCCAAGACTCAGATACAGAGTTGAATTCAATATGATCGGTTTGTTGATTTCGATGTTTCTGCGCTGCTCAAATTAGATTTTCGTCACTTTCTTTCTACTATTGTAGAAAGAAAGTTTAGCCAACTTCTCCCTGTTCAGCATGTTATCTGGTAACTGAGGTCCCGTAAACTGTGCCCATTGACGTAGTAGCAGTTGTGTTAACATCGTCCAGTGTGTTGTCTCTCTCATAGAACATGAAGTATGAGTTGGTTCCCAGCACGGCTGACAGAGGTAAACTCCGCACTGAGCTGTCATCAAACTGGTAGTAGTTACCGTTGGGGCCTTGCCCAATGGCAATGGTAATGTCCACAGTTTTGTGAGGGCCCAAAGTGTGTCACTAAACTGACTAGCCTGTAAGACTGAAGGAATATATTATTAGTACAATTAGATGGAAATAATATTCTAATATTAATTCAATTTATTTTTTCCAAATTATACTTACAACTTTCTGCATGTTATTCTTGTTATACATATATTTGTTGAGGTCAATTTTTTTCCTAAACTGCAAATGTTTTGATAGCTTGCCCCCTGCTAGTGAAAATATCTGCAGAGTGATGCAGAGAACCATTGGAGCCTTCTCCACAAAGAACTGTTTAGTAGCAGAAACCTGAAACAACAAATTACAGAAATGTTTATTATATTCTAAAAAAAATTTATGATAATAATAATAATGACAAATGGAGTAAATACCTTTTCATCACATGCTTCACATTTGTAACCAAAGTCCTCTAGTTTTTCTTTAGAAAAGAATGAATCTAAAGTTGAATGTTCTCTAATATCTAAGAATAAATCCTAAAAACAAAAAACATAATTAGCTCACAACTAATTCAACCCCAAAGACCTATGCCCCCCTATATAGAATCCTGGCTACGCCCATGGTTATAAAAATTTTACAATTATCTGATAATTATATATTAATGGCAGCGGGCTGCCGCATAACAATGGAAAATCTATTGTGCCTGTGATACCCACAATGGAGGTGTTCATTTATGTATCAATTTTATCCAATAGAAAATGGGAAAAGCAATGAAGAAGTATTACCAAAACCAAAAAGGACACTCTTCTCAATTGATAATGTTCAGCTGGGATATCAAGGCTCGTGGTCAGCCGGGGTAGGCATGCAGAATGTTGGCAACACATGTTACCTGAACTCCACTCTGCAGGCTCTGTTCCATGTGCCTGCCTTTGTGAACTGGCTTGTATCGGAATCCTCACACACTGAGAAGTGTAACCAACAGGGTATGTTATTCCATCAATTTTAAGTGCATTATTTCTGCTTTGTACCATTCATTCATTAACAAGAAAGATTATGATAACACAAGAGTACATATTATATAAGATTTCTAAGTTATTTCAATATTATTTTCTGTTGTCTGAAGTAACAGTTTAGTTTTCTTTGTGGTTGTACTATGTTTCAAATATTGTTTCAATATGTTTCTGTAACATTAAAAGATATCTAAAATTTTAATTTTTATTCACTCATTATAGAAGCCTGTGTGATTTGTGGTATGTATGCAACATTGATGGCAACACAGAAAAGCAATGGAGCTCCAGTGAAGCCGTGGCAAGTGTACTCCAAACTACGCCTTATCTGTAGACAACTTACACCTGGACGACAAGAAGATGCCCATGAATTTTTAAGGTGAATATTATCTTCTTATATTAGTCCGATGACCAGTGAATTTTATTACATAACAAACTACAAATAATAAAACCTAAGGAAACGTAACTCCCATACTAATACAGTTTTAAATTTGGTTCCATTCGAACTGTCATGTAACGTCAGCCTTTATACCAGTCAAGGCCACCTAAATATTGCAAATGTATGAAAAGTGAACCTAAGGTACACTTTTTTGACAAGTATTTTGGAGCATGTTTTTTGACGGAGTTACTCTTCCTTAGTTTTTTATTATTCATAGATAACGAACATATAACATCCTTGAATGTTCTAAAATCAAACTAAACAATTTTACAGGTATCTGGTAGAAGCAATGGAAAAGTCTTACCTCTCAAGATTTATAAATGCCGATAAATTAGACCAGTACAGTAAAGAAACAACTCCACTCAACCAAATTCTTGGTGGATACTTGAGGTCTACAGTCAGATGTCTCACATGCCATCACTTATCCACTACCTTTCAACACATACAGGTGATTATTATTACGTTTTCTTTTAATTATGCTACAATGCTGCTAAATATTAAAAAAAAAAAAAAATTATTTTGGCTAATTAGTTGTGATCTAATTATATGTTTTTTATTTTTAGGATTTATTCTTAGATATTAGAAAACATTCAACATTAGATGAAGCTTTAGATTCATTCTTTTCTAAAGAAAAACTAGAAGACTTGGGTTACAAATGTGAAGCATGTGATAAAAAGGTATTTACTCCATTTGTCATTATTATTATCATGTAGTTTTTAATTGAAGAATATAATAAACATTTCTGTAATTTGTTGTTTCAGGTTTCTGCTACTAAACAGTTCTTTGTGGAGAAGGCTCCAATGGTTCTCTGCATCGCTCTGAAGAGATTTTCACTAGCAGGGGGCAAGCTATCAAAACACTTGCAGTTTAGGAAAAAAATTAACCTCAACAAATATATGTATAACAAGAATAACACGCAGAAAGTTGTAAGTATAATTTGGCAAAAATAAATTGAATTAATATTAGAATATTATTTCCATGTAATTGTATGAATAATATATTCCTTCAGTCTTACAGGCTAGTCAGTTTAGTGACACACTTTGGGCCCTCACAAAACTGTGGACATTACACTGCTATTGGGCAAGGCCCCAACGGTAACTACTACCAGTTTGATGACAGCTCAGTGCGGAGTTTACCTCTGTCAGCCGTGCTGGGAACCAACTCATACTTCATGTTCTATGAGAGAGACAACACACTGGACGATGTTAACACAACTGCTACTACGTCAATGGGCACAGTTTACGGACCTCAGTTACCAGATAACATGCTGAACAGGGAGAAGAGCCCACTTAAACTTCCTTACTATAAAAATAATGAAAGAAAATCTAATTTGAGCAGCGCAGAAACATCTAAATCTGAACCGATCATATTGAATTCAATACTGGATAAGTCATTGGATCATAACTCTGTATCTGAGCCTTGGGTTGTGAAACAAAACGGCGAAGTAGAAAAAGTTACCCAGAGACCCAAAATACTCAATGTAGATAAATTTAAATTAGATGATGTAAGAAAATTTAATATAATAAACAGAAATGGTAGCAATGATTCTTCATTGAAACCCAAACTGAAGCCAGATTCTGAAAATGGTATCAGTGTTAAGATATCGGATAAAACAATTAACAGACTAGTGAAACCGTCTAAGTCTCCATTACAGAAACTAGAGGACCAGATGAATAAGAGTGATAATATGTCGAATAATGGAGCCAGAAATGGCAATTCTGTTGGTGTTTCTAAGCTGGTGCCATATGATTCAGAGTCGAGTAGCGATGAACGCAGTGATAGAAATTCGGAGGATAAAAGGAAACTGTTACCTGAGATACAAAAACCTAAACCTAGTCGCTGCGAGTCTCCACAAGGGCTTATAATCACAACGAAGGCTATGCACAGCTCATGGACTGTGTCACAGGAGAAAAATGGCACCTTGATGAGTCCAAGCTTGAATGGCGATACTATTAAAAAGTAAGTCTTTGTTTTCATATTCGCTGTATAGTTTATCGTTGAACACATCTGCAATTAATCATATTTAAAAAACACTAATGACAACCTTATTTACAGACTCCGGGAAAATAGACGTAAAGAGGAGAACGGGGAGAGTCCGAACACGAGCGTGAGCAGTATGTCGCCTCTCAGCGACCGTAGTACCACGGCTGCTGTAACTAGCGCGCCGCCTCGGCCGATGGCGTCTCTGGATACCACGCGCCACCTCAACACAGTGTCGCACCGGGGTTACGGCGCGCCCGTGCAGGCGTGGAGCGGCGCGCACAGCAGTATGTCGCGACAGGTGAGCTATTAGCCAAGCGAGCAGCGTGAGGGCAAATCCTCGGGTCGGTCAAGACGTGCCTCACCCGAGCGTGCCGCGACCTGAGCCTCGCGAGGCCGCACTCTCGGTCAGTACACAGCTATTGACACACTTCAACTCAGCTCAACATTCACATTAAATGCGTGATCCCACTAAGGGCTCCCACAGCAAACTGCAGATTCGTGCGAATTTGCATCGCGATGTCATTTTTGGTAATAGTTTTGTCGCAGATTTTTGCGATGCGATTTCGCAGTTTGGTGTGGGAGCCCTAAGGGTCTACACAGACGAACCGCATTTCAACTTTTTTTTTAACGGGCTTTGGCCCACCACACATACCCACCACTGTATCTCCTGTGTCGCCAGGATCGACTGCATTTCAACTGCAATTCAACCGCAAATTGCAGTTCAAGTGCAGTTGACACGACTGCAATACAACTGCAATAGAACTGCAAACCAAACGCGCAGTCGGATTGCAGTTCAGTTGCAGTTGGCGTGCAGTCCTGTGAACTGTTTGGTTTGCAGTTCTATTGCAGTCGTGTCAACTGCATTCAAACTGCACTTGAACTGCAATTTGCGGTTGGATTGCAGTTGAAATGCGGTCCGTCTGTGTAGACCCTAAGCGACACTAAACTGCAACAGCCACTGACGCTTTATATTGCTCAGCTGCAAAGTAGTGTCGCCTAGTGGTCTCGTACAAAAATACAAGTTGTATCACTACAGTAAATCGTGTCAAAACTGAGTGTTCAAACTTGTAACGTAGTATTTGGCATTGAGCGGATTTGCGGATTCAAATATTATGTTTTAAATGACTCTCAGCAATTTCAATTATAAATGTAATAACTTTATTCTATACAATTATATATAATAAAGTTATTATTATTATTATTATTATTTATATTGTGATTTGTAGGTGTTTGAAGAGCGGCGCGAGGAACGCAAGCGCGCCCTGGAGGCGACCGATGACATGGACCGAGGCCGGACTAAGAAAATCAAGAAGTTCCACTACAATCGATACAACAATAGGAACGGATATAATCCATTCCAGGTAAATTATTTCTTTGTGAACCTCTAAAACCTACGAATATGTCTTTTGAAACAATAAAACTTAAAAAAACTACTGCAAGATTTTGCCAGTCAAAGTTCATTAATTGCCCGGATGCCATACTTTTTCCACAACACAAACTATTTTATGCCCTTTCCGCGGGACTCGGGAATCGCAATATAATAAAATAAATTAATTCAAAAATAAAAAACCAGACTGCAAAACAATTTTAACTAAAAAGAACGAAACAAGACCTAATTCTGCCGGAGGCATCGAATCCATGTTTTAATTGATACGACTCTTGCTTACGAGTTTCATGCCAGGATAAATAGAAGGCTACAAAGAAAAATGTAGAAGAAGAAAGTGGATAATAAAATGCAGTCGGAGGCATAATATTTTATGATTTATGAATTAATGTTAAACTTGGTGCGACATGCCTCCGACTGCATTTTGTGGTCTACTTTCTTCTTCTACATTTTTCTATGTAACCTTCTATTCATCCTGGCATGAAACTCGTAAGCAAGAGTCGTATCAATTAAAACCTTGATTCGATGCCTCCGGCAGAATTAGGTCTTGTTTCGTTCTTTTTAGTTAAAATTGTTTTGCAGCCTGGTTTTTTTTATTTTTAAATTAATTTATTTTATTTGCGAATTTTTAGTTGGTAGTTATCTAAACATTTCGATAAACAATCTAATAAAAAATTGAAAGAATACCGTCCTGATATTTCTAAGCGTAGGTAGGTACAATGCGTAGGTACATCGGTTTGATACTGTTTCAATTTATGTTTCTAGTTTTAAGTACCTAATCATTGTTTTGTTTTAATACTTTATCATTGAATATTCATCTTGTTTCAGTATTTTCAGTTGATTTTTAATCATAGTTATCCATGCAGGCGGGTTTTTTGTTTTTTTTTTTATTATTTATCGTTTCATTTAATATTTAAAAAACTGCAAGTTACATACATATTTAGAATCAGTGTTTAAAATCCTTTATTTTGATACCCCATTTGATATGCTTGGTACAATTTTTATTTTTTACCTCACAATATGGCGTCTTACATCCTCCATTTTTGTTTTTTTTAATCTCACCTATCTAAGAACAATTGGGCTATTAAGACAAATCTAACGATACCTCAAATGTGAAAATCCGTTTAGCGGTTCTGGAGATACCAGGTAATAAAGAATATTACATACATACATACGTATACATACAAGATACGCGCTAAAAACATAACCCTCCTGGCAGTCGGGTAAAAAATTATCAAAATAGTGAAACAAATTGTTCATTAAAATAATTCTTAAGCTAATCCCAAGTTCTGTCTTCACAGGAGAAACAAAATACACCGCACTGGAGGTATCGCGGCGACCGCCGGCCGAACCATCACTTCAACAAACACAACGCCAACAAATACAAGCGCTTTAACAGGTGAGATTAATTCAAATGTAACTCGATTTACGTCTAAACAAAGCTTCGTAAGTAAATCCATACTAATTTTATAAATGCGTAAGTGTCTGCCCTCTCTCTCGCGCCCAACTTCATCACGCCCAATCCGCCGAACCGATTTTGCTGAGGTATGAAGATACTTTTGAGTACCGGGAAAGCTAAAGGACAATATTATGATACGAATATTGGCGCAGCGGAGTTGCGGGTGCCGTCTACTTACTATATAACTTTGTTTTAGCACAAAAGTTTGTCTAGTGCCGAAACCCTTGCCATTAAAACTATTTTCCCAGATAATATCTAATGACTACCTCCAAATTTGATGTGTGAAGAAGTTTAAACACTTACGGATTTTGTCTGTAAGGCAGCCGAAACGTCGGGATTAATATAAGTGCTCCGCGACAAAATCCGTAAGTGTTTAAACTTATAATATCATGCGTGATACTCGCGAAAACTTAAGAAGTCGTTAAGTGTGAAGAAGTAATAAAATAGATTTATATATGAATTATTATATATTTTGAGTGTAGTAGTGTCTTTCAATTTCTGTATTATAATAATATGATGTTTTGATGACAGATACAACAACGGTCACCACTATCCGCGACACCATTGACAGCGGCCGGCCTCCTGTTATATTGTGTAAATATTACAGTGACTTACCCTGTAAGTCTTAGTCTAGAACTTACTCTTAGTGAACTGACTAGATAACCTTGTAAATCTGTCCATGTAGTACAGTGAGAATGTTACTTATGAATGTGCACTGCCTGTGTAAGTTAAAACAGTTTGATGGTGCAATATATGAAAACCTTTGTGTATGAAAAGAACATTTTAGAGGCCTTTCATGATGTTACTTGCTACAATCATACTTTTTTTTTCAAGTTCATGAAATTTCAAGTTTTACTCACCCTGATGCGATTGTGTATGTACAAATGTTTAGATTCAAGTTATCATAATATAATGTAATGTTGATTTTAGTAGATATGGGATTAATATGTTTAAAAGCCTCAAATAGATGTATAACTTTACTCTTAGTATTGTATTTTTGGTCAGTACTCAAGATGCATCTCGGTCTCAAGACACGGTTCAGGCTCTGTGATTGGTTGGCTGTCAAAATTTGGACCAATCACAGAGCTGAACCGCGTCTTGAGACCGGGTCGCATCTTAAGTACTGACCAAAAATACGGGCCTTAATCTCTAATGATCATGTAATTATTTATTACCTAACCTTAATATAATTAACAGATTCTCATTGCTAAATCCTTGTAAAATTATGTAACTTGACCATTCTAAAGCTTAAAACATTATTAAAAGTTAGTGGTAGCGTTTCCTTTCCACATAAGTAATCATTAAAGTTTTGTTTTGCTACTCTATTAACACTAATTAAATATTGTTCTTAAACATCTTTTAAAATATTTTGACTACTTAATGTGTCTTATAAATTATTATATTACTAAGAAAGGATATTAAATAATAGTTCTGATTCATGTCAGTGAATAAAATATAGGTAATGCTGTGCAAGCCTAGTCAAGTACTGATATAGAAAAAATGCTCCTTAAAAAAGCCTGGAAATTTAGCAATAAAGCTATGCTAATTTTATGTTCTCTATATTAATGTCTAAACTGAATAATATAATATATAAACTGTATTATACCATTATGAATACTATATCAAATGTTTCATAGCTACAAATGTACTATAAATTTTTGAAAAAAAAAAGAACAAAAATATTATGTAATGCAAATAACACACTTGCTTATTCAATTTAAACATAAGTAATCACCATCAGAGAAATTGTTTCATGGGCTGTTGATGGACCAACGTAATTTGGTCAGGATTATATCAATTCTATTGCTGGCCTCTGGGTTTGACTTACCGTTACCAAGTTACATGGGTCCGTCATCAGCCTATAAATCAAGTACATAATGTAATAATTGGACGTTGGCATTTTTGTGTATCATCCCACAAAAAATTACGTATTGAATGCAGCCATGTTATTAAGATCGTTTGGAACAAGACTGCATTCAAAACTCCACAAACAAAAATTTTTTGTGGGTTATTCAAATGTGGATGTTGGATGCGAGTAGCATGAGTCATCATCTTGGCGTTAATTGAGAGGGGCCTATGTCCAGCAGTGGACGAAAATAGGCTGATATGATGATGATGATGATGATTATACAAATGCTTAACAGCGACCAAGCTATCATAGATGTACGTTATACTGTATAACTATTAACTACATTATTAGGAAATTATTAACGTAGCGTAATTACTTTATTTAAGTTTCGTAGACGATAAGTAGTTTTTAACAATAACAGACTGTTGACTTTGAAGTTACTTTCAATTTTTAACCGACTTCCAAAAAGGAGGAGGTTTTTGTAAATATTCACACCGGTATTGTCTTGTAAATAATGACATGCGAGTTTTCTGTAAGTATTACATAATATTGTTTCTTTGCGTACATGAACGTAGAAAAAAAGGCGGACGAAGTCTTGTTATATACAAAACTGTGTCTTCACTTTTCTTCAGAGTCGGCCACGAACACCTTCTGACGCCTGTCAAATGGTATGGACTAGCGCAAGAATGTGTGCGTGCGGACCGTGTACATACAGCCAGCTGCCCGACTCTGAACGACACAGTTTTGTGTATGGTGGGACTCCGTCCGCCTTTTTTTATACGTCCATGTTTGCGTATTTAAAAATATAGAAGCACTGCCTCGTTCGACTATATATCCTATATTTATTAGGCGACTTTTTGCTTTGTATTCAAACATACTACCTCTAGTTAGCATCGTTCACGGGTCGATTCTGTTTGTTCCTAAAATATATTTCGTTTTAGAGCTACTGTTAATCCGGTGAATTAATCTAAAATCAAATATATTTAATAGCAACGTTGATTGTTATTTATACATTATTATGACTTAGCAATTTACGTTTCACAGAAACAATAGAATCGATATGTGAACGGGAGGTTGAATGTGATATGACGGACACTAATATATCCACGAGGAGAAATATTCGAACCTCCCTGATGTGTAAAGATATTTATAAATTGCCGCATACTATTGGCGACTACTAGGAATTCAAGATGTTTGAATTACAGTTAGTTGAAATGCTCGAGAGACAATTTATTTTTATTTTAAACTCGACTAGGGGAAAGCATTTAAATTGTCTACGGTAGCTTAGTATCGTACTGTAAGCGGATTGTGTTATCGGAGGATTGTTAAAACTTCATATTTTAGTTTTGCAACGAGCAGAATATGAGTCATAATTAGTTGTAAGCGCCAGTTTAAAAGATTTATTGTATTTCGGAAAGTTTTAGGTATTTGTGGAAATACAAGTATTCTGCGAGCCTACAAACAGTTTCACTTTGTTTTATTTTAACTCCCATCTTGCTCCTATTATAAAACCACAAAAATCACAGATGGTTTATTTCTTGTCAGTTTATTCTATTCATTTGTTTTAAACTTAAAACTTTGAAGTTCCAGGAGCGCATAGCATATAAAGAGGTGTTTGCGTTCAATTTTTTCGACCTACCCACTAATTCTAAGTTTTTAATTGTGACTACCTCCAATATTTTGTTAAATTCTTGTGAAATGACAAAAATAAGCTCACTGATCCTAAGATTTTTTGTGACTACCCTCAATATTTTGTTTCAATTCTTGTGAATTGTCAAATTAATAGGGGAAGCTGGGGCTTACAGTGAGCCCGCTCACAATCGGCGGCTGACAGTGAGTTTGGTTTGAACACGGCCTTAAGAAACAGGTCACATAGTTCCCTTATGACCGAGTATAATAGCGGTCTAAACTTTACACGCTTTTTATGCTTATACACTTATACACTAATACGAGGGCTGCTATTTATGTATCCGGAATTAAAAAAAGAAACAAACATATATCATTTAATATGGTTTTATTGCTTTTCAAAATATTCGCCGCGATGATCGACACACTTTTGCATACGCTGGAACCAATTTTCATAGCACTTTTTCCATTCTGATTGAGTTATCTCTAAAACGTGCATTTTGAACGCATCAACAGCCTCTTCGCGGCTCGAAAAACGTTGACCACGTAATTTGTTCTTCGCGTATGGAAATAAAAAGAAATCGTTAGGTGCCAAATCAGGGCTGTACGGCGGATGACCAGTCAATTCGATCTTTTGACCCTCCAAAAACTGAGTTGTTTCAGCAGAGGTGTGACAGCTAGCATTGTCGTGATGTAATATGATTCTGCGTTGTCGGTTGTCCTTTCTTATTTCTTCAAAGACTTCTGGTAAACAAATGGTCGTATACCATTCAGAATTAACCGTTTTACGATTCTCTAATGGCACTGTAGCCACATGTCCATTAATTCCAAAAAAACAGGCGACCATTTGCTTCAAAGTACTTTTTGCACGAGTAACTTTTGTTGGTTTCGGCTCATCTTGGAACACCCACACCGTTGACTGTTGTTTAGTTTCGGGGTCATATGCATAGATCCAAGATTCATCACCTGTGTAGATATTATAAACGGCTTTTGACGTACCACGGTTGTATTTTTTTCAATGATATTGTATGTTACTAACATTTTTTATCATTTTTTTGCACCAATCGACACGAGCCCGTTTTTGATCGATTGTCAAGTTGTGCGGAATCCAACGCGAACATATTTTTTTACAGCCAAATGTTCGTGTAATATCTTATGTATGCTCGTCATACTTATGCCTAAGGACGCCTCTATCTCGCGATATGTAACATAACGATCACGCATTATTAGTTCCCGCACAGCATCTATATTTTGTGGGACAATAGCTGTTTTTGGGCGACCTTCTTTATTTTCATCCGTGAGCATAGATCGCCCACGATTAAACTCACTGTACCAGTGATAAACAGTGGTTTTTGATGGTGCTTCATCTCCAAAAGTTGCGGTGAGTTGAATAAAGCACTGTTGTTGATTTAGCCCACGCCGAAAAGCGTAGTAAATCATTGCACGAAAATGTTCACGCGTTAAATCCATGGCAAATGAAGACACGCAATTTTCAAAATGACGCCACAATGGAAAAATAATTGACAGTCACATGAAACAAAATGTATTCTTCAATATGTATAAGTCATAAGTATGTAGTTTTATTTTCAAATGTTGTAATTACTTTTTAAATATTGTTCTTGTAAGTGGCCAGTTCCGGATACATAAATAGCAGCCCTCGTATGAGCTGTCTCTTTCACTCGACTTATCGCATCGTTAGTTAAAGAGTAGAGCGTTTTCACACGAGACCCGACACGACACGACAAAATGCGGTGACGATTCCGTGCACCATACATTTCTATGTACCGTTTTCACACGGAACGACACCGCACAGCACGACACACGATTTTGAGACGACAATCCGCTATGTCGTCACGTTTTTTAGCACAGATAAAAAAATTACAAAGATATTATGAAAGTTGTCTGTGGTTCATTGATTCAGTTTGAATTTTGAACCAGGCCACTAAAATTACTGCCTTATATAATACAATATGCCCCGCGTACCACTTGACGTTAGAAAGGATCATCGAACTATGTTTTAAAATTATATTGTACAAAACCCAACAATAGATGACATAATATTTTTAAGTACTAATGGCTGGTTTACACGTACTAAGTTGATAAGTAGTTAACTTAATTTTAAATTTGTAAATTGTAAACACAAAATTTAGTAGCCAATAGCAAGTTAAAATTTAGTTACGTAAGTATAGGGTCATAAGTTAAATTTAGTTGACCATTTATCTACTTATCACGTGTAAACCAGCCATAAGTGAATGCGGTGTCGTCGCAGAAATCGTCGCTCGTGTGAAAACGTTCAAACGACACGGTTCATAGACAATTTATATTTGTCTATGAACCGTGTCGTGTCGTGTCTCGTGTGAAAACGCCGCATTATCAAGACGTGTCAAAATATAAGGCGCCCTCCGATAGTATACCTCAATGGTCGTACCTTTAAAATATAATGATGCCTACCACCGCGGCACCGGTTTGAGAACTAGCCTACTGCGAGAAGGATCGGTATAAGAAACTCTCATTATGTTTTGTATAGTTTGTCAAGAAAGTGAAGAATTCAAAAAGTGGCAACATCGTAGTGTCTCCCTTTCTTCTTCTTCTTCTTTAAAAATGGCCTCCCATAAGGAATAGCCAGTGTCAGTAATTTGATGAGTTATAAAAAGACTTTGTTGCCAGTGGTAATAACTTTGCTCTAGAATTATTGGCCTTTGTGAAAGTATAAGTGTGAAAAAAGAAACCAAACTAAAAAAAAACGTAGGTATGGAGCGGGCTCAAGTTTAAACTCGTCTAATCAATCTCCTTATTATAAATCTGAAACAATACAAAACATACAAAAAGTTAGTTTGTTAGTATTTAAACACACAATTCTACAATTTAATGTTATTATAGTTAATAAAGTTACACAAAATATCTACAAAAGGAGTATGAACTAAGGATAAAACCAATCTAAGAAAAAAGTGACAGGAGAAATGACAGTTGACACTACGATGTTACCACACTTTTTAATTTCTTGACTTTCTTGACGGACTATAGTTCCCTCATTATGATGACTATTTAAATGGAAGAACTTCAGACAACTAGGCTCAACTCACACTTGGGGCAGAGTCCAAGCGACGCGACAAATCATGTTTTCGCCCTTAGCATACTCAACTCTATCGTTCTATTTTTATTTAAGTACAAAATTTTATTATGAAACTATGGAACGACTATCGACACAGGCATTCGCGGTTCTATATAGTACAGATGAATATGCTGTAGGCAATGATATTCAACTAAATACAGATCTGTTACGTTCATACTATTTTCCGGCTTAAATTGCTTCCGAACAATTTTCAAATTCAATTGTCAAATTTGTCAGATAAGTGAAACAAAAGATACGAAATGACATTTACATAAAAGAGACAGACTATACAAAAGACGGGTCAATTGGCCCGTATTTAATGGCTTCACAACGCGCGCGGTAGTAACATATCTGCTTTGAGTTTTTTTATATAATATCATTGGCTGTAGGCAGAAAAATATTACGCGTCGCGACGCTTCCACTCTGCGCCAGTGTGAGTTGATGACCAGTCGTACTAAAATAAAAACAATGTAGATTATGGCATTTTGTAATAAAGGATGTAAAATCTTAGGTACTTATACATACTTTTATATAATATTCATAAGTACAGACTTCAAATATCCATTCTAAATTATTACAACCCAAAGGAACTAACTTGTATGTGGTACAAAAACAATATGGTGTATCCAAAAAAAAAGTATAGCCTGTCAAGAAAGTCATGACAGGCGGGAATTTTTTTAAATTAAATAAAAAATATGAGAACTTTATTAATTCGAGACAAAAATGTGCAAGGTGACAATACTTAAAATGTAATAAGCGCTCTCCGTGAAAATACAAAGAAAAAAATACACCTTATAATCGTGATTACGTTTAGAAAATTTTCCCGCCTGTCAGGACTTCCTTGACAGACTATAGTAATAAAATATAATAATAAAAAGGAACTCTTATCACCTACTACTCTGAACTTTCATAGCGAGCTCTATTTAAGGGACATATACACAGTACACTTCCTAGTGTTATCTTTTTTTTCCTTCAGGCTGTAAACATACAGCTATAAATGTATTTCACATATCACTGGAGTTCTCTCACAAACATTTCATAACCAACTTCTAAGGCTCAACTCACACTGGGGCGGGTAGAGTCAAAGCGACACACCAGGTTTCGCCAAAGCATATTCAACTCTATATATACTAATATTATTAATGAAAAGTGTGTGTCTGTCTGTTACCTCTTCACGCACAAACCGCTGAACCGATTTTGCTGGGTATGAAGATACTTAGAGTCCCGGGAAAGGACATAGGATACTTTCTATCCCGAAAAAGTGTACGGTTCCAGCGCGATAAACGGACGGGCGTCACCTAGTTGTTGTATAATTTAAGTACGAATTTCTGAGATGAGCCTTAGAGTC
The DNA here is from genome assembly GCA_937595015.1 of Polyommatus icarus. Classification (NCBI taxonomy): domain Eukaryota; kingdom Metazoa; phylum Arthropoda; class Insecta; order Lepidoptera; family Lycaenidae; genus Polyommatus; species Polyommatus icarus. The sequence goes on along the minus strand of OW569336.1, from coordinate 7,733,136 downwards.
ATGGATCTATAAAAAAAGGCGGACGGAGTCCCATCATACACAAAACTGTGTCGTTCAGAGTCGGCCAGCTGGCTGTATGTACACGGTCCGCACGCACACATTCTTGCGCTAGTCCATACCATTTGACATGCGTCAGAATGTGTGCGTCCGCCTTTTTTCTACGTTCATGCTTAGAGTGTTTAACTATATACCCAACAATCGGCAACTAACAACATATAATGTTTCGGATGCAATGAATACGTATCAATTATATTGAACAGAGTGCCATTTATTTTTACATTAAATGTATTTTGACATAGCTTCTCTTAATTGTGTAGTATTTATGTAAATAATTACTTTAGTAAATCGTGATGAATCATAATATATTAATGGAAAATTCAGTTAAATACGTATATATTGCATACGAGTACAATTTTTTGTTGAATCCTGCAAAAATTTGGTTACAAATACATTGCGCTGAGAGTTAATTACATTAGATTCCACAAATATTATTTTTGATTGAAACGTAAATAATAATATTAAAAAAAGTTGACTTTATTAATGAACCGTTGCATTTTTTATTGCCCAGTTGCATTTTTTTATTGCCCAGATTATAGTGACTTTGGTGCTTTCTGATAAATTTAAAATGTTTTTTTAACATTTCCTTATTTATCCGTTTGTGAAAAAATAAAACGTAAATTATATTTATCTTACTCAACGAATTATATATTGGTGCCCTTACAAATAAGTAAATATATTAGTAGAGAGCTTTCAAATATGAAAAAATATTGTCTTTAAAAATATACAGAGTAATTGTGTCTAAACACAGTATGCCGAAGTTCCGAGGCGGAATGGGGATTGTCCATTTTTTTTAAATTTTGCTCATTACAAAAACATTTCGAGGAATAAGGTCAGTGATCGCTTTTCTGTATATAAAGGAAAAAAATACCCATTAGTTACTTATATTTTTGAACAAATATGTTTAACCTTAGTTTGACCTTCAATGGCGTTAAATTAGCAATAAATTCGACCAACATTACGTTTCGAATTTTTTGTAAGCTTCTCGTATCAGCTTTCACACAATGATAACTTATATCTGACAAACCAGCCATTATAAATAAGATTGAAACGAAATTTAGACATACTGCAGAGGTCAATTGGCCGCCGATGATGACGTCAGAGCGAAACTTTAAAAATTTATTGAGAAAAAACTAGCCAATGAATTTCCAAATTATTTAATTTATATTCTTAAAATACCCTATTTTAACGAAAAAAAATATAAAAAGTACATGTGTTTTTTTTTTGGACAATGCCCATTTCCGCATGATTCCGCCTACAATGTATTGTAAAATTACCGATGACAAACCATGCCGAAATTCCGTCGCGTCATATTGTATGCGTTTGACAGTGCTGACGTAATCATGCGGAATTTTTAGACTTTAGACATTGCTCATGGAAAATGTGTCTCTGTCCCTCGCTATTTTGTTTGTTGACTCGAGCTGCTACCACGTACAAAACAATGTTTTCTCGAGTCTCGTCTATACGGGGACATTATGATGACACAAACTGTATAAGTTTTGTGGAATACTTTGCATAATAGCTACCTGCTACAGTCTATAATAATTATTATTATAATCCAAAAGCGGACGACGTAGATCAGTCGATCGTACGCGCAGTAAGTTAAAATTATAAACACTGTTATAGTGATATAACCTACGATATAACAGTGTTTATAATTTTCCAGTGACCCCTTATTACTTTGTTATAAGGGGTTTAGGGTAAATGATTTGATTTGATATAATAATATGATTATAGTCCGTGCAATCCACGAAGACGCGCCCGCGATGTTTTTAGTATATTATGTGTGCAAGCTTTCGCCAATGTTTGAGTGTTATCGGTACACACTATAGTTTGTTCGTTCTAAGATGATATGGGTGACAGTTCTCATATTCCTTGCTACGGATTTTTTTTACAAGAAAACAAAAAAAAATCAGAATGTAATAAATTATATTCCATCTACAAAAACAAATGTTTCCTGTAATTGTAAATGAATAAAAATGAAAAGTTGCTAAATGCTAACTTATTGATATAAAATTATAAATATTAACTTTGAAATAGGAGTATAAAATTATTGTTACGAAAATATTTCAAAAATGTCAGATGCATGAAACGGAACTTATGTCAATAGAGATTGACACAGTTGAATCGAAATCAAATCGATAAAAAAGGGCGGCCATCTTAAATCGCCGGCGTCACTCTGAAACATCAGTACGAAATCGATAGTTTCGATTGCAATTCCTTTACGAGGAGATTCGATATTTTTAAATTATTCGATTAATTTTTTTAGGTAACTTCCCTACTTTTGTCAATTATAATGTGTCACGCATATCATCATAAAACGAACAAACTATAATTACATATTAGTGCCAAGCACATTACAATAAATAGACCATTAAGAGAAAGCGTCACGGTCAAAGGGAAAGATGCTCATCCAAAAATGGGTGGGGCGCGTCTTCGTGGATTGCACGGACTATATTTTTAAGTTTCCAAGAGATTCGACGTTACATTTGGATAATGTAAAGCAATACAACAGATATCAATGTCAATATCTGTTGAACTTAAAAATACAAAACGAATTTAACATAACAAAATTTTAACATTCTTCAATTAACAAAAATACCGAATACTGACTGACTACTGGTCTAAAATATATTATGATTTTGGTTTTAACTTTGTTATACATTCTAATATTTGTTCGTTAGGGATAGTTTCCGCCGACGCGGAAATTCTTCTTGGAAGACAAGTGAATACTTTACGTCTTTGTGCATCTTCAATCAGTGTACGCCATTGCTGGTTTCTCTGAAAGGAAAAAAACGATAAAATTTATTTAAAGGACTCTGTTTGAAAAAAGTTACGGTCTCGTTGATCCATACTAATATTATAAATGCGAAAGTGTGTCTGACTGTCTGTTACCTCTTCACGCCCAAACCGCTAAACCGATTTTGCTTAATTTTGGCATAGATATACTTTGAGTCGGGGAAAGGACATAGGATACTTTTTATCCTGGAAAAGGTACGGTTCCAATGCGATAAACAAATTTTAGCGCAACCAACGGAGTTGCGGGCATCATCTAGTTTCTATATAAGATCTTAAATGTATCTCATCTTAAGACCGACCATTCTCAAGATATTAACTAACTGCGAACGTATTAATAATAATAATGATCAAACCTTCACTTAAGTGCTACACGCTCTTGACATCAAACCGTCAAAACACCGACAAAGAGTTACAAACCGTATTAGCCAAAATTGGTATCGAATTCCGTATGAGAGCGGTTTATTAATTTGAGGCTTTTGTCTGTGAATCTTCACATCTTATAACGTTAATAAAAATGAAAAAATTGGTTGTCTGCAAAGTCGGTTTAGACCCCCCGCGCATAAGGGCGGCCAGGTCGCGCGGCCAGGTCGCTGCGGCCAACTAATTATTCGCGCATGACAGCTGGCCGCTGGTCGCGTATATACGCGCACCTACATATATCTTAGAAGAATTAGTTGGCCGCAGCGACCTGCTGCGCGACCTGGCCGCCTAATGCGCGGGGGGTCTTACGGACGTGATAACGTCAAATATTACAGTCGCTCGAGTCGATCATGCCTCTCTCTCGTTTGTGCCGCGCTCTCGCTTGCGGAACGCGACAATGAGCGTAACGGGACAATGACGTCATCTTTTCGTGCATGCAGCCCGTAGTATCGAGTTATTAGACGTCGTTACGTCAATAAACAACAAACTCATCACTAGCGCCATGGGGTTGAGACACACGATCAGCGCGTGTTTAGCGCGCGTCAGCATCACGCACATGCGGCCGGCGTCGGCGATGAAGCCCGCGCCGTGCGAGCGAGCCAGCGACACCAGCACCACGTCGCGCTCCTGACCTTGGATACTCACCACTAGCGCCATGGGGTTGAGACAAACGATCAGCGCGTGTTTAGCGCGCGTCAGCATCACGCACATGCGGCCGGCGTCGGCGATGAAGCCCGCGCCGTGCGAGCGAGCCAGCGACACCAGCACCACGTCGCGCTCCTGACCTTGGATACTCACCACTAGCGCCATGGGGTTGAGACACACGATCAGCGCGTGTTTAGCGCGCGTCAGCATCACGCACATGCGGCCGGCGTCGGCGATGAATCCCGCGCCGTGCGAGCGAGCCAGCGACACCAGCACTACGTCGCGCTCCTGACCTTGGAAACTGTCCACCGTGTTCACCTCGATGTCCTCTGGTCTCCTGCGAACGTATTGTATTATTTTGTGAGACAAAATTTATTTTGGATCTGTTACATTAGTAAGCAGCAATAAAAAATAAATATAACATTTTATTAAAAAAAAACGGTTGTCTGTAAAGTCGGTTTACAGACGATAAGTCTCTACTCGATTGAGTTATTGGATAGGTAAATCAATAAATTATTTAAGGTAATAAGAACTCAATTTATACAATATTTACTTCTAAAACAGTTAGAAACGGCATTAAAAAAAAGTAAATCTATTGAATGGGCAACTAGAGGAATTAAGATAAGCAGGCAACATTATATGAATTGTATGATGAAAGGTCTATCAACAGTAGTGAAGCATTTAAAGTATATGTTAAAAACTATTCTAAAACCTTCAGAAAAGTTTGTAAAGCAGCTAAGGCTCTATATATAAAAAATAAAATTAAAAACTCTAAAAATAAAATTAAAACTACATGGAAGGTTATAGCTGGTGAGACTGAAAACGTCACCTGTCGTGACACAGATTTTGAACTATTTCTTGATAGTAAAAAGATTTCTAATAATCTAGAAGTTGCGACGGTTTTTGAAAAATTCTTTGCTGACATTCCGGTCTCAACTACTAAAAATCTAAATTCCTCACCTGAAGCTGCTGAAAAGCTACTCAGAGATAATATAAAGGAATGTGATGTCGATTTTAAGTTTAGGGAAATTAACCCCAGAGACATTATTGATACATTTAAATTGCTGAATGTCAAAAATACTACTGATCTCTGGGGAATGTCTACAAAAATTATTAAATCTGTAATTGACATCATAGCTCCTCATCTTGCAATGATTTTCACCGACTGCATAAAGAGTGTCGTTTTTCCTGACTTAATGAAGCACAGTAAGATTGTACCATTGTTTAAAGCGGGAATTAAATCTGATCCAACAAATTATAGGCCTATATCGATTTTACCAACTCTTAGTAAAATTTTTGAAAAAATTATTTTAAAACAATTATTGGTACATTTTAATTCAAACAATTTATTACATGACAATCAATACGGATTTAATAAGGGTCGATCCACAACGGATGCTGATATAGATCTTCTTTGTAGTATATTTCAAGCTTGGGAGGAGTCGCAGGACGGTCTAGGTGTCTTTTGCGACCTCTCCAAAGCCTTCGATTGTGTGGATCATGCTACATTGATCAGGAAATTGCGCCACTATGGTTTAAAGGACTCAGCTCTTAGCCTCTTGACTTTTTACCTTATAAACAGGACTCAAAGGGTTGAAGTAAACGGTAACAGGTCCAATGGAACCAAAATAGAATTAGGTGTCCCACAGGGATCTATTTTAGGCCCATTTCTTTTTCTCATCTATATAAATGACTTACCTTACCTTGTTAAGGAAAATGATAATGAGATAGTACTTTTTGCTGATGACACTTCACTTATTTTTAAAGTGAAGCGACAACAGTCAAATTACGACGAGGTAAACAGTGCTCTCTCAAAAATAGTACATTGGTTTAATGCTAATAACTTACTTTTAAACTCCAGTAAAACTAAATGTGTAAAGTTCACTTTGCCCAATGTTAGGCAAGTCCAAACCAATGTACTATTGAATGATGAGAAGATGAATTTGTTAGACACCACTGTATTCTTAGGTATAACACTTGATAGTAAATTACAGTGGGGTCCTCATATTGTTAATCTTGCTGGTAGGCTCAGTTCTGCGGCATATGCAGTAAAAAAAATCAGAGAAATTTCTGATGAAGACACGGCACGATTAGTATATTTTAGTTATTTTCATAGTAGAATGTCATATGGAATCCTTTTATGGGGAAACGCTGCCGACATTAATACAATATTTGTGCTGCAGAAGCGAGCCATACGTTCTATTCATAAAATGTCTTCTTTTGAATCTCTGAGAGATAAATTTAAAGAAATTGGTATTCCAACTGTTGCTTCTCAATACATTTTGGATAATGTAATATATGTTAGAAAAAATATAAGTAAATTTAAAGCTAAAAGTGACATTCACTGTAGGAACACCAGAAATAAGCACAAGCTGGATTTGCCGATGATCAGACTTAGTAAAGTTAGTAAATCTTTTAAAGGTCAATGTATACGCCTGTACAATAAAATCCCAAAAAACGTTCAAAATCTTTCGATTAGTAAATTTAAAAAAGTAGTCAAAGAACGTTTGTGTGCCAAAGCAAATTATAAGGTCAATGATTTCATAAACGATGGCACATCTTGGGAGTAGGATGGCTGCTTGCAAGGCCACTTCTACATGTTATATGACTTACAACTATGTATGGATATTGACATTGTATAATTTTAAGTTACAATTGTAAATTTTATTTTAAAAGATTAATTTTTTCTCACTTTTTTGGTAAAAAGTGGGACCCCGGCGAGTTTCTTACGCCGGTTCTTCTCGCCGGGATAGTTCCCGAACCGGTGGTAGGCACCAGTAGTATCAACATTCTGAAAGCATTTGCTACAAATCTATTCGGAAATAAAACAATTTTTATTTATTTATAGTTGAACGTGACAACGTCATAAGAAAATGTAACGCCTCAGAGCGAGGTAACGCCGCATGAGTCATGTTTTTTCGTGCGTGCAGCCGGCTCCATCGAATTATAAGATGTTATTACGTCAAAAGTCTACTTATAATTCAATGATGTGAGTAATAAACAGTTCTATCTATATACCCGTTATTCAGATCTCTGAGACACCGCAGCAGCATATCCCGCTGCGCGGCGTACGGCGTGATGACGGCGACGCTGAATCTGCGCGCGCGCACCTCCGCCGCCAGCGCGCACGCCACGCGCGCCACGCCCCACGCCTCCGTCTCGTTAGCGCCAGATGCCGCTGTAACATTATTAGAGATTTGATTAGTATCAGTGTCAGTTGTCACCATTCATAAATAAATTTTTTAGGGTTCCCTACTCAAAGGATAAAACGGGACCTATTACTAAGACTTCGATGTCTATCCGTCTGTCTAACTCCAGACTGTAACTCAGGAACGGTTATAACCGTTAGCTTAGCTATTGCTAGAGAGTTGAAATTTTCACAGATTAGGTATTTCTGTTGTTGCTATAACAACAAATACTAAAAACAAAATAAATTAAATATTTATGAGGGGCCCATACAACAAACGTAATTTTTATGGCCTTTTTTGCTTGTAATCAATAATGGTAGGCACTTGATATACTCACAAAATTCTTATAACGAAAAATTAAAATAAAATTAATATTTTTGGGGGGCTCCCTTACAAAAAACACAAGTTTTTTGCCAACTTTCGCTCAATAGCCGCGTACTGACCAAGCGAGCCGCCTCGCCGCGGCAGCCTCGCGCGCAGTTGCTCGGTCGGTCAGTACGTGTTAGTGCGCGGCAAACGCCCGAGGCGCCTTTGAGCATCGACAAAAAACCGATAACTTTTGATGCGTCAGTCCGGCTCGCACTTGGCGGATTTTTTTTTCTTTTACAGCTGATACGTAAGTTATACGCTCAGTCAAGACATACCTTAACATTTGTACGTACCTTGTCCCCTATCGCCGCTGGCGACGTCAACGACGCAGTAGGACGGCACCGGCAGTTCGGGGGGCAGGGCGCGGGGCGGGGTCTGTATGCGGCCGCCGTAGAACGCGCGGTTGGGGTAGTCGGCTATGGCGGGGTGCATGCGGTACTGTCGGTCCAGTAGCACCACGGGACTCCGCTCCCATAGCTCCGCCACTGACGATAACCGCGAGAATAGACTCTCACCGAGGCCGTGTTTCCTCGCTCGCTGTAAGTTTCAAGCCTTATTAATATATATTTTGTCGACGCATCACATCATCAACGCAACACACACGCAGGCCTGCGCTCGGGCTGCGCGGCGCGCCCTAATCAGGGAGCCCTAGAACAATTTTTTTTTATTACTAACAAGCTATTTTTTTGTGAGTAGCTTCATTTTGATAAGACAAACAACTTTTTTATCTGCGAAAAATCTTGAAAGTGGTAGCTAACAGAGATAGAAAGGATTTCATACTTTGATTTGATAGTCCTAAAATATGGATTGTTCTATTTGTAGGATAATGTTACTCTTAAATTATATAACTACTAGATCATGCCCACAACTTCGTTGCGCCAAAATTCGTTTATCGCACGGAAACCGTACATTTTTCCGGGATAAAAAGTATCTCCATACCAAATTTCAGCCAAATCGGTTCAGCGGTTCGGACGGGAAGGGACAGACAGACACACTTTCGCATTTATTATATTAGTATGGATTAACCTACTAACATACTAAAAATCTGCCGGTTAGGGTTCCGTTTCCTTTCTATCTCTGTTAGCTACCACTTTCAAGATTTTTTGCAGATAAAAAAGGTGTTTGTCTTATCAAAATGAAGCTACTCACAAAAAATTTGCTTGTTAGTAATAAAAAAAATGTTCTAGGGCTCCCTCACTACCCCCTTCACTCGATATTGGACCATCGCCGGTGTGCGCATATCAAAGTGTCATACTTATGTAAAATCGTGTATCAATAAATCGTATTGAATCAATATCAGTTTTCATTCATCACCATCATCAAGGCACCTTCCAGTAGTGGGCTCCAGCCCCAACAATATTATAATGTGAAATCGTGTCCTATTACCTCTTTATTATATTACCCCTTCATGCTCAAACGGCTGAATCGATTTAGATGAAATTTGGTATGCACACATTGAGAGACGGGAAAGGACAGAGGCGATTCTCGCGCGATTCAGCGCAACAGAGTTGCGGGGGTCATCAAGTCTATAATAAATATAGCGGTGGGGAGCCGAATTTTTTTTTCACAAAACTAACCTATGTCCTAAACGGGTAATCAAAGTATAGGTATAATTAGGTGACGCGCGCTACGCTCTCATATCTCTTATTATCTAAAAACTGTGATCAGAGGAATTATAAAAGAGATATTATAGCTTGTCAAAAAAGAGTAGACTGAACACAATTTTGAAATCACATAAAAAGTATGAAAACCTCAATGGAGATAAAAATCTGTCAAGGTTTTGAAAACATTTATGGCCGTTCCCAATATTCAATCTATCTCTGGTCTGGTTTGACATACGACCGATCACAATGGGGATTGTCCATTTTTTTTTAATTTTGCTCATTACAAAAACATTTCGAGGAATAAGGTCAGTGATCGTTTTTTTGTATATAAACGAAAAATATACCCATTACTTACTTATATTTTTTAAACAAATATGTTTAACCTTAGTTTGACCTTCAATGGCGTTAAATTAGCAATAAATTCGACCAACATTACGTTTCAAACTTTTGGTAAGCTTCTCGTATCAGCTTTCACATAATGATAACTTGCATTTGACGAACCAGCCATTATAAATAAGATTGAAAGGAAAAAAAACATACTGCAGAGGTCAATTTGCCGCCGATGATGACGTCAGAGCGAAACTTTAAAAATTTATTAAGAAAAAACTAGCCAATGAATTTCAAAATTATTTAATTTATATTCTTAAAATACCCTATTTTAACGAAAAAAAAATATAAAAAGTACATGTGATTTTTTTTGGACAATGCCCATTCACAGCTAACATTGAATTGACATAAGATAGATAACTATTCCTATCTCTAGTAGGGCAAAACCAGGGATAGATCAAATATTGGGAACGGCCGTTAGTGTCTACACACACTAGGCCGAAAAAACGCGGCTGAAGTTCGGCATGATTACGCCTGCAATGTATTTTAAAATTTAAATTACCGAAGTCACACCATGCCGAAATTACGTCATTGATCATGCCGAACTTCAGCCGCGTATTTCCGGCCTAGTGTGTTTAGACACTCAAAGAGAAAAAAACCACCGTTTGAGCGTGATTACGTTCAGAAAATTTTGATCTGCGTCGACTCTTTCTTGACAGACTGTATCTTATATACTTATAAAATTACATGTCCGGACTGACTGACTGATTCATCATCGCTGCGCAAAAACTGTTAAAGTTACAGCCACGAAATTTGGTGAGAAGGGTTGTTTTATTAAGTAGACACCCACTAAGGAAGGAATCTTGAAAATTTTACCCCGAAGGGGGTGAAATAGGGGTTGAAAGTTTGAATGACAGTCCGTCATTTCTTGAGTTACAAAAATTAAAGTTTATTTTTAGGTTACTGATTAAAAATGAATGGATACGTATATTTAAGCGTTTCTGGTAATTTTGCGTTTTTGGAAATTCTACCCCCAAGGAGGTGAAATTGGGGTACAAAGTTTCAATGAAAGTCCGTCATTTCTTGAGTTAGAAACATGAAAGTTTATTGATGTTTGCGTTTGACGTTTGCTTAAATAGGGTCCCGTTTTTACCCTTTGTGGAACCACAAAAAGGGGAAAACTATCCATCTTTGTTATTATACTATGTTAACGCGGACGAAGTCGCGGGCAACAGTTAGTATTATCATAATGCTCTTATGGTCCACCACCGGTGTTGTGCGAGGTATACCTGCGAGCATATGTATCCGGGCAGCTGCTGCGGGTCGCCGACGAGCGTGAGTCGCGCCACGCCGAGCGTCAGCGGCACGAGCGCCTCGGGCTCGATCGCCTGACCCGCCTCGTCCACGATGCATAACGCCACGCGGTCCTTGATGCTGAAATATACCGCATATTAACATCCATACTTTATATATATATATATATATATATATATATATATATATATATATATATATATATATATATATATATATATATATATATATATATATATATATATATATATATATATATATATATATATCTCTCTCTCAAAGGTGACTGACTGAAATGGTGATCTATCAACGCACAGCTCAAACAAACCACTGGACGGATCGGGCTGAAATTCGGCATGCAGGTAGATGTTATGACGTAGGCATCTATGAAAGGATTTTGATCAATTCCACCTCCAAGGGGTTAAAATACGGGATCAAAGTTTGTATATAATAATATTAATAATACTTTTTAGCGCGAGCGAAGCCGCGGGAAAAAGCTCGTAATATTATAAATGCGAAAGTGTGTCTATCTGTCTGTCCGTCTATCTGTATGTTTGGACTGTCTGTTACCTCTTCACGCCCAAACCGTTGAACCGGTTTGGCTGAAATTTGGCATGAAGATACTTTGAGTCCCAGGAAAGGACATAGGATACTTTTCATCCCGGAGAAATGCACGGTTCCCGCGCGATATACGAGTTTTTTCGGAACGGAGTTGCGGGCGTCATCTAATTAACAATAACCCCTACACCAGTTTCGGTGACGGTGCCCGGTTTCATTAAAACCAGGCCAGCTACGCAGGAGTAATTTTAAAGTGCCCAAGTGGGACGGAACACCGACACGACTGGCGAGAGATCAGGTGCAGGACCGACTTTTACATGCCCATCCGACACATGGATCATCTCATTTGTCAGACAATCAGGTGATCAGCCTAACCAAACTTGGAGATAATATGTTTTCAACGCGGGAATCGAACCCACGACCCCCGAGACAAAAGCCCACTACAGAGGAGTTTGTTGCATATTGATTACTACGCAATGCCAACAATATTGTCTCACAAACAAAGACCAACCATTAAACTACTTTCATCTATGATGAATGCACATTGCACAGCTAAGTGTTGTAAGCGCTAATCTCAAAAACAACTGAACCCACTTTAAAAATTATTTTCTGTTGCGTTTATTATTATGTCGAAGGAAGGTTCTTATGAATAACACATTAAAATAAAATTAACCACAACATTAGACAATATTAGAAAACTTCGCCTTCTTTTAGAATTAGTTCCGATGACGTATATTTCTCTATGATGCAACCATACCGCTTTTGACAATTTAAACTTCATAGTTAAGACGGGAAAACGTCTATCGGGCCCGCTATAGCTTGATCGCTGTAAAGTCGACCCTCGTAGCATACTCGCAGAGGCGGCGCAAGGCGTGGGCGATGTGGGCGACCGCCCACGGCCACGCGGTCCGAGGGGCCTCGCGCCTCTCTACCCCGAGGATTTGATACTCGTAGCATACATTTAGTAAGCTACTCGGAGTATGCTACGAGGGTCGACTTTACAGCGTTCAAGCTATAGTTGACTTATAAATGTATTGTCTCGACATACCCTTTCATCTTGGGCGAGATGGCGCTAGAGAGTGTGGTGACGACGACGTCCGCGCACTCAATGATGCGGCGCTCCGACTGCTGCAGCTGCTCGCGTCGCGGCTCCGCCCCCGACGCGCCCCCACCGCCCCCCGATTGTAGCTAAACAACGGGGAAGATTCATAATTTTCTATTATTTACCAAAAAGTATATTTGTTGAAAAACTATAGAGTCAAATGTTTTTTTTGATAAGATGAAAAATAACAGATTTATGAGCCTTTGAAGTAGCCAGTTAGAAAGAGAGATCCGATGTGATTCGTTACGTCATAATGTGTTATGCACTACATACAAAGTCCTTACACATAAAAAGAAGAGAACAGTCTTTAATTATATTATATATACTTTATTTTACGAAGAATGTTTTCTTTCATTTAAAAATATTGATGTCCTTTAATTGCAATGTATGTTGTCCTCTATTTTGCAAAAAAATCTTGTCATTTATTTGCAAAGAATAAATTAGGTGACTATCTCCAATTTTTTACCGTATTGTAACTTGTAGCGGGTTTACGTTATTTCATTTTAAAACCCGCAGGTACTGGAATTTACTGGAATGCACTGAATTATATTCTAGTGAATTTCAGTGCATGTTTACACAATTCTGGCAGCAATCCAGCGCTGGTTTGGATTACTAGATTGGAGTTGCAATTAGAAACCGGCCATTATAATGCCATCTTGCCATTTTCCAAAGCTATCAAATCTGTCAAATATTGTCATTTTCAAAACGCGTCTAAGCGGGCCACTGGGCGATCAATTTTACTGCACAATATCACGCATTGGCAGTTTAGGGTTAATATTGAACATTGCCGCGCCTTTCACTCTTTTTTTTTATTTTTTTTTATTGAAAGGTTCACAAACTGGCTGTATCACGAAAACAATTTTATAAAATAATGCAGTATGTTAGTAGAACTGAGAGTACAACCTTCTACAGTGAACACAGCATGGAATGTAAATTACGTGGTTTGTATGCGAATTTAAGTGGACTGTATTAGGTTTAAAAGCTACAACTATGAATTGCTACCGCACCATCTGCTTTCAGTTGCGCTACAATATAGCAAATTTAGATATCTTACCTTGGATGGATTCTGCATGAATGCAGCGCCAAAACTCGCGTAGCGGGAATTGTGAAAAGACAGGATCATAGGATAGGATCGATAAGACCTCGTCCAATGCCATAATAGTGCATAAATACAAAAAACAGATTGCGCTTATAAATTATACGGTGAACAATTCATAGTTATAATACTTATAACAAACGGCGCTTTCATTACGCTCGACTCTTACAAAAAATATCTCTTATTGTAAAATAAATTGTGTACCATCGAGGAAATTGATTCCTATGCAATTGATAGACCAACGTTATTTGGTCGAATATGTCAATTCAATGTTAATTGTGATCTGTCGGCTGGGTTTGACGTAGCGCAACCAAACTACGTAGGTACCTCCATCTGCATAGGAATCAACTTTTCGTACATTAAAATATATTTGTAGTAGAACTGAAAATATTATTGTAACTTCAGGGGTTGTCTTAGTCTAATTTCCATAAAAGTTTTATCGAGTCACCATGGTTTTTCCACCCCTCAAATGTCCACTCACCATAGTCAGCCTGGTGGTGTATTGAGTCACTTTCCACTGGCAGTAGGCGACGCGTTCGGGGTCCTTCGCCTCCCGCAGGTTGGTGTTCCACATGTTGATCCTGGCGATCTGGTACGCGATCTGGGAAACCATATTAATTCATGCTTAGTAACTATTTATTTAAAGTGTTAAAGTCTTATACAGAATATGATGTGTAAGTAGTAATAGTAGTAGGTTCCGAAGTCAACCAAGTTTTGTTGATTACAGAATTCTAAAACGGAAACCTAACGAGCAAATGTTTTGTATATTGATAATAATAATAAATAATAATAAAATAGCTTTATTAATTCCACAGTGTAAATTAGTACTACGAAACAGTTTTGTAATTTTTAGCTAGATGTGGACCCCCTCAGGGTAAAAGCCTCCTCCAAATTGTTCCATTGTTCTCTATCTTTTGCTCTGATAAGCCAATTTCTACCTGCGCTAGCCACAATCTCGTCCTGCCACCGGGCGCACGGGCGGCCTCTCTTTCTCACGCCATGCGGTTCCTTCCATTTTGTGGTATTGACAGTCCATCGATTATCATCGTATCTGGCGAGATGACCAGCCCACACCCATTTGAGTCTTTGAGCGAACTGCAGAGCATCTTTTATTTTTGTTCTTTTACGTATTCTCTATATATTACTCTATCTTTTAATTTTATGTTTAAACAACTTCTTTCCATTGCTCTTTGTGTGGTCTGGATTTTTTGTCTTGCCTTCTGGTCGTAAGTCCACGTTTGGCATCCATACGTTAGACAGGGTAGAAGTGTCGTATCAAAGATAATGGTTTTTTAATTTTAATGAAAGTTTAGATTTCATAATTTCTTTTTGGGCCCAATATTTCTTCCATGTAATAGCTACTCTTCTCTTTATTTCCTCTAAATTTCGATCTTTACTAAATGAAATTTGTTTTCCCAAGTACGTATAGTTCTCTACGTATTCGAGAGGTACCTCGTTAACCTGTACTGATGTCAACTCGCTGTTAGTCATTACTTTTGTTTTTTCTAGGTTTATTTCCAGGCCCACGCGAGCACTAGCATCTTGGAGATCCTCAATCATTTTATTGAGTTTATATGGACTTTGGGAAAACAAGACGATGTCATCCGCAAATCGAAGATGGCTTGAATATTTTCCATTCACATAATATATTCCTTGTTTTGACCATGGTAAGTTTTCCATTACATTTTGCAGGACCGCTATAAATATTTTCGCAGAGATGGGGTCGCCTTGTCGAACGCCTCTATTAATACTGATCTTGGTGCTGACTCTGTCTAACCTGACTCTACTAGTGCAGTTGCTATATATATTTTTTATGATATTTATATATTTTATATTTATATTTTGGTTGTTTAATGCTGTCCAGATGCTAGTATGTGAAATAGAGTCGAATGCTTTTTTATAATCTATAAAAGCTATGTAGAGCGGGTTTTCATACTCTATATGTTTTTCAATGACTTGCTCTACTGTATGAATATGATCTATAGTACTTAATCCACTTCTGAATCCAGCTTGTTCCATGGGTTGGCATGAGTCTATTTGCGAGGATATTCTGTTTAGTAAACAGGATGAGAAAAGTTTATATAGGCTAGACATGAGGCTAATTGGGCGGTAATTTCCTATGTCCTTGGGATCTCCCTTTTTATACAACAAAATTATTTCAGATTCTGTCCACTGCTGTGGCACAGTTTCTTCCTCTAATATTTTGTTAAATAGCAATGGTGTCAATTAAAGTTTCTTACCGTGTTTGATGCATTCATTAATTATACAGTCTGGTCCTATGTATGTCTTGGTTGTTCTTGTCCTTTATTTTCTGATGGATCCGGTATTGAGCTGTAAAGGTTTGCATAGAAGTTTCTGGCTATGTCAATAATATCTAGTCGTGTTTTACAAATTGTAGAGCCCTTCTTAAGTGATGGGATCCATTTTTTCGCCCTATCTAATTCCTTGTACGCCTTTTTTGCAGATCTTGTATTTTCTATATATTTTTGTAATAATTGTAATCTATTATTTTCGTAACATTTTCTAATTTCTTTGTTGGTTTCTTTGTATAGTTTTTTTAAATCGTCTTTATCTTTTTTAGTTAGTTTACCTTTGTTTTGTAGGGCTCTTCTCGCCTCCATTAATTGAATTGCTTTTTCTGATAGGATAGACTTTTTACTTAAAACTTTCTTGTGTTTTAGGCTTGCATATATAGAGTGCTCAATCATTTCGTAGTATTTTTTGACTTTATATTTTTCGTGATTTGTTATTAATTCAGGTATAAATTTATCTAAGTTTTCCAAATACATGTCCCTTTCTTCTAGAGTTTTTAGAGGGTTTCTGTAACTGGTAAAGTTTTTTCTACTCTTCTTTTTAATATCTAGGCAAAGCGTTGCTCTTAGAAGTCTATGGTCCGTTCCAAAGGAAAGAGAGCCCAATACTTCAAATTTTGTAAACATTTTAGGGTTTGTTGTTATGAAATCAATTTCATTTCTAGTGGGTATTATGTATATTGATAGATTGATAGTAATATAATTTAAGAGTATAGTTCTTGCAGCCTACGAGTGCGCGTCGGCCTTAGTTGTGTGAGTGACCATATCTATGCACGCGTACATGGCTCGCTCGCTACTGTATATACAATACTATACACAATTGTGGATACCGCCACATTGTTGATGCCAGCTTCATAGGTTTTTAGGTATCGTTGACTTTTCAGAAAGCGTTATTCTATAATCTATAACCGATCCAAAAAAGAAAAAAAAGTTAAAAAAAACCTCAGAATCAAGCGCGGCGCTGTGTGTGGGGGCGTGCGCTCGTGCGTCGCGCTGCGCCAGATCCTGCGAGCTGACGGTGCGCGCGCGCGCGTTCATCGCCTCCCACCGCCCCACGCGCACCAGGCGGAACCGGTCCGCTGGAAAAACATATTTTATGACTATTTAGAGTTCCGTAGCCAAATGGCAAAACCCGGAATCCTTATAGATCCGTCATGTCTGTCTGTGATTCTCTGTCTGTACGTCCGCATGTCGATGCCAATTTTTTCTTTTCTCGACGTTCGAATCTGCGTGGGGTTAGGGACTCCTACCGCGAGTTTTTAGGAGTTACTGCGCCTGAAAATATGGTAGTGGACGTAGTCTGGCCACTAAAACTTGGCGGTACTCCAACAGCATCAACCTTGCCGAAGCCACGGTTAAAACCTCTGTGACTCCGGCGAAAACAACGTTGAAGATTAGCTATAATAATCTGCTAAGTGCGAGTTGGACTCGCGCACGAAGGGTTCCGTACCGGTATAGAGCGAAAGTAGACAATAAATTTTGTTTTTTGTATGGGAGCCCACCTTAAATATTTACTTTATTTTAATTTTATTATTAAAGTACAAATATAATTAAGGATTTTGTGAAAATTTCAAGTGCCTAGCTGTTACCTGCATTATTCATTACGAGCAAAAAAGGCCAAAAAAATCTCGTTCTTGTATGGAAATTTTACCCTTAAATATTAACTTTATTTTATTTTTAGTACTTATTTCTTGTTATATCGGCAACAGATAAATTTCAGAAGTTTAGCTATAGCGGTTCTTGATTTACAGCCTGGAGACAGACAGACAGACAGACGTTGGGTATGGAACACTAAAAATCGCGGCAAATAACATAGCCATTAGAGCGGTAATGTAAAGCTGCTTTCATATTACGCCCCAATATGATAACATATAATAAGTAGTACACAATGTGTAACAAAAGTTGGCGGTAATACTTTAGGGTGTATACACTATATTATGTGGCCCTTATAAATAATTATAGAGTTCACTGTGAAAGCAGCAGCAGTGTAGCAGCGCTGAAAGAGTTACTTTTTTCCACCTTAGTATGGAAAGATTAATGACGAGGGGGCGCTTGCCCATAAAATTACAAAAAAAAAAATGCTCGTTCAGCACTGCTGCTTTCACAGTGAAGTCTATACAGGGTGTAACAAAAAAAAGTGATAATACTTTAGGGTGTGTACGTGTTCTCTGTAGAGAGTTCACTGTGAAAGTAGCAGCGCTGAAAGACCAAAATTTTTTTTCACTTTTGTATGGGGAAACTCGTGACGCTCGGGCCCTTGCCCATACAAAAGTGAATTTTTTTTTATCTTTCAGCGCTGCTACTTTCACAGTGAACTCTCTACAGGGAACACTTACACACCCTAAAGTATTATCACTTGTAGGCCTGGAGATACACAAAATTCTTGGTCATTTGTACCAGTATGGCGGTTCTACAGGGGTATAATTACGTAAAGGCAAAAAGGAAAAAGATGGTCATAGCGCTCCGATCGGCGTTAATCGAACGTGTCGGATAAATAAGGAGTGTCGAACGATTTGTTCCACAATAAATGCTTGTATTTTCAGATAGTCAAAATAACATGTAGGCGAAAGCGTAATGTCATACTTGTCGGGTGCGGCTTACAGCCCGCCATACCGACGCGAATACGTTAATTTTAATAAAAAAAAAATTACCATTTGTACCAGGCTAATTTTTGCATAGCTAATCATCGTCGAGTAGCCATTCACGAAAATCACCTTGCCATACTTGTCCGACAGGTCCCAATGGTCGCCAAACGATTTGTACCAGTATGGCATTTAAATTTTTGGAAAGTATAGCACGATTAAAGAGGCCTACTACGAAACAGTTTTGAGAGTCAAACAATCGAACGAAAATGCCGCGTCCTGCTCCAACAACGTCATTTCACGTTTGTTAGAGTAGGCCGCGGCATTTTCGTACGATTGTTTGAATCTCAAAACGGTTCTGTGGTACTACCCCTGGATTGTGCGTTGCTTGGTCTGTTACAATCACTGACCTCCATTATACAAGTACGTTGGACATATTAAGATACCCAGCTGTTTTTCGTGCCTATTTAAAGCGGAATCAGCGCCCCCAATGCGGGGGAATAGAACTAAATCTGACGTAACTTGCGCAAATGGCCGCTCAATCGCTATTGGTTGCAGAAACCAAAGAAAATATAATCACTACGGTGGTAGAAACTAGTATTAGTTCCAAGTACTCCCACTACTGCTATCAGCGCCAATATCGCGACTTTTAAACGTCTACGTCAGATTTAGTTCTCTTCCCCCACATTGAGGCGCTGATTCCGCTCCAAATACACAAAACAGCTGTCATTTCAAAGGGTATCATAGGTCCAGCGTACTTGTATCATAGAGGTCAGTGGTTACAATAGGGAACAAATATAATGACCACCAAAAAATGCACTGATACCCTAAACTTGTTTACCAAAAAAAGATAAGTAACACCAAAAAAATTAAGTCTAAAATTGCAATACTACCAGCTATTTTAGTCACGACAACACTTCAAATTGTAATCGAACACCAAATATAGTAAATGATCACCAAATATAGTAAATGATCACCAAATAAAGTAAATGATCACTAAATATAGTAAATGACCACCAAATATAGTAAATGATCACCAAATCCTTGTGAGCAAATCAATGCGATATTTCTGTCCAAATAAATGTAAGCATATTATTAACACAATAGTCGGCCAAGTGTGAGTCGGACATGGAGGGTTCCGTACCGTTATAGAACAAAATTAGACCTAAAATTGTGTTTTTGTATGGGAGCCCCTTTTAAATCATTTTTTTATTATTATTAATTACCTAATTATTGAAGTAAGTAAACATAATATTATAATCAAGGCCTTTGCGAAAATATCAACACGCCTACTGGTTGCCATTATTGATATCGAGCAAAAAAGGCCAAAAAATCACGTTTGCTGTTTTTTTTTATATAATAAGGGGGCAAACGAGCAAACGGGTCACCTGATGGAAAGCGACTACCGTCGTCCATGGACACTCGCAACATCAGAAGAGCTGCAGGTGCGTTGCCAGCCTTTTAAGAGGGAATACGCTCTCTTCTTGAAGGTTTGCAGGTCTTATAGGTCCGGAAAACTGCTGGTGTCAGTTAGTTCCAGAGTTTTACAGTGCGCGGCAAGGGGGCTCCAATACGAACTATTGGAGCCCCCTCCTTAAATAATAATTTTATTTTGTTTTAGTACTTGTTGTTATAGCGGCAACAGATATACACATCTCTGAAATTTTTAAAAGTCTACAATACAGCCTAGGCTCTAGAGAAAGACAGACGGACGGACAGACGGAGATACATCGACGTCTCAGTAATAAAGTCCCGTTTTTAGGGTTCCGTACCCAAAGGGTACAAACGGGACTCTTTTACTTAGACTTAGATGTCTGTCTGTCCGTCTATCTGTCTTCTTCTTTTTAAAAGGATTGCTAAATAAAAATATATTTGGTTATAATTTTACATTAAAATGCTAATGTTGGTGATCGTTTACTACTTTTGGTTTAACAATGATTTATTTGGAGTCATTTTGCATAAATAGGATAGCGAGATAATAAATCTTTGGTGATTATTTTACATTAAAATGCTAGTATAATGTTGGTGACCATTTACTCATTTTGGTGATCATTTTACTTTAAAATGCTAGTATAATGTTGGTGATCATTTACTAATTTTGGTGATCATTTACTTATTTTGGTGGTCATTTGCTTTTTTTGGTTTTAAGATGTTAAATCTTTGGTTATCATTTTACATTAAAATGGTGGTCTGTATTTTGGTGATCGTTTACTATTTTTGTCTGTGAAATGTTACTATTTCTGGTGATCAGTTAATTATAAGCCGTTACAATACTTACTGAGGTCTTTCCTGATATTAAGCAGACGTATAACGAGCTCGTCGACGGCGGCGTTGCTGGTGGCACAGATGAGGATCTTGCCGCGGTTGGCGAGCCGCGCGCCCGACGCCCCGTACATATACGACATCACTATCGCGCATATCACGCTCGACTTGCCTGTAACATACACGCATTATCATGATACATCTATTTGGATTGCATACTTAGTTTAATACTAGATGACTCTGTTCACTCCGTTGCGCCAAAACTCGTTTATCGCGCGGGAACCGTACATTTTTCCGCGACAAAAAGTATCCTATGTCCTTTCCCGGGACTCAAAGTATCTCCATGCCAAATTTCAGCAAAATCGGTTCACGGGTTTGGGCGTGAAGAGGTAACAGACAGACAGACACACTTTCGCATTTATAATATTAGTATGGAAGTATGGATTATTAGCTGAGCTGAAAAACATTATTTTGCCAACGCTATGAATATACTTACGAGTAATTTTCTATTTCGACGAAAATATTGTAAACTAAACACACCGGCAAAATTAGCGGAACATAGGTAAAAGGGGCTTATGTATAGAAGTTTAAAATGTGTTTAAGTTTTCTTTTCACATATTATATGTATGTAAATGATTAAAAAATGTGCAATCAGAAAAGTTGATTCCTATGCAGATGGGAGAGCTACGTAGTTTGGTCGCATTACATCAAATCCAGCCGACAGATCACAATTAACATTGAATTGACATGATCGACCAAATGACGTCTCTCAACTGCATAAGAATCAATTTCCTCGATGGTACATATCTATCATATACAACTTTGCTTCACTTATATTTAAGATAAAAGTCATTCAAAAAGAGAAAACCTTAATTCTACTTTTGAATATATTATTTTTTTACAACGGGCATCGACTGGGACTTTTAAGGTTTCTTAATAATGGTGTTTTTAACGTCTCCACCAATTTTCAGCTCTATGCAATTTTTCCTAGATCGATAGTTTACTGGAGTATAATATGTACACACAGACTTAGATCAAGATAGATACCGCATGTCGCTTCATTTGTATGAAAACGAGCGTGTCACATTTTGCTGGCTACTGTGACGTACCGATGATAAGAAACGTGTCCATTACCTAGGCCAACGTTTCATTTGAATTTCTACAGCTCAATACGGCACTTAGGCATTTAGGCATTTTTAAAATTCCGATTGACGTCCGATTCCGATAGCAGACTAAAGAACAGACTTTCGAAAGACGAGCATTGCTCGTCTTGGCAAGCGAAGTACATTCACATGCGGTATCTATCTTGATCTATGTCAGTGGTTGTACACTTAAGTAATTCACCTGTTCCCGGCGGGCCTTGCACCATCTGTATGCTGGGTCTGTGTCCGAGAGCCGCGCTCACCGACGACCACACCGCCAACTTCTGACTGGGATTCAGGTTCATAGTCCACTAGGAAAAAAGACGATATGAAATTAATTATTTAGTTCTAAGCATAAACTAATTCTTTAAGAATGTCCTACTTAATGCCTTCCACCGGTTCAGTAACCCAGCGAGAAGAACCGGCGCGCACGATGCCACGAGAAGTTCTAATATCTAAATTTAGGTTACACTTACTACTATCTCTGGTTTGACATACGACCGATCGCAGCTAACATTGAATTGACATAAGATAGGTAACATCTCTAGTAGGGCAAAACCAGAGATAGATCAAATATTGGGAACGGCCGTTAAAAATTTATGAACTCGACTTACTTTAGACTCATTTAAAATTTCAGGTGATGGATTGTTAGGTATGGCTGGGAAGTGACACGGTTCGGGCTTCAGTATAGCTTCACACAGGTCGGACCTTGCCAGGTTTTCCATAGCTTCAAATAGGGACAGCTCCTTATTAATGTACGCCAATTTCTTCCCCTTCATTAGCTCTCCGGTCCTCAAGAATTTCATTTTCTCCGTAAATACACCGTGCAGGGATATACTGAAGTAGGAGAATTTGTTGTCTGAAAATAAAATAAAAGGACATTAATTTCGGCTCTCATTATTATACAATATTATGTATTGTTACACCCTTGTTATCTTTTTACGGAAATGAATACAGCCCCCCTAGACGCTAACGCTACATAATGTATGGGACTTGACATTAGTATACGCTAGCGAAGCGAATACATTTTGTGGCGTTAGCGTTTACGATAACCGCTTGCCAATTGTCTAGGGGGGCAGTAGTTGTATGACACATAATACAATAAAAATAAGATAAGCTTTGAATTAGGATGACTCAGTTTATCACTATCGAACTGTTATTGCAGTTACCGGATGATATAATACAATTATAATAATGAGATAAACCAATCATGAATCAGATTCTCAGTATAGTACTGCTATAGCTTATCACTTTTTTAGTCAATGAATAAATAATAATAGCTCCCCACACCGGTTTCGGTGATTATGGCCGGTTTCATTAAAACCAGGCCAGCTACGCAGGAGTAATTTTATAGTGCCTAAGTGTGTGCGCAGTACACAAGAGCACTCTCTATTCCTTTACTCTCATAACCCAGTGAGTGGGACGGCAGACCGACACGACCGGCGAGAGATCAGGCGCAGGACCGACTTTTTACATGCCCATCCGACGCATGGATCATCTTACTTGTCAGACAATCAGGTGATCAGCCTGCATTATCCTAACCAAACTTGGAAATAACATGTTTCCAACGCGGGAATCGAACCCACCACCTCCGAGTCAAGAGCCACGCTCTATACCACTAGACTACGGAGGCGTGGCGAGGATGAATAAATACTCACTTGGAGGCGACGGGAGCGTACTTATGTTGTGTACATAGAAAAACCTACAAGTTTTATTATTTTCTGGACCAAACTCCATAGTCAGTATCTCTCCAACTCTTGGCAATTGTTTTGTATTTGACGACGGGAAAGAAACTGAAATTAAATAGAAAAGTTTTTATATCAAAAGACATACAATTCGCAATTGCATACAGGGATAAAAATATGGTAGAATTACTTATTATTCAATGCTACCTTCGGTCTGACCGTATGTAATTGCAACTAGTTTTAATTACTTTATTTGAGCACACAATAAGATATTTAAGATATAAACACACTAACCATTTACATTAATATTAATTAGTTCAAAATATCGCTCCTGTGGAGGCACTGGTGGAAGGCACTCGATCTGGAACGGTATGATGTTGTTGTTATCCCGTTCCTTTATGTAAGCCTGCGACAGACACTCCCAGATTTCCATCAACAGTAAATCTCCAACCATCCTAAAATTTTAAATACATTATTTATATGAATTTTGTATTTTTTATTAATTAATGTAAATAGTCAAAACTTTGTGAGGCTTTTTTATTTTATCTGTACAAAATCTAGGTCTTTACTTTCATAATCCAGTGTAGACAATGTCACAAATTGCGAGCGGAATAACAAAGGAACAAATCATGTTTATTTAGGAACATGATTCAAAATGAATTGATAATATTCAAGACTTGACAGTCTATTATACCTTAACACCTTATACACTTGTATACTTACTCAACATATTGTTCATGACTTTCAAAGGAATGGAAGAGGGCCAGAGGCAGATTGTTGTGACCCAAAATAGGCGGAGGTTCCACAATTTTGGCTTGCTCGCTCAGCCATTGAGTATTCCACCGAAGAATTTTCATTAGGATAACATTTTTTAAAGAGTACACAGGCATTTTGGGCACTCTGTCCAAGAGAGCAGTCTTAGCAGAGCCCGTTTTCTTCATTCTATTCCCGGGTTCAATTTCAAACTCATGAATTGTATGTAATGTATCTGAGAATCTTACTTTCTTCTTCATGGGCTCCCTCGGTGAGGGTTCAACAACAGATACTGGTTTTTTACACTGCTCATAGGCTTTTCCTAATTTTTCATTTTTTGAAGGTAACTGTAATTTTCTTTCATCTTGTTGCGTTTCATTTCGGGGCGACGATTCACCGTGAGGACTTGATTTCGATTTAGGAAGTTCATTTTTCTTTAATTTGTTCACATTAGAGGATTCATCTTTTCTCTGTGCTTCGTGACTGTGACTTTCTGCATGATGTTTATGTTTGGTTGATGTGTCCTTCTTAGCCACTGGCTTTACAGAAACATCTTCATTAGTCAAGAAAGCACCTCTATTCGATGAAGTTACTTTAACATTTATAATTGGTTTGTTGGCATTGTCTTTGTTTTTGTCAGATTTGGTTTCATCTTTTACTTTGTTTGCCAAGTCTTTGAGCCTCTTTTTTCTTTCCTCTTTCTGTGAGTTAGATATGCTTCTTCTGGTAGATGAGCTGCTCTTTGAAGACTTTTTACTCCTTGAATGATGAGTAGATTTCGATGATGTTTTAGTTTTACCTAAAATTAAAAGTTTTAATTAAGTATAAAAATATTCTTGCAAATATTATAAATACAAACTATGAAGGCCTGTCAGTAATTTGGGGGCTTAAGACGATTATCTTTAAAATACTGAACTAATTTGTATGAAATTTGAACAAACTTTGAAAAAGGAAGGTTATTAATTATACCAACCTAGTATTTAATTATTGTATAGGTTGAGATAAGTATAAATATATGTCGCAGGGAAAAGAGGATATCAGGGATTTCACGAATATATATGAATATATATATATATATATTATTCTATTTTATTTTGCTTGTAAATTGAAGTTATAATTTTGAATTTTTGTTTTGTTTCTTTTTGTTGTGGACACAGTGATTCAGTAAATTTGTACCGTAAAGTGACCCTAGTTGGAAAGTTTAGGGGTAGTTCTGATTTTTTCATTCCGTATTTGTTTTGGGGTGCTAAATCCGAATCTGAGGTTTGCGGTCAAAATTTCGTGACGAAACATTAAAAAAACTAGAAAAAACCGGTTCTTTTTTTTGCTTTTTTCCGGTTTTTTGCTTGAAACTCGAAAACTATTAACTTTTGGTAAATTGTATCTTTACAGAAATTAAAGTACTTGAAATTCTCTACAAATAGCAGTATTTAGTTTTTTTTCAGACGAATCGTTCGGTTTCTAGTGCGAGTTGAAATTTGTAAATTTTTAGCAGTTTATGCAAAACCCACTTTTACATTTCAATATTTAATTTTTATGGATGCTCTCATTTGATAAATGCCACCTGGTTTTTCACACAAGTTATTAATAAGAAAAAAGGCAAAAATTATGCAAATTTATTTAAATTTATTTATTAAAAAAGGTAGAACTCGTAACAAAATAAAACTTAAAATCTCGTTACTTATGATCATATATTATTATGATTATAAATTATAATATGCAAAATTTATATGAGCCGTTGTCTTTTGGAAGGCCCTGGCTGAGGTTCTTCAATAACGATCAGTCCTTCGCATGATGTGCATATTGGGGAACAATGGAGTCCCGCCTCCCTGCATCCACAATTTAAAATACAAACAATACGTATATTCATTATTCAAAAATAAGACCAAGATTTCCTCATTGCCTGTGTAACAATGTTGAGCCCCCAGAAGACAGCTCTGACATAGACGTAGAGAAACTGAAGAAAGAGAGAGAGGTATGTTGAATCTCACACGTTATTTTGTAGTCATTCATCTCTCCTTGATATTTGATATGTGTCTCACCTCTTTTTATTTTCCAGGAGAACGACTCCCGACGCTGACGATGGAGCAATCAGACCCTGAACCAGGACCCGATGCCATCAAAGAACCTCAGTACGATGCGGAAAATATGTTTAATCTCACAATCTATTTTGAAATCTTCATCTCTTCTTGATAAATGACTTAACTTTCTGCTTTTATTTTCCAGAACAAGCAGAACCAGGACTCATCGTTATTGAAGAACCTCAGCCAGGGCCTTCCAGCCAGGGCCTTCACAACGGCTCATATAAATTTTGCATATTATAATTTATAATCATAATAATATATGATCACAAGTAACGAGATTTTAAGTTATATTTTGTTACGAGTTCTACCTTTTTTTGATACCTACTGAATTTGCATAATTTCTGCCTTTTTTCTTTTTAATTACTTGTGTGGAAAACCAGGTGGCATTTATCAAATGAGAGCATCCATAAAAATTAAATATTGAAATGTAAAAATTGGGTCTTGCATAAACTGCTAAAAATGTACAATTTTCAACTCACACTATAAACCGAACGATTCTTCTGAAAAAAAAAAACAAAATACTTCTATTTGTAGACAATTTCAAGTACTTTAATTTCTGAAAAGAGACCATTTACCAAAATTTAATAGTTTTCGAGTTTAAAAACGTTTTTTTTAATGTTGCGTCACGAAATTTTGTCCGCAAACCTTAGATTCGGATTTAGCACCCCAAAACACATATGGAATGAAAAAAATCAGAACTACCCCAAAACTTTCCTAGCAACAATACAATATAACTGAACTAAAGATGACGAGGGCCGCATGGAACATTTAGTAAGGAAAGTAGAAATTGCCACGTCATGTACTTTTATTACCCTAAAGATTTATAAAGAGTGAGCTGTTTCTCTATAACAAAAAATTAAAACCGACTTCCAAGGTAAAAACAATAATAACATTCTTATAATATGAACTAAAAACTAAAAAGTATTAAATATTTTTCCTCTCTAAATGTGCCTTTTTCCGAATTCAGATAAACCGCAACTATTTCTGTACTCAACCTTCATCATTTTGAAGTCGGTACCAGATATAGCTGAATCTTTATATTTTCTTTGACAGAAAATTTGAAACTTATGGAACTGGCACCGACTTCAAAATGATGAAGGTTGAGTACAGAAATAGTTGAGGTTTAGCTGAATTCGGAAAAAGGCACATTTAGAGAGGAAAATTATTTAGGTCTAGGTCCAGCAATTTTCAGCTTAGCTATTCACCCGGTCATCGAACTCCTAAATTCCAAATTCAACGTGTGGTACCTAGATGACGGGACTCTCGCCAGTGACCCATCTACAGTTCTTTCGGATTTTCAGACCCTGATTCGTGAATTCAAAATTATAGGTCTAGATCTGAACCTAGGGAAGTGTGAGCTCTTCGTCCCCGATGATTGCGAGAATAGAAACGAAATAATATCCAATTTTAAGGCAGTCGCCCCAGAATTATCGGTGACTGAGAAGAGTTCACTTTTTCTCTTAGGTTCACCTATTCTAGCCGATTCGTTTCCGGACTATATAAATGAAAAAATTCAAAATTTTAGTGAAAGTTTAGATACCGTCTTATGCAAATCAACAGTCACATGGCATTTACTTAGATTCGGCATTGCTTATTCGTTCCCAAATTTACGTATGTTTTGCGGTGTTGTCAGCTCTGGAAGTTTCCACAACTTCTCCATAGCTTAGATGACACCCTAAAACATACGCTCTCCACAATTTTAAACATCAAATTCGATGAACGTTCCTGGACCCAAGCCACGCTACCCGTAAGGTTCGGTGGCCTGGGAATACGGAAAACTTTTGACGTAGCATTACCGGCGTTCTTGTCCTCAGTTCACGCCAATCGACAAGTAATAGCCAAACTTTTAGAGCCCTCATCTTGCCCATTAGATATTCCCTTTGCGGATGAGACCAAGGACGCCTGGGATATTGCTAGTGCTGGCAGCGAGGTCCCCGTGAACACATCTTCACAGAGGCTCTGGGACGGGCCCGTCTGCGAACTGGTGCGTAATAAACTCTTAAACACGTCTACCAGCGTCGCAGAACGGGCTCGCCTTTTGGCCGTGGAGAGGTGGGAGTCGTGAGCTTGGCTGCAGGCACTACCATCCAAAAACACAGGAACATTGCTGGACCGAAATACTTTCCGCCTAGCCACTGCTCTGCGTCTTGGTGCTCCCCACGTCGTCCCCCATCAATGTGTTTGCGGCACGCACGTAGATAGCTACGGTCATCACGGGTTGTGCTGCTCGCGAAGCGCTGGACGCTTCTCTCGACATCACAGCCTAAACGACCTCATTCGTCGGGCTCTTGTCACTGCCGGCGTGCCAGCGATACTGGAGCCCTCCGGTTTGGTTCGCGACGATGGCAAGAGACCCGATGGAATGACCCTGGTTCCCTGGACTGTGGGACGGGCCCTTGTGTGGGACGCCACTTGTGTCGACACACTCGCCCCGTCTCATGTTCAGGGCACCTCGAGCTGTGCGGGCGCTGCCGCCAACCAAGCAGAGAACCTCAAGCGGCGCAAATATGAGACATTATAAACAATAACATAAATGACATAAAATCTAATCATGACATAAATACAATTTCTTATAATGACAAAGTTCTTACGGCTTCTAATGACATTGCTAAAGCATTTAATAAATACTATACAGAATTAACGAATAAACAATTTAAATTTAAAATAAAAGACATTGCTAAAACTTTAACTTCACAAATAGTAAATACAATTTTTCTTAGACCGACCGATGAACATGAGGTACTTCAAACAATAAATAGTCTTAATAACACTAATTCAGTAGGAATTGATAACTTAAATACAAAAATGATTAAAGCTTGTGCGAAACATATATGTCGTCCCTTAAGCTATATCATAAACCTATCTTTTGAAGAAGGTGAATTCCCCGAAATATTAAAAAAGTCTATAGTCAAACCTCTATTTAAAAAAGGAGATATCACTGACATAAATAATTATAGACCGGTCACCTTGATTCCAGTAATATCTAAAATATTCGAAAAAATCATGATAAAAAGGCTTTACGAATTTGTCACTACCAATAATATACTCACTCCAGAACAATTTGGTTTTCGTAAAAATAGCAATACAACTTTAGCTTGTTTTAATCTTATAAAACACATAACAGAAGCTATAAATTATAAAAAACCAGTAGCAGCGATATTCCTAGATATGTCTAAAGCTTTTGACTTCGTAGATCATAAGCTGCTACTATATAAGCTTGAAAAATACGGAATACGTGGCAAAGCCTTAGACTGGATAAGAAGTTATCTATCGGGACGAAAGCAATGTGTACAAATATCGAAAATTCAGAAAGGGAAAGAATATACTACCAGGTCGGACTTTTTACCTAATAATTTCGGGGTCCCACAAGGTAGCATACTGGGTCCATTGCTCTTTTTAATTTACATTAACGACCTTCCTAACGTAACAGACCAAAATACAATTTTGTTTGCAGACGACACCACGGCTATAATTAAATGTAATAATATAAATTATTTTCAAAATGACATTTATAATACAATTAAAAGAATCATGACATGGCTTAATAATAATAATTTAAAAATTAATATCAATAAAACTAAAATAATACAATTTAGAGATCATAGAACACGACCTATTGACTTGAATATTAACATTGACGGCATTGCTATAAAAGAAGTTAACTCCGCAAAATTTTTAGGAATCGTTGTAGATAGACACTGTAACTGGAAGGAACATATAAACCATGTATGCGATAAAATTGACAAGTTTATATACGCAATTAAAATATTACGTCTTAAAGTCTCGACCGAAGCAGCACGCTGTGCATACCACGGGTACGTTTCGTCGGTACTTTCATATGGGCTACTACTATGGGGAAGCTCTGTTGAAATTGATAAAGCGTTTAGAGTTCAGAAGAAGTGTATAAGGGCAATCTGTGGAGCTTCCCCATTAGATAGTTGCAAACCAATTTTTCAAAAATTACAGATTCTCCCTTTGGTATGCTTGTACATAAGAGACATTTGTGTTTTTGTCAAGCAACATTCGCACTATTTCCCAAAAAATGCTGATGTCAACAATAGAAGTGCTACACCAAGATACCAATATAAACTATACATGCCACAGTGCCACATGGATGTATATAGGAAAAATGTGTACATTAACGCCATCAATATTTTCAATAAATTACCAGATCATTTTAAATCATTAAATGCAAGTAACTTTAAAAGACAAATCACTAAATGGCTACTAAACAATTGTTTTTACACATTAAACGAATATATGATATTTAAAGAACAATAATGCAATGTATAATATAATATTGTAATAAAATTAATTTAATTTGACAATTGTAATAGTAATAATTCAGTGAACCTACATGTAATAAAATTAATTAAAATCTCTTATGACATACCTAAATAATAACAAAAAAAAAAACTGACTAAATATTTTCTATGTAATCTAATTATTATTATTGTACACTTATTTAATTTAATATATATTTCTTCAATTGACAAATTATGTATTTAAAATTCCTTAAGATAATGATGTACTTATTAATTTTACATAAATTTAATTTAATTGCACGCCATTGTTATGGCAGAATGTTAGAACTATAAGTAGTTAATTATAAGACCTGTTTATGTACAACATTCTAGCAATAAAGACATTTGAATTTGAATTTGAATGAGAAACTTGGAAAGCCGGCCTCGCGGCCGCCTGCGTTTTCTCAAGCGATACTATATTTTGCTACATTAATGAAGATAAAGTTTAAAATCATATTATGACACTCAAAATGCTCGCAGCGCGGCATTACCTGACATTAGAACTTGAATAGGTACGACGCAATGCCGCGATGTTTACGCACACGCCGCGCACGCCGCACCGACCGCCGTGTATAAACAGCCTATATTAATAATTGGTGTTGTTATGTACATAATTATTATTATTGTATCCATACCTATGCCTTGTAAGTTGTACTATTACCTATTTTGTGCCATGAGACATTGGTGACCTTAACTCGACGTGGTAATGATGATGATGACGATGATGATGATGATGATGATGATGAATTTTAATTGCGTGGTAGCATAATATGCTTTCTGTTCTTAAAACAACGCCGAAACTCCCAAACGTGTATCTATAAGGAGTCAGGAGTTCTCTCAGCATCTTCGAAACCATGGTATACCTTGACCCAATATTTGACTTTTTGGTAGCATATTCTTAGTACACTTCACATAAAACTAAAATTGCCATATGTTTCCATATAAATTTCGAGGAGTTCCCTCGATTACTCCTGGATCCCATCATCAGGTCACCACTTTTGTGAACATGGTACCAAATTGGAGTGAAACCTAATACAACAAAACTAAAATTTCGAAAATCGGTTCACAAACGGCGGAGTAATCGTTGAACATACAAAAAAAAAAATCCACAGCCGAACATATAACCTCCTCGTTTTTTGGAAGTCGGTTAATAATAAAAGTATTGTTTTATATTTTAGTAACATACATTTAATAATGCCTAAGACTCTTACATGGGGATGGATTGGAGAAAGCTAGCAGATGTTTGGCATAATGTCTCAGTCCACAATAGTTTTATAACAGTGTAGACTGCAGATAATATTATAAAAATGTTAATAAGCTTAACTCGCCGATAAACTTTGGTTTGGCGAGGTTTTAATGCAAATTAGTTTTTAAGATTTTTTAAATAAAAAATTACAAAAAAAAAAATGTAAATATTATATGAAAATAGTTGGTATGCAAACATTTTTAAGTACATATCTAGGTACTTACTTTCTGCCCCAGTATGTGATTTTCTCCTGCCTTGTTGTTCAAGTGGTTCAATAATTTGAATTTTTTTCACTTCATTACTTGATAGTGCAGAAGAAACTGCCTCAGGTTGAATATCAGTAGGGACTAAATCTTTTCCTAAATCAGTTCTATCCTCGACAAGTGGGATGCTAACCTGCTCCGTTGGGATATTTAGACTGCCATCTACTTCTGTCCTGTTGTCAACAAGTGGAGATTGTGGTATTGTGATCAAGTCCTCCATAATTTCATCTTCATCACTTACACTTTTTGGTTTCTTACTTGGCTCTTCATCATCAAAGAAGAAATCCTCCAGCTGACTGTATGAGCTATCTTTCGTTGGAGTTTTCAGTCTTTCCTTGATCTTTTCGAAAGGTTTTCCAGGGGAACTCTGCGACAGTCTCATAAACCACTTCTCAGATTCACTATCTTCATCACTCTCTATTACGATTGGTTCATCATCATAGCCCAAGTATTCTTGTTTGATATCGAAGGCCTCGTAGCCAAAATTATCATTCTTCTCATTATCAATCTTACTTGATAGGCATTCATTATCATCTACATCTGGCTCACTTTTGATTTTCTTCGCACAAACTCCTTGGACTTCTTTTTTATTCTCATCACCTTCATAATCTGAAATGACCACAATGCTACCTTCTTCTCTATACTGTTTCGTCTCATTGTTCTTTGATGAGATATTTTCCTTGTTACCTTTAGATTTAAGTTGCAATTTTCTCTTTAAAGGCCTTGTTTCAAGTACTGGGGACCTGCTTCTTAGGTGTGAACTTTTGACAGTATTTCCCTTTTTTAAATTTTCTATTTCAGCTTCAATGATTTCTAGTTCATCAAGTTGTTCAAACTTAATTTTTTCAGCGAGTTTTCTATCTTTTTTGAGTTTATAGATATACTTTTGATCGTCTTGAATATTCCCTTGCACGCCATATGTCCATCCAAAGCCAATGATATCAGAATCATTAACAGAAAACGGGACATTTGGAGTTATTTTATGTTTCCCCACATAAACACCATTGGAACTCTGAAATAAGTAAAATATTTATTATAAAACAAGCACAAGAAGTATTTAATATACTAGTCTATGTTTTGCCAATTTACTCCAGGGTTTTAAAAAATCGGCCAGGTGCAAGTCGGACTTGCACACGAAGGGTTCTGTGTCGTTATAACTTGCTAAAATAGGCCAAAAATGGTGTTTTGTAGGGGAGCCCCAAAGTACACATAAATTTAAGGTCCGTGTGAAAGTTTTAATTGTGTACCTGTTGCCATTATTGATATCAAGCAAAAAAGGCCAAAGAAATCACATTTGTTGTATGGCAATTGGCAGCCCCACTTAAAAATTAATATTATTTTCTTTTTAGTATTTGTTGTTATAGCAGCAACAGATATATACACAATCTGTGAAAATTTCAGAAGTCTAGCTATAGCAGTTCTAGAGATACAGCCTCGCGACAGACAGACAGGCAGATGGACAGACGGACAGATAACGAAGTTTTAGTAATAGTGTCCCATTTTTACCCTTTGGGTACGGAACCCTAAAAATAATATATTATTTGACAAATTCTGTAGCTTGGTTGAGTGTGTGGTGCTCAAGCTGGGTTGCAAGTTTAAATCTCTCTGATTAACCAAAAAGCGCAGCGCAGACGACAGACTATTCATGACGCACTTTTTAGTCTGTGGGAAACAGAACCTATGCAATTATATTATGCAGTAACGCACACGACACGAAAACGATTATGTTGTGGCTAAATAAACAATATACCTTTAAATCAGTTATCAAAACTTCGTCTTTTTCAAAGTTTATTATACAATGGTTTCTAGATATGACCAAACTTTTGAGCGCGATTGTATTGTTAAGATCCCTTCCAACAGAAACTTCGTTGCCCTCGAAAAATTCATGCTCTTCATTCCCATAATCCTGACGAAGTAATTTCCACCTGGCCATAGCGATATTTTATGTGTTCTTTCAAACTTTCAACTGCAAACGCTACAAAGAAAACTAATTTGTTTGATGTAACATAATTTTGTTTTTAAACTTTTAGACACATAAACGTTTAATATTGTGCAAACTACTTATTTTTCTATTTGCTTTATAATTGCAAAAATACCGGGTATGATTATTTTTGTTGATTTTTGTAACGACCACGATAGCGCAAAACAAAATTCGGCCGGCCCAACTGACAAATCAAATACCTTTGACACTTTGACAGATGACAATGTCATCTCACATCTGGACATCTGTCATTTACTTTTTTTTATAGCCAATAAGCGAGTGCAGCCAGAGTGCGATGTCAAGTGAAAGAACGGGAAATCTACCGGGAAATAGAATTTTCCAATCGCAAAAAAGGTCAACGAAGAGAGTTGAACTTTACGAATTTCTCTCTCTGGATTTTGAAGAAGAAAAAAAGAAAGAAGCTGTAGTTTTTAGCACTTTCTGTAGATGTTCGTGAATCGTGAGTAAAACGATATTTATTATTCATATAAAATTATACCTCAGTTCATACCATTCCTTGGAAATTTGGACCACAGTATTTTTCTTTCTTTTTCTCTTCGGACGCAGGACATTAACGTAAAGGTGCTCCCAGAGTCCAGACAGAAGTTATATAGAACGTTATAAAGCATAACGATAACATTTTATAACATCGTGCAACGTGTTTTAACATACGCTTCAACATGTCAAAAAGTAAACGTGTCTTTTATTATAATATTTTCTTAAAAATTTTTAGACAAAAATGGTCGAGTGGCCCGAGACGATCAAACGGTTTGATTCAAACCTAAGAGAGTCCCGAGACGGTCAAACGGTTTGATTCAAACCCTACGTGTTTGATACAACCGTTTGATGTCGGTTTAAACAATACTAACCACGCGGGTGAGTGTGATTTGTGTTTACGTAACTGTACACAGTACGTTACGTATTTTGTGATCGGGTCTATAAGGTCGGCTAAGAAATGCTTAATAGGCCGTCTGAAGGGGTATCGGAATGCCCGTGCATCATGTTCGTAGTCCGCAGCCTTACGAATTAGTGGATTGGGATGTACTTTGGCTTTCTCAAAGAATCTATCTAAGAGTTCTTTGATATAGGCTTTGATATTGATAAGCTTGCAGTCTCTATGCAAGTCGATGTTTCGTATGTAACGGGGGGCACCCGTTGAAAAAAACGGTTTTGAACGGTACATCTGATTGTCACTTACCTACTTAAGAGCCCGTACTATCTTTTCTACTGCTCTCTTCACACTTACGCCCGTCTTTAATATGCCAGGTGAAAAAGGACGATCGACAAGTTAGCGGGCAGTTATAGGTATTCTGTTTTTTAAAGGGTTTTTTATATGAAAGTGGTAAAAAGTAATTCCAACATTGTATAGACAACTTTCTCAACAGTACATTGTATTTTTTTCATACCGTTAAGACGTCAATACAATCCATAAACAGATGATATTCTAAACCTTTTACAGCAAAAATCACAAAACTGTCGCGGGTTTGACTTGGATTATTTAAAGATACTTTAAAAAAATAAAAAATCTAGCTG
Source organism: Polyommatus icarus (assembly GCA_937595015.1). Lineage (NCBI taxonomy): Eukaryota > Metazoa > Arthropoda > Insecta > Lepidoptera > Lycaenidae > Polyommatus > Polyommatus icarus. Next base: position 7,697,510 of record OW569336.1, on the reverse strand, counting down.
CAACATTAGATTATAATTGAAATGATCTTACATGTTGTGCATTAAAACTTATAGAAATACTGTATTTAACTGTTAAATCACGTCTGTTAAATGAGCGAAATCGGCAAAATTTCGTATACGGACTCTTAATACCTACTTAGTTATGCGCGGAACTAGTTGGCCGCGCCTTACGGTGCGTCCACATTTGTAGCATTTGCGCGATCAGATCTCCGTCGCGATCATCGCGCCGTATCAAGTATGAGTATCATAGTGTGGACGTATTAGATCATTCTGCCGATCATGCGTGTATTTGATATGACAAGTATCAGATACGAGGTTAATAGCGATCGGGGCGTATCATGATACGCGTATCATTTTGACACGTTTCGATAATACGCGACGGAGATCTAATCGCGGATCTGATCGCGCAAATGATACATATGTGGACGCACCCTTAGGTATGTGAGCGGTGGGACCAATGAAAAAGGAAACAGAAGTCAATGGGTGGGACGGAGAGGCGGGGGCGCTTGATTTTGACAGTTCTGGCTTGTTAAGATAAAAATCACAAGAAATTGCAATTTGCAATAGCAAGATGAGTCCGCCGATAAAAAAATAATCTAATATTTCCTTAGATTATTTTTTTATCGGCGGACTCATCTTGCTATTGCAAATTACAATGAGTTGGCTTGAGCGTCTAACGTGCTTACCACTGAGCCACAGAGGTCGTCAAACGGTCGTCTTTGAGTCCCGGGGAAGGATATTGTATAGTTTTTGATCCAGAAAAATGTACGGTTCCCGTGCGATTAACGAATTTTGGCGCAACAAAGTTACGGGCGTCATCTATTAGTTAACCTTTAACTGGTGACAAGCGGTCTCACAGGCCGAACGGCGTCAGTGAAACGTCTTTTCACCCACTTCCCCACACCCTCCGGGTTTGAACGTCTGTGTAGTTTTGTTTTGTTGCCCCCGTGCCGTAGAAGGAGGCAGTTGCGTCGGAATAATCCAAATCGATAAGTTATATGGATGCAAAGTTCGATAGCGGCATATGAGACCTTACGTCACCAGTAGTGTAACTTTTTTACGTTACATCGCTTAATGATTTTTTTCATTTTTTACATCTATTATTTACGATGGATAATTCTGGGCCTCCAAACAAGAAACGAAGGGAATCGGAAGTCAGAAATGTATTGTCTGAAATTCATAGAATAGGAGACTGGTAGGCATAAAAAGATTCCACTGAACCGGAAGCCGAAAAAATTGCCGAAAGTTACATCCCAGAGCAAAGTGATCATGATTCTGGAACCGAAGAGTACGACCTAGGTTACATCAATCAACAAATTTGGAGCCATGACAGGAGAATCAGTCTTCAGAATTAGAAAAGTTTGACCATTGTCAATTTGATGAAATAATAGCTGTGATTAAAGGTTTTCTTTTTTTTCAGTTGATTATTGTGTAAATTTTATGGAAAAAGTGTCACTGTTTGATTTGTGTTGATTATAATCCCACCAAAAACATAAATGTAAAAATGCTAAGCCAAGTTCTATACAAACATTATATTTCTTGTCTATGGACTTCGCCGTAAAAAGGATGGAGATCTAAATAAGTGCCAAGTTCCATGGAAAATTGAAATAATTACGTATAGGAACCAAATAACATTATAAACAAATAATAGTCTATTTCTTTGCTTTATTGAATGTCTATAACAATTGATGTTATTTAAATTATGTGAGGTCTTAAACTAGATTAGATCTAACTTGGCAAGTTTTCATTACGTCAGTCATTTTTCATAAAGTTATTGAACATTTTAATTCTGATGAAAACTAGCTTTGCTTACCATAGCGAAGTTATCATTACACGATTATTTGATGACCTCTGTGGCTCAGTTGCTGGAACGCAATCCCGCCGACGCGACGGAAGTGACGGAACAAAAAGTTTTCAAAGTTCCTGGGTCATGGATGTGTATTAAATATGTGTATCATACTACGAATATCAAATAGTTTTTATTATTCGTAGGTATCATAATATACTTAATAATTTTTTAAAAATATAATATGTCTATTCTATATCTATACTATAATAATATTATAAAGCGGAAGAGTTTGTTTGTTTCTTTGAACGCGCTAATCTCAGAAACTACTGGTCCGATTTGAAAAATTCTTTCAGTGTTAGATATGCCACTTATCGAGGAAGGCTTATAGGCCATATTTTATCACGCTAAGAGTAATAGGAACGAAGAAATAGAGGAAAATGTGGAAAAAAACGGGGGGAAATTAGTTCAAAGGGCTTATTGAACACGCTAATCTCAGGAACTACTGGTCCGATTTAAAAAATTCTTTCAGTGTTAGATATTCCATTTATCGAGAAAGGCTATTAGGCTATATTTTATTACGTTAAGACTAATATGAGCGAAGAAATAGGGGAAAATGTGAAAAAAACGGGGGGAAATTAGTTGAAAGGGCTTATTCGAACTCGCTAATCTCAGGAATTACAGATCCGATTTGAAAAATTCTTTCAGTGATAGATAGTCCATTTATTAAGAAAGGCTTTATTTTATCGAAATAGGTTATATTTTATCACGCTAAAACTAATAGGAGCGAAGAAATACAGGAAAATATGGACAAAACGACGGAAATTATTTGAAAGGGCTTATTTGAACGCGCTAATCTCAGGAACTCGATTGGTCTGATTTGAAAAATTCTTTCAGTGTTGGATAGCCCATTTATCGAGAAAGGTTATAGGCTATATTTTTTACGCTAAGACTAATAGGAGAATGTGGAAAAAACGGGGGAAATTATTTGAAAGGGCTTATCTCGCGAACTACTGGAGCAATTTTTATGTTATTTCATATTTGGCACAGATAAGAAGTAGACCACGTGAAGGATCATAGGCTATCGATTTTAACATTTTTCAGTGGCTATATATTTTATACCCGTGCGACGCCGGGGCGGGTCGCTAGTAATATAGTTTAAAAAGTATTAAATACATTTGCGTTGTCTGGTACCCGTAACACAAGTCCTTCAGGTACTTACCACGGGGCCAGACTGACGTGGTGTGAAGCGTCCATAGATATTTTATTATTATTACAATGAAGGATTTAGAAGTATGAGTTATGAGTTATGACCCATCAGTATATTATTATGTTGTAGTACAAACTCCTTAGCTGCCCCGGATTTATAAATAGACCGTAAGTTACGACGTAAGTATAATATTATTATTATACTTAGTGATCATTTTATATTTTAATATTATTATAACAAATGTACGTCTAAAGCACAGAAATTATATGTGTGTGTTCCAAAGGCACAAAAATTACCTAATAATATCAGCTTGGAAAGGGAAACGACACCGTATTGCTTTTCGCCTCGCCGCGGTTGTAAACCAGGCCTCAACCTAACGTATGCACGTGGTAAGTTACAAGGTTTGTTTAAATTAGGAAATAATTATTAGTTGTTCCTATGTTTTAAAATGATAGTTATCTGGTTCTTGCTTTGATTACGTACGTAACCAAGGCATATCAGCAGGCAGCAGCTCCTGGACGTCAATTCGGCAACGGCTTCGCGACACTGCGCTTACGGCTCTTGACGTAGGCTCTGTCTCCTATCAGTCAGTTTCAGGTTTATAAACACATTCTCCACTTCGGCAACTTTACGAAATTACCAACGTCTTCGGACTTACGCCATAGCAGAATAATTATTTCAGCAGACCTGTTCTTAACCCCAAAACTGCTCATAATATTTCACAGGCCCTAACAGCTGGTCTCACTAAGAAATTTCCAGCTACATTTCGAAAGCTCACAAACGACGTTTTCCACGAAACGGATGTAAATAATAAATAATCTATGGGCATTTAATTTAGCCATCGATTTTATTTTTAACGGCTCACCTTGGGACGTTTTAAGTGAATAACAATGAAAGCATCCTGAAAGAAGTGTTCGTTTGTTGCGCTGCGCAGAGAAAGCTCGGGCGGCTCGGGACGGCGCGGGGCGGCGAGGGCGGGCGGCGAGCGCAAATAGCAGCAGCGCGCAGTCGGCCAGCACACGGCCAGCCCGTCACGCGCCCGACGCCGCGCCCGTCACCGCCGCGACCGTCACACCGCGACACCGCGACACCGGCCTACCGCTCGCCCGCCAGTGATTGATCAGTGATAATTCCTCCCCGTCAGTGTGCTCGTTGGGGTCTCGGGCCTTAAGCGCCGGTGGACCGATCGATACCGGAGATACCCACCTCCTCGGAGCCGACTCTCCTCGACGAGGGCGTACGAGGTAAACATGGAACATCATTCAATTTTTTTATTTACATAATACCGAGCGTGCGGTCTCGCGATGGAAGACGTGGACGACGGGCCGAAGGCGCCCCGGCCGTGGGGCCTCGCCGCCGGGGCCGAAGCGAGTGGGTTAATTGAAATATGGTTTTGGTATTCGCATCGATTGGTGTAAGTGCATTACAGTTTTGTGACCCATTTTCGCGACCACGACACTCGAAAGCGGCGGTTGGCAGTAGCCGTACAATATTTTAGAACTTTCGGAGATATTTAAAGAAATGTGAGGATCGAGTGCGATAACAGTGTCAACGGTTACTCCCGAAAATTTGCAAACGATTGCAGACTTTCGTCCGTCGCTTTGTTCTATTTAAAGCTCGCAGGGTAAATTTATTAGTCAAATAGAATTTATTGTAAGTGCAGTTGTTCATTACGAAGATTACCTCGGTTACAGCGTAATGAATATCCCGTCTGTATTACAGTTTAATGAGAATAGAGATAGGAATGACGATCTAAGAAGTAGAGTGCAGGGAAATATCGTAGTACATTTTCTTGAGGTCTCTTTTACATACTTTGTAAAGTTGGTCGCTCACAGGCCACAGCTTCCTGACGAAAAGACGATGAAAAGACTTCTGCATAGTGACAGCTTTAGGAAGCAGGAGCCTAAAGCTGCTTTCAGATTTCTCTCTCTTTATCGCTGCCTTCACAAAAAGCCCTGAATAGTTATGTTAACTTGCATTGATGATGGTGTAGCGCCAAGGTCTATGTAACATTTATTTTTTGTGTTTTTCCAAGTATTGTCTGTTTTTGAAAATAGTCATGCTTAAAGTTGCAGCTTCCTCTCTCTATACCGCTGCAAAAAACCCTGAACAGTTACGTTAATTTGCTTTGATAATAATGTAGAGACTAGAGCCGAAGTCTATGTAACTTTTCTTTATTTTGTTTTTCCATTTTATTGTCTGTTAAAAAAAACTGCTTGCTTGTTTTACTTAAGTATTACTTAATATTACGTAATACTTAGTAATACTTAAGTATTACTACAACAATTAATAGTCTTTATGCTCGGTTACTAAGGGTTTTTGATAGAAATGTATCTATTTAGTATTTACTATAGTGCTTTTGATCGACTACCATCAAGACTACTAACCGACCAACAACACTGTTGTTTAGTTATTGGCCAGTTTTCACAAATCTTCAGAAACTGGCTAATAACGTTCTACAATATTTTCTAATTGTTTAACAACTTCGTTTACAATATTATATTATTATGATATTTAGAAATTTTGGCTTTGCTTATGTTTAAATTTTTATCAAACTTATGATTTTTTCCAAATGACGAAGCTTTTAAACTAAAATAACAGTTACCAACTCTTTTAGGTCAAGTAGTCGAGGAGGTAGCGATAAGAATTTCATGTCACTAGGTAATCATTTTGCTTTCATTATACATATTTGTTATTCAGAATATGTAATGATTTTGTTATGATGAATAATGGTTAATGAAGGTAATGGGTTAACGTACTTTGGAGGTGAGGAAGGTCATTAGCCTTTACACATTGACGATGTCGCTTATGTACTTGACATAATATTATAGTGTGCACGATACGTATGCACGATACGTTTACCATGTTTATTGTACTTTTGACGTTTATAAGTTTTATAACATGTACATGACGATGATTAGTAAATATTAAGTATTAAAACATTTTACATCAAACACTGCAGCATATACTATTCTCAAATTGTCTTTCTGTGGCTGTGTGTGTGGATTTTCTGTCTGTGGCGGTCATTGACTCCCTGTCAAAAAACTTGTTATTAGCCGCGTACTGACCAAGCGAGCCGCCTCGCCGCGGCAGCCTCGCGCGCATTTGCTCGGTCGGTCAGTACGTGTCAGTGCGCGGCAAACGTCCGAGGCGCCTTTGAGCATCGACCAAAAACCGACAACTTTTGGCTTGGCCGCGGCACGCTCGGGCGAGGCAGCGCGGCGGCTCGCTTGGTCAGTACGCGGCTATTGTCTAATGTCTATACAAACTGCGATTGAAAATGAAGTGACAGATGTTTATAGTCTAAGGGTGATATCGTATATTGCATACACGACGTGAACACAGTTAGGTCACTTCATACTCATAAATAGTTGGAGATTATCATACGAAGAGGTAACCAAGATGTTTTCCAATGAAACTATAATAGTCTGTTTCCTTACAAGAATCCAATTTTATTATTAAGTTAACAGAATGCAGTGCAAGTATTTCTCACATAAGTCTTAGACTAGAAAGGTCAATGACCGCTGGTGTCACCTTAAATTGTCCTGACTATCTTATATATAAAAATGGATTTTCAAATGTGTTAGTCGCGCTAAAACTAAAAAACGGCTGAACGGATTGGGCTGATTTTAGCCTTAAAATATTCGTAGAAGTCCAGGGAAGGTTTTAAAGTGACACAAAGTTCACCGGGACAGCTACTAGCTTATAAAATTATAGTGTTCACTATGAATTCGGTAATCGCCGTTTGTGATTTAGGCTTCAGCAACAAACAAAGTATGTACCAAAAATGCTTTGCTTGTTTATCGCTAAAATAGCCTGGAAACATCCAATACTTTCTGCTTCCTTAAAATTAGGTATTTAATATCTTTCTGAATAGTTATTAAATTATTGACATTTTTAGTGACAACTGCTATGCTATTTTTTAGTAATAATAGTTAAATTTTCAACTGCATCTATGCAACAGCAAACACACTGCTGATTTCTCTAAAATATACTGAAAGGCAATTCTTTAATAAAACTACCAAGCATTTAGCCGGTTCGCCTCCAAACATCATTCCCGTGTAACAGGAAAGAGGTTGTCGGTAAACACAATGGAATCGGCTTTGCGGCCTACTTCTAAACAAAGTATAGCGGTAAATTGGCAGTCCAATAGCTCATGGCCAATTTGCCAGTTAACTCTTTGCCTATAGACGGAATTTGTTTTTGGAATTATTTTTTGAAATAATTTAGAGGTTGATTTTTTATGGGGTTTTAATTCCTACATATTTTCTTGATTAGGTTCGTTATAAATTGGTACTTTCTATTTTTATTATTCATTAGAACTTTATTCAATATGTAAATTAGAGGTAAGAAATTATTTTCGTAGCATTATTTACAAATTGAGTACAAAGTTCATTTATAGAATACTAGCTGACCCGACAGACGTTGTCCTGTCTTAACGATGATTATTTAATTCGAATTGGTATAATTAAGAAAACAATAGATTAAAATTAGTATCTTCATGCCAAATTTCATCAAAATAGATTAATAAATAGTTTAAGCGAAAATCATAAAAGTTTATTGTGCAGGAACCGTACATTTTCCGGGACAAAAAGTATTCCTTGTCCTTTCCCGAGACTTAAAGTATCTCCATACCGAATTTCATAAAATAGACTGAATAGTTTAGGCGAAAATCAAAAAAGTTTATTGTGCGGGAACCGTACATTTTCCGGGACCAAAAGTATCCCTTGTCCTTTCCCGAGACTCAAAGTATCTCCATACCAAAATTCATCAAAATCGATTGAATAGTTTACGCGCAAATCATAAAAGTATATTGTGCAGTAACCGTACATTTTTCCTGTAAAAAATGTATCTTATGTCCTTTTCCTGGTTCTAAGCTACCTCTGCACCAATTTTCAGCCAAATCGGTTTATCCGTTCTTGATATAAAAGTTTATTGGGCGGGAACCGTACATTTTCCGGGACAAAAAGTATTCCTTGTTCTTTCCCGAGACCCAAAGTATCTCCATACCAAAATTCATCAAAATCGATTGAATAGTTTACGCGCAAATCATAAAAGTATATTGTGCAGTAACCGTACATTTTTCCGGGACAAAATGTATCCTATGTCCTTTTCCTGGTTCTAAGCTACCTGTCCACCAATTTTCAGCCAAATCGGTTTATCCGTTCTTGAGTTATAAGTAGTGTAACTAACACCACTTTCTTTTATATATATAGATTAAAACTAACGTGCTTACATAAAAATAAATTCTATAGCTATTAGCTACACAAGCAGGTTGAAAAAAAACCTAGTCTACTAGGTATACTTTTTTATTGCCTGTACTTGTTTTTTTTCCAATGGTGTCCAGTCTGTGTTTGCAGAGAGTGATTAGTAAATATTTAATACAACACTAAATTATAAAGGCGTATACATAAGGGGTAATTGCAGGCGCAGTATCGATTGTGTCTGGTGTATTACGATGAACGAGGTTTTGTACTGCCGACGTGAGGCCGACAGCTGATGGTGTCACTTTTCGACCTTATCACTTGACTATAAGGTTTAAAATGTGTACATCTGTTATCTTAGACTAGGCTCTCTGGCTGGCTCTCTGGCTTCAGTTCAGTCTATCAGTCTGAGACTGACGCCAGAATGATGACTGGAAAGTACCTAATAAATAATTCAAGATGTGAGTGGAAGAATAAGGTAAGTTACATGAAAAAACTTCCCGTTTTTTTTGATTAAATGGAGGTTTAAGGGCCGGAAAAATTATTTGAAATAGAAAAACTGTGGATTATATTATGTGAAGCCAAATATATTAGCTAGGTTATGAAGTAGATAAGTTACAAGGTTAATGAAAATAATAAGGGAAAAAATGAGTTATTGTCCGTATGTTACAAAATGTTAATTGTTAGATTCTTCCATTCACGTCTTCAAAATAAATAAAATATCTTTTTATTCAAAATAGGTATCATGATACTCTTTTTGAAAGTCGAACGAAGAAGCTATGTTTCCTACCACCGGTTCGGGAACTACCCCGCCGAGAAGAACCGGCGTAAGAAACTCGCACGGGGCCATCTTTTACTAAAAAAAAAAAAAGGAAAATTACAATGTTATGGCTTACAGCTATGTAACAAAAATAAAAGTAACCTGCATGGAGCCACCCTATTCCCAAGATGTGCTGTCCTCGATGAAATCATTGACTTTATAATACGCTTTAGCACACAAACGTTCTTTAACTGCTTTTATAATTTGTTTAAAGGTAGATTTTGAACATTTTCTGGGATTTTATTGTATAGGCGTATACATTGGCCTTTAAAGGATTTGCTTACTTTGGCTAGTCTGAACATTGGTATTGCTAGCTTGTTCTTATTTCTAGTATTTACATTATGATAATCACTTTTCTTTTTGAAAATATTTATGTTCTTTCTAATATATATGAGATTTTCCAAAATGTATTGAGATGCGACGGTCAGAATTCTTATTTCTTTAAATTTTTGTCTTAGAGATTCAAAAGACGACATCTTATAAATAGAACGAATAGCTTGCTTCTGCAGCACCGCCGCGTTTCCCCACAAGAGGATGCCGTAAGACATTATGCTATGAAATTAGCTAAAGTAAACTAATCGCGCGGTCTCTACATCAGTGATTTCACGATTTTTTTTAACAGCATATGCTGCAGAACTAAGCTTATCTGCTAGTTTTGCAATATGTGGACCCCACTGTAACTTACAATCCAGCGTCATGCCTAGGGATACGGTGGTGTCTACTAAATTCATTTTCTCATCATTTAGTAGTACATTGATTTGTACTTGCCTAACGTTTGGCAAGATACATTTTAAACATTTAGTTTTATTAGAGTTCAAAAGCAAATTACTAGCATTAAACCAATGTACTATTTTTGAGAGAGCAATTCAATTATTATCAGTCCGTCAATCAAACGGTTACACGATCATTCTCCCGACAGTCTGGATGAGACTGATGGACTGAACTGATGCCTGACTGAGCGTGTAACCCTAGTCTAAGATAACAGATGTATACATTTTAAACCTTATAGTCAAGTGATAAGGTCGAAAAGTGACACCATCTGTCGGCCTCACGTCGGCTCACGTACAACTTATAAAAGTTGAATAACGAATGATATTGATCCAGTTGCGTGGAGTCTGGCCGAAATGCCCTAAACGTAACACATACGCGGACTAAAGTATCTTTAAGCTTTGTACATACAATACTTTTAATTAGGCCCATACCTCACCGGGATGCCATGGTGACGTGGCCAGCAATATTACCATGGCTACGTCTGGCGTCTCTACGTCGCCGCAAAGCGGTGTGTTTCTTAAATATGCAGGGTGCAATTAAACCTTCCTGCCAAATTTTTTCCAGGGCTAAGGTATCATTAGGAGAATAAATTTAACCAAAAAAATTGGGTATTATTTTTTGTTAATGACATATTTTAACCCATTTAAAATCGTTGCAGAATGCTCACTCGCGGTGGTGGGTATGATCGGGGGTGACGCGGGGCGAGGCGCGCGCGCGGGGGCACGTCACGCGCTGGCGACGCGTAGTGTCCATTAATTGTAGTGTTTTTTAGGATAACTTTCGGAGGCTTTTTCTCAACATTTTAGTACTGAGTGATTATAAAAGAAAAAATACGTGTATTTTTATTTTTATCAAGGATCAATATATCAAAATTTGGTAGGAAGGTTTAATTGCACCCTGTATATGAAGATTAAAAAAAATACCCTAAAGAATCGTTCAATTATCTGAGGATATCACTAAAATCAGCGACTGATTGAGTGACGGAGCATGCAAAGACGTGCAAACAACTGGCAACGCCACCAGTTACCGCATGCGAAGCGGTCGACTGTGGCTACGCTGGCAACGTCGCCAGGTGAATTACCCGTCATACATCTTAATAGAACTAGTTAGCAACGTCGCTACCGCGTCCTGGTGAGGTATGGCCGTACATACTCAGTATACCCGTGTCAAGGACCACCCAGAAAGAACGTCACACGATTTTCATGATTTTTAGATCCACCCCTTCTAGACACATATATATTTTTAACCTCAAACAGACAAGCGAAAAGTAAAATATTGTGTTCTTATCTATAAGTACTAATTTGTATTCTGTAAACACATAGTTATGTGTTTTTTTTAATACTAAAGATTTTCAATTTAAACATATTAAGGGCCTGTTTCACTCTCTGATAAAGTGCCGAATAGGCTATTCACAACTTTTTTGACCAATTCTCCATACTCGATCTGTCAAGTTAAGTGGTGAATAGCCTTTTCGACACTTATCAGGAAGTGGTGAAACAGGCCCTAAATGAATGTAAAGTGAAACCTACATCTATCTACATCTGGTACATAAAGTGAAACCAGAGACTACTAAGCAATGAAAATGAAATCAACATAATTTTCCTCAAATTTTAATCAGGATTTTAATCCAAAAATATATGCTCATCAGTGTTAATTATGAAAAGGAACAACATAATGTCAGAGATAAAAATAAATGACGACATGTTGTTAACATAAACAAGGCGAAATGAAATTCAGAGATGGGCAATCGAGTCCAATAATCATTTGGCATACATCATGCACGAACGCTTGAGAGATTATTTCATCATGTGATAGCGGCTTGTGCCCACTTATAAAACAATTATAAAATCAATAAGGGATTTCAAAGCGTGACTCGTATAATATAGGGATGAAGTATAATGAGAGAGAGTCCCATTTTAATCTTTGTCCTTTTTTGCACAGCCTCAAAAATGAAACTATACAATTTTTTTGAGTTATTTTCAAATATTTGCTTGTAATTTTCAAATCTTAAATTTTAGTTGTCCTAGTAGTCACATGTTAAAAGTGTTTTCAATATGAAAACTCAAATACCTTTATAATCTAAAGAGATTTTTTGAAGGCTACATTCCAATATACTTAAGTGTGTACCGTGTAGTTCTAATCATTGTGTTAGTTATGACAAAGTTCATTGTAAAAGATGAAGTATTTTAGGGATTGTAATGCACTAAAAAAATTGCCAGCTCATGTTTATCGTAACTTATGATGAATCTTCAAAAATTAAAAGGTTTCCATAAATAAATACGCATCTTTTCCGGCAGTTGCACCCAAAATATACGATCCAGATTGTATTGAAAACAAACGATTTACAATATCTTATATACGAGAGGCCAGTAAATAACTGCATTAGGGCTCGTGGACGGAGCACACTTGGCCAAATTCCAACTTCTTCGATATACATACAAATATATTTTTATATTGGCGTTTTTGTCGCATTAGTCATGTTACATGTTGATATAAAAATACTAATAAGATATACATGTATTTTCAATGGAAATGAATATTATGTTCTGTACATATCTTCAAGATGCTCAGAAATAACTTGACCGTTTTTTATTAAGCTTTTGTAGTCATTTGGTAAATATAATAATAAGCAATAAAATATTTATCGACGATGCCGTATCAATCAACATTTATGCAAATGTCGGATGAAAATAATACATAATTAATTGTGTAATTTAGTCAAAACAATGATAAAGAAATATTGTGCATCATCAGATCTATATATGTATATATATATATATACTTAGTACGGTCTAATTCGTAATAAAAAATCGTAACCTCGGAATAACTCGCATAGAGCTGAAAATTGGTAGAGACGTTAAATACATCATTACAAATAAAACCTCAAAAGTCCCCGGGGATCCTTCTTGTGCAAAAAATTTTTATTTACAGTTTCCGTGAAATATATAATAAACAGGGCGGAGCGGAACTTCTTGTACTACAGCACACGAGGGCTGTTCACAGCCAAACATACTTCTGTGTGACTTATTACCGTTACTAAATTTAAACTTTTCGAGTCTCGAAGAGCAACAGTACGCTTGTAAGTCACTCAGAAGTGTGTCAGGCCGAGAACATTTTAATTTTTTCAAACAACCCTATATGTAGTACTAAATGTTAAGCGTGGCTCCGCCCGCGTTAATTATAAATTTCACGGAAACCGTAAATTTTCTTGAAAAACTAAATAGCCTATGCCCCCTCCACGTGGCATATTCTATATATGTGCCAAATAACATAAAAATTGCTTCAGCCGTTTGTGACATAAGCTCCTTCAAATAATTTTCCCCGTTTTTCCCAATTTTCCTCTGGTTCTTTGCTCCTATTGGTGGCAACGTGGTGGCAGTGTGATTATAGCTCAAATCTTCCTCGATAAATAAGACTATCCAACAAAAAACGAATTCCTCAATTCAAAGCAGTAGTTCCACAAATTCTTAAGCTTTATAATATAAGCATAAATATGATTTTCCCAAACTTTAAGCCCGCCATTCGTAAGGAATGGTAAGTCATATGAAAAAAAATGCCTGAACATTTTTTGTAGAAAATTCTATGATCTACAATCTTGCCTTACCTATTTTTGTGATAAAATGTACAGTTTGGGGAAAAAAACAGGAAAACCTCATTTTCATACCTTTGACCTTGAATAAAATTTTTTGCACAAGGAGGATCCCGGGGGACTTTTGAGGTTTTATTTGTAATGATGTATTTAACGTCTATTACCAATTTTCAGCTCTATGCGAGTTATTCCGAGGTCGAATGTTTAATTTTCCCGGGGTAATAAACAAGTGATAATTTAATTTAGTTTATGAAACACTTGTTCTGCAAGTTTTGACATTACGTCTTATAATAATAATTATGTAATTTTAATCTATGGCGATGAGAAGAGGCCATTGACTTCATCCAATAAATAAGTGCCCTTTTCCTGTGTCCTTAACAAACCCGACAAAAATACGTTTTCGTAGATACATGAAGAACCAACATGCCCTTTCCTATTTTTTTGATGATTTTAAAATTGATTTTGGAACGCCATGCAAATCCATTTCCACTGTAATCCTCTGACGGACTTAATCGTTCGTCAAAACATCTCGCGTTCTCTTTCATACGCTTAAAGAACGATAGAGTTAGCATACCTCCGACCTGCAAACCTTCAAGAAAAGAGCGTATTCCCTCTTAAAAGGCCGGCAACGCACCTGCAGCTCTGCTGATGTTGCGAGTGTCCATGGGCGACGGTAGTTGCTTACCATCAGGTGACCCGTTTGCTCGTTTGCCCCCTTATTTAATAAAAAAAAACCACTTTGACCCAGACTGGCGCAGACCATCTGATGTCCTTTGTAGTTTGCATGTGTTCTGTAAGGTACTGGGTAAGTGGAAGGTGTTTGTTTTGTTATCGATCGGCGAGAACAAAGAGCGCTGTGTCCGCGGACCCCCTCTCCCCCCGCACCACCGCAACAGGTTTTTATGTAACAGGTTATCAGATTTATAATACTTAATTACTTTACCTGGAATTACTGTCATTGTTGCCCGTAATTTCGTCCTATAACGTATAGTGAGAGTGGCAAAGTGGCAACCCGGCAAGTGCGCCACATGGCAATTTCCATACTGCTGATAGGCGCACTTTGCCAAATTCATTATATTATAAATATAAGTAGATATCAAGATTGTGAAGTAAAAAAAAGTGGCTCATACACTTTTTCGTGGTCTAGTAATGTGTCCGTACCAAAAATAGAAAACGGTTTAGTGGGCTAAATTTTGTCGGGTATGTTGTATATTTGAAATAGGTAGCCAAACACCTTTACATCATAATAAATCGTAAGGATTCTTTAGTAAATTAAGCCATTGATACAGTAAATATGTAACGAAAAATGGAGTGCCCTCCGAATAAAGACCTACCGTTATTTGACGTGATGAATCGTTAGAGGGGCATGTCAAGAGGTCACAGAAAAATTAAAAAGGTCGCGCTAATTGCTGTTTTTGAGAAATACAAAAATGAATAAAAAAAATTGAAATGCTGATTTCTCGGAAACTATTGGTTTTAGGGAAAAGTTTTTTATATAAAAAATGTAGAGGACATTGCGAACAACATTGTTTGAATAAAAGTTGTAGCTAATTTTGTGACGAACAACTTTCTAATTTACATTATTATGAAAAAATCATATTTTCCTATCGAAAATACCGTTGTAACACTTTTTTGATCTATTAGCGCCCTCTACTTTTTGTATTTTAAGTCGGATGACGTCACTCTAATAACAAAAATATTGTTCGCAATGTCCTCTACATTTTTTATTTAAAAAACTTTTTCCTAAAATCAATAGTTTCCGAGAAAAAAGCATTTCAAAAAATTTTTATTCATTTTTTGGATTTCTCAAAAACAGCGATTAGCGCGACCTTTTTAATTTTTCTGTGACCTCTTGACATGCCCCCCTAACGATTCATCACGTCAAATAACGGTAGGTCTTTATTCGGAGGGCACTCCATTTTTCGTTACATATTTACTGTATCAATAGCTTAATTTACTAAAGAATCCTTACGATTTATTATGATGTAAAGGTGGTAAAGGTATTTCAAATAACGGTAGGTCTTTATTCGGAGGGCAAATTACATATTGATTGTACTACATGTCGCGATCAAGTTGCGTTGAAGTCTTTCTTCGTAGCCAGGCTCTACGCGCGCGTAGCACGTAGAGGTCGTCTACGAAGAGTCTAAAAGCGCTCTACGAATTCTCGCTATGACAATTTGACAAAATATATCTTGCTATCTATATAGTTAGGATCTGCGGCGTTAATCACGGTTTTTAGGTAAAATAAATTGTGATATTTTCCCGCAGTAAATTTAGTTGATACCCTGGATTAAAACATAGGCCTTAGCCTTTGTATTTATCCAGGGTATCTGTATAACTAACTCTATACCAAATTTTATTAAAATCGCTCCAGCCGTTTGACGTATAGAAGTAACAAACATACAAACATACAAAATTTCGCATTTATAATATTAGTATGAAGTATGATTTAAAACAGTATAATTTAGTCGGTGCTATATTTCCATACAACATTTATGCTGTTGGTTGGTTGTTAGGCGAGAAATCGAATAAATAAATAAGGGCCGAGGTCTAAAGATAGTTCTTAAGTAGCTGCAATATAACAGTTTCAAATGTCTATAATTTTATTCAATACTTAAATCGTTTTTAAATTACCTTCAATATTAAAAGACTATAATTTTTCACGAAAAATGGTAATAATTATGCCGATAAAGCCTACTGGCCTTTCATGCGCTTACTTAACATAGTAATTCATTATAGTCAATTTTTATAGCCAATAAATTCACAATTAAAATTGTATAAACTTTTCTTTATGACGTCACTATATTATTATTTTTTAATGTTCTTAACAACTGATGATAGTATTACACAGTATTGTGTTCCATTGAAGTGTAATTAGCAAGAGCATAAAATGTGTCATATTTAAAATATATGTACGAAATTTAGCCAATTAAAAAATGAGCTATAGTGTTGTGTGGTTTTTGTATTCGTCGAAACAAACGCGGTCCATCGCTCAACATGTTTTAACCTACATTCCGGCGACAAAGTTTCCAGCCACCTTTGTGACACACAGCTATTGTATCGTTAACTTTCCCTTTGTCCTATAAAATCTACAATTAGTGTTTTTTTTTTCTAATTATGCTAAGGTAAATTTTTAAACTACTGTAATTGGTGCTTTTGTTTTGTATTAAGTCGCAGTGTTTTGTTTTGCTTCCGCGGGACGTGTTGTATTAAAGTTCCGAAATTCAAAAATCAAGATTCTTTTAGATACGATGTAAAGGTTTTTACTGTTTCTTTTTTGAAGTAAATACCTGAATTTGTATCGACGAAATGAGGTTGCGATATTTTTCCAGTATCGCGACGTTTCAGCGAATTATCATAAGTTGGCAATAGCTATGTACCGGCTACACGCTTTCATATTTAAAATATAAATTTCTTAACATTTATTTTATTATATGTTGTTTTTACATGATCTGATATTATCACATCTTTATTCTTTACACATTTGTAGTTTACACAAACAATTTCATGGTACATTAAACAGTACGTAAAATTAAATGTGTAATGTAAAAACTAAATAAGTTGCCAAAACAACTCATAAAATCCAAGTGTTCACTGGGGGAAGGTTTCCCCTTTGCTTCGTCAGGGAGAAACAGTTGGGTCGGCAGCTTTGTCATGTGTTTGATACATCTTCAATTTCTTAGAAAGACGAAAAGACGAAAATACTAGAATATAATTCTTATGTTTGATCTAGAACGTGATAAAGTTGGAGTAAGCCATGGGTATAATATTATAATAATAATTTACTATCTAAATTAATTGAATTTTTATATATACTATATTAATGGAAGCTGTTAAGCATTTGTCTATCATCCCACAAAAAATTACATTGAATTATGTCATGATTCTTTAGGTCATTTAGGACAAGACTGCAGTCATAAGTCAACAAAAAATTTTTAGGTTAATACACAAATGCTTAACAGTGACCAATTAATTCTGCGGTCGGTCGCTGTCCTTTGACAGTACAAAGGTCGTGGCTTATTAATTAAATGGCATACAGTATGTTACGCATCATAGTTATGTGGCATCCCATCCCGCATCGCTCTAATGGGTTGTATATGATAATTTCTTAAAACATTATATCCTGTATTTTTCGATACTCTCATTTGAGTTCATCGATTCATCGTGCATCAAACCGCTAGGCCGGCGGCGTAAACTACAAAAACCGTATAAAATCATTAGCATTTAGCGTACAGTTTACGAGCTCGGAGATATATCGTCTGCGATGACTGTAAAAGTCAGGAACTTTGTACAAATATAAACATACAAACTTTACGCCTCCGAATGTGGGACAGCGAGACTTTTTTAATCATTGACGTGCTCCCCGTATTTTTAGTTTGCGTAAAGTGTCAGGTGATTAAAGATCCTTTTGAGGCACGACTTATATGCGATTTACTACATAAGCAATTATTGTATGTAAATGACAGCTCGACCGCGTAGCGATTTAAATAGATCGCTTACATTTGCTTCTAATCTCACGATGTAGAAAGTTGCTAAGCCGCGCGTTTCGGCGGACGCATAATATGAAGCTTTTTCACTGGTCGATAGGGCCCGCATGAGGGGTGCGGGAGATTTCTGAAATGAATGCCACGACCAATGACAATGCGCCATGTTGTAATAGACTCCCCGCATGCTGTATACTGCACGAGTTAACGACTAATGAAAATGCGCCCTAAATCCATCCTGAGGGTTTAGTTTAGTAAGTTTAGTAACATTGATACTTTTAGATCAAACTTCAGATTTCCACGTGATAATGATAATGCGTGTTAAAAATTAACATTCAAAATTCGGTGTAGTGCTATTTTAATTAAACTAAACGTAACATTTAAAACGTATTTTAATAGTCCACGATAAAACACGGTTCTTCAATTAATAACTACTCGAATCCAGTTTTCATCACGCTACATATAATTTATGGTTCAGTCAAATGCGAGCGATCGATAGTGGTGTGAAACAGATCACGCCTTATTGCTATTTACATTATTAAATTAACTTATTTTTAGATTTGTTCCGCTGTGAATTGTGTTTAATTGCGTGCTAATTAATTTCTTAACAAATAACAGAAACTTTATCGTATTTCCAAGACTGCTTTAGTTATACTATCAATCAGGAACCAGAATTTAAATACTTAAGTATTCCTTATTTTATCTACTAAAATACTTAAGATAACAATACTATCATTCTTAAATTCTCAATAGTCCTAAATGACGCATCAAATTAATGTATGTAAGGCTAGAACAGTGGGTGTGGGGAATCAGCTATGCGCCGCCGTTCCAATCCTCGCACCTAAACAAGCATGAGCAGTATCGTCAATCACATCTGTATGACAACTCACACTCGTGTATGACACTGTGCACCGGCAGTCCAAACTGTTAGGCCGTGTTTCCACTGACACGGAGCGGAGCGGAGCTTAGCGGTGCCCAATTGAACAATCACCATGCTCGAAATCTTCGCTCCGCTTCGCTCCGCTTCGCTGTCATTCCGCTGGAATAGCACGATTGGTCAATTCGGGCACCGCTAAGCTCCTCTCCGCTCCGCTCCGCGTCAGTGGAAACGCGGCCTTAATCCGTAACACATCAGTGGAATTGGCAGTCTAATGCTAAGTACTGACATACGGTTTTGCTCGATAGTTTTACTCCAAATCGAGTAATAATAACTGTGTGGACGCAAAATTGACAGCTCGAAGGCTCGCATCGAGCCACTCGAAGGATCGCATCGAGCCAACATGACGGATTTAAATGTACTTATCGATTTAGAGTAAAACTATCGAGCAATGCTGAATGTGTGGACGAAAGCCCGAGCCGCAGGTTATGCTTGATATTATTGCTCGATCGAGCAAAACCGTATGTGAGTACTTAGCATAACCAGCACACTTTCGAACGCAGCCATCCGCGGTCCGAACTGTACACGTGCAAACGAGTCTCGGCTACCGATGTTGTGACAGTATCGGCGATGGCTAACGTGTAATTACGGCGCGTTAACCTCTCATCCGCGGTGTTTATGACGGAGGTGTTTGTATATTTTTCTATACTTTATTACCTAACAATGAGGCAATCATAAAAGTTCCCGGCGCGATTGAGACGTACACTAGTTTATTGTAGCGTTGACTTTGAAGTTAGTTGGCTGAGTAAACAGTTTTTCATAGAATTTCATATTTAACGATTGATACATCTCAGTTTGTGTTAACTTCGTATTTTTCTTGGAGATTCTGTGAGAAACTCATACTAGGAAATACGGCAGCACTTGAATTATAGCTTTAGTTTGCTTATTTTTATAGTTAAATTATAAATGGAAATTTTCATGTCAATATTTCGGTAGACACAAACTGGTTTATTTTTTCCCAACTCAATTTTTTTTTAAAGAATATTCAACTTTCACATTCTTCATATTTGAATGTTTACGTGCCCCATAAAACGATATTTGTGCATACGAGAATACACTCTCGTCGTGAAAATATGACACAAACAGGAAAACGCCTCGTCGGGTGGTGTGAAGCGGCGCGCGTAAATGGAATATATTTTTAATGATGGCCAATATGATAGCTGTTAATAATTTTATCTGCGCTGTAAACAAGCCGCATTCCGGCCGGCGACGGTTGCCAACGCGCTGTTTACTCGCTTAGCACCAAGGTTGAGTTTTTAATCGCTCTAGCGGTCCACGCGGAAGTACGCATGTGGACATCACATGACAAGCCATTCCTCGAAGATTTCCTTGCGACGCATGTTAATGAGGGTGTTTGTTATTCTATATGACAGCACTTTGACACGATAAACCCTAAGGCTACATAGCGGCACCTGGTGGCAAACGGTATTTCAAAAACCCTCATTTCATAAGTAAGTATTTGATATTTTTTTGCTGCTAATAGACAGAACCGGAGGGAGACAATGAAACAAAGATATTACAGCTATGTGCAAATCCAGATTGTGCAATTTCATCTTCAATTTTCGTCATCTTCTTTTTATTCAACTTTCGTTTGGCATATTCAATAATTGAATGCGTCAAAAACCACCCGCGTTGAAAGAAAAGTGTCATAGCGAGCGCTACGATTTCAACGCGCGTCACGGGCATGCCTCACGTTCGCCGTTGACTGCGCTATAACGCATGCCCTTGATGAACAAAAAAAGGCCCAGGGTAGACAAAGTGAATTTTCGGCTGTCGCAATGCTGTCGAAAGATACAAAATCACCCCACCGAATTACACAAGACGCCGCCCGGCGATAACGGTGTTTCGGTGGCTGTAAACAAACATTTTCCAACAATTTCCGCTCTGCCACCAGTCACCAGGCGGAGATTTTTATCAGTCGCGTCTTTTTCATGCTAAACGGCTGTCAAATATAACGTTTTTTAAAAGGCCCTATTGAGAATTAGTCACTTTGCACCGAAAGTAGGATAAAAAATAAAGTATGTATGTCGCGGACAGGAGATTTATATATATTAGATATTGTAAACTGAAAAAAAGTACCGGTAAAATTGCAATACTTCTTTGTTAGAATCACTTAGAAATAACAATTTGAACTGTTTTATATGATGAAGAATGGAGTCAACAGCAAAAATATTCACCAGTAAAACTTGTTTCTTACAAAATGTTAAAAGTTTAAGGCTACAAAATATGCAGTTCTCTGCTCCGTCTTGTGAGTTGTGAATAAATAATTTGCATGCTGAAAGTTCCTCGAGGTACACTTTTGTAAAAGCAAATGTATGTTTACACACATATATGCAGAAATGAGATGAAACATAGATATTGAACGACAGATGTCCTATGTAATCCATACTAATATGTATTATAAATGCGAAAGTACAATAATAATACTCCCCACACCGGTTTCGGTGACGGTGGCCGGTTTCATTAAAACCAGGCCAGGTACGCAGGAGTAATTTTATAGTGCCCAGGTGTGTGCGCAGTACACAAGAGCACTCTCTATTCCTTTACTCTCACAACCCAGTGGGATGGAAGACCGACACGACTGGCGAGAGATCAGGCGCAGGACCGACTTACATGCCCATCCGAGGCATGGATCATCTTACTTGTCAGACAATCAGGTGATCAGCCTGCATTGTCCTAACCAAACTTGGAAATAACATGTTTCCAACGCGGGAATCGAACCCACGACCTCCGAGTCAAGAGCCGAGCTCTAGACCACAGGACCATGGAGGCGTTGCGTTGAGGCAAATACGAAAGTATAATGTATATTCTGTTAACTGAACTGAACCGATTTTGCTGAAATTTGGTATGAGGATCCAATAGTCCCGGGAATGGGCCTATTATACATAATATACATTTTTGTTACATACATAACGAGTTTTGGCCGGCCGTCATCTAGTTCTTCTATATTTCTGTAACAAGAAACAATTTCAACAAGTCATAGTAAGATGCCTACTGATACTAATTTTGCAATTAAAGATCCATACTAATATTATAAATGCGAAAGTGTGTCTGTCTGTCTGTCTGTAACGCTCTTCACGCCCAAACCGCTGAACCGATTTTGCTGAAATTTGGCATGAATATACTTTGAGTCCCGGGAAAGGACATAGTATACTTTTCATTCCGAAAAATGTACGGTTCCGCCGCGATAAACGAATTTTGGCACAACGGAGTTGCGGGCGTCATCTAACTAAATAATTTTCTACATTAATATCAGTGTTTCTCAATTAATCTCTAAGCTTTAATGAAATTATCCACCGAAAATATTCGACCTTCCTCAGACTTTTGAACCCTAAATTGTATCCCAATTGAGTGTCCCTGATATTAAGGAAGGTAAAGGTCAGCTAAAGATCGCCCGCCGCCCGCCGCGTGTAAATCACATAACATCTATTTTCACTCCGTCCTCACTCCTCACGCATATCATAACACTACGAATTACTCCAGATTCGCGAATGATACCACGTTATTAGAAAGAGATAAACATAATATTTTCGTCTGCTTCTTCTAGGTCTTGATAATTTTTTTTCTAAAGTACAAGAGTAATAAAATTATTTATGTTACAAAGAAACGGTAAACCCTTTCTTGTTATAATAAAAAACTTTTATATTACTTCCTAAAAGATAAATAAAAAAAAAACGCCAACAATTTTATAATTCTTCTGGATGCTGCATTTACTTTCTTACCGAGAATTAATTGCGACAGTCAAGATATTTCATTAGAAGTTTATTAGAAAAAAACTGTATGGAGATCCGACTTAATAGTCTCGGCTGGAACTCGAGTTACAATGAACAAAAAACATTATGAGAATTTATAGAACTGCCTCCTGTTCTTATTTTATCTTATGCGACTAGGTACTGACTAGTTATTCCTACAGTATATTAGTGATCGAAGACCTACAGGGTGTAATAAAACTAAGTGGTAAGGGCAGGGGTTCCCAATCTTTTTCAGCCTGCGGCGCATTTACTCGTAAAATATTTTGTCACGGCTCCCTAGTCCCTACTCTACCTAGCCATTAGAAAAAGATACATAATATGTAAATATTTTTAATAATGATTATAGTTAGGATAAGCAGGTAAATAGTAATAAACAAATATTTAATCATCTACCTGATTTACATGCTTAATTAATATTATAATTATATTTTATAATATGATATTGACTGTACCGTAACTTCTTGGTGGAAATTCATGTTTCGCAGTAATAATATACACTTTTCATGCACAATTTCTACATTTATTAATTTATTTTATTAAAATTAAGCTTCACACGACCGGTTTCCATAAAATCATCATCAGGTGTTTTATAATATTTGTGGTTTCGGATAATGATGGAGGCTCGACTAACGGCGCCCTTCTTGCCTTTCCACGGCGCACTAGGGCGCCGCGGCCGCAGTTTGTGAACCCCTGCTTTAGGGTGTACAACTGTACATGTATTGTCCATTATACAGAGTTCACTGTGAAAGTAGAAACGCTGAAAGAGCTATTTTTTGTGATTAGTATGTGCAAGCGCCCCAGCGTCATGTCATGCCCCATAAAAAAGTAAAAAATAAGTCACTCTTTCAGCGCTACTATTTTCACAGCAAACTCTGTATAGGGGACCCATACACAACCTAAAGTGTAATTGATTGTACTGTCGGTTTTTGGTGAAAATTAATGTTGAACACTAATAAAACACACGCTAATAGAGTTCTTGTGCTATGAACTCTATTTTAAATGATCGCTTTTTAAAATGATATTTGGTTGAATTAAATATTTAGTTTTATTTAATATGCAATAATAATAATAATAATATAATTTATTATTCATTATATTAATATATATAATAATATATTATTATTATTATATTTAAGATTTTTATTATATCATACACATATTTAATACACATCCATGACCCAGGAACATTGAAAAACTTTTTGTTCCGTCGGCGGGATTCGAACCCGCGACCCCCGGCTTGAGTTGCCACACACTCTAACCATTGAGCCACGGAGGTCGTCATGTAGGTTGAGTGTTAAATATTTAGGTTCATTAGCAGATAAAATTTTGGTAATCGTAAAGTCGTCCGCGTCAGCGACGATTGCAAGGACTTACTGGTTTCTCGTTTGCGTGATCATTTACGTTTATGATTAAAACACACTGTAATTAAAACACACTAGAATTCTAGTAACTAGGGATAGTACCCTAGTTACTAGTACTAAGAGTCCTTGCACCAAAGTAAGGACAAACAGTAGGTTACAAAGTCCTAAAAAAACAATATTCTCGGATTGCTTGTGAATTTTTTCATGTAATATTTTAGTAAAATCTCCTAGGCTCTTCAGATCCCTAGGCTTTTAGCTATAAGGTTTATGGATTTAGTCCAAATTCTGTGACCGCTATTCATATAAAATTAAAGGAGTTAGCTTAGGAGTCTTAGGACCGTAGACATAAAAAATTAATTTATATTCAAATAAGTAGGTATAAGATGTATAATTGTCTATTATTTATTGTAAATTGTAACTATTCCTGATTCTCTGATATATTTGCACGTTGAGTTTGCAGGGCGTATATTTATAGAACAGATAACAAAGTAAATAAACAAATCTGTACTTCTATTAACTACCTCTATAATCTTAGCAGGTAGCTGGTAGGATAACCTTCGCAAATGTATTGTAAATAAAGCAATTGCAATGCAGTACTACGTCTGGTGTAGGAAAGCTGCATAACTATAGTTCTATTTTTCTATTTATAATGTACTATCAGAGAAGTTGATTCCTAGGCAGATGGGGGACCTACGTAGTTTGGTCGCGTTACGTCAAACCCAGCCGACAGCTCACAATTAACATTACTTATTAATTGAATTGACATGATCCGATCAAATGTCGTTGGTCTGTCAACTGCCTAGGAATCCATTACCTCGATGGTACAACATAAAAATCATAAAATATCTACGAAATTAGCGGTGATTTTGTAAGAACGTAGGTACGTTATAAGAAAAATGTTTACAATTTTATTTGGAAAATATTAATTTTAATTTACATCATACATAGTATATCTGTTTTAGACTACGATCTCTGTCTCTACGTTGTTTCTCATCGTCTGACAAATTCATAGAAAGACGAATGAAAATTGACATGCAAATATGGCTTACAATTTTAAGTTGGTCAACTAAGTCGCACAGTATACCAATTATAGCTATAGCGACTATGAGAGCTCGCACATTTTTGCAACTAAATTCGATTCCTTTCCAATTTAAAAAAATAAATAAATTAAAAACTGACCTACATTTTAAAAGTTTTCCATTTAAATTGCGATATTACGTAAGTAATTCAGTTTAAATACGATAGTCGGCCAATTTGAATATATCTGCGGTGACCCTTAGAGTCTAACCTATAATGTACCTAGCGTTATACTGTACAGACTTTATAAATGGAACATTTTACTTTTATGCGCGACTGTCCTTCATACCGTTTTCCTCAGTCCACCTTGACAGGGCGAATCCGATGGTGATATAAATGCATAATAATTTAAACAGTTATCTGGTGAGTATCGTAATGACGTAGATACGGTATCGCGGCGATACCAGTAGGACGAGCTATTATGGGTGATAAGTTGATAACAAATCACTGCGCTGACTATAATTGGCCCCACAATTATATCTACCATATTCAGAGATACCATCAATCATACATTATCTCATATCCCTAAGTTGTCTGTGCATTATCTTCTTCTTCTTTCTTATATATAAAAATGGATTTTCAAATGTGTTAGTCGCGCTAAAACTCGAAAACGGCTGAACGGATTGGGCTGATTTTAGTCTTAAAATATTCGTAGAACTCCAGGGAAGGTTTTAAAGTGACCTGTGACACGAAGTTCACCGGGACAGCTAGTAATGCAATATAAATGCAGATTCGTCCAATGTTCGATCCAGTCGGTTGGTGTGTACTGTGTACTAAACAACAAAAAATGGTCTATGATGAAACCTACCATTTCATCATAGACCATTTGTTGTTTAGTAGATTTCTCAACGTAATACAAAACGTAACATACGTACATTTTTAACTGACTTCCAAAAAGGAGGAGGTCATATTTTCGGCTGTGGATATTTATATATTTTTTACGAACGTTCTGGAGTTTTAACCGGCTGGCCATTTGATTGAATGGACGTAATGCAAAGCCTTAAATCATTAAAAGTCCAACCAACGTAATTAACGTTTATTTGCCATATGAGTATACTATTTTGCTGTCGCATAGAAATCAATTGTGTCTCGTTTTTTCCACGATCGAGGAATAATACGGAATTCTTGTATAAATAATATTTATTCAATACGTTACTGATTTTTATCATTCCAAATTTCGATCATTTTTATTTGAATTCAAAACATTTTGATAGATCGATTTTTATCTACAATCGACTATAATTTTATCTCGGAGTGCGATTAAACATGCGCAGGTGCCACAAAGTTTTTACGATGCAATAAAAATACATAATATTTAAAACATCTGTAACTGGTAGCAGGTGAACAATATTGTGTTCGGTTGCCGATCATAAAGTTACTCGATTGTCTTTTAATAGTTTCTTCTTTCCAGTTTCGTTATTGTAGTCTATTTTTGTCATATTCGTGATCTTTTCGAGCAAGCTTTTATGGGAATTAAAAAGAAAGAGCATGGTTGGTGAATCCCGAAACTATAGGAGATAGCAAAAAATGTTAAAAGGAGTTTCGCGCTCAATTACGACACCATAAACAATAGATGTATTATTAGATTTTCGATAAAAAATCTAGTCAGAAATCTAACCAACTGATTTTGGGTTAAATGGGATAATAAAATAAATTATATCCCATTAATTGATAAAATATAGCAAAATATTTGTATGTACCTTTGGTACCTAATTCAGCATTAAAGTCTCTGAAAAATTCAGACCGAAAACATGAAGTGCGGCGACAGGGTTATGTGTTTACAGTATAAACTATAAGTTATACAGTACAGCTGATCTCATATTCCTCACGAGGACAGCATATTGGCAATTCCCGACATGTGTTTCGACAACCGTGACCCACTTCCACAGCCTCAAATATGTTGCAGATATGGAATCTTATTACTAACTAGCTGTCCCGGCAAACGTTGTTTTGCCATTTAAAGTATTTCTACTTCATCAGTCGATACTAAATCTAACCCCCTCTTTTGTCCTCTAAGAGGGGTGGGGGGAAAATTTTTATACACCAGATGTTAATTTGGAAAAAACAGTTAATAAGTCCATTAAAGAAAAAAGTTTGATACAAAATCTGACCCCCTCTTTGCTCCCCTTAGAGGAATGGGGGAGGAGGGGGGCTGATTTTTATAGACCAGATTTTGAGTTGGAAGAAGATAAATATATCTACGAAAACCGTATGCAAATCGGATCAGTAGTTTTCGTGTTAAAGCAAAAGTATTATACAAAATCTGACCCCCTCTTTCGTCTCTTTAGAGGGGTGGGGGGATTTTTTTTATAGACCAGATGTTAAGTTAGAAGAAGACAAATATATCTGCGAAAACCGCATTCAAATCGGATCGTAGTTTTCGTGTGATGCGGGAACAAACATACAGACAGACAGACAGACAGACAAAAAAACTAACCACATTTTTGGCTTCTATAGCGATGTAGTAACACCCCCCGCTTATTATTATTTGAATATCTTTAATGTACAGAATTTTCATTTCTACAATTTTATTATATTATGCATAGATTTATAGACTTTGTGAGTGAGAAATATAGACAGTTTGTATAATTAGAAGTAAAACTCTAAACCAAATGGCGGATCTGACAGACTGCTGATACAAGCTAGCTATTCGATACTTATTATTCGGGACTTAACGCGACTTATTCTAGTAGTAATGCTACTACATACTATTTTCTCGAGTTAAGTCCCGAATTATAATAAGTATCAAATATAATGCAACGCGAAAGTTTTATAAGCTAGTTCGTAAAATTTTCACATCGAAATCGGTTTAGCCGTTTAGAATAAGACTAATCAATAACACACAGACAGTTATAATAACTAGAGATCGCCCATGGTTGAAATTCATTTTTCTCACCTTCGGGCGGAAAGCGTTAACTATCTTCCCGCTGCGCTTAGGGTCTACACAGACGGACTGCATTTCAACTGCAATCCAACTGCAAATTGCAGTTGGATTGCAGTTTGAATGCAGTTGACACGACTGCAATAGAACTGCAAACCAAACAGTTCACACGACTGCATGCCGACTGCAACTGAACTGCAATCCGACTGCGCGTTTGGCTTGGCTTTGCTATTTGCAGTTGGATTGCAATTGAAATGCAGTCCGTCTGTGTAGACCCTTACCAATGTTGCCGTTTTCCGCCTCCGTCGATGAGAAAAATAGTATACGCACCACGGGCAGTAAATAAGAAAGCCTCAGATCACAACAAACATCGGCTCGGCTTCGCCTCGTCTGAGACATTTTTTATTTTCCTGCCCTAGGTGCGTAATGTACCATCGAGCAAGCTGATTCCTATGCAATTGACAGACCAACTTTATTTGGTCGAATATGTCAATTCAATGTTAATTGTGATCAGTCGGCTGGGTTTGACGTAACGCAACCAAACTAGTTAGGTCCCCGATTTGCATAGGAATCAACTTCTCTGATACGAGTAGTACTTTATTATCTTCTTCTTTTGGCTCCCTGTTTAAAGTATTTCAGATTAAATAAAAAAAAAAAAACAACAACCAATTTTATGTGTGATAAAAGCATAATTTTAAAACAATAATAGCTCGATGCTCTCCTTCTCCATATAAACTACAACTGTGCAAAATTTCATGCTCCTACGTTTCTGCATTTTTCGTAAAAAGGGTTCCAACGTTTTTCGCTCGCATATTAATATATAGATAAACAGACAACATCTTATATTATATAAAATGGATTTTCAAATGTGTTAGTCGCGCTAAAACTCGAAAACGGCTGAACGGATTGGGCTGATTTTAGTCTTAAAATATTTGTAGAAGTCCAGGGAAGGTTTTAAAGTGTCACGAAGTTCACCGGGACAGCTAATTACTAATAAAATAATAAGGGTTAAAATAGTACCTTCGTCTGTTTTTGACTGTTTATAGAGTTGCAAATTATATAAACTTTGGGAACCTTTATTAAAAAGTAAACGAAATCCTCCAGCTAGGCGAGGTGTTCCGAATTAAAAATAAACCTGACAGATGTTCATATCGTATTTATTTAAAGACTGTCGAGTTGTGAATATTATAAATATCTACATTTAATTCCATCCGACGAACATCACCGAACCGACACGCAATTAACTTTGAAATGTTTAAATGAGAGAGAATTATACTAGAGTCTGACTTTTAATTTAATTCTTGATCTATCTGTAAAATACAATTAGTATTTAGTAGAATATAAATCATTCTACCGATTTCCACCAAAATGTTCACCAAGATTCTATTCAATGTATCAGCTAAGTAACGTTATTCTAGTGTTAAGATATTATCATATAAGTACTCATTAAAGCGTCTCCCAGACAGACGCGGCCTGCGGTGGCGGTGGCGGTGGCGGTCAGTTGTATAACTTGAGAGTTCTAGGAACGACACAGACACACGCGGCCAAGCCATCCAACTGACCGCCACCGCCACCGTAGGCCGCGTCTGTCTGGGAGAGGCTTTATGCAATTAATGTCAAAATGGGTAACTGAATGATAGGATATATATACTGCAATATTTTCACGCAAGAGGCAGCACTAACTGCCGATCCACACTCGCGCGCGAAGGCTCGCCGCGGACCGCGGCGCGGATCGCGGCGCAAATCGCGGTGCGGATCGCACATTACTACCAAATCCTCTCAAAGTTCGCGACATGTCCGCAGTGTAGGCGTTCTTTATTTGAAAAATTTCCCGCGCGTCTACTTTTTTCATAATATGGCACTCGGCTGTTTAAGAATGGCCAGTGTCAAGTAAAATATGGCGGGAAAAAAAATCGTGAAAAGTTTACAAAAAGTTGTTTTTCCAGATGATCGTCAAGTCAAAAGTCTAGTAAAAGTCTAAAAATAGTATTTTAAAAAGATAAAACCGACTTCAACGTAAATAATTACGTAGCATTAAAATTCCCTATCTCAAAAACTACTGAACCGATTTTGATGAAACTTGCAGCATTCCCTAAATTGAACAATACCTAGTACAACAAAAAAAGAATCACTTAAATCGGACTTGTAGTTCCAGAGATATGCGCGCACAAACATAAAAACATACATACGTACATAAGAATAATAATAAGAATACTGTTATTTCCAGCATCACACGAAACATCATAATAATAAACAGTATTGAGTGGTACAGTTATTGTGATCTAGTTACATTAATATCATAATATTATAATGCTGTGTGATGCCAAATACATACATACATACACTTTCGAAATTTGGCACATTTGTTCAGAAGCTGCTATAGATTAACATATAAAAAAACTGGACAGTTCTGGAAATATTACATACATACGCGTCGAATTATTGATAACCTCCTTTTTTTAAAGTCGGTTAAAAAGTAGTCAGTAAAGTCAACGAGTCAAGTCAGTTGTTTTAGTAAAGTGGTAGACCCTTTACTAAAACTTTCGACGGAGTTTTGGAGGGAACACAAAATGGCACGTTTCTTGAAGTTGTATCACTTGCCCACACTTGTGCACGACATCAAATTTTTAATGTTTTTTTATGAAATAAGGGGGCAAACGAGCAAACGGGTCACCTGATGGAAAGCAACTTCCGTCGCCCATGGACACTCGCAGCATCAGAAGAGCTGCAGGTGCGTTGCCAAGGCTGGCAACGCACCTGTAGCTCTTCTGATTAAGGGGTAATAGGGGAAGGTAGGGAAGGGAATAGGGGAGGGTACGGAAGGGAAAAGGGTAGGGGATTGGGTCTCCGGTAAACTCACTCACTCGGCGAAACACAGCGCAAGCGCTGTTTCACGCCGGTTTTCTGTGAGGACGTGGTATTTTTCCGGTCGAGCCGGCCCATTCATGCCAAAGCATGGCTCTCCCACGTCAACGCCGGTTTTCTGTGAGGACGTACGTAAATCGTAATACGTAATGGTTAATATTCTACCAACATTACACATTAAAAACCGAAATAACACAATTTGAGGAAAATAATACAAAAACACAACGGCACTCTTTCGTATTCCCAGCAAAATTCCGCGCGTCTACTCTTTCTTGACAGACTGTATTATCAGTTCACTAAACAATGCTGGCATGTCTTGTATGGCAAAAGCCCTTATTAAAATAAAGATTAAAAAAAAACCCTTTGTCGCGGGACAAAAAACCGACAACATTCGGGGAACGGGCCGCGAAGTGCGAGACATATGCGAATCGGATCCACACTCATGCTTCGCAGAAATTTCGCGGCGCCGCGGCGTCGCGCACGGTCCGCGTGCGAGTGTGGATGCGGCCGGGGAACCAGCCGCGAAGTGCGAAAAATATGCGAACCGGATCCACACTCACGTTTCGCGGAAATTTCGCGGCGTCGCGCGCGGTTCGCACGCGAGTGGGGATGGGGCTTAAAGAATGGGCAGCACTACGAATAATAAAAACTGAGAAAACGTAACTCCCATACATCAATCGTTATGAATTTGGTTCTCAAACTTCTTTGGCACACTATAATAATATGGCAATAGCTACGAAACACTACATTCAAATTGACAAAATAAAGCTGTCGACAATAACTGTCACTCCTATAAATTACACAGAATTCTTGCATGTATTCGGGTCTCTTTTTAACCGACTTCCAAAAAACGAGGAGGTTATAATATGGTCGGCTGTGGTTTTTTTTGTATGTTCAACGATTACTCCGCCGTTTGTGAACTACAAAGTATTAAATAATTTTTACTATCTAATAGTGCCTTTTTCCGGATTCGGCTAAACCTCAACTATTTCTGTACTCAATCTTCATAATTTTGAAGTCGGTGCCAGTTCCAAAAGTTTCAGGTATTCTGTCAGAGGACTGAAGATTCAGCTATCTGGTACCGACTTCAAAATAATGAAGATTGAGTACAGAAATAGTTGAGGTTTAGCCGAATTCGGAAACAGGCACTGTTAGATAGTAAAAATTATTTAATACCTTGGAAGTCGGTTTTAATTTTTGCATAAAGTATGCATGTAATAAAGAATTTGATTTGATTTGATTTACATCGTATTCGGGTTATATTTTGTAGAATCGGAACAAATTTTTTGACACAGTCGTACTCTTCCTTAGTTTTAGGGCCAGCACCAGTACAGACAGTAAATAAAGTTATGTTCGACGTTCGTACGACGTACGACGTTCGGATTTTACTGGGAAAACTCTATGTGCTGTAGTAGCGGGCTCTGTTACCGACTTTTCGTAATATTATTCGTAAAATCAACTTTGACTTAACATTTGAAAGTTTTAACTAGTTTTCTTGATCGAGAAGATTCTATCAACAGATAAAACTACATTAGGTTACCATAATAATAATAACCCTGTGTACTTTCGATAGTAAAATCGGAATATTTGCATTTTAATAAAGTCTCTATCAAGTATCAAAGATAAGACAAAATGTTGCTATACCATAAAAGAAATATCGGAATAAAACCAACACGGTAAGTGGTCATAACCGAGGAATACAGACTCGAAGGTCGCACCTGTACCGTACAAATGGACTTTAGGATATGAATAAAATATCGTCGGGTGCTCGAAATAAAACGAGAGGAGCAAGGTCGGGTCACCAGATGAACAGCTTCCTACTACATGTGTTCCGTGACGTCACTCTACACCAGCGTTTTTCAATCTTTAAAGCCGGGTCCAGACGAGTGTAACTTGTAACGTAAGATTACGTGTAATTTAGCGTCAACAGTGTGGACGGCACACGAACTCAAAGCGAATTGTCCAAACGAGCCTTTGTGCTCGCGCGAAAACCGACAGCCGACGGATAAACCCCGAGCGTTACATGTAATGCTCGTAGTGCCGTCCACACGTAGAATTCGTGTTACATTACACGTTACGTCTGAACCCGGCTTTAAGCTATTGCATACCTTTTATCGCGGGCTTTGAGCGCAGCGACCGAATCAAGAAATTCTGTAACGAAAAACCTAACACCACTTATTCCGACCGGCACAGCGTGGCGTTACCAGACCTCGGCACGATGTTTGTATGCGTGCGACTAGACTTATGATGCGGATTATAATATTGCATAAGTTGATAAAATACACTATGCAATAGCTTTACGCCGGCAGTCTCCAAGTATTTTTTAAAGATATTACTCCCCTGGTATAAGAAAATATTTCGCGTCAACCCATCCTTTTGCTTTTTTATCACGTTCTTATCTATACTAATATTATAAATGCGAAAGTATCTCTGTCTGTCTGTCTTTCTCGCTTTCACGCCAAAACTACTAAACCGATTGTAATGAAATTTTGTACACAGATAGTCTAAAGTCTGAGAAAGGACATAGGCTACCTTTTAACTGGACAAAGGGGTTGTAAGGGGGTGAAAATGCGTAAATTCGTTCAAATTAAGTTAGTTCCAAAATTCATAATAGATGGCCCTGTGCGTCTTCTACATCGCGCTTTTGCTTACACAAACGTCTTTCTATAAGAGGTGGTATCATCTTATACTTAATTTTCGATTGTTATTATATACTCTTTTACGTTATTAAATAACTCAGTACTTTATCTATGCAGTGATGTAACCTTAAACCTATCAATGATAAATAGTTTATGGGTAAAGTTGTGTAATTGGGGGGCTAAATATACTTTAAAAT
Source organism: Polyommatus icarus (assembly GCA_937595015.1). NCBI lineage: Eukaryota > Metazoa > Arthropoda > Insecta > Lepidoptera > Lycaenidae > Polyommatus > Polyommatus icarus. Next base: position 7,663,937 of record OW569336.1, on the reverse strand, counting down.
TTGGCATAAATAAAGTTTAATTCAAAAAAATTAAATAAGTTATATGTGCACACTGCACAGTTGTTTTGGGTGTTTTGATTTAAGGGGTACCAGGGTTTTTTAAAATGGGGAAAAAAACGGAACCCTTATAGATTCGTCATGTCTGTCTGTCTGTCTGTCTGTCCGTCCGTATGTCACAGCCATTTTTCTCTGAAACTATAAGAGCTATACTATTGAAACTTGGTATGTAGATGTAGTCTGTAAACCGCATTAAGATTTTGACACAAAAATGGAAAAAATTATTAAAAATTTTAGGGGTTTCCATAAGTACAACTGAAACAAAAAATATTTTTTTTCATCTGGCCTATGCGTGTGGGGTATCTATGGATAGGTCTTCAAAAATCATATTGAGGTTTCTAATATAATTTTTTTGTAACCTAAATAGTTTGCGAGAGAGACTCTTCCAAAGTGGCAAAATGTGTCCCCCCCCCCCTCTCTAACTTCTAAAGTAGGGGCATGATAATTCCAAAAAAATATATATGATGTACATTACAATAAAAACTACCAACGAAAATTGGTTTGAACGAGATCTAGCCAGTAGTTTTTTTATACGTCATAAATGATAAACCTTAATTTAACTTTCATTATACCAAAAATGAAATATTAAAATAAATCAAAAACCTTATAATTTAATAGAAATAATTCTTATTGCTGCTGCGGAACCCTTCATGGGCGAGTCCAACTCGCACTTGGCCGGTTTTTTTAAAAAAGCTTTTGACACCAATTTGGTTGACATCGCGCGCTATAAACTGAAGTCCACGCGGACGAAGTCGGGGGCAACAGCTAGTTGTTTATAAACATATCCTTTTGTTAAAACTCTTCTAATTAATTAGTATTACTACGAACAATAAAAACTAAACAATTATTATAAAATCAATGTTTTTAATTTTTATTATTTTTGACGTGATAACGTCTTATAATTCGATGGAGCCGGCTGCACGCACGAAAAAACATTACTCATGCGGCGTTACCACGCTCTGAGGCGTTCCATTTTCTTATGACGTTGTTACGTTCAACTATCGTCAGTAAACCGACTTTACAGACATGAGAAAACCGTTTTTTTTTACTGAAATATTTTCTCGATCTTTGGCAATCCCCTTAATTAAGCTTTGCGACTTTCCAGGACGTCGCGGCCAACAGGTTGAAAAACACTGCTCTACACTTTACCACTTTCCGACCTTACCCCTCGGTGATAAGGTTCCGAGTGGTACTAATTGTTTTCGACTGTACGTCACCGTTTATTAATAATCGTAATGGATTTTATAAATATTGTTCGGTCTTCATACTATATAAATCGTAACGTTTTGTTTGGTATAACCGTATCCATACTAATATTATAAATGCGAAAGTGTGTCTGTCTGTCTGTATTTTTGTTGCTGCTATACAATACTTACTCGTATAAGCTGGTCGCATACACACGTTTTCTGCATACGATTTCCGAATTAATTTTCCGTATTCGGAATTCCGTGACACTAGCGCTTACATTCGTTTGTTTCATGGGCGAACGCGGTGACGCGACGTGCGGAATTCGTTCCGTATAGAGAAAAAGCAATGTGTGCGGCATTTGTATTTTCTACAGATTCCGTGTATTCGGATTTCAGTATACATGGAAATTAGAAATACATACTTTCCGGGAAAAGTATGTATACGGCCGGCCGTAAGCTAACATTGTAGAGTACGTAGAGCACGCTACGAAAGTTTATCCGATAATCTCCCATTTTATTTTAGTCCGACTATTTTGTAATAATTACATCACAATAAAATATAGTGTCAATGGGCTTAGGTTTACCCAGTTGGCATTCCCCTCTGGCACCCCCCCAGCGAGCTATTTCGGGTGTCACGTCACCGCCTATAGTGCCCACTGTCACGCACCGTCATTGCAACACTGTCATAGCGTTTAAGTGTTTACTAGATTGCCAAAATGTGATGCATCATGCACCTGCTAATAGTTACACCTGAAAATATAGTGTACAGTTTTGCGGATGTTTGCTGGGCATTTGCCCCGTCATATGGTGTTACGAGTTGGTCGGAAGGATAATTATTAGTAAACAAAAGTATTTTAATATATTATCATAATTAAACAATTTTAGAAAGATGAAAAGAAGGAAAGAAGAGTATACTAAGAGTATTTAAAAAAAAATACTAAGAGTATACTAGTAGAGTTCAGGCGTATATACTGAAAGCTAGATAATAATCTGTTATGCCGTATATAATAAATTGATTTTTTTTGTTTCAGGTAACATACTCGTATTCGAGTCAATATGATATTTTAACAAATCGAGGTAGTCTAGAACAAGGCACTATGAAAACGCTCCCCTAACGTTCAACAGTTTGTTGACAAATGCGTTCCCATTCTTATGTTTTTGCTTTGAGAAAGTATTTAAGTGTCTTCCGAGTGGCGTTTAAGACGACAGTGTCAAGTGGCCCGTAGACTGTAGAGCTATTAGAGCTGCACAAAGCGGATTTGAAAACGCTCGCACTAATATGTTACAGCGTGTGTTCTGCACTTGACTGCCTTCAGTATAAGGAGATTTGTCTTATAATGAAAGCGAAATTCACTGATTATCAGGCAATCTCAGAAAAATAAAATTTGGTAAATTTTCTGGCTGAAATAATTAGGTAGCTAATTTTAAAATTCGAACTTTAATGTATAACTATAATAATAATAGGTAATGTTAAATAGAAACTAAATACCTATTAGCGTTCATAAACGGCAAAGGAAATATAATAGCTCCCACACCGGTTTCGGTGACGGTGGCTGGTTTCATTGAAACTAGGCCAGTTACGCAGGAGTAACTTTATAGTGCCCAAGTGTGTGCGAAGTATACAAGAGCACTCTCTATTCCTTTACTCTCATAACCCAGTGGGAGGGCAGACCGACCCGACCTGCGAGAGATCAGGCGCAGGACCGACTTTTTACATGCCCATCCGACGCATGGATCATTTTACTTGTCAGACAATTCAGGTGATCAGCTGCATTGTCCTAACCAACTTGGAAATATCATGTTTCCAACGCAGGAATATCGAACCCACGACCTCCGAGTCAAGAGCCGCGCTTTATACCACTAGATCACGGAGGCGTTAAGGTAAAAAGGAAATATGGTGCGTGTATGTATAGGATACTTTTTTTAGTATATTACAGGCAAAAGTTGCGGACAACTAGTGTTTTATATTAGACTAGCTGTCCCGGCAAATGTTTCTTTGCCATATTATATAAAGTATATCGCCCGTATTATTTTATTGAATTAGTGGCTAAATAAGTATGTCTCCATGGCAACGTCCATAGCTATCCCGTGAACCGCGTCGCATAAACAATGGTCGCTCTTTATAGACTTTAATTTGCAATAAAATAAAATTGCGACTATAATTAAAGATCTAAGCTATCCTATCTCTCAAGTTGGAAAAAAGCACACATTTAAAAAAAAAAACAACATTAAAATCGGTTAAGTAGTTTAGGAATCCATCGCGGACAAACATCGTGACAGGAGATTTATATATATTAGATTTTAATTTTATACAGGTTTTTGTCGACTTTTCAGTTATTTCTTTAGTTATTATCAATGATATTATATAAAAAAAACTCAAAGCAGATATGTTACTCCCGCGCGTTGTGAAGCCATTAAATACGGGCCAATTGACCCGTCTTTTGTATAGTCTGTCTCTTTTATGTAAATGTAATTTCGTATCTTTTGTTTCACTTATCTGTCAAATTTGACGATTGAATTTGAAAATTGTTCGGAAGCAATTTAAGCCGGAAAATAGTATGAACGTAACAGATCTGTATTTAGTTGAATATCATTGGTTATTATTAAACGCACTCACCGCCGTCACAATAGACATAACACCAGTAGTTCGACTGCAAAGAAACGGACAGGTTTCAATATCTGTCAAATTCGTCGGGTTTCACTAGGATTATAAACGGAATGTGCCTCGCGCTGGCTGATATAATTTATTTTTAAATATTGAAAATAAAGATTTCAAAATTGGATTCTGACAATTTTAATCACATGTGCCAAAACACAAACAACAATACGACCAAAGAGGAACACGCCAGCGAATATGTCATAGTTTTAAATTCGTAGGTAACAAGTCAACAACCCTAGCGACGATTTTCGTCATAATACGTCAAATTTAAAAATTTCAACATCAGTTCTAAGTCGGCATACTCTATGATTCTATCTACTCTGCCGCCGTACTCAGATACATATAATTATGTTTAACCTTCATTTGAATGAAAAGTTTGACAGATAATGGCTTATGTCACAATTTTGAATTAATTACATTTATGTAATTAATGTTTCACTCTGAATGCGGCAGTTACCTAGTGTTTACAAGGAAAGTTACCATTTACACACAATTAATTTAATAATAAACGATAATATCAAGTGCAATCATACTACCATGGTATTCTAGAACCTAGTTTCTAGGTCCTACATCATGTGCCAAGTGGGCCAGCGTCATAAACTTAACAACCTAACATTAGCTTTTATTGCTTAACTTGAAGAAACGAATGTCCGTATTTGTTAGACTAATAATATAGCTATTTTATACTCGAACTACTTATCCTATTGTTTAAATTGGATGAAAGTACTGCCTTAAGGAGCTCAAGACTCATTTAAGAAGATATTATGACATGAGAAAATATAAATAAGTACTTACATAAATAATAATAATAATAATAATCATTTACTTCAAGTATCAAGACTCATAATATGTACGTACAGATCAAATTACAATAATAAAAATAAAGAGTAACAATAATAATTTATACGTCAAAAAATAAATTGGGTCATATTTGGTGGATTTAATAAAGTAAAACAAGAGTCATTAATTAAGAACATTGCAAAAAGTTCTCAAAAACACTGCAAACATTACATAAACACTACGATACATATCATATAGGTTGTATGTCAGATTTGCCTTTGATATCGGACGGATAACACAAAAACTATCCCGGATATGTTGTCTCTGGCCGTCTAAACTCTGATTAGCCACCTGTGTGTTCGAAAAGGAAAAATCTTTACAACACAAATAGATAGCAGGAATTCTTTTCCCAATTTATTTGAATCGTTTATAGGTGATCAAGAAGATTTAGAATCCATTCTATTCGGGATGGATAAGAGTTTGTTACAAAATATTAAAAGTGTTGTCCTCATTATAATGGCTAATTAAGGGGGCTATTATGGCACAGAAGTTTCCGTAGACAATGTGTGAGTGACAACCGCTGGCGCGCGGCCAGGGGCTCATTAGATACTTTTTCGGGGAAGTTTCTAAAATAACTTTCAGGTTTGTGATGATTACCTTATTATACTAGAGGCTGTCAGTCTTTATTATGTTATTAGGTATGTTGTTTTATAATGGTAGAGTATTTGGAAAATAAAGTTGCCATTTACATGTCAACTTCTACCATACACTTACTTTCCCCATAATTTCATTACGACGAAAACGCTATATCTAGCGGCGGTTAAGATACATTAAAGCTTGATAAAAACTATACTATATCCTGTTCCAGGACTGAAAGAGAATAGGCGAATTTTCATCGAAATCAGTGAGGCAGCTTAACTTATAGATGACAGACTCCTTTTCGCATTTATAATATTAATATTATTATTATTTATAAAGGACAACAAACGCTCGTACAAGCTTATTATACTGTTTGATAGTTTGTTTATACTTCTTGAAAGTTTTACAATAAAACATTGGCTGCTTCATTAACGATATCATTAAGAGCTTAGCTCTTTAATTGATGACAGCTAGGGCAAGCTTTATTGCTGTTTAATTTTTATACGACGACCCAAATGGTCGAGGATTATTAACGTTGTGGTTGATATCAGCTGGATTATCCCGGGATTAGTTGAGTATATTTTGTTGAGTATTAGTTGAGTAAGTATATTAAATAGCTTATGTACATGGCGATTTCGGTAGCTGTTGTTTATTTAAACTATGTTCCGAGAGATAATCCTTGAACTTTTATTATAAATTCGATATTTCATTTAGCGCAAGGGACTGCAGGCCCAACTAATATGCGCTACCACGAAGCGCCGCCAAGTAGACTCGTGATTTCATAAACTGTCAACAAGAATACGGAGATGGGCAGAAAAGCCTATGATGCTACATTTATATTGTAGCAATAGGGTTTTTTATGCCAATCGTCGTGTCAAACAGCTATCATATGTTAAATAATAAAATAAAAAGAAACCGACTTTGATGTTAAATAACTAGCGAAAGAAATGTGGACCAAGTTTATTTGGCTCATAAAACTCCTATTGTAGTTATTTAGTTGCTAGATTTTTTTTAATTAAAAACGTTATTTATTATTTTTGGAAATATTTTTTCTTCACCTCAGAGGCGTCGAAATAGTTATTGGCTTAATCCATTGGCCCAAATAAATTGGGTCATATTTGGAACACATAATATTGACACTATTATTATACTAAGGATAAGCTGTTAAGTTAATTAACGTTAATCAACGTGAATATTTAAGGCGTGGGCTGAGCCAAAAAAAAAAACAAAAAAAAATATTCTTTTGTTCTATTTATTAAGAGCTTTAATTATTCGTTTGATGTAATACTAAAAAAAATGCCAAGTCAATGTTCCAATTACTTTACTGAGCGATTATTGGGTATGCGATGTATAAACTGGTAACAGTATTATAGATTCGGCTTCAATATTTCGGCAACTATCTGTTTTTCAAAATTACACACATATCTATATAAAAATATGGATGTTATGTTGCTAAAATGTACTATCAGAGAAGTTGATTCCTAGGCAGATGGGGGACCTACGTAGTTTGGTCGCGTTACGTCAAACCCAGCCGACAGATCACAATTAATATTGAATTGACATGATCCGACCAAATGACGTTGGTCTGTCAACTGCTTAGGAGCCAATTTTGACGACCTCTGTGGCTCAGTGGTGAGCACGTCGGTAGCTCAAGCCGGGGGTCGCGGGTTCGAATCCCGCCGACGGAACATAAAGTTTTCAAAGTTCCTGGGTCATGGATGTGTATTAAATATGTGTATCATAAAATAAAAATCTTAAATATGTGTATAGAATAAAAGTATTAAATATATTTCCGTTGTCTGGTACCCGTAACACAAGTCCTTCAGGTACTTACCACGGGGCCAGACTGACGTGGTGTGAAGCGTCCATAGATATTATTATTATAAAAAAAAAAAAAATCCTCGATGGTACATTAAATATTAACGGTCTTACCACAAAAGATTTAAACATCTATTATACAGTTGTTTTGAGACCATTTTGTACTGAATTTTTCTATAAACAACTGTTCAACAGTTGTTTAAATCTTTTGTAGTAAGACCGAAAAATTCATATTTTTTGGTCCTTACCATTTACGCAAAAAACAAACATTTGTACCCACTTCTTCCACTTACGTCTTAAATTTTGATCTACCCCTAGAAAGATCTAGATCAGTGATCCCCAACCTTTTTTTCATGCGGGACACAAACATGTTTTGGTCTTGGTGTCGCGGGCCGCAACAAAAATTTATTACAATTAAGTATTAGGGTTAAAAAATAACATTCTTCAAAATTAACTATGTATTTAAAAGTGGAAAAAATTTAACGACTATCACGTAGACTTTACGTTATTTTGCCGGTGGGCGTGGATTTCAAAATTGTTTAACATTACGCGGGCCACAAGTAAAGCCGCGGGTTGGGGATAGCGGATCTAGATAGTTTAAGACCAAATACGTCACGGTTGCGTGCCGCTACATTGAGTTTTATCGCCGGTGTACGGGGGTTCGTTATCTTCACAGATACACCGCGCCGACCCAATTAGTCGCGCGAGGGACTTTTGACATCTCTTTCCTTGATGAGCTTCTTTGATTGCGCTTCGGTTTAAAGGTATTTATTTGAATGGCGTATCAGCCCTCAGAAATGCCACCCACTGTGTTATGTAATCTTTAATCAATAGATACCTAGTCAAAAGATGCTTCTAAATTAGTTTAGTAGAGCTGTATAAATACCACCATTATTTCGTAGGTTGAGAATTTTTTATGTATATTTTGCGTAGGTCGTTTTTAGACTAATTACTATTGAAATTATGAAATAAATTAACTCTTAAGCGAATTGTTGCCATCAATAATCTACAAACACCACTGGCATTTAATATGTGAACAAAATATTACTTTTATCAAAATACATATTACTTTTCGATAAATAATATATCTATGGACGCTTCACATTTCCATAAATATTAACTTAGTTTATTTTTCATGAATATATAAAATGAATCATAGTATATTGTTGTGATGCCGTTTCACGCTATAATATCTATGCACACAGTCATATCCTCATTGAGGTGTATTATATATCTTCATCAGTTTTTACGAGCTCTGTGCTTGGCTAATTTGATGACTTTGGCAGCCATTTCGAAGATCTTTGTCTAGCAGATGTTTCCACTAGATTAAGAAACGTTTCAGCAAAACTAGATAAAATATAAGTATAAATACAAGTTACACACTTAATAGACATTTTTTTTCAATGTATCTAATTTTAGAGTAAAAATATCGTTGCTAAATAAAGGAGTAGTTTTATTTTTAGAAGAAATGAATTCATTTTCTGTTGGCGCACGTGGCATACAGACACAGCTAATCAGATCAATGTTATATATTTTTAAATTTCTCGTCTCAGAATCGATTTTGTAGAAATAATATCATAATATATTTTTAAAATGTGAGTGAATATCCTGTTCTAAGAAATAATTTAAATAATAAATAAAGATAGGGCTATAAAGTTTATTTATAAAGGCAAATAAAATTAGATAGTTTTAATGATTTGTTTTCGTTCAAAGCTTAGAGATAACTTTCGTTGCAATGTGTATGAAAAAATGTAGTGTAGCAGGTAGCTGAATGAAGAATTTTCTGGACAACTTGGTGGACTAACTCGGTAGAGCTACGAGTTACCAGTAACGTAAAGTATCTGTGTAAAATGATTTCAGAGCCTCTTAGTGAACATAACTTTTAACATAAATATACCATTATAGCCTGGGGGACCTTAACAACGTGTATACGGCATAATGTTAGTAGCAGCATCTATAGCTACATCTACATTTCAGCCGCAAGTGTATTTCAGCACAGTCGAGTATAGATTATCCCACCAAAAACATAAATGTAAAAATGCTGAGCCAAGTTCCATACAAACATTATATTTCTTGTCTATGGACTTCGCCGTAAAAAGGATGGAGATCTAAATGAGTGCCAAGTTCCAAAGAAAATCGAAATAAGTACGTATAGGAACCAAATAACATTATGAACAAATAATAGAGTCCATTTCTTTGCTTTATTGAATATCTATAGTAATTGATTTTATTTAAATAATGTGAGATCTTAAACTAGATTAGATCTAACTTGGCCAGTTTTCATTACGTCAGTCATTTTTCATAAAGTTAAATTGAACATTTTAATTCTGATGAAAACTAGCCAAGTAAAATCTAATCTAGTTTAAGATCTCACATTATTTGAATAAAATCAATTGTTATAGATATTCAATAAAGCAAAGAAATAGACGATATTATTTGTTCATAATGTTATTTGGTTCCTATACGTACTTATTTCGATTTTCTTTGGAACTTGGCACTCATTTAGATCTCCATCCTTTTTACGGCGAAGTCCATAGACAAGAAATATAATGTTTGTATGGAACTTGGCTCAGCATTTTTACATTTATGTTTTTGGTGGGATATCACTACTTTTTGTAAAGAAAACTTTCCGAGCAAGGGTAGACACCTTCATCTTTCCAGTTCAAACATGCATAATATTCGACTATATTCAATGGCAATTCGCAACCTTAAGGTGTCGTTTCACCACTTCCCGACAAGTGTCGGCTATGCTATCCGCAACTTATCTGGAAGATACTTCATCTGTCAGATAAGTTGTGAAAAGCCTATCTGAAACTTATCAGTAAGTGGGGAAACAGCCCCTAAGCATTGTTGAGACTTGAGTATCAGACGAATAAAACAAAGAAAATCCAAGCGAATGGAAAATGCAGCTACCATCAGAAGGCATTGGAATAATACGGTATAGCACAAGTGTATTACAAACCATTAATTACTACTTATATAGTGTACAACTTACTATGCGGAAGTTAAGTGTAGCTATTATTATAGCTGTCTAACAGACAGACAGACAAACGGACGGACGGACAGACAAACGGACAGACATATTGAAATAATTCTACGTCTATTCTCGGGACTCAAACTATATCTCTATACCAAAGAACAATCGGTACAAGCAGTTTGGGCGTGAAGACGTAACATACAGACAGACACACTTCATAAAGTCACCTTCTATTCATTTCAAGTTTTTTCAATTCACAAATAAATGTTTACGGGGAGCTCCCATACAATAAACGTGATTTTTTGGCCTTTTTTTGCTCTACATCAATAATGGCAGCCGAAAGGCACTTAAAATGTTCACAAAATCCTTAATTATATTTCTTCTTTCATAACAAATAATAAAAGTAAAATAAAATAAATATTTAAGGTGTACAAAAAACAGAATTTTTGCTCTGTACGACTCGCACTTGACCATTTTTTTTTGTTTTCGGATTTTTCCCTACGGTAACACACAATTACCGAGCTGAATTCCAAATTTCAGCCTTCTAGGTCATCTGGAAGTGGGTTAGAATTTTGATCTATAGGTCAGTCAGTCAGTGATAAAATTTAGATTTTCGGACGTTAATATCTCAACAACCGTTTAAGCTGTGCTTATTTAATTTAAAGCATGTATTTACCTTGCTAGTCTCATTATATGAGCTAAATTTGAAACGTTTATGTGAAATAGTTTCTGAATTATGAGGGGGTCAAAAGTAGCTGCAATTGGTTCGTGTGCATGCTCGCCATTCTGTTATGCTGGAACTTGGCTTGACACTCTACCGCGTGTCTAGATCTATTTTAGTTTTAGACAGTGCAATTGAAATATGTTTAGGCTCACTAATGCAGAGTGTATCCGAATGACCGCGATCGCGGCGGATGCGTGGGCGTTTTTTTGCGCACGTCGGCCGGCGCGTTACGTCACAGGTGATGCGGTAACGTTGGCCAATCCGTGACGTAGCCGCACCTATAGCTTCACGATGACGTCACTTAATATACAACCAAGCAATAAACTGTCGGATTAATGCAGTAAATAATTATGGTGTATGTTTCTAATATCGGCTTTATCAAGGGCGCTGATAATATTGTTTTTGTCGGACAGACTTGTTTTTTCGACTATTATTCTTTGTTTTAATTGTAGCAAATAGCACTTACGTGTTCGAATTTATACGCTGTTCACAAATGTTTAATGTGTGCGTCTAAATCTAGCGCCGATACTTGGCATTTTTTGTCCGTGGCCACTCTTCGATTTATTGCCTGTGAATTTGGTGATTCAGAGGCGTTTGCAATAAAATTACTTTTAGATCATCGCAGCTACACGATGTGTAGGTTATATGTGTAATATTTTATGGTTTATAAGCGGTGCATCCGCGTGTAATTGCAATAATAAATTTACTTATCACGTTTCCTGTTTAAATAATATAATTTATTTACAATGTTTTAAGGTAGATCCCAATAACATACATTAATACCACTACTACTTTAAGTTCCCTCGATTACTAGTTTAATACTATCAGAGAAGTTGATTCCTAGGCAGATGACGGACCTAAGTAATTTGGTGGCGTTAAGTCAAATCCACCCGACCGATCACAGCTACAGAGACAGCTAACATTGAATAAGCCGACTACGTGTCGTAGGTCCGTCAACTGCCTAGGAAACAATTTCCTCGATGGTACAATTGGGGAACCTTCAATAATGTGGCTACTTTTACGTTTCCGATTCGGGTAAGTATAAATAATTTGCTTTGATCGAGAAAGGCATTATTAGTTTCATAATATTTCGCGGCGGCTTTATCTTTTCCCATTATCTATACTAATATTATAAAGCGGAAGAATTTGCTAATCGCGCTAATCTCAGGAACTACTGATCCGATTAAAAAAAATCTTTCAGTGTTAGATAGCCCATTTATAGAGGAAGGCTAAAGGCTATATTTTATCACGCTAAGACTAATAGAAGCGAAGAAATAGAGGAAAATGTGGAAAAAACGGAACGGAAATATATTTGAAAGGGCTTATTTGAACGCGCTAATCTCAAGAACTACTGGTTCGATTTGAAAAATTCTTTCAGTATTAGATAGTTCATTTATCGATGAAGGCTTTAAGCTATATTTTATTACGCTACGACTAATAAGAGCGAAGAAATAGTGGAATATATGGAAAAAAACGGGAGGAAATTATTTGAAAGGGCTTATTTGAACGCGCTAATCTCAAGAACCACTAGTCCAATTTAAAAAATTCTTTCAGTGTTAGATAGCCCATTTATTGAGGAAGGCTATAGGTTATGTTTTATTACGCTAAAACTAAAAAGAGCGAAGAAATAGAGGATAATGTTGAAAAATGGGCTAAATTATTTGAAAGGGCTTATTTGAACGCGCTAATCTCAGTGTTTAGACTACTAAGGTCCCTTTTGAGTCACTCAAAGGCTGTAAAGCTTTAATAACTGTATTTATTTACTACTAGATGTCATGTTAATAGACTAACTACATGACATAATGTACCTGTCAAATGTATCTTTTTAAACCCTAAATAGGTTACATACTTCGACTGAACATGCCGCCCACCAAGGACATCTAGTGATGTCCTTAACTAGAGAGCAGTACAATTTAATAACAATGATAAGATTTCAAGTCCTAGCTGCTGAATATTAATGTTTAGAAAATACAATAATTCTGATAAAGATAAACTGAAATTAACAAGCAAAATTTACCAAAAAATATATATAACATTATGTTGCAAGGCAGCATTGATCATTACAAAATACTGTTTCTTTCTTTCTGTTTGTGTCGTATAGCCTTTTTCTACATAATATTATGTTAGTAGCACTTTTATCATATGCTTCTTTTATTTTCAATCCTCTTTCTTTTCTTAGATATCTTTCTGGTTGCTTAAAACGTTTTCTGGCTATACTTAACATATCTGAGTGTGTAACCTTCTTTTTTGTCTTTATCTAGTTTCTTTACTTTGTACCTTCCTTCCACATCTCTTTTGTATATATTTTTATTTATATTCTGATACTTTATATTTCCTTCAGTCATCTTTCTTTTTACTTTACGGCTATCGATGGATTTTGGTTCCCAAAACCTTTTCTTCATCATTCTCTTATCATCATTAAATCTTCTGTGCATGCTCACTATTGGCCGTTGTTCCATGCTTCTTTTTACAAAATGTGTCATAACATCTTCTTCTTCTTGAGTGGACTGTATATATTTTTTTATTTTTAGAAGCCTCTTTTCCATTTCTCATACCATGAGGGAGGTGTATGAGGGTATTGTGTTTCTTGCCACATTCAAGGCATCGTATCTTTATCCTGCACACCTTCACCCTGTGATTGGGTATCAAGCAGTTATAACACAGGTGCTTGTTTTCAATAAATCTCACCTTCTCATCATAGTTGAGGCTACTAAATTTTCGACACTTATTAGTCACTTATATAGTGTTCACTATCGCAATATTTACACTTTACAATTCTCGGAGTGTCTCTATGATATACTCTTTTATCTTCTACTTTTCTCATCTCTTTTTCATCTTTTCTATTATTATTTACAGCTTGCTTAGTGTAGATATTTCTGTTCATCTGTGCACCTTCTAAAGATCTAAATCTATATTCCAAAAAGTCGATAAACATCTTAAAAGTAGGAATTTTATCTGCTATCTCTCTGTTTATCCTCTCTTCCCACTGTTTAAATGACTCTGCGTCCAGTTTATTTACACATTTGTACACGATTATAGCATCCCAGCTACTGGTATCCACTCCGATGCTGGTTAGTCCGCTCAAGTAATCGGTTGTGGTGTCAAGTAGATACTTTATAGCGACAGCTGACTCGTATTTACAATTTTCTATAGCCATCAGTTTTTGTAAATACGCATTGACTATGAATCTTCTATTGCTGTAACGTCTTTTTAATCTTTCCCATGCTTGCTGGTAATTGTTGTCAGTGACCGGCATGTGTCGCAGTAAAGTTGCCGCCTCCCCGACTACGTGCATCTTAAAATAATGGAGTTTTTGGACATCCTTTAGTGCTTCATCATTGTCTATTAAAGACTCAAACTGGTCTTGAAACAAATTCCAATCTGTATACGATCCGCTAAACGTTGGAATGTACCTGTCAAATGTATCTTTTTAAACCCTAAATAGGTTACATACTTCGACTGAACACTCAAGAACTACTGGTCCGATTTGAAAAATTCTTTCAGTGTTAGATAGTCCATTTATCGAGAAAGGCTATAGGCTATATTTTATTACGCAACGACTAATGGAAGCGAAGAAATAGAGGAAAATGTGGAAAAAACGGGGGAAATTATTTGAAAGGGCTTATCTCACGAACTAATGGAGCAATTTTTCTGTTATTTGGCACAGATAAGAAGTTAGACCACGTCAAGAATCATAGGCTATTTTTTGTGTACCAATTTGTCTGTGAAATATCTAATTTACGCGGGCGAAACCGCGCTGCAATGTGATCTACTATGCTAACGCGGACGAAGTCGCGGGTAACAGCTAGTTAGAACATAAAAGTCCAAAAAGCTTTAGAATGAACGCCATTCGTCGTATAAATAAAAATGTTTGTAAAGTCTTTTCAAATCAAACATCTCTATCGTGTTATATTAAGACGTAGTCGTTGGCTTGTCGGAACTAAATATAGAATAGTATTCTATTAAAAGAAATAAAAGTTCAGGATATTCTATTAATACAAATAGAAAATTATTTATTTGTATGACTTAAAAATAAACTTAATCTTAAAAACACAATGTAGGAAAACTATGAACAAATAGGCGGTCTTACTGCTAAGAACAGCTTCTGCCGGACAACCTTTAACTTTAAAATACAATAAAAATATAATATAGTTAATATTATGACTAAATATATATACATATTATAAAAACAAAGTCGCTTTTTTCCCTCATGTCCCTTTGTTCCCTTTAATCTTTAAAACTACGCAACGGATTTTGATGATTCTTTCAGTGTTAGATAGCCCATTTATTGAGAAAGGCTATAGGCTATATTTTATCACGCTAAGACTAATAGAAGAATGTGGAAAAAAACGAGGGAAATTATTTGAAAGCGCTTATATCGCGATCTACTGGAGCAATTTTTATGTTATTTGGCACAGATAAGAAGTAGACCACGTGAAGGATCTTATGCTATCGATTTTAATCATTTTTTCAGTGGCTATATATTTTATACCCGTGCGACGCCGGGGCGGGTCGCTAGTAGTACATAAATATCGTGAACAAATCGCAATAATTGTGTGTACGAAATCCTCCATTAATCCCGGATTATATTCGGATTACTTTCGCGTTAAATTTTATTGATTCATCGATTTGCCGTAGAACGTGGAATAACAGTTCATAAATAGTGGAGCTGGTGTAGTAGTAATTATGACGTGCAACAATAAATGTAGCTAATTTGAGTTAGTGTTTGTGTTGTGGCTGCCGCGATAAATCTGTTGTAACGACTCGCATCCGCCAGCGCGGTTCTTTCCGAGATATACGACAAACTTGTGTTATACCGAACATATTGTATGGCGATACAACACTTTGTGAAATATTTTAAAGTTCTTTTCAGATCTCAAGCATAATAAATGAATGCTCGTATGGTGAAAGTAAACATATTGAGGAAACCCGCACTTGGTTCGTACCAGACGTATTTTCTCTGAGATCGACTTTGTTACGACAGTGCCATACTATTTTATGTGCTCGCATAATGTAGCCTATACGGATTAAAACTGCACAAAAACTTGTTCGTGGTAGAAAAATATTTAAAAAGTGGTTACTCCGCTCAAAGATGTTTAAATCATTTACAACAGATCCAAAGGCATTAAAATGTAGAGTTGTTTTTTGTCAAGAAATTGGCTCGTAGTTGTCGCTGAAACTTAAAACATGATAGGCGTAAAATATTATGTTGTTTGAGTTTCTATATTTAGTTCTTGTATATTTTATTTGTATATCATAGTGTATAAATCAGGATTAGAGATCAGACGTTGTATATTTTATGAGTATACATCTAAGTTTAATGTCATATATTCTCATATATACAATTATATGAATTCGTATATTATAAACAAGCTTTATTTCTACACCGACCTTCCGAGAACCTTACGATCACTGCCAAGGTTCAATTTTTGACGATTTCTTCGCCATTACAGACAATTTATTATTATTTTTCTGTCGGTCCCTTCGTAGTTCGTATAAAAATAGTCTTTTATATCCGGTATTTCTCGCGTCTCAATGTAGTCGAGAACTTTACATCGATCTCGTGTTTGGAATTCTATTGACAAGCGACAACGCCTGTGCCTGAACTTTAACATTTCCGTTGTGCTCAATAGCTTGAAATGTTACAGGGGTAAATAATGTATTTAAGGACCTATTTAAAGCTTTTATAATAAAGTAACGGACTCGCTAGGTTAAAATTAAAATATAAAGAATAAAAAAAATCTGTTTCGCTTCATCCGAAACCGATTTCACTCTCGAGACTAACGTTTAGCAACACATTCAAATTGTTGTCATTTGTTTCTTTTAGTTAATTTGTATATTATTGTTACGTGCTAGGGTTCTTTCGATGTCCCTACTACTTAGAGCCAGTATAACGATAGTCGAGTCTTTAAATGTTATTAGTAACCCTCGAGTCGGTTGCCGGCTTCGTTAAATAAAGTAGCGTTAACACTTTTCGGCGGAGAAAATAAGTGATAAATAATGTTTACCAAACAAACACACGTTCGGCGTATTTGTTTTCGCGGAATTTCGGCGCGGGGGTACGGACTCATCAGTCACGGCACTGTTTCTATCGCATCAGTTTAATATTTACTCTGTGGTTTCTACCACGTGCAGACGCCAAAAAGTCTGGATAACGGCCTGATCTGTCGCAGCTATTATGTTTTCTGACTCTAAAAAACTGACACAGATTTCATGAATTTCATTGGTCAAAACTTAATTCCCGAATCCACATGTATTCTTCTTTCTCAAATAGATATTAGTCCGGTCAAATTAGACCAAAAAATAGGGGTGAGGTTACATTAATTCCGACAAGGCTGAATATTGGTAGGATTGTTCAATACACTATAATAAAGGAAATGTGAAAAGTCCTCATCGATCCGGCACGTGCATAAAAATTTACTCGGGGTCAAAGGTTACAAAAACGGGTTTTTAGCGATTTTCAGCCAAACGGTAAGTTTTATCATAAAATCAGTACAGACAAAATTTATAGATTAGATAATTATCTATAAAAATGTCTTTATACTTTTTTTCCTATGAGCCACCATTTTTTAGATGTAACGATTCAAAAAGTTGAACGAGTTTGAGATATAAGTGTACTTAGCGCGTTTTTTTTCAAGTTACACCTTTTAAGTGCACATCAACGACAAAACTGACTAGAGGGGGGGGGGTTTGGGAGGCACAGCCCCCCCAAGAAACGACCGTTGCCGAAGCTCGTCGCATATTAAGCAATCGACACTCGAAATCGGTAAAGATAAGATAGATAAAAGCTCGTAGCATGGCAAGGAGTAGAGATAGATACAAAGTGTAAAGGGCAAATTTGTAGGAAATTTTATGAGCTTTCATTATGTACGTACTTTTTTTCTCTACGACGCGCCGTTTTAGCGATATGAGCAAAAAACTATAAATTTGGAAAATTGGGCCCCTCCCCCTCACCCTAGGTGATATCGTTAAAATTTATAGCCTATGTGTTGACCCGACCTCTAAGTAATATTCGTGCAAAATTTGAAGTGAATCCATCCAGTACTATCTGAGTTTATCCCGGACATACATACAGACAAACAGATAAACAGACAAAAATTCTAAAAACTATATTTTTGGCTTCCGTATCGATTGTAGATCACGTCCCAAGTATTATTTTTCAAAAATATTCAATGTACAGAATTGACTTTCCTACGATTTTATTATATGTATAGATTATCTGATCTACAAATTTTGTTAGAGCTGATTTTATGACAAAACTTTCCGTTTTGCTGAAAATCGCAAAAACCCGTTTTTGTGACCTTTGACCCCGAGTAATTTTTTTTGCACGTGCCGGATCGATGAGGACTTTTCAAATTTCCTTTATTATAGTGCATCGAACAATCCTTCCAATATTCAGCCTTGTCGGAATTAATGTAACCTTGGATGTCTAAATTGATCGGAGCATATATAAGGATCAATTATTATTTAAATGATAATATTATGTACGAAATTTCGAAATGTTTCTTTTGATTCAACGATGAATTCCATAGATAGATAGTTAATAGAACAACTTTGAAGATATTTAATACCCTGGATGCCAAAGTACAGGACAGTTCAGTGGTTGCCCACTTTGCAGTGGCAATAATATGTCTTGGTTTGGGGGCAAATAGCGTTTGAAGCGTCTGCTAGCTCTTGTTATAGTTGTTGACCAGGACACGTTTACGGACTTAGCGCTAACTCCTTGTTTTAGAAAAAAAAAAACTACGTAGGAGTTGACCGCTTTGTCATTTTGTTTATAAGCGCATCCGAGCGCCTTTTTCCGCAAAACACAATCACAATGAGTAGTAACTGGTGGCTGGTTAAGTTCGGTCGACCGCGTCTGGAATGAACAACGTGAGCGTGAATATTCATCGAAACCGCTGGTGGGAATGTTGGAATACTTAAACTTTATTGAACTTGATGGAAGAGTTAACCCTTTACACTATAAACTTTTTAGGTTATAAAATCATTTATACAGCAAGGATTAATTATTTGTTGACATGACAATGAACTCTATCTCTATCTAAATATCTCTAAGATAAAAATAACAACAAGGATTAATAATTATTATTTGTTGATATGTCAATCTGTATAGGCATGTGATAAAAAAATTACCACTAATTTGGAAATAGCCATCTGTAATTGGTTTAAAGAGAAATCTAATATATCTGAGTATATTGTGTAGCTATTAAGTGAGTGAGCGACTGAGGCGTTGTTAAGGGGCGAATAATTTCGTTGTTAACTCCTGTTATGGCAGCCAAAGCGTCCCCTCTAGGGCGAACGTAAATGCGTTAGACTGTGTAATTTACTGACTGACTGCTGTGTAATTTTCATAAAATTTTAACGAATAAACCGCGCCTTCCCACAATGGTTAGATAGTAGATACCTGCTTTGTCGTAATATTAGGCGGAAACTTCGAAACACTTTTTAAGTAATTCGAATTTAGAGTGTTTTTTTTTCTTTACTGCCTTTTGAATTCTGATAAATATTGCACAGACTTATTGTGTCAAAGACTTTTGCTTTTTAGCCCTAATGGAACTTAGTATTAATTATTCCTTTGTTACAAAAGCGTCATTCGTGTAACAGTGACTGTAAAGTATTTAAATTACAAAAATGGCGCTCGAAACCTAAATCAAGAATTAAGAGGGTTACTATTGTGGTCGTTGCCGCCCTTCCCCGGAAAATACATTAAGTAAATTATTGTAGATAAGAGATAATTAGGTACATTTGTTTTTGTTTATGGAGCATTTACGGTAATGCTCGAAACTTTCCCATTTAGTGTTGGGCACAGATGCATAGAGCTACCATCTTAAAAATACTTTACGGAACCTTTAAAAGTCTGCGGGTCCGTTACGTAAGTTTGTTATTACGTCATATTATAATAAAAAAGTTTCTACAGTTTAAAATACACCAACCATTATTTTTAACAAAAAATTAAAACCGACTTCCAAGGTAAAAACAATAATAACATTAATATGAACTAAAAAGTATTAAATAATTTTTACTATCTAATAGTGCCTTTTTCCGAATTCGGCTAAACCTCAACTATTTCGTACTCAATCTTCATTATTTTGAAGTCGGTACCAGATAGCTGAATCTTCAGTCCTCTGACAGAATATTTAAAATTTTTGGAACTGGCACCGACTTCAAAATTATGAAGATTGAGTACAGAAATAGTTGAGGTTTAGCCGAATTCGGAAAAAGGCACTATTAGATAGTAAAAATTATTTAATACTTTTTAATTCATATTAATGTTATTATTGTTTTTACCTTGGAAGTCGGTTTTAATTTTTTGTTAAAAATAATAATAATTTCACTCTTTTTAGTTACACTAGTAGGTAAATCTTCGCGTATATTTTACGTATCTTATTACAATTTGTTAAGAGTCACAACTCACACTCACAAAATAATATAATATTTATTATCAGTGAAGTGAACATATTGTGCTAAGTAATTTAACAATTTTAATACTTCAAGCCCGAAGCGGTCACCGGCGATTGCGATAACAATAGAAAGGCTATTGTGTCTCGTTTTTCCACGATCGAAGGATCTATCAGATAAAAAATTGTACAAACTTGCATAGGATGTAGCGTAGCATAATATTTAATATTATCATAATTATTGACAGCTGTTCTTGTAATCAAGAATTCAAATCGATAGGTACTTAGTGCACCATCTATCGATTAATAAGTATAACTTATTAAAAAGACACTTAATGACTTTGTTTTGTTTAAACGCTCTTTTTAAAATAACTTTATTTTAATTCTATTTGTCTATTTAAATTTTATAAAGTAGTAAAGTATTCGATCTGTATATAAAGTAGTTAGTAAAGTATTCGATATTCTGTCTTCTGCCGCCACGCGCCGCGTGGCGGCGCGGGGCGGCGACGCCGACCGCCGTGTATTAAAAACAAACAGGTGTTGTTATACAGTACATAATTATTATTATTAGTATATCCATACCTATGCCTTGTACTATTATCTATTCTGTGCCATGAGACATTGGTGGCCTTAACACGACGTGGTAATGATGATGATGACGATGATGATGATGATGATTATGATGATGAATATGAATTGCATAGTAGTTTATGCTTTCTGTTCTTAAAACAACGCTGAATCTCCCAAACGTGTATCTATAAGGAATCAGGAGTTCTCTCAGCATCATCGAAACCATGGTATACCTTGACCCAATATTTGACTTTTTGGTAGCGTATTCTTAGTACACTTCACATAAAACCAAAATCACCATATGTTTCGATATAAATTTCGAGGAGTTCCCTCGATTACTCATGGATCCCATCATCAGGTCACCACTTTTGTGAAAATGGGACCAAATTGGAGTGAAACCTAATACAACAAAACAAAAATTTCGAAAATCGGTTCACAAACGGCGGAGTAATCGTTGAACATACAAAAATAAAAAAAATAATAAAAAAAAATATCCACAGCCGAACATATAACCTCCTCGTTTTTTGGAAGTCGGTTAAAAAGGTTATAGAATGATAAAATTAAACCAAATTTTTAAGGAATGCCAAAAATATCGCCACAATATTTACCCTAAAGCCGGTCTCTTATAAGTAAGCATTTATATTTTCGGAGGAGTTTCCCCGAATAGATATTCAGGCTCGAGTAAATTGTCTTTCATCGGGCTCTTTTTGTTATCAAATAGCCAGAGTATCAATGACATTTACATATTTATGTAAACGGTCGTATAATACTTCTTATAGACTTATTTCTCTTTTCCTCTTTTACAAATTATTTTGACAAAGCCCTGTGAATAAAATTCATTTATAAATACAGTATTTTTGTATCGGAGATTTTATGAATATTTTCCCCGATGATGCATTCTTAGTCCTTGCAGGTCCGTTATTCGCAGAACGTACAGGTGGTCTAGATATAGGCCGGTGCCAGATGGGACGTGGTTGCTGACATCTGACACTGGCAGAAATAGCCTGGCATATAATGTTGTTTGTGTTCCGTTGAGCATATGTTCCATCGCCGCAAATAGACATGTCAATGTCTCGGGCCGAATAGAACATAGTTTCATAATCGATCGACAGCGTAACGTTCTATGTTACGGCAATCCAGGGGCATAGCTACAGCTATATGCCGTATCAATTGTACGGGGCCCCCGGACCCCCGTGGATTTTGGGTCCCTTTGAAACATCTTTACCATTCTTATAGGGGCTCCCAAACACATTTTTATACGAGGGCCCGCGGGGGTACGCTGCGCTTCTGCGGAAATCGTCAACCTTTTACTGATTCACTGTTTTCTGAGAATAAAGTGGTACCTTTGCTGAACCTGCCTCGAATATCAATTACCTAATGGATATCCTGGATTCGTTAAATAGCTGAAACCCCTGAGCCCGGTGAATGAGTATGCCATGAAACGTGGAAACGGACATCGTCCATCAACGTCTTAACGTGACTATGAACATATCAATAGTCTAACTTAGCCTCCGATTGATGTGAATTTGTTACAGTTTATCATATCTTTAAATTGATGCCAATATAGTAGCATTAAGTAGTCAGTATAGAAACTAAATAGATATGTAGGTTTAACACGTTTTCTATTTAATTCATCATCATTCGAAAAATATTCTGCAGTTTAATATTTTAATAATGATATAAAAACGTCTTTTAGCCCATTAAACAAATTCCATATTTAAAATACTCCACGGTTCGCCAGAGAACATTCGCGAAGTTGACTGTTAGAGTTGTTTTTCCCTTGGTTTTTTTATAGATCCTAAATCCTAATTTCCAGTGTATTAAGGTAAAAAATAATCACCTAGCCCTGAATTAAGATGATAAAATACTTGACCTAGGGCAACTACAACTACGTCGCGACGTAGTTAGAATGTTTGTATGTGTGTGCTGTTCGTTGAAGAGTCAAGTCAATAAAACATTATAAAGTGTAATGACAAAATATAACAAGGTAAAACCGTAGACAGAGTATTGGTACAAGATATAAAGTGAAATTTCGCTAATTTATAACTCGAATACGTTGTTTCATTTTAAGAGCATTACTATAATACTAATTACTGACTGAGCAGAATACTGACTACTTTGCTTAGAGTTTAGACTATAAGAAAATATTTAAAGGGGTACATAATATTATTTACTACGCAGTTATCTCTTTAACAGTGTTGTTTAGTTTTCGGTGCCTCTCGAAGTACCTAACAGTATGCAGAATCGAACGTGACAAAAATAGTGTTCAGAAATCAGAGGTGATTCATCTGTCGCTGTATTGGTAACGCAATAAAAATATGCTTTTTTTTATACGACAAATGTTTTGTTTCGTGCGCGAGAGGACGTAAAATAATTTTATGTCTTGTGTTTGTTGATCAGTGCTTATATTTTATGTTCGCCGAGTTGGTAATATCAATCATTCGTACTGGTGTATGTACACAAATAAATGAATATTGACTTTTATGTTCGTTCTTGTGTATCACCCCAAACCAAACTGGAAACAGAGCCATTAGTCTAATCGCATTCTCCGACAGAAAGAAAAAGTTGAGGTATAAAAGATAAATATACCAAACTAGAAAAAAATCATTACCTAACGTACGTAGCCTTTTAATAAAATTATTTCTTTGGCTTTCTATGACACGAGGGGGTCGCCAGTATGTTTCAATCTGTAAAGGGGTCGCGAAATCAAAAAGATTGAAAAACACTGCTCTATTCCATAGCAGTATATACAAAAATCCCTTTATTCTTACATTATTAAACAGTCACATTAAGTGCATCTATCAAGTTTCAAGCTCTAAAAGTTTTTGATCTAATAGTTTCGCCTTGCCGCCTCTTAAACATGAAGATTATTATAATTAGACTAGCTGTTGCCCGCGACTTCTTCCGCGTGGACTTCAGTTTATAGCGCGCGGTGTCAACAAAATTGGTGTCAAATTTAAAAGCTTTTTAAAACCCTGGTATCCCTCAAATCAAAATACCCAAAACAGCTGTGCAGTGTGCACATAATATATATTTTTTAATTAAACTTTTTTATACCAAATTTTAAAGCTTATTTAGCCCCCCATTACACATCTTTAGCTTTACCAGAGACCAGTACTCTATGGCTTTACCCATAAACTATTTAATATTATAAAATTGCCACCTTGGTAAATATAATAATTATTAATATCTATAATTTTTATATCGCTTGACAAACTCTAGTCTCGATCTAAAAGACTATAAAAAGCACCAATAAAACGGTCATAATGGGACGATGCATGGTACTTATAATGGTTTTAAATGGTAGTGATGATGATAATGATGATTGTAATTTGCATAGTAATAGCAGTAGTAGTTGCTTTCAGTTCTTAAAACAACGTCGAAACTCCCAAACTTGTATCTATAAAGAGATAGGAGTTCTCTCAGCATCTTCCGAACCATGGTATGTATTTGCACCAAGATGGTGCAAAATCTTACTTGTTGGTAGCATATGCTTAGAAAACTGCTAACGAAACCGAAGTCACCACATGTTTCCATATAAATTTTGCGTAGTTCTCTCGATTTCTTAGGGATCCCTTCATCAGGTCACCACTTTTAGGAATGTGGTAGCAAATAGAGATGATAACCTGTACACCAAAAGAAAAATTTTGAAAATCGGTTCACAAACGGCGGAGTAATCGTTGAACGAACATAACACCTCCTCCATTTTGAAAGTCGGTTAAAATTATTATAGCCTTTGTGTTATTCTGATATATAAGCTATATTATTGTAAAGTTTCATTAAAATCTGTTCAGTAGTTTTTGCGTGAAAGAGTAACAAACATCCATACATCCAAACTTTCGCCTTTATAATATTAGTAGGATAGATGAGTGCCTAGTTCATGACTCATAATATTATCTACGTTTCTAATATACATAGTTATTGAAGACTTATGTTAGCACGTACACTATACAAGTATGTCGTTTGGCAACACTCGACTATGACTGTTCAGCGTACTATTGAAGTGACTAGTATGACTAACGGAAACGGATGGACATAACGAAAATCGCCGTATTTTCTCCACTACGGCACAAGGTACGTTGCGGTAAAACTTTGAAAATGCGCCAAAATGATTTTTAGCGCCAGCGAAATGTCGCGTGGTGTCGCTATTATTGTGACACTGATTCATAGGATTTGTCAATTTGATAAGGCGTGGCGGAGTCGCGCGTGACGCGTCGCCACAATTAGCGCCAACGCTCTTGGCAGTCCTCCCGCTTTCTCGCCAATTTCGCTCGTCCCATTTTCCACTAAGACTGTAACTTGTTCGCGGCAACAAAAACACATATTTCAAATGTTTTCATTAACTTTCGTAACAAATCTTAGTTCTTATATTCACAGATACCTACTAACTTATGTACTATACATATTGTATGGTAAATAACACGTCACTATGCTACTCTTAAATAACATATTTTAATTTAATCGACGTTTTATAACCGTGTTTTTAGCCTTTTAATATTGTTACCTCTGCGACCCTTATAAAATATTGTCAAAGTTTATTTTACGATTATAGGGTCTCGGTTACATTATCTAGTAGTAAAACTGAGATCTACCATTCGTGTCATAAAAAATACTAAATGTAAAAAGCAGTCCAAGTATATACTTGTCACGCTTTTAAGTCCCATATAAATAGCATTTTCTCCAAATGATTTAAGCTTTTTCAGCTTCACAGAATGCACGATAAAACACTGTTGCAAAAATTAAAATTCCTGTAAGTAGCGGAACGCAAATCAATCTGTGCTCAAGTAAAATATCTATTAAATAACATTCTACTGCCGCAATCCAGACATTCGCTACATTGTTGTAATAATGATATTACATGCTACATAACAATAATAGAAAATTCACGGTATTTGAGAAAATTCTCGATTACTATATTATTTTGTGCCAGTTATGGGCTCAAGAAAACTTGGCACATGTCCATAATATGCTAGGACATTGCTATAGCTGATGCAATGCCGAATAAATCAGATATAGATAAATTAAAAAAATGAAATTTTCCAGCTGTGAGCATGAGGTGACTAAAACATTATCGATCATGTCAGTCTAAAATAATCGGCCAAGTGCGAGTTGGACTCGCGCACTAAGGGTTATCCGCACCGTTATAGAGAAAAAATAGGTCAAAAGTTGTGTTTTTGTATGGCAGCCCCCTTAAATTTTTATTTTATTTTAATTTTATATATAATTATTAAAGTACACATATAATTAGAGATTATGTGAAAATTTCAACTGCCTGCCTGTTGTCATTATTGATATCGAGCAAAAAAGGCCAAAAAAATTGCGTTTGTTGTATGGGAGCTCCCCTTAAGTATTAATTTTATTTTGTTTTTAGTATTATAATAATAATAATAATAATAATATTTATTTGCAAAAACATGGTAATGACAATAAGATGGTACAATGTGAGATAGCGCTCATGTTTTGTCGGATACATCTCGACGTGCAAATATTTTGAAAATAAAAGTTAAATTTAATTTTTTACACAAGTACTTACAGTATTTAAGAGCTACAATTATTTACTACAATTCAATACCATAATAAGTCTTAATACTATGATTAGTAACATCAATTCATCATTAATAACAACAACAATTAGCCCTTATTTATAAAATAAACAATAAAAATTTCAGTCAAGTAATACTAATATGAATTCGTCAAATAATTTATATCGATATTATGATTATTATTTAATTATTAAATTCATGCATTTAAATGTCAATAATAATAGTAATAATTATAGTATTTAATAATAGTAGATGTCAATAAGTCTATTTATTTATTTATATCATTTTTAGTCATAATGATTCATAATTTAACATTCATAATATTATTGTAAGAAGTAAATAATAATTATAATTTATTGTCATTTAAATAGTCATTCACGTCATAATACATTTTAGATTGTAGCAATTTAAGAAGTTCAGTTTTTAATTTTCTCAAGGATAGGTCCATTAATATTTTTGGAAGTTTATTATATATTTTAACAGCAAAGCAATAAGCAGGGTGTTTTACTTTTATAGACAGATTCTGTGGGTACTTCAAAAGATAAGGTTTGGGCCGTTTCGTGGTCTGAAAGCGCAAGATAATGGGTGTTACAGGATATATTATTTTCTTGTGAGAGGTTACTGCTAATGAGGTCGATACATGACTCTTTACGAGTTGGATGTGAAACATGATTTTTAAAATTGTAATTGGCTAATAGTGCAAGTAAGTCTTTAGATTGAGGTGTATTTTTTAGCATATCTATATTCCAATCGCCAGTAAGTATAGTATATTTTGATTTAAGCATAGTCATATTATTTAAAAGGTTATTTAATTTATTAAGAAAGATGTTCGCATTTGAGTTTGGGGTACGGTATATACAGACTATATTTATATTTAGACTAGGTATACAGGTGGCACAGTATTCAAATTCATTCTGTAGAGGTGGGATTTTTAAATTAAGCTTACACTGTTCAAGATCTTTATGTAATAAGATACAGGAGCCACCTCGTTTCTGATGAGTGCGTGAGTAATGCGAAACAAGTTTGTAATTCTGTAAGTTCAGATTTGATTCACATCCGGATTTTATAAAGGTTTCAGTTAAGCAGATTACCTGAATTTCTCCTATTTCGTTACGTAAGTCCTGTAAGGAAGCTTCCAGAATATGTGTTTTATTTAAGATACCAGCAATGTTTTGATGTAGAATCCTTATACGTTGATGATTAATGCTTGCGAAAAAGCTGGTTGTTTTGGCTAGACTTTTTTGTAAAGTAATATGGTAAAGTACCTTTTTTGGGACTTTTATTGTGAGGACTATTATAGCTGTTGTTCGAAGTATGCTCATAATTATTGTTGTCTTTAGTTTTGGTTAATTTGGGAAAAAACGACAAGATGGTTTTTTGTTTGAGACATGTAAGGTTACTTCTTTTAGTATCAGTGACTAACATCTGAGCATTATTGTTATGAGAGTTATTAGTTTTATATTTTATGTTTTTGATAAATACATTGTAATAGGCTAGGCTGTCAATTGGTCTGATAATACTTTTCGGAGTTTAGATCTGACAGTTACGTTTTCCATCTTGGTCATGTAATAATTTGTTATTTTAAGTTTAACCGAGTGTTAAATAATTCTTCATATATAAATAAAATTAATTAATGTTCATTTGGTGTTAAAGCGCCATCTAGGTTTGTACTGCTGAGTGCTGGAGCGTGTTGTTTTTATTTCTTTTATTTTTATTTCTTTTATTTTTATTTTTGTATTTCTTGTTATAGCGGCAACAGATATACACAATCTGTGAAAATTTCAGAAGTCTAGCTATAGCGGCACTCGGGAACTCCCGCGGTAAAGCTTTCGCATAACATTTTTTATCAACTTATGCAATTATAATTCGCATACGCCTAGTCGCACGCACACAAACATCGTGCCGAAGTCTGCCGAATTGAAACGACTTACAACGATGCAAGGCAACGCCGCACCATCGGAGTCGGGGTGTTAGGTTTATTTTCGTTACGGAATTTCTTGAATCGGTCGCCACGCTCAAAACCCGCGATAAATTATAGATAAAAATCGGTACAAAAAATTTAGATAAAATCGGACAAAAACACACACACACACCACACAGACAAATAGACAGGTCAATTTTATAACGCCCATCTGTTTTGGTTTCATAAATTGTTGAGAGTTGGGACTTGTATTTCTAGAAAACTGTACAAATAGCCTAGATAATGTACGTAGCATCAAACATAGTCCTAATTACACTATCCACTAGCACATGAAGGCTGCGCTTTTTAAAAAACAATAGAATAAATTTAGTAGGTCATTAACCGGGGCAGCGAGCGCCTAATGATTGCAATTATGGCCCTGTTTATCTGAGTTTAACGACGCAATCGACATTAAATAAATTATGTGAATATTTATTTGTCCATAAGCCCGACGAGACAATAAACCCCAGACATGCACATCGACATACATGGAAAAGTTGGTAAAAATATTGATGCAGTTATAAAAGCAGTAACATGAACATGTAGACAAATAGACACACGATGGAGCGAAACAAAAGAATAAGTTGCTATGAACCCCTCAAAATGATTCGGTATATTTTGATAATGGTTGCGGCTAGCAGAATTGGACTTTAATAAATAAAAATAGGTCAATATCGGCTATGTTTTTAAAGTATGAAAATCCTCGTGAGCCTCACGAAATGCCTTCATAAAAGTAAACTGTTGGCAATAAAATTTTCTTAGACATTTTGTTATTCTTTACGCGGGTCGAAGAGGGTGTTACGACACTGGCAGCGGATTAGCCATTACCATAATATTATTTACAGCCGCCTCGCTGTGAAACTTCGGTTTTGTGCCCTGTCATTCGCTTGGAGAGGGAAACTGAGCCCTAGCCAACACGTTTTCTTTATAGATTTTTTTTTGAATCGATAATCAAAAATGTATGGAATTGACATACTCGTTCGATAATATGAAGTCGACATTCGACTGGGCCCGTACCACGAAAAGGTTTTGAGACAAACAATCGTACAAGAATGTTGCGTCCTACTCTAAGAAATGTGAAATGACGTTGTTAGAGCAGGACGCGGCATTCTCGTCCGATTATTTGAGTCTCAAAACGGTTTCGTAGTAGGCATATATTATGTCAGTTCTGTATATTTTTATCGGCGATTCTATAAAGAAGCGATAAAGCAAACGTGTCGGCTAAGCCATCTGGTATACTTTCTACTCCTCCATTCTTCTGATTAATTTCATTGCGGGTCTCAAGATTGTTTAGCATGTTCCTCGGGCATCCCTATTAATACCATATCAAACGATTTTACTTGGTTATCTCTGTTGATCTTATGGCTTACTGAAATAGCAGTTACAGAAATTTATTTTGGGCCAATACGCTTAAAAAATTAGCGACCCACCCCTAAATATTAAAGTTTTATACTTAAAACGTTAACGTAATCGTAGTTTACGTTCTACATGCTTACAGCTTATTAATTAAGGCGTAAAAGCTCGTTAGTAAACTTCGTATAAATAGCATAGCAAGCATACCGCATTTATGTTGAGTTGTTCTATGCACATTTTCTTGTTTTTTTTAATGAAAACCTATAATAAATTTTATGCATTAAAAAGGCTCTGAAATTATTTGACTGATATTGTTAAACTTTTTTTTCGAGTGGGTTTGGGCAAAATCTAGTGTAGCCGAACAAAGTATTAATATTATAAAATACAAAGACGTATCAGTATTATAATACAATTACTAAATTGCTTTATGTTCTGACTTCAAGTTACTTAAAAGGCACAATAAAATAAAATATGTTTTATTTCTGAATAAATCTGAATCAAATATTTTCAGAACGTCGTTACTACTGTGCCTACCACCGTTTCGGAAAGTAACCCGGCGATAAAAACCGGCGTAAGAAACTCGCACGGGGCCACTTTTAACAAAAAACGTGGGAAAAAGTTAATCTTTTGATCAATATAATTCATAATTTACGCAATGATTCCACTATTAACATACTATAATAATATTATGGAGGACATAAAGTGAGTCAGCATATTGTATGAGGTGGCGTTACAGGCGGTATTGATATTGGGTATTCAGGCATACGGGATTCAATTGCTATGTAGGTTACAGGCAGAAAGGTCAGCCGAGGAAATGACGCGATGACAGGAATCACCACGTTGAATGACAATGTGACAGTTTTGGGGAATGTGGGTATTTGTAACATACGTAAATTATTATACCATCGAGGTAATTGATACCTAGGCAGTTGGCAGACCAACGCCATTTGGTCGGATTATGTCAATTTAATGTTAATTGTGATCTATCGGCTGGGTTTGACACAATGCGACCAAACAACGTAGGTCCCCCATCTGCATCTAAGGAATCAATTTCCTCGATGGGACAAAGCTGTTCCTAGCGTTTTGATTAAAAAAAATTAATGTTGAACCGTTATAAATCATAATAATGTGTATTACATTACGTGAGGCACTCGGAGACTCTCCCGGTAAAGCTAACTAATTATTAATATATTTCGCATGCGTCTATCGTCACAAACACCGTGCCGAGGTCTACCGAACCAAAGAATCAAACACGTATTTTTTACAAGCATCATACTGTACTCGGCGAAACATGGCAAACAGGGAGTCAATGACCGCTACCGCCATGTTTCGCAGAGTACAGCACAGTGAAAATTATACAGATGACAGTTACATAATTTTTATGCGTGTGGTAAACTTGATTCACTTTATTTTCTTCATTTAAGCAAGTGAAAAAGTCTCCGTGTAAGTTGCATGTGGGGCGGGTTTAGGGCTCTCACTGTGTAATTGAGATAATGGCTTAACTTGGTGAGAGTTATGTGGCGAGCAGCCAGCTGGAGATTTATTCTGTCGTGCCTCTCGAGTGTTAAATTATCGAGATTCGCTTCAGTGCCTTGATAGATAACCATAATTATTGAAAAGCTAAACCTACAATAATATTGAACAATATTTTATTGAACATCTTATTTGATAATAAGATTGAAAGGCGGGCGCGTTCAATATTAACAATAGACGGTCAATTATATTGCACAATACGTGATATTGCACAGTAAAATTGATCGTCTAGACTCGCAAAGTCGACGTTGATCATGGACAATCATCTTCTATACTTATTATAAAACAAAGTCGCTTTTTTTGTCCCTCATGTCCCTTTGTTCCCTTTAATCTTTAAAACTACGCAACGGATTTTGATGATTTTTTCAGTGTTAGATAACCCATTTATCGAGGAAGGTTATAGGCTACATATTATCACGCTAAGACTAATAGGACCGAAGAAATATAGGAAAATGTGGAAAAAACGGGGAAAATTATTTGAAAGGACTAACTTGAACCCGCTAATCTCAGGAACTACTGGTCGGATTTGATTTCTTTCAGTGTCAGATAGGCCATTTATTGAGGAAGGGTATAGGGCTATAGGCTATATTTTATCACGCTAATACTGATAAGAGAATGTGGAAAAAACGTGGGAAATTATGTGAAAGGGCTTATCTCGCGAACTACTGGAGCAATTTTTATGTTATTTGGCACAGATAAGAAGTAGACCACGTGAAGGATCATAGGCTATCGATTTTAATCATTTTTTTCAGTGGCTATATTATATTTTATATCCGTGCGACGCCGGGGCGGGTCGCTAGTAGATGAATATAATGTCTTTTACGCGTTTGTGATTTTCCATCATAACAGTGCAGGCCAACGTGAAGAGGCATTGTTTATAATCTGTTATTTGCTTTTTACCATCGGAAGCATCCTACCCTTACTTACATATCGAATTAAATTTTTGCAACCCAATTTTTATATTATAATATAAATATTATATTAGTATCTTGTTAATAAAGTACTGGTATTAAAATACCAGTACTTTATTAACAAGATACTATAGTAGATTAGTAAATACGATAGTTTTTAATTTAATGTTGAGAAGTTACTTTCCTTCCTGGACTTTCGTATAGAGAAGGTCACAAAGCCTTATCTTCATTACATCACAGCTGAAATATCCTCCGTACAATTTTCAAGTTTACAACGTTCTCGTCCAACACAATCTCAATTAATTTCTAAATAAACAACGCTGTGAAGTTTTCGTCGCGACTAAGCTATTAATAGTTGAGGCGAGAGCAGCCGCAGCGTTCAAAGTCAAGAGCGTTAAATCAATCGATTTCATATAGAGCAGGAGCCAGCGACTGCCAGACTTTGGTCATTTTTAACCGACTTCCAAAAAACGAGGAGGTTATATGTTCGGCTGTGGATATTTTTTTTTTTTTTTTTTTGTATGTTCAACGATTACTCCGCCATTTGTGAACCGATTTTCGAAATTTTTGCTTTGTTGTATTTGGTTTTACTCCAATTTGGTACCATGTTCACAAAGTGGTGACCTGATGATGGGATCCAGGAGTAATCGAGGGAACTCCTCGAAATTTATATGGAAACATATGGTGATTTTGGTTTTATGTGAAGTGTACTAAGAATATGCTACCAAAAAGTCAAATATTGGGTCAAGGTATACCATGGTTTCGAAGATGCTGAGAGAACTCCTGACTCCTTATAGATACACGTTTGGGAGTTTCGGCGTTGTTTTAAGAACAGAAAGCATATGCTACTATGCAAATAATATTCATCATCATAATCATAATCATCATCATCGTCATCATCATCATTACCACGTCGTGTTAAGGTCACCAATGTCTCATGGCACAGAATAGATAGTAGTACTGCAAGGCATAGGTATAGTGGATATACTAACTCGTAATAATAATTATGTATTGTTACATAACAACACCTGTTTGTTTAATACACGGCGGTCGGCGCTACAGAGGCGACGGTGTCGCGCGAGCGGCGCGTGGCGGCAAACGAGAGATCGAATATTTTACTACTTTATATCGAATCGAATACTTTACTAACTACTGTTCACTTCACTGATAATATATTATTTTGTGAGTGTGAGTTGTGACTCTTAATGTAAAGAATAGACGTCTACGTCTTACGCCTAAAACTGGTCTTATGGTTCTGGGCACAGATATGTAGTATAATATTGTAGAGTTCTGGGACGTTAATCCCTCTGGCGTAATATCAATTATGACAACCAGTGAGTGTGAGCGAGAAGAAAATAATTATTGTAGCGAATTAGTTATATCAAGTGCTATCGAGTAAGCGATACCGCGATGCAGAAGCTTAACAACGACATCTGTTGTTGAATTGCGGAACTAAATTTTCTTAGAAAATAAAAAAATTACAAATCTCAACACTTAACAAATTGTAATAAATTACGTAAAATATACGCGAAGGTTTACGTACTAGTGTAACTAAAAAGAGTGAAATTATTATTATTTTTAACAAAAAATTAAAACCGACTTCCAAGGTAAAAACAATAATAACATTAATATGAACTAAAAAGTATTAAATAATTTTTACTATCTAATAGTGCCTTTTTCCGAATTCGGCTAAACCTCAACTATTTCTGTACTCAATCTTCATAATTTTGAAGTCGGTGCCAGTTCCAAAAGTTTCAAATATTCTGTCAGAGGACTGAAGATTCAGCTATCTGGTACCGACTTCAAAATAATGAAGATTGAGTACAGAAATAGTTGAGGTTTAGCCGAATTCGGAAAAAGGCACTATTAGATAGTAAAAATTATTTAATACTTTTTAGTTCATATTAATGTTATTATTGTT
The DNA here is from genome assembly GCA_937595015.1 of Polyommatus icarus. NCBI lineage: Eukaryota > Metazoa > Arthropoda > Insecta > Lepidoptera > Lycaenidae > Polyommatus > Polyommatus icarus. The sequence goes on along the minus strand of OW569336.1, from coordinate 7,629,904 downwards.
TTTACCTTGGAAGTCGGTTTTAATTTTTTGTTGACAGTTGCATCCCTCTGCCAGACACCCCAAAGTATTAGACTTGGAGATGGTCTAGCAACTGGCATAAGCGTCCGCCAGTCGAAAACGAGATTCCTACAGTTATCTCGAAAAAAATAAGATAAGAAATTCTGAGAATCTACCTAAGCTTGTATAAATTAAGCTTTATACTAGCTTAGGTAGACCATCAGAATTAGATACCTCCGAAAGTAACCGCGAACGAAAGTGCACAGTTGCTGTCGTTCTTACCTATAGCGGTCATATTGCTAAGTACTCACATACGGTTTTGCTCGATAGTTTTACTCCAAATCGAGTAATAATTACTGTGTGGAGCGCAAAACTGACAGCTCGAAGGCTCGCATCGAGCCGCTCGAAGGATTGACGGAACCGGATTGAGCCGGATTGATGGAATGAAATATATCGATTTAGAATAAAACAATCGAGCAATTTTATTGGAGTTGAATCGATTTTCATATATAAGGCGCCCGGTATAAGAAAAATACGAGGGGTGAAACCTATTAAACAAGTAACGAAAAAATGTGTCACATTTTTGGAATCATCGGACATCGGAATATTATATTATTATATAATATTCCGATGTCCGATTTTTTTTAGCAAATTTACCACCAAATATTTAAACACTAAAAAATATATAAATAAATAGTAAATTTGCTACAAAATATTTAAATACTAAAAAATATTTTTTAGAGTTTAAATATTTTGTAGAAAATTTACTATTTATTTATATATTTTTTAGTGTTTACTCTATTTTTTAGTGTTTAAATATTTTGTAGCAAATTTACTAAAAAATTTTTTTTAAACAAAAAAAATTTTTTTGTGTTTAAATATTTTGAAGTAAATTTTTGTGCAGGAACCTAGATAATTATTATTTTAAGCTGAAAAATAAATCAAACATGTTAAATATTTTCGTATGAGAAAATGATTTTGGTATTACGTTTGTATGAGAAATTCCAAGGGTACCCGGCCTTTTAAGCCGGAAAATAGTATGAACGTAACGGATCTGTATTTAGTTGAATATCATTGGCATTAGCAATATACAGGAAAACTTTGAGCGTTTATGACGAAAATCTTGTCAATGGCTCTTGGACCATTAGCTGTTAAAGTCCGTTTGATCGCGGCCTTAGTACCCGAAATAGTTGGTAACTTTCTACGGTTACGTCATGCCACTATTAAATATTTAGCGCTGCGCCGTCGTGAATTTTTATTGGCGCTTTTATGTGCAACTCTTAAATTATATCAATTGAGACTGAGCTCATAAAACTGAGCGTAGTACCTACATGGTATACGATAAAAGTTCAGTTAATTGGAGTAAATTTTCATTCACCCATACCATACCTCCACCTATATCCATATAACTAGCTGTCCCGATGAACTTCGTGTCACTTTATTATTATTATTTTTAACAAAAAATTAAATCCGACTTCCAAGGTAAAAACAATAATAACATAAATATGAACTAAAAAGTATTAAATAATTTTTACTATCTAATAGTGCCTTTTTCCGAATTCGGCTAAACCTCAACTATTTCTGTACTCAATCTTCATTATTTTGAAGTCGGTACCAGATAGCTGAATTCAGTCCTCTGACAGAATATTTGAAACTTTTGGAACTGGCACCGACTTCAAAATTATTAAGATTGAGTGCAGAAATAGTTGAGGTTTAGCCGGATTCGGAAATGGGCACTATTAGATAGTAAAAATTATTTAATATTTTTTAGTTCATATTAATGTTATTATTGTTTTTACCTTGGAAGTCGGTTTTAATTTTTTGTTAAAAATAATAATAATTTCACTCTTTTTAGTTACACTAGTAGTTAAACCTTCGCGTATATTTTACGTATCTTATTACAATTTGTTAAGAGTCACAATTCACACTCACAAAATAATATATTATCAGTGAAGTGAACATATTGTGCTAAGTAATTTAACAATTTTAATGCTTCAAGCCCCAAGCGGTCACCAGCGATTGCGATAACAATAGAAAGGCTATTGTGTCTCATTTTTCCACGATCGAAGGATCTATCAGATAAAAATTGTATAAACTTGCATAGGATGTAGCGTAGCTACTCATACTCGTAATAATATATAATATTATCATAATTATTGACAGCTGTTCTTGTAATCAAGAATTCAATTTCAAATCGATACTTAGTGCGCCATCTATCGATTAATAAGTATAACTAATTAAAAATACACTTAATGACTTTGTTTTGTTTAAATGCTCTGTTTAAAATAACTTTATTTTAATTCTATTTGTCTATTTAAATTTTATAAAGTAGTTAGTAAAGTATTCGATCTGTATATAAAGTAGTAAAGTATTCGATCTGTCGTCTGCCGCCACGCGCCGGGCGACGGCGCGGCGATGCCGTCGCCTCTGCGGCGCCGACCGCCGGGTATTTAACAAACAGGTGTTGTTATACAGTACATAATTATTATTATTAGTATATCCATACCCATGCCTTGTACTATTATCTATTCTGTGCCATGAGACATTGGTGGCCTTAACACGACACGGTAATGATGATGACGATGACGATGATTATAATGATGAATATGAATTGCATAGTAGCATATGCTTTCTGTTCTTAAAACAACGCCGAAACTCCCAAACGTGTATCTATAAGGAGTCAGGAGTTCTTTCAGCATCTTCGAAACTATGGTATACCTTAACTCAATATATGACTTTTTGGTAGCATATTCTTAGTACACTTCACATAAAACCAAAATCACTATATGTTTCCATATAAATTTTGAGGAATTCCCTCGATTACTCCTGGATCCCATCATCAGGTCACCACTTTTGTGAACATGGTACCAAATTGGAGTAAAACCAAATACAACAAAACAAAAATTTCGAAAATCAGTTCACAAACGGCGGAGTAATCGTTGAACATACAAAAATAAAAAATATATATATATCCACAGCCGAACACATAACCTCCTCGTTTTTTGGAAGTCGGTTAAAAACCTTCCCTGGACTTCTACGAATATTTTAAGACTAAAATCAGCCCAATCTGTTCAGCCGTTTTCGAGTTTTAGCGCGACTAACACATTTGAAAATCCATTTTTATATATAAGACTAGCTATCCCGGTGAACTTCGTGTCACTTTAAAAACTTCCCTGGACGTCTACGAATATTTTAAGACTAAAATCAGCCCAATCCGTTCAGCCGTTTCCAAGTTTTAGCGCGACTAACACATTTGAAAATCCATTTTTATATAATACCAGCTGTCCCGGTGAACTTCGTTACACTTTAAAACCTTCCCTGGACTTCTACGAATATTTTAAGACTAAAATCAGCCCAATCCGTTCAGCCGTTTTCGAGTTTTAGCGCGACTAACACATTTGAAAATCCATTTTTATATATAAGATAGATATTATAAATGCGAAAGTGTGTCTGTTACCTCTTCACGCCCAAACCACTGAACATGAAATTTGATATGGAGATAGTTTGAGCCCCGAGAAAGGACATAGGATACTTTTTATCCCGGAAAGTGTACGGTTCCTGCGCGATAAACAAATTTTGGCGCAACGAAGTTACGGACGTCATCTAGTATCAATATAATTTTTTATAGATAAAAAAGGCCTTTTCTGCAGTGGGATGCGATAGGTTAGGTACATAATTAATAGTTTTATTCCTTATTTTTTAAACTAATTTATACTATCACCTAAAGTTTCTTTCATAGCAAAAATCTTCATAAAAGAAAAATCATCCACGCAATACTCAGCAAAGAGGTTATACTTTAACAAAAGAGGCTCCAAAACACCCCGAAGAGGACGCATTATTTTTATCATGACATTCTTTTATCAATGCTTTTTATCACGACCAGCCATGTGTGTATGCCTTAAGCTGTTGCGTAAAGCAAACACTGTTACACTTTCAAAATAGCCCATTGAATTGTGCTTGTATTTAGTAAAGTGCTATTTGATTAAAACGGCGTTATTTAGACTGTAGTATAAAACACTTGTTTCAAAGCCTTGAACTTTTGCTTGTGTTTTGTTGACTTCTATATATAATATTTATTATACAGCTATTTATTATGTCTTTATTTTAACTCTAAGCTGTAATGTTATAAAATATATTTTTTTTAATTCTAATCCATGGCGCAGCTGCGGAAAAAACGAAGAAAAAGTTAATTACACAATACCCTACGGAAAAACCACTTCTAGAGATAATAAAAGGTAGTCTATGTATTAACTCAGAGACTCACCACCATCATGTTTAATTTGATAAAAGTCTGTTGTGTAGTTTTTGCATGATAAGTTGGACGTAAACAATTAAAAGCAAAACAAAAAACAATAATTTCAAAAACGAGTTTTATTTTATTTTAAGTAGAATAATTCTATAGACTCTATAGTTTCAAAATTCGATAAGACTCAACTATAATGTAGCAAATGAACTCTACAAGTTACGTAAACGATCGTTATATCGCAGTTTTGTTTTCAATATTCCCTTTTACAAAAAGAGAAGTTAGTTCTCGTGTCGTGCCAAAGCGTTCGAGATTGGTCGATTTTTCTATTAAAGTAGCCAATTTTCAACCTTTTTGTTAATGGAATCAGGCGTTACTTTGCGGAATATTGCTAAAAATAACAACAAACTAAATTTTAACCTTTTTGTTTCTATTAGTGAAAATATCTGATATCTTTATAGATTTAAGTCAAAGTCAAGCGCTTGACCTGATTTAGGTTAATATGTTTATCTTCAATACACTGTGTCAGTCAGTTTTCCTATTTGTCTACATAGCAATAAACATAATTACATTCAACAAACGGCTTAAGCTGTTAAACCGCTTTGATAAATCGGAGACACTACAATTCCCAAAAAAAGACAGTTTCGTGCATATAAATAACTACATGACGCCCGCAACTCCGTTGCACCTAAAATCGTTTATCGCGCGGGAACCGTACATTTTTCCGAGATAAAAAGTATTCTATGTCCTTTCGCGGGACTCAAAGTATCTCCATTCCAAATTTCAGCAAAATCGGTTCAGCAGTTTGGGCGTGAAGAGGTAACAGACAGACAGACACACTTTCGCATTTATAATATTAGTATGGATATTTACAATTCCCGAGTGATAAACTACGTATGCGTTAACAAAGTTACAGGCAATCAAGTAATCTTATATTAACAATTACATAATAAAGTATCGAAAATATGTCTCGACTTATTAGTAACTTAATCCGGCCCATTTTTCATCCCTTTCCCTCGCACAGACATACGATATATAAGGAAAAAGTGTAGTTTGTCTGTCGGTATCATATTTAGCCGGCGCCTGTCCGCCTGTACGTCTTAGATCGATATCTCCACCCTCTGCTATCAGCAGCCGCTCCCTACCCGTATATCACCAAAAATTATACCCCAAGCAAGCCAGACGAGAATGCCATTTGTGTATCTAAATTAAATCAATGTATTGAATAATAATTGTTTAATATGACTATTGTCATATTTAGAAAAATATTACAATTCGTAAACAATTGGCAATCAGCATAAAATTAGCATTAGTCTGGAAGAAATAGCCTCTTTTTAACCGACTTCCAAAAAGGAGGAGGTTATTGCGTTCTTATTTTCTTACAAAATATTTGTGATTTTTATTCTGAACAAACAAAGAATATTATGCTGTTTTACCTTTAAATACAATGACATAATAATATGATAAAAATAAATTTACTCCCATATCCTACACTTTTTTGCTACGTCTATCGATATTATAATATCGAAGTCGTATCAGATTTGGCCGAAGTCACAAAGAATAAACTAACAAAGTATAGTAGCATAATATCCAGTTGAGCAAATAAGCAACTTAACTGGCTAGCTAAACAAAAGAAAAACCGCCTAGAAACACGCGATGCCTAGGCGTTTAGGCAATTGGTTTTACCTAGATTAAATTCCTAGGAAAGTTATGACCTAAAGAGGAATGTTACACGTTACTCCAATGACCTAACGATAGCTTAATCCATTTGGATTAAAAAATGTAGTTTTTAGTTTGCTACGAAAGTCGTAGCAGTTTCGTAGACCTTTCGTAGCACTCGTAGCACACTCGTAGCAGAGCTTATGATTGACAGATAGATAATATAATAATATTATTTCTTCTTTTTCTTATTTTTTGGCAACTTGACACAAAGGATGTGTATGTTGTGCCACAGACAAGGTAAAAAGGTAAGGAATATGGCGGGAAAACCATATTCCTTCTATTATAATTTTCATCATCGTTTTCATGTATCGTCAGGTCTAAAGTCTAGTCGAAGTCTAAGTAAAAGTCAATACAGTCAAGGAGTCAAGTCGGTCGATTCAGTAAAGTGGTAGACGCTTTACTGAAACTTTCGATGGAGTTTTGGAGGGAACACAAAATAGCACGTTTCTGGATATTACATCACTTTCCTACACTTGTGCATGAACACGAATATCTAATGGTTAATATTCTACCAATATTACACATTAAAAACCCAGCTAACACAATTTTAGGAAAATAATATAAAAACACAACAGCGCACTTTAACATTCCCGGCAAAACTCCCTATAATAATATTATAATTGTTGACAGATCAAATTATGTTTTGGCTAATAAACAACAGAAAATACGTACAAAATATATAATTGCGACTTAAAAAAATTTTATCATACGAGACTAGAAACACAAGTAGAGAACAACTACGATAACATGGCGCGCCCCTCCAAATGACTGTTTCAATGTGTGTAGTCACATCCTTATGAAAGAGTTTGTGTGTAGTAAGTATTCAACCAATCACAGTATACGTAATATTTCAGTTAATGTCACTTAATACCAAGATTTGTTGGTCAACTAATCATAACTAGCCGACCGCGCAAGACAACGCACTTCAAACGTTTTGAATTTTGGAGGGGCGCGCCATGTTATCGTAGTTGAACTCTAACGAATCTCCAATTTCTATAAAAATATTCATGACATATTTTTTTTTAACCAATTTCCAAAAAGGGGGAGATTTGTTAATTCGACCGTTATAATATGTTCTTTATTTTTTTATTATCCATTTCTTTGTAGCATAATTTAATAACTTTGTACGTAATGCATGTGAAATTGTTAGTTTATTTCTGTAACAGTTAAAACATAATATAGAATAACAAAATATAACTTCCTCGACTTAAATATTTTTTACAGTCTATATAGTTGTATACCTTACAGGTTACTGAACATAAACCAACACATAATTTGAATAATACTTTTAAAATAAGCCAATTTAATAAGCCCAAGTGGAACACGTAAGAAACTTATATGTGCACATCGGAAAACGCTGAAAAAACTTTTATTATGTACGTCGTATGACCCCTCTCAGACGCCGTACCCTCACACATAAAACATTTATTTATGTTATAACTTGGAGGAAATATTTTACTGTTTTTATATATCACATATATTATGTTATTGAATGATTGCATCATTGTCACAATTATTATTGGCAACAGTCAAACACAATAAGCTCCAATATTAACTTAGCTTAGCTTAGGAGTCACAATTATTATTAACCTTATTTCCGTAGTGCTCCCCCTTAAGTTCTTTGACTTTCGGTCATTGCAACTTTGTGCTGTCTCCCGCTTTTATGGGGAGGGAAATTGGAATCTTTCTACTCCTCCTATTTTCTTCTGATTAATTTCGTTGCGGGTCCCAAGACAGTTTTAGCATGTCCCTCGGGCTCCCTGAGATCATATCAAAGGGTTTTTTGTGGTTGGATACCGCTGTCGATCCTGGCGACACAGGAGATACAGTGGTGGGAATGTGTGGTGGGCCAAAGCCCGTTTAAAAAAAAAATGATTGCATCTGCAAAATATGATTAAAAAATAGTACCTACTACATATTACAATCCATACTATATTATAAATGCGAATATATCTGACTATTACTGTACACATGTTATTTTAAAGATTCAAAAACTACTTGTGTATTACTGGTAAGTATTGAGGAAGCTTTTTATCCAAGAAAAATGTACGGTTTCCGGGTGAAAATCAAATTTTGATGCAATGACGTTTTACAGGCAACATAGTCCATTATAATATCAAGGTACATAATGACGCTTGCAGCCAGGCTAGGTAAACAATGTATGCACTAAATCTGTTTAACTAGATTACCAATATTCGATTATGATAACACGAGGATATTAAGCTATATGTCTACACACGAGTAATTAATACAATTATTTCACGTAACGTTTGTAATTAAGTACTAAATACCACGGGATCCATAATTTTAAGCATAAAAGTTTTTAATTATATCTATGCCAACTTTTGATAAAATCGGTGCAAACGAACACGTAAACAATTTTTTCTTCTTTATAAATTACTTTTTGACATTTTAATAATGAATGTATTGTTTCATAGTTTCACTGTAAGAAATCTTTTTAACAATGCTTCAAGATTGTAATTTAAAAATGATTTAGTGCGAGAGAAATTTTTAATCAATTTCTGATCCGGACTTATTAAACTTCTATTTACGCTTTCGATGAAGCAAAATTACTTTATTTTGAAGATGGATTATGATTAGATCCTAAGCATCAGGTATTATATATATTTTTAACCGACTTCAAAAAAGGAGGTTATCATTTCGACGCGTATGTATGTAATATTTCCAGAACTGCCCAATTTTCGAATATGTTAGTCTATATCAGCGTCTGAACAAATGTGCCAAATTTCAAAAGTGCATGTATGTATACTTACATACATACAAGCGGCTACATCCGGCCGCGATAACAATGAAAAAGCTATTGTGTCTCGTTTTGCCACAACTGGTGGGTTAAAGCCTACATATCTCAGACGTTTTTTTGTTTTGCAGTTATTATAGAACACTATAATTTTGTTTAAAACAATTTTGTTGTTCATTCAGTTTATTTTTGATTTAAATTGTATTATAGTTTCGAAAGAGATTGAATAAGATAAATTATTATTGATTTTATTACTTGCTCAAGAAAAGGCTATAATTTTTAAAATAAGAAAAGAAACCTTAACTGAATTATCAATAGTTTTAACTTGCAGAAAATTATATATTATTGCTGACGAGACGGAGTGGCGCGCTGCCTTTGCTGAAGTTGTTACACAATATATAATATATGGAATATTCCCCATGTTTTGGCTCATTGCCTCAAATTTTGTGCAGTGCGGCCTGATTGATCACGGCTTGGCAAGTGATACCCTGACATGGTAGATTGGCTCCATTGTATCCAGTTCCAAAAGTTACCAATCTCTTATTTCCGCATAACGAAACTTTGGAGGTTTATCGGATGATCTGGTTTAAAAATAACCTTTTATAACTAGACACTTGCTGTAAAGATAAATAATAGGACTCATCTTCTTATATATAAAATTCTCGTGTCACAATGTTAGTCCAAAAACTCGTCCGAAACGGCTTTACTGATTCTTACCAAATTTTATATGCATATTCAGTAGGGCTGAGAATCGGCTACTGGGTTCTTTATTTATTGATAAGTGCATTTGTTGAATAAATAATAGTAAATTATTACAGCCTGAGACTGACGGCGACCATTGTTTGTGCGACGGGATAGCGATCGACATTGCCATGGCGACATACTTATTTAGTCACTTCAATAAAATAGAATTATATTATGGCAAAGCAACGCTTGCCGGGACAGCTAGTCTATATATAAAAAAATGATTTCCAATAATTGTGTTAGTAACGCTATAACTCGATAATGGCTGAACCGATTTGCTAATTTTAGTCGTAAATAATTCTTGAAGCCCAGGAAAGATTTTTGAGTAACACGAAGTTCACCGGGACAGCTAGTGTTATATAAATGGAACAATAATGTAACTCATGTACCTTTAAAAATATGAAAATGTAAGAATTAACACGTTCAGACCGGGGTGTACCACCGGTGGAGCACGGAGTACTCGCTGACAGGGCGGGGTGTACCACCGGTGGCCACGTCACACCTGTCTTTTAATGTACTAAGAAATTTGTGCCGCCTTGAAAGAGAGTTGCAATTACAGTACCCGCCCTGTAAAATCGACAAAGATTCATAGTGTAGCTCAGGAGATGGATATTGTTTCGGGAAGTAAAAAAAAAACAGGATTGAAAAATTGTATTGTGAAATGCAAATTATTTCTGCTGAATCACATTAAGACAATGTTTATTTATAGGAAAACTAAATCAAACATGAAAAAATTTATAAAGGCATTGATGATACAATGCCACAAACAATCTCGATGTGAAGTTTGCGGTTTAGGGTTTTTTTAAGGCTGGTATAGTACGAAGCCATCTGATCTGATACATCCACGCGTGATGAGTGATGAGACAAAATAATTGACCTATTATAGGATTATTAGATCGTTAGAAAGAGAGAGAATACATAATTCGTGCATAATCGTTGGCTACAGTCCACAGGTGGCGCACCCCGCCCGGCAGGTCTTTCGGTTTATGGGGCGGTGATGTACCACCGGTGGCCATATGAAGATTTGCCCCGTTTGGATACCACATACCAGTTTATGAGGTCCCGGTCTGAACGTGTTAAATATAAAGAAGAAATTTGCCTGTACACAGTGTGCACTGTACAGGCAAAGGCAGGCAAAAAAACGGGGCAACAAGAATTAAAAAAAAACTAGACACTTGCAACTTTGTTGCGCCCGTTAGTGTATCGTACGGAAACCATACATTTGCCGGGGAAGCTATATCGTTTGACCATTTCTGGGATTCAAAGTGCAACGAAAACAAATTTTATGAAAATCGGTTAAGCGGTTTCAGTGTTGATATTCAACAGAACACACATTTCGCATTTATATTTATTATTATTTTACAGACATAGTTATTAAGGGGCCGGGTACCCTTGGAATTTCTCATACAAACGTAATACCAAAATCATTTTCTCATACGAAAATATTTAACATGTTTGAGTTATTTTTCAGTTTAAAGTAGTAATTACCTAGGTTCCTGCACAAAAATTTACTTCAAAATATTTAAAAACAAAAAATTTTTTTTGTTTAAAATTTTTTTTTAGTAAATTTAAACTAAAAAATATTTTTTAGTATTTAAATATTTTGTAGTAAAATTACTATTTATTTATATATTTTTAGTATTTTACTCTATTTTTTAGTGTTTCAATATTTAGTAGTTCCAAGCGACCTTAAATAAATTAAATTAAAAAAAAAAAAAATATTTAGTAGTAAATTTACTAAAAAAAAATTTAAACAAAAAATTTTTTTATGTGTTTAAATATTTTGGAGTAAATTTTTGTGCAGGAACCTAGGTAATTGCTATTTTAAACTGAAAAATAACTCAAACATGTTAAATATTTTCGCATGAGAAAATGATTTTGGTATTACGTTTGTATGAGAAATTCCAAGGGTACCCGGCCTCTTAAGATATTATTTAATGAATAGCTCTGTTGTCAAGTTTATTGTACTATCAGAGAAGTTGATTCCTAGGCAGAAGGCGAACCTAAGTAATTTGGTCGCATTAAGTCAAACTCAAAACCATCCGACCGATCACAGCTAACATTGAATTGACATAAGTCGACCACATGACGTAGGTTCGTAACTGCCTAGGAAACAATTTGAAAAAATTTTCAAAAGTGTACCATACATTACATTAATTATAGCGCCTAGAATATTGAATGTTTTGTATGTAGGTCACTTGTAATAACTAGAACTAGCAGTAACTTGTACGTGTACTTAAAGTAGCGCACTAAAAGTCAACTTTATGACCGACTTTACCTAGTTTATAATTTTTTATAGTTTCATTAAATTTAATAGTTTTTGTTGCCTATTATCCTATTACTAAGCTTATTATTATTAGCATTAAATAAGAACACAAGAATATAAAACTGCAGTACTGCTATTCATACTGCTGTATTATATGGTAAACTTCTCTTTAGTTTTGGTAAATTGGAATGGAAGAAATGCTTAAGAACTTCAGATCGAGGCTTATAAATGTTCACACTAAACTTATCCATAATCGTTGTATAAACAAGTTGTGTTTTAAATGATCATTACTAATCTAACCCAAAAACTTGCAACTATAACCGAGCACGTAACCGTACTCAATATTCAATTATTATTACTTTACTAGTAAATTGACTTTTACATTGACATTACTTGTCGACCTCTGTGGCTCAATGGTTAAGAGTGTGTGGCAGCTCAAGCCGGGTGTCGCGGGTTCGAATCCCGCCGACGGAACAAAAAGTTTTTCAATGTTCCTGGGTCATGGATGTGTATTAAATATGTGTTTAATATAATAAAAATCTTAAATACATACGTATAATATAAAAGTATTAAATATATTTCCGTTGTCTGGTACCTGTAACATAAGTCCTTCAGGTACATTAGCACGGGGCCAGTCTGACGTGGGGTGAAGCGTCCATAAATATTATTATTATTATTTAATTAGGACTTTAAAAATGTATGAACTACCCAAATGGCGAACTTAGTAACTTTTAATCAATGTCTCCAAGTGCGGTTAGTCGGCAAGATAATGTCGGTCAGCTGAAGTAGTGGAGTGCACGCTCCGTACTGGGATTAGTGTCGATCTGAAGAGCTGATAAACACGAAGGCGATTCCGTAATCGATTGCCCCTCTGCCCCCCCGCCGCCCACCCCCGCCCTCGCCAGCTCCAACTCTGTTATTTTCCCCTTTGAGGCTATCATACAAACCTGCCACTTATATCGTTACGGCTAAGGACAAACAAAGAATTTGTTCTTTATTAAATTGATGAAATAAACTTTATTTAATCCTTCGATCGTGAATTCTTGGAAATCTATTGTTACTCTATTGTTGTCGCGATCACCGGTGATCTAATGGGGCTTGTTGGGATATTCATTTATAAAGGCAAAGCTGATGGCTAAAACAAGCTTGCTTAATCAACCTTTTTTTATACGGACCACAAAAATGTTTTAGTCTTAGTGTCGTGGAGGGGTAACAAAATAAAGTTGTTCTAAATTTGCGGTAAATTATTAATAATGTTTACTGATAAACTTTCGGCGGGCCGCAAGTTGAGTATAGCTGCGCTAAGCCAATAGGAATTGTACCTTGATATTACGCATTCATTAAATAGGAAATAATTTTTCGACTTTTAGAAAAAATGTGAAAAGGCCCATTTTGTTGCATCCTATAACAAGGTGTGCGAAGCTTCACAGACGTATCTTTGCTTCTCAGCAATAAACTGTCGAAAGTGACGAGGGAGAGTGACTTTTTTATGGCGCGTGACGCCGCACCGATATTGAAAACATATCTTAAATACTTCCCAAAAAATTTATTTTTCCACAAAGTTACGAACGCTAAGCGACTTGATGGTTAGCATAAAATTTGTGCAGTTCCAGGCCTCTTTCGTAATCGATTTTATATTAGTCTGTGGGGGTGCCACTCGAGTTATGTTCTGCGTGGGCTCCACGGTCTAGACTTCGAAATATAAAATGATTAATAGAACCCGGCTGAAATGAAATAGTTATGGTTATTTTATACGGGGCGGTCGGCGGCGAATTTTGTCACTTTATATTCAAATTCGGTGATCAATCATCGTCGAATGTGGTTTGCCTTTTTCAATGTGAAATATTATATCGACAGTCGACACCGCTATTCCATTATAAGGCACAGGAATTTATGTACGAAACTATGCAACGTAACTATTCTCGGTGAATCCCCGAGACTGTCCAACGACCTGCAGCTGTTCCGATAAAATATAAGAATGAGGGTGTTTTTGTTTATCTTTGTCATGGCACTTTTAACGAAAACTTTTCTGGAGGCATGGCCGGCTGGAGGTTAATAATCAAATAAACATTGGCAACTTACTGAGTTAGCCATTGAAAAGAAGAAGAAGAAATAATATTTTAATACTTTCTCCTTTACTATTAAAATACATGTTTATGCAATGTATATTGTATAAGCTATACAATATTTTTTCCTATTTTGTTACTTGTTACATTGGCAAAAGATAGACAAACATAGCGTAACAAATTAACAATTTACAAAGCCTATCTAGCAAAGTAATTTTTAAAATACGCGATTTATATGCAATATTCTACATGTAGAATAATTAAATTACATACCTACTTCATTTTAATTAAATATAGTATTCACGCGGACACCAAACGTCACGTCATTCAAGTCCATCGTCCGTCGACGTCAACGTATTAAGTTAATTAGTAGTAAGTAAGTTGTGTTGGTTCAGTCGTCTCTGGAGGACGGAACTATAATACATCATGTTTAGTATGTTTTGAGATATATCGTGGGAGACACTGTGAAATTGTATAAGATTTTTACTCGCTGTGTAACATAACCTCTAGTTCCAGTAGCCATCATGTATATTGTATTGTTCCAGTGGGGGGCTGTATGCGACATGGGAACGCCTAGTGAATTTGTTTATTATCTCTACTTGTGTATATTCCACCCTTAAATTTCCAGTAGCGCCTTGCGTTAATCATCACAGCCATTATTATTATCACAAGAGGTATATCCATACTAATATTATAAACGCGAAAGTGTGTCTGTCTGTATGTCTGTTACCTCTTCACGCCTAAACCGCTGAACCGATTTTGTAAAAATTTGGTATGGAGATGCTTTGACTCCCGGGAAAGGACATAGGATACTTTTTATCCCGGAAAAATGTACGGTTCCCGCGCGATAAACGAATTTTGGAGCAACGGAGTTGCGGGCGTCATATACCGGGAATTTATTTATGATCTCTTCTCGTGCCTTAATAACGCCACCCTTTAGATTCCAGCACCATGCAATATGCGTGTTCCCTCTTATAAGGCCGGCAACGCACCTGCAGCTCTTCTGATGTTGCGAGTGTCCATGGGCGATGGTAGTTGCTTACCATCAGGTGACCTGGTTGCTCGGTTGCCCCCTTATTTAATAAAAAAAATGACGTATATAATGTTAATGTTCCAGTGGGGGAGCAGCTATGCGGGGGGGCGTGGCGCGATGAGCTAGCGGCATGGTGGGCGAGGGGGCGCGGCGCTGGCCCGCGGGCGACTCGCCCCCGCGCTCGGGGCACGATGCGCCGCCGCCGCCGCCGCCGCCGCACCTCGCCGCGGCCAGCGCCGCGCAGCTGCAGCGGGCGCACAGCAGGTACTAACACTTAGTGCCTTATCACACTGGCGATCGTCGAGCGATTTGAAAGCGACGCGATTACGCAGCGCGCACGCCGCGATTGCGCGACGTGCACGCTGCGACAGCGCAGCGTCGTCGCGGCGTAGCGTGAACGCCATTTTGTACACTCGTCTAGGGAATTCCCTAGACGAGTGTACAAAATCGCGCAATCGCGTCGCTTTCAAACCGCTCGCTAAGTGTGATAAGGCCCTAAGGGCCTATTATCACACTGGCGATTAGCGAGCGATTTGAATGCGACACGACTGCGCAGCGCGCACGCCGCGATTGCGCGACGTGCACGCCGCGACAGCGCAACGTCGTCGCGGCGTCGCGTGGATGCCATTTTGTATACTCGTCTAGGGAGCCGCGACGACGCTGTACTATCGCGGCGCGCGCTGCGCAGTCGCGTCGTTGCTTTCAAATCCCTCGCTAATCGCCAGTGTGATAAGGCCCTAACATCCCGCATACACGGATTATAACTACTTGATGCCCTAAGCCAGCGGTCGTCACACTTTACTGGCCAAGAGCCACAAATGACAATGTGAGTGCCAGCACCGGGCCGCAGAGGATGTGAAGGGCGCTTCAAGAGCAGTTCCACACTTATGGCTTTTTTACACCTACCGAGTTAAGGCGAGGATCAACGCCAATTTGTTATTCCGTGACTCCCAGTTTACCTAGTTCCAATATAATAACGAAATGTAAAAAAATATGAGATATAAAGCACAATATTTAAAAGAGGTTTAACTATAAACATTTTTATAAAACGTAATACTTTGGCTGTAATTAATTTACAAACTTACCTCCGAAAAAAAATCTAATTCATCGAAATATAGGTATTATAATAAAATAAAATAAAATAAAATAAAATAAAATAAAATTAACTAGGATAATTATACATTTTATTTGAACAAATTGTTAGTAAATCTATATTAAAATATCTTTAACCGAACAATTTTGTTTTTTAATATTTATTTCCAAAGATATTAAAAAAAAACATGAAAAATAGAGAAGATCCGCCCCTAGTAACTAGAATCTTATTGCGATGCGTATACGCTTGGTCTTTGGTTGTGTGCAAGGTTATCGTTTTGGATTGAGATTGATCCCTGCCTTAAGTGGTGAGACAGCTTACTCTCGGTAAATTCTTTCGGTTAAGAACACTGTATCGCTACTCTACTCGATAGGTGTAATCAGGCCCTATGAGTTAATTGCTTCACACCATAAAACAACTAGATTAGGTTATTATTTTAGCATTTGTCAACTAAACATTAACGATAACCGTGCAGAATTGGCCAGGTACATTTATCATTAAATATGGCGTTATTTTAATCATTGTATAGTACCTATAGTTGAACATTCAAATAATTTTACTTTGTCGCGGGCCGCAAATTGACAACCCCGGCCCTAAGTCAGTGTTCCGCAAACTTTTTGTGTTCAAAGTACATCAAGAGAAATGATAATTTTAGGAGGTACACCACAAATTAATCAGCGTGTAAAGGGTGCTCGGAGGTACCATCCCTTCGTCGATCGTCTTAAAATATTCCCTTTTTTAGGGTTCCGTAGTCAACAAGGAACCCTTATAGTTTCGGTCTGTCCGTCCGTCTGTCCGTCTGTCTGTCTGTCTGTCCGCGGTTTTACTCAGAGACTATAGGACCTACAAAGCTGTAATTTGGCATGAATACACATATTAGTGATGGCAACAAAATTGTACATGAAATCGTAAATTCATGTACCATGTTTCATGAAATCGGGATGAATTTTTTTTTCGCACCGACCCCATCGTGTGGGGTGTCGTTGAGTAGGTTTTTTAAAAATATTACGAGTATTCATAGATAATTTTCGGATTTAGGGATCCGTTTGTGAAATATTAAGTTTTAAAGTGGAAAAAATCGTTAGAGTCCAGTGTACCCCCTTCTACCAGCTAAACGATTGGTTCTGGAAATGTCAAAAAATTCACGGGAGTAGGAATTTAAAAGGAAAACTATCACGGCTAAGAAGACTTCATAAGTTATTAAGTAATAGTCGATTAACTAAAAAAATGTATTCGGCGAAGTATAAAGGACCTTTTCGTAACTGAGATGATGTTGTTAGTAGTGTAAAATACGCTTTAAATGTATTTTAAAAACTTGCGGTACTACGGAACCCTACATTGCGCGTGGCCCGACACATTTTCCCGGTTTTTGGTTCTTATAAACTAGAAATATACACGATATTTTTTGAGGCACACCTGGGCACGGTACACCAGTGTGCCGCGCCATACCTTTTGCGGAACATCGCCTTAAACAATCCATGTGAGTGGGCCCCCCAATCCGTATATCAACTGGAATCGGTATAATTGAGTCATTTCTCTCCGAACCTAACCTATTGCTACGCCGTAGCATCTGCGTAGCCGGCAGCCGCGCGCTACGAGCAAGCTACGAGGTTTATTGCTATGAAGTGCAATTTTGGAAGCGTTCATTTCTTTCTGGTTCATTTTTTTATGGTTTCATAATATTTAAAAAAAAAAGTAGAATAGTTCAAGCATAAAGTAGAAAAGCTGCAATAAATTCACAATGAATAAATACAAAATAAACAATATTTCAAACATATTGATCACCTAAATTCTTAAATACTTCACATTTTAAAACAATTTATTTTCGTCTTTACTTCGGAACTAAAAATAGATATTTAGGATAGCAACGGGAGCGATGCTTCTTTATTTTGTAAACATTAATTACTTTAATTAAACTGACGTCTCGTGTTTAAACTCGACACTGTTCAGTATTTTCAATAAAATAACTAAAAATAGAAGTTGTTTTGCAATTATGAGTATGTAACATAAAGTTAATATACCTATCGGAATAGAGCAACAATCTCGAGCTGTCAAACGTAACCAAAATTGGTTTTCATCTGTGTGAAAAATATGTGTACGTATACACTTACACAAGCATGATTGAACATGAATTCTATGAGATTATAGTGACAACGTGCGGCACGTGCCGACTGGACGTCAAAAAAAGAGTGCTGCTGTCATGTATCACACGTCTCTTTTTACCACGCGGTGTTACTGATAGTGGCATCTCGCTTGCTCAGGCCTTTGTTTCTCTATTCCGCTAGGTATATTAACTTTATGGTATGTAATGAAAGCGTTCCTGTTTACTTTTATATTCAAACATGCGAGTCACGTCGGGTTGCTTTCTCACAGAAGTATCATCATCATCATCATCATCTAGCAGAATAGTAACATTAGCTTTGTAATATTTAGACCACCGAAAAAAAGAGGGTTCGTACAAGTTTCAAGTGTCTGTTTGTCTGTGGCATCGTAGCTATTAAAACGGGTAGACCGATTTTTGATCATGTTTTTTTGTTTGAAAGCTGACATGATCGAGAGCGTTCCTGGCCATAACTATTCATCAGATCGCTCTTCTCGAAAATTTATTTATCTAACTTCATGGAACATTCAGTGATTTTATAGCTTAATTTTTTTATGGGGCGGAGAGTTGTTTTTTTTTTGTTTTTAACTCATCATGTAAAGCCCCATAACCTCACCGGTGAGCGAGACACAATAGAATAACAATGGATTTTCAAGAATCCACGATTGAAGGATTAATTTAGCATTATGTTCATCATATAGGCTTCTGTTCGAAATCAGCGAGCAGCGCCGGCGGCGCGGGAGCGGCGCATTTCAATGTAGGTATAAATGTATATGGATAAGCCGTTTAGTGCGCCGCGCGCCGTTTGCCGCGCCGCTCTTTTCTAGGCCTGTCCATGTAAATCTATACAAAAGAACGCGCCGCAACCGCTCCCGCCTCGCCACCCGCTGATTTCGAGACAGAAGTCTCACAGCGATGCAGAATATCGATCCCTTAATCCACGATTTCAGATCAATGTCGTCCCTCCCGCCGGAGCCGTTCATGATGCTGCGCGCCAAGGCGCTGTGCAAGCGCGTGACCATCAACGTGGGCGGCGTGCGGCACGAGGTGTTGTGGCGGACGCTGGAGCGCCTGCCGCACACGCGCCTCGGCCGTCTGCGCGACTGCAACACGCACGAGGCCATCACCGAGCTCTGCGACGACTACTCGTTGCAGGACAACGAGTACTTCTTCGACAGGTGGGTGTGCACGTGACTACACCGTGATGATCACGTGGGCGACGGATACTGGGGCTGTACCACGAAACCATTTTGAGACTCAAACAATCGTACGAGAATGCCGCGTCCTATTCAGACAAATGAGAAATGACGTTGTTAGAGCAGGACGCGGCATTCTCTCCCGATTGTTTGAGTCTCAAAACGGTTTCGTAGTAGGCCTACTGGTGCGGCTACTGCGTCGACAACTCGATGAAACCAGCGGCGTACACTGTTTGGATCACGTGGACAGGGTGCAGAATAAGATGCTAGGTCATTGAAATCGGCCGCCATTAACTGCACTTGCATTATCAACGGATGTTCATCAACTGCTACTCCCTTACTTCAACTTCAGTTTGATGCTTATTATCATAATATAATCTATTAACATTATGTCCAGACTTAATTGATAATTAATTATAATAGTATGTAATCCACGTCTTCGTCTCGATTAGGCTCCGAGTTTACATGTTTTTCTCTTCTTTTCAGACACCCGAAAAGTTTTAGTTCAATATTAAATTTTTACCGGACTGGAAAGTTACATTTAGTGGATGAGATGTGTGTGTTGGCGTTCAGTGATGATCTCGAGTACTGGGGGGTGGACGAACTGTATCTGGAGTCGTGCTGCCAGCACAAGTACCACCAGAGGAAGGAGCACGTGCACGAAGAGATGAGGAAGGAGGCTGAGAGCTTGAGGCAGAGAGAGGAGGAGGAGTTCGGGCAGGGCACCTGCGCCCAGTACCAGAAGTGGCTCTGGGACCTCCTCGAAAAACCCACCACGAGTATAGCCGCCCGGGTAAAGTATCTCAGTTCGAAATTAACATAATTCTGTTAACACACGCTGCCAAGGACAATGTTAGTCGAAAGGTACATTATCTAATGCAATTTGTTAGACGCTTTTCTGTCAGCAACACTTAAACACTTTTAAATTGATAAATTGTTCTCTATTAGCCGAACCTACATTACCGAGAAAAATTGTAATACACTTTCATAAACATTGTAATTTGTGTAATGGATATTTTGCGCACCTCTGTACATTATGTAAGCAAACGATTTGTACACGAATGTAATTTGTTATTGTATAGAGTCGAGGTGTATTGTGGATGCATAGGTTTATGGTGCATGAATAACATCTATCATAGCCCTTTCTAGTTGTCCCTTCGTGTTATGGAATGTGGTGTTGTGTTCCGATGTATGTGACATTATCGCTTCTGTCCAAACTTTTGCCTCCTTTTTATTTGAGTAGTTTATTGTAATTAATATAAGGTCCAGTAATTTTGACTACGGCGACCGAACGATATTTGTAAGTATTAACAAATCATTTATTCCCATCTCCTCCCTTGACTTTATTTTCGATACGTATTTTTAAGGGTTTTAAAATTTTATTTCGCGGTTTTAGTATATATTTTATAATATTATTCCAATATTTTACGTACATACTCAATTTCTAAAGTTTTTGATGAAGCACGTCTCTGAATGTACCTAATACTTTTTTAGTTCCATAGTGTCTTCGTTTTTAGTTGCTATCTATATTTTACGATTTTATTTATATAATTATTTAGTAACTGTAAACATATTATGTGACTAATTTAATATTTTTAAATAAACCAATATTCAGAGACACAGGATGAGTCAGTTGTAAATATGATTAATTTGTAAGTCTCGTATCGTCTTATATATTTCTATAGTCACTATGTTCTATCGTGCTACTTATGTTCAGTTCGTCTATCGTTTATCTAACATTAATTGGATGTTGTACGACGAGGCACTAGGTGTCTACCCTAACTGTTATACATATATTTTCAATGTTCACAGCGGCGCGGACAAGTTCTCGTAGAACACTTTAAAAACAAAGCTTAATTGTTGTCGCCAAGATGCAAATATGGGATGGGCTTACGCGATGTGACCAGCCGCTGCCGGCGGCGCTCCGCGGCCCGCGTGCGCTGCGGCACGGGACGGGTGCGGCGCCCTGCGGACCCGCTCCCCACCTCCGTCCGCAGTGCGCACCCCGCGCCCGCGCCGCTTCGCACCACGGTCGAGCGCCGTCCTGCCGGCTTCCCCGCTACCCAGCCCTCTCCCACGACCCTCTCCTCCCTCCCTGACGCCCCAACCTGCGCTTTCGCTTCGTTCGTAACTACTAACCGAACCACGTGACTAATGGACGAACGCTCGTTACTCCCCCACCGGCGCAATCGACGACGCCCGTTCGTTCATCGTACATGTAATCTACCACCACGACCACACAACACTACTAACATAGTACT
The DNA here is from genome assembly GCA_937595015.1 of Polyommatus icarus. Classification (NCBI taxonomy): domain Eukaryota; kingdom Metazoa; phylum Arthropoda; class Insecta; order Lepidoptera; family Lycaenidae; genus Polyommatus; species Polyommatus icarus. Next base: position 7,608,424 of record OW569336.1, on the reverse strand, counting down.
AACACCTACCTATAGATGTTATTTTTACACCGATAAAGCTAGTCTAGGCCGATACTATAACTGTTACATATTAATAACATAGCATTATACTTATTTACTTACTATATTATATACTGTAAATACATACATCGCCCGAACATTATATAAACAGCATCATGTATGTACATTGTACAGACACTGCCGTGTACAGTCGCGCTGTCGCGTGTGTAACTGTGTACACTGTAGGCGGCGCGATGACGGGGGCTCATGACGGTGTACTTGCAGGTGATAGCGGTCATCTCGATCCTCTTCATCGTGCTGTCCACGATAGGGCTCACTCTCAACACGATACCACAGATGCAAGTGTACGACGAAAAAGGCGCGCCGATGGACAATCCGCAGCTGGCCATGGTCGAGGCGGTGTGCATCACGTGGTTCACGCTCGAGTATGTGCTTCGGTTCAGTGCCTCGCCAGATAAATGGAAGTTTTTCAAGGGAGGACTCAATGTCATAGACTTGCTGGCTATACTGCCCTATTTCGTATCTCTATTCCTCCTCGAGACTAATAAAAACGCGACGGACCAGTTTCAAGATGTGCGCCGCGTGGTACAAATTTTCCGTATAATGCGAATATTGCGTATCCTTAAACTCGCCCGCCACTCCACTGGGCTGCAGTCCCTCGGCTTCACGCTCAGAAACTCTTACAAGGAGCTGGGGCTGCTCATGTTGTTCCTGGCGATGGGAGTGTTGATATTCTCCTCATTGGCATATTTCGCTGAGAAGGAGGAGCCGGGAACTAAATTTATCTCCATTCCGGAAACGTTCTGGTGGGCCGGCATCACTATGACCACAGTGGGATACGGTGACATTTACCCCACGACCCCGTTGGGCAAGGTCATCGGCTCAGTTTGCTGTATTTGCGGCGTGTTGGTAATTGCGTTACCCATTCCCATTATTGTCAACAATTTCGCCGAGTTTTATAAGAATCAGATGCGGCGCGAGAAGGCTCTGAAGCGGCGCGAGGCGCTGGAGCGCGCCAAGCGCGAGGGCTCCATCGTGTCCTTCCACCACATCAACCTACGCGATGCCTTCGCTAAGAGTATGGACCTCATCGACGTCATCGTCGACACAGGTCAGTACCACCCCGCTCCCCCTCTGCCGATGCTTCTTCATGTCATGTATTATTTGCTTGTTAACGTGATTTTTTCCACTTTTGCACGCATGCTTGGTGCTCCGTGTTCGATTTGTGCAAGTCTTACGAATGCAATGAATGTTGAATGGAAGCACGTCGTTGCATCGTTTAGCTCTCCGGAATCGCAGTCATGATACAGAACAGTTCACGTTACATCGCAGCTACAGCAACATTCACTCGTTTGCTCTGAAGAGGTGGATTTAGTGTTTTATTCCTTGTCTTCAGGTGACAAGTGCGTCCTCATAGAATCGAGAGATGACGCCAGATGAGCTACTTACCACTATCACACAGTCGCCACACTCGACCCCTTAATATTACGGTTGTAGCTCGGGTCGGGTTCGCGTCGCGTGTAGCTTGCGATGTGCGACGAAGACACTTTAACTAAGGTCGATTCCATAGTCAGCGTAAGCCTAACGCTTCACAAACTAACAGTCATAATATATTGCGGACGTACATTGTGTATCCGGAGGACGCTGAATTTTCTTAATATGTGCGTGTAGAATGTGTGTTGTGTCTAGTAACGCCGCTTCATTTATCTAAATAACGTGTAACTAGTAAAGTAATAGGTACTACATGTATACGCTTAAATGCTAAATGGAAACGCGAGGGGGAGACGCCCGAAAGTTTTGCTACTGATGATGGTGTGTGTCTTCAGGACATAACCTGTCGCAAGCGGACGCCACTAGTCTGGAGGGCGAAGCGCCGGCCACCACGGGCTGCTACAAACAGTACGAACACGCCATCGGCAATAAGATACCTCAAGGCCCCGAACCCAATCAGGTAAGAGCTCCTGTAATCCGACAATTTTTTCCCACAACGTAGAGTAGTCACGTACGTACGAAACACTAACGAGCTCGTACGGAAGAACTTCGATTTTTCCATTAACGCCATGAGTGATAGTTTCAGACGAGTCCTAAGAAAGATCGTCGCTTTTCTACGGAAGGCTCGGGCACTCCGGAGAAACGCTTGCTCATTAACCCTGACCCGACGCCTGTAAGCTATTAATTAACCTACCTTAACGCATGCTTGTTGACGTGTTCTGTGTTTGTCCGTTGAACTGATACAGTAGGCTACGTTGTATGATCGTAGAGACTAATTTACATGTTACTATTAGGTGCTAGCCGGTATCGTACCGAAGGTTTTTGAATGTATGTCGTGAACGAAAAGTAGGAGACTTCTGCTAATAACGACTAATATTTTCTTTTTTCTAGGAAAAGAAGATGGCTGACAAACAGCTTGACTTGGATCAGCTGCCTTCTGAGTTTGAATGTTGTTTTTGCACGTTCAAGGTACTAAAATCTAACAACGCACCCGACAAAGAATCGTTAGCTGTTTTCTGAATTGATTTGAAGTTTTCGTTTAATAAATAACTTTTTTTGTCTTAGCTATAACGAGTGAGTATTTAAGTTAATTTTAACGACGCTTTTCATGTCAGCTGGTACGTAGTACTATAAGTCACTGCAAACAAATACTCGAGTACACTCAAGAGTAAAAACATCGACATAACTTTTTCTTCATAATTTTTACCCCACCTTTATTTAGAGTCGCGGAGCCGGACGGAGAACACTTGAATGTACTCACTACCTACTAATAAGCATTTCTATATCCCTAAGTTCACGCTACAATCTTATGATTAAACAGTTTTTATTCCCAGTATTTTCGTTGATATTATATTTATTTTATGCTGCGGGCTACTTAGGAAAAGTTGAATTGTTTATACAGTTTAATATGGTTTAACGAAGTGATCTACAGAGAGGGACTGTGTGTGTTGCACCAGGGGTACAAGGAGTTCATAGACGCGGAGCAGTTGATGCCCATGCCGACGTCCGACCTGCGGCAGCCGGTTTGCGTGGAGCTGGCCTGCCTGCAGCGCCACCCCGCGCCCAAGGCCCTGCCTGAAGCCACGCCCAACAGCCTCGACAGCCCTGGTACGTATCACGCACTCCCACTATGAATTCCGATTGCGAATGAAAATCACGTTGTTTATTTATGTCTCCTTATTCTCTCACTTTATTTCCGTCACCTCTGTGTGGAACGTGCCCGTGAGTGTGTCGATCGTTACACCGTCACAGTGACTCGTCACCTGGTGGCGGTCGCGTCCCGTCCGACCGACCGTCACCGCTCCGGATGTGCACGGCTCCATATGGGTCTGTTTACGTTGCAGATACATTTGCATCATGCCTTACGCACCCTTTTCCTTCAGAGGGCGACATCACGGGCGAGAACGACTCGTCAAACTTGTATGTGAACCCATTGGATGGGAGCGGCGGGGGCGGCGCGGGTGTAGGTGGGGGGGAGGCGGGAGTTAACGGCGTGCGCAGGAGCGCCTCGGGGGACGTGTTGTGTGCGACAGATTCCCAGGCCGAGCGGTCGCCGCGCGGCTCGCGGGGTAGCCTGGCGGGGCCGGAGCCACTGACGCCGGTGGACGCGTCGCGGAGCAGCCTGCCCCAGACGACCGACCCCGCCGCCGACGACGCCAAGCCCAAACACAGGAAAGCGCGATTCCAGCAGGTCAGTCCCCGTCCGTCGCGTCGCGACATCGACTAACAGGCAGTAGGCACAGTAGCACACCCTCTCTCGCATCACGTTTTTGTCGCATGTCAGACTCCCGGCATGACTCATATTCGATTTACTTGTTTTCTTTGGCGACTGAACATTAGTTTCATTCGCAAATTTGTTCCCAGGAATGGACGGAGGAGGAGAAGAGGCCACCGAGAGGGATAGCCACGAGGATAATTAATCACCATATTCTATTTGGTACGTTTTGTCCAATTCTTTATCTTTCTATCGTACTCTTTCGATGGCGTTAAATAATTTGGGTGCATCTTAGCTGTAAACTCTTGTTTGAATTGCCGTTCACTTATACTTTTCAAATCTTGCAATTTATCTAGTCTCATGAACTTTTTCATGTTGGTGATCAACTTTTTTTATATTCAACCTCTTGACTTCTTGCGCTCCCTGCATTTTTAGATATATTTGTCAGCATTTTCCTTCCCAACATTTCCAGGTAAGAACGGTAACAAGCGCGGTAGCGGCGGGTGGCCGGAGGACTCGCGCTCGCGCTCCATACTCAAGAACAAAGAGTTCCGCGGCACGGACAGCGAGCTCCTCCTGCAGGACTCTACTTCACTTGGTGCCAATGTAAGACATTGACGACTGTTTTACAGACTGTAGGCCAAGCGTTGTGACGTCGTAAAAGTCTACATTGCTAAAAGGGGTGACACACGTACGAACTTAAAGTACGCGAGTTTAAAGTTCGCGAACTTACTCGGCTCGCGTCGGTGACACACGAGAATCGCTCACACTGAATTACCATGCCCCCAGGCTCGCGGCTCGCGGCTCACGGCTCTTTGCTGACACATAGGCAATTAAGATCGTCGAGCCATAAGTCCGCGTACTTACTCGCGTGTCTGTCACCCCCTTAAGCAATGGTTGTTTTTGCAATACGCAGTATCGTGACTTGTGGCTTAGCCCTGTAGGTATCCATGGCCCAGAGGGTAGTCCTTCGACGACTCAAGAGACACCTTGGATTAAATCTCTGCTAGATTTGACCCCAGGTGGTAGTGTGTGCAGTATGCCAGAACGTCGATGATACAAACATATTTAAAAGTAACAGTACCGTGTCTATTTACAGGGGGACTCCGGCAGCGAGTCTTCACCGATTCGTCTAAAAGACTTTAAGGCGCAGAATCACAAAGCTGCGACTGACCGAGGCCTCGTCTCCTAGACCTAGGACCTAGGTAGTAGGTTCTACTACTAGCCCGCACTAGACCCCGCTCACGCCTGACCACAGCTGAGCTCCGCCATGCCCGTGTTAGATGCGTACACCGACTCGATTCATATTTAGAACGCAATAAAAAAAGTAATTTTTAACATATCATTGGGCGATTGTGACTGCTTATTGATAGTGATTCATTTGGTAGATTTATAAATATTGTAAAAATATAGTTAATATAAATGACGTTCATTCCAATCGAAAAGTTGAAAGTATCTATTGTTAAGTTTTTTACGTGCAATTATTGATTGCTAATTATAATTTAAGCGATATAGTTTGTACAGCATAGTTGAAGAAAAGAAGCAATTATTAAAATTAAAAAAATCTGAAATTGTTAATGGTGATTTCATTTATCGACCCCTTTACGAACCGTGCCTCGTTTTGAGAACTATTTCTCGGAGTTTCTGTGAACAGTGAAAATAATCCTTTTGTGGTCGAAATAAAGGTGGTATCAGAGGCAGAATAATCCTCCACGTATCTGGGCCGCGGACATGAAATATGCACGCAGTAAGTGCGGCGCATCGACTGGCCTGACCTCATTTCGGTCAGGACACGTAACACTTCACAAATTAAAACTTCCCTCCTGCACGTGTCATTAGAATTCATTTGAATACGTAATTGAATTAACAGTTATGGTAATTTTTTCGAGGGTAGATTTTTGTCAGGAGTAATTTTTTAAATGTGATTTTGAATCCAACGAGGTACTCATTCATCAGTTCATCTTGACAACGCTATCTCAAAAAGACACTAAAATAAGCTTATCCATTTGATTAAGCTTACATACAAATAGTGATATTTTTAAATGTATATTAATTGTTTAGGTATTAATGTAAAAGAAATAGGGCTAAAAATTAAAGCTAGAAAGAAACAGAAAGCTTTGTCAACAATTATATTATTTATTTGGAAGCTAGATATTTTATTACAAGTGTATAAATATAACCAAAACTTATATTATACAACGAACGTGAAAACAAATTTAGTTTGGAGTCTTAAACTCAAACGGACGAATAATAATAAGTTAATATCATTAATTTATCACAATTAAAAAAAACTTAAAAGTCCACATAATAATACTCTTTTTACAGTTAGTATCTAAATTAAATTACTGTAATAAACGATTAAAAGGATATTATTCGCTTTGGTGTAAAGTGAGTAATAATAAAAAATATATTAATTAAATAAATGCTCTCACTCTTGCCAATAAAGTGTAATAATTAATTACATTCTCATAAATATCGTGGCTGAATCGAGGTAATGCTGTTTCCCGGTTTCCGAAGTGAATTTGTCAGTAATTTATCCATTCAGTAGCGCTGCTACTTTTACAGTGAACTCTATGCAGGGGACACATACACACCCTAAAGTATTATAACTAAGTTTTGTTACAACTTGTATAACTGCAATGTTTTCACGCTATAGGCAGCACCACACATACCATAATATATTATACAATTTATACTGTAATGCAATGATATTCTACTTATACAGATCTGTAACGTTCATACTATTTTCCGGCTAAAATCTCTTCCGAACAACATTGATAAATTTGACAGATAAGTGAAACAAAAGATACGAAATGCCATTTACATAAAAGAGACAGACTGAATAAAAGACGACCCAATTGGGTCGTATTTGAAGCTTCACAACGCGCGCGGTAGTGACATATCTGCTATCATTGCTGTAATGAGTAAAAAAACGTTTCACAGCGTTTCCGTCAATATTCTGATATACAATATTATTCACTGTAAGTGACTAGCACTTACAGTGAATAATCGCCCGCCCTCTGCCCTTTGCGTAATATCCGCCATTAAAACTTTACTATACGTAAAGTTAGTACGTTTTTACGTTTTACGTTTTTACGTTTGTTATGAAGTATTGTTATATTTATTCTTTGCAATTTCTCTCAGCCCTTGTTTTAAACTGTTTATATTTAAACTTTTATACAGTACAATAAGGTTTGCTTGTACTGACAGTACAAGCAAACTTTATTGTACAGAGAAGTTGATTCATAGGCAGATTGAAGACTTGCGTAATTTGGTCGCGTTATGTCAAACCCAGCCGACAGATCGCGACGAGCACTGACCTCCATAATACAAGTACGCTGGACCTATTATATCCTTTGAAATGACAGCTGTTTTTGTGCATATTTCAAGCGGAATCAGCGCCCCAATGCGGGGGAAGAGAACTAAATCTGACGTAAGCATGACGTTTAAAAGTCGCCATATTGGCGCTGATAGCAGTAGTGGGAGTACTTGGAACTAATACTAGTTTCTACCACCGTAGTGATTATATTCTCTTTGGTTCCTACAAACAATAGCGATTGAGCGGCCATTTGCAAGTTACGTCAGATTTAGTTCTCTTCACCCGCATTGGGGGCGCTGATTCCACTTCAAATAGGCACAAAAAATAGCCGGGTATCCTATGTCCAGCGTACTTGTATAATGGAGGTCAGAGGCGACGAGTATTGAATTAACACAAACCAACAAAGTGAAGCAGGTCCGTCAACTGCCTATGAATCAATTTCTTCGATGGTACATTGCGCTAGCGTTAAAACATCATGCCATCTTTCTCAAACATACGAAGTGCGAGAGAGATCAATGTATCCCTAAAAGCAAGCGGACCTTTTACGAATAGCCTCTAATCTCTACTCAGCCACGATTGTAAAAAAAAACAAGATAAGGATAAACTTCAAAATCCAGTAAGTAATAGATTTATCACTTTAAACAACCAAAGGTTTACGAAGTATATTACGTAAGTATTTCGCTTTGGTGTTAGTCGAGGTTAGTTCAAAGGTATAACACGGTCACATGAACTAGACGCACGGTTTGATGACGTCATTACGGAGCTCACATGTTATTGCATTCCAGCGATGCGTCAAGTTAATGTGACCGTGTTGTATATTCCGTTTGTCACATCATAATATAGCATAAGTTGACAATAAAGACCAGGGAGGAGATAAGATGTATGAAAGAGATAGAGTACCATCTAAGAAATTAGTGCATAGGCAACGGACCTACGACATTCGGTCGGATTATGTCAACTTAATGTAAAGTACCCCGCAAACGATCAAATTTGTTTGACTAACGTGTTTGATGTAATTTACGTTTTCATCAAACAGCGGCGCAAACGATCAAACGTGCATCAAACAAGTTTGTCAAACAATTAGCTAGAATCAGTATGAGATTATGACATCTTGTTTGACAAATGCAGCGGAACACGTTCAAACACGTTTGTCAAACGCTAGGCAAATCCAAATTTTCTTCAAACAGGTCAAACACGTGTTTGATAAACGCTTCAAACAAAGGCTACTTTAGTCGTCATCCGTCAGCTGAGTTTGACATAACGCGCCCAAAATATGTAGATCCACCTCCCTTCCACAATCAGGTCCCTTAGCCCCTGGTCTTTACAGTCATGGAATCATTGTTTGACAAAAAAGAGTGCGTTTTAAACGATGACGATTTTCTTTTATTATAGGCAACCCTACACTACGCCTTATCGCACTTTTGACACATTTATTAGTTTGACAGTTAATATTTGACAATTACTGTAATGTTGCCATAAATATTTAAAACTTTTAGTTGGAACTGTCACCGACTGACCTAAACCGACTCTTTTTTGTCAAACTGTACACAATATTTTTAAGATATTGTTGAACATTCCAAAAAAAAAAACTGATGAAAATCATCAGAGTTTTCATACAATCATGTCAATGTAATAAAACAATAGTGCAATACTCGTTTCAAAATACTAACAAACAATAATTGACACAAGTTAAATAGGATTGCAAAAGGTTAATAATAATTAAAAGTTGCGTTTCAAAAATGAAAGCACCTTTAGAATTTTTTGATACTTTGTTTTTGTTAGTAAATCTATTTTAATAAGTACGAAAAACATATATTGGTCTGTTCTCTTGGTCTTGTACAATTAAGAGATTTCATACTTTAAGGGGCCGGGTACCCTCGAAATTCTCATACATACGTAATACCAAAATCATTTTCTCATACGAAAATATTTAACATGTTTGAGTTATTTTTCAGCTTAAAATAGTAATTATCTAGGTTCCTGCACAAAAATTTACTTCAAAATATTTAAACACTAAAAAAATTTTTTTTGTTAAAATTTTTTTTGTGAATTTACTACTAAATATTTAAACACTAAAAAATAGAGTAAAACACTAAAAAATATATAAATAAATAGTAAATTTACTACGAAATATTTAAACTCTAAAAAATATTTCTTAGTATTTAAATATTTTGTAGTAAATTTAATATTTATTTATATATTTTTTAGTGTTTAAATATTTAGTAGTAAATTTACTAAAAAAAATGTAAACAATTTTTTTTTTAATATTTTGAAGTAAATTTTTGTGCAGGAACCTAGGTAATTACTATTTTAAACTGAAAAACAAATCAAACATGTTAAATATTTTCGTACGATAAAATGATTTTATTATATTACGTATGTATGAGAAATTCCAAGGGTACCCGGCCTCTTAAAGTTTAAACATGTATTAAAAACTTATTTAATTGTTACTAATAAATAATAATTAAAGATGCTTTCATTTCTGTTAATACATACTCAGGTAATTTTATTTTTCAAAGACGCTTTGAAAAATACAATACACTTTTTTAGGATTATAGTGATAAGAATATGACAATTTCCAGAAATAGCTAGAAATAAAGTCAGTATTGAATACACAGTGAGATTTAAATACATACTAAAATAAAATTAGTATTAGAAGATAACAGTAAAAATAGTTTGATACGAAAAAAACGTATTGTATTTTTTAATTACTTATTCGAAACAGCTGCCTTACTCCCGACAGAATCAGAATCGAATTGAGAATCTAATCAGCTCGATCTCAAAAGTATACTAGCGCAAAATCGTGCTGCGGATCAATTTGGAACTAATTCGATCTCAACGGCTTTTCCCACTCCTGACAGCTATACTAGCGCGCACGATCGTGCTGCGGCTCAATTTGAAACTAATCAGACTCGTAAATCAAAATCGTATCAGTTTCGGGGGTAAGGCTGCTGAGTGCAGGTAGTATATATTATCTCTTACTACATAAACCTTAAACAATCAATCAAAATATTAACCACATGAACAGACATACACATTTACAACTTTCCTTAATGTGAACACATAGGCTTCTTACATAACTCTTGGCATGTCGATGGCACATAGCATTCAGTACACACAACTCTTGCATTACTTCTCAAATGATACTGAATGAGTCTTATATTACGGCATAACGACTATTATAAGGGTGTGCATTGACGGTAAGTTCTCCATACTAAAGGCTGCATTCACACAAAAGTGAATGAAAATATCATTATTTAAAACTACTCGCTCACTTTCGAGTCTCGGCGGTTGACAGTCAGTTTGGTGCGAACGAAGTATGATTTTAGGATAAGCGAATAATATAATTATAATTACACTAGCGACCCGCCCCGGCGTCGCACGGGTATAAAATATATTGTCACAGAAAAAATGATTAAAATTGATAGATCCTTCCTGTGGTCTACTTCTTATCTGTGCTAAATAACATAAAAATGGGGATTGTCCATTTTTTTTAAATTTTGCTCATTACAAAAACATTTCGAGGAATAAGGTCAGTGATCGTTTTTCTGTATATAAACGAAAAAAATACCCATTAGTTACTTATATTTTTGAAGAAATATGTTTAACCTTAGTTTGACCTTCAATGGCGTTAAATTAGCAATAAATTCGACCAACATTACGTTTCGAACTTTTGGTAAGCTTTTCGTATCAGCTTTCACATAATGATAACTTGTATTTGACGAACCAGCCATTATAACTAAGATTCAAAGGAAAAAAAACATTCTGCAGAGGTCAATTGGCCGCCGATGATGACGTCAGAGCGAAACTTTAAAAAATTATTGAGAAAAAACTAGCCAATGAATTTCAAAATTATTGAATTTATATTCTTAAAATACCCTATTTTAACGAAAAAAAATATAAAAAGTACATGTAATTTTTTTTGGACAATGCCCATTGCTCCAGTAGTTCCGAGATAAGTCCTTTCAAATAATTTCCCCCGTTTTTTCCACATTATCCTATTAATTTTAGCGTGATAAAATATAGCCTATAAGCCTTCCTCAATGAATGGGCTATCTAACACTAATAGAGTTTTTCAAATCGGACCAATAGTTCCTGAGATTAGCGCGTTCAATTTAGCCCTTTAAAATAATTTTACCCGTTTTTTCCACATTTCCCTCTATTTCTTCGCTCCTATTAGTCTTAGCGTGATAAAATATAGCCTATAACCTTCCTCGATAAATGGACTATCTAACACTGAAAGAATCATCAAAATCCGTTGCGTAGTTTTAAAGATTAAAGGGAACAAAGGGACATGAGGGAAAAAAAGCGACTTTGTTTTATAATTTAAAGTATAGATACTACTGCAACATACTACATTGTAAAATAAGAATTTCAGCACATTTGCAACAATGACTATTGCAATTGCAATAGTGTCATAGATGAATAAATGGATGGACGCACCGACAATGCACAACTTACATTAACTATTTTACGTTTAAGGCGCAAATAAATTAAGGAGATGTCAAACATTAATGGGTCACACTGAGAAACGATGCAGTTTGCACTTTTTTGCTATAGATACAGAAATTGCATGTGATATCGCAAAACGCAGCTCTCATAATTAGATCATCTTTTAACATCATCGCGTCAACTAATTTTATAGGCACGATTTGTGTTACTATAATAATGCAACAAAAAACGTAGTGTGTATTTAAAAATTTAAGGGTGGCATTCTCAGACTTTAAGCATAAGAATTCGAATCCCAGTAATGATAATACGATTGCATTAAACGAGGCAGTGCTAGTTACATTGTAAACATATTGTGTTCTATGTATGTACATTATAATATTATATCATTGTAATAAATATTTTGTAACTTATGTTTCATAAAATTATTTTTAAAATATCTAAAAATTCTGCTTAATTATTCCAATTATAATTCCCGATATAAATGCTTATAAATCATGATAAGGCATGGCATGGCTTTGGCAGCACATTTTTAATTTTGTTATTATTTTTATTTTAAATATATTATTAAGAGAGATCGTAACATTGACACTGTTTTTTCTGTCAATAAAAGAAATATGTAGCAGAAATACAAGTAGGTTTTAAAATTATACTTGAAATAGCAACAAGAAGTCGAGAAATAATAAAGTATCTGGCTTAAAACTTGAAATACTTATTAGAAAATTAAATTTAAAGTTTGTTCATCTGTTTTTTTATACCATTAAGATTATGGTGCAAGGGTTTTAATGTGACACTCATGGCAAATTTCTAATGTTAAAACATTATCACTGTAATAATTTGTGTCAATTTTTTTTACTACCCGCGCTAGTAATTTTTTTATAGATGTTTTATAAATTTATTTAATAAGCAAATAATAATAATGATTAACGCAAAAACTATTATATCACATCTAGAAACACTAATCTAACTACGAGTAGGTAGGTCTTACAGACCTTCCGAAACTTGCGAGTCATTCTGTTCTTTGTCATAGACACAGAGGTCTAAAAACCGTTTACTGTCCTCTTAAAAAGTATAAATTATTCCATAATAATAATTATTATTATTAGGTTCGTTAAACAGGTTCATAAGATTGTAAGCATTGCTTGTAATTTTTGTTCTTTTTTAATTTACATAGTACTTTTTAATTGATATATTTACAGGTATCCCAGTTACATTCGATTTTAAATTAAATAATAATAGGTAGTCTCTATTTCAAAGCTAAACAATTGGTAGACTCTTAACAAGAACTCAATTGTCACATAGAAAACCGCATGACGTGTCACAATGCCACATGGACCATGGTAGACAATGTTCATTGTTCTTGTAAAAATCTGTCAATTGTAAAACAGGACCCTACGTAAAATATGACAGTTTGCTCACCATGTTAGTTCAAGTTATAGTAACGTTTGTCCGTCTTGGTCGGAGCTATCTGTGCCATGATATTGTGAGAGCGGTGCGCAGTTTACCCCACAGCCAGGGGTAGAGACCGCCTCCCCTCCAGGCAGCTCGAGCCACGTACTTGACATAGTCGTAGAGACCCCATGGAGCATGGCCACCATTCACATAGTAGACATATGTGAAGCCATCTTTACATCTGCCCTTAATTGAGTAGTAGTAAGGCAGGAAAGAGTGGAGTTTAAATCTGAAATGTTTAATTTATAATCATTATTTTTATTTAATTAAATTATTTAATAAATTCAATTAAATAAAATTGATCAAAAGCAATCTCCAGTAAATTTGTAGGTATCTAAGAAGTTATACTAGTGACAAGTAAATTATTCAGCACCAAATAAATATCAATACATAATATATTAAAAATTATAAAGTAGAATAACCAGGGCTCGAAAACGTTATTTTTAATAACGGTTTTGATTCGTTCGGAACGGTTCACTGCAATAACGTTTTTGGGAACAAAAACGTATTTGAGAACGATTTGAGAACGTTTTGAAAACCGAAATGTTTGGATGTTAGGATCAGGGTTCGAAAACGTTATTTTTAATAACGGTTTTGATTCGTTCGGAACGGTTCACTGCAATAACGTTTTTGGGAACAAAAACGTACGTATTTTGTTTTTAGGCAAGTAATTATTAATATACAAAAAATTGGCAAAGTGCAAGCAGAACTCGTGCACGTAGGGTTCCGAGTTCCGTACCATTAGGTACAGAGCAAAAATAGGCCAAAAAATGTTTTTTGTGTATGGGAGTCCCACTCAAATATTTATATTATTTTAATTTTAAATGCTTTTTTTAATGTTTTTCACTCTATTTCGATTAAAATTTCCTTGAGCTTTTTTTATAAAAATAAGTTTTTTTATTTAATTCGTGATGAAGTAGAAACACTTTATATGGCAAAACAACATAATATTTTGTCGAGAAAGCTAGTATGTAGTTATATTATAATAAAAAAAGACTGGTTGCACTCCGAGAGTGCCGGCAGAAGTGAAAACTTGATTATTAATGTTGTGCATTTTTTTAAACCATTTTTAATTAATCGAAACCCTTACAATCGATTAAAAAAAATATCGACAATCGAAAAAAAAAACAATCGATTGTTCGATTACTCAATTTGGGATGTGCCGATTATGACTTTGGCCGACTAGCCGACTAGCCGACTAGTCGGCTGCAAAGAAGCCGCAGCATCGGCCGACTAGTCGGTCAAACCGATCATGGTTTCGGAAGTTTCCGTAACGCTTTTTTACTGCTGTTTGCGGGTAAGTCGCACACGCCACCTGAAAACGTGTCGAATCGTGTGAAGAGGGCGACTAACTCAAAAAAAAACATCGTCCTTTTCTCTTCACACTCACGCCCGTCTTTCATATATTATGCTAGGTGAAAAAGTACGACGCGGATTCATCGCCAAATTAGTTTTTCTCAATAACTCGTTAAATATACAACATTTTAAAAATCCGCTAGGTTGGTTTCTCAGCGATAGAATTTTATACAATGTGTTAAAATATTAACTTAGTTCAATGCACGATTATAGCAATTAATGAAAAATTCGGGAAAATTAGATGCATCTTTGTGATTTTTTTCCATGGAGAAAATTTTATGATATCGTGTTTTTGCTCAGATCGAATTCTTGGAAATATAATGTAGTAAGTATCTAATTTTAGAAAATGAAACAATTCGGGGCTTATTTTCCAATTATAAAAATGAATTATAAAGTCGAGAATTTTGGGTTAGTAGCCCCCAGCCCTTAACTATGTTTCTATGATACAAATGATGGTTTTCACTAAATATTTCATGTACACGAAATCTGGATTTAATAATATATACTTGTTGTTAAAATTATACTAATTATTACAAAAAATAATTTCTTTAATAGCAAGTAATTTCAGAAACACTTCATTTAATTTTAAAATGTGTAACACGGATTGAGTGTGATTTTGTGACTATACTGCAGTGTACACATTATAAATATTAATCAAGGTTTTTCTATAATGTAATTTCAATAATAGCAAAAAAGTAAAAAGCCGACTAGACGGCTCTTTTTGCCGACTATTCGCCGACTAGTCGCCGACTACAAAAGTGGCCGGATAGTCGGCTTTACCGACTAGTCGGCGACTAGTCGGCACATTTCTAATTAAAATTAATTTTAATCATTACTTAATTTTAATCATTGCTTAATTTTAATCATTACCTAATTTTAATTATTACTTAATTTTAATTATTACTTAATTTTAATCATTACTTAATTTTAATCATTACTTAATTTTAATCATTACCTAATTTTAATTATTACTTAATTTTAATCATTACTTAATTTTAATCATTACTATATTTTAACCATTACTTAATTTTAATCATTACTTAATTTTAATCATTACTTAATTTTAATCATTAGTTAGTTTTAATCATTAATTAATTTTAATTATTACTTAATATTAATCATTACTTAATTTTAATCATTACTTAATTATTATTCTTTTTTTATTAAATAAGGGGACAAACGAGCAAACGGGTCACCTGATGGTAAGCAACTACCGTCGCCCATGGACACTTGCAACATCAGAAGAGCTGCAGGTGCGTTGCCGGCCTCTCTTTTCTTGAAGGTTTGCAGGTCGTATAGGTCCGGAAATACTGGTGGTGACAGTTCGTTCCAGAGTTTTACAGTGCGCGGCAGAAAGTTACGCGAAAAACGCACTGTGAAAGACTGCCACTCATCAAGGTGATGAGGATGGTATGTTTTTCGCGTGGGACGATGGCGAAAAGTTGCAGGTGGTATGATTCCGAACAATTCCTCAGAGCACTCCCCGTGATATAACCGATAGAGGATGCAGAGCGAAGCTACATCTCGGCGTATTACGCCAAGGGGTCC
Organism: Polyommatus icarus; assembly: GCA_937595015.1. Lineage (NCBI taxonomy): Eukaryota > Metazoa > Arthropoda > Insecta > Lepidoptera > Lycaenidae > Polyommatus > Polyommatus icarus. The sequence goes on along the minus strand of OW569336.1, from coordinate 7,592,594 downwards.
AAGCTGTTTGTAACACTATGGCAATCAACAATTCGAGCGGCCCTTCGTTGGATACGACCCAGAGGGAGCAGTTGGTATTTTGGCGCCCCTGCCCAGAGATGAGAACAATATTCCATATGAGGCCGAACCTGCGCCTTGTAGAGTTGTAGGCGTTGGTCCGGACTGAAGTACTGTCTCGCTTTTAATTATTACTTAATTTTAATCATTACTTAATTTTAATCACTACTTAATTTTAATTATTACATTTTCGATCAACACGAAAATCTGGCGCGAGTTTCACAGTTTTTACCCATCCCACAAAAGTGCTCAACGCCGCTAAAGAAGTTTTTACTTCAAAAATCATAAATACAAATATTAAAAACATTTTTGTTTACCTACTTAAATACAATTAGTTAAGACAGAATGGTTAAATCTGCATTTTTAGGAAAGGGGTAAAAAAAATTAAAAACAAGGGGGGTAAAAAAATCCATCCCTAAAAGCGCAATTACGTAGCATGACAATTTTAAATTAAAGGGTAAAACGTAATCGATCCCAAATTTTTATTTAAATCTATGCTGTACCTGATTTTTAGGGTTCCGTACCCAAAGAGTAAAATCGGGACCCTATTACTGAGACTTCGAAGGCTGTTCGTCTGTGCGACCGCTAATATAGCTGGACTTGATTTGATTGTGTATATCTGTTGCAGCTATAACAACAAATACTAAAAAACAAGATATATTTAATATATTTTAGGGGGGCTCCCACACAACAACCGTAATTTTTTGGCCTTTTTTGCTCGATATCAATAACGATAATAGGTAGGCTCTTGAAACTTTCATAGAGTCCTTGACTATATGAGTTCTTTATTAATTAATAAAACCAATACAAAATTTATAAAATTAATCCCATACAAAAAACACAATTATTGACCTTATTTTACTCTGTAACGGTACGGCACCCTACATAAGTGAGTCCGACTCGCACTTGGTCTATTATTGCCTCGGCGTGCTCGCCGCAAACGAATGCCCGAAAAATAAGAGTTAATTTTGTTATATATTTAACTTTTCATCGAGGAAACGGGAAAAACCGTTTAAAAACGTTTTAAGGATCAAAAACGAAAAAATCATTACATTCTCAAATAATGTTCCGAATAGCGTTACGAAACCGAAATGAAACGTTCTTTAGGTATTTAAGGTGATAACGTTTCGAAAAATATAACGTTTTTCGAGCCCTGAGAAGAATAGTTGCTTTTATACATTATAATTATTATTTATATTGCAATTATTCAGTTAATCCGTCGATCACCAGTTCCTGATCTTTGTTGTCGCGGCCCATATGGGCCTTACGGGGGTTGATGGGTTAAATGCAATTTTCTATAATTTAGTATTTTATTATTATCTGTTATAGTCATTCTGATCTTCATTTTAATGCTACTAACTAATAGTAGCATTAAAATGCAGATCAGTATGAACTATAGAAATAAGAATATTCTATTTACCTTCTTTTCTCGTAAAAGAGTATAGCTTCGTTATTGGTAGTGAGGACATGTAGGAATATAGCCTTGACTCGGTGCTCGTGGGGTGCCTGAGGAACGGGACCAGCCAGGTGGTCTATTAGAACATCCAGCAACATTGTGGCCACACCCGAGCGACGATAGGAACGAACAACGCCTGCAAATGTTATTAGTGTATGGTCAGCATTTATGATATAAAACTAGACATTACATTAAATTGAGATGGTATTAAAGATTGTATAACTCTAAAAATTATTAAAAAATGTATCAAAATGACTCATATGAAATGAATATGAATAAGAACTGTAAAATTATTGGAAAGAAAACTCACCAAGTGACAAAATATAAGCGACAAGTGTTTCTTTTGATGCAAACCATCGTGATAATATCCCTCTGTCTTCAGCATTCAGCTTTAAATATGGTTTTATCTCAGCAACTATAAGGCCTATTATCTGGCTTTTGTACACTGCTGCAAGAGCAAAGAATCTCTCGGATGATGTTATGTCTTCATACCATGACTGTGGATACTCAATAGGGAACCAATCTCTACACAAAGATCTTACCTGAAAAATATGTTACATTTTATGAAAAATATGATGTACTATCAGAGTAGTTGATTCCTATGCAGATCGGGGACCTACGTAGTTTGGTCAAACCCAGCCAAAAGATTATCAAGTAACATTGAATTGACATATTCGATCAAATAACTTTGGTCTATCAACTGCATAGGAATCAATTTCCTCAATGGTATAATAATAATGTGTTAATTACAGTTTAAAGATATCTATTTATTTACTGTTACTTTATAGATTAAGAAGGTAGTTTTTTTTAAATTTATTATTTTCATTTTAAATGCAATTATAATATTGAGAATGGAAAAGTTCAATTATTGTATGGTATTGACGAAAGAGTTTTACAGTATTATACCTCCTCCAAGTCATCAGGGCACAAAAAACGAAGCTGAACATCCTTGAGAGAGCATTTTGCTTCTTGAGACTTTTCAATAATAACTTGAAAGCCCTCAGAAAGATACCTGAAAATCAGTATATAGGTTTATTTTTGTCTATGCTGAAAATTAAGTATGTTTTTAATTTTTTTTTAAATTAGAACATAAAAATAAATTAAAAACTTGTCTTTGCCAGTAAGACAATGTTTATGGCATAAAGATTACAAATAATAAGGCGTGTCTAAGATTTACCGGCCTTGAGGAAAGAAATCCAAAACTAATAATTTAAACTGAATACTGAGTCATAAAACAGTTCTAATAATTATTACCAGTTCAACATTATGTAAACGTTGAGCGCCTTAAAGGGCGGAATATGTAATTATAGGTTAATTATCAATGCACATAGGCTACATTTTACTTCAGCGCGCCGAACAAACTAAACCGAGCTAATGGGGAGTTTTATCTTTAGCAATATGGATTTTCTTACACCGCCTTCAACTGCCCGACCTCGAACGGTCTTCACGAATTGGTCAATTAACGGATCAATTTAGTTCAATTGTAGATCAAGGATGAGAAAAGCTGTATAAACAATAGCGATATAAAATAACATCGAAAATCTTCAAACACTCACCAACTGAATCCAGCCATTCGGTAATTAGGCCATTAAAAGTAGTCGTCAAATATATTAATTACATGTCCTCCTATCATTTTAGCAATACATCATTGTTGTGAATCAGAAATACGAGAAATTATCAACAATTTTACCACAAATCACAATTGATATGATACGAAATACGATAACAAGAGTGACACTTGCGAGTTGCAAATGCCAATTGTCAACTGTCAACAGCTACGCTCCGTTGACATTTGACGTCATTGTCGATGTCAAATTGACGGTGAGTTTTTTTATACATTAAAATATATTTGATGGAGACCCCCCTCATTAAGCCGCGTTACGTTTTGTTTTTGATTATTATTATTTAGTACTCCGTACTACCCTAGGGTTCGTCGACTGTCGAGTCATAAATACCTGATATAAGACCCTAACACGGCTTATCTGTATTATAAAAGATAATTTTACAAACTGCAAAAGTATTCAACCACTTTTATAATAGCTACTCTGCTAGTTAATTATTGTATTAATGTCCCGTACTTAAAAGTTGGATTACTATGATTGTAAGGTTTAGATAGGTCAAAGATCTTTTAACCTAAGATAGGTACGTTAAAATATGTAGGTACCGTCGATGAAATTGATTCCTAGGCAGTTGACAGACCAACGTCGTCGGCTGGGTTTGACGTTATAACGCGACCAAATAGGTTGTTCTGTGACGTCTACGTCACAGAACAACGGTCTACATACAGGTAACAGTTCCCCATCTGCCTAGGAATAGGAAATAGGAAGGAATCGTAGGTACCTACTTATAAAATGTACTATAATATTATTATGGTATTTTTGGACCAAGAGCCTGTGACGACCAGACTTTCCATATTTTAGAAAAGCAGAAAGCTGAAAGTTTACCTGTTTGTGACCTTTACAGACTGTAAGAACGACCAGCAACTACAAAATGTCAAAAATGTCCGGCACTGAAAGACGAGATTCCTCGACATCACTGCGAAGAATATAAACTATACTAGTTAGATGACGCCCGCAACTCCGTTGCGCCAAAATTCGTTTATCGCGGCGGAACCGTACATTTTCCGGGATAAAAAGTATCCTATGTCCTTTCTCGGGTCTCAAAGTATCCCCATACCAAATTTCAGCAAAATCGGTTCAGTGGTTTGAGCGCGAAGAGGTAACAGACAGACAGACAGACAGACAGACAGACAGACAGACACACTTTCGCATTTATACTTAATATTAGTATGGATGAAATTGAGCATTACTCTCTCTCTCGAAGGTCAGGTAGCCCTATCAGAAATGGATAGCTCCTAAGGTCAGTGGTACCTGCTCATAACATGGAAAAAGTTTACAAAAGTAAAATATAAAGATATGATATTGAATGTACTGTCACTTCTTGGTGGAAATTCATGTTCATTTATACACTTTCCTTGCAAATCTATTAACTACTTACTTAAAATAAAGTGGAATACCTAAATACAAGGAAAGTGTATAATTATTTAATTGAAAATAATATAATGAAGTTAACTAATTTATTTGAGAGACGCTTACATTAGATTATTATCTTCAAACTGCAAAGCAATCTAATTTCTCAATTTTATAAAGTTTATGTTTTGAATTGTGAGTTGCGACTATTAGCAGCTACGAGATAGCCTCAGATTATAGATTTTATACATAAATAGGTATTAGGTAGATACCTATTTACCTACATACGCCGCAAATATCTGTTTCTAATTATTACATTCGTTTGATATGTTCCGAATAGAATACGGAGCGCTGACGTAACCATTGTAGGTGCACATGTTGCCACTTAGCGATGTACTTTTACATTGTTGGATTTGATTTCCCATCGCGCGATGTTCACCAGACGCGGCGGTATCGCCTTACGCAGTAATTCACACGCACGATACTAACCACACAACGAGAGGGGAGATTTTAGCAGAGCTTTACTAAACATGCATTGATATCATGTTAATGTTAGATGAGCAATCTATTACTCTTTTCTTCCACGCCGGTTTCGTTGATTTGGCCGGTTTCATTGAAACCCGGTTACGAAGGAGTGTTTTATGATAGTACCCAAGTGTGTGTGCAGTAGGTACATATAGCACCACTCTCTTTTCCTACTCTTCTAACCATTTATGGTCAAACTAGCCACCCGCCCCTGCGTTGCACGGGTATAAAATATAATACATATAGCCACTGAAAAAGTGGTTAAAATCGATAGCCTACGATCCTTCACGTGGTCTACTTCTTATCTGTGCCAAATAACATAAAAATTGCTCCAATAGTTCGCAAGATAAGTCATAAGCCCTTTCAAATAATTATTAATTTCTCCCATTTTGTCCACATTCTCCTATTCTATATCTATATTCAGTCTGTGTGATAAAATATAGCCTATAGCCTTCCTCAATAAATGGGCTATCTAACACTGGAAGAATTTTTTAAATCGGACCAGTAGTTCCTGAGATTAGCGCGTTCAAGTTAGCCCTTTCAAATAATTTTCCCCGTTTTTAGGGTTCCGTAGTCAACAAGGAACCCTTATAGTTTCGGTCTGTCCGTCTGTCCGTCTGTCTGTCTGTCTGTCTGTCTGTCCGCAGTTTTACTCAGAGACTATAGGACCTACAAAGCTGTAATTTGGCATGAATACACATATTAGTGATGGCAACAAAATGGTACATGAAATCGTAAAAAAAATATTTTTTTATGGTACCTCCCCTACACATCAAGCGAGAATGAATTTTTTTTTCGCGCCCACCCCATCGTGTGGGGTGTCGTTGAATAGGTTTCTTGAAAATATTGCGTGTATTCATATATCATTTTCCGATTTAGGAATCCGTTTGTGAAATATTAAGTTTTAAAGTGGAAAAAATCGTTAGAGTCCAGTGTCCCCCCCTTCTACCAGCTAAACGGTTGGTTCTGGAAATGTCAAAAAATTCACGGGAGTAGGAAATATATGCTGAATTTAAAAGGAAAACTATCACGGCTAAGAAGACTTCATAAGTTATTTCGTTCAAATTCCTTTGAAAGTAACTGAGATCATGTTGTTAGTAGTGTAAAACACGCTTTAAATGTACGTTCATTGACCATAAAAATTATTTAAAACTAGCGGTACTACGGAACCCTATATTGCGCGTGGCCCGACACGCACTTGGCCGGTTTTTTTTTCCATTTTCCTTTATTTCTTCGCTCCTATTAGTCTTAAAGTGATAAAATATAGCCTATAGCCTTCCTCGATAAATGGGCTATCTAACACTGAAAGAATCATCAAACTAAGGGGGCAACCGGCAAACGAGCAAACGAGTCACCTGGTGGAAAGCTCTTCTTCTCCCATGGACATCATCTTCCGTCTTCCGTCACCCATAGACACTCGCAAAATCAGAAGAGCTGCAGGTGCTTTGCCGGCCTTTTAAGAGGGAATAGGGTAATAGGGTAGGGGATTGGGCCTCCGGTCTCCGTGAGTAATAATTTGTATTCTGTGCCACAGCGCTGCCAGCCATGGTGCAACGGCGAAACACAGCCATAGCGCTGTTTTACGCCGGTTTTCTGCGAGCCCGTGGTATTTCTCCGGTACAGCCGGCCCATTCATGCCGAAGCACGGCTCTCCCACGGTAAATTATAATTCTTCCGGTGTTGGCCTTCATTAGCAAGGGTAATTCTCTTATAGTCTTTCTATCCGGTTATCCGTTTGTTCATGCATCATGTAAGCAGAACTCTATAACCTTTTAGGAGATATTATAATATAATTGGATTATTATAAAAATGAAGTCGACGGTATCAAAAAATGCAGGCATTTCTCAGAAGCAGTACGATACTCGGGCCGGCTTCCGTCCAACAGACCCTCCCTTGTTTGCTTATCATTTTCGCGACCCGTCCTAATGAGGGCAGTAATTCATTAAGAGATAGGATTCCTGGAAGATGACTTAATATCTCGTATTCTTCAGTTTTGTGTGATATTCCATTGCTTTAACTTTTTCATTAAAGTGAAGACTTGGAAAAAATATTCAGAACATGACCTACACCTATAACAGCACGTAGGTCTACTGCTTACTGAATTATTGTATACGAATGTTAAAAATGCAGAAAAACAAATGTTTTGCTAAAAAAATATTTTTTACTTAGTTACAAATATAATTTTTCTTCACTTACCTTAAAGCAGGTCATCGCTATCTATACCCTGAGAGTCCATATAATATGATATTTAATTTTTAGGGTTCCATACCCAAAGGGTAAAAACGGGACCCTATTACTAAGACTTCGATGTCTGTCTGTCTGTGTGTCTCCAGGCTGTAACTTAAGAACGGCTATAGCTGGACTTCTGAAATTTTCACAGATTGTGTATATATTCTGTTGCCGCTATAACAAAAAAAACTAGAAACAAAATAAATTAAATATTTGAGGAGGGCTTCCATACAACAAACGTGATTTTTAGGGTTCCGTACCCAAAGGGTAAAAACGGGACCCTATTCATCAGACTTCGATGTCTGTCTGTCCGTCTGTCTGTCTCCAGGCTGTATCTCAAGAACCGCTAGAGCTAGTGTTCTGAAATTTTCACAGATTGTGTATTTCTGGTGCCGCTATAACAAAAAATACTAAAATGAGAATAAAATTAATATTTAAGGGGGGCTCCCATACAACAAACGTGATTTTTTTGGCCTTTTTTGCTCATAATAAATGATGATAAGAGGTAGGCACTTGAAACTTTCACGAAGGCCTTAAATATTATTGTTATTTAATAATTAATAATAATATTTTAATTAATAATAAAAATTAAGGGGGGCTGCCATACAAAAAACACAATTTTTTGCCTATTTTTGCTCTATAACGGTACGGAACCCTTCGTGCGCGAGTCCGACTCGCACTTGGCCGATTATTTGCAACTGTTTTGCTTGATATCAATAACAGCAATACATAGGCACTTGAAATATTTACGAAATACTCAATTTTATTAGTACTTTAATAATTTATAATAAAATTTAAATAAATGAAATAATTAAGGGGGGCTCCCATACTAAAACACAATGTTCAGCCTATTTTTCCTCTATTGTGGTACGGAATATGGTACGGAACCCTTCGTGCGCGTGTCCAACTCGCACTTGGCCAATTTTTGAGAGGTAGGCGGTAGCAAGTATAATAATTAATAAACTAGAATCTATATAGATGCCTACAACGGCTGCAACTCCGTTGCAAATATTTTTTTTACCGTGCGGAACTCTACATTTTCTGGGATTGAAAATATCATATAATATAATATGTCCTTTCCCGGGATTCCCGGATTTCCCGGGATAATATGTCTATTCCACGATATCTGTATACCAAATTTTCAGCAAAATCATTTGAATGGTTCGAGCGTGATGAGGAAATTAACAGACAGCCATACTTTCGCATTTACAATATTAGTATGGATAATTCACCTATTCTTAACACAAATCGTTTGCTTGCTCTCATATATTGTTAATGTTGGCTAACGGTTAGGTATTACTTATTACTTAATGCAGATAAATGATGATTAATGCACCAATAAATAAAAAAATATATATCGTTCTCAGTCTCATATTTTGAGTAACTATGTTTAGGACTATAATAGTATGTAGGTTGTGTCGTATGTAAATTATTTATCTACCTAATAATTTGCAGTCATTGTAAGTTGTACTTACATCTACCTAGATCTGAGATATAAGATAGAGAAATGTTACCTACCTAGAATCACTAGGTATCTGCTGTCTACAGTGAAAAAGGAGGTGTATAACTAGACTCTACACCTCCTTTTTGTTTGAGAAACGAACTCCATCCTCGCCGCTTGCTTTGTAGTCAGATCGAGTATCATCAACAAAAAAATGAAACAAAACAGAGTTATTAATAATAAATGGTGCATTCTGCGCTGGGATATTAAGATTGAGTGCAAATGAGGCGGGAGGCGCGTGCGCCCTATCGCGTTACCATCACACATGCCGCCCTGCCCTGCCATGCCTGGTGCCTCCTTTTTCTAAGCCTTGCGCTGCCTTGCCTTGTTTTTCCTTTTCTTGCCTTGTCTTATAATCAACTAAAGACGACGACTTTTAATCAATTAACGACGGAAACACCAGGTAACTAACATTTTATAACATATAAGCACTGTTTTTTTCCTTAGGTATAATTTTAACAAACCTTGTAACTTACGGTCTACTTCAGCATCTAGGTGTACATAAATAGCTTATCTGGCTATACATGGCAATGACGATATATTAATTTCTGGCTATACAGTATACATAATATCCATCATTTTTCCGGTCCTACAGAATACAATATAGAGTAAAGACTAAGCCTAAAGCCTAAAAAGTAGTTCCACATATCCCTAGGATGCTCTGGTTTAACTCAGCCTTAGATTAAAAAAAGCATACTCTATGGTCAATATAATATTATTATATTAAGTATATCTACGCTCGCATTTTTGCTTGGCTCAAGAGTCAAGTCAAGATGCGTTTTCAAACACCAAAGAATATATAATATATTATATACACTACGCGAACCTACACTCTAAATACCTAGGTCCTAAATACTTACAAGTGTTACCTAAGTAATGTTTACCCAACAATTATATTAGTAAGTATTTAGCATTGCACCCAGAATCCTATTCTTAAGTAGGTAAGTATACTGAGTGCAATAGTATATTTCTAACAGAATAATATAGGTAATATATTATAATATATTATTATTAATTATTATACTTACATATTTATTATTTAGGTAAGTACCAATTACAATGCAAGCGGTAGGCGCCTATTAATTACTAGTACCTAATCAGTCTACTACTTTGAAAAACATATTATACGATTATGGTAAGATTTAGGTTTCCAAGAATGGGCATTGTCCAAAAAAAATTACATGTACTTTTTAACCGACTTCCAAAAAACGAGGAGGTTATATGTTCGGCTGTGGATATTTTTTTTCTTTTTTATTTAATATTTTTTTTCGTTAGAATAGAGTATTTTAAGAATATAAATTAAATAATTTTGAAATTCATCGGCTGGTTTCTTCTCAATAATTTTTTAAAGATTCGCTCTGACGTCATCATCGGCGGCCAATTGACCTCTGCAGTATAATATGTTTTTTTTCGTTTCAATCTTATTTATAATGGCTGGTTCGTCAAATATAAGTTATCATTATGTGAAAGCTGATACGAGAAGCTTACCAAAAGTTCGAAACGTAATGTTGGTCGAATTTACTGCTAATTTAACGCCATTGAAGGTCAAACTAAGGTTAAACATATTTGTTCAAAAATATAAGTAACTAATGGGTATTTTTTTCGTTTATATACAGAAAAGCGATCACTGGCCTTATTCCTCAAAATGTTTTTGTAATGAGCAAAATTAAAAAAAAATGGACAATCCCCATTGAAGAAAATGAAATGCATAATTTATTATTTTAAAAACTTTTATTTTGTAATAACTTTGATTATTATTAATATTTTATTGCTAATAAATCACAATAATAACTTAATAAATGTAACAATATTACCTACCAATTGTTTATTACAATAACCTCATTTAATTCTTAAAACTTACTTAACATTAACTTTGGAACCTGAGGCTTACATTAAGATTTTAGTTAAATCTAAGCTTAAGAACCCATCAATACACACCGCCTTACATTTTCTTATATTTATAGGAATTTGATAAAGCCTCATAAAAATAAAATCGGAGACATAGCTCGTATTTATCTAAAACTAGACACTATAATATTAAACACTACGTAATAATTTATGAAGATACAGTATAACATTTCAGAATTACAAACTTACGCGATAATGTAGAGCAAGCGAACTTAATGCTAGATTTTAAACTGAAAGCTATCTGCTTTGCAATCTCCTTACGCGTTAGTATACAACTTATATTCCTATAATTTACAACCATTAACCATATGCAATTAATAAAATGAATTGGAAACAAACATTTTTTATAACTTACGAGTAGTTATACCTTATGCGGTTTTTTAATGGTGAATTATAATTTATTTTCGTTAAATGCTAAGTACTCACATACGGTTTTGCTCGATAGTTTTACTCCAAATCGAAGGAAATGACATATTTGACACAAGTATTTGAGTAATTCTCCGAGGCCCTCAAAAATGTGGTCACACGCTCTTTACTACTTCCCTATTAAACACACAGTCTTAGGACCAAAAACACGCTATTCTTCAATTATTTAAGTATCTGATTTCAATAAAAAACATCTATAATTATTTATAGTTTTTGTTCAATTGATAATTTAATGTCAAAATCGGGGGCAAAATCGGTGTTCTCCGCGTGTCACACTCTGTTCGCGCTTACGGAAAGCTTTAATAACTTTTGTATTCTATTCATTAGCATGGAGTGTGATACATCAAATTAATCTAGATTAACTGGGCTATCTAATAACTAAAATAAAATTATGTTATATCTTAAGTTTAAAAAGTTAATAGGCGTAACGTCTGTGTCACACGATTTTGCTAGTTTCACGAGTGGGTGATAAAACTGCACCTATCTTCCAAACGCGACGACTTGTGGTTACAAGTTTTAGCTGCACCAACGCTCTGTGTCTTTCCAGCATCAGTACAGGGAACACAAACGTTTGTCGCTTCAAAACAAAGAAAATATAAGGGAAGATATTCCTTAAAAATTATGGAGTGGCTGAGTCACGTAACTTTTGCGAGCATGTTTTGAATGATAATAATTTATAATTATGACACTTATATCAAATTAAGGGCTAAGGTATATGATTGAGATTATTTCCTAGTATATTGTTTGTTTATTTACCTATTACTTCCATCGCAATTCTAAAAAATGTAAAATTTTCGTAACTTTCGTGGCACTATTTTCGTGGATTTTTACCCATGAAAGTTACCTAGCGACCTACGAAAGCTACGTAGGCTGTTTGTTACACCGTTTTCCTATGTGGATTGGCTATAGTATAGTATTTCCAGCTATGGTTTTGGTACCCTTAACTCATTTTTTACTCTACAAGCTTTTTTTGAAAATGAAAACATATGTTACTTTATACATCAATCTACCTTCTGATATTTTCCCCAAATATTATATTGGGTCTGCTTCTATTCTAGTGGATTTACCTGAATGTCAGTATTTTACATGAACAACTGATATTACATCCTCAATCCAAATGCAAAGCGATACGATACTCGACTTAATATCAGGGCGAGCGAAGCAAGCCCTCATATATATGTCACAAACTAAAAATATTATGATCTTGTGTCCTGAATCTCCATATTTAGTTAAAAACCCCCTTATAACAACCTCCTAAATCACTTAATCTTCAAGAACTTCAAATAACATCACCTGAACCTCGAAAAAATCACAGCATTTCAGAACCAGTTACTTGACAGATTAAGCAACAAATTAAAGTTCCATGCTCTTTAGTATTGTTGATCATAATAAAAACTGATTGATTAAATAATAATTTATTTTATTATTTAAGAAAAAAAAGATTTTAATCCATAATTTGTTCCTAGAAAATGCAGTCGTAACTTTCGTGGAGTTTGTCGCAACTTTCGCGGGGACCGAAATTTCAAATTTGATTATCTCAGTAGTTTATGGACCGATTTACGTGCCTTAAAGATCGTATTTATTATCTTTAGAGCACCTTAAAGCATTTAAAGATAACTCTAAAATAAAAAAAATCCCACGAAAGTGACGTGGAGAATCATTTTTGAAGAATCACTCATTTAATTCTATCGGGCTCGAAGCGAGCCTTCGAGTTTTCAGTTTTGCGGTCCACATGGTGGTTATTATTGCTCGATTTGGAGTAAAACTATCAAGCAAAACCGTATGTCAGTACTTAGCAATAATTGTAATTAATTAAATTGAAGATTTTGACATTAGCCCAATACATTATCTGTGAAACTCTTCATTAAATTGAAGGTTAATCATAATTAAATGTCTCTGAGTGCGACAGTCAGATACATTTAATTATGATTAACCAATCATAATTAAATGTATCTGACAAAAAAGTCAGATCAATTTAATGAAGAGTTCGACAGATTTTAAATTAATTACATTTAAGAAGTTCCAATCTAAGCGCTGCAGTAAGAACGACACTTGTTAAGGCGCAGCGCAGACGACAGACTTCCGTGACGCACTTTTTGTCTGTGGAAATAGAACTTATCCTATGCAATTAAATGCGTCTTTTTGCGCGTCGAGTGCGTTACTGCATAAAATTGCATAGGTTCTATTTCCCACAGACTAAAAAGTGCGTCACGTATAGTCTGTCGTCTGCGCTGCGCCTAAGACTTAAGGAATCATTAAAGTTCCTGAAAAAAGATATTTAATAGTCCTAGTTTTAGTACCTATTATCCAGGAAGGTATGTATTACAACAGAATAGGTATAAGTTGTATTATTAAGTTAAATATTTTTGCACACTTATGCTAGTAGTCTGGAATCGGTAAGATAAACAATGTTTTTGATCGTGTTTACTTTAGCGTGATTAAACGCACGTGCGCACACCCATGTGATATGATACCCCATTAGCTATAGACATATGTTATGTTATGACCTATTTCTCGAAAACAGACGACACGCTTCGAGGCATTTTTTTCTTTAAATCTGGATTCAATCTTTGAAGCGTGCATAATTCCTGAGATATCACATGTGTCTGACTCTATCAAATTGCCCATATGGAAAAAAATTACGAATCGCCGAATAAAGTTGATTTGAGTTAAAAACAATACCTATAGATAGACTATACTAAAAGTTGCAATTTAAAGGCTTATCTTATACATGATAATATATTTACTAAACGAGTCTAGTATAGAATTGCAATTTGCATCGCAACTCCAAACTCTGCTTTAAGTGTTTGTATGAAATTCAGTATGTAAGGGCGTTTGGTGAAGAGAAATCTAGCTAGTATCACGTTGAAAACCTTGCATATTTGAGGCTTTCTTGGTGCTAATAAAGCACAAAACGTGGTTAGATAATAAATAAATAGTTATTAGTTACACTATGATTTTGGTATGTATGTGGTAGATCCTGATTCCTGAAATTGACGTATACAAGGTGTAACAAAACTTAATGATATACTTTAGGTTTAGGGTGTGTATGTGTCCCTGAGAAACTGTGAAAGTATAGCTGCGCTGAAAGAGCATTTTCTGTGATTTGTAAGAGCAAACGACCCCGCGTCTTGAATTTTTCCATTAAGCTGCTATTTTCATAGCGAGATCTATATTTACCCATTCACACCCTAAAGTATTATCATTTAGTTTTGTGACACTCTGTATAGAAAAGAAAAGCCTTATGACATCTGTTGGTTAATTCACTTATTCATTGAAATACTTTATTTATGAAAACCGACGAACATATCCCATTTTCGAAACCTTTACTATAAAAATAATTGTCAAAATATCGACTCTACATAAATGAAAACTTGCAACTCATGGATGCCCCGCATAGAACTGCCAGTCGGTGCAAGGCGGGTGTATATGCGGGGGTACTGGGCTATACAGTGGGGGTGGGTGACTCGGCAGGGTGTGTGGGATGTAGCGGGGCTGCATCTCGTGGTAGTCTGGTGTTTGAGCCGGCTTGAGGTACTGGTCCAGCTCAGCACCATCTAACGGCCCGTCTGCGAGTAAGGCCCCGTCTACCTCGATCCGGGAGAAGTCTATTTGGGAGCGCTCAGGTGAGGCTTCTCTCTTGAGTCGCGCGGTCGCAGGCGGCGGTTTGCGCCTCCGTGGTTGGTATTTGTAGTCGGGATGCTCACGTTTATGTTCTGTCCTTAATTTCTCTGCCTCCTTTATGAACGGTAGTTTCTCATCGTCGCTTAAGTTCCTGTTGACAAAATATTATTGTTTAAGTTCCTGGCTCCTTTTACACAGGTAATCTAGAGAAATTGATGAGCTTTGTCGATATTTGTTCATTGTAAAAATATATACTATACCATTGCAAAAAAAATATCCACCATGTTAAAAACGTCTTTTTCCATTTAAATAACCCAAGAACCAGCGATAGTCAGATTTTTGTATTATAAAAGCTGAAAATGTGCCCGTATAAGACCCCTATAGAAGTAAGAACGACCGGTATCTATGGATTTTCGGTCGTGGTTACTTAACCGATTCGTGGCCAATGCCGCGCCCAGCGCGTCATTCAAAAAGTTTTAGTGAGGCCGATGACGCGCCAGACGCGGCATATAAGAATTGTTAAAAAACACGTTAAAACTAATTTATTATACTGTAATTACAATTCTCTTGTCTAAATATACATGTTGAACTCAATTTTATGCGTGGCCGTTTATTTTAGAATTAAAGGCTACTAGTCAGAGATCGTCAATCATTGGTTCACTCGAAGAATCCTTACTTTTCTGCGATTAGCGTATTTATGAAACTTTTTTTTTCTTTTTAATCTTCATCAGCGTCAGTAATTTAGCTTCGATGCTACTGTCTGTTGAGTTATTTTTTGCGTCATGACAAATACGAGAACTTTCAATTACTTAATGTCCTTTTCAATGTAAAGTTTTGCAATATTGAGTGACTATATTCTCGAAAACTTTCATTCTCCTTATTGTCGTTTTCCAGGCAATTTTCATTTGAGTATGTTTGTAAATCGTGGCTGGCTATATTCAGGAAAGTCATTATATTCCTGCTGATTATCCAAAACAAACGTATTTCATTTGTTTAAATAAACGATTTTCTGAGAGCTCTTAAATTTTAATACAAATTTATATTGTCATAGCTACACTACTACTCTAAGTTATTTATTCTTCAACTAAAATAGATGAAGTTGCTAGTCATAATAAATCCCACAACCTTTACGGAAAAACTATCATGCCTATTGATTTGTGCTTTAACATGTAATTAGGGTTCTAACTTCCGTACCCAAAAGATAAAAACGGGACCCTATTACTAAGGCTGGCCTCACACAGCCGGAACGTCTCTCTGAATAATTCATAATCGAAAATTCATAATCTAAATTTCGGCACCTTGCCTCACACACATCTTTGAAAATAAGATTGATCAGTAGTCTCATGATTCCTAGCACATATTATTTAAGCGTCTTTATGGAAGAAGAATTAATACTAATAAATATTATTTTTCTTTTACTTTCGTTTTCACTTAATGATTCCCAATTTGGAATTAACCTTTTAAGAATTTCCAACCACGCTATGTTTTTTCCCTGTCATGGTAATCCTCAATGGATGTGTCCTATATTTCAATGCTTAAGATTAAATTTTCCGTGTCAGACATCACGCCAGCAGGTCACAACACGTCCAGGGGTTAGCTTCTTGCAGTGTCAACTGAAATAATTCATAATCTGATTCCAATATGTGTGTGCCGCTCTATTAAAATGTATGGGAATACGCACGTTATGAAATCATAATCTTAAATTTATCGATCCGGAATTCAGAACGCTCGTCAGTATCATTCTTACAGATCGATCTGAGAAACATAATCTGAAAAAAATCAGAATGTGTACGTGGAGCATACTTACTGATATTGTATGGAATTCCAGTCTTTCTGAATTAATAATATGAATTCAGAAGGACATTCCGGCTGTGTGAGGCCAGCCTAAGACTTCGTTGTCTGTCCGTTTGTCTGTCTGTCTGTCTGTCTGTCTGTCTCCAGGCCGCAACTCAAGAACGGTAATAGAATTGAAATTTTCACGGATTATGAATATCTGTTGCCGCTATAATAACAAATACTAAAAACAAAATAAAATTAAATAAATAAAATAAAAAATGAAGGGGGGCTCCCATACAAAAACATAATTTTCGGCATAATTTTGCTCTATAATGGTACGGAACCCTTCGTGCGCGAGTCCGTGTTATATGTGTTATCATCAGTCAGTCAAGGTGTGACGACGTGAGCCCTCACAAAGCTCGGCTTTTAGTAACCAGCACTAATTAAAATCATTAATACCTACATACTCGTATGAGCAAAATTTGTGCCAAAGGTTGACGACTACTTACACATTTTGTTAACAGTATGAATTACTACTTTTATACGCCATATCAGCTTTGAATTACAACTAATACGAACACTGCACACAAAATTTATCTTTTCCCTCTCTGATTTACGCCTCTTTACAATAAAATATGCATAAAACACAACCAGTGGCCAATGCCGCACGTGGCGCGTCATCGTTTAGCAGGGCCGATGACGCTTATGGTGCGTCATCGAACAAAGTACTTGGCCTGTCGTAAGAATTTGTTGAAATGAAGGTGGCAACGAATCGGTTAAGGAGATACCTACCCAGTTCTGAGCGTCTACCCAACCTTCAGTAGAAGACGATATTCCTACAGTTATCCCGAGGAAATTAGATAAAAAAATATCATAAGGTATGCTTTATCGAAGGTTGGGTAGACCTTAGAACTGGACACCTTCTAAAGTAACAGTAACGTAACGTAATAGGGGTCTTATACTGGCACACTTTCAGCTTTTATAATACGAAAATCTAGGTATCGCTGGTTCTTGGGTTAAGTTGTACAATGTTTTTGTCTGTCAAGAGACTTTTTAACGTACCAGACAAGGAGAATATATCGTATATAACTATATAATAATGTTTGTACACCTGTTATGGATATTTTTGCAAGGTTGATAATGTTTTAGAGTTATTTCTTAGTTCTACATTAGCGTATCAGCAAGCGAGTCTTGACGGATGAGTCAAGAGTGTGGTAAGTGTTGTGTCATTCTGTGAGAGCGAGGTTGAGCCGTCCTGGGTGGCCGCGGGGCTAGGAGTTAGGACTCATAAAAACGCCGAAACGAGTTTGGTATTCCGCATTTTTTTGCTAGATGAAAATAGTTTCGGTCTATAAGGAAAGTCTAACTGTAAAAATAATGGTAACTCATTGAATCGAAAATTTGAATTATGCGAAAGAAATAATGGGCATTGTCCAAAAAAATCACATGCACTTTTTATATTTTTTTCGTTAAAATAAGGTATTTTAAGAATATAAATTAAATAATTTTGAAATTCATTGGCTAGTTTTTTCTCAATAAATGTTTAAAGTTTCGCTCTGACGTCATCATCGGCGGCCAATTGACCTCTGCAGTATGTTTTTTTTCCTTTCAATCTTATTTATAATGGCTGGTTCGTCAAATGCAAGTTCTCATTATGTGAAAGCTTATACGAGAAGCTTACCAAAAGTTTGAAACGTAATGTTGGTCGAATTTATTGCTAATTTAACGCCATTGAAGGTCAAACTAAGGTTAAACATATTTGTTTAAAAATATAAGTAACTAATGGGTATTTTTTTCGTTTATATACAGAAAAACGATCACTGACCTTATTCCTCGAAATGTTTTTGTAATGAGCAAAATTAAAAAAAATGGACAATCCCCATTTAATAGACTCTAGCTAGAGCATAATATTATAATCATTGTATCATAATATTATTTAGTATTTACTAAGTATAATTAATAATTATACTACAGCTGCACTCAGCAGCTTTATACTTATTACTTATTTTTTTTTCTCTCTATAGGCGTTATAATGCCATTTTAAGAGGTGTGGTGTAGTGTAGTATTTCTCATGT
The DNA here is from genome assembly GCA_937595015.1 of Polyommatus icarus. Lineage (NCBI taxonomy): Eukaryota > Metazoa > Arthropoda > Insecta > Lepidoptera > Lycaenidae > Polyommatus > Polyommatus icarus. The sequence goes on along the minus strand of OW569336.1, from coordinate 7,574,048 downwards.
AGGAGTCAGAAAAAACAAAACCTAAAAAGTAGTCCATTATTATCTATACTAATATTATAAAGCGGAAGAGTTTGTTAGTTAGTACTTAGTTTGTTTGTTTGAACGCGCTAATTTCAGGAACTACTGGTCCGATTTGAAAAAATCTTTCAGTGTTAGATAGTCCATTTATCGAGGAAGGCTATAGGCTATATTTTATCACGATAAAACCAGAAAATTAATAGGAGCGAAGAAATAGAGGAAAATGTGGAAAAAACGGGAAGCCGCGCGGAACGTCTAGTATACGAGTAATTTAAATAAGTCTCGTTCTTTGAAAAGGCGCTACGGCACAGGCTACGGTATAAAAAACTTATCTGTTTAAGACCCATTCGTTTTGGCTTTGCATTTATCGGCGTGATGATGATGATGAGTTTATGAATTCCTCACATCTGCAGCCAAAGGCCGAGACAGTTAGAGATGATATCGCGGCAGTTAGCGGTGATAGCATTTTAATGAGTAAACAATCGATGCACGCCTCTCTGTTGGGCGCCGCACGCGCACGCCTCCTCCTTCCCCCCTTCGTCTCATTCGTCCCCCGGCCCCTTCGTCCCCCGCTTTCACAGTACTCGAAATTACTCATCTCATCGGCCAAGATGCGCTTGCGCTGATAAGGAATGGTTTTAGTGAAATCAATCTACCGATATTATACGCTCTATCAGCTTACACAATTTAAAAGTCCAAATAACTAATAACATAAAAAGGCCGAATTCTCCTTTTGCAGTTTATGTATTAAATTATAACATGAAGATGATAATATATATTAAATATTGCGACAAACTATAGTTAGACGCGGTGGTCGAGCTCATAGCGTGTTGTGAAAAAGCTCTCTCTCTTTGCACGAAAACTATCTGTGGCTTTAACTATAAAGCTTTGTTAGTGACGTACTGTTACGTCGTTAATTATAACGACGTAATTATACGTGGTTTTCACTTTGCAAATAATTTTCAAAATCTGTTCGGCAGATCTGGGTACATTTTGGATCAACTTCTTGGTCAACGCTACGTGCCGACTGCCGAGAGTGTTAATTGGCTGTCCTACTGGAAAACATTCAAATCTGAGTCGAATTACTGTAATGGTCGAGTAGCTTAATCGTGGCAACCTAATTTTGATATATTATAATTATATGTTACGCTCAAAGACCGAAAACGCTCAGAAGAAATGGCGCTCATGGTTGTGGTCACTGTGAAACGGCCACGACGTGAAATTTGCGTCGTGGCCCTAATGAAAACGGCCACGACGCGTTCTGGTAATCGAGTAAAGCCATGACGCGTTCTGAGCATTTGAAAGCAGCCACGACGCGAATTCTTGTTGTGGCCCAATGAAAACGGCCACGACGCGTTCTGAAATCAGGCCAGTTACGCAGGAGTAATTTTATAGCGCCCAAGTGTGTGCGCAATACACAAGAGCACTCTGGCTTCAATGAAACCAGGCCAGTTACGCAGGAGTTATTTTATAGTGCCCAAGTGTGTGCGCAATACACTATATAGGTGTAACAAAACTAAGTGATAATACTTTAGGGTGTTTTTTTTGGGATTTCTATGGGCAAACGCCCCTGCAGCGTCCAGACTTTGCCCTGGATACAAAAGTTAATAAAAAGTTACTCTTTCAGCGCTGCTACTTTCACAGTGAACTCTGTACAGGGGAGTCATACACACCCATTTATCACTTAGTTTTGTTGTACACTGTAGTCTGTAGATATAGAGATTAGGCGGGTCCACATCAAGCGAGCCGCCTCGGCCGCGGCCCGCCTCGCGCGGCATGCGCCGCACCGCTCGCTTGGTGTGGACGTTCCTCGCCCGAGGCAGGCGCATGCTCACGCTCGGGTAAACGCGCGCGCGGCCGAGCCGTGCGATGTCGGTTTTTTGAAATGCTCAAAGGTGCCTCGGTCGCTTGCCTCGCGCAGTGTGGACGTCACATGTTTTGGTTTGTGCCGCGGTCAAAAATGAACGATCAGTGTCGACAACTAATAAGTTTATACGCCGCAAATGTATAGCTTTGGGATGACAAGGAACCCAATCACACTAACATGGGGATAAGGGAAGATTCTGGAGAAAAATCAGCCGCAAAATAAATACTTATTCCTGTTAAAGATTTAAAAAAATGGAGTCTTTGTAGGATCATACAGATGAAATTCTCCTATTTTTGATAGTTGTGTATAGCAAAATAAAAGCATAAGCTGCCACGGCTGTGCGTACGTGCGGTGCCATCGTGTCTTTGTGCTCAACTGAGCGCCGAGCCGGCAGCGGCTCGGGCTGTTCGAGTGAGGCGGCTTCGCTGTGTTCGCCCGTTCGCCTTACCCTCGACGAGCATGCCTCGCCCGCGGCGGCTCGCTTGCCGCGCGAGGCGGGCCTCGCCCGAGGCCCCTCGCTTGATGTGGACCCGCCTAATGACGATGGTACTCACTTCCACATAGATCCGAGGGACTTGCTGAGCTCCGCGTTGTGGAGGCTCGGCCGCTGCTCGGACAGGCGGCGGCGCATCGCCTGCGCGAACACCATGAACGCGTTCATCGGCCGCTTCACGTGAGCGCGCCGAGAACACCCGCCGCCCCTGGAACATGGATCACATTGAGGATCTGATGGTCCTACAGATATAATGGAGCATGAAACATGGATAAAATTAAAGATCTGATGGACAGGACCATCAGATCTTTAATTTTATCAGACCCATAGCAGAATGAGTCACGGATGCATGGATGACTTACGGCACTGCAGATCTACAGCAGCCCGAATCATGGATGACATTGAAGATCTGACGGTACATCAGCAGCTTTACAGTAGAATTGCTATATGTATCTACTATCGAGCTGAACAGAAGAAGTGCGAAGTAATGAAATTAAGAGATTTATTACTTAAGGCACAAAACAATGGAATCAGAGTTCTGTTTTAAATTTACTTCTGCCAAGTTGGAACTATGTCTTCTGGAAGTCTATGTCCTTGCTCTGATCTGATTGATTGATTCGTACTGGAAAGTCGATCTCTATCTAATCTAAAAAATCTTCTCCTTGCAACTTAACCATAATACACAAAATTTTATGTTCCTAAGCAATCTCTACATTTCTATGCTGTAACGGAGTCGTAAACCAAACAATTTCGTAAACAAATTCGAGTGAGCACGTTTCTTATTTTTTAAACATTGAGCCATTAAAGATTTGGGGGCGACCGATAATAAGCAGTAACATTAATGCGGTCATTACAGCCGTAAGTTACGAGCATCCCTGCGCGAGCGCAGCTCGCGGCCTCACTTCGCCTCGTCATCTCACACTCGTAAAAACCTCGTATTTTATTGCTTTTTTACTCTTTACTGCGTTCGGATTTCCTCGCGATCAATAAATTATTTTTTCAAACGCTGACACGCCACTAAAGATTTCTAACGGATCGCTCGCGGGAACCGATACGAAATAATTACCTACTTCGCCGAAGCGGTTTCCTTGTTTATTAGTCGGAATGTGTTCTAGTTATGTATTTTAATAAAACTTTATCGCCCGTACCACGCATGAAAATTACGAACGGGTTATGTTTCCGAACTCTATTGTAGATTTAAAATCGTTTTGAAATTAGTGACAACTTTTATGATATATCATAAAGTGTACTAGACTTAAGACGAAGCTTTTTTAACTTACAACTTAGGAATTATATTTTGTTGTTACCAAAGTGCAGAACTTACCTAACATAAGTGGGTAACTAAGTCTGTAATGTGTTCTGCCAGTCTCATGCCAACCATTAACACATCACAATATAATGCGTGTGTCCTGACTCTTCACTGAGATAGGAAACATTAAGTCGTCCTATAAGTTTTTGTAGAGACCACCGCGCGCGCATCTGGTTAGTAACATAGCTGACAATCAGTGATAGGTTACATGACTGTTTTAATTATTGTGACTGGTAGCAATAACAATATCGTTCGCGATTTAGCTCCCATAAACATGATTAATGGATTTAAAGTTTTATAGTTTGGAAGTACTCGCAAGTCGCAGAAGCTTTAAACTCGTAGATTCTATTAGCAAAATAATGTGTACAATTCATTAGAGAACAAAATTAAAACTGATCATGTAGTTTTCTGTCTTTAATTCAAATTGAAAGGCCATGGGTATATTTTAATTTTTAGAGAAGATACCTAAAACTTAAACCTAAAAATGTCAAGAAAAATAAGAATATAATAGGTATTCACTCTATATAAGCATAAGATCAGACGTGTGCGTTTTCTTCGCGCGTGGATTCAGTTTTCGTGTTTTCCCAAACGCTACAGCCTTATTTTCCTGTTCTGAGGTTACAGCAGAATACACGCCGAAATCGCGCACGTCTGAACTCGCCGTAAGTACCTAAATGTTTTGTAGAAGCATATGAACAGTATTAAGGAAAAGTTTCTCAAGATTAATAAATTTTGAGAAATACACACAGATGATTTTTTAATCATGTAATTTCATGTAACGCGTACAGGATGTAGTAGAAATCCTGTAACTTTGATCGAGTGCGAGAGTTCTCGATTTCAGAGATGAGTAATGATATTCGATATTTGGTGCGCCCGTGCCGACCGCCTTACATCTTCAAAGTTCATTGATTTATTCGCTAATCAAATAAAAAAAAAAACAGTTAAGTATTTGCTGGCCATTGGCCTAATGTAGAGTTTCGTACCTACTGCTTTTCCTTTTTCCTTCGGTTTTATTTGAAACTTTACTCTATTATTCTTATCGTATTTTGTTTTACAAATCAAAAAATCTTCTCATTTACATTACTTAGTACTACAAAAAATTGTGCGTATTTTATATAATAAACTAGCTGTCCCGGCAAACGTTTCTTTGCCATATTATAAAGTATATCGCCCGTATTTTATTATTTTATTGAAGTGACTAAATAAAGTATGTCACCATGGCAACGTCCATCGCTATCATGGTCGTCGTTTTTCTCGAGTTGTAATAATTTACTATTATTTATTCAACAAATGCTCTTATCAATATAATAAGTACCGAGTAGCCTATTCTCAGACCTACTGAATATGCTTAAAAAATTTGGTAAAAATCAGTAAAGCCGTTTCGGAGGAGTTCGTGGACTAACATTGTGACACGAGAATTTTATATATAAGATAGTAATCATTCTGTCATTCATGCGTTTTTGGTTGCGAAAGTTTGTGGCAAAATATCACATTTTTATAACCATTTTCAGCCATTTTCCAAACTCATTTTCACCAAAGCTCTGCCAAACTTCTACATCCCATTATTTTCTGCAAAAAAAGCTTCATCTCTGAAACTTCAATTACTCGGAGTACGCGTAGCATTCATAATTAATGTGTAAAAGTAGTTGTAGTTACCTTGAAACCTAAATCATGGTTTATTACGTCATGTTCAGTACATGTCAGTGTGCCGGACGAAATCTGGCGCAGTAAATCACTGGTTACAGCTACAAAACTTTTTTGTCAACTCCGACACGGTTAACTCTTTACTACTTTAAACATTAACATGCAGTTAAATGTGATTTTACTGTTGGTTCTAAACTAGTTTATTTTTTTTTTGTTGAAAATGTGCTTTTGTTTGGGTTCAAACAAAAATCAAAATATTAAGTTTATGGTTAAAACCTAGACATATTTCCAAATAATATGTTTTAACATATGAAAGTGCTCTAGCATAGGCGAATGCTGACGACACTGAAAAGATTCGTAAGATATCATTTAGCCTACTACAACTGATTAAGTATGAAATTGATATGCCTGTAAGCACAAATACACCGAAGGAGTTATTTTAATGTGCTCTTCCTTATTATCTCTTTTAAACTTCATTGAAATCAGTTCTGTAACTTCGAACCCTGTAGGTATTAAACCAAATTTATCCTTCCTACTTGTTACGTGCCATAGAGGAAAATAATACACGGGGCATGCCTATAGAGTTACGAATTATAACTAGTAGCAACTAACATACTAGTATACAATTACACATTTTAACATTAGAAAAAACTAAACATGCTTAATATATTATACATAATACCTATTAAGTGTAATCCGACTCTGAGTTTTGGTCGTTAATCAATCTAAGCTAACCTACGAGTTACGACGGTTCCCAAACAACGACTCAGGTTTAGTTTGCTACCTAAACAAATTATGTTATTGCTATGTGACAGCTAATTTTTGGATGTAGCCTTGGCGCCTAAAAGCATCAGCATCACACTAATCATTTCAGTGGAAAATTTCCCATCAATTCGATTGAAATTCTACGCTACATAACTTATTACGGGGAGCATTACAGAATAAAAATTAAAAATCAAATATCTAATATAAAAAAATGGATTTTCAAATGTGTTAGTCGCGCTAAAACTCGAAAACGGCTGAACGGATGGGGCTGATATTAGTCTTAAAATATACGTAGAAGTCCAGGGAAGGTTTTAAAGTGACACGAAGTTCACCGGGACAGCTAGTAAACTTATATAATATGCATCAAACGATGAATATGAATATTACAGAAAGGGGGTATGTATATTACAGAACTGACCAAGGAAAACTCGTCGAGTGTCACGTGAGCTTTAAGGCTGACAAACTAGATTTAAATCGGTCAACTTTTTGGGATCTTTTTGCCACGGGACCGTGCCAGCAGGTCCTTCCGTTTCGTAGCTGATTAATTAAAGGTCGATTCACCCTTTTCCTTGTGCTTTATTTGCCTTTTGTGTCACTGCACAAAAAAGCTTGGTAGCTTGGCGTATTATGTTATTGGTTTGACAGACCGTACGCATAGGTAATGGTAATAGTTTTATGTCAATTCCCCCATCAAGGTTCAACAATCGCAGTGACTAATAGATTTCTAGCTATTGTCATTTGGCTATCTGTTTTGTATGACACTTGTAACTAGGAGGCCATTGGCTGAGGAAGTCATAAACATGAAACATAGCTGTCAGCTGTGACGAGCCCGCCCACACTATTTCTGCACTAGAGCTGCGCGTGCGCTGACTAACTCAATAAACGCCTTTTAGACCTTATTGTTATGAAAATAAGAATGTTTAATGATAACCAGATTTGTCGTCGGTCGTACAAATATTAGCTAAATATAAAGATGGCGTTTACGTCGGAACCCCGTAAACTAACCCTTAAGTGGCCATAACCTTTTTGAACTTAAGTGTCTTGGCTCATTTACAACAACATTAGTCTAGTAATATATTGTTGTGGTGACTATTTGTGTTTATTAAGTTAATATCCTACACTGACAACATTCACAATTAATTTTAAATTTTAGAATATTGAATTGATTAAACATATTTTTAAGAACAGCACACTCCTATTTTTTCGTGTAATTCCTATACTCCTACTTAGAAGAACATTAGCTATCCAAGTGCTTAAAAACGTTTAAGTAATAGTTTATTTTCATAGCAATGAAAATAAACTATTTCATTGGCATACAGACTTTAAAAAGTGCCTATAAACATTCCTATAATTTGTTTCATTGCCTATAACAGGCTACAAAACTTAAGAAAAGACTCAACAATATGCCTGCCTTACCAATTCATAATTTTATAAGCAGTTAACCAACATCCCCAATCTTAACAGTGACATTAATGACAGCTATAAAGTAATAATGGTAAACAGTAGCCGCTCGAGTTATCAGTTGAGGACACCTGGCTCGAGTGCCCTAACCCTGCCCTGGGAAAATTGTACTTGAACAAGACAAATAGATTATCCTAAGGGTCAGTTCGATGGGATTTTGTTATCGTATGAGAAAATTTTGATACGTTATTAATAACATTTGACTTTGAGAAAGAAAGCTCTCATCGATATTAAGTACGTAATATTTGACTTTCATATCTGAAAACGAGAGGTCATTGCTATTTAAGTGAAATACTAGCTATATGACCGAGCTTTGCTCGGTATTCAAAAAATTCAAAAAAACACACATAAAATTTTTATATTATATGATTTTTTTGAAAATGATTCCTAGCTAGATCGATTTATCGCCCCCGAAACCCCCTATGATTATCATGAAATTTAGTATATTAAGTATATATTATACTAAATTTCATGAAAATCGTTGGAGCCGATTCCGAGATTCCAATTATATATATACAAGAATTGCTCGTTTAAAGATATAAGATTAAGGGATGTCTCAGATCACATGTAATGAAACATGTTATCTGAGGCTTTCTTAATAATGCCCATGGTGCGTATACTATTTTTCTCATCGACGCGACGGAGGCGGAAAACGGCAACATCGGTAAGCGCAGCGGGAAGAAAGTTGACGTTTTCTGCCCGAGGTGAGAAAATAGATTTTAGCAAACCACGGGATCTTAATTCTTAAAGACTGTGTCACTTAACACAATGAAATAAACTTAATGACTAATAAAGTAGAGATCCGCGGAACTCTACATTTTAATTTCAGATAATAAGCTTAAAATTATTATTATTTTATACCAAAAACATTTGAAAGTAATGTCATAATAAGAAAATTATATTACAAGTTCTGTACTTCAAAAACATTTAACCTGTGACGTATTTAAGAACTAAGATACGATTAGGAAGGGTGAGGGAAGACATCTGTGTCCACACTGATAAGTGATAAGTATAAAGTAATACTGACTACGACGAATGACTATACATAGTATTATGATTTTTCTAATACTATAACTACACATATATTGTAGTATACTCGTAACTAGTAGTATAATAAATTTTCTCACCTCCGTGCGGAAAATGTCAACTTTCTTCCCGCTGCGCTTACCGATGTTGCCGTTTTCCGCCTCTTTCGATGAGAAAAAATTGTTACTATTTCATTTGAAAAAAAAAATCTATGTAGAGCTCTTCTGCCCTATAAAGATCCAATTCCAATCTAATAATTTTAATTGGAAAACCACTGAAACTATTTGATGTAATTGAGATTATTTGAGTTCTGGGAAAGAACGTACTAGATAGTATTTATGTCGAAAAAATGTACGATTTCCACGTAATAAATAAAACGACGACGTTCCGAGTCAGTTAGACCAAACTCGTTATTGTATTTGTACGATATTAAATTGTAATGCTTATTTAAGTAGCACATACCAAAGATTAGGTAAATAAAGAAGAGAACCTCTAAAACATTCTGAAAAGTAGGTTTAGTACCGACCGTGAGAGGATGTGGTAAGTACCGCGAATATTTAGCGCAGCACCAAACGAAGGCCTAATGAACTAACACGTTACCGCTGCCGTGCTAAAGTACACACACCGATAGAGCCTTCCGAACCACGCCCGGAAATTGTACTTTGATTTGTGATCAACGTAAAATCATCATTGGGCGGAAGTCGATATCACTTTAAACCCCCCTGGGTTTAATAAGGTTTTATTAAGGCTTTAATAAGGTATTTTTCGAAATAGAGAACCGATTACCTACACTTTACTCCGTACGGGAGAATTTAGCCAGTATTGACTTATTTTTGAAGTTGAACCTTTCTATCTCTGTGATGCCTAAAGGATTAAAAAATAGAAAAATCATTAGCACCTGCACCCCTCAAATTAGCTCTCTCCTAAAATATATCAGGCTTTATGATTCCAAGACATAACCAGAGCATAACATATTGGTTATTCTCTGGTTGCCGTGGTACTAAGCTGGTTGCCTGACGGCAACCAGCGTAGTACCATCTCACTTTGACAGTGAGATGTAATTTATATTCAGAAAAGGCATTTTAATCAAATCTACAGTCGAATCTGTAATGCCATAAAAAATGCCATCTGAAATGCCATAAATTCTAAAATAATGATAATTTAATCAGCTAGGTCGACTATCGGTTGTATCAGCTATAGTCAGTAAGTTTGGGATAGGTTATACCTATAGAAATTCAAATTTAAAGCTTAATGCGAGGCCAGCACCAGTTCAAATTATTTTACCCTAGGTTTTTCAAAATTGATCCTTATGTTTTTGAGCATAAAGGTCATAGGTGAAACTTCATAGACCCTAAATCTTCAGTCGGACCGCCAGATTACGCTCCGTCAATATTTGGTCGCGGTACCCGCTGTTTTAATGACCATGTAAATTTCTACGACTATCCCAAAACGCGTGCCATTGAAATTAGAAGTGCAATCAGATGCTTACCAAACTTGGATTTTTGGAATGAAAGAAAAGCTATTATTTTGCTTTTTTAAAATAACAAAAAAATATTATAAGACTTAAAAAACACGACTCAAAAAAAAGGCACACTAGTCAAAAAGAAAATCTTAAGACTTGGTCGCAGCTGATTTTCATTTTCACAAAACCTTTTACAATAAATGTTGTAAAGAGTTTTGTGAAAACTCATGAGCAACTTGATGATTAAGAAACAGAAAAGTAAAAACGGAAAGGCAGTTAACTCGTATTTGCACTCTAGCATAAAGCAGCCTCTACAAGTTTTCACATGATGGATAAACAAATGCGATTACGAGCTTGTAGAATAAATATTCGCTTATGACTGCCCATGATCAACGTTTTGATCGTTGCTGTTTCTACCATCGCAATAATGATAAGCCTTAAGACTGGCCATATAAGGATCGCAAGTGGCATTCGGGACTCGGGACCGACTGCTCTAGAAAGGTCGCGTTGAAATTGGCACCGACCGTTCAAGAACTGCTAGAGCGGCGTGTATTGCGGATATGAATTTAGTATGGAAACTGCAGATCGCCGTGCGGCAACCGCATCTGGCAGTCAGTTCCGACTGCAAGATCTATGGTCATTTGACGTTCTTTCAGGCTTTCATCAAAGCCGATACAAGTGTAAGTTCAAATGTCACATTAACACGCCTGTTCAAACACGGCCGGTGCGGGCGGTGCGTGTGAGCGGTGTTTGCGCCCCCACTTACACCCCGCCCGCCAATAGCTGTGCAAACGGTACGCGAGGAAATCTTAATCTACGGCTTTGCCTTTCTCATTCAGTGACTCATAGCTAGAACAAACTAGAGGTATAGGAAATGCGCGTGAGCATCGTAAGATAAATCCCGTAACTCGGCTGAAGAGTCTGCTATCTATATACACTCAAGATGTCTTGTAGATCCATACTAATATTATAAATTCAAAAGAGTTTGTCTGTCTGTCTTTTACTTACCTCTTCACGCCTAAACCGCTGAACTGATTTTGCTGAAATTTTGTATGGCGATACTTTGAGTCCCGTGCAAGGACATGGAATACTTTTTATTCCGAAAAAATATACGGTTGACGCGCGATAAATGAATTTCAATAATACAGCATAATATTTAAAGATTAGGTAGTTAATTTAGTTTGATGCTTCATGTGGGGAATCACTTTAGGTTAATAAAGTGATTTGACCTAAGTTCAGCTATTCATCACATAATGGCCAATCATAGTGATTTGAGCAAAGCTTGCCTTGGTCACAAATATTTATTTCAAATGTTCTTTTATATCAAGGCTTCTCAAATCATGATCTAGTTTCTAGATTTCAATCTAGAGCTTTTAATATTAGAAAGTCAGTGTGGTCCCACTGGCCACTGAGTCTACATAAAATTAAATTGTCGAAAATCTGGGGGCACGGGAGTGCCCCAGCCAAGCTTTTTAGCAAAGGCACGGCCGTACCATACTTTTCCCGAAGCGGTTCGCGGCTATTTCACACCTTCCCTTTATCTTCGATGTTAACAAAGCTAGGGATTTAAAATTTCGGTCACTAAGAGCAAGTATTAAAACTAGCTTAATCTCCAAATTAGATGAAATTTCGATACATAGTTTAATAGTTACGGATGGCCAAAGTTACTACATTTTGTCACTGACTGATAGATCATCAAAATTCTAAGGTACTTCTAGCAGACTTAGAACCTTGAAATTTGGTACCCAGATAGGTCTTTATTCACAATGAAAGGAAAAATTATGAAACCGGCCAAGTGCGAGTCGGACTGGCGTACATAGGGTTCCGTACCGTAAATTTGTATGGGATTGAATAATAAGTTTATTTAATTTTTATTATTAATTATTAAAGTTAACATACAATTGAGCGTTTTCTGAAATTTTCAAAAACCCTAGTGTCACCATTATGGATATAGAGCAAAAGAAGGGGAAAAAATCGTGTTTGTTGTATGAGGCCCCCCTTTAATAATTTATTTTATTTTGATTGGTCTATTAGCTTTCATAATGACACCAGAAATACATAATTTGTGACAATCGCAACTATCTAGCTATTGCGGTTCTCGAGATCCAGCCTGGTGAGTGGTGACATACCGCGGATGTACGACGGACAGACAGACTTGTTAATAATAGGGCCCCGTTTTCATCATTTGGGCAGGGAAACCTAAAAACTTAAATTGAAATATAATATTATAATAATAATATAATACTTTATTAAATAAAATAAAAGTTTTTTATGTTTGTAACTTTGCAAGAACAGTATGAGTTTCGACTGCATAATATATTTTGTTTGAAGTACAAAAGGCTTTAAGTTAGTTATGAACTTAATGTTAATTAAATAAAAAATATTATTAACAACTTTAATAGTGTAACAATAATTAAATTCGATTTAAATATAAATGTAATCACTAATCAGTACTGAGATGTACACTCCATACTTGCTCGATATAATAATATGGGAGTTTTAAGTTATCACAATATGAAATTAGGTGTGCTTCTTTCCTGCGAGGAACGTCGAGACGCTTATATCAGTGCTGCTATGTATTCAACGGTAATGCTAAAATGACTATCTCTAAGTATTGAAGCTTAAGAGTCAATTATATTATATAACGAGCTTTTGCCCGCGGCTTCGCTCGCGTTAAGAAGTATTATTATGTACAAACTTTGATCCCCTTTTTTAAACCCTTGGAGGTAGAATTGATCAAAATCCTTTCTTAGCGGATGCCTACGTCGTAACATCTACCTGCACGCAAAATTTTAGCCCGATCCGTCCAGTGGTTTGGGCTGTGCGTTGGTAGATCACCATGTCAGTCATTATAATATAATATACTAGCTGTTTCCCGCAACTTCGTCCGCGTTAACATAGTATACCTATATAATATAGACTAATTACATTTAAACTTTCAACCCCTATTTCACCCCCTCGGGGGTAGAATTTTGCCAATGAGCACTAGAGAAATAATCAGCGACTAATTGGATATTATTGGGTACCATCGGCCACGTGCGTCGTTACATACTAAAACACTTTACGCTTGCTGTCTGTGTAAGTATGGACTCCTCCAAATATGCAGTTTTATATATTTTGTTTCTCTTGTGCTCATTGCCAAGCCACTTTAATAATTATAAAATAAGAAATCTATTGATACTTTTACTGAATGTTGATTTAAATTACAAAATAAGTTGAAGGCTTGGCTTGAATGTGATCTGAAAACTTTTTACGACAGAAGTATTGAATATCCTGCAATATTTTGCTTGGCTCGACCTTTTACGTTTCATGTTTTTGGTGGGATACTTTTGACAAGAAAAATACTAACGTGCGGAACTAGTTGGCCGCGCCTTAGGTAGGGACGGGGTTGAGGGGGCGGGTTGCTTGCTGCTCGCAACGCACATGAGATTAGACAGTGACGACCAATCTCAAGATATCGGAACAATAATATTATTTAATTATTGAAAAGAATAAATAAAATACAATTGATCAGTTTTATATTCTAAATTATTGACATCGGCTTTCCGTTTTTTAAAAACGTATGCACTTTAAATTTTCCTTAGATTAGGTATCTTTTTATCGGCGGACTCATCTTGCTATTGCAATCTATTGTGCTTTTTGTCTTAACTAGCCAGAACTGTCAAAATCAAGCCGCCTCTCCATCCCACCGCTCACATACCTAAGGCGCGGCCAACTAGTTCCGCACGGACTATATAGGGTTCTTTCGAGGGTCCTCGGTTTCCCCTTCAATTCAAATTCCTTGACCAAGGCCATTAAACCATATCAGCGTTCAAATTAAAAATATTATCCTTGATAATATATTTTCCTAGCCTATTTTCAGTGGATAACTAAGGGAGTCCCCGCGAGATAAGCGCCCCTGTTTGCGCAGGCGCATATCGCCCTTGCGGAAATAAAACGTAACAGGAAGACGATAAAAATTGTCCCACGAACCCACCCCAGTATAAATACTAAGTTTTTGTCTCCGAGTAAATCCTTGATTAGGATTATCTTGGGGTAGGGAAAGCCTGTGAACAAAAGTTAATTTGTACGGCTACGCTACGGCTACCGCTACGATGTACAAAATACAAATTCACTTTTAGTGAGACGCCATGTCTCACTAAAAGTGAATTTACATCCATTTACATTTTCATCAATTTACATCCTCATGGCATCGTAACAGGATATTATTTTGTAATTATTATATTACTGTTTTCAGTTTTTATATCTTCTTGGTCAACGTTATCTTTTGCCATAAGAATGTAAATTGATGTTTTACATTCTCGTAGCAAAAGATAACGTAGACCAAGAAGATCTAAAACTGAAAACAATAATATTATAATAAAATATCCTGTTACTGCTTTTAAACTTTTTACTAAAAAGCTCCGCCTAAAACAAAAAAAGCTTGCATTTCTTGTTATGTTATGTGCTGTTTTCATCTTTAGACGAAGTGCGTAATCGTCTACGGTAAACGCGTATCTTTACGAGATAATATTTTGTTCATTATTAAAACTGATCTTTAACTTCAACTGCCAGGCACAATTTTTAACTATGTTAAGGTGAACGCAGATTTGGCCGCACCGCACGCACCGCAGTCGCCGCATTTCGAACTCTTTATATGAAGTTATAGGCAAGCTCGCATACCTACCCGCGCCGCAGTCTTCGCAACTTCTACATTCTTTATATGAAGAATTCGAAATGCGGCGACTGCGGTGCGTGCGGTGCGGCCAAATCTGCGTTCACCTTTACACGTTCTACATAGTACGATAGTTAATACTTGCTACACATTAGGTATGTTTTGAAAACATTGATGAATCAAGGTACCCATCACTGTATCTTGCATATCATATTTTTTGTTGATTATACTTATAATATTATAATATTGTATGAATATTGTATTGTAAAAATGCCCACAGCCGCAATGTTCTTCGGTAATCGTTTTATTCGTGATCTGCCATTTTCATTAAAAAAAAACGGAGCTTACTAAGCCCTGACACAGATCTGAATTTATGTAAGGGCATTAGGCAGTAGAACCATGGCCTATATGGGCAGCGTCCTATGACGTCCTAGGGGAGGCGGCATAGTTGTTACATAGGTGCGGCAAAATTAAAGTGGCCTATATTCTCATAAAACATATAAATCCGGACCTGCCCTGACAGAAACATTGTATTCAGCATCACAAGTGATATAATTCAGTAGAATTCAGTCTTTCCCGAAGTGGGCGATAACGCCCCCTTGTGGGCGCTGTGAAAAAAAATGAAGGCGTTGTGTAGAGGCTTGGGGGTGATTTAGTTGATCATTGTAATAATATGTAGAATGTAGATGCATTATAAATTGAAACAATGGGGGCGCTAAAACATAATTTGTTCTCAATGTGGGCAGTAGACAAAATAAGTTTGGGAACCCTTGCAGTAGATAGACGCTAATATGCAATAAGTTATACAAATTCCTGAAAGCAATATCAAAAGAGCCGTATGTGATAAGACAGTGGCGGTTTGACTGTGAGCTCTCTGTGATCGGTGCCAGGGTCACGGGATATCTTAAACGATCATTATTTTATATTATACCCAACTAATTGATCATGAAATTACTTCGCGGTATCTCTGTATTCTTATAGTTATAGGAAGAAAATGTATTAACAGTTAACATTGTATTAAATTGTTAAAAAAATTACAGATACTCTTTATATTTTTAGCCCTCTGAGTGTGGTTGTAAGTTACAGTTTTCTATTAAAAAGCAAGTTGCAATTTTTCAGGCCATTTTAAGGCCCGTCGTTGTCGCTCTGAAAGTCTTTTTCGTATTAGTATATTAAATTAAATGCGAAAGTGTATATGTCTGTCTTTCTGTTACCTCTTCACGCCCAAACCACTGAACCGATTTAGCTGAAATTTGGTATGGAGATACTTGGAGTCCCGGGAAAGGACGTAAGCATGACGTAGGATTTAGGATACATTTTATGCCGGAAAAAATTACGATTCCCGCGCGATAAACGAATTTTGGCGCAACGGAGTTGCACGCGTCATCTACTACTTTACAATTGCAAAAGTGTGTCTGTCTGTCTATCTGTCTGTTTGTCAAGCCCAAAGTGCTGAACCGATTTTGCTCAAATTTGGTATGGAGATACTTTGAGTCCCGGAAAAGGTCATATCCCATAGGAAACGTCTTCTTATTCAGGAAAAAATGTTCGGTTCCCGGGTGATATATGAATTTTAGCGCAACGGAGTTGCGGGCATCGACTATCTGGTATTACACCACTTAATTGTAACTTTAAGCCTTCAATTCAAGTAACAACCACAAACAGGACTAAGGTATAATCTTTTTTTTTTATCCGGATGAAAATACTTGAGCCAAAATACGCTTAACACGTTCGCTGCGGCACCGGACACATATAGCCGGTAATGAACTCTCCCCTGGTGCGGGCGTCAAAAATCTAGTTTTGCGCGCTGGTGCGGCGCCATTTTAGGCATGATATTCTGTGAGTTGAATAGAGACAAATATACATAATTGCTTCTTACTTTCAGACGGTCTTATTTCAATAAAAAAAAGGTACATGGCATATTTGCCCTGTACGTACAGAACGAAAACATTTTGCTTTCAATGCGTTACCGGACGAATACGACTTGTATGTGCATGTCCGGTATCGCACTGTAGGCGAGGGCGTATTCATTAGTGAGGAGATCTTACTAGTAATTAGACGTTTATCGATATTAGTTACATTGTCCGGGCCTTTTATTTACGTAATAGTAATGTATTCCAATTGAAAATGACGCGCTCCTGAAACATATAAGAAGGTATTTTCGGAGAAACAGTGGAAGATAATGATAAGTTACTAAAAGCGACGGTACAAGCAAATACCAAAATTTTTCCTTCCTGGTAAGAAAATGAAAGTTTTAAAGGATATAAGATTTCTACACGTTCAGTTAAAACTGCGTCACCTGGCCTACATACCTACTTTAATTAACCAGACAAATGCAAAGCAAAAAAAGGTGCCAGAAGTTAAATTAATGTGCGCCGAATGTAAAAAAAGTTTTTTTGTCTTGCTTGTTTTCATAAAACCCCTAAAAATAATGTTTTATTTTCTTTATAAATAAAAATTATATAGATAAATATTTGTTTTCATATTTCACATCACTACTATTTATCGACTTTTAGAAAATTTTGACCACTTCTGGTGCGTTACATGACATATAAGTCCGATAAGATGTTTTACAGTATAAGTTAAAAATTACTTGTCCAATTTTAGAACCAGAAAAAATGTTTATAGTTCAAGGTTTTAAGATATAGATAAAAGACAAAGAAATGTCGAAAAATAAAAATTGAATGAGAAATTAGAGTTTTAAAAAGAGTTGTATACCGGACAAATCAGTCTTGTTTCGCACTAGAAAACTTTACAGTACATGACAATATTGTCCTGTAACGCACCAGAATGGAATATTACATTTTCAAGTGCCGCAGCGAAAGTGATAAAAAAACAAAACGTACTTATCCTAATTACCTGTCAAGTGTGATGTGTTAAATGTTAGGTTTTTTGCCATCGTAAACTAACCACTTGTTATGATAAAGTATAAACTATAAACCCCAAGTGGTTGCTTCATAGACTGAGAGAGAAATGATATTTTGAGACTATTCTGTTTAACGTTAAGAAAATTTAAATAACATGCTCGTAATAGGGAATATTACGCAAAGTTCGGATCAGAGGGCGTTACAAGCACATACAGTAAATAAATAATCCTACCAAAAGCCGACACACGTCATAATATCACTTATCAAAATATGGACAGAAACGTTAGAAAATGTCAAACAAAACTGTTCAGTATAAGTTTGCACATAAAAAGTCTAAATCGGTTTCCTTTGAGATCTACAATTAAGATTAATAAATACAATATAATATCTAGTACTGTGGATAGTAAATTATATCATTATTTTACTTATATACAATACTTTTAAAATCTTAGTCAATGTTAGAAATAGAGCTTTTATAAAAAAAAAATAAGTATACTATAACGGTCAATGGTAATGTTTACCGTACCTACCTTAAAAGTAAAGTTATAATTTATTTTAAAATATTTATTAGTATATTAATTACTTATACCCAACAAAACACCAGTTTATATGTGATATTTGTCACAATAGGTAAAGTGGAAACCAATATAGGTAAAATCCAATAAATGTTATGAAAAAGAGACTGAAAATTTAAATTTTTCTATGAGACTGCATGTCTTTTATTAAAAAAAAAGAATGTAAGTAATAAAATTAATAGTTTTATATCATAATAATATCACAATGTCTTCTCCATAAACTGAGATGATTCCTTTTAAAAAGCCTTCGCGGTCTAATCAATTTCATATGAAAATTGAAAATCGCAATTTCTATTTTAACTTTGTTAAACTAAGCAATCGGATTAAGTTTATTTGATTTAAATTAACCTATCCTTTTAAAACCATTACAAATAAAAGGAAAACAATAATTTTGTTCAGGAAAATATTACGGCGTAACCAAATACTTACGAGTTACCATCTGCATGAAAGCTTTAGAAAACGAGCTTTCTGCGATAACATATTGTTTCAGTGTCAGTTATCACTTATCAATTATCATCGAAAAGATTGTCACTTCGTATCTATAATATGAACCGTATTAACACATATCGATTTTCTTAAAATATATAAGTTTAAAAAAAGTTAAATTAAGTAGATATCGGTTAGTTCATAGTGCGAAATAGGTGATCGCTAAACAGTTTAATTCAGAAGCTGGCTCTATCTTTCAATAGCAAAAATATTATGAAGAGCTAAATAACGCAATACTGAAAAAACACAAACATAATCCCCGATTTTCCATTAAAAAACCACAAAAGCTTACTTGGAAGGCTGAGGCACGATGGTGTCATAGTTGAAGGACTGCAGCAGCTTGCCGACAGCTTCGTTGATCTCCAGCTTGTCCCCTCTCTCCTCCTTCCAGCTCATAGGTCCTGGCGGGAATCGGCTCATAGTTAGCTGTTCGAAGCGCGTGCGGTCGGCGCGCGCGCACGGACTATAAAGAGTTCCTTATGCTCGGAGAATAGTGTGAGCGCGCCTGACGCCTGTGTGCGTTTGTTTACATTGCGCCTGTGTTTATCTATCGTTTTTTAATGTCGTAGAAATCGAAAGGGATACTTTGTGACCTGAATTCAGGGAGCTTTCTAGATAAATTTTGAATTTACGAAAAGTTGGGTTGTTAAAATATTTCGATCGTAAATAGAGTAAGGAAACTTTGAAAATTGAAATTAATGAAATATCTGAACATAATGTATAATGTTTTGTATTTACGCGAACAATTTATATTTAACAACTAGCTGACCCGACAGCCGTTGTCCTGTCTTAACGATGATTATTTAATTCGAATTGGTATAATTAAGAAAACAATAGATTAAAATTAGTATCTTCATGACAAATTTCATCAAAATAGATTAAATAGTTTAAGCGAAAATCATAAAAGTTTATTGTGCAGGAACCGTACATTTTCCGGGACAAAAAGTATCCTTTGTCCTTTCCCGAGACTCAAAGTATCTCCATACTAAAATTCATCAAAATCGATTGAATAGTTTACGCGCAAATCATAAAAGTATATTGTGCAGTAACCGTACATTTTTCCGGGACAAAATGTATCCTATGTCCTTTTCCTTGTTCTAAGCTACCTCTCCACCAATTTTCAGCCAAATCGGTTTATCCGTTCTTGAGATAAAAGTTTATTGTGAACCGTACATTTTCCGGGACCAAAAGTAACCCTTGTCCTTTCCCGAGACTCAAAGTATCTCCATACCAAAATTCATCAAAATCGATTGAATAGTTTACGCGCAAATCATAAAAGTATATTGTGCAGTAACCGTACATTTTTCCGAGACAAAATGTATCCTGTCCTATTCCTGGTTCTAAGCTACCTCTCCACCAATTTTCAGCCAAATCGGTTCATCCGTTCTTGAGTTATAAGTGGCGTAACTAACACAACTTTCTTTTATATATATAGATATCGAGATACATTTTCTTGAAAATTTACCTACGTACCTAAGACCAAGCATATGTAGAGAAAACCGACTCTATTCATATCGAAAAAGCATTTGGTATCTAAGAAAACAAAATAAAAACAAGGTAGGTAGTAAGTACGAAAACGTAATAAAAATGTAGGCAAACCTGAGTGTAATTTTCCAGCATTTCCCTCTGTGGGCGGGGCGTGGACCGCCTCCGTCCGCCATTGGACTGCCCGCTGTGACGTCACTGCGCCCGCGCCTTATCACCGCTCGCCCGCGCCGTCCGCGCCAGTGTCATAGGACATCATTTAGTGGCGTGTACCTAAAGAGGATAATCTCTATAGTGTAATTGTGTAAACTACAGCACTTTGACTCCAGATTCAATTAATTCTTTCTTGAGAAGGTTCTGGAGAATAGATAAAATATAGATATTAGATATCTTATTAAAATCAAAATTTTCATTGCAGTGTAAAAATTTTGCATTATAATATGTATAAATGTTATGATTTATATTTTATGAGCTACGAAATACGAATGCTTCGAAAACGTACCTTTAGTTGATGAAATACATGAAGCACGAATTTGGTAAAGTAGTTATAAAAATACTTCGCACGAGCTACGAGGACTTGTCAAAATGTTCTGTAGGGTATGTAGAGTCTGGTAGAGATGCGGTAGGTTCTATCGTACCCGCAACTCTGCCTTATTGCGACTTGCGAGGAGTGGATCACCATGGAGCTTGAGTGGGTAGAGCCGGTAGACTAAGCAGGGAGTCCCACATACCCCAGCCGATATCCCCAATTCGCCGGGGGCACGTAAAGCATATTTTCCATGTATAAAAAAGGGTATGTAGAGTATTTCTTTATTGCAGAGAGCAGCTCCAGACTGAACTGCAGCCTCTGTATTCCTTGTAGGTAGCCAGTAGCCTGCGGGCAGTCTACACTTAATAAGGTAAATTTTGTTAAAAACAAACTCGGAACTAGGTAAGTAGCTGTAGGTATCTAAATATGGCGTCATGATTCAATAGCTAGGCAAGATTTTTAGAAGACGATTTAATAGTTTTTTAGGAATTTTGATCATACATCTTTGGTATTTTAGGGTTCCGTATTCAACAAGGAACCCTTATAGTTTCGGCCTGTCCGTCTGTCTGTCCGCGGTTTTGCTGATACTATATATAGGTAGGACCTACAAAGCTGTAATTTAGCATGAATGCACATATTAATGATGCCGACAAAATGGTACCTAAGTACCTACATAAAATCTAAAAACATAGGTGTAGATACCTATATTTTTATGGTGGGTACCTCCCCTACACATCAAACGGTTTTTTTCGCGTCCACCCCACCGTGTGGGGTGTCGTTGGATAGTTTTTTTTATTATACTTAATGAGTAGGTATATATATTTAAAGATTATTTTCCGAAGGAAATAGGATAAATTTAAAAGAAAAATTTCAAACTATCACGGCTAAGAACACTTCAAAAGTTGAGTATAATAGTCGACCAACTAAAAAAATTTATTCGGCGAAGTATAATGGGACTTTTCGTTCAAATTCCTTTGAACGGAACTGAGATGATGTTGTTAGTAGTATTAAAACACGTTATAATGTACGGTCTACATTCATTGACTATACAAAAATTATCAAAAGCTATAGGTATGGCGGTAAGTACCTACTACGGAACCCTATATTGCGCGTGGCCCGACACGCACTTGGCCGGTTATATTCACTATATAGAATCGAAGTGTAGAACCAGAGGTAGGTACTATTACATTCTTCTGGTCATGTTTTTTAATCCAGGGGAATTTTGCAACATGTTTGATGCAACTTTTAGCTTTTTTAACCGACTTCCAAAAAGGAGGAGGTTTCTCAATTCGACCGTATATATTATGTTCTTTTTTTATGTTTGTTCGCGGATAACTCCGCCGTTTGTGGACCGATTTTCAAAATTCTTTTTTTGTTGTATAGGATATAGTCTGAATTTGGTACCATGTTCCCAAACATAGCGACCTGATGATGGAATCCATGAGGAATCGAGGGAACTCCTCAAAATTTATATGGAAACATATGGTGATTTTAGTTTTATGAGAAGTATCCTAAGCATATGCTACCAAAACGCAAGATTTTGCACCAAGGTATTCTATGGTTCCGAAGATAGTTACTAAGAGAACTCCGGATTCCTTATAGATACAAGTTTGGGGGTTAGGCGCTGTTTAAAGAACAGAAAGCATAATATGCTACTATGCAAATTACATTCATCATCATCATTACCACGTCAGGGTCACCAATCGCCGCGCCGCCACCTCACCGCACCCGTGTGGCTTCTCCCTTAAATTACCTAGCATGCATGTAACTAAAAAGAGTGAAATTATTATTTTTAACAAAAAATTTAAACCGACTTCCAAGGTAAAAACAATAACAATATCCGTATAATATGAACTAAAAAGTATTAAATAATTTTTCCTGTCTAATAGTGTCTTTTTCCGAATTCGGCTAAACCTCAACAGCTATTTCTGTACTAAATTTTGAAGTCGGTACCAGTTCCAAAAGTTTCAAATATTTGGCAGAGGAAGATTCAGCTATCTGGTACCGACTTCAAAAGGATGAAGATTGAGTACAGAAATAGCTGTTGAGGTTTAGCCGAATTCGGAAAAAGGCACTATTAGACAGGAAAAATTATTTAATACTTTTAAGTTCATATTATACGGATATTGTTATTGTTTTTACCTTGGAAGTCGGTTTAAATTTTTTGTTAAAAATAATAATCTATCGACGAGGTCCAGAGGAAAATATCTCAGCACCGCCCTAACCATCCACGTTAGCGCCTCCGAACTCACAAATTAGCCGGTTTTTATTAAATCTTCCATTAGAGCCATTAGCGCGATCTAATTTCCCGCCCAACTCACGCGGTGCTGCGCTAATTAACTTGTCAAGGTGCGCCAGAGCCGATGGCCGAAGGAAAATAGGCATACGCGGCGTTATTGGCAAACACGAGAAATGTGCATACCTAGGTACACGCGGCGTAAAAAGGCAAACGCGAAACGCGAGTTCCAATAAATTTTGATCTGCCTTCACATGTAAGCTATAATGTACGATCGGAAAAATTGATTCATAATATTGTGCGGATGGCGGACCCATTTAAAAGAAGCGTTATGATAAAAGGCGATCGCACATTAAGGGCGTTCCGTCCGGAGATTCCGTAATTTACCGTATTTAAAACCTTATAAACTCGTAATCTGAAAGCTACAAAGTTATAATAAAAATACAGCAATAATCTTCAGTAGGTATATCAACATTCCTTTACCCGTTTTAAATTTTCTATTTTTGTTCATTATACTCATGATATCAGCTTCCAAAGTAATACCAATTTATAAAAATTCAAGCATGCATTCAGCATCTCCTTAGCATTTACAAATTACTTTTATTTGAAACTCACGCCAATAGATCGACAATATCATAAACTAAATATTCCCAGTTTTAATTTTTTTTAGGACAATTTTGAACTAAAATACGTAAAAATAATAGGGTTTTGGCGTGATCTCGGCAACGCGGCAAATGTATTGCCAAGGTCGTTTGCTCGGGGGACGGCCTTAATTATTGTCCGCAACGCACGCGCCGCATCCCAGAAATGACGTTACAAAATGCGGCGCGTACGGTGCGGATGATGTGCGATCAGCTAAATACTCAAATTATGTAGGTCCGCCATTTGCTCATGTATCAGTTTCTTTGATGGTAAGTTATCGGCATTTTCGGTACTTTACATTACGTACGTGAAAACTGAAAAAAATACAGTGTAAAATAGGTATACAATATATTATAGCTGACGTGTGTGCTATAAGTTATAACACTGGTTCATGTTATGTGCTAACATAACATGAACCACTAACCAGTGTCATAACTTCATAAATCATAACATAATCATTAATCATCATAACTTTAAACAGACTGGGCCTTTGGTTACTTTGCATTTGATAATACTTAATTTCAACAGCAAAATTAGCAATCAAAAGTGTATTGCGATGCCTGCAAATGGGGATTGTCCATTTTTTTTTAATTTTGCTCATTAAAAAAACATTTCGAGGAATAAGGTCAGTGATCGTTTTTCTGTATAAAAACGAAAAAAATACCCATTAGTTACTTATATTTTTGAACAAATATGTTTAACCTTAGTTTGACCTTCAATGGCGTTAAATTAGCAATAAATTCGACCAACATTACGTTTCGAACTTTTGGTAAGCTTTTCGTATCAGCTTTCACATAATGAGAACTTGTATTTGACGAACCAGCCATTATAAATAAGATTCAAAGGAAAAAAAACATTCTGCAGAGGTCAATTGGCCGCCGATGATGACGTCAGAGCGAAACTTTAAAAATTTATTGAGAAAAAACTAGCCAATGAATTTCAAAATTATTGAATTTATATTCTTAAAATACCCTATTTTAACGAAAAAAAATATAAAAAGTACATGTAATTTTTTTTGGACAATGCCCATTGCGAACTTGACAAAAGGATTTGTAAATTTTTTCAGTACGGCAGTACCGTATGCGCCGCTTTTCGTAAACAATGCGTGATGGTGCGGACGAATATGCGAGGTTTCATATCAATTTGTACAACGAATTCTAAAATACGGCGCGTATGGCGCGTGCTTGGTAACAACGCGATCACATTAAAAAATTCTTTTGGAAAGGTAGTGTCATGTGTGGGTTATGTAATTGATGAGTCGATAAATATTTAAAATTGCTCTGCATTTATTGCTCAACATGAGTAAGTACATAATTTTATTACTGTTAAACATTTTAATAACTGTATTATGTAAGGATTAAGTTGTTTACGGACGACATGAAGTAAACGCCGTGTCAAAGGGACACTTCACACTACTGATTTGTAGGAATTTTTATACTGTATACATTTTCCCCTCCGCATCTAGCTACAGCTAGTGAGGGAATTTCAGACAATAAACATAAGTCCACCATTTGCCAAAGAGTAAACTGAAGAAACACAATACCAAAATAATTATTCATTTCTGCAACTACAAAATGTGTAGGTAAACATCGTAATTTGTGTAAACTGTAAAGTCAATTACAAAATATTTCATAATCACATACTTCTATAAACTTCATTTTTTAATCAATGGTTTTGAATGACTAAAGAATTTTTAATAAGACTAAAAAATGTACTGACTGTACTGAGCACTAGGATTCCATTACTTAAATAGGTAATTTTTATAAAATTAATTTTTCCAAAAATATTACTTACACCTAAAATTATGACACATCTTTGAGAATTTTTAATTTACAATAATTTCGTGATTTTCATTACAATAAAATATTTTCTAATGTCATCTTTAAAAACTTTGCTAAACTTTTACCTAAAATTACTGCTTACAGTACATAAATTACTTGCTATGTCGTTTATTTTGTCCTGCAATATTATTATGCTACAAATGAGTGCAGTTATCATCAACTAATACAAGTAACTTTACTTGAACGAGGACTATCTTCTATAGAAGTAGAATTATTATCAATATCGTTTTCCGGTGTATAGAGAGCTAGGTTGCGTCGTTTGAATGTCTTTTTAGTAGCGCTCGGCTCGCTGCAGTCCGAGGTATCTAGTATCGAGTCAACACTATTGTAAGGAGTAGTCGGCGTTCCCTGAGACTCATTGTGACTGTCAGGTTCACTCGGTGTCACTGGAGCAGGTAAAGACAACTTAGAACACTTTATGGGAGTCCTTTCTGGAGTTTCATTCTTGATTTCACAATGCTGCCTTAGTTCTTTACCGGAGCGTGCCATCACCACTTGTAGGGGATCATCGATACCAAGTATCTCACATAGGCGAGTGGTTTGTGGGTTCTGAATCGGCTCTCCCAGTCTCCCTCTGGGAGCCCCAGGTTTGTAGACAGGAGCAGTTTGTACAAACTGGTCTTCACTTATTACTAAGTTTTCCATTAAATTCTCTATGTAGCTGGTTTCTTCTTTTGTTGGAGAAAAATCATACCTGCAACAAAATTTTGTTTGTTTAAATTTGACACATTAGGTTAATAATTACATATTGATACAATCATTTTTATAATCGGTTTTTTTACTTGCTTTCATACTGCTATCAGAGAAGTTGATTCCTAGACAGATAGCGAACCTAAGTAATTTGGTCCACATTAAGGGCCGGTTGTTTGATCGCTAGTAAAAAATTACTAATAGTCTCCGTAACCATTAGTTAGTTGACTGTAGTTAAAACCTTGACCAGTTGTTAAAGTAAAAATACGTTGTTTCAACTGATTTTTGACTTTAGTTAAAAGTAACAATTGTCAAATTATTTTGTTAAATTAAAGTTAAATAATTTGACTACGCTCGGACTGCGTAGTTAACATTGACCATTAGTTTGATTTGTTTGTTGCAGATGATATCTAGACTCTAGTCGAGTTGAAAATATATTTTACTGCCCAAAAAGAGTGCTTTTATAAAAAAAATGGATTTAAATGTACATTTCAATGACTCGGAAAGTTCTTTTGATGAAGAAATAGTTCATCAATCATTATTAAATTTATACTTATATTAACTTTTGTTTTGTTCTATAGACAGTACTACTGGTACTACTACTGTTGAACTCATCAGTTAATTGACCATGCCTCGTCTTTTTGTTCACTTTGGTTAGTGCTTCTTTCTCTGTAAATAAAACGTCATCATAATGTAAAATAAGTCATTCTTATGGCTGTAATCATAGCATTGACGAAAACACCACGTACTTGCTTGTTTTATTTACCATGTTACTGCAATAATATTATGTAAGTATGTACTTATTTATTATAATATAAGTTCCACACAACAAACCACAGAACACATTTAAAGAGGTCCTCCTCTTTTAATGTGTTCTGTGCAATAAACCATTAAATACCACGAGTCATGAACCCCGAAAACACCGACCATATGGTTGGTGCCCGAAAACAATAAAAACCATAAAGTTATACCTAGCGGAATAGAGAAAAAAAGGTCTGAACAAGCGAGATGTCACTATCAGTAACACTGCGTGGTAAAAAGAGACGTGTGGTTTCCCCACGTTCCTTCAAATAGCAAGTAGCAACACATCTTTTGACAATTGTTACTTTTAACTAAAGTCAAAAATCAGTTGAAACAACGTATTTTTACTTTAAAAACTGGTTAAGGTTTTAACTACAGTCAACTAACTAATGGTTACGGAGACTATTAGTAATTTTTTACTAGCGATCAAACAACCGGCCCTAAGTCAAAACCCATCCAACCATTCACAGATAACATTGAATTGACATAAGCCAACCAAATGACGTATGTCTGTTAAACTGCCTAGGAATCAATTTCCTCTATGGTACATCTAGGTTTATGTCTTTGTACCTTTCATTACCACCTGGCCCAGGTAAATAACAATCAACATTTTTGACACTGAGCAAGTGATTTGTACTCTTCAGTACTGCCAGCCATTCTGCATCATGTTTGAGGAGTTTGTCCCCATCATACTCCTCAGGTAAATCTAATATCTGTAAATGCCTTCTCTTTGGCAAGCACTTGTCCAAGGCAAGGAACTTAGTTTCTTCATCATTGTCGTGTTTGACGAGTGCTGCAAACTGACAGTGCATATGCGCAGCAAACCAATAGTCCGGCTTCAATGTCTTTAGAAGCTTCTCAGCAGGTGGACTACCCAGTTGATTCGCCTCTATTTCATCTCTGAAATTTTTTAAAAATAATGTGAATGCTGAGCACCAATAGCAAGGTAATGTTATGAAAAAGTTTTGCTAACTGCTAGGTTTTGTTTAATTTCACCAAGGTTTTAATTAATAGTAAAATGGTATTAAAATATTTATGTTTCAGACAAGGCCACTATCTCGTTTATAGATTAAAAAATAAAATTTCTGAATTAAAAAAAATATTGGCGTAACTGAACTTTAACCCATCAATCCACAAGCTCCTCCAATCCTGCCACATTTTTCTCATTGAAAATCAATTGTGTCTGCGATACCCATGATGGAGGTGCTACAAAATGTTTACCAATACCTTAGAAATGGTTTTCTTTTCAATAATTGCTCTTTATTGCCATAATCTGTTATTCCTCTCGGCCAGTCATGAGAGAGCATGACATGTATTTTATCCTTTAACTGACTGAGGCGGAAGACGTCCAGAGACCTGATGTGATACACAGATCTCAATGAGTTTGGAGTGTACGGTGGACACTCCCAGAGACCCTGCAAATAATCACGTCCCTTGAATATTCCTGACAGGCCTGAAAATAGAAAGCAAGTTATTTTAGTTCACACCTCAATCGCGGATTCTTGGAAATCTTTTGTTCTCTCGGTCGCATGCGACCACTTGGAAACAAAAGTGTTAGAGCTAATTTAGCAATTAATTTGGTGTCTCTTGTATAATACTCCCCACACTGGTTTTGGTGACGGTGGCCAGTTTCATTGAAACCAGGCCTGTTACGCAGAGTAGTTTTATAGAGCCCAAGGGTGTGCGCAGTACACAAGAGCACTCTCTATTCCTTTCACTCTCATAACCCAGTGGGACGGAAGACTTTCGACATACCCATCCGACGCATGGATCATCTTACTTGTCAATCAGGTGATCAGCCTGCATTGTCCTTATTAAACTTGAAAATAACATGTTTCCAACGCGGGATTCGATCCACCAACCTCCGGAGTCGAGAGCCACACTCTAACCACTAGGCCACGGAGGTGTCTGTCACTTGTAATTGAAGCCATCAGTAGATGTAGCTTTAACTAACATTTTACAACATAAATCAATGAACAAATCTTATAACTTACCTACTTCATTATCTAGCTATAGATAGAATCCACACTTTTGATTTCAAATAATTTTCTCAGCCCTAAAGCCTACATTTATACAAAAAAATTACAGTTTTCAAATTCTTAGTTATCCAATTCATCCCACTCATGTCTTCAATTATAACAATAGTTCTATTATGTTATACAAAGCTTATTTATTTAGATCAGAAAAGCAAAAGACAGACTGACAGAGTGATGTCACAGTATAAAATAATATTGCAATAGTGCACAACTGGACAGTTGGTAAGTATTTTTAAACATAGTATTTACCTCCAATTCTTAGATTTCCAAACTGAACGACTCCAGCTCGCCCCATGTAGTATATTTTAGGTGCCACCCAACCACCATAGGGTAGTTCTTGTAAATAATTAGAAGCTTCATGATTTCCGCCAATAAAAATAGTCAAAACTGGTGCTACCTTCTCACCACTATAATACCTGCAAAAATTTGGTTATATTTAAGAAAACGATATATGGGTAGTTACATGGGTTAATTCATTTTTCTATCTTCCTTTGTGGCCACCACGCATTATCCCCACAAATCACAATTATTATAAGAATCTGCATTATATACTAACTTGTAAAATGTGCAAATGTTTAGATATTTTTCTGGCACTGCCATTGCCCGGAGATCATCATTGTTTCTCACAGATTGGAAGTCACCACAGCAAATAAGTAAATCAACTTGAATTCCCTCCCTTTCTTGTAAAGTTTCTATGCATTCATATATCTTATCTAACTCTCCATGAGCGCAACCTTCTACTGCTATCTTCATTCTAGAATTTAAAGAAACAGATAGTATTAATTACTTTCGTGTGGAATTCAATGGAAAAGACATCCAATTTAGATCGAAAGGAACATAAACACACGATGTCATTCAACGAGTGTTTTATGGTTTTAACGTATTTTTTGGTTATATTACTCGCAGCAAAAACATACTTACTTTTCAAATAAATAGATATGATTGAAGTCAATAATAACAGTTACTTTTAATTCAAAATACTCGCGTAATTACGTACTATAATTATTATTGTTGAGAATTTAGCGAGCATCACGAATTCACGATTTCTTCTTCTTCTTTTTTTTTTTTTTTTATATGGCGACTAGCATAAAACTATTGCCAGGGTCGAGTAGTGTAAAGGTAGGGAAACATTATGACGCGGTAAAAGTAGGGATTTCAAGGACGGAATTTGGATAGAATCAGAAAAGTTTTGGTACTAATATTTTTAAATAATAATATAATAAAAATCGGTAATTACATATTTTGTAAACTTAAATTATTGGTTACTATAAATTCAGATAAAATACTTAAATATTTTATAAACTTTCTGGTGCCAGCAACGCACCATAATATGCGTTGAGGTACCTTTCATATTTTTCCCGGTTTTTCTTTAAAATAGCTATATTTAATTTGAATCTTTGGGCTCATTAGCTACTGGAGATAATATATTTTAAATGTGGTGACACTGTCGGTTTTTGGTCTGGACCTCCCCTCTTTTTTTGACAGCGAAAAAACCGTTAGCCCAAAAACTGCTAGATTTCAATTCAACATATTTTCGGTTTTATTGAATTAGAGTGAGAAGTTTTTGACTAAGAACATAAAAGTAAGCAATATATTTAGGTATATTACAATTTTTCTTCGATTCGTGGTATATTTTATGAATAAAATTACCATAACGCAAATGGTGCGTTCAATGGCATTTTAACGGCAAATTTTGTTGGATGGTTTCATGCATGACGCAACACTACTACATCTTCAAATTAGTAAATTTTACCAACCATTCGTTGTATTTATAATTAAATTGATACAAAATCTTTTACTAGGTGACCAGTTGTATTTTTCAATATTTAAGAAAAAAAAATATTACAAATAAGTAAGGATTTTATTTATTTTATAAGGATTTTATTTCTATTTCCAAAGAATTTTCAAAGAATGAAGGGGTGAAAGGACTTTGAATTACCATGGGTAGCTTGATAAGCGGTTATCTGTATGTAGAAAAAAACCTACCTGTATTTAAAAATTATTCAGCTACCCACTATGTTGCATAACACAGTTCAATTAAAACAAAAGCGTCAACGTATGTGGTGCCACAGTATAGCAATATTATATCCCTACAGTAACGAAACGCCTTTGATGTCGCACGATGCCGCCACCGGTGTAGGTACCGAGCAGATATGCCAAGGTTGCCACGAAACGGGAAATAAAATAAAAATAAAATATTGTGCTTGTAATGTTATCATATAATATATAATCTTTATAAATTTGACGACCTTCGTGGCTCAATGGTTAAAGTGTGTGGCAACTCAAGCCGGGGATCGCGGGTTCGAATCCCGCCGACGCAACAAAAAAGTTTTTCAATGTTCCTGGGTCATGGATGTGTATTAAATATGTGTATGATATAATAAAAAAATCTTAAATATATGTATATTGTATAGTATAAAAGTATTAAATATATTTCCTTTGTCTGGTACCTGTAGCACAAGTCCTTCAGGTACTTAGCACGGGGCCAGACTGACGTGGTGTGAAGCGTCCATAGATATTATTATAATCAGCGTGTTATATTTACATAAGTCGTACTGCCAGATATTTACGTGAAACTTTATTTTTAGATGATTTAAGGGAGAAGACCTAATGGCAGACACTATAAGGAAACATGAAACATTCGAATGTTATAAAATATATAATTTATGAAAATAAAGGATTGATAACTTCTTCCATGTCTTCAGTAACTCTTATAAAATAAAACTTTTATAATTATTCTCTGACAAATCAATAAAAAAGATATTATTGGTCTTTTTGTAAACTTAGTCATAAGTACTAATAGATGACATCACAATAAGCGAACAACACTAATAGTAGACACCAATATGAACTAATAGTTGACATAGAACATTAAATTACATTTTACATTTTTCATATTATTAGGTCTTTATTTGCCGTTTTTCAAAAGATTTCATTTACTTCATCATAGTAACTACATGCATCAGAAATATTATCCACGTTGTCTCCAGATTCTATTCATTCTTCTTCCATGCTGAAACTATCTTTCCTTTTATTTTTATTTTTCATATTTTTTTCCCAGCAAATTTATTTTTAGTCTTAAGTCTCCATGCTTCTTTTGCCTCTTCTTTTTTCTTCTTTTTGTTCTCAGTTCTCCTTTTTCTTCTTTTTACTGCTACGATGCATCGATTTTTAGATCAGTGCAAGGTCTAATATTAGACACCATGTCCATTTTTAGGTACAGTAGTTCTAAGTTCTTAGTTTGTTAATAGAATTATATTTTTAGAGAATAGTGATGATATTTGCAGTAGAATAAAGTACAAAATAACTTTAGTATGTATTGAAAAACTAAAAGATGAGATCCATGTCATCTATTAGGTTTTTTTACATTTTCAAGAACTAATAGTAGACACCCATTATATTGTTAGGGAAAATGGATAAAAGATCATAAATAAACATTAATTAGTGTAAACAACATGACCATTAATCCAATGAAGTCAATAGAAATTACAAGAAATCTAATAAATGTATTCAAAACTTACGTGCAAAATTTCGCCTTCCTTAACCTATTTGCTAAGAAATTGCCGGGTGCGTGTTGACGCGGTCACATCATTTACGAAAACTGATCCCATTTTAAAATTTTGTTCCCGAAGGCATCCCTAATATATTTTTTCACATCAACAGATAGCATAAGAAGCTTATAAAATTTACAGTGTTGAGAAATAATTAGAATAATTCTTATTTTTATGGCATTTTTGTCGTAAGTGTCTTCTATTAGTTCAGTGTCTACCATTAGCGCCTTTCCCTTAGTTCTCTATTTAAAAATTTAATTCACCCATCAAGCCCCATAAGCTCACCGGTGAGCGAGACACAATATAATAACAATAGATTTTCAAGACTCCACGATCGAAGGATTAAAATAATGAAGAAGCATTGTATAAAATATCCAATAATTATTTATAAATCACATAATTGCTCGTAGGTACGGTAGGCCACCCGCCAGACCGCCACTCAGAAACTCAGAAACGCTTCAAAACTCGCTCATATTACGTGCGCGGTAAGGGCAGTCCAAAGGTCAACATGTTACACTAATAATTGATGTGTGGCCCTGTGTACGAGTACCTCGCTAGGTAGGTACTAATTAGTATGTAAGTTGTAACAGGGTATTTGACAAATTTTAATGTATTCTATATTGTTTCTCTTCAAGTTACACTTTTTACAACGTGAGTTACAATAAAACAGAGATGCAAATAAATGCCGCCAAGATCAACACAATATTAGTGTTAACAGCTGTGAGCCGATATTTATAAAAATGTAAACCCTTTTTGTTTTTTTAATCAGATTTACATTCGTACACTGAAGTCTGAACCCTTATAATATCCCATGTTTATAAGATAAGTTATCGTTTTACAATAATTACAACACAAAATTCGTAGACAACGCGCCAACGTCACCCCTGCGCGGGCAGGTACACAAACTCCGCGAGTTTGTATACGCGGGCCCGCGCCGCCCGCTTCCCCGCGGGTACCCCTCCGGCCTCCGTTGCTCTGCGCAAGTACATTCGTTTCACTACTGTAGGTGGTGGTGCGTTGAATGGCACTTGTGATTGGATTTGTCTCACCAGTGCCACCAACGCAATTGGTGCGTTTATCGTATTTAGAGAGGTTTTCGTTATTTATTGCATTATATAGATAAAATACGTTATACAATGTATTTTAAGTTAGAAAAAACAAAAAAAAAACAGTGGCACCACCGGTATGTTATAGGTGCAATGATATAATAAATATTGTATAGGTGGATTGGTGGCATTGAATGGGATAATAATATATCTGATATTGGCGATTTACTACGGAGATATGTTTTCCTAAGGAGAAGACAAAGAATTGTCCACAAAAAAAACTATTTTCTTCCGCGAAACTCGAAAATATATTTTATAGTAATTCTACAGAAAACCTTGCTTATTTAGAACCACAAGAACCGATAATACTTCGGCAATTTGTAAGTGCTTTCATAATGAGTAAAAGAAATAGTGAATCGAATAATGAATCTTCTTCATTGGCTAAACAACCAAAAAAACATTGGTCTCTCGGCCTCTTGGATACTATGAAAGATCCAAAATATGTTTACAAGGACTCAGAAAGAGTAGTTGTAATTAAGGATAAGTATCCTAAAGCCAAGGTGCACTATTTGGTCATGCCCCGTGAGCAGATTAATAGCATTTTTAGTCTAAGTAAAACCCATCTTAGTCTCCTCGAAGAGTTTGGAACTTTTATAGAAGATATCAAGCAGGAGCATAAAGATGCTGATATAGTCGCTGGTTTTCATGCTGTGCCCAGTATGCATCTTATGCACATGCATGTCATTAGCAAGGACATGATATCAGACTGTCTTAAAACTAAAGCACATTGGAACAGTTTTACCACCAAGTTTTTTATTCCATATGAAGGTAAGACACTAAGTTTAGTATTTCCTATATTTTAGTTCAGTTTTATTGTAAACTTTACAATAAATGGATGGATTGCTTACCGCATCATATACATACTTTTCAATGTAAAGTATGTACCGTAGCAATCCATGCTTTGATTCTTTACTCGATCACCAATTCCAGGAAATCTTTTGTTGTCGCGGCCCATATGGGCCTTACGGGGCTTGAGGGATTAAATATAATTTTTTTTTCAAATAAAATTTAAACATCTATGTTTATAAGTCTTCTAATCTTATGAATAATTTTGTTACAGAAATGCTAGAAAGAATTAGAAAAGATGGAGCTGTAAAAAGAATCTCAAATGAAACTCATAAACAATTACTGGCTACACCACTTAAATGCAACCAATGTGAGTTTGCGCCAAAAAATTTACCTAATTTAAAACAACATTTACTCACACATAACTCATGAGTTAAGTAATAAATAAGTACAGTATTTTTGAAACTAATTTATTGCTGTCTGTCTTGTATATAAAATATTTTAGTTATATGTACAATATTCCTGTTTCATATAATTAATTTATTGTAAAAAGTTATATATGTAATCCCTAAATCTGATTAAAAGTGTACAAAAATTCACTGTACATGTCAGAAAAAGTTTTTGTTGATCCCAATAAATTCGTAATAATAATCTATGATAAATAATAAAATACTTATTAAAATTTATATATGTGCAGACACTTTAAAAATACTTATACGATTATAATATTTTGGAATATGAATAATTTTTAGCCTGTCTTATGTAAGAATCAATTTTTTTTATTCCTTTAAATCAGGATTACTTACTTAACTATTTTTTACTCTAGGCACACTTAAGTTGCTAGACAAAATGTTATTTTATTTATCCAAACACAAAATAAATTACACCTTATACATTCTTAAAATGTTTATTTAAAATTACAATACTTTGAGCGTAAAACATTAAAGCTTACTAAATGCTAAGAATTATTTGGCTATCACTTATGATGGTCATGACTGAAAAAATGTTCAAGTCATTGTAACTTATGATTTCTCAGTCATAAGATCAATCCTTATCTTAATAATAAATAGTAATACTTAATCTAGAGGTAACCTAAGGCAAGTAGACATTGCTAAGTGGAGGGAAAAGTATATTATGTGTAGGATAATGTATATTCTACTTCAGACTTTTAATTTTTAAAATAACTTTTTACATGTTTGTATTTTTAACTTCACAATGTTATTGTCTGGTTACATTATTATAGATAAGAGTACTGGCTTTTAAATTATATGAATTAACATTGCCCAAAAATTCGGTCAAACTTAACTTAGACTATTTCCTAACTATAGGTACAATAAACAGCTACATAAATAAATTAACAAGTACACAAGAATTGTCATATCTGTCTGTGTGTCACTGCACTGTAGGGCGGCCAGCGTAGCCGGTTTCCGGTAGGTTGTGGTGGGCAAGCTCTCGCAAAATCTGTTCAAATCCTTTCCCCGTTGGTCCCTGCAGGCTGCTGTTTTTCAGCAATGTTGAGTTTAGTTTCGTTGCGAGGTAGCACATCTGAAAATTGGATTATCCTATAGTTTCAGCATAAACCTATATTTGTTTAAATTTTTAATGAAGAATCAATGTTTGTTTAAACATTGATTCTTCATTAAAAATAGAAAATCCTCAACTTATTTACTAACAAAGCTTTCAGAAACCTAAAACTATGATGACCACAAAATACACCTGTTCCTTTTTTGGAAGTTGGTTAAAAAGCTATATTAGCATTAACTAACAATGGTTGGAAAAGAAAAGGAACTTCAAATTAGGTTCAATATTGAACAAACAGTGCTGCTTTTGGATGTAAGATTAAAACAATTACCAGGAGCGCAGACATGAACAGGAGAGCGCCAAGCGCGACCGCGACCATCATGGACGTGGCGCAGGTGCCCTCTATCGGCGTCCTGTAGAACAGCTCTCCCGGCATCACTACACTGTACTCCAGGTTTTCCTTGAACCGCGTGAACGGCGTGGAGCCGTTGTCCGCGACCAAGGAGTAGCTGGTCAGATTTTGGTCGCTGTGAGGTACCGACCTCCTTCGTCGTCCGTGACCTGTGAATTTTCAATCATTGTTTGATTATCGGGTTTAGTTTTCGGGCATTTAGGATTTCTCTAGGATTTTCGTTATAGCTGGTCATCGAAATGGTCATGAAGACTTTTTGTAACCTTTACCAGCTGTCAGCATTTGTTCAACAACTGGATCTATTCTTATTGGATACACCCATATCATCTTATCTACACCTATTTTTTTCTTCGTTTGCTGCAAGTGTTTTTTTGCCTACCTACTTTATAGTCAATAGATTTCCGTACCTGAAGGCTCGAATAAGTCTAAGCAATAATCCGGTTGGCAGTCAGCAGCGTCCATACAGGCTTTGATCTGCGAGTGGATCCACAGAGTAGACCGTTCCTTCATCGACGCCAACAAAAAGGCTTCGAAGTCTAGGAACACCTCGTTATGTCTCTCCCTGTACCTCGCGGGCTGGTGGGGGATTATTGAGGCGAAGTCGCGATTTCGGCAACTGAAATGTTAGAATAATTATAGATATGTATAGTTCTTGCAATCTACGAGTGCGCGTCGCCCTTAGTTGTGTAAGTGACCATATCTATACACGCGTACATGGCTCGCTCGCTACTGATTGCTCCGTCGGGTACGCACACTAACGAAAATGTCTATTCACATTTCCAACTACAAATAAAGGCTACGCGCACTCGTAGATTGCAAGAACTATAGTCTTGTTACTCAATGGGTGCAGCTGCTGCTGTGAGGCAGTTGCCTATCGATGTTTGTACTGGTTGATGAAGTCTTACATGATAAGTGCACCAATGTCCCCTGTTATTTATGTATCACAGTGGTGGACATAACGTACAAAGCACCTATTATAAATGCGATGCCCACCAGTTCTGGACATGTAGTGTGGGACATGGGGAATAGGCCGACAAATGAGGTGCAGAGTGAAAATATGAGCTTATCCGCTGACGTCTAAATTTGCTGTTGGTTTTGTGGCATGTGAGGGTAGGGGGATACCGGCACTTATGGTCAGTACATTACCCGTCTTTGACGAGCAGAACAGAGCCAGACGCGTGCGGTCTGTCGGGATCCGGCGACACAGCCACCTCCAGCAACTTGATGTGTCTCCACGCGGAGTCGGGGTTGATGCGCGCGCGCAGTTGTAGTTTAGTTCCGATTGGCACCGCCTGCAGTAACACATTTTCACACTTACATACCATCAGTGCCGTAAATAGCCTTTTTTGCGCCCTGTGCGAGCTTCTACTGCACTGCACCCTTGTTTTTAACTGACTTCCAAAAACGAGGAGGTTATAATATGTTCGGATGTGGATATTTTTTTACTATATTGGGAAATATCTCTGGGGCCGGGCGCAGTGGGAACTTATCGGGAGCAAACCGAAAAAATAAGAGTCCTGGCCCCTGGGCCCTGGGTGATGCCTAGTCTGGCCATTCTTGCGCGGGCCCCAGAGTGTACGCCCTGTGCCTGGGCACCGGTGGCACCGCCCTATTTACGGCACTGCATACCATGGCATATTTAGTAAGTTTTACAGTGTCTATAGCTCTATCTAAGGACAATAGAACGGACTATATTACAATCTAGAAGTAACTAAAGTAGATTTTAAAAATATGTATTTGGTAAAATCAATAACAATATTAACTTCACTTTAAGGCGGGATTATAGGCGACTGACATTTTAGAATTTGAGACAAACTAGCTCAATAGATGGCGCTCGAAAGGTACATATTTACATATCAAGCCGTAGTCGATTTTAGTATTTTCAGAAATAATGTGATCACGTGGTAAACTCGACATACAGAGTAATGATTAACAGAGAGGCCATGTTCATAACTTATGCATAATTTGATAAACGAAATCTTTAATGAATTTTGTATTATAAAAAAATGATGTATTATTAGATATTTAAATATGATGTTTGTTCTGTACTCACGAACATAAAAAAGTATTTCCTCATAATAATACATATACAAATTACAATGTATAACAAAATAAAGTATTACCCATACATAGTTCATCGCAAATGTTCATGATATTGGCGTATTTTCCATAGAAACATTGGAATTAAAAAGCAAATCTTTTAACGCTGCTACTTTCACAGTGAACTTTATATAAGGGACACATGCACATCCCAAAGTATTAATACCGAAGTAGATTTAAAATTCGGTAAAGTAGATTCAAAAATTCTTAACTAAAATAAAACAGCTCGTTTACTGCTGGGAAATAGGGAGCTTATTTTATGACCTCAATGAGATTCTTTTGCTTGGGTTTATTGCAATAGCTTTAATAAATAAGATTTAGAGTGTAGCCCCATGATGATCACTTATATCACCTGGAATCAATATACCTAACACCCTCCACAATTTCAAAAACGATAACTCTACTTGCAGTAAAGGTAACGTTTTTGTTTTCATTATAATAATAATAATATATTCATTATGCTTATATGCAGATCATATTCATATTTTCTTTGTCATTTTAAATTTTTAGAAATCTGTTCCCAAAAGAGATATCCGTCTGTCTGTCTCCATCCATATCAAGTAAACTCGGTAGCTAGAGAAATTAAATTTTCAAGAATATTTTATTATTATTGCTGTCACCAATCACCATAACAACAAAATATAGAAACAAGATATTTAAATGAATAATTAAGAGGTCTGAAATATATTCAAAACAAAAATACAATTTTTAGGCCTTTTCTGCTCGACATTAATAATGACAACCGGTAGCGGGTAGGTGTTTGAAATACATATTTACGAAATGTGTATCTTATTAAATTTAAACTTTAATAATAATCTATACTAATATTAGAATAGTCTGTCTGTTACCTTTTCATGCCGAACCATTTTTTATGAAATTTGGTGAAGAACGGACGAAGGATACTTTTTGATCCGGAAAAAAATTACGGTTCCTGTACATTGCATCAAATTGTCGTGAGTAAAGAATAAATAATTGCATAAATGCAATCTCTTTAGTTTTTACTTTTAAATGCCGTCGCGATTTTTATTCATAAATGATAAAATATATTTTTTTGATAAAATCAAATAAGGTTTTAGGGCATTTCATTTCGATCACATTATTTTTTCTTAAAGAATTTAGAATCCTTGATTATTTCCTCCCGAGGTGCACCAAAATCATGGTGTAGTACTTTTAAATGCCGTCGCGATTTTTGTTCATAAAATATATATTTTTTGATAAAATCAAATAAGGTTTTAGGGCATTTCATTTCGATCACATTATTTTTTCTTAAATAACTTAGAATCCTTAGTTATTTCCTCCCGAGGTGCACCAAAATCATGGTGTAGGTATCAACAAAATATCTAGATCTATCCGCATTATAATATTATTTTTACGATTTCTTGTGCAGATTTTATTACTCCAGTGCTAAGATGTAATAATTCTTTCTATTGCTATGGATTGGACATATCATATATCATTTTACAATGTTTTGACATGTATACGTAAAAATCTGTCTCTGTGTTGCGGTAATCTGTACATTGTGTTAGCGGATGTCAATGGACAAGCTACATAGTATTATAATTATTTTATATAAATCGGTATATTATGTTAGTCACTATATATAAGTTTAATTAGTGATTATTATATTTTGAATAGTAATAAGTAAGGTAATTGATTTTGACAAATAGTTAGTTATAAATGGACAGGAGGATAATTTACTTCCGTTATAACTTCCTCTTCTCATATTTAAGTAAATAATTATATTTAATATGAGAAGTACATTAATTAATATTTAGAATTATATACCCACTTATTCTTAGCCATTCTTAATTTTTAATGTATTCTTTAATGATTTTACTATATTTGAATTGTCAACGGAAGTTAGTTTCTTTTGTGTAAAATGGTATAAAAGCCAGCCATATTGCATTGATGGGGGCATTCTGTAAATAACTTTGAAACGTGTAAGGTGAAACTCTGCTCGAATAAATACCGCTCAATGTATAATTATTCAAGACTTTTACTTCTCCTTAATATTTCAGAAGTGGGATCATTTCAAAAATGTCTGGTCCTTATGCTGCGGGACTTGGCAAAAGGAGAAGAACGCCCAGACTTGTCCTGACTCTCGACGATTGACGGCGAAGAAAGTGATTTTTTTTTTCTTTTCGAACATAAACAACAGTGATTGTGATAGTGAACTAGTGACAAAACGATGCAGAATTACTCAAGCTGATGCAAAAGTGATACCAAAGTTTGAACTAGAAGACGACGCTTGTAATGTAAGCTACATGGCTGCATAAAATCGACCAGCAGGAGGTTTACGGATGGAACAGTATAACCGATTGACAATTCATCGTGCAACTGCGGTTACGTGGGTCCGCTACGCAAATACTGCCTTGAAGCTTGTCAACGCCTCGGTCATACGACGGTTAACTGCTGGTTCGCGAATACAGCAGGAACAACTCGGCAACCGCAGAATTCAACAAGTAAGTAAGACTTTTTATACTTCAAGTAATATTATCTTAGTAAATAATATTTACAAAAAATTGTGTGGGTAGGAGCCAATGAACAAGAATAATGGAAATGAAATCTAAAGTTTTTACCTTCTAATACTATATTAAAGGGTTTTGGAGATAAAATAGATCAAGCCATATTATAGAGACTGTAAAACAACTACCAAGCGAGATAGACTTAATTATTGGACAATAAATGATCAAGCAGCCTGGTATTAGTTACTACAGCTAATTCTGCCACTTTTACTGAGGCTTTAATTTGTTTGACAGTTACAAATAGCTGACAAATATAAGTGATAGGTATTTAAAGTATAATGTTTTGCTGAAGCGTGATACAATTTTACCTAAAAATAGTTGCTGTAATATTGATGTATTTGTAGATATCGATCCCAATGGGAAAATCAATGGAACAAATCCAGTTTGTGTGCTATATAATTCCTGAATTTGTTATATAATTCCTGGAGGAGCTGTCAGTGTTGAGGGTCATTTAAAGGCTAAAACATTCGTAAAATTGAAATAACTTGGCCTGCACATACGTTAATTGCCCGGGCTGAAATTATTAATATTATTGACTCGAATACCTCTACTGAAAATATGGCTTTATCGATTGTATCACAAATGGCATTGAAATAGAATGTGGTACAAAAGGTCTTACAATTTTACTGAAATGGTTCCAATATTCTATTCCAATATTATGCCTAATAACTAATAAGTGGCGTGCAAAATAATTTTTAACAATTGTAGGTACCTATAGCATTAACATCAAAATAATTATTATAAAAGTTCTAAGATAAATAATAACTCATTACATTAAACATAACTTTAATTTAATCCAATAAATTATTGAGAATTAATTAAATATAAAAGCCATAGGCATTAAACACGAAATAAATTAAAAAATAAACAAACAATGTCAAATTGAGAATTAAAAAATAGCCTATTGACTATTCCCTACCTTTGCATATTATGGTAAAGTACACCGCACAGACTACTAAGGGATACTTACGGTACACCGCCAGGTCAGTGCCAAAAAAAATAATTTAAAATAAATGTCATCATCAGTTAAGTCACATGTGTCACTGTCATACAAAGTTTGTAAACAAAATATCTTTGTAAGCATAGGTAAATTAAGCACTTGTTAACGTCAAACACAATAATTTACAATTTATTATAAAGCATAATATTCTGATTAGAATAATAATAATAATAGAAAATATGAAATTATGTTGAAGAACAATAATTCGTTTTGTGACAATTCATTTGCTCCAGATTTGCTCGACAGCAAGGTACATTGCCTTTTTTTTTTTTTTTTTAAATCTTTATTTAAGGAGTTTTAGTTCTTACAAACTACGCCACTCCGTTAGACCATCTACATAAACTACATAATTAATAAAGAATTATACAATTGGACGACGACGAAAACCAGTAATCACGATTTTATACAGTGCTTTAGCTGTGTCAGAGAGAGGAAATGCCAGAACAATGTTACACTCTCCAAGTTGTTTTAAATCTCCAGTAATAAGTGACATTTCGTACCGAATATCTTCGTTCCGAACACACTCCGCCATAATATGTAACACATCTTCTAAGACGCCACATTCAGAACAAAGCGGTGAAACAACCTTTCTCATCATGAAAGCGAATTTATTAAGCGGAATGTGTCCGGAACGCAGTCTAATAGCTGTACATAAAATGCTCCTCTTTAATTTACAATTATCAAACCATGGTCTCTTCCAGGGTTCACTCTGCATCGTCCTATACCATATACCC
The DNA here is from genome assembly GCA_937595015.1 of Polyommatus icarus. Lineage (NCBI taxonomy): Eukaryota > Metazoa > Arthropoda > Insecta > Lepidoptera > Lycaenidae > Polyommatus > Polyommatus icarus. Next base: position 7,531,426 of record OW569336.1, on the reverse strand, counting down.
TTCTCCACCGATCGCTCATCGAAATTAACTTTCCAAAGAGTGTAACAATAATCCCGAATTAGGTAAAAACAATCGGTGAAGAAGGGTAAGGTGTTTACAGGTATACCCTCACTACAAGCTTGTCTCGCCAATGCATCTGCTTCCTCATTTCCGGCCAACCCGACATGCGATGGTATCCATTGGAGAATAACTTGCTTACCATTAGAAATAAGATCAAAAATCGATTTTATAATTTCATAGGCTATGGGTGGGCTTACAACACATGTAGTACAGCGAACCAAAAGTTGCAGAGAACTTTTGGAGTCGGTTAAAATAACAATTTTATCAAAATTTATTGATTTACCATAAGCTAGGGCCTTCGAAATGGCTATTAACTCGAGATGAGTGATAGAAATGTTGTAAGAGATTTTAAACTTAGAATTATCTCCATTGTGAGGATCAAAAAATGCGGAACCCATAGATGTGTTATTCTCTTTGGATGCATCGCTATAAATTTTGTAATAATTAGCGTATTCATTTGCAATATATAAGGTGCAGGCCTCGTTGAGCTTTGCAATGTCGTAACTTCTCTTTGCTTTAGTGACAATAGGTAATTCATATTTTATTATTCCACTTAAGTCAAACCTGTTAATCCAATAATTTAAAGAGAACATGTCCAAATTTTGCCGAGAATCTATATGAATATCCTTAAATTTTGAATACAAAACAGTTAAAATTGGTTTATTTTTACGTCTCCAATATCTGCGTGATGAGAGCAAATTTAATTCCTTCACAACATCAATTGTAACATTATTAGACATTGCCATCGATTTAATCAAAAATTTTCCACCCAAAAAATTTCGTCGTACTTCCAACGGGGCTATACAAAGCTCACTCTCCATCACGTGGATAGGAGTACTCTTAATAAAACCGCCAATTAGACGCATGGATTCATTTTGAACTTTGTCTAACATGTATAATCTACTATTGCAAGCATTACCGTATAGAAAGCTCCCATAGTCCAAGCGACTTCTAATAATTGAGATATACAGATTTCTCAAATGTTTATGATGGACTCCCCATCCCGAACCAGCTAATACTTTTAAGATATTTAAATACTTCCTAACTTTTTCATGTAATTCTTTAATGTGCTTAGACCACCTAAGAGAGCGGTCTAACCACATACCCAAGTATTTAATATTATCCACAACCTGCAATGGTACACTATCAATTGTAATATGACAATCAGTAATGTTATTACCCTTTTTAAATATACAAATTTTGCTTTTAGAAGACGATACGCTTAAGCCTAATTGACCAAGTAATGCAACTAATAAATCTAATGAACCCTGGAGAGCGGGACAAGCTTCATCTATGAACTTTTTTAAAATATACAAAGCGAAATCGTCGGCATACTGAGAAAAATATACATTTTTTATGGAATTACAAATTTTATGGGTTCCCATGTTAAATAACTTAGGAGCTAGTGGATCGCCCTGTGCTAGACCTAAGCCAGTATTTCTACATAAATAAGTATGTCCATATTTTATTTTCAAATTTCTTTCACTAAGAATGTTCCAAAGATAGTTACAAATCTTGGCCCCGACACCAATTTGATCTAAAATTAGTAGTAATGATTTAATATCTACATTGTTATATGCATTGTCGATATCGAGGAAGCAAGCCACAGTAGTTAAATTTCTTGTGAAACCGGATTGAATCCTGGAAACCAATCTCGTCAAACCTTCCAAACTGGACCTAGACTTTCTGAAACCGACCATTTCTTCCGAAAATAAACCTTGTTTTTCACAGAACCATTCCAGTCTCTTATTCAGGATAGAGTGGAATATTTTACAGACGCATGACATCAAGCTAATAGGTCGGAGAGATGAAATAAGAGTAGGATCGCGACCGGGCTTAGGTATGGGTACTACCCGTATGTCCCTCCACTGCACAGGTGTGAAGCCAGTAGACAATGAAATATTATACAGAGAGAGAAGAATGTTTTTACCAACACTAGGTAAATTTTTGATCATCGAGAATGAGATATCATCACAACCCGGAGCAGTGTCACTCGCTTTGATACAACTTTCTAGCTCGTATAATGTAATCGGGGATTCTAATTTAGAATTGCTCGAGTTAAAACTGGGTTTAGAAGGTAAAACATAGGGAGGACATAAATTTAATAGTAACGCTCGGCATTTATTCTCATCTACGTGTGCTGCGTGGTTCAAATTGCCCTTAATCCACTTCATCTTATTCCACATGTCAGTAGCAGAAGTGACCTCATCTATTCCGTCGCAGAAGGATTGCCAGTTTTTCTTAGAAGCTCGTTTAATAAGGTTCTGCGACTCTTTGACACATTTGTTTAAAATAATTAGATTAGAAGGAGTAGGATTTTTTCTAAATTTGGACAAGGCGAGACGTCTCTTGGCCACAGAATGAGATAAGACTGGGGACCAGTATGGTTTCGGAATAAAATGGTTAGTCGGGTTTAGGTTAAATTTTTTTGTAGGTATAGACTTATTAGCCGCATCATTAATATAGTGAATAAAATTGTCGTATAGTGTTTGTGGATCACCGGATGCAGTAAAATTAGACAGCTTACAATCAAGGAATGATCTATACGATTCCCAATTTGCTAGCTTGAAGTTGCGCTTCTTGTCAAAAATTGGATCATAGTGGGAACCATCAGAAATTAGAATTACAACGTGATCACTGCCTAACATTTCACTTGACGCTCGCCAATTCAAATTACAGGCTACGTCAGAGGAAGCCAAAGATATATCGGGTGAAGTCTGTTGGAGTGAACCTGCTACTAACTTAATCCGTGTGTGACTGCCATCGTTTAAGGTAATTAGGCTGCTATCAGCTATGGCGTCATATATCTGAGCTCCTCTGGGGTCGGTTTTACTCGACCAAGTGAAATGATGGCCATTAAAATCTCCCAAAAACAGTGACCTGCTATGGAATTTCGAAAATAAAATATCCCAATCTTGACGACGCGTAGAAACCCATTGAGGACAATATACAGCGACTACATTCTCAATATTTTTACAATTAAAAATTTTGACATGCAAAATCTGTATGTCCTGATTAGGGTGGTTCGTATGGCAATACTGAGCTTGAATGGACTTATGTATTATAATGCAAACACCGCCGTACGCATCGCTTCTATCGGCCCTGAATAACCGGTAATTAGTTAGTCTAAAATCACTTTCAGGACTCAACCAAGTTTCACTAACTGCGGCGATATGTATCTTATCTTTAAATAATAAATGTTCAAATTCTAAACGTTTAGGTCTAACACTCTGCGCATTCCACTGCAAAATATTAATTTTATTATAAATATTATCCATTATTGCTACTTAAAAATAAATCAGATATGTTTTTGCCTATATTAATATTGCTAATGCAGTCTATTAAAGCCGACACACACCATTCTACAAATAATTTTATTATTGTTTTAATTTTATCAGACCAATTAAATCTTTTAGAAAAAATCAACTCCTTGATTTTAGTAATCAGCGATTGGAACGACTCGCTTTTATTAGTCAACAAAGAGGGCTCGGGTTGGTCATTAGCATTACACTCGTTATAATCAGGCGTGATATCGTTCGAATCGTCGATCGGTTCGGCTGTAATACTTGCAGGTTGACGGCGCGGGACCGAGCGTTGCAGGCGCCGGCGGCGCGGCCGCGGACTGTGTCCGGTGGTGGCGCCGACGTCAACGACTGTAGATGTCCCTTCGGCCGCTGCGGCGTCAGGTTCCGACGATGACATCATATCTTTTTCCTCCGAAGAATTGCGTTGTTTTCTTTTAGAGGGTTGGGCAGCAACTTCCGCATATGTAATGATTTTTGAAGATTCATTTTGTCGTATCGGGGTGTAAGGAGAAGAATTGGCGATGTTATTTTCATATGGAGTGATAGGTCTAGGTGTGAATGGTGGCACATACATTGTCAACGCGCGACGATAGGTACAGTTAAAGTCCGCCATTAAACTTCTTATCTTTTTTTCTTTTATGTAAACTGGGCAAGTTTTATCTAGTGAGATATGGTTTTCTTTACAATTGACACATTTGAAAATAGTAGTCTCGCAGTTTTCGTGATTATCACCACATTTTGGGCAAATAACTTTTATGGAAGGGCAAAACCTGGTCGGATGTCCAAAGCGCCAACATCGGCCGCATTGAGTTACCGGGAAAACAAAGGGTTCGACTTTTGCTCGAACTTCAAAGATTTTAATAAAGGCTGGTCGAGAATTCCCCTTGAAACATATGCGCACTGATTCAGACGGAACCCATTTTGATTCAGGATCTGAACCTCGCATTTGAAGTCTCTTAATAGATATTATTTCACAGCTATTTTTACTTTGAATAGCTTCTAATAGCTCTTCATCCGGTAAATCGGATTCAATATCGCGAATGATTCCATATGACACTCCGACCTCCCATGTTTTATAAACTTTCCATCCTTTATCCTTCAGACACGGATTGGAGGCCAATTTTTCAGCATATAATTTATCTGTGAAAGAGACTACTATTTTAAAGGGGTTGACATACTTTATGTTGGTTATACCACTTATTTTTTCCGAATCGAAAAGCTTGGCCATCGCAAATTGTTTTGGTAACTTCTCGGAATGCGAAATACAAATATCAATCAGGATGGAGGATGAGGACTTAACACAATTTGAAGCAGAGATGATGAACAACGAAGAAGACTTACACAATTTTGATGATGATCAGGGAGACTGGACCTTAAACACAAGGTACATTGCCTTTTGTTTCAATTACTACCCACCTATAGAATATTCTTGCTAACAATAATGTTACCGTGTTGTCCTAAGCTTTGTTTATTATTTCAGCATCCAGATTACAAACTTTACATGAGGATATTATTATGTCATTCCTTTTAAATATTGTTTGTTGTGAGTTGTGACATTACACTTGGTGCATAAAATACATTGAATCGGGAATTAGAGGGTTTAGGTAAGGTAGATATTGCTGAAAGTTAAGATAAAAAAAAAATGATGATATTAGTTTATTCACTAGGAATACAAAAGATTTAGGGTATACAGATTTATTATAAATGAAAATATAATGCAATAGTTGATGAAAAGGTTAACGATCTTTCGGAAGCTGGTATCATTTGTCAATTGTCACTGTATATCTGAATATGCTAGTCCGGTGATTTTAGATAAAAAGAAGGGTGGAGATTACAGGCTGTGCATTGATTACCGAAATTTAAATTAAGACACTCAAAGATCCGTACCCTTTGCCTCATATTGAGGACCAAGTATCAAAATTGTGTGGCTGTGATCTCCAGGTTAATACGGATGCTAGTAAACTAGGTTTAAGGGGTATAATAATCCTTCGATCAGAGGTCCTAGGAATTCCCATTGTATTGAGAGATGAGAACGATTTGCTGTACCCAAATTGGCGAAATATAACTTAATGCAGCTAAAATATGTTATTATGACCCCCAGCTGACATGAATGACACCCTGGCTTTGACAACAGTTTTGGTTTCCTAAAATGACCCGATATAATAAGGAAATTCATCAATTTTTGCCTTCAATATGTTTTCGGTAAGGGTAATTATGGAAAATCTGAAGGAGAAAAATTTACATCTTATAGAAAAGTACCTGTATCTATGCACACCCTTCTTGCCGATAACTTAGGATCATTTGTTAAGACTAGGAATGGCACAATTTGTTTTTGCTAAGCCCGAAAAAAAAACTCTAGTTCCATAAAAACCATAAAATACTTAAAAGATATTACTTTCCAGTTTACAAACCCAGTCAGCATAATAGCATAGAGGCAAAGCATTTCCTAGCCGATACCTTAACTAATTTACGGAAGACATGCAATTAAAACATGTCCTTAATGCTATAGCTGGTCCCAGATCAAATGGCCCAGTGAAAAAATAAATGGTACCAATATTGATGGACTGAACACTGCCTGAAAATGAAACTGTTTTTGATGATAAATGAATGGATATAGTATGGGGTAAAAATAATACACCTAATTCTACTACTTCCTTCCTTTCATTTAAACTTATGTTTAGCCATGATAACTCTAAATTACCAGCTATTCCATTCAGTGGTCCTAGTGACCGTACTTCACAACGACAGGCATTAACTGAAAGAGGGGCAACAGCAAAACTTCTAATTGATAGAAATTATGTAACTGTTACGAAAAATAGATTTGACAAAACTCACAAATGTAGGAAAAATTCAGTCGGTGATCTAGTGTTGTGGAAATGGCGAACCCCAATGCCAAAGAGACCAAAAATTGAAAAATAAGAAGTTTTCAGCTGTAGTAGGGGTGAGGTATTAAGGCCTTATAAATCAGCAACTTCTGATACTGACAGTTCATCTAGCGATGCTGAGGTAGACACGGTGATCTAATTGATTGATTAGAAAGTTATTTACTACTCCTTAATAATTGTTTTCTGACTAGCTGTAATGTTTACATTTTTTGACATTCAAACCTACCAAAACCGTAAAAATGATCGTTTGGTGAATATAAATTATCGAATAGCATCTTATTAGGTAGTCTCTCGCCAAATAATTTAGGTTACAAAGCAATATTGTAGTATTTGTAAACCAAAAATGTTGACTAGGTTCCGGAATAAAACCCAGTCTACTGACCACTGCCCAAGACGTCAAATTACGGCGCTATTTTGTACTGGTATTCCACTAGTATTAGATAAGTATGACGTATTATAATTACATTTATACAAGAAACGTATTCGACAATTCACTGGCAAATATTTCGAAACGAATCAACGGTATGGGACCACGGCGATTCTAGACGTAAAGAGCTGCCAGTATACTGGGATATATTTGTGAACATACTCTAGGTTTTCTATGATAGACAATCAGCCTCTGACACAGAGATTTGACTGATGTCCTTTATTTATTTTCCATCAAGTGCCTGTGGATTTTTTGTACCAAATATTCATGATCAGGCGTTGCTCTCACATATAAACAGATTGTTCAAATTTGTAAACAAAGCGATTTATCTTTATAATTATTATATTTTATCAAAAACGAAGCTGATGGGTGCCTCCGGAATCATGATTGAAACATTTTGGCGTAAAAATATTTATTCCTGTATTTGTTTTCGCTGAATTCTAGAAGAAATAAAATTTTGAAAGGATTTTTTTAATGCACATTTTTTTAGTGGTAAACGGATTTAAATCAAAATTTTAAGCTGACCCTAACCTTGGTAAGGAACGTAATTAACTTACAAAAAATGTTTGAATGCTTATAATTACTTGTGGTCAAAGTTCTAGTGAAAATAAAAACACGAAATTTTACTAATCCTCGTTGTATGCGGCCTTAATAGCTATGTAATATTATTATGTCGGCTGCTTCTAGCATCTAGAATCTAGGTTCAAGTCACTATACCTAGGGGCTAGGCGCTTGTTTATCTGTTGCCCTAGAACTAGTGATCCTAATGATAGCTTGAAGCGCACCTGACGATTATCGCTGGAATTTAAGTGCAGATAATAACAAGCTGATATAAGTGAACCTACGACCAGTAATTATTTGATAAAAATCTTCAAACTAACTGACTATTTTGCTATATTTAGAATTTAGATAGAAACAAAAGATTACTGTAATGTACTGCTGGTGTCCTTTTAAAATAAATAAATTAATAAAATAAGTTACTAGTTTATTAGAGTTACGTATCTAAATGAAGGAATAACTCTTATTGAGTTGTTAAGACTCCAGTCTCCAGGTATTTGAACATTTTTCAAAAAATTTTTGAACTCGGCAAGAGCAAAATTCATTATTTGATAAACTATTTGATAATGATAATTGATAACTATCCGAATCTGTACATCTATATTTTGGAATGGATGTAAATTCAAAAGAATTACCTAATACTCGTATATCGTTTCAATTTCAGCTTATCCACTACCAACTTTATAGGACTTTCACATTTCCCTCGATAAGTTTGCTCGTCGACAATAGGCATTATACCTACTAACTACTAAACAACTAACCGCTAAAACCTAACCTACATTCGCAAAGGAAATGCTTCTATCGGTTTCACTTTCGAACGGGAATAAAATAGGCTTTATCTCTACTAGTAGATAACTAGCAAAAGATACTGAACTGAACTGAGCAGTGCCTATGGTTGGCGATAAGTTTGCGGCAAATACAGAGAGTGATCGTCAATGCAATTATTATTTTTAACAAAAAATTAAAACCGACTTCCAGAGTAAAAAACAATAAGACTTAATTATTATATAATGTACAAAAAAGTATGAAATAATTCTTACTCTTAATAGTGCCTTATGCAGAATACTAGAAACCTCTACTATTTCTGTACACAATCTTCATTATTTTGAAGTCGATACCAGCTAAGAATGGCGAGTTCTTAGACAAAATATGTTTAATTTTAAAGACTGGTACCGACTTCAAAATTATGAAGATTGTGTACAGAAATAGTAGAGGTTTCTAGTATTCTGCATAAGGCACTATTAAGAGTAAGAATTATTTCATACTTTTTTGTACATTATATAATAATTAAGTATTATTGTTTTTTACTCTGGAAGTCGGTTTTAATTTTTTGTTAAAAATAATAATTTCACTCTTTTTAGTAATTTATGTAATTTATAAGGTTTTCCGTAAATACTAATGTATTTTACTAAGTTACTTTGGAACCAGGATACCTACACATATTTTACGATATGAGAACCATAAAGTTAATATGCCTACCTAGCGTCATCTCGGAATAGAGAATTGCATAAGCAACTCCAAGAATATACTCGTATCACTGTATAATCTTTACTTATTATAAAACAAAGTCGCTTTTTTTCCCCTCATGTCCCTTTGTTCCCTTTAATCTTTAAAACTACGCAACGGATTTTGATGATTCTTTCAGTGTTAGATAGCCCATTTATCGAGGAAGGTTATAGGCTATATTTTATCGCGCTAAGACTAATAGGAGCGAAGAAATAGAGGAAAATGTGGAAAAAACGGGGAAAATTATTTGAAAGGGCTAACTTGAACGCGCTAATCTCAGGTAAGTACTACTGCAACTGGTCCGATTGGAAAAATTCTTTCAGTGTTAGATAGCCCATTTATTGAGGAAGGATATTTTATCACGCTAAGACTAATAGGAGAATGTGGAAAAAACGGGAGAAATTATTTGAAAGGGTTTATCTCGCGAACTACTGGAGCAATTTTTATGTTATTACTTATTTGGCACAGATAAGAAGTAGACGACATGAAGAATCGTGATAGGCTATCGATTTTAATCCTTTTTTCAGTGGCTATATATTTTATACCCGTGCGACGCCGGGGCGGGTCGCTAGTTAATAATATAAGTTTGGCGTTAATCAAGCAATGATAAAATTAATGTTCATGCGCCTATCACTAAAGGTTCTAAAGTTCTGTTCAGTGACTTTCTTTATATCACAACACTCCTGAAAAGTCATTAGCTCACTATAATGTTCATATAATATTATGCTTAAACTACTTAGAACTACGTTAATGTAACTATTTATTTTGTCCCAATAATAAGAAGTTTCCTACATACGGACATACCTCATAATTCATAGATCTCATGATCAAATTGCTAACTTGGTAACCTGATCACCAAGTTTGAATCATTTACTTTGATATACTTAACAATATAATTTTTGAAATCGTTCGACAAATTAAGAGTTACGATTTAATGATTCATGGTGTGGTGACTGGTGGTAGTGGTGATGATGATGATGAATGTAACTTGCATAGTAGCATATGCTTTGAGTTCTTAAACCAAAGCCGAAACCCTCAAACTTGCATCTATAAGGAATCCGGAGTTCTCTTAGCACCTTCGGAACCAAGGTATATCTTAGTGCAAAATTTTGCTTTTTGGTAACATATGCTTAGGATACTTCTCATAAAATCGAAATCACCATAATATGTTTCCATATAAATTTTGAGGAGTTCCCTCGATCACTCATGGATCTTATCTTCAGGTCGAAATAATAAAATAATTTTCAAAATAGCTTAACTTTTTACAGAACAATGTTTAAAGACATCCGTGATCCGCTTTGATCTAAAAATACAATAAAAACTACCTACCAATTATAATAGGGTCATAATGTGAAGGTGTGTGGTGGAATGCTGGTGATGATGATGATGATAATGATTAATGTAATAAGCTTAGTAGTATATTCTTTCAGTTCTTAAAACAACGCCGAAACCCCCAAACATGTATCTATAAGGAGTAAGGAGTTCTGGTCACCACCTTCGAACCATGGTATATCCTGGTGCAAAATCTTACTTTTTGGTAACATCTGCCTGGAATACTTCATATGAAACCAAAAAAACCATATGTTTTCATTTGAATTTTGAGGAGTTCCCTCGATTACTCATGGATCCCATCATCAGGTCACCGCTTTTGTGAACATGGGACCAAATTGGAGTAAAACTTAATACAACAAAACAAAAATTTTGAAAATCAGTTCACAAACGGCGGAGTAATCGTTGAACATACATAAAAAAATATCCACAGCCGAACGTATAACCTCCTCGTTTTTTGGAAGTCGGTTAAAAAATATCAAAAACCTCTCTGGAAAGCTACGAGAATAGTAGGCCCGTACCTATACTGTCTAAAATGGCTAATATGCAAAGTCGGAAATTTAGTTAGTAGGTATCTAGTAAAACTTAAGAAATATAGCGAAAACCTACGCGAAATCCCGATTGCTTATACCATGAAACTGATTTGAGACTCAAACAATCGGACGAGAATGCCGTGTCTTACTCTAACAAACGTGAAATGACGTTGTTAGAGCAGGACGCGGCATTCTCGTCCGATTGTTTGAGTCTCAAAACAGTTTCGTAGTATTTGAAATGGAAAAATAGGCCTACAGAGTATTTGAAATGGAAAAATCCGTCTCATTAATCGTAAGCCTATGTACACGGTACACTATCATTAATTAGGAAATTTATAAAAGCAGTAGACTTTCTCACAACATTCCGATTTCCGAGTAGACCTCATTTTTACGGTCGTAGGTAACGTACAATTCGACGAAAGCAATAGGAAGAAATACGCCAAACGTGTAACGGTAGAGTCACGTAAACGTCCTAATTTACTGAACTCTAACCTTTCTATCGCTTCATCGCTTCCGAAGTGGGCTTATCGCTTCGTCGCTTCATCGCGATCAAATTAACTGTTTTGGGAAATTATGCCTTCCCAGCCCAGCCTGCCTAGCATACGCCAACGAGATATCTCACTACTCGTCTCATAATGCCAAAATGTCGACATTATCTCGACAAAAGTCTATAAAAATGTGTTATTTCGATAATAGATCTACGCGAGAAAAAATGTTTGTCATGCTAGGTTCAATAGAGATGAAGATACAAACTACCAGACATCGAGAAACATGTAGAGTGAGATATCTCGTTGGCGTATGCTAGGCAGGCAGGTGGAGATATTTTTGTCTTTGTACATTAGGAGAGTTGTAAAGTCTTAAAATCTATTATTTATTAGGAGAGTTGTAAAGTCTAATCTAGCATAATTACATTAGGGTACCTATAGCGACTGCGTTGCGCTGAAATTCGTTTATCGCACGGAAACTGTTCATCTTTCTGAGAAACTGTGTCTAAAATACACCGTGCCGAAGTTCTGCGGCGGAAGATCAGCATGATTCCGCCTGCAATGTATTTTAAATTACCACATCATGCCGAAATTACGTCGCGTAATATTGTTACATGCGTTTGACATTGCTGACGTAATCATGCCGAACTTCTGCCGCGGAACTTCGGCACGGTCACGGTGTGTTTAGACACTAAAACTACGTTTATATTTCGGGGAAGGATTCGGTTTAGAGGCGAATATGCAAAAGATTAATAGTATTGATATCTAACCGAATCTACGCATACTTACCTAATCAATCATTAAGTACGACTAAAATCAGAAGCAAAGATCGTAAATGATTCCGTCAGTCGATGGAAAGATAACCTCGACTTAATCGGCTGTGCTATATCTTGATCAGTGATCGCTAATCGCTATATCGCCGCTTCCAAAGAATCCCTCATTACCTGGTCAACGGGCATGTCGACAGAGTGGTTGGAGTGTCGGGACACCGGCGGTGCCTCCTTGTACAGGGCCACCTCGTACTCCAGCCGTCCCGGGGTCTCTTCCACCACGCCGGAGACACGGGCACCGTGGGGGCTGAAAAGTTTGTAGAGTTATTGAAATTGAAAACTATTTAGATGATATAAATACTTCACAAATTATTGTATCCATCTGCAGTTGCGCCGGAACTTGTTTTTCACACGCTAGTAATAAGTTTGCGGCAATTAAATGTATCTCATGTCTTTACCCGGATCGTAAAGTATATGGCAAACTTAATTTAAATCAGGTAGGGTATGTATATATTATGAACCATGTAAGAGAGAATTCATAATTATTAGTATTTAACTGTGATTCGTGAGTATAAAATCCTGCTCTGCAAATGATTTTATCACCTCTAACCTTAATCTACTTTTTAACCGACTTCCAAAAAACGAGGAGGTTATATGTTCGGCTGTGGATATATTTTTTTTATTTTTTTTTATTTTTGTATGTTCAACGATTACTCCGCCGTTTGAGAACCGATTTTCGAAATTTTTGTTTTGTTGTATTAGGTTTCACTCCAATTTGGTACCATGTTCACAAAAGTGGTGCCCTGATTATGGGATCCATGAGTAATCGAGGGAACTCCTCGAAATTTATATGGAAACATATGGTGATTTTGGTTTCATAAGAAGCATCCTAAGCATATGCTAGCAAAACGCAAGAAAGCATATGCTACTATGCAAATTACATTCATCATCATCATCATCACTATCATCATCATTATAATCATCATTACCAAGTCAGGGTCACCAATGTCACCAAATTTAACCTTATCTCCAGAGCATAAGGCACACATTAACTGACATTACTTCTGAGAAGTTAAAGTTGCTTCGACCATGTAACATTCTGTCTAACTTCGCCGAGATATTCTGGAAAATAACCTAATTTCAACCTTTTGCATCGCGTTTAGTCGCGAGAGCCGCGGCTCGACGGCGCGGCGGCGCGGCGCGGGCCGGGTACCTACCGTACTATACAGTGCGAGGCGTCCGCGTGTGCGACAAGTCGAGCGAGTGCCAGCCTATTGAAACTAGTCCGGTGACCGGCTACTTAGCACGTCACACGTGTTCACTTCGATTTTTTAAAATATATTGTTTAAAATTATCTGCAGGCTGCAGCTGATATTATATTTTGTAAGTGCGACTGTAATAAGATACCTACGTAGAATAATATACAGGTGTATATTATTCTACGTACTGGCTTACTAGGTAACTAAAAAGAGTGAAATTATTATTTTTAACAAAAAATTAAAACAGACTTCCAAGTTAAAAACAATAATAGCACCCTTATAATATGAACTAAAAAGTATTAAATAATAATTATTCCTATCTAATAGTGCCTTTTTCCGAATTCGGCTAAAACTCAACTATTTCTGTACTCAATCTTCATAATTTTGAAGTCGGTGCCAGTTCCAAAAGTTTAAAATATTCTGTCAGAGAACTGAAGATTCATCTGGTACCGACTTCAAAATGATGAAGATTGAGTACAGAAATAGTTGAGTTTTAGCCGAATTCGGAAAAAGGCACTATTAGATAGGAATAATTATTATTTAATACTTTTTAGTTCATATTATAAGGATGCTATTATTGTTTTTACCTTGGAAGTCGGTTTTAATTTTTTGTTAAAAATAATTAATTTACTCAATTACGCTGTCCAAATGAGTTTCTTTAGTACAATAATGGCCGTTTAAGGCGGTACCGTTGCTCCTTATCCCCAACGACCGGTATTAATGTGACTGCGTTTTCGCCTCACCCACTTGTGCGAGCTTTCTCCGTGGCTATTTCTATGTAAATCCATTTAATAGACAATCTAGGAACTCGGATATTCAATGAAAATATCTATGACGCTAATGGACATCGGACACGACCGTTTTCCTAGGCCTACATAAGCTGGAGATTTCACATTGAAGAGTTTGTGTAAGTTTGTAAAGACTTGGTGGTGTTTTAATGGTACCAAAAATAAAATTCGTATTAAGAACCACTTGCTCAGTTTCTTTGCAACTTTGTAAAGATGCGGCCATGGCATTACTTTAAAACTTTATTCCATCGATGTGAACTTTACTTACCAGACTTATTTATTGAGGCATTCTTGTGCCAGTCTGATTTATTATGCTAATATGTAATTTGTTAAGTATCTAGCCTTCATTGTTATAAATACGAAGAACCAGATATTAAATATTGAATCCTCGATTAACCTAATCCCAGATTGCTTCCTAATCCCAGATTGCTTTTAGGTAGGGACTCAGTAATTGCAATTTAGGATAATCGGTAGAGCTGACATACAAATAAACTTATTTAAAACACCACCAAAGAAAACCAAGAAATAACATAGATAACAAATAGTGTGCAATACTTTTTTTACTGTTTCGTTTCTTGATTTGGATATAGCAGAACGCGAAAGCGTATCACGCCTTTAGCTTCGCCGTAGTCTAAAACCCGTGCATAGAAAATTCAACTCACAAGCTGCCCGCGAAGCCGGCGGCCTTGTTCTCAATGATGGTGGGTTCCGGCGGCTTGCACATGATGATCAACTCCTGGTCAGACTGCATCACCACGCCCGGGAACTGCGGGAACCAGATGCGGACGTGGACGAAGCCCTGGAGGAAGTTGGATGTTTAATATAAATCCTTGATTATTGTATTTTGTACTATCAGAGAAGTTGATTCCTAGGTAGATGGCGGACCTAATAGTAGGGGAGGTAGTGCTAGCGTTTGCTAAGCCATTTCATACCGACCAAATTTTTGTCCAGCGGTAGCATAATATTTATCAATCAATATAATCAGCGTCAGTCGCCGCACCCGTGGTGGAATGTTAACTGAGAGTATTTCAAAGTTGTAAAAAAAATAGTTGCGAAAAGTGATTTTATACCGAATGAAACTTTGATGAATGATTGTTGAGGTCATGTTTAACCAAAATATCACCGTCAGCCGTATTGCAGACGGGGGATTCAACGTCAGTCGCGTTACTGAACATCTAAAAATTTTTTGAATATAAAGTCATTTTATACCGTACGAAATTTATACAGGTGTATGTTTCTACTTTGTAAATAATAAAGGAAGCACGATGGTGGAAAAACCGTCAGCCTGCGATATAAGTTATGAGTCATAACTTATATCGCTGGCTGACGGTTTTACGTTTTACGGTACGAAGTAGGGCTATAATATCGGTCATAACTTATGACCGATATAGCCCTACTTCGCGCTCAATGTATCCTAGGGCGTCGCGTAGACGACATTTCCACCTGCAAAAATTCAGCTGACGGCGATTGTCGTTTGAATTAACCAAAAAATTATCTCACATAGCAATTTTAAGTAACTAATTCGATAGTCAATATTTGTGAAGAAGAATTATATACATTTTATTTTAAAAGCGACATCTGTTGTTATATACTTGAAGTAAAATAACACCTACCTAACCTAAACGTGTATAATCTAGATATGAACAGTCAATTCAATACGATTCCCAACAACAACTTTGAGATGCTCTCAATTTTTATTCCACCCATTATGAAGTGGCTGACGATCAAAGCTGTTATGTACATATTAGTGGAATACTATTATTGTTACGATTTTCGCTCGGTATGAAATTACTTTTTTAACTGAGCGCGACCTCCCCTAAGTAATTTGGTCGCGTTATGTCAAACCCATCCGACCGATCACAGCTAACAGAATTGTTATAAGCTGACGAAATGCAGTAGGTCCATCAACTGCCTAGGAATAAATTTCCTTGACAGTACATAGAACCAAACACACATAAGTTGCAAAAACAAAAGAAATTACACAAATTAAAAAGAAATAAATTAAAAAAAATGCTAATGGCGGCCTAATACTGCTTTTAATGGTTTCTTCCCGACAACCATCACTGTTTTTTAGCGTTTTCACAAGATTGCAATTTATACCGATATGGCTGTATTGTTGTTTTGATTTACATACAACTGCCAATTTTCATAACGACACGATCATTAGAAGTACGTAAAAATCGAAATAAGAGTTGGCGCAAGACAGCAATGTTTCTGCGCGTCATTAAAATAGGCTGAGCGCTAACGACGCGAATAACAGAACATTCTAAACTATATAGGAACAATCATTACTGAACAAGACGTCAGAACTGGCACAATGACGATCGATATAATATGTTGTATGACATACTAATGACAGAACGAGGCAAATTACAGTGGCGTACGGTTTAGTTTTCACCTCCATACTGTAAGTCATCGCCTTACGTACGCGGTTATTATAACGGCTTGGACTACACGTTAAATATAACGTTTAGACACAATGCCTGTAATCAGACAATCCTAGCGTGTAAAGGTGATGACTGATGAGGTAGCCGACAGGCTGTAGTAATGTCGGTTTTTTGGCTAACCTAACAAATGCCTGAGTGTTTATTAAAGAATAAACAAAACGCTGTGACCAATATGAAGACTACCAGTATGCTACCAGTCTTAAGGACCTAATAACATGATTTTAGAGCTTTGCATATCCATACAATGACAATATTAAGGGACAAGGGTCTGTATTTGTAAGCGAGATAAAAGATACATGTACCTGAAACATAATGTAAAAACTGCCGAAACTTACATTTCTCTTCAACACTCCGCACTTGGAGAAGTCGGTGATCTTCAACCTGTATAGCAGACCGGTGGGGTCTTCAGCCTCCGGCCGTATCTGGCACACGGGGTCCGCGATGGGGTCCGTGGCGCGGTCGTCGGCGAACAGGGGTCCGCCGCGGAAACCCTCCGGCTTCCGAAGTAACGCCGTCACGGAATCCCGAATCCCGGAGCCCCCGCTCGAAAACGTGCACTGGATGTCCGTTACTGTAATTAAAATTATAGTCACCTAAGTCACCTCTAAGACTATGTCAGCAATAGGTCACCCGCTCCGGCGTCGCACTTGTATTAGTGATGAGCAAAATTAGTCTTGGTCTTGCAGTCTTCGTCTTGGTCTTGCAAAAATTGCAAGACCAAGACCAAGACCAAGACTACCCTAAGACTAGCAAGACCAAGACCAAGACTAGGTGTGCAAGAACAAGACCAAGACCAAGACCGACTATGCAAGAGTCTTGCTCCATGCAAGACTCTTGCTAAAAAAAATTACTTAGTCGCAGTGACTATAATATTCATGAGATAAGAATATAATTATAACAATATAATATCTACTTAAAACATTAATTTCAAGTTCCAAGATACAGCCTGGAAACAGGCAGACAAACAGGCAGTGATGTGTAAGTAATTGGGTCCATTTTGATTATGTAACCATGCATTTAAACTAAAAATTTGGGAATATCTATTCTAATATTATAAATGCGAAAGTATCTCTGTCTGTCTGTCTGTCTCGCTTTCACGCCAAAACTACCGAACCGATTATAATGAAATTTTGTACACAGATAGTGACATACGGACAGATAGACAGAAAGACAGACAGACATGATGAATCTATAAGGGTTCCGTTTTTTGCCATTTGGCTACGGAACCTTAAAAATAAAAAAGTTCTTATTTTTAAAATTTTTAATTTTTCTTAAGGACATTATTGCCTCTAAAAGATCAGCCTATGCTGAGTTGGCTCTTGACCTTTCATTAGTATTTTCAATTCTAGAATCATTCTCATATCAAGTTAAGATAAGATCATGTAGCTAGTCTAATAATTTAGGTTTGAAAATGTTTTTTCGAGAAAATTAAAACGTTAACAAAAAGTTTTGAAAAATGTTTGCAAGAGTCTTGCTTTTTGCAAGACCAAGACCAAGACTAGGCATGCAAGACCAAGACCAAGACCAAGACCAAGACCAGACAGATTAGAGCAAGACCAAGACCAAGACTGCACAAGCAAGAACAAGACCAAGACCAAGACTGGTCGAGTCTTGGTCTTGCTTTGCTCATCACTAACTTGTATTAATATGATAAAATATGATTAAAAAAAAACAGCTGGTTAGGGTTCCGTTTTAGAGTAGGTACCGTAGTCAACCAAGTTTTGTTGATTACAGAACCCTAAAACGGAACCCTAACCAGCTGTTTTTTGTAAATTGGTAGGTTAATAGTTATATAACTTAAAAGTAATACTGTCCTACATAATATAGAATAATCCATATTTTAGGACCATCAAATCAAAGTATGTAATCCTTTCTATCTCTGTTAGCTACCACTTTCAAGATTTTTCGCAGATAAAAAGTTGTTTGTCGTATCAAAATAAAGCTACTCACAAAAATTGACATTTCAAATATTTTTTGTACTTGTTTTATGACGAAATATAAAAGTAGGGGTTAAATTTTTTTTAGGGGTTAAATAGTCTATGACAGCTAATGACGCATTTTGAATAATCGATGCATGCGTTTCAGAAATCTCCCGCACCCCGCATGCGTTCCCATCGACCAGTGAAAATGAGCCATTAGATCTGTCATCTGCATTATTTTCGTTCCTACAAGCACAGTATAGCAATATCCCTACAGTAACGAAACGCCTTTGATGTCGCACGATGCCGCCACCGGTGTAAGTACCGAGCAGATATGCCAGGGTTGCCACGAAACGGGAAATAAAAAAAAAATATTGTGCTTGTAATATTATCATTTAATCTGTTTAATCGATATTTACGTGAAACTTTATTTTTAGATTATTTCAATTCTCTACTAGATGATACCCGCAACTTCGTTGTGCCAAACTCGTTTATCGTGTGAGAACCGTACATTTTTCCAGGACAAAAAGTGTCCTATGTCCTTTCCCGGGACACAAAGTATCTCCTTGCCAAATTTCAGCAAAATCGGTCCAGCGGTTTGGGCGTGAAGAGGTAACAGACTGATAGACACACTTTCGCATTTATAATATTAATATGGATTTAATATTAGTAAAAATTTCATTAAGCCCCATAAGCTCACGGGCGAGCAAGACACAATAGAATAACAATAGATTTCCAAGAATCCACGATCGAAGGATTAAAATAATGAAGATGCATTCGAATATTTTATTATTGGTAGGAATATAATATAAAGTATCCAACAATTAATCATACTATAACAATTGGTAGGTACGGTAGGCCACATGTCAGGTATAACAGAAGCACTTCAAAACTCGCTCTTATTACGTGCGCGGTAAGGGCGGTCCAAAGGTCAAAATGTAACATTTTTTGATGTATGGCCCTGTGTAGTGTGTACCTTTTTTTTTTTTTTTTGTTTTTTTTTTTTTTGACGCAGTGAGATGCTGTAACACATTCGACGCAGGGGATGGGGGCTTCCGCTGCGGATATGTGGGGCTCGCCGCGGTGAAGATGGTAGGTGCCGCGGCCCTACCCACTAAAACACTGCGATGTTCCCTCGACACGCTGGACCGAGTGCGACCGGTAACTGCGACATGGCGTCCGGGACTCGGCCGTGTAGTGTGTACCTAGCTAGGTAGGTACTAATTAGTATGTAAAACAGGGTATTTGACAGATTTTTAATTTATTCTAAGTATTTGTTTCTCTCCATGTTACACTTCTTACAACACATAAGCAATAAAACATATAATATGCAAATAAATGCCGCCAAGGCCAACACAATATTAGTGTGAACTGTGAGCCGAGATTTATGAAAATTTAAATCCTTTTTGTTTTTTGAATCAGATTTACATCCGGACACTGAACACATATTATATCACATTGTTTATAAGATAAGTTATCGTTTTAAAACACAAAACTCGTAGACAACGCGCCAGCGTCACCCCTGCGCGGGCAGGTACACAAACTCCGCGAGTTTGTGTACGCGGGTCCGCGCCGCCTGCTTCCCCGCCCCCTCCGTTGCTCTGCGCAAGTACATTCGTTTCACTACTGTAGGGATATTGCTATACTGTGCTACAAGCAAAGGTGTACGTATCGTATCGTATTCTGCCGTACCAATGACGTCACAAGTGGATTTTTCGTTTTAATTTTTTTTCTCGGAAATTAATGATTAAAAAAATCTGTAATTTTTTTAGGACTTCGGAATTAAAAACAATGAAATGGTATTTTTTATTTTTGATGATTAATTAAATGAAATATTGTCAGCTTGTTAGCTTGCTGTGTAGCTTATGTTAGTAATCAGTAATCACAAAAAAAATTGTTCTAGGGCTCCCTCACTATATTAAGATGGCGGCAGAGTTCGTACATAAACATAATATATGGCCTGCTTCTCCTTTAAACTTCCGAAGTAGGTCACAAAATGGAACGCATAGTCTTAGATATAGATGGCAAATCAGCATTGCCTGCAGGCTACAACTGAGAGCCAACGCATTCCTCTTATGATCCGATTAAATTCCACCCCATTTGCTGATCAATATTTGTTTAGATTTAGGAATAACATTTCACGCAGGTGAAGCGTTGGGACAAATCACAAAGCTAGAGACAATGAAATCGCAACGATAGGCACACCCATGCCCTATTTTAGATACACTTCCTGCTAGCGCGGCACTTACCATCGTAGTCTTGCGCGCAGATCAGTTGTACCTGTAACAATGAACAAGTAATTAACCACTTTGTTCTATTATCTCATTGTTCGCACTGATTAACGATGTGTTTTGTCTTAAATGTTAACATACGGGTCAAGGTTTGAAGCTATATATATTCATTCATTGCTATAATTATAGTACGCTGTACGCTGTAAGTAGGAGTCAGGAGATATGAGAACTTTTTGAAATGCGCTGCTGCAATCAGGAGTCAGGACCTTACAATAAATTAAAAAATATACGTCTGGCACTAGGGGACTGCTCGCGGTAAAGTTATTGCATAGCATTTTTTATCAACTTATGC
This sequence comes from Polyommatus icarus, assembly GCA_937595015.1. Classification (NCBI taxonomy): domain Eukaryota; kingdom Metazoa; phylum Arthropoda; class Insecta; order Lepidoptera; family Lycaenidae; genus Polyommatus; species Polyommatus icarus. The sequence continues at coordinate 7,510,572 of OW569336.1, read as the reverse complement.
AATAATAATAATTCGCATACGTCTTAGCCAGATTTTGTCACGCGCACAAACACCGTGCCGAATTCTCGCGCTCAAAGACTCAATGTAATAAAATATACTTATTATGATTCCAAGATATGCCTTGCTTTTATTAAACGGATATTAAAACCGCAAGTCGCTTCTATTATAATAATAATATTGAGATTACTATAACCCATTATTGAGATTTAGGTTTTTGCTTACATTTCTAATTTAATTTAGCCATCGTGGCTGTACGTGACCAATCATAAGATACTTTTTTGCCATAAGGTACCTACCTATCCTACTGTACATGACGATAGAGTTCTGGCAAAAAAGTAACCAGCTTAAAGAATTTATTTCCTTTGTAAGATCATCTATTAACTCGGGAAGTGTAGATGATCTTACAAAGGAAATAAATTGCAGGGGTTTCTACTTCTCTGCAATCCATATATCAATATTATAAATACGAATTTGTGTCTGTCTGTCTATTACCACTGAACGCCAAAACCGCTGAACTGATTTCGCTAAAATTTGGAGATACTTTGAATCCCAGAATAGGACATAAGATACTTTTTATCCTGGAAAAATGTACGGTTCCCGCCCGATTAACGATAGTACTAGTAACTACTTAGTAGGATTTCTTCACATTTTTCTGCAGCAATAAAAAGCGATAGTGTCAGTTACGCTGACACGATGTTAGTTAAACGATGCGGTTACCAGTCGTTTAACTTAACCGACTGACACTTAACCTCCGGGTTAAGCGGTTACCGCTGAGGTTAATGTGGTACTTTAGTACTAACAACTGTCAAATACGTACACAAAAATATGGTTATAAGTTCGTGGCCGAAATAATTACATATTTAGATTCCAGGCAGTTCTGGAAATTCTACACACAAACGCGTCGAATCGATAACCTCCTTTTTTGAAGTTGGTTAAAACATTACTTATTTAAAGATTTGAACGTTAGGAAGGCTTACCATACCTTTAGTCTTGGTGAAGAGATTTTCAAGACTGTACACCTACCGACCTTATTTTATGCGAAAGAGATAGAGAAAAATGCTTAAAGGAGTTGCGAGTGCGAATTTGGAACAAACCAAAATTGTTTTACTTTATAAATTATACCTATTACTTATACTTTGTCAAAAACTTCCCAAGATACTACTTCTACACTATATAGCTCATTTAAAAAGATAATCGCTGTAATCTGTTTAATATTTACCTAAGACCGAAGTAATAAAAAGAAATCCTGGAAATTATTATGATCCATGAAAACTCGTGACTTTGCTACACGAATCGATTAGATTTCGCGGAAAAGTTATTCAAAGTCATTCTAAAGTATCAAGTAGGAATTACTCGATTTTCGGTAGATCGTTCATAGTTATTTTACCCCTGTCTAGATCCTTATGCCAACAACATAAGGTTCAAAGAAATTCAGCGGTAACTGAACGGTTAAACGCTAAAACCAAGTTAAACGCAATTTAATTCCGTTACCGAATGTATGTAAATTCGAGCAGTAACGTTTCTACCGTAGTTGTGCTCTGATTCGAAGTTCTTAAGAGGCCGGGTACCCTTGGAATTTCTCATACATACGTAATACCAAAATCATTTTCTCATACGAAAATATTTAACATGTTTGAGTGTTTTTTCAGTTTAAAATAGTAATTTACTACAAAATATTTTAATACTAAAAAAATATTTTTTTAGATTTTAAATATTTTGTAGTAAATTTACTTTTTATTTATATATTTTTTAGTGTTTTACTCTATGTTTTAGTGTTTAAATATTTAGTAGTAAATTTACTAAAAAAAAGTTTTAAACAAAAAAATTTTTTTTAGTGTTTAAATATTTTGAAGTAAATTTTTGTGCAGGAACCTAGATAATTACCATTTTAAGCTGAAAAATAACTCAAACATGTTAAATATTTTCGTATGAGAAAATGATTTTGGTATAACGTATGTATGAGAATTTCAAGAGTACCCGGCCCCTTAATTAAAATACTTTTAACACGACGACGACTATTTTCTAAAATTTTGTGTTCGAAAAAATTCGTAGAGAAAATTTCATAAATGTGAAATTGATAAAGGAAAATGTAGAGTTTTTACTTTTTCGGTATGGTTTAAATAAATAATAAAATAAATAAATAAAAAACTCTTTATTCAAACCGCTAATTAAAAAAGTCAGTTTACAAAAGTTACAAAGAATGAAAACAGTTTGAAATGGCGGCCTTACTGCTGGAAGCAGTTTCTTCCAGGCAACCATAAACTTAATTAACAAAACAAATAACAGAAAATATTAATTAAAAACAAAGATAACAAATAACGAAATGATAAAATGAGATACAATATATAATTTATAATAAGATTAATAAATATAATGGATACAATTTATATTAATAAACAAAATAAACATATAATGATACGAAGAAAAAAATAAAAGAATTCAGAGTTTTAAGAGTTCGCAGATAGATCTAAGTAGTGTTGCTTAAGTTTTTTCTTGAAAGTATTTATAGATTTGGAATTTTGTATGCTTTCGGGTAGAGCATTCCAAAGACGGATAGCAGAGACGGTGAAGGAAGAGTCATAGAAGTTAGTGTTGTGAGAAGGGAAGGCAAGAGTTAGTTTATTAGCAGAGCGAAGTGTAGGATTTTTGTGTCCAAGAAAGGTAAAGTTTTGTTTGAGGTAAGTGGGAGATTTTGGATTAAATAAAATATTGTAAAGAAGATGGAGAATGTGTGTATTCCGACGCAACTTCACAGGTAGCCACTTTAGCTCTGTCCGGTAGTTAGATATGTGATCATATTTTCGTAGGCCAAAGATAAATCGGATGCAAAGATTTTGCAGGCGTTCTAGGGAAGAAAGAAGTTGTTCGTTGAGGTCACTGTAGCTGACATCTGCGTAGTCTAAGATGGGAAAAAGAAGAGCGTGAACTAGTGAGATTTTAGTTGTTACAGGAAGGAAGTAAGTCTGAGAGAGGCAGTGGCAGCGAACAGCTTCTTGCGGAGTTCTTGAGTTTGGGTATTCCATGAAAGAGTGCGGTCAATATATATACCGAGGTTGCGAACGGAGGGGCTATAGGGAATGATAGACCCGTCAAGATTTATTTCAGGTAAGTTAGCCCAGTCGACTTTAGCAATCAGCTGCCTGCTACCAATGATGATGCATTGGGTTTTTTTCGGGTTAAGTTCTAGACCGTAGTAATTGCTCCACTTAAGTATTTCTGACAAGTCAGAATTAAGTTGAGCAATCACGTTAGAGAGTGAGGAAAGTAAGGCCTGTCTATAAATTTGTAAGTCGTCTGCATACATGTGATAGAAGGAGGATATTATTTGGGAAACAGAGTTTATGAAAATGGAAAATAGAAGAGGGGATAGCACGCTACCTTGGGGCACGCCAGCAAATATATTACACCACGAGGAAAATTTATTGTCAATTTTAACACGCTGCCGGCGTCCTCCAAGGAAGCTGCGGAACCATTTAACTGCCTCAGGGGAAAGATTGAGCGATCTAAGAAGGAGTAATAAAATGTCATGATCAACTGTATTAAAAGCATTGCTAAAATCTAAAAGAATAAGAATAGTTAAATTTTGGTTATCCATACCGTGGCGAATGTCATCAGTAATTTTAACTAAGGCTGTGGAAGTACTATGGCCGGGGCGAAAACCTGATTGCAGAGGATTTAACAAATTATTTAAGTTAAGAAAAGAGCAAAGTTGTTGCTGTACTAAACGTTCTAGGATTTTTGAGAGGAAAGGAAGTATCGAAATTGGGCGGTAATCAGCAAAAGATTGGGGACTAGATTTCTTAGGTAGAGGAATTATATAAGCAGCTTTCCAGGAATTTGGATAGGCAGAAGTCTTTAGTGAAAAATTAAAGATATGGACGAGGACTGGAGATAATGTGTCAAGCAACGGAAATATCATGTTACGCCCAATGCTGTCGCTACCCACAGCCTTAGATGAAATTGACATGACCGCCTTTTTAACGTCACTGACAGATATATCTTTAAAGGAAAATGAAGGATGATCTAGTATGGGTAAGCTAGATAAAGTGTGACTAGTGTGAGCTTTTTTGTGGGCATCGTAGACATGTGCGGGGTTTGCAAAATGACTATTCAAGAGATCTAAATTAATATCGGATGAAATAGAAGTTTTAGGATCTTTGCCAACTCCGAGTGACTTTAAAAACCTCCACACTTTAGCCTGGTCACCATTTTCGACAGCCGAATGAATGTGGCGTTTTTGCGCGTCTCTGCACATAGTGTTGCAGCGATTGCGGAGTTTATTATAGGCTAATTTGTCGACATCAGATTGTGTTTTCCGTAATTTAGCTTTTGCACGATTTTTTTTATTAATTATGGATTTAATATCATCTGTAAGCCATGGAGCTGGAAGGTGCTTAATTTTGACAGGGCAGAGTGGTGCATGTTTATCAAAAAGGTCAATGATTCTACTATCAAACATATGAATTTTTTCATCGATCGATTCAGCATTGGTTATTTCTTCCCAGTCCACATTTTTGGCATCCTCGCGGAGACTGTCTATGTCGATATTTTTAAAGGACCGATGCAAGACAACTTTAGGCTTGGTTTTTGCTAGACGCAATCTATATGAGAGGAATATGCAGTCATGGTAAGAAAATCCATGCGCTGGACACTGACCGTAAGAATCTACAAGGTGAAGGGAAGAAACAAACATAAGATCAAGAAGTGATGGTGTGGAATGAGGATAGTGATGCGTGGCTTGCAGAGGAAGAGTATTTAGATTAAAGGAGTTAATGATAGAGATAAGTTTTTTAGAGCGATAGTCGTCTTTTAGGAGACAAGTGTTCAAATCTCCCATCAAGATAATGTGCTCATAAGAGGGGATAAGTTCATCGAGCAATTTTTCGAAGGTACTAAAATAATTGACGGAGAGATTAGGACTGTAGAATACCCCAAGCAATACTTTAGACACGCCATTTGCTATTTCTAAAATAAGGTGTTCAGTATCATCGGCTGAAGGAGGTTGTGCTGATGATCTCAAAATTTTATATTTTATATTAGATTTAAGGTAAATTGCAACCCCACCACCTGGTCTTCCTATCCGGTCATTTCTAATGAGATGGTAACCGGGTAAAGAGTAAGAAGTGGAAGATAAACAGGGCTTGAACCAAGATTCGGAAATAAGGATAGCGTCAATGAATGATTGAGAGTCAAATGAGTTAAGAAGGTCAGAAAAGTGCGCCGGAATACTTTGAGCGTTCAAGTGTATAATATTAAAATTCTTTAAGTTGTTCGAGAAATGAGAACTAAGTGTAGAAAGTAAATGATCAGAACAAGTGCTGTGGAAGCTATCGTCACTGCAACTCGAGGAGCCCGAAATTGATATAAAACTATCATCTAGACTAGTTTCAACCATTGATAAAAAAAATATATATAAAATAAATAACCATACAATATTATATAAATATAAGTAAACAATAAATATATAATATAAGAGTAAAGGTATATAAAATGTTTTTATAATGGTTTTATAAACTCGGAACCCTACGTGATTTATTTTAAATTTTATAACCCTTTTCTCACTTTCGTACGTAATTTAAAGGTACTACGTATATCCATACTAATATTATAAATGCGAAAGTGTGTCTGTCTGTCCGTCTGTCTGTCTGTCTGTTACATCATTACGCCAAACGGCTGAACCGATTTTGCTGAAATTTGGTATAGAGATACATACGTCCCGGGAAAGGACATAGGATACTTTTTACCCCGGAAAAAGTACGGTTCTTGCGCGATAAACGAGTTTTGGCGCAACTCCAAGAGTTGCGGACATTATCTAGTTTATCTTATAAATAAGTTTGCCTGTATGTTAAAAACAAAAGTTAGCTATTCAACTACACAAAATTATTCCATGAATTGTAAGTCGGACATAGTAAAAGTAGCATTAGAAATTATGTGCTTACGGCCCCAATGTAGCGGGTTATAACTGCATATAAGTGTTACTACCCTAGTATATCATGTTGGCGTTTCTCCTCATGATATATTTACTGCTCGTGCGGCCTGTCCTTAGATATTATTAAGATACAAGCAACTAGAAAGCAGTATAAGCGAGAAATACGAGTAAGCACAAACTCCTAGAGTTGCATGAACTACGGAGAATTTTTTACGTGGGAGAACCATGCTTCGGCACGAATGGGCCGGCTCGACCGGAGAAATACCACGTTCTCACAGAAAACCGGCGTGAAATAGCGCTTGCGCGTTCCGTTTCCGTTTGCTCGTTTGCCCCCTTATTTCATTTAAAAAAAGTAATAAGCCCTCAAGGTAGATAGATAGATATAAAATTCTTTATTTGTATACATTTTGTATAACCGCTAATGTTTGCTACTCACTAAACAAGTGTTTCATAAGATAAATGTTGAGGATTTTTATAAAAAGATGTTATGTAAGTGTCAGTTTCGGTGATTATTTTGCATTTTTCTGCATAATGGTTCACATACGACTACATATCCAGAAATTATTTGGTTTAAAGTACAATAATTATACATTTCTCAGAACTATACTTCTTTACGTTATTATTTTTCTGAGGAGGCATGCACAGTTGTTGATGCAGCACTTATCAAGTTTTGATACAAAATGGTGAAATATCTGGATATAAACATAGATATCTTCGACTAATCAGTTATTTGCTGCTTAAGATACTCACATTTGTAACTGATATTGTTTTAAGCTGAACATAAAGATAATTGTTCGCTTATAGCGCTATAAGTTAGGTAAAACAAGCACTTTATTTTCAATTATGCAGAAGTTTGCTGTGTAAAGAAGAAAAAATCTAAAGTATACAGCTTCTGAATAAATTAGTACCATTTCGTACACTATGCAGCGTAAAGAAAATATTTCGTCTAATATTCAGCGTTTTGCTGTTTAACCGCTTTGTTTAAATATGTTATACTGCAGGACAATGCAAAAACTTCAGCTACTGTGCAGCTAATAGCTGTTTCAATTACTTTTATTTGAATATCGCTTGTTTAGCAGATTCTACTCTTGATTACTATTCAGCTTGAAGAAATACCGCGAACTTTATACAGAATTTAGTAAGCTTACAACATTATTTTAATTTCAGAACTCTCTTATTCAAAATAAAGCCATAACGTCAGCTGTAATACAAAAGTAATAAAGCTTGACACTGCTTATTGTCGTATATTTTCGCTACTATCTGGCTTATGTGTTGGCTGGGTTATTATTAACTGTATAGATATAATACAAATACGCACTTGAGTCTGGACTAGACAAAAAATTGCATTTCCAGCCCTACTAGACAAGACGTATCAAGCGATTATCGTACAGTTTGACAATGCTGTTTATGAATATGGCGAGAAAAGGAACTAACGCTTCTATCATACAAAAACGTAATTTTCATCATACCAGGTACTTTCGGTAAGTTTGATTTTCTTCCCTTGTTTGCGGGAAGAAAGGTGCTTATTTCAGACTGCTCACAATTAGTGACAGTTTAAAATTTTCTTACCGCTACCTATTTGAAATAACTCATCACCATGGTAGCCGTGCAGTTGTTATTTCATATCCATAATATTAATACACGCGGCAATTTAATAATTATTATTATAGTCATTAAACTTTCGGTCCCTTGTATGATGAAAAGTTCTATACGCGCCGCGGGAAGATAGCATGACACTTCAACCGACGCTTTTGTCACCCTCGCCTTCGGCTCGTGTAACAATATCGCGCGGGTTGAAATGTCATAATTTCTTCCCTTGGGGCGTAATGTACTATTTTGACAGTGCTTCTTTACCAGCAGCGCTCATTGACATCATTGACATATTCATTTAAAGCCTTGTCGAACAGTAAACCCCAACAAAATGTATGCGATTTGACATATTGTCGTCTCTTCGCTAGCGAATGCTATAATGTCAAATCCCATACATTTTGTTGGCGTTTACGATAATCGCTTGCCACTTGTCTAAGCCCTCAGTTTATCTATTATTTAGCGCTGGCTAACGTCAAACATGGAACCAATCAAGAATGCTATATTAAGATAAACTCCTTAAAAATTCTCAGAAACTGAGCACAAATAAGTCGGAAAACAGCCTCTTAAAGTGCCGCACATTTATTTTGTCACAAAATCTCTTCCCAAAAAGATAAGATAGGATACCTTACTGTACTTACATTGTAGAAGCGGCAAATAAATTTCACTTCCTTACTGTTTCGTCCCACGCTCGGTAAGATGGTATCTCGATAATTGTGGGTTACCATAACATAGTAGTAATTAAAACTTATTATATTATCGCTTTACGACCGTCTCGCGGACAAGTGCGAGTTAGTTATCTTAGTACTTTGTACTTAATCCTACGAATAGTAAGTAGACTTGAACTGCGTTAACAAGTTCGTTAAAATATTAGTTAAGATGAATAAAGGGTTAGGTAAATATTATATGCGGGATGAAAATTTAAAAGACCTTAAAAATGCATAAATGTAGAGTCTTGGTCTAGACTCTAGTATAATATCGGCCACACTTAGAGACATGGCGTTTAAAAATTCGCTTTTGATAATATTACCCCAGGAAAATTAAACATTCGACATCGGAATAACTCGCATAGAGCTGAAAATTGGTAGAGACGTTAAATACACCATTACAAATAAAACCTCAAAAGTCCCCGGCGATCCTCCTTGTGCAATTTTTTTATTCAAGGTCAAAGGTATGAAAACAAGGGTTTTCCTGTTTTTTCCAAACTATACATTTTATCACAAAAATAAGTAGAGCAAGAGTGTACATCAAAGAATTCTCTACAAAAAAATTTCAGTCACTTTTTTCATACGACTTACCATTCCTTATAAATGGCGGGCTTAAAGTTTGGGAAAATCATATCTATGCTTAAATTATAAAGCTAAAGAATTTGTGGAACTACAGCTTTGAATTGAAGAATTCGTTTTTTTGTTGGATAGTCTTATTTATCGAGGAAGACTTGAGCTATATAACATCACGATGCCACCAATAGGAGCAAAGAAACAAAGGAAAATGGGGAAGAACGGGGAAAATTATTTGTAGGAGCTTATCTCGCAAACGGCTGAAGCAATTTTTATGTTATAAATTGGCACTGATATATGTGGTGTTTGTATAGAACCTTTTTATATTTTTACCTTTTTGATAAGTTTTGTCTTTTTAATGTCAAGTGTCAACCTTCTTTCTGCAAATAAAAATTTTTTCATCAGCATGTCCTAAGTTGTTTCATTACAAATATACGCAGATATCTTAATATAGAATAGGCCACGTGGAGGGACATAGGCTATTTTGTTTTTCAGGAAAATTTACAATTTCCGTGAAATTTATAATTAACGCGGGCGGAGCCACGCTTAACATCTAGTACTACATACTAGGGTTGTTTGAAAAAATTTGAGATGTTCTCGATCTGACATACTTCTGAGTTACTTGCAAGCGTACCTACTGTTGCTTTTCGCGACTCGAAAAGTTTAGATTTGGTAAGTCAGGCAGAAGTGTGTTTGGCTGAGAACAGCCCTCGTATGTTGTACCTAGTACAAGAAGTTCCGCTCCGCCCTGTTTATTATGTATTTCACGGAAACCCTACATTTTTCCGAGAAACAAAATAGCCTATGTCCTTCCTCGTGGTCTACTTTATATCTGTGCCAAATAACATAAAAAATGCTTCAGCCGTTTGTGAGATAATCTCTTTCAAATAATTTTCCCTGTTTTCCCCCATTTTCCTCTGTTTCTTTGCTCCTATGTGTGCCAACGTTATGTTATATAGCTCAAGTCTCCCTCGACAAATACGACTATCCATCAAAAAACTATTTTTTCAATTCCAAGCAGTAGTTCCACAAATTCTTTAGCTTTATAATTTAAGCATCGATATGAGCCCGCCATTTATAAGGAATGATAAGTCGTATAAAAAAGTGACTGAATATTTTTTTGTAGAGAATTCTATGATCTACACTCTTGTCATACTTATTTTTGTGATAAAATGTATAGTTTGGAAAAAACAGGAAAAACCTCATTTTAATACCTTTGACCTTGAATAAAAATGTTTGCACAAAGAGGATTGCCGGGGACTTTTGAGGTTTTATTTGTAATGGTGTATTTAACGTACTACCAATTTTCAGCTCTATGCGAATTATTCCGAGGTTACGATTTTTTGCGACTAATTAGACCGGACTATATTCACAACACGGCCTGTCCACATCTCCCGTCATAACGTCGTCAACATGGAACGGTGCGGCGTGGCGCGGTCCCTTGACGTGACGTGAAAATTTACTTCAACGTCACGTGAAAATGCACGTCACGGTTTAGCAATATTTTGTCTTTTTTTTCTTCAATCTCACTCTCCGTCTTCTTAACAATAGCAGAAGCAGAATACTTATTGTCCGTATCTAGATAAGTATAAAGTAATAACTAATGAAGAATGTAGCAGTTTTACAAGGTATGATGGCGTAAAGGGTGTTTTTTTTGAAGGTATAGAACTTTGAATTGAAATTGAATAAAATAAAGATGTTTCTTTTTATTAAAATAAAATTAACTTTATTCAAAAGACAATATTCTGGCATTATAATTTCAATATGATTTCTGGCATATGACCGCCACGACTGGCTCTGACGTAGTCTAATCTGGAGGTTCAATTTTCGATGACTTTTTCCAACATTTGTGGCCGTATATCGGCAATAACGCGCCGAATATTTTCCTGCAAGTGGTCAATCGTTTCGGGCTTATCGGCGTAGACTAGCAACATCACATATCCCTACAGAAAATAGCCAAGAGGGGTTAAATCGCAAGATCTTGGAGGCCAATTCACGGGTCCGAAACGTGAAACTATGCGGTTACCCAACGATTCCTTCAAAACGTCAATTTTGGCACGAGCTGTGTGACGTGTTGCGCCGTCTTGTTGAAACCACAGGTATCATGTGTTAAATATCATGGTTAGTCAATTGTTGAATGAATCATTGCTCTATAGCGGCCACCATTGACTGTAACGTTCTGGCCAGCATCGTTTTTAAAGAAGTACGGACCAATTATTCCACTAGCCCATAAAGCACACCACACAGTCAGTTTTTTTGGATTTAACGTAGTCTCAACATACACTTGAGGATTATCATTACTCCAAATACGGCAGTTTTGTTTATTAACGTATCCATTCAACCAAAAGTGAGCTTTATCGAGATGGACTTAGTGTGCGATACTCATTTCGAACAGAACCATGATTTTCAAAATAAATTTGCACAATTTGGAAGCGTTGTTCAGGCGTTGGTCTATTCATGTTGAAATGCCAAACCAAACTAAACATAAATCACTTGAAAGCTGACAAAATGGCCGCCAGTTAAAAACATAAAGTTCTATACCTCTAAAAAAACACACATTACAATGTTGCTACATCGTGACTAGGGATTGCAAAAAACTGATTTTTAAAAAAATCCGGATTTTCGGATTTTTTCATCCTCAAATCCGGATTATCCGGATAATCCGGATTTTTTGTAATTTTTAAAATATTTTTGATAAACAGCTTTAAATTCGAGTTATTTTTTTATTATTTCTTTATTTAACATTCATCTTAAAAGTGAAAAGTAAAACGTCTTAAAAATTATCATTTTTCTTAAGTTAGCGATTTTCACATGGGTGTAAAAGGGAAGAGATAAATATGGTGTATAAGGGGAGAAAATAACAGTATCTGGTACTTTCAATATTATTAAGAACTTAAAAATATCTTGATATTTTCAACTATTTAAAACTATACAGAACTATTAAAAATGTGGAATTTTAGTTAACAAGAAAATCGTAAGCAATCTCCGCTTTATCAACTCCTTCATCATTTGTGCGCCTATAGCCGTCAGCCGCACATCATCAAATTATGCTCCAAGATCTGCAAGCCTAGAGGTGGAACTTACAAAAAATAGGTCAAAGACACAAACAATGATCAACTGTACGAGACGTAGGGTCGAAGTAGACGAGCAAGGAATTCACTATGTGAACAAGTACCTGTACTTGGGCCAATTAGTTTCTTATGACAACAGAAAGGCAGAAAAACTGGTCCACGAAGAATGGTGACTTACCAATCTCACTGAAGCAAATACTCGTTGATATGTGTATTTCACTCGTCATAACCAACGATGCGCTAACTCGATCATTGATGATTTACGATTTACAAAAGTTCCAACTCAGGGTTTGACAAAGAGCAATTGAGCTCAAATCTCAATAAACAAAAAAAAACATCATGTGCTCCCAAACTAGAATCAAGACGGCCAAGCTAAAGTGGCATTGGGCTGGTCACGTTATCCGCATACATCTAGGCTGGATATCGACTGAGTGGGTTTTTTTTTTTTTTTTTTTTTTTTTTTTTTTTTTTTTTTTTTTTTTTAAATATCACTGACTGTCGGTGTTGATTCTCCGACAACCTTATATGCCTTATTTTTTTATTTTTTTTTTTTTTTTTTATTTCCTTCTCTCTCTCTCCGGCGCTCCAGTGCAGTCAGTGTTCTGGCTTCGCTACTGATTGCTTTTCGCCACTTGCTCCACAATCTTCCTCGCCATCTTCATGAAAATCGGTCTGCGTTTTTTATTTTTCATTATGTCTTTAATGGTGTCTGATGTTATGACTTGGTCTATTTCTACTTCTGTTTCTCTTCTGAGCCTTCCATAAATGGGGCATTCTGTGAGACAGTGCAGAACTGTTTGGGTTGTGAAGTTGTCACATTTGCATGCCTTGCAGTTCTCCCTCAGTTTCATTCGGTCCAAGTACTCTCCGAAGCCTCCGTGTCCTGTAAAAAGTTGTGCTGACAGGTTGTCTTTCTTCACTTCGGAGAGAATCTTGTACGCTATTCGCAGGTCGTCGAAAAAGTAAGATATAGTTTTTCCGTTTCTTTCGGTATTATATTGTTCTTGATACTTGTCTAGTGTGTTCTTTCTTAGGTTATATTTTACTGCGCTTAGGGGAACTGAATCATATGCTGGCGCTGTTTCCTTTTTCGTGGCTTCCCTCGCCAGGTGGTCGGCTCGTTCGTTTCCCTCCAGGCCAACGTGCGCCTTTATCCAGTACCAGTTGATTTTTGTGGAGTCTTCCCTTATTCGGTTTCTTATCTCTACGGCTACTGGATTCAGGCTGCAAGGGTCTGCGACGGTCTGCAGGGCTGATCGGGAATCTGAAGCAATATTTACCTCGTTCTTGCTCATATTTTTGATGATCTGGGTTGCCATCAGTAGCGCCGCCATCTCTGCTTGGTAAACCGAACAGTGGTCCGCCAATTTTATCTTTGCTGTTATAGTCTCTCTGTGCTCATCCCAGCAACTGACTGCTGCTCCTACTTTTCCGTCCAGTTTGCTGCCGTCAGTATATACAGTTGGGATGAGTTCAGGCATTTTCTTTAGATCTTCTTCTTCGGCGACCCAATCAAACGTTATTCGTTCTCTTCTTGCTGGATGAGGGAGGTCAAAAGGGTGGGCTCTTTTCTCTATTTTTCTGTCAGGGTAGTAGGCCATGGGTTTACCTCTCTTGACTCTATATAGTTCCGCGTTTTCTATAATCCTGAAGCGAAGAGGAATAGTGCCACTTATTACTGTGCTGTCCATTAGGGAAGTAGTTTTGTGTGCTTTTGACATCATTATTGTGAACATTCGGTTCATTCGGTCTATCTTTTTTCTGATGTACTTTTTTCTAAGGACAGGTTCCCACACGCTAGCTGCATACAGGATCGTGGGTTCCACTACGGATGTATACAAAGTCTTTATTATCTCGGAGTTTAGGCCCCATGTTGCTCTACATGACCTTGATAACTTTTTGTATATCTTGATGACCTTATCATTGACATGTTCTAGATGTTGTTTGAATGTTAACTTGTGATCAATGATAAGGCCGAGCAGCTTAAGATGGTTAGTGAAAGTCACTTTTGTACCGCAGAACTCAATGTTGGGGATGTCATAATTGCGTTTATTTGTGACTATTATAGCCTGAGTTTTGTGTGCAGCGAATTTGAGCTTGTTCTCGGTACCCCACTTCTCAATTTCCTTCAGGGCTTTATTGGCTTTGTCCTGCACCTGTTGGGCGTTAGATCCAGCTGCAACTACCACCAGATCATCAGCGAAAGCTTGCAGGTGTGCTTCAAGGGTATCTGCTATGTCCATTAGGGGGTCCACGATTATGTCCCACATTGGTGGTCCTCCTACAGAGCCCTGCACACATCCCTTCTCGGTTTCTTTTGCGATAGTCGACTGAGTGGGTATCTAGGCCTAAGAAAAGATAGCGCTACGCTCTGGAGGTATTTTTTCCTCCAAAGGCAGATCACTGTAATCCCGACGTTATGACGATCCTTGAGGATCTATTGTAATTCCTTCGTATTAGAGTACCGTCCTCAACCCATCAAGTAGAAGGTAATAGGTGTGTCACAGAATCTGCAGGTCGTAATGCTACTAAACTCTGTAAAGCTGCTTGTTTAGCTTACACTGTCCAGTTAGGCATCTGGCAAGGATTCTATTTTTTTTTTTCTTACTAGCAAACTCGTCAGCGGTTATGTTACCAATGAAGAATCAACGATTGCGAAGACTTTAGCTTAGAACACGAATATAAACTCCCCACCGGAGGCATATGAGCTGGGCTGGCAAACGGTGACGCTGGAGCAAGATAAGTGAAAGATTCGGGCGGCGCCTTTGCCCAGCAGTAGGATAGTATATTTATATTTAGGAGATTGCACAGAATAATGACTTAAAATAATTATATAAACTTTCATTTTTCAGTATTAGTCCTTCATTTAATGAGACAGAATCACAAATCAGCATCAGTTACGTAAACAATGATAATTTATAATTATAACCTCAATTTAAACAAAAACTACATATTTTATAGAAAAAACATTGTATTTAATACTAAAACGTTCTAAAATAATTGTAAATTTATCAACATTGCATTTATATTATCATATAGAAAACATAATAATATAGTAAAATAAAAGATAGGTCATAAGAAATTCAAATATGTCATTATTTCTTTTAAATAAAATGATAAAATGTAAAGAAATGTAATTACAGCCACCGAAATTCTGACTTTGGTACGTGTAGACCACGCAAAATTGTGATAGCGCCTTTAAACAAATGTGAATTTGTATGTCGGATATTACACGATACATTTAAATTAATTGTATATTACGTAAATGATTCTTTTTCATAATTTTATCTACTATTCGAAAAAACCGAAAATCCGGATTTTGAAAAATAAAAATCCGGATTTTTCAGAGGCCCAAAAATTCCGGATTATCCGGATTTTTCTGATTTCGAAGTATCCAGATTGCAATCCCTAATCGTGACGTACATTTTTACGTTACGTTGAAGTAATATTTTTCTCCGAGCGCGGCAGCAGGCAGTAAGAGTTATTATTTTTGGCTAGTAGGTAAATACTTTTAAGACGCTAAGCATTAAGTAAACTTACTTCCGAAGTACAGACGGACCTAGGTTTTTTTGTCGGGCTATGTGAAAATTGAAATGTACGAAGTAACTAACTTATTTAGAAATCAAACCCACTCGTTAGATCACGATTGATATTGAAATACTCCGACCAAAACGTAAGTTTGTTCATGTTCCTTCGAATCAATTTATTTGATACGTACTCTAAAATATTATTTAGGTACGTTTCACAAAATGTTCACTTACAAAGACTTTCATGATGAACATTAATCGATATTTAATGGGAACTGTATCTTCTATCAGTCTGTTTTGGTCCAAATAACACTTTCTCGTGGAGTCTACCTTGTATCTGGCACATGGCGGATTGAATGGAAATCATTTATTGCAAATATATAATTCTGCGTCTCACAATAAGGTCTGTGAATAATGTCATCGCGCGTATGAGTACTGTTATCTGTTCCGTCATTCTGCTGTTTTAGGCTGTGTTTTCACTGGAGCTGAGCTAAGCTGCGTTGCGAGGAATGTGTTTTATGGCGACTTCTTGATAATTGGCTGTAGCAATATCAATTTTTCTCAGCAATGACTAAAGCTAAGAAATTAAAGTTCATTGTCAGTATTCATCATGTCTTTGTCTTTGAATTACCCATAGCATAACACGATTGGTCAACTTTTATAACACAGAATAATCAATCAAAAAGACCTCTGTAAAAAAAGGGATTCCTATTTTGCCAACAGAGAGTGATTTATTGGTTCTTGTAAAACGCATTCCTCGCAACGCAGCTTAGCTCATCTCCGGTGGAAACGCAGTCTTATACAGCTGCGATCCAGTCTGGATACTATCAGCAAAGTGTCATTTATTATAGTCATTGAACAAATATCACCTTTATGACCATTCAGAACGCGTTTGACATTAAATGAGAATACTCTACATCAACTCCTATTTTCTTCTGATTTATTTCGTTGCGGGTCTCAAGACAGCTGTAGCATATCCCTCTGGCTCCCTGAGATCATTCTCCGCTGTCGATTCTAGTGACACAGGACAGAGTGGTGGGAATGTGTGTGATATTATGAAATCCTAAAATTCAGCGGATCCCAACCTGGGGGTAATTACCCCCGCAGGAGTAAAACGGCAATTCTAGGGGGATAACAGAGTTAGCACGAAAAAGTATTATAATAATAAACAAAATAATAGTAAGGTAGTGAAACCGAACCTAATATTCTTAAACTTGCGAATGCAAAGCATTATCAACCTTCACACCTACAACCTAAACGTACAATTTCTTACCTAATAAAGACATTATAATTTCTTAAGTTTTCGCGAGTATCACTCATGGTAGGTATTATAAGTTTAAACACTTATGGATTTTGTCGCGACCACTTTTATTAATCCGGACGTTTCGGCTACTTTACAACGGCCGTGGTCACGGGCAGACTGAGGTGACAGGTGTCCAATTTCTTGATGTTATCCAACTACCCGGCCTCTCTTATATAGGGCAAAAACCAAAAGGGCCATCAAAACCCGTATCAAGGAACACATTGCAGATGTCAAACACTGCGCCGTAGGAACACCAAGTCCGCAATTTGTGAACACACACTGGATCAACCTCGCCATTACATAAGATTTGATAAGCCACAAGTACTGGCAAAAGAAGCACGATACCGCCCAAGAATGATACGCGAGGCCATAGAAATCAAAAAACACCCTAATTTCAACCGCGAAGATGGTTGGGTGCTGCCATCTAGTTGGGATCCAGTAATAAAATATAAACTAAAGCACAAATCACACACCTCAGCTTCAAGACACTGTGAGTTCATTCTGCGTAGATCGGAACGCAAACAAAAATTGA
This sequence comes from Polyommatus icarus, assembly GCA_937595015.1. Taxonomy (NCBI): domain Eukaryota; kingdom Metazoa; phylum Arthropoda; class Insecta; order Lepidoptera; family Lycaenidae; genus Polyommatus; species Polyommatus icarus. The sequence continues at coordinate 7,493,343 of OW569336.1, read as the reverse complement.
TGAGTCGTCGGGTAGTTGGATAACTTCAAGAAATTGGACACCTGTCACCTCAGCCCGCCCGTGACCACGGCCGCTGTAAAGTAGCCGAAACGTCGGGATTAATAAAAGTGCTCCGCCACAAAATGCGTAAGTGTTTAAACTTATAATATCATAATAAAGACATTTTTGTTCCAATTTGTGTGGTTGAATTATTTTAAATTAGCAAGGGGTAAACTTAATTCCCATACTTGTTCACATGGGTAGTGACATTGAAAAGGTTGGGAACCGCTGTCCTAAATGATGTTGGTTAGACATTTGTTTCCGTTCGCCAAGTCTAAATTGCTTATTTATTATTCATATCCAAAAACTTAGTTATGTCCCTAGTTCACTAGTCAACTGTGGAAAATATATCTTCTGCCAAAGAAGTCTGAAACTAATTTTCGTTTTCACCTGCAACCATTAAGACTTAAGAGTCCCCTAACGGCCATTAAGTGTATCTTCTGAAATTTTTACCAACGTTTATAATATTATATACCCTAAATGATAAATCTAATAGGATGTAAGAAGTATGGTGACACAAAAATTTTGTTAAAATCTAAATCTAAAAACTGTCTATAGAGATAAACGTCCTTAAAACACAGTTAGCATTAGGGGCTGGTGATGTGAGCATGAGAGATTCTTCATATTTTCCAAGTAGGTATCTGAATTTGTATGTAATTCGTTTCCAGTGAACGGAACATCTGACAGTAACGTTATAGGAAGCTATGATCTGCGCGCACGCACGCGGCCCGGTAATGAATTTAAAAATTTCACGCCGATTCCTATCATGATTTATTCACTACGGTGTTCATTTCATCACTTAGTTAACGATTTAATCGGAAAATATTTTATGCGAGCTACAAATTAACGGTTTTTAAAGTTAGCCGAAATCGTGATGGAAAAACAAAATGCAGATTTTGTTAAAGGCGCCTGAAAAAAGATTTTTTTTACTTAAAAAAATTAATATGCCCAAAAGACATGCGGCACCGCTGTCCGCTCGTCATAGTAATTTTCTAATTCTATTAGAATTTAGGTCAATAACAACAATTTTGAGTTAAAATTTCGATTTCAAAATCAGAAAAGCGAATCTTGTAACTGTTACTACACGTCTGGTTATCCTAAATTGGTAGAATAATGCAGAACATTGTAATGGTTATTATATGATAATTAGCTTTCTTCAAATTAAAATACCGAAAAGAGATCATACTGTGCAAAATACCCATAATATAATTCTTAGGTGAGTCACTAGAGGTTTTAAATTGTGCGGATTAATATGATTGGGTGTGATTAGATAAAGATCGAAACTCGATAGTAAATGTTTTATCATAATAATATAGTAAACTGTATATAGTATACTGAAACATTTTATAGAATATTAAAACAAGTTTTGAACTTCGCTAAGAGCGAAGTCCCTACAAAATCACAACAAGCAAAATGCAAATATACATATTTGTAAAATCCGCTGTCATCGCTGTAGGTATGTGATTACATAATATATGTAACACATTTTCTATTTGTTTAAGTAGATTTACTACAAATAGAAAATGCGTTACACACATAATAAAGCATGTAATATATTATATAGCTTGAAAAACTGTACAGAAGTCTAATAGTCTTGTTCCAGAAAGGCGATAGCATTCGCTCTACAATAATATGTGGTCGCTGGCTCTACATTTCCCCAAAATTTTACGTTCTACAAAATCTGCGTAAGATCTGCATGCTAATTAAAATATTTAGTATAGAACTGTATTATACAGAATATATTTTATACAGTTAACTCGATGTCGACCTACAAACGTGAAATTTTTGTGCGTTATTACTACATGTGAATATAGTAGGAGTAACAGTTCCGAGTGCCCCATGCTCGTGCGCCGTGACGTCCCATACACCACGTACAGTACAAATGTGTCTTGTCGACCTTATTACAATAGTAATAAAGTCTAAAAGTGGGGATATGGTACACCAGGTGATCGGGCACCACTTGTCGACCTTCTTACAATAGTAGTAAAGTCGAAAAGTGTGCAAGGGTCGTCGGCAAGTGATGCAGTTGTTGACAACAGTGCTAAATGCCCTTCTCTTCTGTATGTGGCTAAAAAGGGTATTTGCCATAAAAAATATGATAAAATCAGCTTATGTCTTATCAGTTATCAGTCCTAGTTCCCGCGATTCAGCGTAGGATTAAACTTAATCTGAAAAAAATCTACGTGATACTCCGAAGTATGGAACATAGAGCGGTTACTTTTACCTATACCATGCAGTATCACGGTACCCCATACACCATAAAATATTGTTATATCCAACAACGATAAGCAATTGAGTTCAAAATTGATCTATTTTAACAATAAGTACAGGTAGATAAAATAGCCAATCGCCTCTGTATTGACTATTGACTAAATTATAAAGTTAGTACCTAATAATATTACGGTTTAAATTGTGGAACTCAGATTTATTTATTAATCAAATAGTTTTTTTAAGATATACCAAACGGTAATAGTTTGTACATTTGCTATACTACTACTAGCTATACAATAAATAGTTGTTCAATTGTAGAACAGTTTTATAACCAAGTGCGAAGAAATGTTAATGGGTTTATGCAATAGTTTACTGCACCTAACAATCTCGCTTCCATAAACGCATCCTAATAATAAATGCATATAGATAAAAACAATGTTGTCGGTTGTGACGTCATGGAGAACGTAAAGGGATAGAGCGCAAAGGTAGAGAACAGCGGGTGTAAAATGGTCACATTTAGCAATTCCTCTCAATCAATTCACAAAATGAATTGTCTAAACTGTCAAACATGAATGTCAAATTAGTACGAATTTAGACATCTGAATTGCCAAGACAGTGTAAAATTTGCGATTTTTAAAAAAAGAATTCATATTGTGATTCATAATAATAAATTATTATGATTCTCCAAAGCGACCATTTTAGCCCCGGTCAGTTATTATAAGTTCCTTATTCCTTTGAAGAGATTTACTGTATTAGAAATATTTTGTCGTATTTTTTTTTAGATATTTTACGTAATACTCAGTACCTAGATTTTGTTCAAACACGCAACTCTACATTGTGTAAGATGCTCCACATCAGAACTAAACGTACAAAACTAACAGGACCAAAAGAGTAAGCTAAGGCCCACTTGTGCCAGACCGGGTTAACACGATTAACTCTAAGTTAAATTATACTTCGGAGCTAAATTGTCATCATGTCTTGCACCACCAAGAGTTAGGAGTTAACCTCATGTTAATTTTTTAAATTTTTAACCCACCCACGTGGGAGGGTTAAATCAACTAACTCTGGGTTAGTAATGCCAAAACTGCGATTTTTAGGTTATGTAGTTGATAATTTCTTAACTAATAATGTATTCATTATTTCGGAACCTTATAAAGTTATAACGGAAGGATTGCAGAACGGACCGATCTTTTTACTGACAAAGAGACAAAGATTTTCATCGAGGATTTCGCCTAGAAAAATAAACTGTTCTCTCTGTTTGAGTAAATAAAAATGAAAATAAATTGCAATATACAAAATATGAGAATAAAAGTAAGTAAGTAGGTACCTACCAAAGTTTGAATTATTAGGGATTAGTGCATCTTTAGTGAACTCCTTTATAAATAGGTAGACTAGATACCTATACCTAGATACAAGTGCAATGAGTCTAGGTATAGGTATATACTTACAATATTGTTTAATTTTATATTTCCAGTGAGGCTGCATCGCCTAGCCTATGCACTAATCATTCAGCATTGTTCTATTATATTAGGCCAGATGGGCAAAGAAATGTGACAAACAACCACGTGTCATTTCAAATTTGACAGAAAGAGATAGTCTTATTTAAAGTACTGTGGAGCGAGAGAGAGCAGTATACTTAAAGCCCGGGTTAGTTGACTCTGGGATAAATTCTTCTGGTGCAACATACAGTATGAGTTAAAAATTAAAAACGTTAACACTGAGTTAGTAAGCCCCGGGCTATTTATTTAACTCAAAGTTTTGGCACAAGTGGGCCTTAGAGATTTATAGACAAAGCCCAATTCAATATAAGATTAATTCACATTCCTATTGTATTTCGCATAGTTTAGACTTTAGAGGTTACCGGAAACACATTGACAGTGTCCACAAGCTTGCCATGAACGTTTTGGTTATCATTTAAAAAAAATATTTGACATCAGGATGAGATCAGAGGTGAGGGTGATGTCCTAAAATGTGCCACAGTAACTCACATGAGTGATCCGACACACAAACTGGCGTGCCCAAAACCGTACATTGTTTCGGATAAAAAGTATCATATGTCTTTTTCCGGGACTCAAAGTATCTCCATGCCTTTCAGCAAAATCGGTTCAGCGGTTTGGGCTTGAAGAGGTAACAGACATACACACGTTCACATTTTTGTAATATTACTAGATGACGCCCGCAACTCCGTTGCGCCAAAACTCGTTTATCGCGCGGGAACTGTACATTATTCTGGGACAAAAAGTATCCTATGTCCTTTCCCGGGACACAAAGTATTTTCATGCCAAATTTCAGCAGGTTCGGTCCAGCGGTTTGGACTGACACACTTTCGCATAATAATTATAATATTAATCCTTCGATCGGGGATTCTTTCAAATGCTATTGTATTCTATTGTTGTCGCGATCACCGGTGCTCTTATGGGGTTTGAAGGATTAAGAGTATGGAAAGAGAAGAATTTATCAATAGATTTCATCATCAGTGGGGCTAAAATGGTCGCTTTGAAGAATCATGACATGAATCATTTTTCTAAAATCGCAAAATGCAACTCTGCTTGCAATTCATTTCTGTATTTTTGTACTGATTTGACATTTGTCAGTTTGACAGTTCTGACAATTCATTTGTTGAATTGATTGATAGGAATTGCTAAATGTGACCATTTTAGCCCCGCAGAAGGTGGTGTCAATGCAACTGAGTGATGGCGCGGTCGCGGTCCGCCGCGCTAATGAACGGCGCTACTCGCTCGAGACGATCGCTTGTTCGCTAATCACCCTCTTTACTGTTATTACCTCCGAGTCGTGGTCAATCAGTCAGAATAAGCGCAGATTAGAGATTTCAATGCTCTTTATACTTTGTTTTAGGTCAAATTTTGACAGTATGGGGTAGGTTAGTCTTGGTCAGCGTCAACCGTCTTAAATATAATATTATGTATTTTGGCTTATTGTGACAAAAATCAAAATTGATAAGATTTCGTAAGTAACAAGCATAAAGTTAATATACCTATCGGAATAGAGAAACAAAGGCCTGAGCAAGCGAGATGTCACTATCAGTAACACTGCGTGGTAGAAAGAGAAGCGTGATTTGAGGTTGCATAGCTTTTTTTTCATCTGTTTGACAGTCTGTCTGCCCCTGGGCCGATCGTTGTCAATTTGGGCTCTCAGAAAAATTGTGATTTTAAGTTAAATAATGAATAATTTTTAGAAATACTACTCTAGAAACATGGTTAAATGTTTGTGAAATGATTCTGGATCCACACATCGAAAGAACCCGGACAAATATTCATTTCACAGGTGAATTATTCTACATCGACAAGACCTAGTTTTAAGTTTATTTTTGCCAATTCCCTACGAGTTATTGGTATTTTTACGTCCGTGTTCACTTCTGTATATGTTTAATTATATGGAAAACATAACTTGACTAGCCATGGTGCACAATTTAAGGATATTTTGTGTAAACAATTTTCATCTATTTTACACTAGGGCTGCATCAAGTTATCGATAAGTTGTGTCGATATAAAAATATTTTTTAGTTAAGTATACTAATAATTATCTAGGAATGTTGAAATGATAACATACTCATCCGTAGTTTATAATTAGGTTAAGTATATTAATATACTATCATACATAATTTATCGTTTTTAAGGTTCCGCACCCAAAGGGTAAAAATTAAGTCCTAGTAGTGGGGGGACCCGCCGCCCACTCTACTACTAAGACTTCGTTGCCTGTCCGTCTGTCTGTCTTCAGGCTGTATAACAAGAACCACTATAGTAATAGACTTCTGATATTTCCACAGATGTAATGTCATTCTACATCCTATACGGCTGCTCATCCAAGATAGGGAAATAGTTGAAAGCACTTCTGCAAGATGGGCATCAAATAAAAGGGCTCAGTAGGCTCATTGAGAGTGAATTGAAAATTAATAGGGTCTAGTGAAGTCGTGTCGTGTCGTGTAGGTACTGATGTAACGCATGTCCTATCGTATCGTACCGAGTTTTAGAAAATGCCCGGTTGAAACCGGTCACCCTTCATGCGCGAGTCCGACTTACACTTGGCCAATTTTTCAGATTTCCTGCTGACCTGGATACCAGAAATTCATGGCTTAAAATAATTAAGCCGTCCAAACTGGACTCCGAAGAAAAATTCATGCATACTTAATTATGCAGCAAGCATTTTGAAGAAAAGTCACATTTTACTTCAAAATTACAATTTTATTATATTATATCTATGCAGTTTTATTTAATCCCATTTTATAATGCCCGCTGTACACTCTCGCCGAGAGCTCTCGGGCGAGAGTCTCGTGCGAGAGGCCCTTGCCCGAGTGCGATCATGTACATTCTCGCTTAGTTCAATCGCAGATAAGAACTCAGGGAAGATGGACGAAAACGACCATTCACCATGCATCAAAAGATATTATTGTAATCCAAAGATTTATAATCATATTTAATTTTATTTCTCATAAATGATGACTGATAATGACGTTTATTATTGTTATTTTTCTGTTCTACACTGTCCAACGGCGGGACTAGTACTGAAAGACGCGAGAGTGTACAGTAGTGCGCTCGTTTTCCTCGCGAGACCCTTTGTCTCGGGCGCAAAATACCGACAACGGACCGAGAGGGTCCGAGACAGGCGAGACCAGGGCGAGCGCACCCATTTACACTCTCGCACTCGGGCCGCCTCGCTGTGTCTCGGTGAGAATGTACAGCCGGCATTATGTTTACAATCTTACAATTATTATTCCATGATCGATATTTTGTCGAATTACAAGATGTTTGTACATCACTGACACGCACACGTAAACATAATTGTATACACAGATGTAAATCAAATTTTGGTTAAGCTTGACAGCTCGGGATTGTTTCTCTATTCCGATAGGTATATTACCTTTATGGTAACAAGTGCCATGAGTGCTATAATTTATACAGACTAGAATTGGTATAACACTTTTCTTTTCCTTCTTTTTGATAGGTTTAGTGTGATCGAGTAGTGCTTTGTGCTTTGCTTAGACATATGCATTGTGCTTTGAGAATAATAAGTAGTTGGCAATGTATGATGCTTCCGTGAGCCAGCGGTTTAGAGCGTGCCTCTTGACTCTCGGAGGTCGTGGGCACTCGTGGGTTCGATACCCGCGTTGGAAACTTTATAGTGCTGAACATCCAAATTACTTAACTGGTCTTTATTTCATTGAAGGTCCGTGGCATCGCACCACAAGACGTACTCCATTATTTGTAATGTTAGATACCTTCATACAGAGTTAGATTTGATTCGTACTAGTCTTGAGTTCTGACTATTTGTCCGTCCATAGAACTCATGTCTGTAGTTTTGTTTTTATTAAACAAGTGGGCAAACGAGCAAACGGGTCACCTGATGGTAAACAGCTACCGTCGCCCATGGACACTCGCAACATCAGAAGAGCTGCGGGTGCGTTGCCGGCCTTTTAAGAGTGAATACGCTCTTTTCTTGAAGGTTTGCAGGTCGTATAGGTCCGGAAATACTGTACCTTATGATAACTTTTAAGGCTATGTCTCTATCTCTCAATTGTGTAATCAATAATTAAATATTGTTAAGAAATAATTTACTTCCACGTAGTAGGCGATAATAATATTTAATGGTACATAAATATTTAAATGTAGCTACCGTTAAAATCAAATATTTTTCAATTAAGTACTATAAATGTCGTTCTGTAATAGTGTTAATGATTGCTATGGATAATTTAAAAGCTGTAAAGCTTTTTTAAACTTTATTACCTTCTTTCCACAATAATGACCATACCTTGGTGTATTCCTAAAGGTATGGTCATTATTGTGTTTTTGACGTGATAACGTCTTATAATTCGATATGGGGTGCGCGCCCGAAAAACATGACAGTTCATGCGGCGTTACCTCGCTGACAGCTCTGAGCATTTACACTTTCAAGTCTCTCAACAACCGTAAGGCCCACCTGGGCCGCGCTCTTTGTTTCGATTATATTACGTATTGCGATGACTTATAGAATACTACCTTTGATACATTGACCACACTCTGAATGAAAAATAAATAAACAATCTGTGAGCTATTAGTATTATTTCGGCTATTCAAAATTGTGCTCTATTTCCTACGTGTCAAGGTATGACTTGTGCTTTGTTCCAAGATTTTACTGGATTTCACGAATATATGTAGCGTTTTGTATTGCGAATAATTTATTCGTTTGTTTCTTCTGAACAAGTCACTAATTATAGTTTCAAAAGTTTATAATTGAGAAACTAATATCACATCGGACTAAATACTATATTATGATGGCTTGATAGATAGAAGATTCAACATATATTATAATGTAGGTCACACAAACATAAAATATGGATTGTATGTAAGGATATTACATTAATTTTACAAAGAGGGTAGGCCGGGCGCCAATTTTTTTGCACATTGACCTGCCAACTTTTTGCATAGATTTTTCCCGGAACTGAGGGGTTAAGGCTATGACGTTGTCACGTTCAATTATCGTCAGTAAACCGACTTTACAGACAACCGATTTTTGATGTGATAACGTCTTATAATTCGATATGGGGTGCGCGCCCGAAAAACATGATAGTTCATGCGGCGTTACCTCGCTGACAGCTCACAGTAAGGCTCACCTGGGCCGCGCTCTTTGTTTCGATTATATTACGTATTTCGATGACTTAGAGAATACTTTTGTATGAAGAAGTTTGGTTAGTTATGACCTTTGATACATTGACCACACTCTGAACGAAAAATAAATAAACAATCTGTGAGCTATTAGTATTATTTCGGCTATTCAAAATTGTGCTCTATTTCCTACGTGTCAAGGTTTGACTTGTAGTTGTGCTTTGTTCGAAGATTTTACTGGATTTCACAAATTTATGTAGCGTTTTGTATTGCGAATAGTTACTTTACTCATTATAAATAATTTTAAATTTTTCGGAACTGAGGGGTTAAGGCTATGACGTTGTCACGTTCAACTATCGTCAGTAAACCGACTTTACAGACAACCGATTTTTTTTTGTCTTTACATATTTATTTACTATTAGTTTAATATTTAAACCTTTATCTAATAATAAATAAAACATTTCTTAGTAAATTTCTAACTACATTCATAGTTCATTTTTATAACTTCCTTGATTCCGAAACTTTTTCTACATCACAAGAAGCGTGAAGCTCAACACTTTTTGATATAATTACATTTAACATCAGTAAAAAGTGGGTACGAAGCCTTTTGTGAATCTCCAGGCTCGCGGACCGTGAAATTTTATATCTTAAACGGTTCCAATAACATCACAATGAATCTAATGGTCGTTCTGGATTTTATGGTCAAAATTTCACACATGCTAGTAATTGTTATTAAATTTGGTGACTTGCTAAACGGTAGAACTGTTACGCATTACTAGTTGAGTGATTTAGGTTGATACTAGTGATACTAGTAAATGTAGGTATGTAGTTAAACTTGACTGGATCGATCGTAAAAAGGTACAATTTTATTGAAGAAAGGTTTGTACATTACGATTTACGATACAGGTTGAGTGATTTAGCTCTAGGTTGATACTAGTAAATGTAGGTATGTAGTTAAACTTGACTGAATCGAGCTCAATTGTCGTGAGTAGGTATTTATTTTCCTGCAGCAAGGTTTAGGTAGAACACTAATGCTAATCCGATTTCAACCAACAAACCAATAATAGTCTTATCAACTCTATAGAGTTGTTAAATGTAGAGTTCTACAGAATGTTACTATAACAATTTCGAGATGCAAAGTTCTTCAAAACGTTAAAAATCGTTATTTTTAGCAATTCTGACAGAAAATGTAAATGAAGTCTCAGTTAAATTACTGCTAATAACAGAGCTGCAACAGATAAAAGGTAAGTGCCGGTAACTAACTACTAATAGGCCGTTGCACCTTCAAAGGTTATGCATAAAAAACACCAAAAAACATACCAGAAGCAGTGCGAGAAGAGCGCAGTCTGTGGCGCTCGTCATGCTTGCGGCGCACGGACGTCGAGCTACCGTTAAACCTATCTGCCCCGATTACCCTACTAATACTGCACCAACAAAAAAAAAAGATTTTGAAAAATGTTCCCTTCCCAAACACTCGCACCGTCTACGAAAATTTACGAAACTTCGCTAGAGCTTTCACTGCGCGCGCGCTCGGCCGCGGTCCTCGCTTCAGACTGGTGCGTCGCTCGCGATGGGGAGGGCACCACCTGTACCCTACCGTTCTCACGACTGCTCCACATCGCCGCCGTCGGAGGGAAATAGGTTCGATCGATGTTTTTGGAGCCGTGACATTCGCGTGGAGAAATCGCGCCGGCCGAGTGACGGCGGGTCGCGGCGCTATCTCAGATCCGATCGACGGATACCACTAAAGACTTCATTCGATATCTATCCCGGCGTAATTACCGACGTTGTAGAAAGTCAATCATCTCCGAGATGAATATTGATAACGATTTGACCCGGTCGGTGTCGACTTAGAAACTATTGTCGAAAAATTAGGTCCATCAAATCTAGAGTATCGTTTCAATTGAAAAGTAATTTGGGAATTGTTTTGCAAATTGCGGCCTTTGTTGTTCGAAGCGATACATTATATTTTACCATCAGTTTGAACTTAGTTTTCTGAAGATGTTACTCTAGTTTGTGCAACATTCAAGCTGCAAAATATAACTTTTAAATACGAGGTGTAACAAAGCTATGTGATACTCGTAATATACTTAAGGGCGTGTTTGTGTCCCTTATATAGAGTTCACTGTGAAAGAAGCAGCGCTGAAAGAAAACCTTTTTTTAAATGTTTGTGTGGGCACTACTGCTGCTTATGCTGGGGCGCTTCTCTATTCAAAATATGAAAGAAAAATACTCTTTTAGCGTTGAACTGTTTTAACATTTAACAGTGAACTCTATGTAATGGACACATGCACATTGTACACCCTTAACTCTCATTACATAACTTAGTTTTGTTACACCCTGTATAGTATATAGTACAACTTAGCTATTTTGTCATAAGTACAAGCCGCCGTAATTTTCTCCTCATCATGAGCTTACCTTTCATATAACAATAAGTAGTGATATAATAATTAATCAATGCATTGCTTTAATGTATTACGCACAACCGAACACGCCTACTAATTAATATGGATATTGTTTTGCTCATTAATAAAACTGAATTAATATCCAATGAGAGTGCATACGTAACAAACATACGCACATACGCTGAACTCTCTACACGAATTTCATATTATGAAAGTACGTTTCATAATACGAAATTAGCAAACTGTTTTTTGATGCGGGCTTTATAATGGCGATTGCGAAAATCTATCTATTTTTTACGACTTCGAGAGAAATCAGCTTTCCACTATAACTCTACATTCGATAATCTCTATGACATTATATTCTATTCAAACGACTAGATCATACTTTTATTGATGTACTTAAAGGTGTAAATTAGATGATTTCAAACTTAAGGCTTTTACGAATTATATGATAATCCAATCTTCAATGATTATGATTTATGAGTTACGATTCCAGTAGTGCCTGGGAATAGTATAAGTTTTAATAGTATAAGGCTTAGTCAAGTATGGTAAGATCCATACTAATATTATAAATGCGAAAGTGTGTCTGTCTGTCTGTAACCTCTTCACGGCTAAACCGCTGAACCGATTTTGCTGAAATTTGGTATGGAGATACTTCGAGTCCCGGGAAAGGACACAAGATACTTTTTATACCGGAAAAATGTACGGTGCCCGCGCAATAAACTAATTTTGACGCAACTCCGTTGCGATCGTCATCTAGTGGTAAACTAATTCTGTCAGTGCCACAAAAAAAATCTCTCGTACCCCAGAAAAAAAAAATCGTGTGTTTGTACAATTGACACCCAGCGTGAGATTAATTCAGAATCGCTCTGTAATTCGATCATTTTCTCGGTTAGTGCTGGCAATGTCAATGCGGTTATTTAAGAAAACACGATTGTCCACGGCGGTATCGAGGGCACTTCCCATCAGGTGGAGACATGATCGGTCAGTCGTGACCAAAACACTTTATGTTAAACACAAGATGGTCTACCGTAATTTCGGTTAAAACAAATTGCTTATTTTCGGGTTTGTAGGCTTCGTTGGTTATTATGGTGTTTTATTGTACGAGTTTGGATGTGATGTGATGAATGTATTCATTATTTAGTTTCCAAGCTTTATTATAACTCGAGCTCCGAATTTGAATATGAATATCTGCATTTTACTGTTCAGAATCTAACTTGACATACATGAAATATGCAAAGGTATTTAAAGAAAAGTAGAGGTTAATCTAAGTTATAAGGTAAAATTATACTGCGGGAGGATTATAAAAGACTTGGTGGTGCCACAACCGTGACTTGCGCTATTGAAGTTTGATGAATTCGTAAATGTATATTCCTCAGCTTACAACTAAGAGCTACAACTAGGCCGAAGCCTACTGGCCCGGCCAAGCAAAGCGCTTGGTCAGTATTCTTCCTTCCACTTCTTCCTTCTTCTGGGTTTTCACTAGTTGACGCGATGTTTTGGACTAATAATATCTCCAGGAAATCGGGATAGGAACTAGGATTCGTTCCATTTAGCTTTCAACACGCATCGCTTTCTAAGTTTACATACTACGTCATTAATAATGGTAATACGACGTTAATAACCACTGCCTGTGGAAATTGCTTTCGTCGCATGCGGCAAAAACGGCCCGTCGTCGACATAAATTGCCCGTTTCTCGGCAAATCGCACTCGATTTAATCCCGGTTAGTGATCCATCATTATCAATGCCCTATCTCGTACATCCTAGGTATATTATATCACGCACCTGTAATGAAGTTGCTGGAACATCGAGCACCGACGAAAGAAAAGTAATCCTAAGGGTGCTTTGGCTTTTCGTGTAGACTGTAGAGCCTTAAATCTGTTGTCTAAGATCTTTTGTTGTTCAGTGTTCACACCAAAACGACACTAACGATGTGACTCAATGAATCTACAAACGTGTTTTTATATTTTTTAAATAAAATGTTTCTTATATTTTGTTCCACGCGCGCCTTGTATGAAAAAGTTATAAGTCATATTTAGATAATGTAAAGATCCACACACTCCTTTCACCGACAGCAAAAAGGAGGAAATTCTATATGTTTGGCTGTTTATGTACGTTTTTAAGATTCTTGGTTTTATAAGTCAGGTCCTTTTTGTGCGACATCTTATAAGCGTGCAGTGTAATAATGAAGCGAGTTTAAATTATAGGACTCAGTGATTGCCCGCCGTAACCAACTTTTTCCATCTTCTGTCGTTCCCGTGGGACATTCGGGACGTCGAACTAATTCTGTTTTTTCATGCTTATTATCCTTAAGTAAAGATAATATTGTAAAGTGTGTCTGTTTGTCTGTTACCTCTTAACACTTAAACGGTTAAACTGATTGAGAAAAAATTTGCTATGAAGTACGGAATTACTTTGAGATTTTGTCTCGGAAAATGTACGGTTCTCCGAGACAAGCTAATTTTAGCACAACGAAGTTACAACTTACGTTTACTTCGTCTAGTCTATTTTAATTGCGTTTAAACAATTTATTTTTAAAAGAATCGTAAACACTTTGCAGTGGTACCTAATGGCCTCGATGCATAATTTCGCCAAATGATATTTAACTTATCAAGATAGACTGCAGTAAACGCAGACTAAATCTGATCTATTAGACTAACAGAGCGCGTCGCTAATATTAATTTAAACATTGTAACAGCATTAAAAACAATTTTTTTACCGTTTCACACCGCTATGGAAACGGTAATTTGGAAGACTCTTTATCTATAACTAATTCGCGATTACTGAATGTGGGTACTTTACCGTACTAATAATTAAAATCGTCGATTGAATTTTAATTTGCTGAAAACTGATAAAATAACATATTATGATGACGTACCTGTGCGTATTGTATGTGCAGATTACCTTTAATATATGAAATTTAGGGCCTGTTTCACCACTTCCTGATAAAGTGCCGGTTAGGCTATCCACAACTTATTTGACAGATTCTCCATACTCTATCTGTCAAGTTAAGTGGTGTATAACCTATTCGGCACTTATCAGGAAGTGATGAAACAGGCCCTTAATCTTTCTCTGATGCGTCGATTCATTTTGTATCAAGTCACTCCTAAGGCCCTTCACACTTTTTATAACTGTTTTTGTACAGTACGTTGCGTTTTTCTCCTGCTTTCATTGTTGTTAACTCGATTAAAACTATTTTCATTTTCTCCGTACTTTCAATAGACAACAACGTACATTCTTTTTGCATTATTACCTACCTACTTATTTAAACTAAAATTATATCTAAAAGGTAAGATAATAATAATGATCTTTTCCGCCGAATTATTTCTTTCCAAAAGCCAAGACACTGCGTCTATGAAAAACATCTGCGATCTGTATATATTACAGTAAGATTGAAGCTCACTGTTCCTTTAAACTCTACACTTAACCCAACACTTTCTTAAGATTTAACATTCATCTACCCACACTCCTTAACTTCATTCAACTTCTTTACAGTTTTCTTTTCGAAAACTTCACACAGAATTTACGAATCTGCAAATATAATAGCGTTTCCATACACACGCTAGGCATACTAAACACAGTATTGAAAGCTCGAAATCGGCGCGTGCGCATTTTTTGCGAGCATTAGTGTACGCGCACGGTGCGGCGCGGAGCGAATCTTGAGATTGTCTCTTCCGCGTGCTCGCGACAGATGCGTGCTCCCAAATTGATTAAACGGTATAGTCCGTTACACAATCTTCGAGTTACAGTGAAAAGCTCGAGGAATATTATTTTGTTATATTCTAAGACTCTAAGGGTGCGTTCACATTTGTAGGTATCATTTGCGCGATCAGATCCCCGATCAGATCTCCGTCGCGTATCATCGAAACGTGTTAAAATGATACGCGTATCATGATACGCCCCGATCGCTATTAACCACGTATCTGGTACATGTCGTATTAAATACTCGCATGATCGGCAGAATGATCTAATAGGCGTCCACACTATGATACGCATACTTGATACGGCGCGATGATCGCGACGAAGATCTGATCGCGCAAATGATACAAATGTGGACGCACCGTAAGACGTTCTATAGATAATCTCCAAAGACACACTCTAGTAGAATCTAGATTCTAGAGTCTTTGAATGGGACAGAACTGCCTTTGATGTGTATCATAGGATAATTTCGATCAGATCTGATCCGATACGATAAGTTTAAAATATAAAATCCCAAACATGTTAGATATTTCTAGAATCTAGATTTTCTAGCTTCACTGGCAAACTGTCGCGGTCGTAGGTATAATACTCCCCACACCGGTTTCGGTGACGGTGGCCAGCTTCATTGAAACCAGGCCTGTTACGCAGGAGTACTTTTATAGTGCCCAAGTGTGTGCGCAGTACACAAGAGCACCCTCTATTCCTTTCACTCTCATAACCCAGTGGGACTGAAGACCAAAACGAAAAGCGAGAGATCAGGCGCAGGACCGACTTTTTACATGCCCATTCGACGCAACTCACGCATGGATCATCTTACTTGTCAGACAATCAGGTAATCAGCCTGCATTGTCCTAACCAAACTTGGAAATAACATGTTTCCAACGCGGGAACGAACCCACGACCTCCGGAGTCGAGAGCCACGCTCTAAAGTCTAACCACTAGACCACGGAGGCGTTGGTATGCAAGTGGTCTAAGGCTGCGTTTCCATCAAAGATGTGTTACGACTCATGTGTTTTTGAGAACCAATAGAGTCGCTTCACTGACATGACATCACTCAGCGCGGCGATGCTATTGGATCTCAAAAACACATTCCTCGCAACATATCTCTGATGGAAATGCAGCCTAAAAGGCCTGTTTTCATTTTTCACCTATTTATGACTATGATTTTTATTTTTATTTTATTTAAAAAAGGGGGCAAACGAGCAAACGGGTCACCTGATGGTAAGCAACTACCGTCGCCCATGGACACTCGCAACATCAGAAGAGCTTCAGGTGCGTTGCCGGCCTTTTAAGAGGGAATACGCTCTTTTCTTGAAGGTTTGCAGGTCGTATAGGTCCGGAAAAACTGCTGGTGACAGTTCGTTCCAGAGTTTTACAGTGCGCGGCAGAAAGTTACGCTAAAAACGCACTGTGGAAGACTGCCACTCATCGAGGTGATGAGGATAGTATGATTTTCACGTGGGACGATGGCGAAAAGTTGCAGGTGGTATGATTCCGAACAATTCCTCAGAGCACTCCCCGTGATACAACCGATAAAGGATGCAGAGTGAAGCTACATCTCGGCGTAATTCCAAAGGGTCCAAGCTGTTTGAAACACTATGACAGTCAACAATTCGAGCGGCCCTCGTTGGATACGATCCAGAGGGAGCAGTTGGTATTTTGGCGCCCCTGCCCAGAGATGAGAACAATATTCCATATGAGGCCGAAATGTAACAATAATAATATTTTATCTGTAACTACTGGAATATCTGTTCCAAATAGCGTTCAGAATATTATCGTGAACTCCCATCTATATTCTATAGAGTTATACATCATGATGTTAAGTAAGTAACCTATCATGCGTGGCGTTAACTGATCTAAGCTCTTTGATTCGTCTTTATGCGGTAGCTCTGCCGGTTGCTTATTGACTAATAGTAGGGGAGGTGGTGCTATCGTTGGCTAAGTGATTTCATACCGACCAAGTTTTTGTCCAGCGGTAGCTTAATATTTATCAATCAATATAATCAGCGTCAGTCGCCGCACCCGTGGTGGAATGTTAACTGAGAGTATTTCAAAGTTGTAAAAAAAAATAGTTGCGAAAAGTCATTTTATACCAAATGTAACTTTGATGGATGATTATTGAGGTCATGTTTAACCAAAAAATCACCGTCAGCCGTATTGCAGA
Organism: Polyommatus icarus; assembly: GCA_937595015.1. NCBI lineage: Eukaryota > Metazoa > Arthropoda > Insecta > Lepidoptera > Lycaenidae > Polyommatus > Polyommatus icarus. The sequence goes on along the minus strand of OW569336.1, from coordinate 7,476,225 downwards.
CGGGGGATTCAACGTCAGTTGCGTTACTGAACATGTAAAAATTTTTTGAATATAAAGTCATTTTATACCGTACAAAATGTATACAGGTGAATATTTCTACTTTGTATATAATAAAGAAAACCGTCAGTCGCTAATACGACGGTGGAAAAACCATCAGCCAGCGATATAAGTTATAACCAATATAGCCCTACTTCGCGCTCCATGTATCCTAGGGCGTCGCGTAGACGACATAATTCCACCTGCAAACATTCAGCTGACGGCGATTTTCGTTTGAATTAACCATAAAATTGTCTCACATAGCAATTTTAAGTAATTAATTCGATAGTCAATATTTGTGAAGAATTATATAAATTTTATTTTAAAAGCGCCATCTGTTGTTACGAGTATATACTAAAACTAAACCGACACCTACCCAACCTAAACGTGTTTAATCTAGATATGAACCTTTTTTTTTTTTTTACGCAGAGAAATGCTGTGACGCTTTCGACGCAGGGGATGGGGACTCCCACTACGGATATGTGGGGCTCGCCGCGGCGAAGATGGTGTAGGGGCTTGCTTAGGCCATTCCACCAGGCCACTCGGGTACTCAGTGCAATGGACGATGGCATCCCCATACCGTCGCCCTGAGCACCCCGGTTATGGCGGGACGTTGTTATCGCCATTATTGGCACGACGTCTTCGCCTTGGCCGTCTTCTGGGGTCGAGCGCCTCCCTCTCTCTTGTGCGCTCAGCCTCATCTAGATATGAACCTTTACTGGGTGCGAATTGGGATCTTTTTAATGTCAATTCAATACGATTCCCAACAACAACTTTGAGATACTCTCAATTTTTATTCCACCACTTCTGAAGCAGCTGACGATCAAAGCTGTTATGTATTAGTGGAATACTATTATTGTAACGATTTTCGCTCGGCATGAAATGACTTTTTAAACTGAGCGCGACCTCCCCTACTATAAGTAGTAAATAATGAGTATCTCGTTGACGGTGGACAATTTGTGAGTAATTCTGGTAAATATTGACATAACGGGCCGTTCACACGGTTACCACGGCCGACCGCGTCTTATTTTGACCGAACAAATCGTAATTTCAAACCCGAAGAATTAGGACAAAAACCAGAGGCCGGAACAAACGAACAACTGGTACGGCGAAAATTTAAATAATCACTATCTAGCGGATCTCCAGATACGGTGCTCTAAGCTGCCGGAGCTGCTAAATATAGACGAGCCTCTAGTTTTCGAAACGCGTGGTAGTTGTTGCTTTCAAAGAACACAGTAAATAAAGTCAACCTTTATTAATTATCCTGCTCTTATCTTTTGCTGAGGTTTGTTTGACTATAATTTGTCTATTCAAGAGCTTTGTTGATCAGTTAACTTTATGGCGCCGGTCGGTCTAATTGATGAAAAGATGAACTCCAGTCAAAGCATATTCTTGGCATACCGCATAGGTATAGGTACGTTTTTTAGCCTGACTTCCACATAATGTTGCAACTGTGCCGAATTTATATTTTTTTATGAGTATAGGGCACTTCATTTCCGCTGCCCCATGTACGAAATACCGCGGCCCCAATGGACGTTGCTGCGGCCTATACGGCCTATAACTATATTTATCCTGTGTTGCAAACCACGGAACAAAAACAAACTGTGTTTTTGCTCCGTGGTTGCAAACTTATAAATTCGCGAAGACTGAAGGTTCCATGTTACAAAAACTTAAAAAATAATTTCCCACGTGAAATACCTCAAATTCCAAGAAGATGAATGAGCAAACTGACTCGAATTAACGCTAAATAAAATAAAAGTAATCTTAAACTTTCTAACTAATTTAACGTTGCCCTATAAAATTAATCTTAATTATGAGTAAACCGCGAAAGTGCGTTTTGAACATTTTTAACGGTTAGGAAAATGTTTATACGAGATGTAAGTTGTAACAAAAAAAAAAAGAGTTAAGTCTAGAGTTTAGGATACATAGAGCTTACACTGTTCTTTAACAGTGCGGCGCAAATTATTACTGACGCGGACGCAGGCAGGGCACAGGGGTATTTGATATTTCTCATAGAAACACAGAAGTCTAAGGTAACTCTTCTAGCGCTGCTACTTTTATATTGAACTTGGAACAACATAAACACCATGTGCTCAGCAAAGGCTTAGTTTACTCCGCGAATGATACAATAAACCAGAAGCAACCGTTTAGCTGGTAGAAGAGGGGGACACTGGACTCTAACGATTTTTTTCCACTTCAAAACTTAATATTTCACAAGCGGATCCCTAAATCGGATAATGATCTATGAATACTCATATAATAGTTTTAAAAAACCTATCCAACGACACCCCACACGATGGGGTGGACGCGAAAAAAAAATTTCATCCCCGCTTGATGTGTATGGAAGGTACTTACCATAATTTTTTTTTAAGATTTTATGTACCATTTTGTTGCCATTATTAATATGTGCATTCATGCTAAATTACAGCTTTGTAGGTCCTATAGTCTCTGAGCAAAACCGCGGACAGACAGACAGACGGACAGACAGACGGACGGACAGACCGAAACTATAAGGGTTCCTTGTTGACTACGGAACCCTATAAGACATTATTTTTTGGGGTCCGTCAAAAATGTCACTTAAGGGTTCCGCCACCAAAAAAGTTTGAGAACCGCTGCTCTAAAGTATTATCACTTTGTGTTGTTACACCCTGTGTATCAAAGTGATAATTTGATTGTAAGTTGTAACTAACAGCAATGTGGAGCATGCGGGACATAATGTGGTGTTGGGGGTGATCACCGGTGATTACATGTGCCGTACTGTCTGTAACAGTGCAGCTAAACGCTCCACTGCATGCTCCTACTGACCCTGTTGTGACAACCCTGACCAATGTTGTACCATCGAAGAAATTGCATAGGTAGTTGACGGACCTACGTCATTTGGTCGGATTATGTTAACATGATCGTTCCGTCGGCTGGGTTTGTTGACAAAACGCGACCAATATACGTAGGTCCGCCGTCTGCTCTTGAAACAACTTATCTGATAGTAGGAAGGTAGGTAGGTATATTAAAAAAAAAAAAAAAAACATAAACTACACTACTCATTCATGAGGGTTATAATCACCACTTGTTGCTTTAATCCAGTGCGGACTCTAACAAAACAGTGAAATTAAAATCTAACTACTATTAAGTATAATATAAGGAGTATAGTGTTTAGAATTTCGGATTTCATAATGTCACTGTGAATTGTGATCATTAAACACAACTTTGTTGTTTCAATCTACTGATGTAATGCTTAATTTTAAGAAACTGCTCCTTTTGTTAAATAGGTACCGTATATCATTTTATGTTAAAATTTCGGTGACCAGCAGGACAGGCACAGCCTAGTGCAGGCGCCAATGTTACACAGTAACTGAAAAATCTGTTACACACAATTTGTACTGTACTTGCCGATGTAAAGTTGTTAATAAACTATTTTCTATTTCTATTTCTATATTGCATTGTTAGAGCTGGTACTAATAAACCGTTTCAAAGTTACATTATTAATATTGGATTATAATAATTTCAGAATAATTGGGGTAAAAGTTCTACAGCCACAAACTAACATGAATCCGTAGAGAGTAGAGGTGTGATAGAACTCATATTAATAAGATAAGAATAAATACCTTAAGAATTTTCAAGCTTTTTATTCGAGCGTAGGATCTAATACAAACCTGAAACCTCTATTACTCTAAACTAAACCAGTAAACACACCTACTAATACCTTACATCCTGCCGCAGGATAGGTCAACTCACGCTGCACGCAGCACTTCTTTGTTATCACTTTATCAGCGTCTACTTTGTATTATTAAAAACATTATCTCCAATCCGTAAGATTAGAATTTTCTACAGATGCAAATATGTGCCATTGCGATTTCCATGCGTTTTTCTAGGTCAAATAACAATATCAATGGTATTGTACGTTCTTACGGTATACTGTATCAAGTTGAAAGTTATTTAACGGTAGAGCGTCACACCGCGGTGATAGATGGCTTAATTAAAAGCCGACAATTTGAGCTTTATTAAGTGGCAACACTGCAATTACTGTCCAATTTGCTGACTGATCGGCTGCCTTTGTTGAATTAGGAGAGATGAAAACCGTTTTTAAATACTTAATGATAGCTGGTTGCCCTATTATACGTAGCTTGTTGCTATTTAACACTTTTAAAATAATGATTCTACTACTACATTAGTGCTAGCTGCATTTCGTTCCTCATTCGATTCAGTCCGTTTTCTATCAAATTACAAAATAAAATGTGTTTTAAATAGGTAAGTACTCATGAAAAATGTGAAAAACCAATATTGTCGACTCGACCTTTCAATCGACAGATGACGAAACTATTATAGGTACTTACCGAAAGCACTGAAACCATCCGAAACCATAGCCGAGACCATAACATTATGTCGATAAAAAAATATGTATTACTAGCTGTTGCCCGCGACTTCGTCCGCGTTCACATAGTATAATAACAAAGATGGATAGATTTCCCCTTTTTGTGGATCCCTATACAAAGGTTAAAAACAGGACCCTATTTAACAACCGTCAAACGCAAACGTCAATAAACTTTCATGTTTCTAACTTAAATTTAGTAATGACGGACTTTCATTCAAACTTGCAAACATAATTTCATCCCTTGGGGGTAGAATTTCCAGAAACGTTTAAATAAGTATCTATTCATTTTTAATCAGTAGCCCAAAAATAAAGTTTCATGTTTCTAACTCAAGACATGACAGACTTTCATTCAAACTTTCAACCCCAATTTTACCCCCTTGGGGATAGAATTTTCAAAAACGCTTAAATTCATTCATTTTTATTCAGTAGCCCAGAAATAAAGTTTCATGTTTCTAACTAAAGAAATGACGGACTTTCATACAAACTTTTAACCACTATTTCACCCCTTTTGGGTTTAAATTTCCAAAAACGCTTAAATATGTATCCATTCATTTTTAATAAGTAGCCCAAAAATAAAGTTTCATGTGTCTAACTCAAGAAATAATGGATTTTCATTCAAACTTTCAACCCCAATTTCACCTCCTTGGGGGTAGAATTTCCAAAAACGCTTAAATACGTATTCATTCATTTTTATTCAGTAGCCCAAAAATAAAGTTTCATGTTTCTAACTAAAGAAATGGCGGACTTTCATACAAACTTTCAACCCCTATTTCACCCCCTTTGGGTTAAAATTTCCAAAATTCCTTCCTTAGTGGGTGTTTACTTTATAAAACAACCCTACTCACCAAATTTCGTGGCTGTAGCTCTAACAGTTTTTGCTCAGCGATGATGAATCAGTCAGTCAGTCAGGACATGTAATTTTATAAGTATAGATTAGAAAATATACACAGACGAACATATTATTATAACCTCCTCCTTTTTGGAAGTCGGTTAAAAATCAGAATCATTGTACAGTTCTCGAATGACGAATCTTGATTTGAACATAAAGATAGGAGTAAGACATGCATGGAGAACGTTGTTATACTTATACCAAAGCCATGAGAAAATATGAAAATAAATATAAATACAGATAAGTGTAATAAAATTAAATGCAGCGTAAACTTGGCTTTATGGCACAATAAATCTTATTGTTAATCAAACAATTAGTAGAAGATGTATTACTGCTTGATGGATTTAATTTACCAAAGTCATTATTATAGACTAGACCAGCTATTCTCAAAGTGTGCTCTGCCCTGGGGCTCCGCAATGAACTTGTAGGGGCTCCGTGAGCGATACATAAATTGTTTTTAGAAATTTCATCAGACACTAGCATGGGGACAATTAATTCCCAGACATAACTTTTTTTTTGGGTCCGTAAAAGATCAGTCCACCACCAAAAAAGTTTAAGAACCGCTGAAGCGGACGCGCGAAGAACAACACGCTTTATCATTATAGTACTTACTTGGTACTTACCTAGAAAACCTACTAGATGAAGCCAGCAATTCCGTTGCTTCCAAAATTCGTTTATTGCTTGGGAACTGTACGTTTTTTCTGGCAATAAAATTATTCAATCTGATATTTCCTCCTAAGATTATCAGATCGCCTGCTGATTATGATTTATTGACCCCCATTGACATTTGCAGCAGTAACAAGTACACGACCTAGGGCTCGATTCTCGTACCTCGAATGTTCGAAATATTAGGCTGTCAAGTGTCAACTCAGCGTTAGGGTCCTTGCAACGCAATATAAATCAGCTGCAGCGATGGAAATGCAGTCTAGTTCCAAAGGCCCTCGACAACGTTTAACAGGCAGAATTTTCATACCTGCTGGCTCACGTCACAGTTGACTCAACTGTAACGTGAACTGCAGCATGATTATGTATGCGGGCAAATGAAAACTGCGATGGAAACGACTTGAGAGTTGAGGTAGCTATGAAAATTCTATCTAAAGTCGTTTAGTCTTTTTAGCAATAGCTGATTTAATCAGCTGCGATGGAAATGACGCATGGAAAACGCAATATAAATATATTGCGTTGTAAGGACCCTTCCTTAACTCAGGAATCGCTGCGCTCAGGTGGTCAGCGAAGTTAGGCATATAAATTATAGAGGGCTGCATTTTCACCGAAGCTGGGCTAAAGCTCTAAGCAGCGTTGCGAGTTATGTTTTTTGAGATCCAATAGCATCCTTGCTCTGAGGTTATGCAAATGGAGCAATTCCATTGGTTCTCAAAAACACATTCCTCGTAACGCAGGTCGCAGCTTAGCTCAGCTATGGTGGAACGCGTGAACTCTGAAGCGCGTTCATCGGTTCACACGAAAGTAGAAACACATTCCTCGCAAGTCGCAAGTCGCAATACAGCATAGCTTAAATTCGATGAAAAGATTTTTATGCGCTTGGCAAAATTTTGCTAAGAGAGTATTGCGAGCTCCACCATCCACGTTTTGTCAGAACGATGTGGTACCACGGTCTTGAAGTTTCCCGAACTGATGCAAACCATTGCTCTGTGATCCATTGACCGATCCATTGGCCGATGGGCGATGGCCACATATAGGTTTGACCGTTTGAAGACCCGTAAGTACCTAGTAAACGCAAGTCCTCTTGGCCTCGTCAACTCATTAATTATTGTAACCATAAACAACATTTATATATAGGTTTCAACTTCCATGCTTCTTTTATCACTAAGCAGCAACGGTTGCGCCTTTCTCAGGCTTCTGGCTTGTACCTACTCCAAATGACAAATCATATTATGTTGTCCGTCAGAGATTCGTTGTGGGAGTGATTCTCATCAGACCGAGCAGCCTTTTTATACACCACGAGATCTCGTCTTGTTTTAGTTAGATAACAATCGACCTTATCAATTTATTCTTGTTTGTAAGCACGTTTGTCTTCAGTCGGTGTAATAAATCCAAACGATTTTAATTTGCGTGTATCTCAAAACAAACTATCGCGACGACTATCAGTCACGTAGTCAGCGTTCCAAAAAACACCGACTTAATTTTTAAATACCGTTTTAATATCCATGTCCGCAATACGGGAAAATTACAACAGTTAAAAAAGTTAAATAATTAATAACTAAGTAATTATTATTAATTCATGCAACGCAATTAAAATAAAATATGTTTGTGGATATTATGTTTATTACGTTGGCTTAGACACCTTGGCAATAAAAGGGATAATAAGTAGAGTTTTCACACTGGTGTTTTTGAATTCGGTAGAGTAACTTTTTACAATAATAATAATTATTAATGTTATCGTATAATTGTCAAAACTTTCCCTTACTATGAGGTTTTGAAATGGGGCAGACGAATGGCTTGTATAACTAGTATTCTCGAAAAAAGTCATATAAAAGGGCCCGTTGGGGAGAATATGCCGCAGCAAGAAGCGCCGTTCTTACCCACTAAAACCACCTGCGGTTTGCCTTCAGCCGTAAACGGAAGGATATCCTGAATCTGTCTAACACCGCTATCCCCAACCCGCGGCCCGCGGCCCGCCGGGACTTTATCTGTGGCCCGCGTGATGTTAAGAAATTTTGAAATTCACGCCCACCGGCAAAATAACGTAAAGTCTACGTGATAGTCGTTCAATATTTTCCACTTTGAAATCGTTAATTTTGGAGAATGCTATTTTTTAACCCTAAAATTTTTTTGTTGCGGCCCGCGACACCAAGACCAAAACATGTTTGTGGCCCGCATGAAAAAAAGGTTGGGGACCACGTCTCTAACACAATATTATGATCCCTTCACGACCGGCTGGTCTATACCTCGAGGGACCGGACTTCCACCAAAATATACATATAAAAGCCATATTATACCTACAACTATAAGCCTATAATCTTAGATGTTGTACAAATAACTTTTAGAAACTGTATTTTGAAGTCAATCAGGAAAATAAACTAGCCACTGGGCTTGTGGATTAGTCCGTTTATTTAATATACAAACAAAAGCTATAATAAAATCTAAGTTAAAATAAAATTGAGTAATAAATAAACAAAATTAACTAATACAATAAATACTAAACTATAATAAAAACTAAATATAAAAAAGATTGTCATCCAGACTGCTGCCTTTAGGGAGAGTGCCTAGAATACTAGCGACATTGCCCCGCTGTAAAGCCAGGCTTAATCGCTGGCCAAAATACGCTCCAGGCCAAAATATCGGTAAATTTCCAGACTGGAGAACACCTTAAAAAGTAGGTAAATTTTGGTACAAACAAACAAAATTTGATTATTTGAAAAGCCATATGAATATTAATTTTTTCTAAACGATCACTAGAATTTTGAAATTTCAACATTTGTTCCTCTAGGAAAAGTGGAATTGACTCCTCCAAAATAGGAGCTCCTAAAAGACGCAGTGTATACTTGTCTATTAATTTAATACTGGGGGCCAAACTATTAAAATTATTAACCACAGCGGCTTGAGACTGAGTCGAAAATTTGTCACAAAAAAAGCTCGCATTTGGAAAAATTAATCTTTAAACCAATTTTCTCCCATTCGCTTATTAGACACTTTAGGTCATTCCAAACCGTGGTAGGGTGGCCAGCAATGGTCCCATCGTCGAGATACCAAATATTTAATTTTGAGGTAAGGGTCGAAATTATTGGATGAATGGCCAAACTAAAAATAGCCGGCCCAAGGGGATCTCCTTGCTGACAGCCAACAGACGAGTCGATCAAATGGCCCATATAAACGAGTTGAGTAGGCGTATTGTAACATTGCCAAATAAAGGGATAAATGTCGTGTACCTTGTCTAAGCACTGATCAAGCAGGGCACGGCGGTCGACCGAATTAAATGCATTCTTGATATCAACTTTGAGGACTACAGCATCGTCACAGTTTTGTATGAACCCCCTGAGGCTGTGGACAGCAGCTTCTCAACCGCCTTTACAACTGAAACCTAATTGAATCGGTTTGAATTCTGTAATTAATTTGGGTTATATACTTTTGCAGCAGATTTTGGCAACTATTCTACGAAAAGTGCTACCCACAGCAATTGGGCGAATTCCTCCATCTTTTTTCTTTAGAGCACAGAGATTAGCTCCGTAGAGTACATTTAAAACTTCCGAGTTCACTTGCCCCGAAAGCATTAGGTTTACGAGATCTGTCACGTCGCTCAGAAGTGTTTTACCAGCATCCGCAGTGGAACTACAGATTAGGTCTTTGAAATGTTGCGGAGAAAAACCGTCCAAGCCACCTGCCGAACCGTTCATGAATGACATTATTTATTATTACTGGGCTAGTTTATTTTCCTGATTGACTTCAACTGGGGACTGCCCCAGACCCAATATAAAAATATTTTGTAACTTTTTGGGGTATTCAAATAATTTAAGAAATTTTGACGGAGTTTCAAATTAATTGTTTCTTATTTCTGTTTCACTAAAAAAAGAATTATAAATTTTGTACTTCCAAATAGAGAAACTTCGGCTATGTGCTAATATTCCCGTAGTCTTGGACTATCTCACCTACACCTCACCCTACAATATAGGTACATTAAAAAATTATTGGCTTAACCTTTTCTTTAGCCTTAAACAAAGAAGTGGAAGTATTTGACACTGACGTTTGACAGCTGATAGATGTCAACGTCATCAGGGCAAGAACAAACGTCATTCTACTCTACGAACTGAGAAAAGATAAACATGTGCATTGAAAGTATATAAAGATCGTAAAGATAAAAACAAATTACTTAAATAAGTAAACTCGCAATGTGCACCATAATTTTACTCAAATAAAGTCATAATAAATATTAATTCGTTTCAAAAATGATCGAGGGATACGGAGCCGTAACACAAGCTCTGCTTGGTACTTTATTGACGTGGGGTCTCACCGCCGCTGGTGCCGCGTGTGTCTTCTTTATCAGAGGAAAACATGTAAATACTTCGTAATAAAGTGCACTTAAACATTGTACAATATTTGGCTTGAGAATGCTTCATGAGGCACTTCAAAACATTCAGTGTTTTAATCTTATGTTCATACTTTCAGAGAAAACTACTGGATGTGTCTCTAGGATTTGCTGCAGGTGTGATGACAGCCGCCTCCTACTGGTCTCTTCTGGAACCAGCTATTAATATGTGCAAAGAATCTGAAATCTATGGGAATTATTCATTTGCTCCCGTTGCAGCAGGATTTCTGTTGGGAGCAGTGTTTGTTTTTGGAACAGACAAATTTTTGGATTACCTTGGAATCAATTCTACGAACATGATGATCTGTGAGTACTTTTGGTGTTTTTTAATATTAGGATATTGATAGTTACATTCTGTAAGGTCATTGAGTTTCATTTAATACATACATATAATAATATTTGAATGGCATTACACACACAGGCTGTAACAAAAATAAGCAATAGTACTTTAGCGTGTGTCTTATGTATTATGTCCTTAGTAGCACTGAAAGAGCAAAACTTTTGTTATGTTTTGTATGGGCAAGCACCCCAGCTTCAGTAATCTTTCAGAGTTGCTACTTTAACAGTGATCTCTATATAGGGAACTCATGCACACCCTAATAAATTTAATTATGTACAACTGTACTTTCAAACCAACAGTATCATTTTGCTTTATTTTAAAATAAAGTTTTTAACTTCAAAATTAATACTTTGGAGGTAAGTTATCCGAGGTACAACAATGTACTTCACCAGGAATAGGCTTGACCTTTCAATATTATTTTCTCTATTTGTTTTAATTTGATGTATTATGGTCTAATATTAATCCTTCGAGCCCCAAGCGGTCGCATGCAAAGTGGAATAAGTGCAAGGACAGTGTCAAATTATTTATCTGAACATGAATTTCCACCAAGAAGTGACATTACATACAATATCGTATGTCTGGTTTTTCCATGGTCGAAGGATTAATTATTAATGTTCAGATACTGTGCCCTTTGTTAAAACCTTATTGTATAAGGCGGTATCAACTAGTAAGATCTATCATGTTAGGAAGCTGATTTTAAAATCAATAATGACTCATCTAAATATTTAAATGTCAAAGTTAATTAAATTACATGTTAGGATTAACATGTGAACAGGAAAATGATATTATCACATTTCATAAAACTTTACATTCAGGCCTAAAGTATAGTTTTCACAGAGCCAGTACTGGCTGCCAATAAGACTGGCAGCTAGTATTGTCTTGGTATATGCCGCATGTGAACAGTTTTTCAAGCCAGGCCAAACTGTTCACACGCGGCATATACCAAGCCAATACTGGCTGCCAGTCTTATTGGCAGCCAGTACTGGCTCTGTGAAAACTATACTTAATTCAGGCTCATCAAAATTATTATAGATGTAACATAATATATTGACCCCGTTAAATGCTTACTTGTTAATATAATATTGTGTTGCTTATAATGCAATTATTGGTTTGTCATAAATGAATTATATTGGAGGAGGTTAAATTTAGTAATATGGTTAGCTGTAGATTTGTTATAATTAAGTATTTAATAAATTTTTCTAAAGATTTTTTAACAATGAATAAAAACCAAATAATATGTACATTGTACATATTATATACTAGCTGTTGCCCGCGACTTTGTCCGCGTGGACTTCAGTGTACTTACAGCGTGCGGTGTCAACAAAATTAGTGTCAAATTTAAAAGCTTTTTAAAACCCTGGTACCCCTTAAATCAAAATACCCAAAAACAGCTGTGCAGTGTGCACTGTGCATATATTTCTTATTTATCTAGCTTTACCCATAAACATTTATCATCTAAGATTGGTAGGTTTAAGGTTACGACTTACGGCACTCATCACTGCATAAAGTACTGAGTAGTGAGTTATACATTATCAACGTGTATAACGATCCAAGAATTTATTAACACGACTTAACATGGTACCACCTCATATAGAAAGACTTATGAGCAAGCGATAGCGCGATGTAGGAGACGCACGGCGCCATCTATTATACATTTTTGTAACTAACTTAATTTGAACAAATTTACGCATTCTCACCCCCTTACAACCACTTTTTCCAGTTAAAAAGTAGCCTATGTCCTTTCTCAGGCTTTAGACTATCTGTGCACAAAATTTCATTACAATTGGTTCTGTAGTTTTGGCGTGAAAGCGAGACAGACAGAGATACTTTCGCATTTATAATATTAGTATAGATTTTACTGCACAGTAAAAAAATATAAAAATATTTTATGTGCCGACATCAGTGTTATTAAAACTATATTAGACTATGTAAGGAAGGAAGGCGGAAAGTTTACCGTCGGTGGCCAAATTATTATACTCACTTGAAAAACAATACGTTTTGTGCCTCATGAGGAAAAATTTTATCTTTAAAAAAGTTAATAATTTTTTTAGCCTTATGGTAAGGTGCAGAGTCCTGCATACATATGCAGCTCTCATCTGGCTGCTATTCAGCCATCTGGGGATGGAGATGACTTGGGATTGTCCTGGGGGATCTGAATCAATTGGGTCATATTAAGGTCACGCCTTTATCTTCATAATTAAAAAAAAATGAAATTAAAATAACTTGTTTTCCTCCTTTCAGTATTCCTCAGACCAGTTTTTTACATTGTAGCAAACGCCAATCGGTTAGCATGCATGCATCTGTGGTAAACTTAGGTTTTTCAAAGGACGGAAACAACTGAAATTCAGTTTCTTCAGTTTCGCCTTAGCATTCTGTTAGATAAAGCTACGCCAGCATCATCTAACAAAACTTTTATGACTTTCAGGGGTTTTCTTCTGTTCACAACAATAAAACGCCTTGTTTCCTCTCCTGTTCAAGCAGTCGAAAGACGTTTTCTACCACATTTATCAAATCGCTATGGGGACAAAGATTTTTTTAGGTTCATCACTTTTTTATATTTCAAAGTGTAGACTGGGAAACGCCTACTAATCTCACAATTTCTCTCCGGGTATGATTGACATTACTCGAAGGTGTCTAAATTTTAGATTTATTTCTAGCTGAAATGTCTGAATTATTTCCCATGGCTACATCTTTCACTATTTTAACTTAAAATTACATTGTCACAAAAAATAACCAAGAAACACTAGAATCATGTGTTAATACCTATTATTTATACATTATAATGAAATAGATAAGACTTAAGTGTTGCTTTTTATAACACGTTTCACACAAAAAACATTTTTAGCGCCTGTGTCTAACTCCCTATTGCACGCACTTAACACAGGAAAATATGGCATAAGTGACTGTCGTACTAAATGGTGTTATTATTACAAGATTATTATTGAATAATAAATGTTACTGACTCACAAAATGTAGAAGACAGCCTAAAGTAACAAAAAATAAAAGAAAAAACTAAAACTAGCAACACAAAATGGCTAAACAATCAATCAATACGAATCTATGTAAAAATCTCACACTGAGTACCTATATTAATTTGGCCACCCACTGTATTTTGTTTTTGTTTTTCTTTGAATCTAATTGGAGTCTCACAATATATTTTATCTCGCAAAATATACGGTTTTCTACCATTCTTCCTTCTTTATGTAGTCATAGGCCTAATCCAATACATAATTATGTAAACACACAAAATGTTTGAATTTGAATAAGATCTACATAATATTTATTAAACAAGTAGGATCTCTTCCTTCAAGGTTTTAGTTAGTAAGTTTAATACTTATCATATCAAGTAAGTATTTAAATAAATTTTAATATTTAAACATTATCTCAACTGGATTTTGTCTTATATGAGGAGGTTATATTATATAATATAGAGGTTCCAAAATTGTCCTTAAGCCTTTTTAGGGTTTCGTACCCAAAGGGTAAAAACGGGACCCTATTACTGAGACTTCGATGTCTGTCCGTCTGTCTGTCTGTCTCCAGGCTGTAACTCAAGAACGGTAATAGCTAGCGAGTTGAAATTTTCACAGATTGTGTATATCTGTTGCAGCTATAACAACAAATACTTAAAATAAAATAAAATTAATATTTAAGGGGGGCTCCCATACAACAAACGTGTTTTTTTTGGCCTTTTTGGCTTTATAAAGTATAATCTATATCAATAATGGCAACAGGTAGGTACTTGAATTTTTCTCAAGGTCCTTAGTTTTATGTGTACTTTAATATTTAATAATAATATTAAAATAAAATAAAAAATTAAGGCTGCTCTTTCGAAAAAGCGTGCAGATGAAACAACTTTTCATCGGCATTACCAGAGAAATTATATCTGAAAAAAATAATTAGTAATCTACATGACATGATACGTAATTTGGTTTTGCCATATTTTTTCTATCGGTATCACATAATAAAGAAATAAATAAAAAACCAAATCGTTGAATGAAACCACTTTACTCCTTCATTATTTATCAAAAGAATATTTTTTTTTTGGGAAGGCAGGTCGCTATAGCCCTGACGTCACTGCGACCCATGAGGATCTATTGTGACTCCTTCGCACTAGAGAATCAGCCCCAACCCAATACTGCTCATAAATTGAACGATATGGTTGGGGTTGGTGCCACGAATTTCCTCTGTGGATGAGTATTCGTGGCGACCAAGGTGTCTGTTCCTGCTCTGTAGTAGAGCAGGACAGTCGAGGAGAAGGTGAATAGGTGTTTCATCCTCCTCCTCACAGAATCTGCAAGTCGTTATGCTACAAATACCCATTCTGTTCAGGTGTTTGTTGAGCTTGCAGTGCCCAGTTAGGCTTCTGGTAAGGATTCTCAACTGGTTCCTACCCAAGGTGAGCACTAATTCTGATTGTTTCTTGTTGAAGCCAGGAATTAGTGCCTTGGAGTGTTCAAGGCCAGGGGTCTCAGCCCATTGCTTCCTGCATAGTCTGTGACCCCATTCCTTGAGCACTTGCTTTGTGGTACTAGGAGTTATACCACAGACTGGTTCTGGGCCATATATGAGACTCTCGGCCCCAAGCCTAGCTAGTTCGTCAGCGGTTTCATTGCCGGGGACGTTGCTGTGGCCCGGGGACCCATACTAGGCGGATGTTATTGTTCCTTCCTAGCATGTTTAACGTCTCAATGCATTCCAGAACTAATTTGGACGAAAGAATATATAAAAAATATCTACTGCTTTGCAATACATAAGTTAATAATTTGGTTTTTTTACTTTTTTGAAATATGTATTATATATTAAGCCTTAAAAAGGTTTTTTCTCCTATTTCGCCCTATCATGGACGCGGCGAGCGCCGTAACCGCCACCGTACAAGGCGCGCTGTTATGAATGTTATTTAATGTTATTTACGTCGATATTCGCACTGACAGACAATCGACCTGCTAATTTAGGGAGAGAGGGGCCCTTAAAGGGCCGGGTACCCTCGAAATTCTCATACATATGTAATTCCAAAATCAATTTCTCATACGAAAATATTTAACATGTTTGAGTTGTTTTTCAGTTTAAAATAGTAATTATCTAGGTTACTGCACAAAATTTTACTTCAAAATATTTAAACATATTTTTTTTTTGTTTTTAATTTTTTTTAGTAAATTTAGTACTTAATATTTAAACACTAAAAATAGAGTAAAACCAGAAAAAAATATATAAATAAATAGTAAATTTACTACAAAATATTTAAATACTAAAAAAAAATTTTTAGTTTAAATATTTTGTAGTAAATTAACTATTTATTTATGTATTTTTAGTGTTTTACTCAATTTTTTTGTGTTTAGATATTTAGTAGTAAATTTACAAAAAAAAAATTTAAGCAAAAAAAAATGTATTTAAATATTTTGAAGTAAATTTTTGTGCAGGAACCTAGGTAATTACTATTTTAAACTGAAAAACAACTCAAACATGTTAAATATTTTCGTATGCGAAAATGATTTTGTAATTACGTATGTATGAGAAATTCCAAGTGTACCCGGCCTCTTAAGGGGGGCTCCCATACAAAAAGCATAATTTTTGGCCTAATTTTGCTCTATAATGATACGGAACCCTTAGTGCGCGAGTTCGACTCTCACTTGGCCGATTATTTATGTTTAACAAGAATGCAAATTATTATGATTTTATACTTATTTTACTAGATGACGCCTGTCGCCCGCAACTCCATCGCGACTTGCGCCAAAATTTATTAATAGAAAATATAGGAATAAGTATCCTATCTTATTTCCCGGGACTTAAATTATCTCCGTACGAAATTCGCATCTATAATATTAAGTATGGATTTATAGTAATCTGAAGTAAATCATTTTTTTTTTTTTATTATTTTTTTTTTATTTTTTTTTTTATTTTATTTTTTTATAATAATAATATCTATGGACGCTCCACACCACGTCAGTCTGGCCCCGTGCTAAGTACCTAAAGGACTTGTGTTACAGGTACCAGACAACGGAAATATATTTAATACTTTTATACTATACATATATTTAAGATTTTTATTATATCATACACATATTTAATACACATCCAGACCCAGGAACTTTGAAAACTTTTTGTTCCGTCGGCGGGATTCGAACCCGCGACCCCCGGCTTGAGCACCAACGCGCTTACCACTGAGCTACAGAGGTCGTCAAATTCATTGATGAAATAAAAATAATATTTGATGAAAATCGGTTGAGTCGTTTTAAAAACGTTGTGGAAGGTCCATGGGACCAATAACCTATCAACCCCCATAAGGACAAGAATAGAATAACAATAGATTTCAAGAATCCGCGATCGAAGGATTAAGGTTTATGGAAATCAAACAACAACGACTTTTATTCTTGACAATGCAAAGATTTCTTCAAATAACTTTAATAAATGTATTGCAGCTTTCAGAATGCTTATTTAAAACCTGATGGCACACTTTCTTTAAAGATTTCCCAAAACCGAAGGTCGAGAAACAAATACGCAACCGGTGTCTTTAATTGAAAACGTACTTTATTAATCTCTAATTTTTTGTATGACTACATCACGCCATTGAATTGATATTTTATTTATTATACACTTACTATGTACCTACATATAAAATATGGACTGCAACTTTATGTTGCGGGAATGATAAAAATTTCGAAATAAAAAACTATTTTTCGCCGGATGAAAATCTACTGAAATAAAATGTACCTACCTGGTATATATAAGTATTTTAAAGAGGCCGGGTGCCATCGAAATGGGCATTGTCCAAAAAAAATCACATGTACTTTTTATATTGTTTTTCGTTAAAATATGGTATTTTAAGAATAGAAATTAAATAATTTTGAAATTCATTGGCTAGTTTTTTCTCAATAAATTTTTAAAGTTTCGCTGTGACGTCATCATCGGCGGCCAATTGACCTCTGCAGTATGTTTTTTTTCCTTTCAATCTTATTTATAATGGCTGGTTCGTCAAATATAAGTTCTCATTATATGAAAGCTGATACGAGAAGCTTACCAAAAGTTCGAAACATAATGTTGGTCGAATTTATTTCGAATTCGGTCGAATTTAACGCCATTGAAGGTCAAACTAAGGTTAAACATATTTGTTCAAAAATATAAGTAACTAATGGGTATTTTTTTCGTTTATATACAGAAAATCGATCACTGACCTTATTCCTCGAAATGTTTTTGTTATGAGCAAAATTAAAAAAAAATGGACAATCCCCATTCTCATACATACGTGAGAATTTCGATTTGTAATTATAAATTATGCTATTTGTATGGATTTATTCTATCTACATTACATAGTTAAGGTCGTCCCCCGAGCAAACGACCTTGGCCATACATTTGCCGCGTTGCCGAGATCGCGCCAAAACCCTATTATTTTTACTTATCTTAGTTCAAAATTGTCCTAAAAAAATTTAAAACGGCGAATATGTAGTTTATGATATTGTCGATCTATTTGCGTGAGTTTCAAATAAAGGTAATTTGAAAATCCTAAGGAGATGCTGAATGTATGCTTGAATTTTAACAAATTGGTATTACTTTGGAAGCTGATATCATGAGTATAAGAAACAAAAATAGAAAATTTAAAACGACAAAAGGAATGTTGACATACTGAACATTATTGCTGTATTTTTATTATAACTTTGTAGCTTTCAGATTATGAGTTTATAAGGTTTTAAATACGGTCAATTACGGAATCTCCGGACGGAACGCCCTTAATTTTAAATGTTTAAAGTTGTTATAATTAACCTGTTTTCCAGTTCGATAAAAAAAGTTACTTTACTTCTCTTGAAGATTTTTTATTATTACTCTGTTGTTATCCATGTGCATCCTGATCATCACCACAGAATGGATATCCATGATACTATATTATATTTTAATAAATAGAGCGATGGATTTATGTTAAAGTGCATCGGTCTGTCTATTACCGAGTCATGCTTAAGGCGCTGACAACCTTGATCTCGCATCACTCTCGCACCACTGTCGATTTTCATGCCAGAGAGACAGAGATGTGAAGTGTTCACTCGGTAGCGTGGATACATTTTTCGATTGTTAGAGGAATAAATATAAGTATTGTATTTAGTTTTTAAGTAATCACTAATCATCAATAAACAGTTTTGGGACCTACGACCTTTACTTTCGTGCTATAATGCGGGAACCGTTGCGCGTTGTTACGCGATATTGTCATTTAATAATATTAGTAAACCCGTCCAATGTCCATATAATATGTACTTTACAAAACAAGTTTGGATAACGTTGCAAAATATTTTGTGTACCTTCTATCTGACAAAGTACCTTTAAGTTAAGGCTTGCAAATTACAATTTGATGTCATGTTTTAATAATTACATTATATTCAATAATTAAGTAGAACATTTCGACATTTTTGTTTTTACACAAAAATATCATTATAGCATGTTTCAATTGTTTCTTCACGTTATCCATAAGTACCTACTAATGTTATATAATATGCGAAGGTGAGTCTGTCAGTCTGTCTGTTACCTCTTCGCGCTCACAGCGCTAAACCGATTTTGCTGAAATTTGACATGAAGATACTTTGAGTCCCGGGAAACAACATAGGATACGTCTTTTTGTTCCGAAAAAATGTACGATCCCCGCGCGATAAACGAGTTTTGGCACAACGGACTTGCGGGCTTCATATTCTAGTATTTTATAGAAATTCCAAAATAATTTGTATGTTAGCTTGTATCTATAGCTTACATTTTTCTAATGTCTAATTTATGCAGCTGTACCTTGGCACTGATTACTGAATTAAAGTAGGGACTAGAAGCTGATGCCTAATAATCTTTTACTTTTTTTTTTTTTTTTTTTTTTTTTTGATGTCGCAGGGGAAACCCATCATGGGTGCCCCGGGTTGGGTACCCCGGGGGTATGTGAGACTCTTACTCACTAAAACCACCTGCGGTTCGCCTTCAGCCGTATAACGGAGGGAAATCCCGGATCTACCAAACACAGGACTCCCACCACGACTGGCCGGTCTACGGACCGGACTTCCACCAAAGGGAGGGAACGCTTAGGCGAACTAAAGCATTCCCCTCGGCGCCGGGACTGACAAAGCCGGGTAGGTTCCCATCCTGACCCGGAGCCCCGTTAGACAGAAGTTAGGAGGTTCGCGTAGCGACGCCTCCGCACTCCCGTCCTACGCCGGCGGAGCGGCAGAGAGGTGGGATCGTTCTCTCTGTCCCGCTCCGTGGCCTCTTTCTGCGACATAACTAGTTCGCAGAAAGAGACCGCCGCCTGCCAAGCCTCGTCACTCTCGAGCATGCAGCGCACCATGCTCGGGAGTGAGAGGTCTCCACCTAGCACCGCCACGAGATCGCGGCGCTGCACGGCCCAACGATCGCACACCTCAAGGGTATGCTGGGCCGTGTCCTCCGCAGCGCCACATTCATGGCAGGCTGGCGTTGGCTCTCTCCTGGCAACCCTACACAGGTACTCACCGAAGCACCCGTGCCCGGTGAGTACCTGTGTAAGGAGGAAGGTGAGGGGTTTCTTCTTGCGGCGCATCCACGCCACAAGAACTGGACGCAGAGACTCAGCGGTACGCTTACCGTACCGGGTCTGCGCCAGATCCTCTTCCCACCTCCTCAGCAGCCACTGCTCTCCGAGTCTCCGGAACCGCCTGATTTCCTCCAACGAAGGAGCTTCTCCGTTCATCCTCCCCTCAGCGATGAGGAGATTCAGCTCGGCGAGCACCCTCGCCGTAAGCTCCCATGGCGGTTCCCCCGCCAGAAATATCTTTTACTAATTTTTAATAATCTTTTACTAATCTATAATTATCAGGTCTGACCCTATTGATTTATAATCAGGCTATAAGTTAACTCGTTTGTTTCAATTTTTTCTAATTTAGAAACTTCTATCTATGGGAACTTGACCTATGCCAGATTTTACATTCGTCTTACCGAGGTTACATGTAAAACCTGGCAAAGGTCAAGTTGATGGACTGGAAAAATAATATTTTAATTTTTAATACTAACTTATATTCTATTTTACATAATATAATTTAACAATGACTTGCAGAAAATATAAATAATAGCACCATTTTTAGCACGAAATATACCTAATTCTTCATTCTTGTATTTCATTTGCTTATTGTGTTAAGTATCAGTTATCTTCGGAATTCAAAGAATCATAAGCCATGTTGTACATGCGCCTGCACATCTATCTTATCTTAAACGGCACTAGCTACCGACATGTGATTTTAATATTTTATCTACATCATAAACTACGGTTTACTTAATATGTGAGTAAATAGAGATTTTTGTACAATAATAATAATCGTTGTCATAAATAATAGGGCATTAAATGAATGTTATCAAAACAAGGCTAGTAGGTAACGAGTTACGAGTATAAAAATCTAAAGCTTTGTGGTAAAGAT
Organism: Polyommatus icarus; assembly: GCA_937595015.1. Lineage (NCBI taxonomy): Eukaryota > Metazoa > Arthropoda > Insecta > Lepidoptera > Lycaenidae > Polyommatus > Polyommatus icarus. Next base: position 7,455,144 of record OW569336.1, on the reverse strand, counting down.
ACTAATGTTAGTGAAGGTCCCTTGTGTTTAATATGATAATAATTAATAATATGTATAAGAAATCATTCAAACATTCATAAACTTAAGTATAATATATACTGTCGTACAAACATTAATCCATACTTATTTTTTCGGAAGTTTAACTTAAAAAAATTTCGTTGTGTTTTGGCAAGAAATGAAAAAACTTAAAACACTTAACGATGTCTACTTTATTGTTTTACAAACTAGAGGAAATATATACCTAATGTTAAGATCAAAAGTTCTTGATGTATAATGATATCATAATTAAATAACTAAGTATGTTTTTTGACCAACACTCTGGTGAAAATATTTTGACGCGCCTTAGGTAGGGACGGGGGTGAGGGGGCGGGTTGCTTGCTGCTCGCAACGCACATGAGATTAGACAGTGACGACCAATCTCAAGATATCGTGAACAAAAATATAATTGAATTATTGAAAAGAATAAATAAAAGACAATTGATCAGTTTTAAAAACGTATACACTTTAAATACTATTTCCTTAGATTATCTTTTTATCGGCGGACTCATCTTGCTATTGCAATCTCTTGTGCTTTTTGTCTTAACTAGCCAGAACTGTCAAAATCAAGCGCCCCTGCCTCTCCGTCCCACCGCTCACATACCTAAGGCGCGGCCAACTAGTTCCGCGCGGACTGTAATATACCTACATCTATGTCATCAATCATCATCCATCTTTGAATGTCACTAAAGTCACACCTATACTTTCCAGCGATCACCAAAAGCAAGGAGTCCAAGTCTAAGGAGAAGTTGGAAGACCTGGAGATGATGACGGCGTTGAACCGGCGGCCGTCCAACCCCACCGTGGTCACCATGGAGGCGCCCGCCGAGTTCGGGGACTGCATCACCAACCAGCACACCGCGCAGCGCCGGAGAGGACACCATCACTCTAACAACTCGCTGGTATGTGACTTTAAGGCCCAATTTCACCAACGTCTGATTAGTGTTAACGGCTTGTTAAAATGTCGTGTCTTCTCTTTTATTCATATTCAAAATGAAAGAGGTAACGTGATGTGATACTAATTCGAGCATTAACTTTAACAGTCGTTGGTGAAATTGGGCCTATGTTTAGATAAATTTTATGGTCAACTAATTGACAGTTAGGATCATCTTATGCTGAAATGTCACGGGACTTTAATAATAATATCTATGGACGCTTCACACCACGTCAGTCTGGCCCCGTGCTAAGTACCTGAAGAACTTGTGTTACGGGTACCAGACAACGGAAATATATTTAATACTTTTATACTATAAATATATTTTAAGATTTTTATTAAGCCGTCAGTCCACCGCAGCGCACGGAGAGAATACGCACGTGCGTGACTGTTTCCACTGCAACCCATGGACACGCTACGCACGAATTGTGTCAAGTCAAAGAAATAAACCCATGCACGTCCACGTGTGTGCGTGGGAGTGCACAGCGTGCGCCGCGGTGCAGGAATGACGGCTTTATATGATACACATATTTAATACACATTCCATGACCTAGGAACTTTGAAAAATGTTTGTTCCGTCGGCGGGATTCGAACCCGCGACCCCCCGTTTGAGCTACCAACAGCCCACCAACTGAGCTACAGAGGTCATCGAATTTGTAATGCATTTTTAATTAGCCATTCAAAATTGGATTGGTTTAGGTTAGCCAGCACCAAATCGGCAAGTCTGTTAAATCAAAGTATATCGTCTTGTGTACGAGGGCTGCTATTTATGTATCCGGAACTGGCCACTTACAAGAACAATATTTAAAAAGTAATTACAACATTTGAAAATAGAACTCTTTAGTTGAAGAATACATTTTGTTTCATGTGACTGTCAATTATTTTTCCATTGTGGCGTCATTTTGAAAATTGCGTGTCTTCATTTGCTATGGATTTAACGCGTGAACATTTTCGTGCAATGATTTACTACGATTTTCGGCGTGGGCTAAATCAACAACAGTGCTTTATTCAACTCACCGCAACTTTTGGAGATGAAGCACCATCAAAAACCACTGTTTATCACTGGTACAGTGAGTTTAATCGTGGGCGGTCTATGCTCACGGATGAAAATGAAGAAGGTCGCCCAAAAACAGCTGTTGTCCCACAAAATATAGATGCTGTGCGGGAACTAATAATGCGTGATCGTCATGTTACATATCGCGAGATAGAGGCGTCCTTAGGCATAAGTATGACGAGCATACATAAGATATTACACGAACATTTGGGTGTAAAAAAAATATGTTCGCGTTGGATTCCGCACAACTTGACAATCGATCAAAAACGGGCTCGTGTCGATTGGTGCAAAAAAATGATAAAAAAATACAACCGTGGTACGTCAAAAGCCGTTTATAATATCTACACAGGTGATGAATCTTGGATCTATGCATATGACCCCGAAACTAAACAACAGTCAACGGTGTGGGTGTTCCAAGATGAGCCGAAACCAACAAAAGTTACTCGTGCAAAAAGTACTTTGAAGCAAATGGTCGCCTGTTTTTTTTGGAACTAATGGACATGTGGCTACAGTGCCATTAGAGAATCGTAAAACGGTTAATTCTGAATGGTATACGACCATTTGTTTACCAGAAGTCTTTGAAGAAATAAGAAAGGACAACCGACAACGCAGAATCATATTACATCACGACAATGCTAGCTGTCACACCTCAGCTGAAACAACTCAGTTTTTGGAGGGTCAAAAGATCGAATTGACTGGTCATCCGCCGTACAGCCCTGATTTGGCACCTAACGTTTTCTTTTTATTTCCATACGCGATGCTACGCGAAATTACATGGTCAACGTTTTTCGAGCCGCGAAGAGGCTGTTTATGCGTTCAAAATGCACGTTTTGGAGATACCTCAATCAGAATGGAAAAAGTGCTATGAAAATTGGTTCCAGCGTATGCAAAAGTGTGTCGATCATCGCGGCGAATATTTTGAAAAGCAATAAAACCATATTAAATGATATATGTTTGTTTCTTTTTTTAATTCCGGATACATAAATAGCAGCCCTCGTAGTAAATAAAGTTCAGTTATAAATGGCTTTTTAAACATCGCATCGACGATCGTAAATTGACCTCTATAATACTAATAATACTAAAAGCAAATGTTTACTTTTTCTGACAAAGACAGCGCGCGTTTTGCTCTTAAATTAAATGTCCCTGTCCAAAAGACAAAATTTTTTGGTAACTCCTTTTCGGCCCACGCAGTGCGCTTATGGAACTCTTTACCTAATCATGTAAGACAGTCAGAAAACCTAAATGCATTTAAAAGACAACTTAAAAATTATTATCTGACTAAATCATTAATGACACGGACGGAACATTGTTCAGCCTTGTTAATCATTAGATTTTAAACCATTAGTAGTAGGTAATTGATAGTTTTTCATCGTGTTCTTTCGCTTTAATTGTTTTGTGTGTGTGCTTATTAGCTTTTGTTTGTTATGCACATTATGCATCCACTCGTTTTTAAGTTATCAAATATCAATGTACTAGTCGTGAGATGGTTGCCTGGAAGATATCGCTAGTTAGCGATAAGGCCGCCAGAATTGTGTTGTCTTTTTCTGCTTTTACTGTTTTTTCTGTATAATTTTGTGGAATGCAATAAAGTATATTATTATTATTATTAATATACGTTGCGGGTGCCAGACGCCAGTACTACGCACTGGTGCAGCTATGTATAATATGGCCTTATTTCAAAATTTACTGAAAACTAACATTTTCCGAACTTTGTACTGATTGATGAGTGATGATTGATGACACAGTAGCACCTAGGTGCTTACCACTAGTGGTAAGACCTTTGATTTGACCCATGACATAGAATACATATTATTAGTAACAGCCTACGAATAATTAAAACTAAGGAAGAGTAACTCCGTCAAAAAACATGCTCCAAAATACTTGTCAAAATAGTGTACCGTAGGTATAATTACATTTCAATACATTTGCAATATTTGGGTGGCCTTGAGCGGTATGAAGGCTGACGTTACATTACATGACAGTTCGAAAGGAACCAAATTTTAAACGGTAATAGTATGGGAGTTACGTTTCCTTAGTTTTTCTTATTGACAGCCCATGACTAGCATTTTAAATCGATTTATTTCATGCAATATTTTAATATTCCCAACTAAAAACCCACTTCCACCATTCCAGAAAACGGACGTCGACGACGGTCGGGAGTCAGTCGCTCGGGCGCTGGCGGCGCGCCAGTCCCAGTGGAAGCGCATCATGCTGCTGGTGGTGGCCATCACCGTCCACAACATACCAGAAGGCCTGGCTGTGGGTGTCAGCTTCGGAGCCGCTGCCTCCTCAGCGCAGGCCTCGTTTACCAGCGCCAGGTATGTGGATAGTTTAAAAAAATGTGGGAAGATAGGCTAACGACCGTTCCCAATATTTGATCTATCTCTGATCTATCTCTGGTTTTGCCCTACTAGAGATAGGAATAGTTACCTATCTTATGTCAATTCAATGTTAGCTGCGATCGGTCGTATGTCAAACCAGAGATAGATTAAATATTGGGAACGGCCGTAAGTAAGGAAGGATAGGCTACTAGAACAATTCTCAAAGTATTAATCTAGATTCTAGATGTACTATCAAAGAAGCTGATTCCTAGGCAGATGGCGTACCTAAGTAATTTGGTCGTAAGTCTAAACCATCCGACCGATCACAGCTAACGTTGACGTAACGTAGGGCCGACCACATGTCGTAGGTCCGTCAACTGCCTAGGAATCAATTTGCCAACCAAGGTCGCGCTAACACAACAATATGAACATTATTCATTCATGTTGAATGTTGTTCATTAAAAAACACAACAGTAAGTAAGTAAATCACATACAAAATATTACGCAATGAAAAAGTTTGCTAAGTACTCACATACGGTTTTGCTCGATAGTTTTACTCCAAATCGAAGGAAATTACATATTTGACATAATATTTAATTCCATCGAGCCGGCTCGAAGCGAGCCTTCGAGCTGTCAGTTTTGCGGTCCACACGGTGGTTATTGCTCGATTTGGAGTAAAACTATCGAGCAGAACCGTATGTTAGTACTTAGCATTAGGGTACGATGTTTTGCTCTTGTCCGTCAAGTCAAATGTTGTACTTATAGCTATAGCTTATTGTGTTATTTTTTTATTAGTAAGTTGACTTTCAAAGACTTTACTTGCAAACCACTTGTATTGTAACTTTGGTTGTGTTTTAGCCAATATTACTTTGCTTGCCGACGTACTAATTTATTGCACTTGTCTGAAATAGAGTGTAAAATCACAATTTCACAATCGTTAGTTAGAAATGTCAACACGCATAACCGATTGCTTATCACAAAAATCCATGAATAAATACCAGAACAGTACACAGATTAAAATGTATAAGCATGGTTAACTTGTATTCTACATCTTTTAATACTGTGTGAGTAAAAAAATGTTTGATATAAAAATGCATGGAGAGCTAGAAGTATAGAGCTAAATATTATTATGATCAAGAATGGTATTTTATAAAAATTATTTCGTGTGTTGCAAGTGGCGCCATCTATTATAAAACAGTGGAACTATTTTGTAACACAGACTTCTCAGCCATTCATATCGCTTGCGACGATAAGGTTAGGTATTCGTTACTTTAACGCGTATATTCTCCGCTAGATGGCACTAGCCGTGTCAAACTATAAAAATTACATCTTGAAAGTGCGTAGAATTTCAACGTATGTATAATAGGTGAACAAAATGAATCCAAACTTCTTTTTAAACAAGGAAGAAACTAATAAATTTAAAAAAGGAAGCATTAGAAAGCGCTACCTACCAAGTGAGATAGGTAAGTAGGTACATAGACTTGCTGATTAGGTACGCGAAATGAGGATTTAGCAGAGAATACGCTAGGTAATACCGAATTGACATATTTCTTATTGTAAATAACATAACGTTGTACTTTCCTCGTCCTAATTACACAAGGAAATGTTATCAGTTATCACATAACCTAAAAGCGTAATCGAGTAGAGGTCGGGAAGGCGGCCATGTTGTGACGTCACAAGGAGCGGGCGCCGCGCAGGAATTCCATTGATAAGTCGGCGCGGGCGGGATGGAACTAGCTGCACTATGGACCCGCGACCCGCGGTCAAGTGGCCCAACTATACCGTATAACAACGATAGTATACTGTATATAAGGTATAATATACGGTGTATTGTCGCTTGGAATGAGTTAAAAAATGTAAACGTCCTTAACTTACAAAGTACATTATACTACTTAATCTTATGCCATTATAAGCCATCGCTCATCAGCATAGAAGGTAGATACGGCATATTTAACTAGCAAAGAATCCATACTAATAATGCGAAAGTGTGTCTGTCTGTCTGTTCTCCTCTCGCCCAAACCGCTGTATCGATTTTGCTGAAATTAGTACGGAGATACTTTGTGTCCCAGGAAAGGAGATAGGCTACTTTTTATTTCGGAAAAATATATGATTCCTGCCCAATAAACGAATTTTAGCGCAACGTAGTTGCGAGTGTCGTCTAGTAGAAAATATTAGGTATATAAACGTCCTTTTAGTCGCGACTCGCGGCGATGGTATGTACACATAGATTTAGTCTGGAGGTAAGATCTTTTTAGGCTAGCTAAGCTTATGAGCTTGACTAGCTAACCAACGATACTATACTGTAAAAAAAACATAAGTACTTACTTGTACCTATATTGAAACGAATAAAAAAATATTAACGTTGTTTTCGCTACCGATGAGTGATAAAGACGTAGTTAACAAAGGAAACAAAGTTTCTAGTAGATTTAGTAAACAGACCTGCCCCTTAGACAACTGGCAAAACGCTAACGCTAACGCTAGCGTTAAACGCTAACGTTACAAATGTATGGATTTGACATTAGTGACTTTTGTCAAATCGCATACATTTTGTAGCGTTAGCGCTTTGCCACTTGTCTACAGGCCCTTTTCAGACCAGACCATAGCAGTTAGCACGCTACGTCGATAAAATTTCCGCACTTAATCGTTCAATCGATGTAGCGTTTACCAAATTACGCACATATCATATTATATGTCATTAATTAGTACGTATCGGTGTCGGCGAATGTCGGCAAATGGCGGCGGGTGTCGGCCAAATCGCAGACGGGGTCATCGACCGATGTCGGTGAAACTATTTCGCTGAAAATTCGGCGCGACGCAACCTTGGCGTGTCGCGTCGACGTGGGTGAGATGATTCACAATTATTACACCTCGCAGTTTCCATAAAATGAGCCTTATGTCGTTGATATAAGGCTTTTGTTGGAGGTAGAACATAAGTGAATAGTCAGGCGATTGGCGTTCGATTGCCAAATCCACGGAATTTTCATCCGCTACCTATTTTTGTGGCGTTGTGTCGCCGTCTAAGTGCTTTGACCTGCTATGTTTCTAATGTTTAGATACCTACTTTTGGCTATACCACTGTCGCTACGTAGAAATCCGTTGAAAATATTGTTATCACTCTCTTGCGTGCCTGCGTGTGCGCGGATGAAAGAGACAAGTAGTCATAGGTCGAAAGAAGCACTAAACCTTTTCTAAAAGCTTAAGCAGGTCGTAATAGTTTTTTCATAATATGTATTATTATTATAATGTACTAGATGTTGCCATTGTTTGCGCAAGAATTCGTTATTCGTTTGTCGCGCGGAAAAAAATATCCTATATTCTTTCCCGAAATCCTAAGTGTCTATCTCCGTTTCAAAAATTATTCCAACTCAGTTCCTCGCGAAGACGTGACAGGCAGACTGATAAACATACTTTAAAATTTATAATAATATTATAGAAGTCTGGATGTGTCCATCTAATATAGGGTTGCCAACCGTCCTGTTTTCCCAGGACATGTCCTAGTTTTCTTAGTGTCCTGGGACGTCCTGGATAGTTTTTAGATAGCGTTCCGGGTTCACTACAAATTATCCAAGTTTAAAATTTTGTTGTAAACAAAATTGTTTGTTTTATATTATGATAAATAGTTTTAACTATAATCTTGTTTTATTCATTAAAAAAACATTATTATTTTAATTTCCTAAACCTATTACTAGATGTCGCCCGCAACTCCGTTGCGCCAAAATTCGTTTATCTCGCGGGTGTACATTTTCTGGGATAAAAATTTAAAAGTATCCCATGCTTTTTCCTGGGATTCAAACTATCTCCATACATTATTTTTGCAAAATCGGTTCAGTGGTTCAGACAGATCGACAAACAAACTTTCGCTTTTATAATTTTAGTATGGATAATCTTGAAAGACACTGTCAAACTCTGGAACGAACTGTCGCCAGCAGTATTTCCAGACCTAAACGACCTGCAAACCTTCAAGAAGAGAACGTATTCCCTCTTAAAAGGCCGGCAACGCAACTGCAGCTCTTCTGATGTTGCGAGTGTCCATGGGCGACGGTAGTTGCTTACCATCAGGTGACCTGTTTGCTCGATTGCCCTATTATTTCATAAAAAAAAAACATAAAAGTCACGAACTAGAATGCAAAATATACACACCGGCAAAATTAGAGGAACATAACAAAATTTATTTATTTTTGAAAATTATTCGCTGTTTTTTATATATTTATTTATTTATTAAATAATTGACGATTAAATAATAAAACTTATATAAATTTAGGGCATAAAAACGTGTAAAATAGAAAAAATCTGCAAAAATCAAAAATTAAGAAAAATCTTTGAAATTTCAGTAGTAAGTTTTTAAGTTAAATTCTTAATTTTTACTTAAGAAATGCCATGTTTAAAGCGTGTAATGCCTTCTATGGATCTCAAGAGGGTCTGGATACGCCATTCCATGCTTGCATTTTGATTGTCGATCATTTCCTGTGGGATATTCTTCTACTCCTCCAGTAGCGCCAACTCGAGCTTTTGAACACATTTTGGAGCTGGAGTTTTAACTCGTACCGTTCACCCATTGATGTGCCATACGTCCTCAATCGGATCCACATCCGTAGACCGTGCTGACCTCTCCTCCTGGGCTACGCCAGCATCATTTAGGTAATAATACCCGATGTTTTTACTCTATGGACGCGCATAAAATTGAAGTTACTGCCTAAAACTGTGCAAAAGGCGCAACATGCAGTTCTAGGATGTTTGTGCTATAGCCCTGTACTGTCAAAGTACCATCATTAACAATCATCAGCTCCGTGCGGGCTCCAAATCATATGCCACCCCAAACCATTACGAAGCCTGCATGATAGGCCACTGTGTCCGTTAAGTTTGATGGGCTATAGCGTTCCTTACGATTTATCCACATTCTTTATCGCCTGTCAACAAAATTTACACAGAGTTTGCTCCCATCACTGTACAGCACACGATTTCACTCACTTGTTAAATTTTGATGTTCACGCGCAAATCTTAGCCTGGCTCTTTGCGGTCCTGTCTCAAGTTTTGGTGCCCTTGCTGGCACTTTTGAGTTTAATTTAACTTCTTTGATTCTTCTTCTTACTGTACAATCACTTACAGGTCCATCTCGGACCTGTTCCGACAGGTTTCGTCTCTGCAAAGCAGTTTGAGGTCGATTTCTTAAGGCTTGTACCCTTACAAAACGGTCATCCTGAACCATTGCCACCCGAAGTCTGCCTTGTTCTCGTCTCCAAACGTAAGATCCAGTCTCTCTGTAGCGTTGAAAGTTACGATGGACCACGAAAGCCGACACACCTAAGGCCTGACTGACCGAACGGTAGGTGTGACCTTTCTCTATCGTGGTTACAGCTCTAGCAGTCGTAGATGCTGGAAAATCACTAATTTTGTATCTAAGCAATGTGTTCTTCCAAAAATCAAACAATCAAATGAGCTGGCATACCTTGCACCCCGCTAAAAACGCCATTCTTATCAGAAACAGTTACAACGTCAATCATCGAAAAATACTTAGTAGGGCATAATTGCAATAAAAATCTGTTAGCTTCCCAGTTGTGTTCAATATTTTATTTCTTAAATGAGCTTAGAAACTATAAAAAAGGATTTCACACAGCCCGACCCACTTGAATTCAAGTTGTGGCCCTTTTTACCTATGTTCCGCTAATTTTGCCGGTGTGTGTATAAAGCCCACCAAACGACTGCAAGTTGCTAATCGGCCCTTCACGAACCAGATGAACCGCGATTTTCCAGCACTGAGCAGGTTGATGATGACGAACTATAGATAAGAACACTCTCGATCATGTCAGCTTTCAAACAAAAAAAATGATCAAAATCGGTCCACCCGTTTGGATGCTACGATGCCACAGACAGACAGACACGTCAAATTTATAACACCCCTCTTTTTTGTGGGGGTTAATAAAAAGACGTGTTATTTCATGAGAGCACATTAGTGGGGCATACGACTGTGTCAACAGCGGCTTTCCCAGCGGCTCTGCCCGTGTGGAAATCGTGTTAATGTCGTGATAAAACACTTTCCCACGGAAACCGCGCACAATCTGTTGTCAGCTCGATACTCGTGAGTCGTGTCGCCTCTGAAACTGACCTGAAAATCTCTAAGCTTATATTAAAAGGCCGTATCTACATTTTTTTATACTTAAATAATATTTTTACCGCTTGATTATTAATATTATTACATTCATGGTTCGCTGTTTTTATCTCGTGATTTTTCCAATGTGCTAGAAATAGATGAGCAGAGCCTGTATCTATATCTATACATATTATAAAACAAAGTCGCTTTTCTTTCCCTGATGTCCCTTTGTTCCCTTTAATCTTTAAAACTACGCAACGGATTTTGATGATTCTTTCAGTGTTAGATAGCCCATTTATCGAGGAAAGCTATAGGCTATATTTTATCACGCTAAGACTAATAGAAGCGAAGAAATAGAGGAAAATGTGGAAAAAACGGGGAAAATTATTTGAAAGGGCTAACTTGAACGCGTTAATCTCAGGAACTACTGGTCCGATTTGAAAAATTCTGTCGGTGTTAGAGAGCCCATTTATTGAGGAAGGCTATAGGCTATATTTTATCACGCTAAGGCTAATAGGAGAATGTGTAAAAAACGGGGGAAATTTCAAAGGGCTTATCTCGTGAACTACTGGAGCATTTTTTATGTTATTTGGCACAGATAAGAAGTAGACCACGTGATATATATAGGATATATATTTTATACCCGTGCGACGCCGGGGCGGGTCGCTAGTATTGTATAATGTATATATTCCCTTTGTAAATATTTTTATTTGTTACAAGTACAGTGTCTGAAGAGTGAAGATTTGTTGTATTTGAGTGATTCGTACAATAACGAAAGCTGTAACGTTTTGACCTTTGAGCTCAACAAACACCTAAACAGAATGGGTATTTGTAGCATAACGACTTGCAGATTCTGTGAGTAGGAGGATGAGAGTTGAGACAGATACCTATTCACCTTCTCCTCGACTGTCCTGCTCTACTACAGAGCAGGAACAGGCACCTTGGTAGCCACGAATACTCATCCACAGAGGAAATTCGTGGCACCAACCCCAACCACATCGTTCAATTTATGAGCAACATTGGGTTGGGGAAGGTACTCTAATGCGAAGGAGTCACAATAGATCCTCAAGGGTTGCAGTGACATCAGGGCCTTCAGCACAAAAAATACGTTTTGAGCTAGCGTATAATGTCTTTGCTTTCCCTCATCAATACTTCAAAAAAAACTTATTTAGTTTTAAATCAACGTTTTTATATTTCCTATAAGTTCCCGTGTCTCTGCAAAGTTTGATATTAATCTTAATGCGTTTTCTCGACTCTAATAGCTCCCACACCGGTTTCGGTGACGGTGGCCGGTTTCATTGAAACCAGGCCAGCTACGCAGGAGTAATTTTATAGTGCCCAAGTGTGTGCGCAGTACACATAGAGCACTCTCTATTCCTTTACTCTCATAACCCAGTGGGACGGACGACCGACACGACCGGCGAGAGATCAGGTGCAGGACCGACTTTTTACATGCCCATCCAACGCATGGATCATCTTACTTGTCAGACAATCAGGTGATCAGCCTGCATGGTCCTAACCAAACTTGGAAACAACATGTTTCCAACGCGGGAATCGAACCCACGACCTCCGAGTCAAGAGCCGAGCTCTGAACCACTGGACCACGGAGGCGTTTCTCGACTCTGTTGCCTTATTGTCGGTACCGCTGCATTTTCAACGCGAATTGGAAATGCCAAGTTTTTTTATAAAATAAGGGGGCAAACGAGCAATCGGGTCACCTGATGGAAAGCAACTACCGTCGCCCATGGACACTCGCAACATCAGAAGAGCTGCAAGTGTGTTGCCGGCCTATTTATATTCGCTGTATAGTGTATATTTGTATAGTCTATAGAGCTATTATAATACTTGGGCATTTCCTATTCCCATTTCCCGATATATTTTCGCCTGGCGCCAGTCCCGAGCCGCCGTGACAACGCCCGCTATTTTTACCCCGGTGTATAGTCAACACGTTTGTAGAATCGTTTAATATGTAGGTCTGTATGTCAGCTCATGATTAATTATCTCTACGACGAGCGCCAAAATTTCAAAGAAATGTAAATGGCACATTGCCTTCCCGTGGGATAGGTAACCTGTTTACTTGAATAACTTGCCGTTTGTTTGTATGTTTGTTTATCACAAATACAATAAACAAGATCAAAATATTATTTTAATTCAGAATAAATTTCAGACTTTTTAAACTGCTGTAACTTTGAAATTGGCTTGCCGCTATGGTTAGTGAACTAACCAAACGTTAGAAAATTATCGAGATAAAGGTACGCCGTACGGGTCCTGTGGAATTCCCTTCTGCTCATACTTCGCAATCAGTCGGGAAAGTCATATAGATTTAGGGCCTGTTTCACCATTTTCTGATAAAGTGCCGAATAGGCTATTCACAACTTTTTTGACTGATTCTCCATACTTGATCTGTCAAGTTACTTGTTGGATAGCCTATTCATCACTTATCAAGAACAGGCACTTAAAATTACAAGTTCCTTCCGAAATCCCGACTTTGAAGTTTGAACTTTGACGTATTGATACAAGTTGTATTTCCTTAGACCGCCGCGCCGCCGTCACCGCGACCAGAGTAAACAGAATTGTAGAGTATGCCGACTTAGAACTGATGTAAAAAAAATTAAGTTTGACGTATTATGACAAAAGTCGTCGCTAGGGTCGTTACCTACAAATTTAGTTGTTGTTTATATTTTGGCACATGCAAAGAAAACTGTCAGAATACAATTTCAAAATCGTATTTTTAAAAATAAATTATACCAGCCAGCGCGCCAGCCTTTAACTTATAGGTATTGAAACCCGACGAATTTGACAGATATTGAAACCTGTCCATTTTTTTGCAGTCGAACTACTGGTAGTTGTGTCTATTGTGCCGCGACGTCGTTGCCGACAAAAATTAGTAGGCCAGGGATGACGAACCAATGGCACACGTGCCAGAAGTGGCACGTGACATAAAATTTTCAGCACGCTACTGATCACAAAATTATGATTATGGTCACTCTACAAAAGCGTCAAGTTAGGCTTGGGGCATTTTTAAATACGCGTCAGGATTACAAAGAAATATATTATTTGATGGCACGTATGCCATCACTAAATAATTCTTCTGAAAAGTGGCATGTTGATAAAGAAAGGTTCGCCATCCCTGCCCTAGGCTAAAGGTTTCATTTTCTATCAATATTGGTTTAGCTACCCATAACGTCGCTGCTTTGTAGTGGTGTAGAGCAAAATGAAGTCTATGCCTAGGACATAAAGTGGTATTTTATTTGAATTTTTGTCGGTGACGTCCCGGTGACGGCGGCAGTGGAGAAACGACCTTACGAATATGCCGTCGCTAATATAATGTACATAATTAGCTGAATATTGTGGGAACCGCTCGTCCGTATAACATAAAACGGGCAAAAGGCCCACCACACATTCCCACCACTGCAACTCATGTGTCGCCAGGATCAACAGTGGTCCTCAACCACGAAAACCCTTTGATATGATCTCAGGGATGCCCGAGGGACAAGCTAAATCTGTCTTAGGACCCGAAACGAAATTAATCAGAAGAAATGTAGAAAGAGTAGGAGATATCGCTCGTCCGTATACTTACATAAATTCATATAGTACATATAGTACAATTGAAAATAGAAAAAATGCAGACTTAACCATTCGGGCTTAACTAATTGGGTTTTATTCAATAAAATAAATGTTTATCTGTTTTTTTTTCATGACATTAACGATTAACGTATATTTAGTAAGGACTATATGACGCCTGCAATTACGCTGGAAACGTACATTTTTCGGAATAAAAGTTGGTATCCTATGTCTATATCCATTCCCAAGACTCTAAATTATTTTCATACTAAACTTCAGAACAATCGGTTGAACCGTTTGGGTGTTAAGAGGTAACAGATCGACAAAAACACTTAAGAGGCCGGGTACCCTTGGAATTTCTCATACAAATGTAATACCAAAATCATTTTCTCATATGAACATATTTAACATGTTTGAGTTGTTTTTCAGTTTAAAATAGTAATTACATAGGTTCCTGCACAAAAATGTACTTCAAAATATTTAAACAAAAAAATATTTTTTGTTTAAAATTTTTTTTTTACTAAATTTACTACTAAATATTTTAACACTAAAAAATAGAGTAAAACACTAAAAATATATAAATAAATATTAAATTTACTACAAAATATTTAAATACTAAGAAATATTTTTTAGAGTTTAAATATTTTGTAGTAAATTTACTATTTATTTATATATTTTTTAGTGTTTTACTCTATTTTTTAGGGTTTTAATATTTAGTAGTAAATTAACTAAAAAAAAATTTAAACAAAAAAAAAAACATTTTTAGTTTTTAAATATTTTGAAGTAAACTTTTGTGCAGGAACCTAGATAATTACTATTTTAAGCTGAAAAATAACTCTAACATGTTAAATATTTTCTTATGAGAAAATGATTTTGGTATTATGTATGTATGAGAATTTCGAGGGTACCCGGCCCCTTAAGCATTTATAATATTAGTATTATGTACCTATTGACAGGTTTTGCTACAATATTTGCATCCCAAATCTCTGCTTCAAAATTGTTTTCAAAAAAAAAAAATTTGTTTTATCGCAATAGCTCTGTTAATTTTTAAGTTATCGGGTTCATTTATGGACCATTTTAAAGGTAATTTATAGAGCTTTAAGATTAACTTGAACAATACTTTTTAAAGCCCTTGGTTTAAAAAAAAATAGGGTTAAAAGGTCCCGATTTCATGGTTCTTGCAGTAAAAGTAAGGCTTTAAAAGTCTCTATCTTCGTTGTTTTTTTCATTCTTTAAAAATCAAAAGAAAATCAAAAGATTGCTTAAAAAGTGGCGCACCAAAGTGGTGCACCAATTTCGTTCTTTATAATTTTTACGAAAATTCAATATTTTTGAAGTTATGTTCAAAACAAAATGATATTTACGAAAATTTGAATAATTTCGATTTTACTAAATCATTCTGTTTTTCAAAACTAAGCCATTCTAAACCAAGGGAAAATTTTGAGGTAATTATTGATGCTAAAATAAAGTAAAGCCTTTGGGGATAACCATAAATTTGAGTTATTGTAGAAATGGTCAACGTTTTATTTTTCGATTTTCGACATAGTGCCAACTTGCGCTTTTGCCCTGGGGGTCCAGGGCAAAAGCGCAAGTTGGCACTATGTCACTTTTGTTTCTTAGGGTATCCTCCACCTACTTACCAATTTTCATGAAAATCGATGGAGGTTCAACGAAATCGGAGGTGAAGACCTTCACTGCCTCCACTAATATACGTTATACGTTTTGTAATTTTGTAACTATTTCATAAACCTGTTCAAAATTAATCGATAAACAGAGGCAGAGCTCGGTAGCCTCTCGATAAACCGGCCTAATCGATGAGTATTCGGATAATTGAATTGAAGACCCTAACTTTTCAGAAACGTAACGTTTCTCTGTTGTTCAACGTCTGTTGACGAAGTTTCGTAATAACGTCTGCAATCTTCAGGGAATTTCGATTCGTTTGTCTTGTCGATTAGTTTTGACTTATGACTTATAGTTTCATGGAGACCAATTCTCATCTCTAGGATCTATTGTAAAACTGTCTCGTAACTCGTTACGAAGATAAGGCTATACGAGAAAACACCAAAATATGATTTTGGTGTAAAACACATGGTCTGTTATATTATAATCATTACCCTTTCTTACAATTCGCTGTAATCTAGTTAAAATAGGCATAGGATAACTAATAAGTAGTCCAGATCAAACAGTCTTACTACAAAAGATTTAAACACCTGTTGATTAGAGAAAAATTCAGTATACAAAATGGTCTCAAAACAACTGTTCAATAGATGTTTAATCTTTTGTGGTAAAAGTTAAGACCGAAAGTATCCGAATCTCGGTCCGGATAATCGAGTTTATGCTGTAAATGGTCAAGATCGGAGGCAGAGGCTTCATAAATAACGTTAGTTCTTGGAAGAAGCCGGCGCCCCCGCCGCCTGTCCGGACCTAAGAAAACTAGTTGTAAATCTATGTCCAAGTGTCCATAACTGTACAAATATTATGAACAAATAAAGGTGTTATGTAAAAATTAGAGTTAAAATTATTATAACGTTGACAAAAAAATGCATCTTTTGTGCACTTAAAACTCATGACAAGTTAGTCGTATTTAGATACGACTAACTTGTCATTAGTTACGAACTTACGACTAACTTGTTATCAGTTTAGACTGATATTGCCTTTTTCAGATAGCTATCCACAGACACGATATTGTTTTGTATGGAAACAAACTTGTGCAGCGTTTTACCCCATCTGTTCTCTGTTTAATTTGATATGAAAATTGAAATGCATTTTCATCATTCAAAACTCCAAAAATCTGTCGTTAGCGCTGCCGGCCATTAGACGAGCAATTTTAATGTCAATATCACGCATTGCGTAATATTATTGACCGTCTAGGGTTGATATTGAACATTGCGCGCCTTCAATATATTATGTAATTGTCAAAACTGTTCAATAAAATTGAAGCCTGATATTGACCATAAAGTTGTTCGTCTAAGGGCCTGCTTAGACGTTCATACATCTTATCATAATACGATTTTGCTTTGATTTTTTTTGAGTCGCTGATATATCACTGATGAATTTCGGATAAATATTCTTCATATTACACCTCTATTATCGTAACATGGTTATCAGTAATCGTCTGTGTGTGGCGCCCGCTGCGCCCGCGCCGGCCGCCGCGCTGTTATTATGCAGATTAACACCGCCGGGAATCTGTGAGGATATAACGAGCACCCCCCCGCACCCCCCGACACCTCCCGACACCCCCCGGCGCTCCCGCCCAACGCCAGGGCTGCCAACACTCAAATATCTTACAGTTTATAAGCGAGTCGCGATAACTGATGGCATCAAATCTTTAATCAAATTTTTGAACTATTCCTATTCATGTAAAGTTTACTAGTAGGTACATAATTGCAAGCTACAAAGTTCTTAAAATGTTTTCTTAGCACATAATATCTAACGTTATCATCTAAACGTCTATTAAAGCGTCGTAAAGTTGAAAAAGATCTAAAACTAAAGATCAGACTCTCCGCGAATTTAGCACCTGAAAATCGTAGTGTTCATTCTCATACAAAATCCTGACAACAAGAATTTACATCATATAAAAGGAATTTAAAGAAAATTAAATAAGTTAGACTCCTAACTTTATCGTTTAATGTTTCGTTTAGATAATCTGACGTTATTTCTGGCAGGATATCCCTAAGTCGGCACTCGCCGGGGGCAGGTCCCTGCCGGCGCCGGCGCCGACGCCGTTATTTACGATTTAAGCCGCGAGAATATGGCCGCGATCCTTCTACGGATTTTGGAGCCTTCGTCGATTATGTAATCTTAGGTAGTTTTTACACGGAGCGATATGAAGGAGACTTTTTAGGACGATGTAGAGCGGCGCGAATCTGATACTATCTGAGAAGTTGATTTATAGGCAGATGGAGCAACTACGGTATTTGGTCACATTATGTCAAAAACATCATTTATGTCGAAGTGACAAACCCGACCAATTGACGTAGGTCCGCCATGTGTGATCTGCCTATGTTCCTCACGTACTTATAATAATATAGCCTTTATTTCAGAATTACAGTAGTTTATAAATAAAATGTTACTTAACTAAGTCTATCAATTTCTGATTGCCATTTGTCAAAGGCCTCCTCTAGCCTATTCAATTCTCTTCTGTCTCTGGCCACTCTACTCCAAGTTACTCCAGCAATTGGTTTAAAATCATCAGCCCACCTTTTTCTCTGTCTACCTTTATTCCTTTTCCCATGTCTAGGGTACCATGAAGTTATTCTTTCGCTCCATTTTCCTACTCCACGGACGGTGTGTCCAGCCCATCTCCATTTTAACTTTCTGACCTTAACAGTGACATCTTGCACTTTGGTAGATTTTCTTATAACATCGTTTCTTATTTTATCTAACTTCTTAAAACCTAACATACTGCGTTCCATTGAGCGTTGGCATGTCGCCAGAGCAGCGATATGTTTGTTGGTTAGAGACCATGTTTGGCTTCCGTATATCAAAACAGGCAGTATGCAGGTATTGAAAAGTTTACTTTTTAGTTGTATGTGAATATCTTTATTTTTCATCACTTCCTTTAGGCTCCAATAGCTCTTCCATGCTTTTACAGTCCTTCTTTACATTTCTTTAGCTATCGTCTCATATGGTGATATTATTTGACCGAGGTATATATAGTCTTCCACATATTCAACTATGTTATTTCTCACTGTTATTATATTTTTTGGTCCATTTGTCATTACTTTTGTTTTTTCCGAGTTGAGCTTAAGCCCTACCTCTTCACTTTCTTTAGCCAGTTTCTTTACCACTTTTAGTTTTCAGATTTGGTATCCATGTTGTGTTATCTCTTAATTCTTTAATAGCATTTTTAACCCCACCTGCTTTCTCTATATAGTATTTTAATTTATTAGTTTGTAAAAGTAAATCTTTTCTGTATTTTTTAATGCTTTTGTTAATTTCTTTACTAATATGTGCAATTTCTTTTTTGTTTTCTTTTTGGTTTATAAATACCAATTTTCTTTTTATAAGAAGCTCTTTACCTGCAGGCTGTTAAGTAACATGTTTTCTAATTTGTTGTATTTTTGTTGTATACCTTCTGACTCAATGAGTTTGGTAAGCGCTTGAGCGTGTTTATCGAGGACTTCTTCAGGAATGTGTAGCAATGTAGGTATGTTTGGCTATAGAATCTACGTGGAGTCTTTGGAATACTGCACAACTTGGCTCTCACCATTCGGTGGTTTGTATTGAAATTAATTTGGTTTATTGTGTTTACGTCCTTGAATGTTCTTGGCTTATTTCAGAGAATAAAGTCTATTTCATTTTTTACACTAGCATCAGGTGAGACCCAAGTCCATTTTCTGCTTTCACGTTTTTTAAAAAACGTGTTCATAACAAATAGATTATTCTGGAGGACAAAGTTGAGTAATCTCTGGCCATTATCGTTGCGTTTCCCCGTACAAAAGTCACCGATTGCATGGATTTCCTTGTTGTTATGTTTGCCTATCTGGCCAGTGAAATCTCCCATGACGATTATATTTTTATAGTCTACATTTTCCAGGGTTGTACTCAGGAGTTCATAAAAATCGTCTTTCTGGTCGTCGTTTGCTACGTTTGTGGGTGCATAAACTTGTACTA
The DNA here is from genome assembly GCA_937595015.1 of Polyommatus icarus. NCBI lineage: Eukaryota > Metazoa > Arthropoda > Insecta > Lepidoptera > Lycaenidae > Polyommatus > Polyommatus icarus. The sequence continues at coordinate 7,435,531 of OW569336.1, read as the reverse complement.
TAGACCACGGTTCATTCAATTTAATGTTAAGGTCGTCCCCCGAGCAAACGACCTTGGCCATACATTTGCCGCGTTGCCGAGATCGCGCCAAAACCCTATTATTTTTACTTATCTTAGTTCAAAATTGTCTTAAAAAAAATTTAAAACGGCGAATATGTAGTTTATGATATTGTCGATCTATTGGCGTGAGTTTCAAATAAAAGTAATTTGTAAATCCTAAGGAGATGCTGAATGTGTGCTTGAATTTTAACAAATTGGTATTACTTTGGAAGCTGATATCATGAGTATAAGAAACAAAAATAGAAAATTTAAAACGACAAAAGGAATGTTGATATACTGAAGATTATTACTGTATTTTTATTATAACTTCGTAGCTTTCAGATTATGAGTTTATAAGGTTTTAAATACGGTCAATTACGGAATCTCCGGACGGAACGCCCTTAAGTACGGCGATTCTTTCAGAAACTCCTATAAATTTCTCTATGTTATTTTTTGGATCTACTCTTATAAGAAATCCCACTCCGTATAAGCCTTGTCTCACCTTTGTAGTATAGAATATATTTCGAATAGTCAAACCTTGAGAAAACACACTTTTTACTCATACCTTACAATACTATAAGTCATGTCATAAATGTGATGAATATTAAATAGTGTTGACTGATTGAACTACATTTTTTTCCATTTATAAGATATGCGCTTAACAATAATAGAATTTCTACATAATAATTTGTACCTAAAAAACTAAGGTTGTAGGAAAAACGACGAATTCGCACATATTGTTATGTTTGATTGCTGCAAATTGCTTGAATAATAATGAAAGTATAGTAGCACATGCACGCAAGGAGAAAGATTAAACCCATTTCCTGCAGATCGAACGGTGTGACCCGAAGCTTAAGATGTTAGAAAAAAGATAATATGTTATGTGCGCGTGCAGACGCGCTGCGGACGGACAGTGCAATTTATGTACATATATTTAAATTTGGATGTTCCCTCGCCGCCGTTTTGGGTGTATTTTATGTTAGCTAACAAGGTGAAATACAAAACTTAACACCCTGGCCCCTGGGTGATGGATAATCCAGCTTTTATTTGAAGCTTTATCGCAGTTCCCAGATACAAAGTTAAAATGTTTGTACTAGTTACAATAACAATATTATGCACATACTGTATTTTTTGTGTTTGGTACATGTTTGGTGTGCCCAATTTATGACAATTTACAAACAGCTGTAACTACATCTGTTTTAAAAGTTGAGGCCAGTAGCTCTACCATGAGTTACTGGTTACTACTTTAAAGCTATAGTATTTTAGTTCCGCAAGTGACCGCTAGAGGCGCTGCAAAATTTGCCATATACTAAAAATTTACGTCGGTTTCGAGTATCGATAAAAACTATAGCTTTAAACTCATGATAGAGCTACAGGGCCGGGCTAAAAGCAGCATTTCAGCACTTTTTATATTATATATGTTACGGGTAATGCTAGAAGGTGGAGTAAAAAAAAAACCGACCAAAAAAAAAAAGATTTACCCGGGTTGACTTAGTATTACCCAAGTCTTTTGGGTAAAGTCCGAATAATTAGAAAAATAAATTTTAACTCGGGCTTTACCCATACTCACCTAGGTCTACCCAACTCTGGCTGGGTAATGTTAAAAAATTGTCCAATTAATTACTAAAATGAATATCCAAGGGTTTTTTAAACATTTATTATTTAAAAAACATACAAAGGCAAACGTGATTTCTCGAAGAACATAAACTTAATAGCTTCAATGGCAAAAACTAATTAGTGGTTGTTGTAATTCAAATTATTTATTTGAGAAAGATAAACTGCTGTGACATTTTGAATTGCACAAGTTTTCTGCAACTTTGCATGAACACTTCTTTGTAGCACATTTTGTTTTGCAATCACACCTTTTATAAGCCTGGCCTCCTGAAAGCGACTGTCATATTTTGCAAGCTGTTGTAAACTTTTTTTTTCGGGTGATATATTTTCTATATCAATCAGTTTATCACATTGACAAACGGAAAACTCATTCCTTGAGAACATTTCCTCAATAGTAGCGGGGGAACGCGGGCCCTCGGGTTTTATGCCACAGGCTCGAAAATTACGCAACACCTAACATTACCCAGCCAGAGTTGGGTAGATCTAGGTGAGTATGGGTAAACCCCGAATTAAAATTTATTTTTCTTACTATTCGGACTTTACCCAAAAGACTTGGGTAATACTAAGTCAACCCGGGTAAACCTAGGTTTCTTACTACCCACCTTCTAGCATTACCCGTAACATATTATATATAACACATTAAAAAATAGGTACTGACCAATCGTTTGTATTAAACAAATAAATCTTGTAAATGTAGTCTATGCGAAATGTGTCTGCCTGTCAGAAAGTTTTTTTATTGATTTCGATTAAAGGCATAATAATTTTTTTGAGTCCTACGAAAAGACAGGATAGTTCTTATTGCAACGTAATCCACGTTTCCCGACACACGGCACACCGAAGCTGCAGTAAAAATCTGGTATTAAGTAGCGTACAAGCTATAACATCAAGTAGAAAAAGAAAGAAACAAAGAAAGGAGAATGAAAGAAAAATACGTTTTCTATCCCAAGTCTCAACGAATTCCATCACATTAGCGGCACTTTTGTGATAACAAATAAGTGTGCAAGTTAAATAATGGTGGAATCGGGCTCCGGGACTGCGGGAGATGGCGGGGGGTGGAGGGGGGAGGCCCGGCCGCATTCCTCCGGAGCCTCCGACCCTCCGCGTGCCGAACTTTCCGCTTTCCCAGGACGGAATGCCGCGGCCTAATATACACCCTACATATCAATGTTCGATAGAACGCGATTTGTTTGTGTGTGGAAATTTCTATGTGTGGTTTGAACCACACAAATCTTCAGGCTTGAATCGAAGAATAGTCAAAATGATTGTCAATCTTTGGCATGATATAAAAGCTGCTTACTCTATTGTAGTGTTTTCTAAACTGTGGGTCGAGACCCCCTGGGGGGTCGCGAAGCTTCTGTATGGGATTCGCCAAAGGTTGAAAGAAGTATTATAGTAAAAAAACAATAAAGATTAAAAATGCAATTTGACAAGAAAATCTTCAAAAATACATAATATAAGAAGCCAATGGTCGTGAAATATTTTGTCGTGTCAGGGGGGTCGCGTCATAAATAAGTTTGAAAAACATTGTTCTATTGGAACTAGCTCTATCTATGTATAATATGCTTCTGTCTCTACTTTGACTAAGCTATCTATCTAAATGGATATTTTAGAGAGGTGTCAGAGGGTCTATTTTTTCAGGTTAGTTTAATGATTAAACTAACCAGAAAAAAATAGAGCCACTATTATTTCTGGTATAGATTAAACTTTAATCTATAAATATGGTGTGAATGGTTCTTTTTTATCTACGTATGCCGTTTATCAGTAGGTAACATGAAAATATCTGACCTAAAAATGTTCGTTATTTTTATTTTTGTCTGACAATTCCTGATAGTATAAATGAAATGAACATTCCTGCAAATACTTTATTATTCAAAATAAAAGGCAGTATAATTTGAAGGCTCGGTGTCGGCACAGTATAATAGTTTACGACGTGTTTGATCGCAGATGCGTCGCTGTAAGATTAACTCGTTAGGAGCCCTAGAATTAAGTGCAATAATTTGAATGATCCCAGATCATAACTTTTAGATAAAAACGGCTGTTCCATTCTAAACTTTACACCGCAGATATTTAGATCCAATTTTAGGCGGTTGCATCGCAAGTCGCAACTCTTACAATGTTGCGAATTCGCTGAACAAACAAAAAGCTTAAACCTTATATTTTAAGTGGTAGTTGGGTTAATTAGTACTAAAAGTGTACGTTTTGCTGGAATATGTCCAACTCATTAGGTCCGTGTCATCATAATTGAGTATCCATAGCCAATGAAGTGTCCCTTCTGGTTACGACACGCGTCATCGGAGATAACTTGAGCTAGCTCACTTTTAGTACTAGCAAACGTCTGTGGTCACAGTTACCTCCATATAAGCGTTTTGCACCTTTTGTTGTAAACATTTTACACATTACTTTCAATAAGAGCTTATACATAAATACATTATTAAGGTGACGCCTTGATAATTTGGCGGTAGCGATATCGATTTTTCTCAGCAATGACTAAAGATAAGAAATGAAAGTCCATTGTCAGTATTCATCATGTCTTTGAATTACTCATAGCATAACACGATTGGTCAACTTTTATAACACAGAATAATAATCAATCAAAAAGACCTATGTAAAAAAAGAGATACCTATTTTGCCAACAGAGGAGTGTGATTTGAGCTTCCACATACATAATAACATAGATTGGTTCAAGCATACACTTTAATTTGCCCATAGCTTACATGAAATGTATTTATGGTTTTTAAATTACGTGACAAAAACCATTTAGTCGCTACGCCCTTTCCATTTTTTGCTGTTCCGTTGCTTGTTTTCATAGAAAACTAGCAATCTAAAACAATATATCCAACACGGTTTTTTACTTTAACGCGGCGCCACCTTAAACCGGCTGGCCGGAGACCGGACTCGTGCACAAAAACGGTTCGTCCTGCAATCGGGCTGACCGTATCGATCGGCTTTCGAGGGTATACCTAAGGTAAGATTTGCGTTAATTTAACGCAAATCTTACCCAAAATTCGTTTATCGCGTGGGAACCGTACATTTATCTGGGATAAAAAGTATCCTATGTTATTTCCCGGGGCTCAAAGTATCTCCAAACCAAATTACGGCAAAATCGGTTCAGCGGTTTAGGCGTGACAGACAGACACACTTTGTTACCGTAAGAATCTGATAAGCACCTAATGCATACGTTAAACATAGTATAATCGAAATGCAAGTTACATGAGCAAATTCTTCAGCATACCTTAGACATAGAAGTTCGAGTAGTTTCAAGTTTGCCATAGAACATATTGCCCAGTTCTCGCAATGTGGGTTTTTCCCTATATGTGAATACAGACAGCAAAAGAATTCGGATTCTTTTTTGCAATTATTTGTGAAATTGATATTTTAATAACATCTAATACCTTGTCGGTACACTACATTATCGTCAGGTTTCCTATTAGCCTTCCTTAGTTCCTTTTGATGATCGCGACTTCCTAAATCATTCTAAGGGCCTGTTTCACCACTTTTTCATAAAGTGCCGAATAGGCTATTCGCAACTTTTTTGACAGATTCTCCATACTTGATCTGTCAAGTTAATTGGTGGATAGCCTATTCGTCACTTATCAGGAAGTGGTGAAACAGGCCTTAAGTCTTATACATTCTAGTATGTACAGAAGCTCCGTCATGGTGTACTATTATGTTTTATTTATATTTGTGTAAAACCGTCCGCCACATAAGTTCCTTCCAAACGAAAATATGGACTTAACTAAAACAATTTTTTTCTGACTTGAAGTTGTTTGATTTCTTCTTCGTTTTCTGTAACTCGCTATTTCCTTTTATTTTCCGCCTAAATTACTACTATCACATATTATCATCAGCTCGCTTACAGTTCACTTATTTGCATCCATCTTTTATTCCCATGCAAGAATAAGAACTCAACTAAGTAATACAAATTTTCTCGGACTTGCAAACTTTTTTACTCCTGCTACATTGCCCGTCCAATTTACAACTAATCATCAACTTTCTTACGGTTATATTTTTTGCGTCCATTCCATTTTTTCCATTTTTATTCCCATGCAAGACTAAGGATTTAACCTTTAACTATGGACGCGCGGTCTCACAGACCGCTCATGCCCTGCAAGAATCGCATCTACCCTACTTCCCCTTAAGCTTCAAACTTGCGGCGCTCAGTAGCTTTAGTTTTAGTCGAAAAATGTATTCTGAAGCAAAAAAATTCGTCGCCGACTGCAAGTTTGCAAAGTTATTTCGTTTTGAACTTTGGCCGCGGTCTGTGAGACCCCATGTCCATGCTTCCCATACAAAGAATTATGTTTGTGTTCTCGGTAGTGCGCAATCAATGTCTAAATAAAATGTCTTGAAATAACTTCTGCTCTACGAATAATAAAACCAGGAAACGTAACTCCCATACTAATACAGTTTTAAATTTGGTTCCATTCGAACTGTCATGTAACGTCAGCCTTTATACCGCTCAAGGTCACCTAATGTATGAAAAGTGAACCTAAGGTTCACTTTTTTGACAAGTATTTTGGAGCATGTTTTTTGACAGAGTTACTCTTCCGTAGTTTTTTATTATTCGTAGCTTCTGCTTATGTTTTTTAGTGACATTCTTCGTTGTAATAAATAAAAAAACTTGAAATTTGTCAAACGATTGGAATATTGCACTGAAAATGTTCTAAGGAGCAAATTTGGATCTAGGAGAGCTAATAATTAGGAAATAATTTTTTTACAGCAAAAACTAATTGGATCTGTATGATCTGTATCTAGGTAACTAAAATAAATACTAATCACAATATTTTAAGTTACATTTAAGCTATAATTACGTGTATAGTGGCCTTTACCATGTGAAATGACTGCCAATAAATTTGTCCATGTTCGACCTATTTAAAAATTTTTATGTTACATGTTCAGAAGTTTAAATTCCATTTTTTATATTTAATATGGCTTATATTAATAGACAATTAAAACAAAAAGTTTTAAAACTTATGTTTCTTATATGAAAATGTCATTTTTTCGTCACAGGTGAATGAAAGTCTTAAAAGTGACTTTTTTGCTTAAAATGCTCCATTTTACAATATAATTTAGAATTTTGTATATTTAACCCATACAATCCCTTAATCAATTGTGTGTTAAGGCATTTAAGAAAAAATAATACAAAAAATCTTTCAATTACCTAAAAAACTGACGAAAATACGAGCGGTCTGTCAGACCCCATGTCCATAAGTATGTTACAACTTTTAGATGTCCATAGTTAAAGGTTAACTATTAGAAATTTCCTCTGACCTTCAAATTTTTTTATTCCTTCCATTTCCCATCTAATTTACAACTAATCATCAGCTCGCTTTTTTGCATCCATCTTTTATTATCATGCTTTAAACACTCTTAACTAAAATAAATTTTCTCTGACTTGCATAATTTTTGGATTCCTTCCATTACCCGTCTAATTTACAACTACTCATCAGCTCGTTTGCTGCTCGACTTTTTTGCGCATGGTACCGGACGAGCAAATCGCCTGCACTTATTTACGCACGCGCTGTGCGCTGCGCGGGCGCATGACCCCGCCGGAATGCACCACGTGTTGTACGCTAGGAATGCGCAACTGTTTACCTTTTTCATTTTTCCCTACCACCCGCCTTGGCCCTTAATGTAGGAGTTTCGTAATGTGTACAGGTAGTGCTTAATCGTTGGCGTCGGGAGCTTTTGAAGATTTTCAGCATAGATATCGCTTTGGGATTATTTGGGGTATTTAGATGGGTAGTTTTGGGGTATTTCGTAGCTATGACATACGTAGCTATGACTATCTTCTTGCCCACTACCCACACATACTACAGACAGAACTCCTTCATGTATCGTGCAAGCAAGCTCCTTAACGCGGTTTGTTCAAATATGGATCTAGATATTTTCAATTGTAATGTTTTAGCTCTAAAGAGATCATTATGCAAGCATTTAGTCGATCAAAAATAATTGATTGTTGATGTTTATCTCTTCTGCATGAAATATTGTAATGTAAGACATAAGATAGCACTAATAAATATAACTGATATTCTTATTTAAATGTAAATTGAGTTGCAGTAGTACTAGGCATTATTATTCATAACATATTATTTAAGTCAATATTTTGTAAGCTATTACTAACAGTGAAAACTTCTAATTGGCTCCTTATTATGTATTCCGTCTTTATTTTCATTGTAACAATAGCTGTGAGTTTTCCATGTATCTTAAAATAAAATAAAATAAATAAAGTAATACGTAGAGTGTAGACAGTTAAAGGTGTAACGTTTCTTCTTTGTAAGAGCTTCGTAATGCATAGTAGTGCTTAATCGTTGGCGTCGGGAGCTTTTGAAGATTTTCAGCATAGGTATGATGTGGCCATTTAAGGTGTGAACGATACGTAGACAATAGGGCGTTTAGTTTCTAGCTTTGGGGTTATTTTGGGAATTTAGACGTTAAAATTATGATATACGTAGATAGTAAAAGGCGTTACGTTTCCTCTTTGCAAGAGTTTCGTCATTTCTGTGCACAGGTTGCTGAAAATCATTAAGCTCTCGAGCTATAATTGATGACTGTCAGCATATAATATCAGTATATTCTGAAAATATCTTTGGTTATTAGGGGATTTTTTACTTTTAAGGGGCCGGGTACCCTCGAAATTCTCATACATACGTAATTCCAAAATCATTTTCTCATACGAAAATATTTAACATGTTTGCGGTGTTTTTCAGTTTAAAATAGTAATTATATAGGTTCCTGCACAAAAATTTACTTCAAAATATTTAAACATTAAAAAAAAATTGTTTTTTTTTTAGTAAATTTAGTACTTAATATTTAAACACTAATAAATAGAGTAAAACACTAAAAAATATATAAATAAACAAGCTGTCCCGGCAAACGTTTCTTTGCCATATTAAGTATATAAAGTATTTTTTTTTTTAATTTGGTCGAAGCGCTAACTGTCGGACAGACAAAAATTAAAATCCGAATTCGAATATTATTTAAAATTTGACACTGCGATGGCAGCCGACTGTCGGATCCAATGTAAAACATTCCAAAATCAACAACTACTAATAAATTAAAAATTAATTAAAAAAACATTGTCCAGCGGACAAAATTGTGAATCTAAACCATTCCCAGATCCCCTTGAACACACACAAAAAATTTCATCAAAATTGGTCCAGTCGTTTAGGAGGAGTTCAGTCACATACACACGTACACAAGAAATATATATATTAAGATAGTAAATTTACTACAAAATATTCAAATACTAAAAAATATTTTTTAGAGTTTAAATATTTTGTAGTAAATTAACTATTTATTTATATATTTTTAAGTGTTTTACTCTATTTTTTAGTGTTTAAATATTTATTAGTAAATTTACTAAAAAAAATTTTAAAGCAAAAAAAATATTTGTGTTTAAATATTTTGAAGTAAATTTTTGTGCAGGAACCTAGGTAATTACTATTTTAAACTGAAAAACAACTCAAACATGTTTAATATTTTCTTATGAGAAAATGATTTTGGAATTTCGTATGTATGAGAAATTCCAAGTGTACCCGGCCTACTATAATTACCTAGGTTCCTGCACAAAAATTTACTTCAAAATATTTAAACACAAAAAAAAATTTTTGTTTAAAATTTTTTTTAGTAAATTTACTACTAAATATTTAAACATTAAAAAATAGAGTAAAACACTAAAAAATATATAAATAAATATTAAATTTACTACAAAATATTTAAATACTAAGAAATATTTTTAGAATTTAAATATTTTGTAGTAAATTTACTATTTATTTATATATTTTTAGTATTTTACTCTAATTTTTAGTGTTTAAATATTTAGTAGTAAATTTACTAAAAAAAATTTTAAACAAAAAAAATTTTTTTAGTGTTTAAATATTTTGAAGTAAATGTTTGTGCAGGAACCTAGATAATTACTATTTTAAGCTGAAAAATAACTCAAACATGTTAAATATTTTCGTATGAGAAAATGGTTTTGGTATTACGTATGTATGAGAATTTCCAAGGGTACCCGACCTCTTAAGTGTTTTTGTCGATCTGTTACCTCTTACATGTAGACGGTAGGTGGCGTTACGTTTTCCTGTTCAAGTAGATAGAGGAACACATTGGTCTCTCGTCAACTGGAAAGGTCCTAATTTGTGCGTGTGATAGAGCAGCTTTAGATCAATGTCCGAATCTCTCTTTATCCCATCACCGGACTTAGATAAGTGCCCGATGACAGCCCTGACGCGGGTTACTAAATATTAGTTGCCCCTATCAGTGCAATCGTCTTATGCAAAGTTATTTCGTAATGCCTTTCTGCCGGTTCTTTTGTATTTCGTATGGGTACGTGATTGGACTTACTCGTGCTAAAAATAAACTAACGTTTCGTTTTGTTGGCGCAATTTTCCTACTATACAAGGTAAATGCGAGCATAAACTGTAATTCATTTATTATAAACTGATATTTCAGCTGTAGAAAATTACAAATCGGAGTTTAAGGCCGGCAACGCACCTGCAGCTCTTCAGTTGCGAGTGTCCATGGGCGACGGTAGTTGCTTACCATCAGGTGACCCGTTTGCTCGTTTGCCCCCTTATTCAATAAAAAAAATTACTTCGTTACAAAGTACGTAAAAGCTACATTTTAATTTTTAATTGGTGTTACTTTTTACCTGTTTAGGTATAAACTATCAGTGCTTTTTATTCTTCTTAATTAACAACATTTACACTTAATTACTTACATCACTTCTATTTGTAATGTATTCGAGGAACGTGTAGCTACATCCGCTAAAATGAGCTTTAATTGAATTTATTTCATATTTAATTTGGATAAGGGCGTTCCGTCCGGAGATTACGTAATTGACCGTATTTAAAACCTTATAAACTCATAATCTGAAAGCTACAAAGTTATAATAAAAATACAGCAATAATCTTCAGTATATCAACATTCCTTTTGTCGTTTTAAATTTTCTATTTTTGTTTCTTATACTCATGATATCAGTTTCCAAAGTAATACCAATTTGTTAAAAGTCAAGCATACATTTAGCATCTCCTTAGGATTTACAAATTACTTTTATTTGAAACTCACGCCAATAGATCGACAATATCATAAACTACATATTCGCCGTTTTAAATTTTTTTAGGACAATTTTGAACTAAGATAAGTAAAAATAATAATATGGTTTTGGCGCGATCTCGGCAACGCGGCAAATGTATGGCCAAGTTCGTTTGCTCGGGGGACGGCCTTAAGAGACTGATACATTTTGCTCGCATATTATGACGTAGGCTTTAGAGCAGTCTCTGTTTCTAAATATATTTTGAGAATGTGCAGAATAAGGACCTTTTAAAATCGCGATGAAAACCGTCCTTCACTCATACCGCCGCGAGGTGACAAGAGAGCTGTCGCGGATCATGGCATTTGAAATATTGTTACGTGTTATAAACGGATGTTTGACAGAATAAAAAATCAAACGAGAAAAAGCCCAAAACAACCCTTAGGTGGCCATGCTGTTTGTTTAGCCCTTTTTTGTGCCTCGGAATTCCAAAATATCTATTTCATAGATGTAATATGAAGTGAATTCATGCAAACAGTCCTCCATTAGCATGACCACGTCCCGGGCCGAAATAAGAAAGTTCAGTGTACGTTACGGGGCAGGCGGAAGCGGCGCACGCGGCGGAAAGCGCGCTTCCGGAAGATGCGCGCTCTAGATGCGCTTTACGACTTCCCGTGCGCCCGCGCCGACGCCTCATTGTTGTTTTGGTTCGTACCATTCCTGATTGTAGTTTATTTAATTAGTGAATTATGACTAAATATGTGTTGAGAATTGCTAGGGTAAATCTACACTTGAATCGAAACTGTCGATGGCAAACATTGTGGCCTAGAAGTTTTGTTACCCCATTGTAAAGCAATGTTCAGATCTATGGCCACATCTAAGTACATAGCGTCAATATGAAATCAGCTACACTTGCGATTTGCCTCTTCCCCTTATAAAAAACTACAATAAGGAATGGTATGAACCAAAACCCAACAATGACTCACTGACTGGGCAACTGGAATAATGACCTTTCTAAAACTTCTACTCCAAGACCAAGAAGAAAATGGATCAATGATATAAAAGAATTGCCAAGATGTAGCTACCCAAAATTAAATAAATAAGCCCAGGACCGGAAGAAATTGTACCTACTGACCAACTTCGATATGAAGAGGGCTAGATGATGATGATATGAAGGCGTCAAATGTATTGTTGGGTTTTGGTTCATACCATTCCTTATTATAGTTCCTTATTATAGTTTGTTAGGGGAAGAGGCAAATCGCAAGTGTAGCTGATTTCATATTGACGCTATGTACTTAGATGTGGCCATAGATCTGAACATTGCTTTACAATGGGGTAGCAAAACTTCTAAGCCACAATTATTGCCATCGACAGTTTCGATTCGTGGCAAATGAATTGGTGTTAAATGGTGTTTATGGGTTTCTCTATAATATTTGCTTTGTAAGATGCAGTTCAAAACGGATAATTTGTGATGGATCGAAACGATCGTCACTTATCAGATATTATTGTTAAGAATAGAAGTAGCTACAAATATTGAAAATTATGGGATTGAAATGACATTAAGAATTTATTGTAAATTGTTAATTCAAAGCCACTGGGTGTTTTAATCTGCTATCTGTAAAATGTCATCATTATTTGAATGTCCTAGTATAAAATATTATCTCTAGGAATCAATAAATCTAGCTTACATCATATCGATAATATTTGCAGTGCCAAGTGCGTCAACTTTGAATATATTATGAGGAATATTAAACAACTTGCTTGTAACTGGCGCCGATGAAGTGCATTATGCAGTCGATTATGATCAGTCCTTATCACAGATGACCTGACGGTGCAAATGACCATATATGGTTAGATTTAAGGACCGTTTAATGCAGAAGTGACTCAGCCGGGAATTATTATGCTAAGTAAACATATGACTAACGGCTCGTAGGCACTTAATATGCAGTTATTGAATGAATGACATAGTGATTTTATCATTCATAAAATTCCAACTAAACTACATATGACACGTTAATTTGTAAGAGACAATGTATTGGATTCTTGACCATAATTATACCATAGCAAAGTTGAATCATAGACTATGCCTATGCGTATTATCAAAATAAACTAGATTGCTTGAAATACGTTGTACTAAATTGCAAGCAAATCCTGAGCTTAATTGTATACAGTATATTGTTATAGCTCAAACAAAATGTTATAAAACCTTATCCATTGAAAAATTAAAATAAAATACATTTCTTTCAAGGTTCTTTTATGGCCGTTCCCAATATTTGATCTATCTGTGGTTTTGCCCTACTAGAGATAGGAATAGCTCACATTAGACATTAAGTGCCCCGCAAACGATCAAACATAAACACGTCAAACCCGTCAAACACCATATAAACTACGTGTTTGACATGTTTGACGCGTTTGAAGAAAATTTGGATTTACTACGTGATTTGACGTGTTTGACGGTTTGATGTTTGATCGTTTGCGGGAGACTTTAGAGACATATATTTTATGTCAATTAAATGTTAGCTGCGATCGGTTGTATGTCAAACCAGAGATAGATTGAATATTGGGAACGGCCGTTAATCAATTATTTTGATTATATTATGTACTCACTTTCTTGAAGTATAAAACTGAATATGGATCAAAATTCAAATCAACGCTTTTAATCGCTTTCCTCACATCAAAAATATAACAAGAATGGCTTCCTTAGTTTTTTCCAGATTTCCTTAGTTCGTCCAGTTAAGTTGGTATGAGGAAGTGGGTACAGGAAAATTGAACTTATTTATAGCTAACTTATGAATCATAATTATTATCTACAAGATGGACCAGTTCTCGTAAAATCGTCAAGTTTTCTGCGTATAAAATGCGTAATGTGTATATTTAGATGTGAAAGATAATTGCGTGAGTGAGGTTCGCTAGTGCCCTTGGCATATTCGGTGGTTATGAATGGATGAGTAACGCATACTTGTGGGCATGCGATCGGAATATCCTATGAGGCTGACGATGAATGAATCGTGCAAGAATGATTATGGCACCGTACGGTGGCACAGTCATGCTGCCACGCCAAATGACAAATAATTATGCTTTCATTACTATGCCGCTCGTAGAGTCCCTTTTATAGTGGTAAGTCCTGAGTGACACTAACTTATTTATTTCAAAGACTGCAAAGTCTGGAATGTACTTAAGGTCCTCCGTATTATTGTAATCATTTACATTGAAAATTTTAAGACAATATCAGAGTGATGATTGCAGATATCTTCTTCTTCTTATATATAAAAATGGATTTTCAAATGTGTTAGTCGCGCTAAAACTCGAAAACGGCTGAACGGATTGGGCTGATTTTAGTCTTAAAATATTCGTAGAAGTCCAGGGAAGGTTTTAAAGTGACCTGTGACACGAAGTTCAGCGGGACAGCTAGTTATGTTTAAATGAAACCCCTTTCTTTTTAATAAAATAAGTAGCAGTATCTATTTTCTGCTGCTGCTGCTGTTGCAGTCTAATTTATTCACAAGAAGCATAGACCTTCAGTAAGAATTTAGTTATGCTGCAAACGGCAATTGGGTGCTTTTCAGAAAGGCTTTTATTCTCTGTTTTCAATGATAATAATCTGTAGGAAGCCACGCACACGCTAGAATCCAAATATTCCGTAACGAAATATCTGTAAATATGCATCTCAGGTGATTGAGTAGCTTACCTACCATCAAACTATTCTTGATCCTAGAATCAGCAACACTTACCACCCTGTAACGTGAGGCTGATATAGAACGGGTTCATTTTCCATAACGTTAGTTCCGCATACATTGAAAGAAAAATTGATCATTGGAATAAATAATAATGATATAAGTGAGCCGTCTGATACCGGCTTTAAATAATGTTGGTCTATTATGCTCCTAGGTGCTCTACGAATGCTTTATCTTTTAGATCTATGGATATCTAAAAACTAGAATTAATAACTTAAGGCGACGCCTTGATAATTTGGCTGTAGCGATATCGATTTTTCTCTCAGCAATGACTAAAGCTAAGAAATTAAAATTAATTGTCAGTATTCATCATGTCTTTGTCTTTGAATTACCCATAGCATAACACCATTGGTCAACTTTTATATCACAGAATAATCAACCAAAAATACCACTGTAAAAAAGGGATTCCTATTTTGCCAACAGGGGAGAGTGATTTAAGCTTCCAAAAGTACATAGATTGGTTCAAGCATACACTTTAATTTGCCCCTAGTTTATATGAAATGTGTTTATGGTTTTTAAATTACGCGACAAAAACCATTTTGTCGCTTACGCCCTATCCATTTTTTGCTGTTCCATTGCTTGTTTTCTGATAAATCTAAAACGTATCCAACACGGTTTTTTACTTTATCGCGGCGTCTCCTTAATAACTTAAGAGTTAAGAGTCATGTCGATAATAACGATTATGCAATTCCGTTTACAAAACAATTTATCTCAGCGGAGATGTGGTATTTGATTAACGTGCAACGGAAAATATTACAAGGAAAACGTGGTCGTATGTGGCATACTATGACAGCGCATTCTAGGCGCCATGGCGGATTTCCTTCAACAATGCAGCATTCCTCACGATCCATTAGACTGAATGAGCCTTTGCAGATAATGGCACCTCTGTCCTATATACCTGTTTTACTGCTAATAATCAACTACAATGTTTCAATGAAATATGATCATCGTACATATTGGTGTTACTCATGCCTTGCTTAATAGTTATTTGAACACTAATAAAACACACTTTTCTTGCACTTTAATTTTAATAGTTTTTTCATTTTAATAGTTATTTCATTGAAATATTGTTATAGTTAAACCATAATCCTTGGAGCTTGAATAGAGCTTTGGTTGGCAAAGATGTGTGTACACTTCCTTATGGGATGAAGAGGAAGTCGGTTCCTTTATTTCAAAATTTATTGTTGTTTTGTTTCTGTAATCAGTAACCTTGAAGTTGTTACGTTATTGCAATTACATCTATATCTATACTTACTATAAAACAAAGTCGCTTTTCTTTCCCTCATCTCCCTTTGTTCCCTTTAATCTTTAAAACTACGCAACGGATTTTGATGATTCTTTCAGTGTTAGATAGCCCATTTATCGAGGAAGGCTATAGGCTATATTTTATCACGCTAAGACTAATGGGAGCGAAGAAATATAGGAAAATGTTGAAAAAACGGGGAAAATTATTTGATTTGAAAGGGCTAACTTGAACGCGCTAATCTCAGGAACTACTGGTCCGATTTGAAATATTTTTTCAGTGTTAGATAGCCCATTTATTGAGGAAGGCTATAGGCTATATTTTATCACGCTAAGAGTTAAGGGGGCGTCCACAAATTACGTGAGGTGTTTTTTTTTTAATTTTTTGACCCCCCCCTCCCCCCACAAATCTCACGTGAGATTTTTCAAAATGTGGATTTCTTACGTACTTAAACGTTTGTTTTGATAGTCAGTAGATTTTCTTTCGAACGAATTTGTGAATGATCTTAATAGTATAACGATTATGCTTACGATTAAATCTTAAGCATACGTACAATCCAGATGAAATGGATCGAAAGAGTATTATTTTCTTAAGAAAAAAATTACATGCGATTTACCGAGACCCCCCCTCTCCCCAACGTGAGATTAGATGATATTTGACTGTGGAAAAACGGGGGAAATTATTTGAAAGGGCTTATCTCGAGAACCACTGGAGCAATTTTTATGTTATTTGGCATAAAGAATAGTTTGACTATTTCTTTTCACTTCTCCTGATGCTCTATATCTTAGGTTTTATCTACTTGTCAATCTTATGTTTTCGTCGTGACTGTATTCTGTTGAGTATATTTATTATATTCGAGATATTATATTTATTAGATACTTAATATCATGCGTCTTTGTTTTTTATTATGTTGTACGTTATTATTAACGTTTTAAATATAAGCCAGACGTTAATAAATTAACTCGTTGCGATTTTTATTCGCGTGAAGACAAAATGTGAGTGTAAAATCTAATGTGTGTCTTCCATTTTCCAAAAATATATTTTTCGCAGACGATATAATGAGTCATTTTTTGGCGAGACATCTTGCAAGCAGACGCAGTAACCTCAAAATACAAGATTATTCTTGAATTAGATTGTGGTTGTTTACATCTTTGGCCGACACATAAAAATTCTCTACGGCTAAACTGTCTACGGCTCGCGAGAAATGTGCATTGTGAAATGACAAATTTTCTACAGTCCGTAATTATTTTCTGTCCAAATGAATAGGTGTTAAATCTATACTCATAAAATTACATGTCCTGACTGACTGACTGACTGACTGATTCATCATTCAGTCAATCAGTCAGTCTTAAAAACTGTTAAAGTTACAGCCATGAAATTTGGTGAGTGGGGTTGTTTTATTAAGTACACCCACTAAGGAAGGAATTTCGAAAAATTTATCCCGAAGGGGGTGAAATAGGGGTTGAAAGTTTGAATGAAAGTCCATCATTTCTTGAGTTAGCTAACTTTATTTTTGGGTTACTGATAAAAAATAAATGGATATGTATTTAAGTGTTTTTTTGAAATTCGCGGTTTAAATAACGCGGTTTCGATGGCTGAGATGTTGAGACGTATAATTTTTTCACCTCTGAAACCCCCTACATTACTACATTTCATGAAAATACTAATTGCAACCACAGTCAAGAAACCAATCAATGATTAATAATTTTTGTTGGTACATTGTTTATAGCTTGTATCAACTGCTAGATGCCTTGTTATTATATAGGAACTTATTACTGGATTTTCACCTTACGCCGGTTCTTCTCGTCGGGTTATTTCCCGAACCGGCGATAAGTAGGAAATTCTGAAAATATTTATTTTAAATTTATTCAGAAATAAAACAATTTTGATTTTTATTTTCCAATTACCTACTGTTTACTGGAGCTTAAATTTATCTTATTTAATTACAATCCTACAGCTTACAACTTTTAGATGCGTCATGCAAAAGCCTTACTTACGTCCTTACGGATTTAATTTTGTTTTTGAAATTATGATAACGTGACGCTTATCTCGGTGCTCGTGCAGCACATACCCAACGGTAATGCACAAAGCAACCTGACTGGACAAACAACCTGCGTTTCTCACAGGAAACCGGCGATCGATCAAATCACACCGCCAGTATGCAAACATCAGCAGATAGCCCAGGTACGAGCGCCATCGTGCGGGCGTAAGATGGAACGCAGCGAGTCCGGCATCAAATCCGTGCGCGTGCGCTTACGAATTGCATTCCCATACAGGGTAACGGCGCTCGGTCTCCTCTCTCGCTCCTTCCAGAGGTCTTATCGTCGCCTTTCACTCGCTCGACATGAATGAAGGCGCCGTGGAATGCGGCCGCGTGACGTGTGCGGCGCCGATGCCGATCTCGATGCACTTTAACATAGGGCTAGTTTTACCTTTGTTAGGCGCTGTTTTGCATTTCAAAATGATTTCACGTAAAACAAACGAATGTTTATGCATGAGAACAATGAACGGAATGCTACAAAAATAACATCGTCAAGTACTTCGACTGTATGTAAAAATCAACGGTAATTATATTGTCATGTAGGAACCAGGAGGTACCTACTTGGCAGGCAAATGTGAAATGGTCGTAGAGTGCTGATGAGGAGAGATATCGAAACTTGATAAACTTCTAATCAATTAGAAAGGCAATAAAGAAGTGCCAAGTAGTGCACATTTTCCAGGACGGATATAATATTATGTAAAAGCATTTGTTTAGCGTGGTACTGATGCATAAAATGCAATGCCTAAGTTTTGCGATCGAAAAACATCTCAATCAAAAGCGAAAGAGAACTCATGTCCACAATTATGAAATCCATTAGAAAGAATAGTTTAACATAATATGTATAATTGGAGGATTGAAAAATGAAATTAAATTATTTATTTTTAACTAAGCTATCACTTTTAGAACGTCGTCTACATGAGGCCTACCATCGGTTCGGGAACTAAACCGGCGAGATGAACCGGGGTAAGAAACTCGCACGGGGCCACCTGTTATCAGAACCGAAAGTGTCGCAGATCATGATACATCCAGTTGATTTGAAGAAGTAACTTGAAATCAGTAGCGCAAACGCACTAAAGTCTTTTACCTGTAAAAAGTAAAGTGTTTTACCGTAGGATTTTTCTTGCGTGTCTGAAGACAAATCAAAGTTCTTATAACAGATTTGTGACTCCTTCGCATAAACATAATGGATATTATGGTTTGGTGCCACGACTGCCACGAATGTCCTCTAACAAGGTATCAAAGATACCTGCTGTCTGCTTTGTTGTAGTCTGTAAAGAAGGACAATCAAGAAGTTAAGCATATCATCCATATATCATTGTATCACCAACGCCTGTTTTGTCGAGATTTTTGTGGAGATTGCATTGCTCAGATAAACTTCTAAGGTGTAGTGGTTAGGACTCACAAGAATCTTAATGGAACTGCTGAATCTCGTTTTAAATTCCTCAATGCTGCGATATCCAGATGAATAAATAGAACAACCGAAGTCAATGAGGCAACAATGATTTAGTTGCTTCACTGTGAATTGTACTATCGACCCACAAGCTCCGGGTCAAGACTTGACGCGATAACCACCGGACCACGATCTGGAGTCCGTTCACAGATATTCTACCTCCGACAGGACGCTTATACCGATGACATACGGATCACTCTCGTAATAACTCCGAGGTAAAGCAAACGGACCTCAATGTACACATTAGTGATTTGACAATGTTCAACCTATGATACTTTTTTTGCCAGTCTGCGCGGTACGCTCTGTTCGTCTCCATGGTCGTCTCGGTGGTATTAAACGTTAGTTATTATTAATGTTGGCCGACTTCGACTCGAACAATTTTCACATGTAACGGTCACACTTCGTATGAAATGATGACTATGTACGATTTGCTCTATTTCATCAACGTTATAAATAGCTCGGTAAAGGCTAGAGTTATTAAAGCTTCCAAAAATACACATTACAATATTAAAGTAAAATTTTAAAAAGCAGTAGTTTGTATAATTATTGTAATAGATTAAAAACAAGTAAGAGAACTTTATAAGGACCTTAATAAAGTAGAAATTAGCAAAGTGAAAATGGTGGAAAAATTCATATTTTTGCGGCTAAAAAAATTGATTTACTAAATAAAGAAATAGAAAACGTAGCGATGTTTACCTAATATTCTGATGTAGGATGAAGGATATCGACTAATGACAAAGGTGCCTACTTAAAAAAAATGTAAAGTATGCGTACCACAAACTTAAAATATGCCATCATACTTAAATGATTTGAAGAAAATTACAAATGAACGCGCCTCACAAAACCGTTTCGAGACCACACCGTTAGATAACAAGCTTATAAAATGTACACATTTTTCGTGGAATAAAACTGGCATCTACATATTATATGCATTTTAACGAAGTGGAGCAACGTTCGCTTAGTCGCTAATACCTCAGCTATGCAAGGCAAGAGGCTGTGCTAGCCTCCCATGCGGAGCCCCGCTGTCTGGCAGACTTCCCCCCCTCCCTCCCCCCTGTCGCCCCCCTGACCGCTCCGCGACAATCTCTCGAACCGCCTGCATTCTCCTCGATACCTAGCGCGAATACCTCGCATCGCCTCACAGTCTCACCAATTGCGATTATTCTCTCTCCACGCCACCTAACTGTTCTCCACGATTCGTAATGAGGAAAACGGCAGACATATTCATTACGTTCATTGTTTCGAACGTCTGGTGGATACTGTTTGCCAGCAAAACACATTCGCATAGGAAAAAACAGCCTTTGTTGTGTCTGCAGACTTACAATGTCACAAAAGCAGGTCTTTGTTTTTGCTGCCGAAATGCGTAATAGTTTATTTTGTCCTTATCGAGTATCGACGCCGACGATTCTGCGAATTCCTGGTCTAGAAATATGAATGAAAATTAATCAGCGAAAGAAATTTATGGCATACTAAAATATGTGAATGGCAGATCCTACCCGCGGGGGCAACTAAAACAACGGTTGATAAGTAGGACCATTATTTTTTTTTTATTTCTTTAATTTAAGTTTTTTCCAGTTCAGTATTGAAGCGACAGTCGATATCGGTAAATACCGTCCCAGGTACAAAGTTGTACATGTTTTAATTGATCAAGTGTAACGCACCGGCGCGACCTCGTCTCCCGGTGCGCGGGCCGATTGCGACATCCGGCCCGAGGTTACGCAAGTGACGGAAATTCCACGGCGCGTTAGCGGCGGAGGGCCAAGTCCTGCGCGCGCGTGGTACCGCGAGGCCGGGGCATGAATGGACCCGCGGTATGTGGGTCACGGTGTCGTCAATGGACTGTCGCGCCGCAGAACCTCGCCGGCCCCCGGCCCAGCGCCGCGTGAAAGTCGCCGCTACTTTCCCGGCCGCCCGTGCTTCGGCGGCCATATTTTGCACTCTCGACCTTCCTAGATTGAGTCACATTTCGAATGCCACCGGCCGACATTCACATCCGTTTCGGCGTTTAGTGCTCGCCTCTGATGATTCTCGCGGAAGACGAATAGAGGATCGTAGCTCCCGAAGATAAGATTCACTTTGCGGTGTCTCCGGCCGGCGGCCGCGCAGTATGATCACGCTCAGGAATTCATTTCCGGGTATGTCGGAAAGTGAAATGGTCTCGTCTGTGATGTAATCGGAATTCGGATATATCCGGAGTCGGAATTGCTCCGTTCACTTGTAAAAATATACAAAAGTGTTGACATAATAGTCTGCGGTTGCGAGTTCGTTAATCTGTTAAATTGGCCGAATGGTATCTCGCCCGGTCCGCGGTGCCTCTCTCCGTGGAACCGTGGATATAAATTATAATAGACCATTTGGAATTCCTGCACGCATATTTGCAGCGTGATCGCATACAAGTCCGTCTAATTTATTGTTCCGTGTTACAAATGGGTCATTTCTTTTTTTGTTTACGTCATTGGATGGAATTGAATGAATTTGTAAATTATTTGTCTACATCACAATAATTAATGTACAGTGTACACAATAATAATGATAAATATTATATTATGTCTACACTTTATTTTTAGTAATTTCACTTTATACTGCAGTCTGCAGCAGCGACTATTATATACAATCTACATGATGCTTAATAAAACACTGTGAGCGTCCCAAATCATTAATGAACTTAATGTTTTTTGATAATGCACTAAATGTATTCAGGATTCAGTAACAATTTGCATTTACATCCTCTACTATCATTGCGGTAACCATTAACAGTTATGTTTGAATGTTAACTGTGAATGAGTTTGGTTTCAGCACAGCAGTTGAGCTAATTACAAATGTTTGCTACTATTTACTAATGCCCCCTTCATTAAATGTTGAATAACGACATGTTATCAAAACATAATTAATTTCAAATGCAAATTACGTACAAAACGTCTGATAGTAATTAGTGCGATGACCAATTAAGTTAAATATTTAAAAGCATTTTGTCGGCTTTCAATACAAACAGTATTCGGACTTACTCATAGATAATACAGTTTAGAATCCCATTCAGTTTTAACATTTGTAAGTTAACGGTCGAAACTACTCAAATAACAGCTAATGAACATTTTCCTTATAACAAGAATGTTTTAAGTTTAAACGAATTTTCGATAAAGTTTTGGATACCAATGTTGACCGGTTACTGGCCTAATAATTGTAGTTGTGTATCATATTTTGTCAAAAAAAAAATACTTAATAGGTTTTTTCTTGATCCTAGCAAATTAGATAAGTTCAAAACTAGCACATTAGTGATAAAAACAGCCAACGTTGCAACTTTTAACTTTACTATGGCGCTTTAGGGAATTTTGAAGCAGTTTTTAGTTCTTCTAATGCTTCCGTTGCTCTTTAAGACTGAAAATACCACTAGGGGTCGCAAAACCTGAACCTAATGCCACTCTAAGCTGAATACGAGTTTTTTCGAACTCATTTGGAGATTATAGATTTAGAACAGAGCTACAAAAGGGGCTACTGTCGCAGCTGTACGCTTTAGAACTGGATTAAGACTGATAATGCAGACTCCTTGAAGAAATAGTATTAAAAGGTTATACTCTTCTCTGTAGTTAAGTCACTTTTCTGTAGTTAAGAGTTTCATTGTAAAAATAATTTTCACTTTTGCGCATGTTTAAGTAGCAATTTGCTCAATTGTCTTTACAATAGAAGCAGTAGCCTAATATTAAGCGTACTGATTACTCATTCGATTTCTACTGTTTCCATTACGTTTTTAAATCATATTTTATAACATACTAGCTGTCCCGGCAAACGTTTCTTTTCCATATTTTATAAAGTATATCGCCCGTATTATTTTATATTTTATTGAATTAGTGACTAAATAATTAGTATATTATCACCATGGCAACGTCCATCGCTATCCCGTGAGTCGTGACCCGCGTAGCATAAATAACGGTCGCTCTTTATAGACAAATAATTTGCAATAAAATAAAATTGCGACTATAATTAAAGATCTAAGCTATCCTATCTCTCAAGTTGAAAAAAACACACATTTAAAAAAAGAAAACATTAAAATCGGTTAAGTAGTTTAGGAATTCATCGCGGACAAACATCGTGACAGGAGATTTATATATAATAGACTAGCTGTCCCGGCAAACGTTGCTTTGCCATAATATGTTATGTATTTGCCATATTATTTTATTGAAGTGACTAAATATATTATGTATGTTACCATGGCAACGTCGATCGCTATCCCTTCGCACAAACATTAATGGTCGCCGTCAGTCTCAGGTTGTAAATAATTTGCAATAAAATAAAATTGCGACTATAATTAAAGATCTAAGCTATCCTATCTCTCAAGTTGGAAAAAAGCACACATTTAAAAAATAAAAACATTAAAATCGGTTAAGTAGTTTAGGAATCCATCGCGGACAAACATCGTGACAGGAGATTTATATATGTCGCAGGGAAAAGAGGATATCAGGGATTTCACGATATCCCTAGGGATATCACGAACTCCCGGAAGATGCCGAATACTCTTGTTTGTTACGTCTTCTTACTAAAAATATCTAGTGATATATCATTTCACTAAACTAAATCTAGTGATATGTCATTTCACTAAACTAAATCTAGTGAAATGTCAGAAACGCGGATACCGCCGAATAAAAATCGAGCCACTCATTTCTCTCGCTTGCTCTAGTATACACATGGGTACTTTGATTGGATCATCTAAAATCTGAATCTGAGAAGTAAGATGTTAGATGATCCATGCGTCGGATGGGCATGTAAGAAGTCGGCCCTGCGCCTGATCTCTCGCCAGTCATATCAGTCTTCCGCCCCACCGGGTTATGCGAGTAAAGGAATATAGAGATTGCTCTTGAGTACTGCGCACACACTTGGGCACTATAAAATTACTCTTGGCCTGGTTTCAATGAAACCGGCCACTGTCACCAAACACAGAATGGGAGTTATTTAATAATAATTATCACACGTATAATGCAACTATAACAGATCTGAGAGGGCATCACCATATCTCTGAATCACACAGTTGAAACCAGCTGAGGGTTCTTCATCAGATACTTCAAACCTTTGATTTTTGACGTCAAATGAAGCGGCTGACCAAGTTAAATTTAATTATTTTTTGTAAAGGTGGCATGTCGATCTCTAGTTTGGTTAGGCTCTTGTACAGGCACAGGTACTACAGGTACTCCAGCTCTTCGATTATCCTAGTTTTTACGGTTCCGTACCCAAAGGGTTAGTCTGTCTGTCTGTCTCCAGGCTAGACGAGCCGCGCCAGCTCGAGCGACGCATTTGTTTCACTCCCACTAGTGCCCGTTCACGTGTGGGAACTAGAGCGAGCGAGAGAAATTAGTGGCTCGATTTTTATTCGGCGGTATCCGCGTTTCTGACATTTCACTAGATTTAGTTTAGTGAAATGACATATCACTTGATATTTTTAGTAAGAAGACGTAACAAACAAGAATATTCGGCATCTTCCGGGAGTTCGTGATATCCCTAGGGATATCATGAAATCCCTGATATCCTCTTTTCCCTGCGACATATATATTTGAGACCGTTCAAATAAATATGGATTTAAAAATGGGAGAATAAACAAAGAATGGGTGGATATCGCAACAAAGTGCATTATAAAGTTTATAAAAAATATACTTAATCCTAATTTGATGTTATGGTTTTCAACAATTTCAACTAAAATGCTGCTTACTTATTTGAATATGCACCGATACGTAAAATACAAATAATTTGATGTATTTTTAAATTTTATTCACAATATTATTATTAGTACTTAGGGGAGATCGGTACTTCTTTTTTGTCATATCGTAATTTTACATAGCAAATATATCGTAATATAAAAATATTAAAAACATCTTAAAAACGAATAAAATATAAAATTTAAAAATATTTGTTTCGTCCGACTGGAATTGATCCTGCACTCTGCGTGCTTCTTATAGGTTGTCCCGTTGCGCCACGACGATAGATAACATACGTTGCCAAATTAGCGTTACGTAGTTATAATCCAGTTTTTAAAATAAAACCTATCGATGATCGATTCTTTCCAAAAGGTTCCAGGTTGCGCAGAGAGATGGCGCTCTGATAGAGGGACACGATGAAAAAAAAACCACTTTCTTAATCGTATAGTGTAATAAATTGAATAAAATATATATTATAATTGAGGGTTTTGCTATTTCTTGGGTTCGTTTTTTTATAAAATTCCATCGTTTTATTCCGTTGCCGTTGTATTGACCGCGGCGCTGCCGTCGCCGGCGCAGCGTTTCCAACGTGGCGCAGGAGATGGCGCTATGATCGCTAAAAACATGGCCGTGAATTACTTATGGCTGCTAGATTATGTTTTGGTGCTATTGGGGATAAGAATAACACTCATACCCGCAGTAAGGATCATGTAGCTGCTTCTTGTGACGCCGTTTTAACAAGACAATTATTGAACAAAATTAAAGGTTTTTACCACAATTTATATTAAAATGCAGCTAAATATGGAACCAGAACATCACAAAATATTATTTAACTCAACAATGTGGTTGCTATATCGGTAACGGGGTATTCTAAAATATTATGTAAATATTTATATTTTTCATATTTTACGATGTTTTGAGGTAGTTAGGAAGGCGCGTTAAAAATACTCTAATAATATCACCTATATAGACGATAAACATACCTGCGTTTTTAAAATAAGTCACATTGTTGAGAAACACTTCACTTCACTGATTGATTATTTTATTTGTATTTTAATAATGACTGATTTCGTAATGCACACGTCATAATAAAAAATATGACTGAGGTCGGTGAATGATCATATTTTGTTTACTTACTCTGCTTTGTAGCTTCCCTTACGCTATAGGCGCCGCAAGAGGCTCAGTGTGGTGGTAACAAATAATTGCAGCTCATGTATCAACGTAGTGCCACTATTCTGGAGTTCCAATGGAACGCAGGGTTACAAAAGTTGTGCCTATTAGGCTGCAGAGTGCCTGCTCTAGGTCTGCAGTGGACGCTCTAGTCCTTGAGCTTGGCGTCTTTGGAAATAATCAGATGAGCTCCGAAGCTCTTGTGCAGCTAGTTGTGCTCCTTGGGTTATAATATCTACTACAGCCCTAAGTGTAGATGTACAGTACCTTCTGATCACAAGTTTCTGGTTGGAAACTACGTATAACAGATACAAAGATGTCACAGTAGGTCCTGGTCTATTCACTCGTTACTTTTACTAGCACAAACGACAGAAATCACAATGATCAGACGAAGATTTATTCTTCAATTGGAAAATATGAGGCGCACCGAAGTGTACGGAGAATGTGGTAGCGATGCCACACGCATGGCGCGGACAGCTTTCACCGCGCTCAAAGGCTCCGCCGCGTGCATGTTTATTAACTTAACCCTTTTACACGACTCCCGGGCTGGTTTGCGTTGTTAGTGTCTTCGTGCTTCGTTACACTTGTATAAGATGTCCAATTTCACCACTTTTTGAGCGATTGCTGCTATCGATTTGTACTTGTCGCTTGGTACTTTCTTTGCAATTATTTCTATATCCATGGACTAAGATTCAAGTATTGTGATGGCTTAAACTATGACCCCGACTAGTTTCTATACAATTCCAACTATATCTATCTACTAAGGTTCAATTGTACTGTGATGGCTTAAAATAGGAGAACATCGACCTTTTCTGCTAAAGAATTTCCTTATCAGTTATATCACGTTGTGTATTGAAGAAAGTCTACCGACGTAGCTTTGTGACGAGAATTGAACTATAATTTGCTTAGGCACTTAATTATTTCCTAAATTACAACTTTAAAATATTATTTTGTTTACCTTCCTAAAAGAACGTCTGTACTTTTTGTCAAAAAACATTGTGGACATCGAACCCTAGAATTGAGATCGGCCTTCACAGTGTTGCATAATATGCAGTTGTACGAGGAACGGTCGAGGTTAACGGTGACGGAGGCTGTACAGTTACATTCCTAGTGCAGGTGGAGAGGGAAACGTCCTCCGCTGGAATGTCCGAGCTTCCTCCCACTTGTGCCAGAATCCGTTCTGTGTCAACTCAACGAATTCTTGGACGTTCTTTGAGATTAGGATTGTTTTATCACGTGTTTGGATGATTTTGTTGCGTTTGTTAGTTTAGTCACACTTATTTAAATATAATTTCGTTAACTTCCGAAATTCGCATTTTTAACATTTTTGCTGTGACTTAAGTTTCTAAAAAAGGACTTCATATTATCCAAACTGTATGTACTATAACGACTTTCACATAACATTGTTAAAAACAATTTGCATTATTAATATTACTTTTTCGGTTCCAGAAATTTGGCGATTGGGATCGGTATCCAGAATTTCCCAGAAGGCCTAGCGGTCAGCTTGCCGCTGCAGTCCGCCGGGTTTTCAGTATGGAGAGCCTTCTGGTGAGTATCAATAAGCATTGAAGTCATTAGTTTTGAGTTTCTAAAGAAGAATTCGACCAAACGACAACTGAATTTTTCTTCACGAAATCTGTGAAACTTGGCAGGCGATTTATAGAAATCGTTTCAAAATTGAAATCGTCGGATGGGCTCGTATAATTTAAAATCTCGTAAATACTTTCGGCGGCGCGATAAATCGCATTTAAAATTATTTATGAAAAGAAATAGATTTTGATTATGCGAGTTTCTCTAATAGAAGCGAATAGATACATGTGTAGCGGAGAATGCGCCCGCGCCGTCGTCGTTAGGCCGGATGCCAACACAGCCAGACCGAGCGACCCCATTCCTGCCGCCACTAATTCATTTAGCAGCCGCACGACGACGATCTTTTCTAATGCAGAATCACCATAACTTACTTTTGATGGCTGAAAATGTTTTTCTCGACTCGACTCTGTGGTCGTCGGAATTTTTGTAAGCGCTTCGATTTATTTCATCGCTTCCTCGCTTCTACGCTCACTATAGAATGCTTTATCGACAGCTTAAATATTTCTACGCAGTTGCTTAATATTTTTATTCGTTAACAAAGAAATGTGTCTGGCTTTTAGATATTTCATGTTTTCTGAAGATTTTTTGACTTCAGTTCTTAACGCTTTCATTTATAAAGTAGATATCTAGAAAAAGTATGTAGACTTATTTGCTATTTAGAGCATGCTTGCTGCTGTGTGGCAGTAAAAGCCAATAACTCGCAACTTTTTTATGGGATTTATTCCATGATGCTGTAATTGGTAGTTAATTTAATTAATGCATTTCAGAACATGTCATCCTAATTTGAAGTGAAGCTATCTTGCAAATGCTACGAGAATTTTTCACAACTACTCAGCTTCTGCTCACTGCACTTGTACGTCCAAGTATAGAAACGTAACCCGATTAAAGGATCTACAGCACAGTACGTGAACGCATTGTAAATGTTACCGAATAGGTAAAAGTTGTAAACAGTCGCATTCCACGGTGTTCTCGGAATCGCTGGCGCCATCGAGCGCGCGCCGGAGCCACGAAACGACCCCGGCCATTCTGGATGTGACACCTCGTAAAATTCTAAAGAAACTCATTTCGTTTGTCATTGAGCCCCGACTCCCCGGGGATTTCAATGTCATTCACGAAACTAATATTTTTTATTGCCCCTAAAATTGAGAATGCCGAATTTTAACATCGGTTGTGGAAAACAAACACCCCGCTCTAAATTTCGATGCGATTGTAGAGCGGGTTTTTTCGTTTCCCTTTTTGTTCGCTCGAGAAATGGGCTTTCCTCTTCGGTTTCATAATACGATAAGGTTTTTAATAACATATTTTAGTCGGACGTAACATTCAAATTACCTAATCTGTGATGATGTCCCAGATCATTGTGTAACTGATTATATCGGAGAAAAATAATGGTTAGGGAGGCGAGGTAGCTAAATGGCGTAATTCAACGGCGCCGTCGAGATCGCCTATCAAAATCGAAAGATAAAATAATGTCGAAAAGAAAAGCTCGTATGGTAAAAACCATTTTAGCGGTGGGTTTGGCGTGTACGGTTTTTCAAAAATATTTAAAAAAACAGTTACTTGGGCATTCTCGAGCGCGTCAGATATTCATACTACGTATGCCTCAAGTACCTCTGATAACACCGGTATACTAATCTGCCGGTTTGCGTGGTGGGGGTACGCATATAAAGTAGTCAAAAATGCAAAAAAAGAAATTTACTCGAGCGCGTCAGATTTTTGGAAGGGGTGTTAAGTAGGTCCCAAGGAAGCTCCCATTAAAAAAACTGCCGATTTCGGCGTGACGATAAGTTACGATGAATTTTTGAAAATGCAAAAAAAAAGTCTTTTTGAAATACTCGAGCGCGTCAGATTTTCATAGGGGAGGTTAATCTCGGTATCCTGAAAGCATATTTTCTTAATCTGACAAAACGTTGGTAGGTTCTCTTAATCTGACCGGCAATCAGTCTGTTTTACATGTTTATGGCAAATTCCTCTTTTTTGCTTCAATTCTTCACTTTGTTTTGCTTACGGTACGTCCAAAAAACAATTTAAGGATCAACAGGCTATTGAATAATATACATACATGAAACTGTACATGTTAATAATACTTATTGTATACAGATACGCGTAACTTTTTCCGAGTCCACAAAAATTGTCGAGAAGCTTTAGAAAAAAAAATTGAGATAATATAACAAAAGTCACATAATTTAATCATCGTTATTTCATATCAATTTTTTTTAACACCCTCAGTTTTCGAGATATACTCAAAAAACCGGGAGTTTGAGTTTTTATGACGCTTCAAGTCAAAAACTTTTAACTTTGGACAAAAATGTAAAGATACCTTTTTTGTGTAAAATAAAATTGCCTTTTTTGTTTATTTAAACTTTTTTTTTTTTGTAAAATCGTTCGCGTCTTATATGCCGCAACGCGTTTTTCGGAAGACGAAATGGCTCCTCCGCACTTCCGGTCATGAGGAAACCGGCAGATTTTGTATTTAAGTAAGTTTTAAATTATATTCTTCAAAATAAAAAAATTAAAAATCGCGCTCGAGAATGCCGGATTAACGTTTTTTTTTACAAGTTTGCGACCCTGTAACTCGGCGGCGGCAAGGACTTATCGTCAGATTAGATAAATTTAGTCTTAAAACACTAAAATCAACCCCCAATATCTTAATCTGACGCGCTCGAGTATTTCAGACTATCGATTTTTTTTACTAATCTGATCGTCTATCCTAGGCGCGCGTCACTACATATAGAGCTAAGTACTTTACAAGGTGTTTCTATTAGGTCCAAGGTAGCTCTCATATCTTAAACTGCTACGCTCGAGTATTACCGAAAACTGCCCTATTCGCCTCCCTAACTATAATGATCCATTGAAATTATACAATTCCATAATTTCTACGTTTACGCGATTGGATTGTGCGAGGCATTTTTACGTGCTTACGTCGAGTTCCTTTGAGTATTGCATCCTTACTGAAAAGGCGTTTACTTCAGGCGTTCGCAAATCCATGTCGATATCTTTGACTGTCAATTGCCACGTTTCAAAAAAAAAAAAAAAATATCCACAGCCGAACATATAACCTCCTCGTTTTTTGGAAGTCGGTTAAAAAGTACAGTACTCAACCATTGAGATATAGGTAAGATTTGCGTATACAAGGAGAAGATATTCTTAATAACAATCATCACCACCATTAACATATTATTTTCTTCATGATTGTTATCACGATATGACTATCGCAATAACATTCTGCTATCCATGATGCTATTTTTCGGGAAAAATCGTTGGCTTTTTTCGGAATGCATTATAATGCAACATCCAAAGTTTCATGGCGTAAGGTTGCAAGTGTTTGATGGAAGCGACGGCAGGAATGCGCGCGAGGAGGCATGCGCGAGCGACGACCCCGGGCCCGCCACCCTACGGCGAGGTACCCTTGCAAGTTGCAGATCTAATTATAATTGCTTTACGTTTCTGTTAACTATCTGTAGGAGGATTTTAACGTTTATTCAGAATCAAATAAGGGGTTCAGTGACTTTCATTGATATAGAAAAAAAAATTGAGATATGTCTTCAAAGTTTGCACAAAGCTGTATTATTAGTTCGTTTTGTCTTTTGGAGTCTTGTAATGTTACCCTTGCAGATCTAATTATTGTAATTGCTGTACGTTTCTGTTAACTATCTGTAGGGTTTTTGAAATTAATTCAGGATCATATTAGAAGTTACTGATCTTCAAAAATGACTGGATTTTAGTCAGAATAGAAATTGCCCTTAAAATTAATGTTTGCGCAAATATTTTTCTTTCGTTTTATTCATAAGTACTTAAAAGTAAGGATAACTAAGAGCATTGTCTAATTCAGTGATTTTAGAGAGACCAGAAAAATATTTGCTTAGTTGGGCATGCTTTGAATGTTTTTGGCGAGGGGTGAGTACTTTGGATTACGTACCTTGTTTTTCCTGCTTCGGTTGTAGAGATACACGATAAACAGAACAAGTTCTAAGTTTTATTCTTCCAAATTAGATAATGTTTTATCAAAATGAAATTTCTGATAACTTGTTGCTATTACTTAACTTGGAGTACCTTGATATCTAACTTCATATTGTTTGAGGATGTTTAAATATCTAAGACCAAGCAACAATCATAGGTGCATTTCAATAATAGCGACCAGTACAATTTCAACTGAGCTAACAAGAACAGTTAGAGTGTAGACACATGGTCCAATATAGCTAACGAGGCATACGTATAGGTCTAAGGTGGAATGCAAGGAGAGAGGAATGCAGCCCCGGCAAGAAACGGCGAGCGCGTCGCGTGATCGCCGACTCGGGGAAAAAATTTGCAACCGTCCCACGGGTGCCTCTAACACTTGTTTGAAAATATTTATATACCAATTACCTACCTTGACTTTTTGGAGGATATTTTGCATTACAAGGAGTAAAGTGATTTTATGAAGGATTTTTTGCACGATACGGATGTGTTTTTGTGATTTGATGATAGTGGTTAATGTTTTAATAGGTCCTTTTTTTCGAATAAAAAATGTTGGTGCATTTACTAGCCTTGTGGTATGTCCTGTCATTCCTTTTTTCCATGTTATTGATACATGTATCAATAACATGGAAAGAATATATTTAGGTTTTTGAATCCTGGCCTCTGTGCGATGGCATGACGCAGTTATGATAGTCTTGACTCCTGGATAATCCGACATATTATTGTAATGTGCAATCAATATAGCATCCGATGGTTTTCCAATTTGATAACTTATAATATAACACTAAAACATTCAAGTTGCAAAACATCCTTAGCGTCGATAATGATTTGAGAAAAACTCAATGCAGATTTGGCAATTATTTGTGGTTACTGATTTGAGATTTGAGGTGTAATGGCGGAATGCGCACAAAAAAGGAGTTTGTCTAGTTTACTTTATCATATTGTAATACTTGAGCTCTTACTCAAAAATTTTAAGAGAATAGTATAAAATTATGTATTTAATTAGACTGCACCTATTGACAGCATAAAGTATGGATAGACGATAGTGTAACAATTTTGGATTATAATAACACAATCGGGGTTTATAAGCTTAACAAAAGTCAAAATATAACCGCGCTCGAGGTGCGGTACGTCGCGACTCGCGCGTCGCTTGTTGATCAAGCTAAGCTACGTAACTTTGTGTATTTTCTTCATCTTTTAATTTTTTTTAATGTTCTGACAAAAGATCTACATCATGATTTGCCATAAATTTTCAGTTAGACAGGAAACAGAGGTACGGAGCTTATTAATAAGGCGTTCGAGTCGTCTCGGAGCGGATTCTTTATTAAGAAATACGTTAGATTGGCTAATTTAAATAAATTAGTTTTAATTATCTAAAGAATTCGCTTGAAATCTTAATTAATATCGGTGGTTATGTTAATTTAATAATGTAGTGCATTCTTACGTAAATATCTTCTCTATAGAGCGTACGATTTCGAATTTTCCTATGAGCCTTCCGACTCTCATATTCAGGTACTCAATAAAAAGAATGCCGTTACATTTTACGTCATTTTATAGTTTTTTTATTTGTTACGAGCGGAATATGTTATATATCGTTATTAATTAAAATGGAATTTCTCCGAGCTCTCGAATGTAAATAGCGAATTAAAAACTAAAGTGGATACTTTTATTGCTGAGGTTCGGTTTCATGTCCTCATACAGGTTAGGGTTTAACCGATATAAAATATCAAGTTATAAATAAAATCAGCAGCAATCAAAAGGTAGGAAATCTTTATTATTAGGGTCGTAGTATCTAATTACCAAAATATATAAGAGATATCGGTACCGAGGTTTAAAGTGAACAAGTAACAGACGGATTGGCAAACAGATCGACAGACTACACTTTTGCATATTTTAAAACAAAGTATGAAGAAGTGTAATAAACAGAATTTCGCATTCCCTGTTTACTTTAAAACAATAACGAGCAAATTCTGTAGAAAGCTCTACAGCTCTGAAGTATTGACTGAGCTTTTAACTGCAAATTATATACCCAAGGTAAATAAAATATATTAACTAACAAACAGTTTTTTCATTTCTTATAAACTGTTTTTAAATTTCCAACTTGCTACCCTGTAACAATCTTTGTTCTGCTCTGAAGTTAACGATTGCTAAGTAGGTTTTCCTTTTTACAAGTGGCAACAGTGTTTGCGCGCGGACCCGGTTGGTTTTTTGTCTAATTATGACATAATCGAATTAGCCGCCGTTGTATGTAGACAATGTGTCTAGCCGATCCAGCTAGGTGACTCATGTACGAGACAATTTTGCATATTAGCCTACCTTTGTTTAGATCAAATATTTGACTGTCCAGTCTTAATTTAGATTGTAACGCTGAACGCAACTTTCTAAAGAGTATGAGTAGTTGTACCTACTGAAGATGGCGTAGGTATTGTTTTCACCATGTTGTTTGTGTTTGCCATTTGGATTTGTCTTCTTTATAACCTGTTGATAAGTAGGATGTTTCAAGTCTTCGATCACCATTTTTAATATTTTTCTGTAGTTCAAAAGCTTTTGAATACCGCGTTTGTTCTTAATCAAAAGCTCCTGAAGTTACTAACATAAAAGCTTCTTTTCGAGCTATCTCACGGACGGACCTACGTAATTTGGTGGCATGAGGTATGTCCATTAGCTATGTCCACATTATGCGCTTTCATCTTCAATTTTCCTCATCTTCTTTCATTCAACTTTCGTTTTGGCGCATTCAGTAATTGAATGCGTCAGAGGGTATGCGTCGCGGGCATGCCTCACGTTCGCTGTTGACTGGGCTATAACACAAGCCCTTGACTAACAGAAAAGGGCACAGTGTGGACAAATCTATTGTCGAACCTATCCGACAGATCACTACTAACATCGAATTAACATAATCCGACTAAATGACGTAGGTCCGTCTATGAATCTATTCCTTCCATAACTGTACATTTACATTGTGGTCAATAATTTTCTTTCTTTGTCACCTAAACAGGTATTTATACTAATATTTTTTGTCGCTATAAAATAAAATAGTCCAATTAAAATAAAATAATTTAGGAATGGCGGGCCTCGTACAACAAACACGATTTTTTTTTGCTTTTTTTGCTCTATCTTCATAATTGTAACAGTAAGGATTTCGGAAATGTCAGAAAATACTCAATTGTATTTCAACTTTAATAATAAATAATAAAAATTAAATAAACCTTTTCTTTAAGGGGGGCTCCCATACAAATTTACGGTACAACACCCTATCTACGCCAGTCCGACTCGAACTTGGCCGGTTTCATAATTTTTCCTTTCATTGTGAATAAAGACCTATCCGGGTACCAAATTTCAAGGTTCTAAGTCTGCTAGTACCTTAGAATTTTGATGATCTGTCAGTCAGTGACAAAACGTAGTAACTTTGACCATCCGTAACTAGTAAACTATTAATCAGAATGTAATGTAATTTGGAGGTTATGCTAGTTTTAATACTTGCTCCTAGTCATCGAAATTCTAAATCTCTAGCTTTGTTAACATCGAAGATAAGGAGGGTGTGAAACAGCCGCGAACCGCTTCGAGAAAAGTATGGTACGGCCGTGCCTTTGCTGGGGCACTGCCGTGCCCCCAGATTCACCCCCTTAAATCTTATCACTAGTATAGCAAAAGAAATAAATAAGATATTAAGCTATTCGGTACCCGTCAGAAGATCGAAGAAACTAGCCGTAAGTAGGACAAAATTATTTTAAACATTTCACAACTAATTTTAATAATTATTAAATTATGTATGGAATATCCGTTACTTTTGGTCTTCAAACGATACCGGCTGTAGTTTCAAATTAATCGTTCAAATAAGTAATAGCCTTATATGTTTACATAAATGTATGTTAAAACAATTAATGGCACTATGATCATCTCATCCGCTCGTGGCGACCAAGTATTATGGCAATCTCTTGGCTGTGAGTTTTTGTCTTTTAACCGATAGTTACGTGGTTCTTTTGAAAATTTGAGCTGTGAGAATTGAAGGTACGTTCTGACTTCTGCCAAATAATCATGTAGGTAATGATAGATACAGTTTTCTAGTTATGTCTATTGTGGTTTTGATATAGTTTTGATACGAAAATGAAAGCACAAAATGTAAAATTATTGTCATAAAATACCTATCAAACGAAAATTAATTCGTTCATTATAAATTAATGCGTTCTTATTGGTAAAAACTCTGAAATTAATTTATGATATCGATACAATATCAGAATGATCGAGTATGGATGGTTGAGTAGAATAACCGCTTGATGTCAAAATTAAGACTATCCTTGCTACTACTACCTTCTCATCTCATATTAAAGTTGATATGCAATCCTTGCTGCTAATATAAATATAAACGTTCTGTGACATTTCTGCAATATCCGTTATACTTATTGTGTCATCCTCACCTCATTATACAAACTAATATTATTTCTAAACATCTGCATATTATGTATTTCTTAATAGGTGAAGGACGTGGGAAATATATAAAAGGAATAGAATATTATAATTATGGTACTGTCAAGAGATACGCCTATAGATATCCTGATATACTATGCACACTTGCGAAGTATCAGGGTTGAAGATTGTTAGATACTGCCAAACAGGACATTATGCAGCATTGGTGACTTAAAAAGTTAGATTTATTTT
The DNA here is from genome assembly GCA_937595015.1 of Polyommatus icarus. NCBI lineage: Eukaryota > Metazoa > Arthropoda > Insecta > Lepidoptera > Lycaenidae > Polyommatus > Polyommatus icarus. The sequence continues at coordinate 7,399,322 of OW569336.1, read as the reverse complement.
TCACTGGCTTCGGTATTAGCTCGGTCAACAAAGTATTTGTAGAGTGCGTGAGCGGAAACATAAGCGATTTCTGCTGGAACTTATTCAGGGTTGTTAAGGACAAATAAAGCTTTTTTGAGTTTTCACTTTTGGATGAGAACTTGTAAAAACTGTATAGAATCTAATTTATAGAGAATTTAATAAGCTTTAATGTCACCATAGAATATTTTTTGCTACGACGCATAGTTTTTTAGTTATTGACGAAAAACCAAAAATTTAGACCTTATATAAGTTCCTTTATAAGTTCCAGCAGAAATCCCTTAGTTCCCGCTCACGCACTCTATACCCTCTTTAGAGTCATTCGTTAACCGGACTATATTGACGATTTCATTTACCTAGTTATGCACCAGATGGTTTTATGGCAAAGAGTTCAGAATAAGCTACTACGATTATGGGAACACTCCTACAGGACTTGCGAAGTGGGCGTTGTCGGTGGAGCTATGTGGGAGCATGGTAGCGAGCGGTTGTCGGGGATTCTACTGACTACCACAGGATTTGCAGCCAAGTGGGAGTCGTCGGTAGAGCTAGGTGGTATGTGGTGGCACGGTAGCGGGCATGCGGGCGGTGCGTTGTCTCTGCGGTGCCGGCGAGTCTGGCGCGGGCTGCAGCATCGCGCGGCGGCGCGCTGTCTGCACGCTCCACCACCCGTCCGACCAGTCGCCTCGGGCGATCGGCCTTCGCTAAATAACGAAGTCGACCACGGCAACCGCACCAGCCTCAGCGGCGCTTATCTGCGCAATAGGGCAAGGCCGGTTCCGCGGACTATTGCGTCGCGGCTCGCGACTCGCGGCCGCGCCTAATCTTCTCGAACGCTCTAGACTGCTCGATCGCCTCGTTTTTTGATCGATGACGGCCCATTAACTTCCTACATGTGCGTGGGAAAGACTCGACGCGGAGACTTATTAAATTGTAATAGCTGCCAATTTTATACAAAAAACTTGATTGTTATTAAAAGTATTGATTTCTGCGTTTTTTCGTCGATTCTGTGATTTCATCGCGCATTCGTAAAAAATTGCTTAAAATAGTCGTGGAATCCGGATTCGCTTATTTGATGTAGCAGAAACTCTTGACTAATGTTTTGTGTTCTTTACTAATTACGTCGTATCAATTTTGTTCAAAATATTTTGTATTTTATCTATTCCGAGACTTAAATGCTTATTTTTATCCTGATAAAGCCTGATCATATCTACGAGTCTATAAGTAACCTGGTTGCGGAAAATTTTCAGAATCAACAATCCCATTCCAATATTTACGAAAGTAACTTGCTTTTCCATGCTGCTTTTTCTTCTGTTTTAAGTAAAGGCTTCACGGGACGAACATGCCTAAGCTCGTATTAAACATTTTTACACTTTAGCTTTACTCGTTTTAATGATGTTAACTTTGCGGCCGGAATTCTTATTTTCGTCGCTTCTTAAGCAGCACCAGAAGCGGTGTTGTCGTTTTAACTTTTACGTAACGCGAAACAAGACATTATTTTAATGGTGGTAGAGTTTTATTTAAATTCAACATCGTTATTGAGTGACGGGCATCCTGTTTTATGTCGGCGGCGGTCGGCGATTCCGCGAAGCGGGGGATATTGTCGCAAATCGCCGCTTTCGCCGCCCGCCTGAATAATGCATGCGATAACATAACATCACGTGCGCCCGTGCAGCCGCCCCCCCCCCCCGCGCCTACCCCGCCTCCCCCGCGCCCGCACCTCCGCCGCCGTCAGCAAAACAACCAGTCCCAACTCCCACCCCGACGATAACCAAATATTTTAGACTGTTTACGATATGGCAAGAAATCTAGAGTTGGCATATTTATTAGCTTCCAGCTATAATCAATCAACAAGGTACATACCAGTTAGATATCTTGTTGACTCTTGTCGCCTGTTTCTTTGTGTGCGAATTTTCCTTTTTTAGACTTTATCTTTAGGTTCTGAATTCTGCAAGACATATAGTAAAATAACAAGCCATCATTAAGTAAAAAGCTCTTCGTTTTCCCGCACGAGTTTCCAAATTCCAAGTTTAGTAAGATTGCAAAATTATATCAAATTCAATACATATTAAGTGGATCGGTTCACTTGGTAAAAAGCTCATAGTTTGAGGTTAACACCGTTTAGTTTTTTCGTATACCCTGAGCCTAAGTTCTCAATTATCTCGTAGATCATCGTCTTATGTATTTGTGCCATTACAGGCCGTCGTTATCGCGGCCAATCAAATCAGTGGACATGTTCAATTAGCTGTCTTCTTATGATTCATGATGTTTGGCAGCGCAGTCGTATTTTCCTTATGAAGAACTGGCTCAACTACCGCTCCATTCACTATTGACGGCTCACATCTAAAAAAAAAAGTGTGTAACGCTTTTTTCATGTTCTATTTGTACAAAGCTTCTTACATTGTTAGCTAAATGATCGAACCGATTTAAAGAATTTGTAAATGAATGGTTTTATTGTTAAAATTGTGTATATTTAATAATATTATTTTGTCATACATATAATGTGATTACGAAAATTCCATGTTCAAAGCTTTCAGTGTTATAAATACTCTGCTGAAAGAATTCACTTCCAACGACTCTCATTTTACGTCTCACTAACTTGTATAAGGATATTATGGAGTTGAACGCACCTCCGTAATATCCTTATACAAGAGCCCGACTTTCCAACTTCAGAGACGTCATTAATTCGGCGAAGGCGCGCGTTTCAGGCGTTTTTTCATCCACGACGGAGGGCGTTTGTCGGCAGCGAAAGATCGGCAGCGTCGACGGCGTTTCCCACAGCGGCGCGGCGGCGCGGCGGCCCGCGACCAGTTCGTAGGAATGTGGTCGCGGCACCGACCCGCACTTTCACCAAAACAATTCGTTAGTGGCCTCCTTCGCCACTGTGGCGCATGCCGGGGGCCACCATTCCGCGCTACCCGATATCGCCTCGTCGGCCCGGCAGTAACATCATTTACTCCGTAATGAGACGAGATTCTCTAACGTCGGACTCCTCGGGTCGGAATACACGTTTCTGTATAATATTTTATTAACATTCCTCCGGCGTGATGTTGTGAAACGTCGCGGTGGGCTCATTGATCAACGATCTCGTTAGCGGCGGCCGGCGGGCGAGCGGCTAATATCGACGAACATTATTCTGTAGCCGAATGTTTATTTTGTGACAGAAGCCGCGGTGAAAGTCGCAGAGGAATTCCACGGCGGCTACTAAAAAATTTGAATTCGTCGTTCAAATTAACGGCGAAGACAGGAATGCGCCAAATGCCACTCGAGATGATGCGCATTCAGAAATAGATGGCATTTCCTATAGTTTGATCGATAGTTTCAATTACGGAATTCATATTTAATCGAGTAATGATTTATTCGGCGAATCGTCCGACTAATTTGTTAGAATCCAAATTAAAACAAAATATGGTGTTGCTCGAGCGGAAAATCTGTTGATTTGTATTGACAACTATAATGTTGTAACTGGTATCCAATGGGCCCCTGATAAATGAATTCTCCAGTTTAAAGTCAGATATTCTGACATCCAACTTCGCTATCAAAACAGGCGAATGCGTTTTGTCTTGGCACTGTGTATATTTAGTGTTCCCACACATATTACTGCGAATTCGCATCGCATCGTAAATATCTGCGACAGAATTCATAACAAAAATTACATGAGGCTGCGATGCGAATTCGCAGTATTGTGTGGGCGCTCTTATATCGTCGATAATGTGGTGTTTTTCCTCAGGTACGGGCAGCTATCAGGGATGGTGGAGCCGGTGTTCGGCGTGCTGGGGGCGGTGGCGGTGGGCATCGCGCGCCCCGCCCTGCCCTACGCGCTGGCCTTCGCCGCCGGCGCCATGATATACGTCGTGGTCGATGACATCATCCCGGAGGCTAACTCATCGTAAGTGACATTCACAGAATTACCGACGAGTTTGCAACCGTTCAAAATAGAGGTCCCATACCTGAGATATTGTAAACGTCTAGGAGTATTTATTAGCTCTATGTGAGTAGCAACCTATTTACCAAAGTCACCCTATTTCAACAATGGTCAATGTCCAGTGATGAGGCTGCGGAAGTTTTAAGTGAGCTGATACATTTGAATTTTAATGCCCGACCAAACCTGATATACATAGTCGATTTGACAAATGAAGGTTAGATCCTGTCAGGAGCAAACCGTCAAATTATATTCAACGACGATCCCATTCCGTCACTTAAGATGCGATACGCTCCGAGGTCACCGTGAGATCACCATTAAGATGCTGTTACGATTACGAATGTTTCCGCAACATCACCTCTTTTCTGCCGTACGCATCAGTATCGAACGTTTCATCTTAATTCTAAAGTATGTTAAGTGATTTGAAGTGATCTCGAATACATTAAAAAATTTTTTTTCTAAAGAGCGACACAAACCACTCGAGCAACATTGTGTGAGATCTTTGGGAATGTAAATACACCTAAACTCCTGGAAATTACACGCAGAAAGCTTAGAAACGAGGCATTGTTTGTATCTTTTGTCGTTCGGAGCATAAAGAGACTCGAATCGACCTTGAGATTGACCCAAAAAAGACGAGAATCGCGAGTCTTTGTTCTGACCCTCGCGACGCAGCCCTCGGGCCGGCCTTCGCCGTCAATACGGACGAGATAACATCCTTTATTGCGCCTCTGGACGACCGTATTTATTTCGAATGCCCGTCTCCGCTTAATGCGCGTATAATGATGTTTATGGGTAGATACGCATCGAGTGTCCCCCGTAAATAGGTGGCAGAAATATTCGAAACGATCCGCTTATCTGCGACGCGAATCTTGGCGAGTTCCTGTCATAATTGGATTGACGAGGGTACGGAGCCCGATTGTTCTGGTATCGGCGCTTCGGAGTACGGTTTCGGAGCCGGCTCGTTAGTAACCGGGTCCGGAGGGTCCCGGGCACGGTCTATTGTGGCCGATGACACTTCCCCTTAGCGACGGATTCGCGCCCATCTTGCGCATTGTCGGGAACCGGTCCGGGACCCTTCCGTAAGAGAACTGACTGTCGTATTCGGCGCTAATTGTACGGTTTCCACCGAGTGGACGCGCCGCCGTATAAAATTAACGCGTCGTTATTGTCTCTGGGCTGGACGCCGCTCGCAGCTTAAAACTTATTGATCTCATTGGCATTTCTTGAATATTTTCTCACGATTTCACTCGTCGGAAGTTTTGGTTACGTAATTCTGAAAGTTGGTGCTAATATCCACTCGGAGTACTTGCGATTGCGGCGATTTTTATGTGTCCGTGCCCGATGGTGTAAACTAACTTTGTCTTTTGACTTTCATTGAACTTCGTCTGACCGGTGCTAATTGGCGAAACAAACTTGACAGGCGTTCTAAGAATGCGAGCTTCCATATTCTATAGCGAAATTTGCAAATCACTATTGATTGCTTGTTATTGTACCAATACCTACACACTCCTAAGTCCTATAGTTCCTCAAACGAGCTTAATAAATAAGTGGTTGTTTACTGATAAACTATTGAATTGGGATATTTCATATTTTCAAACATTTTTTTACAAAATAATAGTTAATTGCTTAGATATGTATTTAGGTTTTTAATGCATTTTAGATTTTAAAAAAGGTATCAACGCACATTTTTTAAAACCTAAAATGCATTAAAAACCTAAATACATATCTAAGCAATTAACTATTATTTTGTAAAAAAATGTTTGAGAATATGAAATATTCCAATTCAATAGTTTATCAGTAAACAACCACTTATTTATTAAGCTCGTTTGAGATTAAAGAAATATTAAAGAACATGGCCGGTGTGGTCTATGTATCTTCTACGAAGTTGATAGATAACAATACGAAACTATAATCCTATTGCAATTGGTGTATTATAATGTACTGCGACGGCACGCGGCGACGCGACGCAAATACGGTGCCAGAAATAGAGGCGCGCCGTCTGACACCCCGGACGTGCTGCCCTCCGCAATCCAGCACCGGTAAAGCTGCGGGCACATGTGCAGCTTATAAAGCTGCGAGCACATGTGCAGTTTTTAAAGCTGCGAATACACGTGCAGCTTATAAATCTGTAAACACATCTGCAGCTTATAAACTTGTGAGCTAAGCCACAGGCTCCGTTGCAACTTGCATCACATCGTTAAAGCGGAATAACGCATTGTGTGCGATGTGCGACATTACGATTAAGACTGTGACAGCGCAATACGTCTTCTCCTTTTTCGTTTTCATTCCGTCGCTTCTTTATTTTTATTTATATATTTTTTATTTTCATTTCTTTTTCGATGTTTTAACGAACATCGTGTTCGACAACGCAACGTACCAATCGCAGCAAAAAGTCGGATAATTGACGCTTTCGGCTTTGCTATACCAATGTGCCTAGTGCCTCCTTTAACACAATATATCGACTAGCCGCTAAAGCTTACAAATCGCACTTCCTAATGTCGCAAATACTACTCCTAGTTGATCGTCTATTGATCAAGGTTCTCACATCACACAGATTTTAATAATTCACGTCTAGAACTCTTGTCACTTTCTAGGTGATGCGTCTGCTTTTTCCTGTATATTTCATTAAAAAAGCTACAGATCCGTCATTGCTGTTTACCCTGTCCACTGGCACATTACCATTGTTACGCAAAATAAACATACCACAAGAAATGACCGAGGCTCGCGGTGCATAATAATAATGCATTAAAGTAACCGAAGACTCCGTTATTGTAGTACCCTACATGCCAGATGCTTACAATACTTTTAATTTAAAGAAACTTAATTTTATTGACTCTTTGCTTGGCAGCGACAGTGTTGCAAATTAAAATTAAATATTGTTTCTTAATACGTACGTATTATAAAATGAGATCTGACTAGATTTACATAATATTAAGAAACAATTAACTAACCATAATTTATATTCTTCGCTCCAAAGTCAAAATAAGTAATAATTGAGTACTTATATTATATGATATCTTAAATAATTGTTATTTTAACCTTAAAAGAGAAAATTAAAATTGCCAAAATTCTATGCTGCCAAAAATTAATTATTCAGTAATTTAGATTAATAATAGCAAATATATTTTACTCATAAAATACTTTATATTTCAACTTCATCGATATCTCCAGCGGCGCCGATGACAACTCCTCTATTGACTCGCTAATATTGAGAAAACATTCCAATATATCATTTCTCTAATAAAAAATACCATTAATTGCCGAAGATGGTACGGTTTTTTAAACGTTCCCAGGCGGAGTCTCTAATATCGGTGTAGATCGCGCTCCATTTAATGTTTCGGTGACGTTTATACTGACAATAAGAATTATGTGTTTCTTTGTAAACGGACTCCATAAATCAGCGAAGAATAGAAACGTATTATTTAATGAATCATCCGTTATTTTTAGATCATATTTCTACTACCGTTGTTTATAAAAATTCCATATAATTTATAGCTTCAGTACACCTACGTCGGAATATGTGAAGTCAGCTGACATTCTTCTGCTGTCTGTTTCTAGGAGTTATTTTTAGCTCTAGTTTCAGCTTTGGGAGTTGAGCTTTGTTTGTCAGTAACCAGAAGTTTGAAAATTGTTATTGGGTCGACAAGATAAATAATATTGAAATCATACTCGAAAATTATCTCAATACGTATTGGCATGAACTCATGCGCTATAATATTTTACTATTTCCTTTGTCATTTACCTACGACCCCTTCCCGAGAACTTCTTAGAAGGCTCTATTTACATGTCTACATCACAACTGCAAATGAGATGCTTCTAAATGTTCTCAATAGTAGAACAACGAAAAATGTTGGCTCGTTGCCAGGAGTTGATCGTTTTGGTTTCATTTAAAGTCCCATGTTCCGAAGTGATCAAATAGGCTAATGATCGTGATAATGATCATCGTCTGTTGAGCATCGCTCCATGATACTCGTCCAGAAATTATCAGTTTCACAATGTTATGTTCTCGTGTTGATGATAAAGCTGTCCAAATTAAAATCAATGCAATTCCTATTTCGAATGCACTGACGCCTTTTAGTTGGTCATTTCTCGGTAACTCGTCAGCAAATACGGATATGAACGTGTTACTTTTGACATTTGTGGTCTAGTCGGGTACGCTCGTTCGATTTCAACTTCATGGGTGACAGAAATCGATGCGTTTAAAAAAAGTGTGACAAAATTATATTTAGCATTTAATAGGTTGAGTCGTCTGCGTCGCGGCATCTATACAGACATGATGCTCGTCTGCGTATGTGGCCGAGGGCGGCTCGGGCGGCTCGGGCGGCTCGGGCGCGCTATTTGCGAGCGGTTCGGACCCGGCGCGTGCGCGTGGGTTGGTCGCAGTCTCGCCGCTATCGATAATAATAATAATTAATACAAAATAACCCATTTGTTACCGAGATCTGGCCGGTGACGCTGTTCTAGTTTGTCTATACGCTGACGTCACCGTCTGGGAATCTGGCGCGACGACCGGTACTCCCTGACCTACCTCCAGCTTCGCGCTGGAGCTACCGAATATCCTAGCTACTTCTTGCTTCTTCCAGGATTTGATACTCCTTACCCACTAAAACCACCTGCGGTTTGCCTTCAGCCGAATACGGAGGGATGTCCTGGATCTGTCTAACACGGCCCGTAATCGTTTAGCCACTATAGTGTTGAGAGTGAAGTATTGAAGTGTGTAGATCTATCAAAGATTACGCGTGTAACGTCTGAAACAAAAACAAATAGTCATATGGTCAAAAATGGCCTTGATCTCCCTTCCTTTAATCTGAAGATGTCTTCTATCCGTTCCTACCTTAAACAAGTATATTTCCCAACCGCGAAATTTCTTGAACTTAGTTCTAATAAACAGTGATTGAATACACCGAGTGCCTCAGCAATTAACATGCTCGGTACAAATTCTTCGCGCATGAAACCCATGTTTATTGTTAAGGTGTACAAATTCCAAATTGGTGATATTTTGGGCGTGATGTCAGTTACTGTCGTGCTCGGTGTTCCCCGGTGCTACGTGCGCGGCATGCGACAACTGCTGATTAATGACCGTCCACGGTTATTCTACCTCCATCAGGACTTTTATGCTGAAGATATAAGGCTCATTCTCGTAAAATCTCTAGGGCAAAAAATCTGCGAACGGATAGTAACGCGAACAGACACGGTCTTCGTGTTATGTGTAATGACTAATGAGTGACCAATTAACGGTAATGTTTTGATTGAGGTAGAGAAACCAAAGCCAACTTATGGGTCCAGGCATATTATGGATAAAACCTTTAGATCCCAGATTATCCAAAATAACAATTGCCTTTCAGAGGACTCGAAATCAGAAAATCCTATTAGAGGAACTTCCAACGTGTAAAGCCCATTAACCCCATCAGGCCGCACATCAAACCCCATAAGCTCACCGGTGAGCGAAACACAATAGAATAAAAATAGATTTTCAGGAATCCGGGATCGAAGGATTAAAGAGGAAATTGCAAGATTCCATTAAATTATTATTATATAACATATATTTCTCGTTGCAAAAAAGCTTTGCTTTAAGCATTTATCAAAATGATAGCCCCTTTTACGAAATATTGATTTTAACCGTTACTTAAATGATTGCGCCCCTCAACATTTAACAATTTTTAAAGAAAAATATCTGAAACCGGTGCGTTCTATTCTTTGAAATTCTTAAGGTATGAGGTATCACCTATCAATAAAAATACGTCAGTGTTCCATATAAGTTCAAAATGGGGCTCAGATCTTTGTCATAGTTTGACCTATTTCGCGGGAGCTGTTTCGCATCAGTCTATGGGTTTTTACAGATTTTAATTTTATGGCTTCTACGAATTCTTCTTATTTCGTAGATTTGTTTTATTCTCTTTTTTTTAATATTTTTTCCTTGAAGATTCTTTAAATGCCATTTTAGGTTCGCTATTCGGAATTTATTGTATTACTTTTCCACGTTATTTTAAAAAGCAATAATCATTGAGTTTATTCAACCCATACGCTTAGATACGAATCCCCTTTACAACCTTCTATATTCTATAACAGGGGTCACCAATTAGTTTCACTTGGGGTCTATTTTAGGAAATGTAATAATATAAAAAATATGTAAAAATAGTGCAAGCTATTGATATTAAATCCTGGAGATTTTCATCAGTAAGTCAAGACCGAATTGTATTTTTAACGAAGTTCATCTTCGAAAATGCTTGGTCCGCAGTCCGCACGCAATGCGTCGACGGTCCAGATGCGGACCGCGGTCCGCCATTTGGTGACCAGTGTTCTATAATATAGTCATAAAATTTCTAACTGTATTGTTTTAAGCGTTTCGAAAGTTATGCACGTCTGTTACGAATATACATCGGGGGCATAACAAATATGTTTTGCCGTAAGTGCGGGTTCGAGGGCCGGAGTACGGGGAACCGCTTTATTGTAATGGGCCGTAATTCCAGCCAGTTTGTCAATGGGCATTGTGGTCGGCGGTCGTGAGCCCACCACCTAGTGACGTCACTCCTGTCACGGAGGGCTAACAACATAGAAGTAACTACTAAAAGCTTTGCGTCCACCTACTGACGTCACTCCTGTCACGGATGGATAACAACATAGTACTTTTTTTTTATTAAACAAGGGGGCAAACGAGCATACGGGTCACCTGATGGTAAGCAACTACCGTCGCCCATGGACACTTGCAACATCAGAAGAGCTGCAGGTGCGTTGCCGGCCTTTTAAGAGGGCATACGCTCTTTTCTTGAAGGTTTGCAGGCCGTATAGGTCCGGAAATACTGCTGGTGACAGTTCGTTCCAGAGTTTTACAGTGCGCGGTAGAAAGTTACGCGAAAAACGCACTGTGGAAGACTGCCACTCATCAAGGTGATGAGGATGGTATGTTTTTCGCGTGGGACGATGTCGAAAAGTTGCAGGTGGTATGATTCCGAACAATTCCTCAGAGCACTCCCCGTGATACAACCGATAGAGGATGCAGAGCGAAGCTACATCTCGGCGTAATTCCAAGGGGTCCAAGCTGTTTGAAACACTATGGCAATCAACAATTCGAGCGGCCCTTCGTTGGATACGATCCAGAGGGAGCAGTTGGTATTTTGGCGCCCCTGCCCAGAGATGAGAACAATATTCCATATGAGGCCGAACCTGCGCCTTGTAGAGTTGTAGGCGTTGGTCCGGACTGAAGTACTGTCTCGCTCTGTTAAGAACACCAAGCTTCTTCGAGGCTAATTTGGCCTTACCCTCTAGATGATATCGGAACTGGACTTCGCTCGATATGTTGACGCCAAGTATCTCAATGCTAGGGGAGATGGTTAAAGATGTGCCCTCGAAACGAGGATATACGACTATTGGTGACTTTTTAGTGGTGAACGCGCTGACTTGTGTCTTGGCGGGGTTGAATTGGACCAAGTTACGTCTACCCATTTACGTCAGTGACATTTTGCCGAGAAATATTGGGGGAGCCGTTATATACAGCATCACCTGTACTGTCATCCGCATAGCAATGAATGCCGCTGGTCTGCAATATGTCATTGATATGCAGTAAGAATAGAGTAGACGATAGCACACAGCCCTGAGGCACACCAGCAACAACAGACTGGGTTTCCGAGCATTCGCCGTCAACTACGACCTATATGCTTCTGTCTGCTAAGAAACCAGTGACCCACTTACATAATTTCTCGGGCAGTCCGTATGATGGAAGCTTTGATAGCAACGCTTTATGCCAAACCCGATCAAAGGCCCTTCGACTTTGCCTGAGCCCAACGATGAGTCAGGTACGCCAAGAGATCACCAGCCGAGCGACCCTTACGAAACCCGTACGACGTACGACGTACGTACGAAACGACTAACTTATTGTTTGTCGCTTAGTAATCCCTGGCCGTCCAAGTATCGAAGAAGCTGACTATTGATAATGGATTCCATTATCTTCGAAAAGAGAGAGGTTATAGCGATTGGTCTGTAGTTGGAAGGATTTGAGCGATCACCTTTTTTGGGGATGGAATAGGAGAGCCGAAAAAGACGCGTCAAGACCGGAGCCAACTCTGGAGCACACTTTTTCAACACAATAGGCGGGATTCCGTCAGGCCCACTCGACTTTTGGATATCAAGGGAACGGAGGGCTTTTCGCACTGAGCGCTGATGAAACCGAATATCCGACATGATGCTCGTGCACCCCGTCATCCAGGGTCGAGTTTGACGCGAAGAGCTTGCCCAGAAGATCGGCTTTGTCTTTTGCGTCCTGGGCCAACGATCCATTTCCTACGTGTAGGGATGGTAGGGTTGGCTTGCAGAAATTTCCTTCAATAGCTTTGGCCAGAGACCAGAATGCACGGGTTCCCGAGGGGAGGCGCTCAAGCCTCTTGCCAATTCTATTGACGTGCTGTTGCTTTGCCCGAGTAATCACTTTCTTGAGGGACCTAGAGGCAAGGTTGTACTCCTTTTTATATGTGCTGGTATTTAAATCCCGAGCAGACACTGCGTTGGCCCAGGATTGGTAAGCCTCCTGCTTCCGGCGAGATGCTTTTTTGGGGGATGAACCAAACCAGGGACGAAATCTGCCGCCAGTTTGCACTACAGAGGGCGGAATGAAAAGTTCCATCCCCTGCACTACCACATCGGCAACAGAGCTTGCAGTGTTGTCGGGATCATCCGGCGAGAAGCACACGTGCCCCCAAGGATAGGATGCAAAAAATGACCGCATCCCATCCCAGTCTGCCGACTTGTAGTGCCACACACGACGGTATTTAACAGCACGCTGTCTTAACACCGTCGTAAGTGGTGCGGTTACGGATATTTGGTCAGGCCGTCAGGATTTGAAGTCAGCAGGAGGTCCAACAAGGAAGGATTCTGACCACCCACAATAATAAGTAATACTAGGAGCTTAACCGTGAGCAGCTGATGACTGCACTCAGAGATATAATTATGGTTAATTTTAATTTTATGAAGATTTTGAAAGAAAGTGTATCAAAATCCGCGCTTAATTATAAAAGCTTAGCAAATTATTCAAGGACGACTATAAATGTTTGAAAAATAGAACAAAATATTATGTTAAAGGCAAAATATAAATGTTTGAAAAATAGAACAAGATATTATGTTAAAGGCAAAAACATTGGCCGGTTTTGCGTATATCTAAGAGCTTGATTATAGCCAATAAAACAGGCCGAAAGCACTGTAGGTTGTAACCTACCTGATTGTAATCAGGCCTAAGATTGGCAATTGTCGCAGTTTCGGAGTTCAAAATTACTACTGTACTGTAGGGGTATATTGCCTATACTAATTGTAATTCTAAAGTCGCGTTCCCACCGGAGATGAGCTAAGCTGCATTGCGATTAATGTGTTTTAAAAGAACCAATAGAATCGTTGCGCTGAACGAGGTCAGGCAAATGAAGCGTTTCTATTGGTTCTTGAAAACACATTAATCGCAACGCAGCTTAGCTCAGCTCCGGTGGATCGTAGCCTAAGAGGTTGCCGTGTTCGCTAAATTTTACGCGACATTAGAATTACAATAAGTATAGGCAATTATACCCTTCAGTACAGTAGTAATTTTAAACTCCGAAACTGGGACAAGTGCCAACCTCAAGGGCTGATTGTAGGGTTACCGAGTATAGTGGCGAAACAGTGCTTTCGGCCTGTTTTATTGGCTAATCAGGCCCAGCTCCGGTGGAAACGCAGCCTAAATGTTCTCTCTGTACTAGTACTTGCTCGGAGATCCAGTGCCTTGTACTCGCTGGCCTCTCGCACGACAAGTCTCTTTATGTCCATTGTACTCGTCTATTGAGGACCGTATGTCAATTTGGTCGCGGAAGCATTAAATCGGCCCTACAGGATATTTGCGAATGTCATTAATAAATTCGGTACGTAGCTTCCTTGTCGTCGGTTTTGTACTAGCTGTAGTAGGGTTAGTATTTGATGTTTATACATCCGATTTTCCTGCCTTTTGATGTTACCGTTTGATACGCAATTGCAGTTGTACTTGTAACGATTGTTATGTTGTTATTGCCGTATCCTTATAGACCTTACAGAGAAAATTATTAATAGTGGGCACTGGGCATACGTGATATGGTTGGGTTGTATCAATTCAATGTGATTCGTGAGCTGTGCTGAGCTTAACATAACCCACCAAATAACGTAGATCCGCTGTCTGCCAACGAACCAAATTCTCTGGTTCTCATTCATTGCATGTTCTCGTATTATAAGTTCCATAGACTGTGATAATATTATATTATAATATTATACTGATTTGAAGTGAATCAGTTACTTTTAAATGCCGAATATTTGCAAATAACTCTGATAGGTGAGAAACTATAATATATTACTATTCATATTAGGGCCTCTACAATCTTCTGAATGCAATGAAGAATCGGAATAAAAAACCATAGACGGAACTAAACTTGTAATGAGTTCATCAGGAACTATTAAAAGATAAAATTCTATTGTTCATTGTCCAAAAACCCATCGAATAATTTATGATCGCACGCGTACGTTTTATTAAATATCAAATCAATTTAGGGTGATTTATGTGTTGTGACTTGGGCCGCAAATGGACGCAGCATAGATAAGTGCAGAAGGTTAACTGTACTTTAATATCTTATATTATGTACCTATCTCATCTTTCTGTAGACGATACGTATTGTATTCGACGTTGCTTTGATATAATATGGGCTTGGTTAATTTAATAAGCATTTATGTATATTTAAATTTCTATTATAACCTAACTTAGCGTAGCTTTTGTAAGCGGATCCACCCGCGTACCGGCGTACATACAAGTATCCTACGGAAACATTACAATTTCATGAAAAAAACAGATCAATCGTTCATTATCATCAACTTGCACATATTTTGTTATATTACTAAGTACATGGAAAAATATTTCGGGTTGCCTCACCCGGGGTAGTGTCATAAGTCATAACTTATAAAATATTTCCGTTCTAAACTCATTACGTTTAGTTTCTGATAGGCTGCTACTGCCTAGTGCCTACACATGAGGTGGTCGTTATTGTGATCATTCATCAATTTCTGGCAGCCAAAGTGTTAAGGCACTTACGATGCTTTATCTGTGGCGGACGAGCGCCTTAGCTAGCGGAGGGCCTTATGATTGAAATCAAAAAGATCTGTCTTCAGATTGTCCAACAGAATAATGTACTATATGTTTTTCAACAGTGGTAACGGCAAGCTGGCGACGTGGGGCTGCATCATCGGCTTTACAGTGATGATGTGCTTGGACGTGGGCCTGGGGTAACCACCACCACCACCACCACCATCACCGCACGCCGTGCCTTCCACCGTCATCGGTACACTGTCTTTTGATGTAGGTTCCTAGTAATCCTAATGTAGACTGTACGGCTATTTTACTTCGGGCTCGGCCTAGCAGGCGCGTGTGCAGCCTGAAATTTGAGGGGGGGGGGGATTGTTTTTTGGAGGGTCATTGTCATAGACGTGCTTGGTCAAAGGTAAAATAACTGTGAACAGTCTGTATACATAGCGCAATTACGCCGTCAGTGCAATGGTCGTGTTTTAACTTTTTTTTAATTTTACCAATGTTTTTTAATGATTGTAAAAATGTCAATTGTCTTGTATCTAATTACATTTTTTTGATAAAATAGTAAAATTGTTCAAATTATGAATTGATTTTGCGCTGACGGCTTAGATAATAGTAGAAAGTAATTGTATATTTACACATATTTCAGCCGTACATACTTAAATAAGTTTGAGTATTTTAAATAGTAAAGTAAGTAGTAAAACTGTACAATTTTGTAATAAATAGTAGACCCGAATTGGTTGATGTACTTAAAATTGATATTCCAAAGACTTGAAATCAAAAGACAGCCAGAATATGGACTAGATTAACTCTGCCAAATTTAATTTTAGTTTATAACGAGTAAGTATTAATAATTATATAACGTAAGTTGTAGTTAATTATGTGCGAATGATTTTAACTATAGTGTAATTAATTGCCATAGAAAATGATTTAATGAGTGAGATATTACCTTTTGCGTTGCGTTGGCAAAAGTGTTACCTACTTTTGCAGTTACTACATTTCAGCGGCTGGCCCTGAATGTTAAATTTTTATAATATTATTTCTTTTTAATTTTATATTAAAAGCAATAGTAAGTAATATGTTGATTTTCAAAGAAATCGGTGCTACTTAAAACTAGTATGTTTTTTTTAGCGTATAAGATATATTAAAATGAAACCATTTTTAAACCTTTCAATATAAAGTTGGTAAAAGTCCGATCGCCAAATAGGGAGAAATTCGGTAATTGACCTACAGCTGCTTATCTCTTTCACTCACAAACGAAAATATTAGTGCCCCGGCCTCACTTCTACGTCCACTGTATATGAGCAGAATGCCAATGTTTTTATGCGCGTGTGAAAGAGAAATAACTATAGGTCAATGACCGAATTTCTTTTTGTCCGGTGCGACTTTTATGAATTATCCTAATTTTCTTCTTTGTTGTAATATGTAATTATAAACTTATTTTATTTAGCAATAACATTCTTATTGATGGTTACTTAATGTAAATAAGCACAAATAATAATAAATACTACCAATTTAAGCATTTTGTTATCTTAAAGGTATTCTGATATAAAAATTTCAGAAATAAACTGTATTTTAGTGTACCTGTTACATTTTTGGTTGATTCTAATTTATGAAATTGTAGATATGTAAAATAACAACACATTATAATAATTATATCTAATAGATAAAGATAAATTATATTGTTTTATGTAATAAAAACAAATGTATAACATAGAAAATCAACGTAATTTAGCAATAAATTTACAAAACAACTTATGAATTGAATAAGTTTTGCATTTAAATATTATTATAAGAAACTTAGAAATGTTTGTACGATAGTTTTATTAATAATATTATAACTCTTAATTAATTCGTAGATTGTCTTCAGCAATCGGTGTACAAATAACTTAAAATTATCAGTAGAGTAAATTCAAGACTTTGACATACCTAAGTAATAAAAAAAGCACAAACGAAATGTAATTTTTTGTTATCCGAGATGTGAATTACCAACATCATTCGGTACATATTTTTTAATCGAGTTATTCATATCGAAAACCTCAAAATATACTTACAACAATATCTGTTAGGGATTAAAATTGCCAATTTTCTATCAAAATTAACATCGTATAGTTCTTCTTCTTCTTTAAAAATGGCCTCCCTTGAGGAACATCGTATAGTTTGCAATTCATAATTCAGGTGTATGACAGGTCGGCCATCTTGTAAACGATGCTCTGCAACTTCATGCTAGTTACGTGTTACAATTTACAAATTCAGTAATAGTTATGTAGGCACAGGAAAAAAAATCGGTTGTCTGTAAAGTCGGTTTACTGACGATAGTGGAACGTGACAACGTCATAGCCTTAAATGGCAGGTATTACACGCATCAATATTATCACGATTCCGTGATAATATTGATGGTGTAACAGGCCGAATCGCAGTATCGCAGTACTATTTGTGAATCCCGTGATACTAGAATCGTGATAATATTGACCGTGTAATTTAGGCCATTGGAACGCCTCAGAGCGAGGTAACGCCGCATATTGCATCATGTTTTTCCGTGCGCGCAGCCGGCCCCATCGAATTATAAGACGTTGTCACGTCAAAAACATTTCAATTCAAAACGGCAATTATAGTGCTATTACTGTTATATTAAAAATATGGTAAGTGATATATAATTTTATAATAAAAATTGTGATTATTTAATAATTGAAGTTTTTATTTTTAGATGAAATGATGATGAAATTAATTTTTAGAATGCAAAGTGAAATTGCAGAGCTTTGCGAAATGGGCGGCCTGTCTAACACATTCCAAATCGAAACAGTTGTGTTTCATTTTGTACATAGTATGTATGTGAAAACTGTAAAGTATGAAAATTCGTGAAATGTAAAACGTTGCTTTTACTAATGAATGTTATCTAATTACTATTTTTTATTTAAATATAATTTCAAGAGCATTAATGAATTGTATTTTTACTTGTCCAATTACACCTCCGCGTTAAATTTTGTGTGAATCATAATAATGTTAAAAATGCTTTTAGCTTGTTTGTAAAATATAGAACAATATAACTTCAGTAAAGTTGTTGAAAATTTAATCTTAAAATTTTTCGATGACGACTGACGGCCGATGTTTTCTTATTCATATCGTAACTTCTTGTCGTAACAAATTGCATGGGGTGTCGCGGGCGGATCGCGGCGCTACGATGAACGATCGCTACGCGGTCATCGACCCGCGGCAGGTGCCTGCACCCCCGGCAGCGCGCCCGCTGCTTGCGCACGCGCCGCCTATACATCCCACTTCCGCGGTAATGAAGAAGTAAATGAAATGATTTATTTTTCTAAATAGATTGAAAATAAAGCTTTTAGAACGTAGTGCATCATGCATGAGGTCCACCGGGAACTAAACTGAGAGGAACCGGCCAAGAGCTGCCGGGCGATACAAGCATCGTTCGGTAAGAACCGTTAAACGTTACAACATAACTTTACAGTTTTATTTTTTGAGCGGCCGTTGAGGATCACGGGTCACCTGCATCTCGGGACTCCGGGAGGCGCCGTCTTCATTCAATCGGTGTTTGTTGACAATGTAGGGGGCGGGTGCGGGGCGCGGGATGCGGGTCGCGGGTGCAGTCTACGTCGCGCGCCCGCGCCCCGCGCACGCTGCGGCTGCACTGCGCCGCCCCCCGCGCCTCACCCCGCGCCGCAGTACGGGTGGCCCGCCGCCGCGCTGCGCCCGCGCACACGTAAGTTATGCATGTTTGTATGCACTCTACGATAAGTCGGCCGGCCGGTACGTTTGTTTACATCGCGCCGCAAGCTGCGCCGGGTGCGTCTTAATTAACGATTTAACGGAATTAATTACGAGCTCACGTAAAAGATATCAGGAGTTTAATACACCGATCGGTTTATAGAGTCGAGTTAATCTCTGGTGTCGAGGGAAGGGTTACATTCAGTTGGCATGGTACGTGGAGTGAGTTGCAATGGGGATTGTCCATTTTTTTTTAATTTTGCTCATTACAAAAACATTTCGAGGAATAAGGTCAGTGATCGTTTTTCTGTATATAAACGAAAAAAATACCCATTAATTACTTATATTTTTGAACAAATATATATAACCTTAGTTTGACCTTCAATGGCGTTAAATTAGCAATAAATTCGACCAACATTACGTTTCGAACTTTTGGTAAGCTTCTCGTATCAGCCTTCACATAATGATAACTTGCATTTGACGAACCAGCCATTATAAATAAGATTAAAAGGAAAAAAAACATACTGCAGAGGTCAATTGGCCGCCGATGATGACGTCAGAGCGAAACTTTAAAAAATTATTGAGAAAAAACTAGCCAATGAATTTCAAAATTATTTAATTTATATTCTTAAAATACCTTATTTTAACGAAAAAAAAAATAAAAAGTATATGTGATTTTTTTTGGACAATGCCCATTTGCGGTGTCCAGACGCGGTGAGAAATGGGAGCGCACCGGGCCGGCCACCTGCCGCCCCCGCCGCGCCCCCGCGCCGCCGCACGTGTACGAAGCCGCGTGTTTTTCGCTTTACAATATATTTTGCTAAATATTTTTTGAT
The DNA here is from genome assembly GCA_937595015.1 of Polyommatus icarus. Taxonomy (NCBI): domain Eukaryota; kingdom Metazoa; phylum Arthropoda; class Insecta; order Lepidoptera; family Lycaenidae; genus Polyommatus; species Polyommatus icarus. The sequence goes on along the minus strand of OW569336.1, from coordinate 7,379,770 downwards.
TGGTTTAGTACCAGTGCGACCATGTTACTACAGCTGCATGTTTGTGACTTGTGTGTTGTCAATTTCATCATCATCAACAACATCGTTTGTTTTCATAGAAAAACGTAGATTGCCAAGCTGTATAGACAAAGATAATAGGAATAAGGTACTTTGCATTCACAAACGCAAAGTTCGAGGGCGATTTGAAGATTATTTATCTAGGGTTAGACAATAGACAGGTTGTACAGCAGATATTTCGAATACATTTTATTTCTACAAAAAATTTTAATAAACTAGCTGTCCCGGCAAACGTTTCTTTGCCATATTAAGTATATAAAGTATTTTTTTTTTTAATTTGATCGCAGCGCTAACTGTCGGGACAGACTAAAATTAAAATTCGAATTCGAATATTATTTAAAATTTGACACTGCGATGGTAGCGCCGTCTGTCGGATCCAATGTAAAACATTCCAAAATCAACAACTACTAATAAATTAAAAATTAATTTAAAAAACATTGACCAGCAGACAAAATTGTGAATCTAAACCATTCCCAGATCCCCTTGAACACACACAAAAAATTTCATCAGAATCGGTCCAGTCGTTTGAGAGAAGTTCAGTGACATACACACTCATAGAAGAATTATATATATTAAGATTTTGTGGTTTTTTTCTAAACAGTTTCGTAAACAATAATATAGATCAATATATGGTACATGTATTTCTTCACAAGGTTAATATAATACTGTGAACTTGTGGCATTACAAATACGGTCAACGCCAAAATCTTTTAGGTACACGTGATAATCAAAAGCACTAAACAATGTCTGTATTAACATAAACCTGACACAAAAGATACATAGGTAATATTATTATGCGCAGTAACAAGGTAAATGTTGAAATCTTATCTCCGATTTCACCAACCGCCCATAACGCCAATTAGTAGCCTTAGGTAACTAACTCCTTAGGTAACATAAAAACTGAACAAATCTTAAAATATATGACATTAATGGCTGCTGGGAGACATGGGCGCCGGCAGGGGGGTGCCAGGTGGTGCACTTGCACCCCTTGGGAATCTCGGGATCAACAGGAATTATTGACAGAAAAAGCCGTCTATTGGAAATCATTACTATGCTGTACAAAAAGAAAACTAAAATCTGCACCCCTTGGAAATTATTTCTGCCGGCGCCTATGCTGGGAGACATCTATTAACAAAGCAGCTGGTGGAAACTAGCATTAGGTAAGTAGTTTAAAAAAAGATTGGAAAATAAGTACCTACTGCAAATGGGTTGTTTTCTTTTTATCATCTCCACCAGAAGGCGCGACGGTAGACACTCACTAATTTTCTATTGGTTCCCCACCGATTTGAAATTATCTACAGGTTGGCATTACTGACTACATGTTGGTCGTGTTTCTAAAAAATATCAGTGTACTGTCAAGTGTAATATCAATCAAAATATCATACTCCTAAGCGATTATTGTCCTAAGCAATTAGGCCAGTATACTGGTAACAGCTTAGGAACACGCTTGCACTTGTCAAACTGAAAACATGATAACTGAAAGAGTTTTCTACTTCTACTTTTTATTGTCGGTGTGGTTTTTATTATTTTTCCCCAAATTGTGTTATTTGGGTTTTTGATGTTCATTATTGGTAAAATATTAGCCACTAAATATCTGTTATCTTGCACAAGTGCAGGTAAGATGTTGTCAAAACCAAAATGTATTATTCCTGTGACATTTGGTGTGAACAACGGTAAATAGGGCTATTTCTTCCGCGAGTTTTAACTAAAACATCGTTATTATAACTTTATTATCCTATTCATTGGAATATTATTGTGTCTTTTTCAAATTGAAATGTATCAAGTTTTACATGCTTTTGCCCAGTTATGTAGCAATTATTGATGGTATTCTCTGGTATTACCGATAGTTATCTACCCATACGCCATCTAGTTACTAAAATGGAAGCTGTTTGACAATCAAATTAAAAAGCTAAGAAAATTCCTCATTACGAGTAGAACCGTACGGTCCTGCCCAGACTTCCGCGGACTCAAATTGAATTCATTGCATTGCATTTCAAAATTCTATCATTATCTGTACCATGTGAAAAGGCAAGAAACTGACACACTTTTGGATCTAAATGTAAAAAAATTTTGGTCGTTTCACGAAATCATAATATAAACCTAAAAAATTCTTGCAATCTACCTTTTTCTCGTTAAAAATCTAATGTGTTATAATAAATAAACAATTATCAAAGATAAAATCTAATTTAGAAATTAGAACGTGGAAAGACCGTAGAGGACCCAAGAGAAATTGTGAGAATGAAGGTTTCATTAATGCGCTAAACGCCATTTCGTAATCATTTTATGCCATTTTGATTAGATATCCTGATATTGTGTCGTAGCCACCTTGTATAATTAGCCAGTCGACAACACGACGTCTAGTCCCGTTTTTTTTTTATTAATTAATTTATTTATTTAACAAACTTATCTACTATTACAGGATAACCCAATGGATACAGAACCCATCCCAGGATACAGAAAATAGTTATAGGAACTTAAACATTACAACTTACCCCTATTAAAACGCGGTCTTAAATTATATTAGCGCCAAACACTATAATATGCTAATCCCTTCGTTTGTTGATCATTAGTATACGAATGCAATTCTTAATGCTTTTAAAATGACACGGACCCTTGACCTAACAGATCGCGAGCTCATAGAACATTTTTTAATAATTGTACCTGTCTCATTGTTAACATCACGGTTTACGGCCTGATAAGGCCCAGTCGCCCATATCCTTTGTTACCTTTGTGGATTTAGTTAACTCTTAAACGGTCTAAACTTAGAGTCTAGACATTCAATAAGCTGTCCAATAATAATTTCCCTAGCTATCATTTGTTCAGTTCGCTATATTATATGCCGTCAATCGTCACATATCAAAAGGCCAAGGGATTGAAACGATTTCGAGAAACCAATGTGAGTGTACTGTGTAACCTATGAAATAATTCAGTAAAGTAGGTATTTGGTACACAATTAACGACCCTGCGCCATGTAAGGCCCTGTTCCTTTGAAGGGCAACTTATCAAAAAGTCGCAGTTATCGTCATGTAAAGACATTTTCCTTCTACTGCACACTTAGATCCATCAAACTTATGGCCACAAACGCGGCGGCGAGTCGATCGCGCCGCTATTGTGGCAGTGAGATCTCATTGTTTGTAGACTTTGGTTGTCGAGGCTACAATTGTAATTTCCGCACCCTGAAAAACTTTAGTTTTTGATTACATAACCTATATCTATCTCAAAATTTATTGCAAGGCATTATCGTATAGGGATATATGTATGGTACTAATAAAAGAAAATCTAATTATGCCTCGATTTACGTTAAAATATTGGTAATGTTCCTAGGAAGGCCAGTGGTTCCTTATAAGGCCCAACCAAAGATTTGATAGTTGGCCTTGCTAGGGAACATAACTTTACAAGGAACATCTAAAAATAATTAACATATAAACAGTTATCGTAACAATTAAAATAATGTTGTTTTTTAAAACATCTTTACTTATTAGGATTATTAAACTTATACACGCATATTGAACATTTTGGCCTTATAAAGAACGGGCCCATAAGAAGGCCATTTTAGATAAAAAAAAAATTGGATTGTATTATAAAATTAAGGTGTCAATGTGATACTTATTGCTACTATTTTTAAAGAATTTCCATTTATATATTGTTAGTTATAAGATGATGTTCAAGCAATGTTCTGTATATGTTTTTAGATGATATAAATATATTGAGTATTTAATGTGTTGCTTAATTGAAAGAAATTATAATGTCGTTTTAGTAAAAGCAAATAAATAAATAATTGTAAATCTATTTTCAAGTTAAACGACTGATATTGGCCTTGTTTGGAGCTGTGTTCCTTGCAAGGCCATTTGGAAGAGCTTAGCAAAACTTAAGTTTATTTGAATGGCTATTGATGCTAGGTTAAAAAGAGATTCATAATATGATACCTTATGAAACAGAGCATTACTTGATAATTTGTTTTCTTAATTTATTTAGTTAATAAACGAATAACAAGCATTTTCCCGTTAGATTGGCCTTACATGGCTCAGGGTCCTTATTTGAAATTAAGTAAAACAATTGTATCATGAAAATTATGTAATCAACTTAACAAAATTAAAGTATCTAATTATTCAAAACGCCTCCGTGGTCTAGTGGTATAGAGCGCGGCTCTTGACTCGGAGGTCGTGGGTTCGATTCCCGCGTTGGAAACATGATATTTCCAAGTTTGGTTAGGACAATGCAGCCTGATCACCTGATTGTCTGACAAGTTAGATGATCCATGCGTCGGATGGGCATGTAAAAAGTCGGTCCTGCGCCTGATCTCTCGCCGGTCGTGTCGGTCTGCCGTCCCACTGGGTTATGAGAGTAAAAGGAATAGAGAGTGCTCTTGTGTACTGCGCACACACTTGGGCACTATAAAAATTACTCCTGCGTAGCTGGCCTGGTTTCAATGAAACCGGCCACCGTCACCGAAACCGGTGTGGGAGCTATTATAACTAATTATTCACTGCAAGACTCAGAAATATCACTCGAAGAGTTGGACGTACAATCATCTTCATCGCTCTCCTCGAATGCTTCAACAGTATACGAATCGATAACACTCTCCATCAAGCCATCATTTTCCCAGTAATGTTCCTCTAATACTACGACATGCTTGTCGTATACAGACCAATCCTCTGGGGTGACTTGCATGATCGCATTTTCGGCAACCTCTTTAAGATTATCCGAAGACAGACCAGAGGTAACGCTATGTTCCCAAAGGAGCCTTTTGACTTTAACCCATACCGGTTCTATTGGATTCAAGTCAGACATGAGTGGTGGTAGTCGGAGTACATCATGACTACGCCCTCTTATGAGCTCGTCCAATGTTTTTTCTACAGTTCTATTTTGTAGTATCAAATCGTACAACTCATCTTTTCTCATACTTACGCTGGCCTGCACGTTATTTTTGACTAGCCATTCTAACATCATTTGTTTCGTACTGGACGTTGGGGGTATCTTAATCTGTTCCACGCTGCGAGCGGGGACACTGTCCATTACCACGACGCTCTTTGAGGGAAAATTCGGTAGCAACACTTCGTTAGCCCATTTCTCAAAGCTAAAGCTATTCGTCCGTTCACGACAGTCGCCGGCTTTACCAGCTTTAAATAGCAGCTTGGACCCATCTAGAAAGCCGCTTCTCGATCCCGCATGGACTAGAATCAGTCTATTCGAGGAGCTCGTATCGGTCGATGTCGCGTTCGGTTTGTCGTCTCGCTGGCCAGTTATAAACTGTAAATTACTATCGATCCATGCTTCGTGTAAGAAGAATATTTGGCGATCGTCATTCCTAAATTGGCGAATTTTCTTTAAATAATTGGATCTCGCGTACGTGATGCTCGGCTTCTCTATTAGAATTCTCTTCTTGCTTTGACATTTCTGCCACCTATAGCCCATCTGCTTCAGCAGTTTTCTCAGGCTAGTCACGCCCCACGGGAAGTCCATTTTTTCCCGTAGAGTCAGCAGAAGTTTTTTGCATGTCGGGACGATCTTTTCGGTCAAATAGAACTCCTCTATACAGCGATGAATCACCTGACGATCGAATTCGTAAACGTTTAAATCTTTGAGTCTCGTGGACTTCTTTCCTTTTCTAGATGGCGCTTTCAGTCGGCCGCGTTCGTCGGTGGGCTCCTTCTTGATTTTACAGAGCACACTTTTGGACAGGCCCGTATAGCGAACCGCGCGATCTAGTGCCCGACTGAGGGGAATAGCGATTGCATTATTCCTTTTCTCCTCCTCGCACATCAAAATAACGTTTCTTGCCATTTCGCGGGCCTGCCTTCGAATGAAGAACGATTTCTTTCTTTGCCTCTGCACGCCGTCGCCGCTCGTGGTTGCCATTCCTCTTAATCTCAACTAAAATTTGCAAAAAAATACTTACAAGTAGATAAAAACACTTTAATATCTCAAAATTAAAATTATACCAATTCAAGAAGCGTGCCCCCGCGTGAAGTTCAACAGTCAACACTGACTGGCGGGCGTGTGAACTGTGGTGTAAGGGGCGCGGGGAACCCCCTCCCACAACCTCAGACCCTGATTCACCGGAGCTCGCGCGCGATCTTTAAAATATTGTTACTCTTTAAACATACAAATCTGTTGCTATCGGTAGCTTGTGTAAATATAATAAAATCGGTGCAAATAATAATTTTAGTACAATCAAATTACAATTGAATAAGTTTATCATCAACTTAGAAAAGAAATAGGATATACATATTATGATGAAAGAAAAATGCGTCTTCCCCTTCCACTTCTGCCAAGCAATCTAAAGTAGTGCGCGGCCTATGCTCTCAGTTTAAATTTCATTACAATTTAAAATACTTAAACATTAAAGTATAGTTTTCACAGAGCCAGTACTGGCTGCCAATAAGACTGGCAGCCAGTATTGGCTTGGTATATGCCGCGTGTTAACAGTTTGGCCTGGCTTGAAAATCTGTTCACACGCGGCATATTATACCAAGCCAATACTGGCTCCCAGTCTTATTGGCAGCCAGTACTGGCTATGTAAAAACTTTAGGTACTTTATTAATAATGCCGGCTCCATCCAAACATACGTACAGATTTACATTTTTAAAATATTTTACGTACGTTTTTGCAATTTGGTTAAAAGGACGTATCTACTTACCGTCAATGCACACCCTTGACCTTCTTAGGTATAAGTAGGTACACGTCCGCGTTAGATTTTTCTATAACATATTTACTAAGTAGTTAACTATATTAGGTAAGACTACGACACAAACTATCTTCTCACATAGATCAAAACTCCAAAATCACTACCCACGCCGATTTTCTACAACAATAAACATGAAAACTTTTGTTTATACCCGAAGCTTTTTCTCCGGCGCCATGGGAAACAGCAGTAGAAAGTATATTTAATATAGTTTGCATTAGTTTATTATATCGATTATACTCAGTGAGAAATATGTTTAATCACATTCTCACAGGAAAATAAAACTATGATGACTGTGTATTGTTGTGCGCTGTATCGTGTTGCGAGCGCTTACGAAATACGACTGTCGGGGACTCGCGATATCTGCTGTGAAATCTCCAAGAGCATAAACTAAATGTTTCTAAATTAGGATCCTTTTAAAAATCTAAAAATTCTCACAAAAATTAGGAAGCTTGGACGCCGAATGTGCGAAGCAATTCAATTTTGTCGATTTTCGCTTTACTACGATTCGGAAGATCGTGAGCTTCATAAAGGACCATCTACAACTGGACCATGATCCATGACTGTCACCATGATTGCCAAGCTGTTTTTAAGGGCCGGGATAAAAAACCACGACACGTCATAGAAACTCATCTTGAGTTTCTACGCGAGTTTCTTCGACGCGACGGCACCGTGTCGTGGTTTTTTACGACGCGCGTCGTGGATCTCCACGACACGGCGCCGTACGACGTCGTGTCGTGTTTTTGTGTTCCGGCCCTAATCGACGTACCTAAATCATGGCCCATGGGCAATAAAAAATTGCTTGTAGTGTGTCTTTATATCAATCGCAAAGTTAGCGAAGCGCTATGGTAAATCCCATACATTTTTGTCATCTAACTTTGCTATTATAGAACTATAGCGAATGTAATATGACCATCGTTCAGCATTCAAGCTTCCTAATTTCTGGTCTATCCACAGATATTTTAATATCTCTATGGGTCTATCATTGGCCAATTGTGGAAAGACCGCATTAGTTGTAAGGGAGAAGCCAGAATTGAGTAAAAGGAACCACGTCACTGCCAATCTCCATTTCCAATCGGGACGTGTGAACCGTCCGTAAGCGTATAAAGGCCAGGAATGCGTATGAACATAAATTTCGCTACGTTTTGTTTTAAACGATGATCCCATCATTAAATGACGCGCTCGCATAAAACTATATTTCCGTACAAAATCTCAAACTGTTACAATAAAAATAACTTTGCGCGTCACGTCATGCTTGCACCGTAAAACTGTCTATTAAATGGTTCCATGTATCTGGAAATAAGCAGGAACAATTGACAGCAACGAGTACGAGAAACGTTAGTGAATAATTCAATTTTCAAAATGTATTAAACGCTGTTCTCTGGCACTGCTTGCAGCCTTTGCACTCATCTTTTGGGTAGGTAAGTCACGAAATTCAAAAATGTAGCGGTTTGCAATATACGATGCGGTACGACTTAAAACTTACAACAAGCGGTTTAATATTGAGTGTTGACTGTTGTTGAGTGTTGTTGACGGTTACGCTACGTAGCATGTAGAGACTAGACTCTAGAGTCTAGTCTCACTAGAGCATGGTTTGCCAAAGAAATATGAAACATACAAACAAACATCGGCATCAAAAATAAAACTCGCTGCTGCTGCTTCTAGATACACTTTTGCATGGACCATGATGAATAGAGAAGATAGCCACCATGATTGCAAAGCAGATAGCATACACAATCGACGTCGACCAAATATACCTAGACAATCATAGGCGAACATCTACAAATTCGTTCTCATATTGGTCCTAGACTGGAAAGGCCGCATATAATTTTCACATGAAAATCGTGTTAATTGTACATTAGCGGTCAAGTGTCGACGGCCGTGCTCGCGAGGTGTGACGTCCCGTGACGTCATTATTGACATGTCACGACACCCGAAACCCGGCATGACACCCTCATTACCAAATGTCCACGATATTATGCAATTTCATCTTCAATTTTCGTCATCTTCTTTTTATTCAACTTTCGTTTGGCATATTCAATAATTGAATGCGTCAAAATCCACCCGCGTTGAAAGAAAAGTGTCATAAGCTTTGTCCACATTGTGCCTTTTTTCTGTTCAACAAGGGCATGCCCGTGACGCGCGTCAAAATCCACCCGCGTTGAAAGAAAAGTGTCATAGCGCGCGCTACGATTTCAACGCGCGTTACGGGCATGCCTCACGTTTGACGTTGACAGCGCTATAAGGCATGCCCTTGATGAACAGAAAAAGGCACAGTGTGGAAAAGCCAATGGGTGTCCACTGTCAGATATTGGTACCTCATATTCGTGACAGAATTAAATATAATTTAATATAATTTGTGACATTGCGTTAATATACCTACCACACTTAGAAAACCAGCCCTTTAGCCAAGACTTTTTCTTTATCCGCGCTTCTTCAATAGCATCGTCGACCAAGATGTATGGAATTGGCATGGGCATCGCTGGCACCAATTGTCACCATGTGACATTTTACTTAATAGTGATGCGATATACCTAATATGTTATATTAATATGTCACATCATACACTTGATATCTAACGTCTTCATTGTCAAAATAATTGAATGTAAGTCTAAGTAGAAACAAAAGACAAACTCTGTCTATTACAATTTATTTTAGATCTTTTTTATAATTATTGACCGTAGGTACCTACCTACCTTCGGTACCTACTATGATAAAATTGTTTCGGACTCAAGTGCTAAAGATGTATGGAAAAAGCAATAAGAAGTATTATTGCAACTTTACACAATAATAAGATAATAATCACCATAACGTTTTAGACAGACCCTTTTCGAAGTTTTTTGAATGTCCTGAGTCCTGACTCCTGACACAATGCAGGGTGTAACAAAAATAAGTGATAATACTTTAGGGTGTGTATGTGTTCCTTGTAGAGAGTTCACTGTAAAAGTGGCAGCGTTGAAAGACCAAATTTTTTTTTCCCTTTTGTATGGGCTAGCGCCCCAGCCAGCAACGTCACGAGTTTTCCCATACAAAAGTGAAAAAAAAATTGGTCTTTCAGCGTTGCTAAATTCACAATGAACTCTCTACAAGGAACACATACACACCCTAAAGTATTATCACTTATTTTTGTTACACCATAGGTTTATTATTGTGGTACTAAAAGTAGTAAAATATGTGTTGTACCATCGAGGAAATTGATTCCTATGCAATTGATAGACCAACGTTATTTGGTCGAATATGTCAAATGTCAATTCAAAAAATTATTGTGATCTCTCGGCTGGGTTTGACGTAACGCAACCAAACTATGTAGGTCCCCGATCTGCATAGGAATCAACTTCTCTGACAGTACAAAGTTTATTAATTAAATTACATAATAAAAAAATACTTAAGTAACTCTAATTTTATCAATAAAGAGGCGATAATCTGTTTTAAGATAATATTGTTATATTACTCCTAATAAATATAAAACAGATGAATACATTGTACTTAATGTAAATTATAATCTACATCTAAAAATTTAATTGGCACCTGCTCCATAGTTTTCTTAGAACAAGGTGCCTGAACTTGTACGTGTTATAGACATGTTAAATTCGGTATGTCGCCGTTGTATGCTTATTTAGTCATAGTCCTAAGTGAGTAAACATAGTCTGGAGACAGGTCTAGAGTCTAGACAGAAACGTGCTTTATTTAGCGGCATCGGTCGCGCGGAACGAAACTTCTGCCATGACAGACTTATTTAACGTCGAAAACTTAACCTTATTTCGTTCGTATAAAGGTTTATATTAGATACCGAACAGTCTATATCGGCGTCTTCGAAGCGAACCAGACTGTTACTTCGAAAATTGAACCTTATGTGGTGGGCGTAAAGGTGATTAGACGTTAACGGGCTGTAACGCAGCGGGCCGCAGCTCGAGAGGCGATAATGAGGAGTGCAGCGGTGACGTCACGCGCGCGGGCCCCGGCGGGGGCAGTCGCGGGGCGGTGGAGGGCGCCGCGCGGGGGACACGAGGACGGAGCCTCGCGCCCGTTCATTGTAGTTTTTCGATTATTGTTTAATTAGGGCGAAGCGGCGGCGGAGCGGCGGCCAGGGCGGCACAACCGGTGGCTCGCTTTTCCGCACGATATATTTTTGCAAACATTTACAATTTTTTTATCTTTTTATCTTTTTTCACTGGATTGGTATAAATCCTTATATGCCATTCCTTAACAAATTATGAGGTTAGAATAACAATAATATAAAAATATAATATTGTAGAATTTCATAATTAAGACATGTGATACAAATCCTACTAACACAATTACTTAGGTCTTAGTTAATATCTCAATAAGTAATAATTATTTTCGAAAATCAATTTTTTTTAAAGATTTTCTATGCGGTAAACGGTAATTGACGTCACGTTTGACATAATAGTAAGCATATACTTGGATCGCGGTTGTATTGAGTATTTTTACTTTTTTGTCTGTTTCTTGAATTCTGCTTCCTATTTTAATTTATTAATTTTTGAAAATATGTATTTGCGATAGCAAATTTGATAATACATATTTGCAATTGAGATCGTTTATTCTAATAGGTTAAAGTAAAAATATGCACTTATTAGGTAGGAATTTTATCAATTGAGTTCTATACCAATAACTCATTTTATTATAATATTTAAAATATTATGTTTATTATATTAAAAATTAAAATATTATTAAAAGTACCTTAAAATGGTATTTCGTCCAATAAGACGTCGATAATAATTAGAAGTCGTCCATAATAATTATCGTGAGATTTTTTAGGAGGCAAGGGGGTTGAGTCAAAACTCATCTCAGAAAATTAAAAAAAACACCTCACGTAATTTGTGGACGCCCCCTTAGGTGAGTTAGACTTAGGTAAAACTAAACATTAATAAGACAATGTTACTATTAGATATTGTTTCCGTCCCATGATGTCCAGCTAAAGAAAAAAACTAAAAAAAAATCATTTGCAATTTCTCGCTAATAAAAAAAAAGTAATCGGCGCAGACGTGTCGTCGGTTGGTGCGACCTGGCGGCTGGCGGCTGGCGCGCTATCTGCGGGCGGCGACCGGGGGCCCGCGGGGTTGGCGGCGCGCGGGAAAGAGCGCGTAAAAAGGCGAGCGGCCGGCGGATCCGCGCGCCTTTCACGAGGTCGACGCCCGCCCGCGGCCCCCCGGGGCCCCAAACCGCGGCCCGTGAGGCCCCGCGCGCGGCGCGACCACCCCCGCCGCACTCGCGTTCACCATCCGTGATCCTGTATCATCCCTTCATTTGATATATTGCTATTTTGAATTAGATAATAGTTACCCCGTTATTTTCTATTTAACTGACTGATAAGTTCTCCGAAAATATCATCGGTAATGTTCGTTTATAAACTTCCGAAGTCGGGACAAACCGCACGTTATCGGATTCAGCAGCGTGACAATTTCTCCGTCTCTGTCAAAGATATTTCGTTCTCTGTCGATCGTAAGGGCATGCGCCTCGAAGTCGCTGCAGCGAGCGAGCCCAAATTTTCCGCGAACGTCGGCGCAAAAATGAGTCGTCAGTCGTCACATAGAGCATGTTTACGACACGCCCACTGCCCGCCGTGAAACAATAAAAGGACCATTATCTTTCAGTTCTGACGTACGGCCGGGCCCACGTAGTCACATGAGCCGAATGTTTGGACAGCGGGAATCGTAAAGGACTTTAGCTGTTCCTAGAACGTGCGGATATTTCGGTAGCTGATGTAAAGAATTTAGATATAACGCGTTTCTCTTTCGATTGGGTTGCGACACCGGGGGACGGCTATCCGGGCCAATGCCAGAACCTAAACTAGAAAATGTCCTCGAGCGAGCGATAACGTCACAACTCAAAAGTCGGTAGCGCCTCTAATTCGCCGCGTTAGGGTCGTTTTTTACTGCGTAGTTAATGGTAAAGGTTGCGCGTGAGATATGTAGTCGCGGCATGCGGGCCGCGGGTCGCGCGCTGTTCTCACGCTTTGAATATTCCCGCTCCCGGCGCCCTCGCCCCCGCCGCGACCCTGCTGCCCCGGGCCCCGGCCCCGCGGGGCCCTTCGCCGACGACGTCCCCGACTCCCACTACGACGCATATTGAATGAACCACACTAAGAATGTTTACATCCGCGACGCCGCGCCGAGCTCCCAGTTCCGAAACCCCGTTTTAGCCGGCTCGAAATAAATAACACATTTCGATATGACGAAACTCGAGATTATTATAGGTTCCATTAACGAAGTTGGCGGCTTCCCATTCAAGAAAATTATTGTATAAATTTTGAAACTGATGCGACCTATCTTTTATTGCGACACTTAATGCCGCGCGAATTAGATATTAAACACATAATTTACAGATCAATAAACGACAGAGGTATTTTAGTATTATTATTCGGTATTCGAAAATACATCGGTAGGTTCAGAATGTTGAAATTTCAGTTTCAGATGTTCAGAAACTTTTTTTTTCATTTCACGGCCAATTTCCATTTCAGCAACGGCCAATTGTCGTTTCAGTCACGGTCACTTCGTCTTCAGCGGGTCGTCCTGTTTCCCGCGACGATCAATCATCGTTTATGTTTCAGCAGAATTTTTCTATTTCAGTCCGTACTCCGTCCGCGCGGTCCCACGGTTGGGAAGCCTTGACTTACATTTTCAGTACCTTTGTGCCGTTTCCGTGAGAACAGAGCTGACGGATAAAATTTCATGCGATAATCGCAATTTAATTATGTGTATTAACTAAACGGTTGTGTCGTTATTGTGTGCTAGTTTTTCGTATACATAGTAATAGGTTACAGTCATACTGTGGTTTTCGTTATGGCACAGAATATAATATTATATTAGTAGCTTACCAAGTTATGGTTTAGGCACAGAATATATATTAGTTGGTTTAGGTAAAATATGGTCGCAACTCGCAAGTTGAACTAAATGAATAAGTTCGTCATTGTTTTAGAAGTCACTTAGAAATCTTAGAATGCTATGACGGAAACTAAAATAAATTCATAGTTAAACTTATTATTTTATTTAAGTAACTATAACTAATACTATAAACGCGATACTGCAGTGTAGTTAATGGAATCAGGCGTTACTTTGCGGAAATCCATAGCTTAAAATTTAGTTTGTTGTTATTTTTAGCAATATTCCGCGAAATAAACTTCCACCTTTAAGTAAATGAGTGAGTGCACGCATAGGCATGTGGGAGGAGGGAGGTGCTGTACGCATGCCTATGCGTGCACTCACTCATTTACTTAAAGGTGGAAGTTTATTTCGCGGAATATTGCTAAAAATAACAACAAACTAAATTTTAAACTGCAGTGTATGTTTATCTTCGCTGCTGTTTATTCTTGAAACCGCCGAATCGGTATTCAGAATGAATTTTGGTAAAGACTTTATGTCCATTTTTGAATGACTTTGAGTCCAAGGAATAGTTAAAAATTTGTTTATCCCCGTAAATGAACGGTTCCCACAGTATTTACTATTTTATTTTTTTGTCATAATCGAGGTTAGGTACGGTTAATATCTAGTACTCTCATAGAAGTACATATTATAAATATAATTACAGTGTAATGAATCGGCAACTTTTCCTTAACGGTGTCGCGAATTTTGCAATTTACGCTACAAAAGTGACAAAACCCACGTAGCGTATCGCATGTTTACCGCAGTACGTTGTCCAACGAGCATTTAAAAGCGGGCGCGATTAATCTTTAGGATTCAAAATAAGCAATGGTTAATGTAGTTTCGCAAATAAAATTAGTTTCACCATTCATTCCATGGTGCGGCGGCAGGTGGTCACAACTTCACAAGCTGAAGCCTCCACCTGCAGTCATTGACCGGTGAACTCTGTTCAAATTTATCTTCTTGTATTTATGGTTAGCAATAGTTCACTTTTGAAAAAGTCACCTTTAATTATGGTAGACGAGAATAAAAAGGGGATATTTCGAATGAAAATTATAAGCTTTTAAATACTAATTACACTAAGTATAAATAAGTCGATAGTTTTTGTTGTATAGCGCAAGAATTTTCTAGAGACACTCGGTAGGTAGGTACTAGGTAGAGTATAGGCTCGTAGAGGAAAACGTCAGGAACATAATTTACAGGTCGGCCCGCAGCATAACAAGTACGCCGCCTTTGACTCCGCCGAGCAATAAAAACCTCTATAAAATCTGTAGGTAGAATATTCCATTCATTCATAATAATTGTCAAAATCTCGTTAATAAAACTGGCTTAATTCGTAAAGGTCTCGTTATCGGCCATCGCGTGACGTCATCGTATTATTAGCTCGAGATCTTGTACCCGAGGCTACGCGAGCCATATATTTTTATTGTGATAAAAAAGAGCAGCGGCGGTGAGCCTTGAGGTACTCCTGAATGTTAGATGCAAAATTCGTTCATTTTAAAAATTAAAAAATATTAATATCTAACCTGTTCTAAGTTGGAAGTAACTTAGGCACCGGAGGTACCATTTTGTAGAATCGACGTTGACGAGAAAAAAAAAGTAAAATGTATTCTGATTAGTGATTTCTGAATAAAACTACGGAACCCTAAAAATGATTAAATGCGGTGATGGCCATTTATACGGTGGATGCAACGAAATTGCAGTTGATCTGCTAAGTAAATAGCTGCGACCTGTTAAAGATAACAATGAATTATTTTAGTACCTATTTACAATTAATTACAATACAAATATTATTTAACAGCAGTCGCGCGAAAACTGGACATTTTCTCGTGATAAGAACTATCCCCTTTTTTGGGACTAAAAGTACTTAGCTATTAAATACTTAGGTATATACCAAACATCTAAATCGGTTTACAGTCTAAGCCAATATATTATTATTTTATAAAATGACACATGAATAAACTATACTAAACATTTAGGTTACGGTTATTAAAATAATCGCAACCTAAAAACATAAATTAGGCAAGACATTTTATCAGTAAACTTATTTAAAAGCGATTGAACTATCTTTAATTACTATAACTGTAATTAATCATATTTCGCTAATAGGAGTGTAAATTATTTAGCGGTATCAAACTGTTTCATTTGAAATTCTAATGTATTTGCAGGTGAATTACTAGCAGTTGTCAGAAATGTGGTTAGGGGGAACCTGATGGCTAAAACTGAAGGGGTAATGAAGACTCAAATGAATATTCATAAATTATATTGATACAGTATTCGTGGAGTAGGTTTAAAATTATGTACACAAGCCAATAATAATATTATGGAAGTCAGGAGTTTTTTTTTTCTTCAAAAAGATTGTCAAAAAGGGCCAAATATTTTTCGCAGATTATGTTTCTGAAAGGCTCGGACACCACGAAAAAGAGTCCCTAGCATCTTCGGCAAACACCGCAGACGATCTGAATACGTCGTACACACATTACACACACTTCGTACATTTTCGTATTGTTATTTCTATCGGGTCTGTAAAAAGTATGAAAGGAAAAAAAAACATTTTTGTGACTTTTATCTTTACCTGTAGGTACGTAGTATCTCACTACTTCTTCTCACGCTACTGGCAATCTATATATTCCTGTACGTATTTCACTTCTTCTTCTCACGCTACTGGCAAATATACTTCCTTAGTAATTTTCTAAAAATTCTAGTACTTACTTGGTATTCTGCAGGTTGCCTACATTTTGCACAGTTTCAATCGATGTCGGCGGCGCGAGCAGGAATTTCCGTGATTTCCTGGTCGTGCGGTTCCGGGCATGAGGGTTTGCGGTAGCTGACAGATCCGTCAACGTGTGTCGGATGTCCTTTGCTAAGTCCAGGAGCACTATTCTCATGCGTCGAATGTCGGTTCATACGTAGCTGCCTTATTCCCGACAGAATCAGAATGGAATCGAGAATCGAATCACTTCGATTCTCAAAACTTGCTACTTCCGACTTAAATACTTACTAAAATCGTGCTGCGTGGTACTACTGTTATACTCTGTGGCTGCGGCTCAATTTGGAACTAAGTCTTTCGGAAAATATACGCGAACAAGTCAAAATTGAGCCAAGACATTGTTTTGAGGAAAATATTTTCCGATGAACGCGTGATCTGAGACATTTCTTATTTTCTTGCCCTAGGTGCGTAATTACAACCCGGATTTCAAATTATTGATATGTACAGCTTGGCCCCTGGCTGGCTTTGCCTCAGTTGTGCATAGATTTATAAGCCTAATTCTAAACTACAGTTACAGACTTACAACTTACGGTACCTACCTACTTATAATATTTTTATTTTATTAACCTTTCCATCGTGCTAGACTTAATCTCTTTCGTGTTTTGTCTTTAAAATTTTCAATTATGTCTATTTACGGTATGAAATTTTTATATTTAAATCTATAACGACTTTCAAAACACTAGTAGTTAAAAACACACATTTAGAAAGTAATTCATAAAAATCGCGAATAACTATATTTTGGAGTCATTAACGGAGCGGTCAATGAACTACTAGACGTATTTTGACCACCGTGCAGTACCGGGGACCGGGGACGGGGGTCACATGACCGCGGACCGTGACGGACTTAGAATTAAGCACTTGCGGATAGGTACGATACAACTTACACTTGAGCCGATTTTTCTAATTATAATTGTTCAATTCGCAGCTTAGTTTCGGTTGTATGTAAAGCCATTGCCGCCATGCGGGAAAGAGAAGAAGGGATCAACGCTGCGAACTGAACGTCAGCAGTGGCGGCCTTACCCATTGAGAGGCCCTAGGGCCTACCGCCTAGGCGGCCTAGGTCCTTGCGAGGCCCTTTGTCTTACGAAAAGATACCTTGCAGGGGGCAAGAGCGAGGCCTCGGGCGATTGCCCTGTTCGCCAACCCTTGGGCCGTACTGCCAATGTGTAAATCACTATTCATGACATTAGAATAAAATGCCAAATAAACACACTCCTACAGTCTCTGTGATCCGACCGATCATAGCAGCATATTGAATTGACATAAGCCATCACATGACGTAGGTCCGTCAACTGCCTAGGAATCAATTTCCTCGATGGTACAAAAAGCATTCAGAAACGCATCATCGTGTAAAGGGCGGCTGGTCGCGGGCTGGCGCGGGCTGGCGCGGGCGGGTAGTATTTTTATCCGCGGCCGCCGCTCACCTTTCGTCTATTCTCAGTCCACTAAATATAGACATTTGTCTCGATGACTTTCCTTCCGTCCGTGGGCGTCGCAGGGGGCGCTCATACATCGGGTTTCCGGAGGGTGCACCCATATAGACGGTATAAATACACGGCTTTATTGTCACAGAAATAGAGAGATTATTATATTGACATATTATATACGAGGATGGGACATCTAATAGCAAACAAAGATTAGAGTTCTGGGAGCTTTTAGAGTAAGTTAGTGGAGCTTTAAGCGCAGGAGATGGCATCAGCATGAATTCAGCATCCATTGGGTTCACACTTCACATATTTGAAGGTCTAAATTAATTGGACATAACTCAAAGCACACGTAAGCTCACTTAAGACTCTCGCGGTTAAAGTTAATCTTCTGTTAAAGTTAATTGGCTGGAAGTAAATAAGAACAAAAACTGTTCCTTGTTTAACCATTGCATCGGTACCGAATCCAAAAATCTATACTAATATTATAAAGCGGAAAAGTTTGTTAGTTTGTTTGTTTGAACGCGCTAATCTCAGGAACTACTGGTCCGATTTAAAAAATTCTTTCAGTGTTAGATAGCCCATTTATCGATGAAGGCTATAGGCTATATTTTATCACGCTAAGACTAAAAGGAGCGCAGAAATAGAGAAAAATGTGGAAGAAACGGGGAAAATTATATGAAATGTTTATTTAGTAATAGTTTGAACGCGCTAATCTCAGGAACTACTGGTCCGATTTGAAAAAATTTTTCGGTGTTAGATAGCCTATTTATCGAGGAAGGCAATAGGCTATATTTAATCACGCTAAGACTTATGAGAGCGAAGAAATAGAGGAAAATGTGGAAAAGCGGGGAAAATTATGTGAAAGGGCATAATTGAACGCGCTAATCTCAGGAACTACTGGCCCGATTTGAAAAGTTCTTTCAGTGTTAGATAGCCCATTTATCGAGGAAGGCTATAGGCTATATTTTATTACGCTAAGACTAATAGCAGCGAAGAAATAGAGAAAAATGTGGAAAAAATGGAGAAAATTATATGAAATGCTTATTTAGTAATAGTTTGAACGCGCTAATCTCAGGAACTACTGATCCGATTAGAAAAATTCTTTCAGTGTTAGATAGCCCATTTATCGAGAAAGGCTATAGGCTATATTTTATCACGCTAAGACTAAAAGGAGCGAAGAAATAGAGAAAAATGTGGAAAAAACGGGGAAAATTATATGAAATGCTTATTTAGTAATAGTTTGAACGCGCTAATCTCAGGAAATACTGGTCCGATTTGAAAAATTATGTTATAATCTATACTAATATTATAAATGCGAAAGTATCTCTGTCTGTCTGTCTGTCTGTCTCGCTTTCACGCCAAAACTACTGAACCGATTGTAATGAAATTTTGTACACAGATAGTCTAAAGCCTGAGAAAGGACATAGGCTACTTTTTCACTGGAAAAAAGGGTTGTAAGGGGGTGAAAATGCGTAAATTTTTTCAAATTAAGTTATTTCCAAAAACTCATAACTGATGGCGCCAAGAGTCGCCTAGATTGCGCTATCGCTTGCTCATGCGTATTTCTATAAGAGGTGGTACGAGGGCTGCTATTTATGTATCCGGAACTGGCCACTTACAAGAACAATATTTAAAAAGTAATTACAACATTTGAAAATAGAACTCTTTGGTTGAAGAATACATTTTGTTTCATGTGACTGTCAATTATTTTTCCATTGTGGCGTCATTTTGAAAATTGCGTGTCTTCATTTGCCATGGATTTAACGCGTGAACATTTTCGTGCAATGATTTACTACGATTTTCGGCGTGGGCTAAATCAACAACAGTGCTTTATTCAACTCACCGCAACTTTTGGAGATGAAGCACCATCAAAAACCACTGTTTATCACTGGTACAGTGAGTTTAATCGTGGGCGGTCTATGCTCATGGATGAAAATAAAGAAGGTCGCCCAAAAACAGCTGTTGTCCCACAAAATATAGATGCTGTGCGGGAACTAATAATGCGTGATCGTCATGTTACATATCGCGAGATAGAGGCGTCCTTAGGCATAAGTATGACGAGCATACATAAGATATTACACGAACATTTGGCTGTAAAAAAAATATATTCGCGTTAGATTCCGCACAACTTGACAATCGATCAAAAACGGGCTCGTGTCGATTGGTGCAAAAAAATGATAAAAAAATACAACCGTGGTACGTCAAAAGCCGTTTATAATATCTACACAGGTGATGAATCTTGGATATATGCATATGACCCCGAAACTAAACAACAGTTGACTGTTGTTTAGTTTCGGGGTCATATGCATATGGTGTGGGTGTTCCAAGATGAGCCGAAACCAACAAAAGTTACTCGTGCAAAAAGTACTTTGAAGCAAATGGTCGCCTGTTTTTTGGAATTAATGGACATGTGGCTACAGTGCCATTAGAGAATCGTAAAACGGTTAATTCTGAATGGTATACGACCATTTGTTTACCAGAAGTCTTTGAAGAAATAAGAAAGGACAACCGACAACGCAGAATCATATTACATCACGACAATGCTAGCTGTCACACCTCAGCTGAAACAACTCAGTTTTTGGAGGGTCAAAAGATCGAATTGACTGGTCATCCGCCGTACAGCCCTGATTTAGCACCTAACGATTTCTTTTTATTTCCATACGCGAAGAACAAATTACGTGGTCAACGTTTTTCGAGCCGCGAAGAGGCTGTTGATGCGTTCAAAATGCACGTTTTGGAGATACCTCAATCAGAATGGAAAAAGTGCTATGAAAATTGGTTCCAGCGTATGCAAAATTGTGTCGATCATCGCGGCGAATATTTTGAAAAGCAATAAAACCATATTAAATTATATATGTTTGTTTCTTTTTTTAATTCCGGATACATAAATAGCAGCCCCATAAATATTAAATAGTTTATGGGTAAAGCCATAGAGTACTGGTCTCTGGTAAAGCTAAAGTTGTGTAATGGGGGGCTAAATAAGCTTTAAAATTTGGTATAAAAAAGTTTAATTAAAAAAAATATATTATGTGCACACTGCACAGCTGTTTTGGGTATTTTGATTTGAGGGATACCAGGGTTTTAAAAAGCTTTTAAATTTGACACCAATTTTGTTGACACCGCGCGCTATAAACTGAAGTCCACGCGGACGAAGTCGCGTTCAACAGCTAGTACAAAATACGTTAGTTGCCTACATGAAAATATTATCTTTAAGCTTAAACCGCTAAAATAGATGCTGAATTATAGGAATTTGGGTGCTCCTACCTCCTACCCACCCACTATAAGTCACTACTAAGAGTCCCGCAACAGGAAATAGGATAGTTTTTTGTCGCGATAAATATTCAATTTCCGCGTCGACTAATTACTGTTCAACGAACAATGAGCAACATCAAACTTAAAAATTAGGCCAAAATAGTATCCCGGTACACATGTGGTCCTTGACACATCTGGGGAACTCATCATGTGTCCTCCCCCCTCCCCTAGGCCTCGTGTCCTCCCCCGCGGGGGCTCCTCGGGTTTCCGACTATTTATGAATGAATTGACATTATGAATGATCGAACTTTTGAATTACGTTGTACCTTTTCTACTGCGCGTTTTCGTTGTAAATAAAAGGTTTGTATGGGGTTTAAAGCGGTAATAAGGGTTTCTTTCTTGTAGTATCTAAATAGTAAATGCTGTAATGCAGACTTTATGCTGGAGTTTGATGGACCTAGGTCCTAGACGAACCTGACGCATCTTTGTCTATAATTGCTCATGAGCAATCTTTTCGATGCTCGATCCAGTATACGATGTTTATTATGTTTAGCCATCACCACAGGCATAATAAGAAATTCACATAAACTACTAGAAATAATACCCGCAAATCCGTTACTCCAAAACTCGTCTACCGCGCGGGAACCGTACAATTTTTCGGTACTTATAAAAGGTATCATAATAAAGAAGTATATCAGCAAATCGGTTCAGTGACTTGAGTGTGACAGACAGACACACTTTCGCATTCATAATACTTAGCATGGAAGGATACTAACTAAACACACCCACAAAGTGAACTTCATTATATTCTGTCCTACGCTTTAAAGGTACAACCGACGCTCAGCAATACTTAAATCATCCGAAATCCTCTAAGTACATACATCTAAATATAGAGCGAAGAAATTCCCCCAAATTGAGTAAGGCAATACCCCAATAAATCATAGCGGCGTTATAGGATAAGACATTAGACACCAGATGCGCGTACGCAGCTATTTACGTAGCGAGGGTGCGACCCTCTCCCTGAGGAGCCGTTTCCCTGTCAACGTGGGTTGGAGTAAAACTTGAGTGCTCGGATTGACAGCTTGGACAAGCCTTAATGGAGTAAGACTTGGGAAAGATGGAAGTTTTGTTTTGAGTTTGTGTGGAAATTTTTGGTGCGTAGTACTTCTTTGCAGTCTTAAATGCAGTAAAACTTGAAGATTGAAAATTTTGGTTTGGTTTTATGCGCATAGAAATCTTTTAGGACGAGAAGTTAATGCCTAGATAGACGGCGGATCTAAGTAATTTGGTCGTGTTTAGTTAAACTCATCCGACCGATCACTGCAGCTACCATCGAATTGACATTAAGCCGACCACGGTCAACTGCCTAGGAATCAATTTCTTCGATGGTACATCGACATTGACGTAGGCATAGTAAAAGGAGGGGTTACCCCTCCTTATACTATGACGTAGGGGTTACCCAAAGCCTTAAATCTCTGCCTATAATATGTGTCTTTGATACACTCGAGTTCTAAAATCGGGCCACAGGTCTAAGTTTTCATAAACAATTAATATAAAGAAGTTCTCTAATTGTACGCAATATGAGATGCCCTTATTATCTCTGTTTTATTACGTGTCTTTAAACAGAATTAGTCTAATAGTTTTAAGTGTTTCAATCAGTGAACTTTAAACTACGTTTCAATGAATAACTAGGTACTAAAATCAGAATATCCAACAGAAACTGTCTGTCAGGACTCATAATGCTCAGATAAATTATTATGAAAGGATTTTAAATATTTACACAAAATAGCTACAGATGACTTGAAAGAGGTTTTTGCCCTCAGACTACCATTAATTTGCTATCATCATTCAAATTTTTATCAACGAATTAGAAATTGTGTTGAATCAATAAGCATAGTAGGTAGCCATAATATTTTAGACAAAGCGAAATGTCACACTCAGTATGCGGTAAAATAAAACATACAACAAGAACATAAACTTTACATTTTTATTGGACAAAACTGTGATTTCTAATATACCAGCATCTAATCAAAATTCAATAGTTTTATTTAAGAAAATGATTGTAGAGCGATGAAGACAATATGAGCTCTAAAGAGGCTCAATGGTACATTCCTGAAAGAATTACTTTTTCAATCCTTTGTGTCTACTGAAAAATTCAGTAGGTCTGAAAACTTGAAGTTTGGTTGTAAAAAATTCCTGTAGGTGCCAGCCCTGCGCTTGTGTGTGCAGCCAGTGCCAACTGCTAACAGTGGGCAGTGGCTGCACACACAAGCACATCACTCGTGTTTAAAATTTAACAAGTTTAATAAGTAAATGTGTGATAACTGATATGTAGAGGTAAGGAGAAAGGACATACGTCATATACACTGTAGCCACGACTGCCGTCTGCGAGAAAATGTAATTATTTTTGGTGCTTTTTCTAAACGTACCTTTAGCATAAGCGCCAAGGTAATTTGGTCTTTGACTATTGGCCATTGCTAGAATTATTGATGCTGTGTGATGTATCTTTCTAGTTTTTGTACCTAATGTAGTTAGTATGAAATCGGTAGTTCCTATTCCATTGCTAGTTTCTTTAAGACTTTTCCAAACTCTCTGAAACCCAACATTCTTTGGGTCCTGAAACTCCCATTTGGCAGCCCTAAAAACGCGGTGGAATCGTTCGACTGGTTTCTAACTCAATGTCGTTTGGAATGCAGCGCGGGTGGGGGAGTGGTGCGGAGGGGGGCGGTGTCGCGGGCCACTTGTCGGCGCGTTTGACTGAGATATTCGGCGCGGTAACGGGCCGCGGCCTTCCTGGAAACGGTTACCTGTTGCATTCCAGGGGCCTGCAGCGCCGCCGGTGCATCGCGAAACACAACGATATTATTCTAAAATTCGCCTGTTTTAAACTGGATACTCAGTGTGGCATGAATATGGGATACTGTATGGGCCTAGTGGGTTATGTTCGCAAATCTCGTGCCTACTACCTACTCATTTGATACTGCATCTGATTAGCTAATTAGCTACACTGTTTAAAAGTACCCAGCTTGTGTTCACAGTGGTGCTCGGAGCCAGAATTTCCAAAGGTTTCCAAAAATCAAAAAATTTAATTGTAAGAAAACAAATTGATAACTTCATTTGGCGAGAAAATTGGCCATGTTTTTCCTATTTCGTCACGATATCAAATTATGTGCTCGGTTAAAGCTATGACGATTGGAAAATCAGCTCTTAAAAACGTTTTCCCGTAAGGGATGATTTTTATTGATGCAATACAATATACCACGCTTTTGGAGTTCTCCAATCCCACTAAAGTGTGGAACCTAGACTAAATACCATCAAAAAAATTGATTCTAGGTGGGATTGTGATAGACTCTGATTACTGATAGAGCTCTGATATTGACTTGACATATTAACATGACCAAACGACATAGGTCCACCATGCCGCTTATGAATCAATAATTTCTCTGATATAGTACACATCATTCTAAATAAGCATATTTTACACATCCCCATCTTTATGTTTCACGCGCAGCAGTTGCGTTTTAGCGCTTATGACGTCATGAAAAATTTCCCTAACATTTTCTATAACACTCTAGAGTCTATAACATAAATTTTAGTATTGTTTACGTCTAGATTTCTAGATGATCCACAAAAGGCAGGCGAAAGAATGCCAAAACTGCGGTGAAAGTCCCCGTAGAACCTGATATGTTTTATGTGTCTTGAAGAATGCTAATAGTTCTGTTATTTACCGAATCCACTGTCATGCTTGAAGAAAGTCGCCATCGTCAGAATCTTCGTTGATTTCTCTACGTCATCTTGTGGCGTACTTTTAGATTGTTTCTGAACCTTGTTTTTAATCGGGCTTTGGCCCACCACACATTCCCACCACTGTATCTCCTGTGTCGCCAGGATCGACAGCGGTATCCAAACACGAAAACCCTTTGATATGATCTCAGGGAGCCCGAGGGACATGCTACATGTCTTGGGACCCGCAACGAAATTAATCAGAAGAAGATAGGAGTAGGAAGTATATAGTTTTCCCTTCTCATAAAAAGTGGGAGACAGCACAAAGTTGCAATGACCGAAAATCAAAGAACTAAAGAGAAAGCACCACGGGAATAAACAGTAACAGTTAACTTAGATTCGATAAAATATTAAAATAAGTACAGTTTACCATAATTAAATAAAAAACAGTTTTCAGTCATGTAAATTTCCAATATTTTTCCATATTATTCAAGATTAACCTCAGTTTTTGTTATCTAAAAAGAACGGCGATGTTTTACTTCATAATATAATTTAATAACTTTTTGCAAGAGCGTAATTTAATATTTATAGGTATGTAATGTATAAAATATAACGACCACCCAGCTATAAGATATTAACAACGTATAGTCCGTGAGCCCGGCCCCGAAATGCCTACGTCACATGACATCAACTTAAAACGCATGGCACACGGTCGGCAAATATATGCCGAGCGAGGATCAGACGACTTTCGCATCTGAAATTGGCCGGAAGTCAGAAAAATCGCCTCACTTCCGGTCAAATTTTTAGTGTCTATTTACGTCACGTGACATCAACGTGAAACATGTGGCAGCTTATAGCCCTATAGTTTTAGAGAATGGAAACATAAGTCTGTCAGTTTTAAAATGGCCGGAAGTACTTGGCAGACGGCGTCAAAGTTGGTCCTTGGGTACCCTTTTTTACGTCACGTGACATCTTGATGAATTCTTTTTTAAATGTTTTCAAATAATAGTGTCTTATAGAATAAATGATGCTGCCAAGCCAGATCCGGCCGGAAGTCCCAAAAAAAGTGATTTAAAACTGCTCGTGAATTATGAGAAATTCGCATGATTTATCAAATTATAATCAATTTAAGTACAAGAATTATCGAGTCAAAGTACCTAACCTGTTACAATAATAAATCTAGGGTAAATAAGTGTGTTACTGTACTAATTGATGAGCTCGTAATAGTCCGCGAACCCGGTCCGAAAATGCCTACGTCACGTGACATCATTATAAAATGCATGGCACACGGTCGGAAAATATATGCCGAGCGAGGATTAGACGACTTTCGCATCTGAAATTGGCCGGAAGTCGGAGAAATCCCCTCACTTCCGATCAAATTTTTGGTGTCTATTTACGTCACGTGACATCAACGTGAAGCATGTGGCAGCATATAGCCCTATAGTTGTAGCGTAGGGAAACATATGTCTGTCAATTTTAAAATGACCGGAAGTACTTGACAGATGGCGTCAAAGTTGGTCCTTGGGTACCCTTTTTTACGTCACGTGACATCTTGATGAATTCTTTTTTAAATGTTTTGAAATAATAGTATCATAAAGAATAAATGAGGCTGCCAAGCCAGATCTGGCCGGAAGTCCCATAAAAGTGATTTTTAAACTGCTCGTGAATTATGAGAAAATCGCATGATTTATCAAAATATTATAATCCACTAGCTTTCCTGGCAAACGTTTCTTTGCCATATTATATAAAGTATATCGCCCGTATTATTTTATTGAATTAGTGACTAAATAACTATGTCACCATGGCAACGTCCATCGCTATCCCGTGACCCGCGTCGCAACAATGGTCGCTGTTTATAGACAAATAATTTGCAATAAAATAAAATTGCGTCTATAATTAAAGATCTAAGCTATCCTATCTCTCAAGTTGGAAAAAAGCACACATTAAAAAAAAAGAAACATTAAAATCGGTTAAGTAGTTTAGGAATCCATCGCGGACAAACATCGTGACAGGAGATTTATATATGTCACAGGGAAAAGAGGATATCAGGGATTTCACGATATCCCTAGGGATATCACGAACTCCCGGTAGATGCCGAATATTCTTTTTTGTTAGTTGTTACGTCTTCTTACTAAAAATATCTAGTGATAATATGTCATTTCACTAAACTAAATCTAGTGAAACGTCAGATTATTATTATTTTTAATAAAAAATTAAAACCGACTGCCAAGGTAAAAACAATAATAACATTAATATGAACTAAAAAGTATTAAATAATTTTTACTATCTAATAGTTCCTTTTTCCGAATTCGGCTAAACCTCAACTATTTCTGTACTCAATCTTCATTATTTTGAAGTCGGTACCAGATAGCTGAATCTTCAGTCCTCTGACAGAATATTTGAAACTTTTGGAACTGGCACCGACTTAAAAATTATGAAGATTGAGTACAGAAATAGTTGAGGTTTACCCGAATTCGGAAAAAGGAACTATTAGATAGTAAAAATTATTTAATACTTTTTAGTTCATATTAACGTTATTATTGTTTTTACCTTGGAAGTCTGTTTTAATTTTTTGTTAAAAATAATAATAATTTCACTCTTTTTAGTTATACTAGTAGGTAAACCTTCGCGTATATTTTACGTATCTTATTACAATTTGTTAAGAGTCACAATTCACACTCACAAAATAATATATTATCAGTGAAGTGAACATATTGTGCTAACTAATTTAACAATAATTTTAATGCTTCAAGCCCCAAGCGGTCACCGGCAATTGCGATAACAATAGAAAGGCTATTGTGTCTCGTTTTTCCACGATCGAAGGATCCATCAGATAAAAAATTGTATAATTATTGACAGCTGTTCTTGTAATCAAGAATTAAATAATTCAAATCGATACTTAGTGCGCCATCTATCGATTATTAAGTATAACTAATTAAAAAGACACTTAATGACTTTGTTTTGTTTAAATGCTATTGTTAAAATAACTTTATTTTAATTCTATTTGTCTATTACAATTTTATAAAGTATTTAGTAAAGTATTCGATCTGTATATAAAGTAGTAAAGTATATTCGATCTATCGTCTGCCGCCACGCGCCGCGCGGCGGCGCGGCGATGCCGTCGCCTCCGCGGCGCTGACCGCCGTGTATTAAACAAACAGGTGTTGTTATACATTACATAATTATTATTATTATTAGTATATCCATACCTATGCCTTGTACTATTATCTATTCTGTGCCATGAGACATTGGTGACCTTAATACGACGTGGTAATGATGATGACGATGATGATGATGAAGATGATTATGATGATGAATATGAATTGCATAGTAGCATATGCTTTCTGTTCTTTAAACAACGCCGAAACTCCCAAACGTGTATCTATAAGGAGTCAGGAGTTCTCTCAGCATCTTCGAAACCAGGGTATATCTTGACCCAATATTTGACTTTTTGGTAGCATATTCTTAGTACACTTTACATAAAACCAAAATCACCATATGTTTCCATATAAATTTCGAGGAGTTCCCTCGATTACTCCTGGATCCCATCATCAGGTCACCACTTTTGTGAACATGGTACCAAATTGGAGTGAAACTAATACAACAAAACAAAAATTTCGAAAATCAGTTCACAAACGGCGGAGTAATCGTTGAACATACAAAAAAAAATATCCACAGCCGAACATATAACCTCCTCGTTTTTTGGAAGTCTGTTAAAAAGCGGACACCGCCGAATAAAAATCAAGCCACGCATATCTCTCACTTGCTCACTAGAGCAAGTTGTTTCACTAGAGCAAGTGACGTTTCACTAGATCAAGTGAGAGAAATGCGTGGCTTGATTTTTATTCGGTGGTGTCCGCTTTTCTGACGTTTCACTAGATTTAGTTGAGTTAAATGACATATTATCACTAGATATTTTTAGTAAGAAGACGTAACAACTAACAAACAAGAATATTCGGCATCTACCGGGAGTTCGTGATATCCCTAGGGATATCGTGAAATCCCTGAATATCCTCTTTTCCCTGTGACATATATAAATCTCCTGTCACGATGTTTGTCCGCGATGGATTCCTAAACTACTTAACCGATTTTAATGTTTCTTTTTTTAAATGTGTGCTTTTTTCCAACTTGAGAGATAGGATAGCTTAGATCTTTAATTATAGACGCAATTTTATTTTATTGCAAATTATTTGTCTATAAAGAGCGACCATTGTTGCGACGCGGGTCACGGGATAGCGATGGACGTTGCCATGGTGACATAGTTATTTAGTCACGAATTCAATAAAATAATACGGGCGATATACTTCATATAATATGGCAAAGAAACGTATGCCAGGACAGCTATTTGATTATAATATTTTGATAAATCATGCGAATTTATCATAATTCACGAGCAGTTTACAAATCACTTTTTTGGGACTTCCGGCCGGATCTGGCTTGGCAGCATCATTTATTCTATAAGACACTATTATTTCAAAACATTTAAAAAAGAATTCATCAAGATGTCACGTGACGTAAAAAAGGGTACCCAAGGACCAACTTTGACGTCGTCTGCCAAGTACTTCCGGCCATTTTAAAACTGACAGACTTATGTTTCCATTCTCTAAAACTATAGGGCTATAAGCTGCCACATGTTTCACGTTGATGTCACGTGACGTAAATAGACACTAAAAATTTGACCGGAAGTGAGGCGATTTTTCTGACTTCCGGCCAATTTCAGATGCGAAAGTCGTCTGATTCTCGCTCGGCATATATTTGCCGACCGTGTGCCATGCGTTTTAAGTTGATGTCATGTGACGTAGGCATTTCGGGGCCGGGCTCACGGACTAGTATTTTGCAATATCATACGTTTCACATTTACCTGTTGTATGTGGGTTAATCCTGCCATCATGGGATTTTGTGTAAATAATAATAAGTATAGATAGATAGATAGATAGAAAATTCTTTATTTGTACAACTTAAAACTAAACATAAAAACAATAACACAATATAAGAAAACTTTGTACAAATAGGTAAATAACTACTCACAAGTATAAATTATATTTTATTCATTCGTATCTACCAAGTACTACCTGTGCAAAATTTTTCAATAAAAATTATAGATAGATAAGTAAGTACCTAAGTACCTATGTACTTAATTAATTACAATAGCATTAAGTATTACCTATATCGTATATGTACCAATATCTTTAAGTAAAATAGTTTTATTCCTGCTAACAAAACGCTTATTTTGAAGTAAAGTACCAAGTTGATAGCATGATTTGTTTCTCTATATTATAAAGTCGATGTGCGGTAATTCTAACCTAACAGTTACACACACTTTAATACAACGTCAATTAAACGATCGATAACCGCTTTCTTTTCGTCTTGATTTGGTTTTACTTCTATATATTTTCCTAATCTGTGTGGTTTCAAGCGAGGTGGTAATGCGCATTTTTTAAATAGTAATAATAAGCGACTCATTAAAGATTGATAACCTCGTTGGTGGGCCGCACACAGGCGCACGCGCACACATACATCGCGCGCACACTCGCGCGCCCGCACTCACACACGCGCGCCGCGCACACATAGAGAATTATCTACATTCTCGCATACTCGGTGTTTCGTTTCAATTCACAATCCTAGATGTAATTTTTCGGAGGATTACTAACCTATTATCGTAAATACACCTGTATTGTCTAGTTTTTAAGTATTACAAGTGTATTAAAATGTAGTAATTCGTTTCTGGAGTGTAATAGTAGGCGTGCCGGAACACCCTGGCGGCCCCAAGTAGGCAGTCGACGCTCGACACGTGCACTCGCGCATGTTTTAATACCAATTGCCAAACGATTAACAAAAATTAACTTTTCGTTTTGAATGTTCTAAACATTTTCCACCGATAACCGATAAGTTGGGCTATTTAGGAAGAATCTATTTTGATTTAGGAAAAATTTTCAATTATTTCATTAAACCAATTTGCTTTTGCCTATATTGGTCTGGTCTTTTTTCCATATAAATGGTACCTAATTGTAGAGCAGTCCAAAACATTAAGAAACGCAACTGCTCTAGTTGTACTTTACATAGTACTTATAACGATTCTATGTGTATGTTAGCTGTACGTTTTCCAAAAATAAATAAAATAAAATAGTATTTTGTACGTATTTGAAAGGGCAAATAGAAATAACTTATTTTTGTAGACAAATTCCTACAGGCCAAATCATAACTCGAGGAACTAAACTTCATAATATTAATTAATGTATTAGTGACTTTCGTCATAGTTTGGACTAAAGAGCGAATAATACGTCGATCGTCTATTGACAATTATAATTATCAGCTCACAATCACTTCGAATCACTGACCTTTAGCCACGTATGTAGTATGTACAATGTACTAATATACCGTTTACAGTAATTTTACCTTCGAGAGGAATGAGGATCCTTGTGTCATAGCTATAAGGACCACTCTCATATAAATTCGGAGGAGATTTAACTCTAAATAGTCACCTATATTATCTACTGACTACTTACTAACACATAAGTTAGGTACTTTGTTTTGCCTTATAGTAATTATTGTAACTTAAAAAAAAAAAGAGGTAACCTAAGCCACATTTTAAACCCCGTGTTCCATTTGGCGTTAAAAACGATCAAAACGCTCAAAATGCCTCCTATTTTTAGCGTTTTGATCGTTTTTAACGCTAAATAGAACGGAAAATTTACTCTAAACCTAACTTAAAAATGTTTAATTTCGATTTAAGACTCTGATTCAATGATGATTTTGATTCGGCTCCAATCGTGAGAAGCACTCTGAACAAACTTGAATCAAAATCGAAATTACATTGACTAAACATCAAACATAGTGTTACGTGCTAGGGTTCGATGATTCGGAGAGAAAGACCTGGTGACTCTCTTGAAGACTTTATTCACAAACACTAGCTCACACAAATCACTAAGTCCAAACACTAAGCACTAGATCCAAATCACTGAGCACTATCACTGTCCTAGGTCTTAGCCGAGTCGTAGGTTCACTATCACAATCACTCACTATTGATCACTTGTTTTCGCTTCGAAGTCGCCTCGAAGATCGCTCAGAGAAAACTGAACTGCCGGCCGGACTATCTGCGACTATTTATACGGGCCGGATCGAATCTCAGAAAATTCCGGAATATCCCAGAATAAACCCGATATGCGTAAACAAATATGAGATATTTCTAGAAAGTACTCGTAGGTACATACACCTAGCGCCATCTAGTATCGAGTAGGGGATTTCAGTGCCTGTGTTCCCTTGATCAGTTTCGCTGGTTTGATGCTAGATGGCACTACGTGTCCGTATCCGTAACACTACTCCCCTCTTAGAGATGCTCGTCCCGAGCATCGTTGTTACTGCCATGATAACGCGCCAAACGGTCTATGTGTACCACTTTGAATGTGCCTCTTGGTGGCTTTTGAATCCTGTAAGTCACATCATTCAATCGGGTAACCACTTTGTATGGGCCGTCCCACTTGGTCTGCAACTTTGGAGATTTCCCTTTTCGGCGAGTTGGGTTATGCAGCCACACCAGTGTCCCTTCTTCGAAGCCGCTTGTGTTTGATTTCCGGTCGTATCTGGTCTTCATGTTCTCACTTGACTCTAACCCATTTTCCCGAACCATGGCGTGTATATAGCGCATTTTTTCCTTTAAATCGCAGACATAATCTGGTACGGTCTTTGGTTCCTCCGGTGGCCCTCCTGTCAAAAGGTCTACTGGAACTCTTAGTTCTCTACCGTAATTGACATACGCCGTTATACATACATAGCTTTTATGCTTTCATGCTCGGCGGTACGGTACGACAGAAGGAAGAGTGGTATATACTTGTCCCAATCCTTTTGTTTGTCATCTACCAATTTCGCCAAATGCCTCTCAAGGGTCTGGTTAAATCTCTCAACCATTCCATCAGATTGTGGATGGTACGCGGTGGTCCTCGTCTTATGCATTCCCAAAATTCTGCACACTTCCTGGAAGACCTGCGATTCGAAATTCCTGCCCTGATCGGAATGGATTTCGAGAGGCACACCAAAGCGAGATATCACTTCTTCGACTAGCTTAGAAGCAACTGTTGTAGCTTCCTGGTTTGGTATGGCGAACACTTCGGGCCATTTGGTGAAGTAATCCATGACAACCATAGAATACTAATTGTTTCCCGACTTGGTTTGACTCGGTTTGACGCTAGATGGCACTACGTGTCCGTATCCATAACAATAGAGATCCTGCAAGCCTGCATGATAGGAAGCTCTACTATTATAGTAGAGCTTAGAATTCTATAATAGAACAGATAAGTTATAAGCAGACAAATAAACCGGTCATTGCTTATCAATCAATCAATCAATCAATCATTTATTTGCATTAAAAGTCAGTAGTTGGTTAGTTACAGTAACACCACTGCCACTATCCACTATTATAATGAGCTTGTATAATATTATATGTCAGACGCAACAAAATCTACTGATATCGAATTAGTTCATTTCTCGATTCAATACCGTATAGATTCGGGATTCGGGGTCCGGGGATAAAGGCTCTGTTCTAAAAGATATTGGCCCTTTTAGGAAACAATACCAAACAACACTACACACAGGTTTAATACATTGTATGAATTTATTACACAACTTTTACTTTTAAACCTTTCCAATTATCATTAAATATTATACCTCCATTAATGACTAGAGCGATAAACATTTAAGTGTATTTACAAACTTTACTTTGTAGAGTCAGCTAAAAATGTGTGAGTGGGACAGATAACTGCACTGTATCAGTGCGTCTCTGTCTTTGTAGATGTGGAGGACATGAGGTGGTATCGAGTAGTGCAGTGCATGCAGCTACAAATTCAAGTATTTGAGTTTAATGCAAGAGTTTGCTAATATACCATCCCCTTATTTTATACTATGCTTAAATGAGAGATTTGTATCTCTATTTTTCAGTATATATTATAAGTCTATGATTTTTACTATTAATCTTGACGTAAACGTGGTCAATTTTAGCAATATGTACCAACTTACTTGCTAATGTAAGATAAGAATCAATGATATTAAAACGAATTAATCCTTCAATCGCCAATTGTTGGAAATAGTTTGTTATCGCGGCCCAATTGGGCCTTACGGGGATTGATAGGTTTTAAACGAAAAGATAAGGCTAGTTGTTAAAGCGATTTTTATTTTTATAGATTGATGCACCTTGAGCACAGAAAGTTTACGGAACACTGCCCTAGAAGAAAGTGCGATGTAATAGCGGGCTATCATGCACTCTTCACGCCGTCAGCGGCCCTATAATTTACCGCTCCGTCGTATCACGTATTGTTGACAGATGGGGAGGAAACCGCTGAAAAACTGGTGTTTCCTTTTATTAATTCCCTTATTAAACAAGTATCAGCAATATACAGGGTGCAATTAAACCTTCCTGTCCACTTTCCTGATAAATTTTTTCCAGGGCTTTGGTATCATTAGGAGAGTCCATCGGTCGATTGGCGGGGTACGGTGGACTCATTTTTGTGACTTTTAAGGGTCATATTTTTTATTTATTAGTAAATTTAGATAAAATCGAACGTAGCTTTAACAGATCATGATATTGTATAAAAATTATTTGTCTAAACGCATTGTCCAGGGAGTAAATTGGGGAATACGTTTGTATGGAAAAACAGTGCGAGCGTACCCTTTTAATACTCTGTATTTCCTAAAGTAATGATCGTACAGTAAAAATGTTTGGACGTAATTTATAGGAAATTTAATGTAAATAATTAATGTAGAACTCACTAAAGAGATATTGTAAATACTTTTCGAGTCACAAGCAAAAACCTTGAAAAAGAGACCTTCTCCCCCACCTCCCCCACCGCCGGCTCTTGTCCCACCCTCGGGGGCTTTTAGCATATTCATCAGGACACCTTTAGGAACAACTGTACCAACTTTCAAAACTACACGAATTATTCGGTTTGAATTCCTTAATTTTCTCAGGCTAATAGGACAGAGAGTAGGATAGAAGGCATGCTAAAATGTAAAGGAAATTATGGAAGAAAAGATAAAAGCTTATACATAAAAAAGATAGAAAGATAGACTGTCAAACGGCTACCAAAGCTACTAAAGTTTACTCGCAACGTAAGCTATCATTTTCCTGTACCCACTCGATTGCAACAAAACATTTTTCTGTTACAAAACTTAGCCATTTTAAACAATTTACGGGATTTGGAACTCTACACCCTTGTGACAGGAGTGTTTCTTCCAGACGTGGTACGTCGTTATCGCCGAATGCTACGCACGTGTGGTGTGGGGACCGATTCTGGTAATTCGAATGTCATTTCGTTAGCTGCATCTCACTCACAGACATGCTGTCTCAGATCATGAGTGTGGCACACTGACATCCATTATACGAGTACAAGTACGCTGGACTGATGATACCCAGATATATTTTGTGCCTATTTGAAGCGGAATCAGCGCCCCCAATATTCGGGAAGAGAACTAAATCTGACGTAACTTGCAAATGACCGCTCAATCGCTATTGGTTGTGGAAACCACAGATAATAGTATACCTCCATGGTAAAAACTAGTATTAGTTCCAAGTACTCCCACTACTGCTATCAGCGCCAATATGGCGACTTTCAAACATCATTTTTACGTCAAATTTAGTTCTCTTCCCGAATATTGGGGGAGCTGATTCCGCATCAAATAGGCACAAAAATAGCTGTCATTTCAAAGGGTATCATTAGGCTAGCGTACTTGTATAATGGAGGTCAGTGGTGTGGCAGTATCCAATCGAATTGATATTGGAAGCGTGAGAATCGGGCGCCTAGAGTATTTCCGCCCTCGCCCTTCAGCGCGATAAACTCTTCCTTATTTATCCAAGTCCTAATTAAAGGGTCTCTATATGCGTATATCAAGTTGTAGTATTATAATATAGTACTATACAGTAGACTAAACCTTTTGTAGAAATTAGGCCGTTTTACGTCTAGTGCGTAATAATTAACTGGTGGTAATTAATGCTTATAATTTAGTTTAGTGTAAAGATTTAAAAACGTTTTCATTCACCAAAGTTTTTTTACTGGCTTAGATACCTGTTTAGACATTAGTCAATCAAAAGCGCTAGGTAAAAAATATTTTGTTAAAAAACTTTGGAGAGCGGGCATTATTATTTATTAGTAACACATTATTATCAATGCATGATATGAAATGGACGCACACTTTTCAGAGAAGTTTGAGGATAAAACAAAGTTTAAAATGTCGTATCGAACGCCCTAATATTATGATAAAATTGTATCTGTGTTGTGCGAGATTGACTTTAATTTTCAAGGACACAGCTGAGTTTACTGTAGACATTTACAATGTGATATTACTGTTATGCTGTAACTTTTAAGGCTGTTACTGCGTAGTTCAGTAAAAGATGTTAAGAGCTTTTAGTTTCCCTAAAAGTAGTGAAACATAAGGTAAATACTAATTTATCTACTCTAGTTTTGAAAATTATTATAATATAATTATTATACTAGTTACTATATCTATAGATAATAAAAATTACTTTTTCAAGCTTTTTTTACTTACAAAAAATACCTTAGGTAGGTACCTACCTAAGTAATTTTGGTTGCGAAAATCTTGTATAAGCTTAAGCAGGTATGGGCATTATTAAACTCATATTCAAAACAAAATAATAGTTTATTAATAACGTAATAATGTGTGTTAGATAATTTATAAATTATAAGTGAGGAAAAACGTGTAAACTATGTATTTATAGTGTGTTTCAGACATAATAATGCTTCGTAGTGGCAAATGTTTCCTTGGAGTTTAGAACTGTAGAGTTAAAGGGGAAAAATAACCTCAAATGTAGATTTGAGGTTATTTTTCCCTTCTTCTTAAGATTCATAGACCAAAGACTTTATTCATAGAATATAGACTAAAGACTTGATGAGTCTGGAATTCTGGATAAACCTTCAACAGTAGCATAGTAGAACTTTTACTACTTATACTCATGAAAAAAATAAAAAAGTTTATTACTGAGTCACAACTACTTACATCGAGTTTTGGCGGGCATGAGAAAGAGTGCTGTTGTGTTTTGTATTATTTTCCTAAAATTGTGTTAGCTGGGTTTTTAATGTGTAATATTGGTAGAATATTAACCATTAGATATTCGTGTTCATGCACAAGTGTAGGAAAGTGATATAATATCCAGAAACGTGCTATTTTGTGTTCCCTCCAAAACTCCATCGAAAGTTTCAGTAAAGCGTCTACCACTTTACTGAATCGACCGACTTGACTCCTTGACTGTATTGACTTTTACTTAGACTTTGACTAGACTTTAGACCTGACGATACATGAAAACGATGATGAAAAATATAATAGGAGGAATATGGTTTTCCCGCCATATTCCTTACCTTTTTACCTTGTCTGTGGCACAACATACACATCCTTTGTGTCAAGTTGCCAAAAAAGAAGAAAAAGAAGAACTACTTACATGCTGTTGCATACAAAAACATAACTTCTTAACTATATCTAAGTTAAAAGTAACATAATGTTGTCATTCAGAAATAAGTATAAAGTTCAGCTTATGAAGAGCTTTTTCAAGCTAAAAACCTTTGATGTTTCGTAATCGGACTTTGACAAGACATTCAGTTATAGTCATGGAAGTAATATACACTTTATACGAATATTAATGTATACTTTATACGAAAATGGAATTAATATATACTTTATACGAAGTATATACTAATTCCATGCTTATAGTACCTAGCATTGAGTGGCAGACAGGAGTGCCTAATTGCGGCCAATTTATTAACATTATTATTTAATACTACACTCAATATCATCAAGGGTAAGTACTAAGTACTTAATAAAACATCTGGCCCTTATTATAGAGCACCTGTTAAGATATTATACTTAGTACATACTATCATGGTAACAAAATATGTGTAGTAGAGCCCTTTCCTTTAACTTTAAGTCGGCAGCACTCAGAGATATAATTAATAATTCCCTCACATTAATATTTTAACAAAAAAAATATGTCCAATTTCTTCATTAAATTAATTTTTACTAAACATCAATTCTGGCAGTAGTGCGGTCATAACTATATCTAAATCTCTATCATAAAGACAAGTTTTACGCATTTGCGACGTTTACAACTTCAAGATACTTGATATCACACTTATGTGTGAGTGTGCTTATACCTCTAGTGAGGTCTATTGTGAAGTTGGCCTACTGTATATAATTTGTATTGTGGCACCAAGTTACCAAGTTAATTCTAATATCGTAAACTCTTATAACATCATTATCGTTACAGTTAAGGAGTTGGTAAATATTATATTTATTTACAACTACCCTACTTTGTAACTTAACACCTGAAGGTAAATTGAAGGTTTGCGAGTCAATAAATAGAGCCCTTAATATTTTAATAACCCATTATTTTTGTAATTAACAATGTAATTGGGTAGTTTTAAATAAATATTTAAATTACAGTGTGTTAGATACTTTTAGAGATTATAATTTGCCAACATGTGTTATAAAATAACTATAAGGGATCTTTATTATATACCTGGGACTCTTAAGATTGTGGTGGTTTTAAATATGTAATAAGTAGATAAAATAAAATAATATAATCACATCTAGTATCTACACCTCCGTGACAATGCCATTTTAGTTCCACGATATTCTTGCAGGTCTAAAAATTGTAATAGTCGGTACCTACCTACCTAAAGGTATACCCACTTATTTTTAGAATTAGTACTTACCAATATAATTGACGTAGGTAATATAAAGCACATTTTAAACCTAACTGCCTACATTTTGTAGAGTGGTGACTTCTTTTGACGTGTGACTCTACTAAAAAGTATAGATTTTTACGTAGAAATTTTTTGACGTAACGCATCGTTATTCCATGCGACGTAGCAGCGCGTAGAGCATCGTAGAATTACCTACCTAGGCGGCCTGTGTGGCCTTACCTAACCTGTGTTAATAGTTTCAAATTTAATGTTACAGTTTTATTTATCCTATTAGATTTTATTCTACATTGGATTCAAGATAATAATAAGCACCTAATATAATTATGAATCTTAAAATGTGGCAACTTTATAAGGTTTCAGTTTTCCCAAAATTTTAAAACACCACAAAAGTTTAAAATTGTAGAGAACTTTTTGCTGGTACTTACTTAATAAAGTTATTTAAACCAGAGCGGTACTTTTTGATAGGTAGGTAGTTTAGGTATTAAAGGTAGGTAGGTAAGAAGATATTAAATTAATCACCTTATCTTTCTTTGTTGCAATAATTTAACAAATAAAAAATTTTGCTTGGGTACATAATCCTGTCTAGCTTTATATTTTAAGACATATTTTATGTACGAAAATGCATGGTACCTACCCCCTACCAATAGTCAATAGGTAAAAATTAACAAATTGCAAATATGGGGTTATTTTAAATTTAAATTCATAATATATATCTATCTAATAAGTATTATAAAGCAGGCTTAAATGAAGAACGTAAGTTTAAGAACAAAAAATGGTATTTTCTTATTTATTATGAAGATAAAAATACTTCAAGATGCCTTAATAGGTACCTACTACCTATACCTATACCATATTTAAACCATAATATGAGAACTATTTTGGACAACCCTTAGCAGCTTATGGGAGTGCACTTTAAAATATCTGAGAGTGTTTTTTCCCGTAATCTATCGGCGCTCGCGGCGTGTTCTCCGAAATGACGTCATTCCCGGAACGACCCTCGCCCTACAGGACGACCGACCCTTAACACTCAGGGGTGCCAAAATGCCGCTCCTATTTATTGTTTTCCGATTTATTACTGTAAAAAATGAATTTTAATTGCGTTTTAATAGTTCTAGAGTTGTATTAAAGTAGGGTTACGACGAAAGTACCGCGTCATTGACGTCACGGCTTCGGCGCGCTCGGAAAATTTTAATCAATTTTCCCGGGGGCGCTCGGTGATTTTCACTACTGTTTTTAATTTATTATTAATGTACAGGCTTGCGCCTATCCGATGGGGGTATTATGGGGAGATTTGGGGATATTTTTGCCCCAAAGTACAGCGTAGCGAGCGAACCCGCGACGCGCTTCGCCCATGCGCCGCGCCGCCGCCGGACCCGCGTATTACAAATAAAACATACAAATATACATCTAACTTGATTTTTACTATACTATTAGCTTATTTAAATACTATTTAAAATTAAATAATACTAAAAATTTTAAAAATATATTTTGTAGGTATAATAAAACCAACCCCAATTGTCAATATTTTACGAGGGAAGTTCTGAATGTTCGAAGTGATCCGAAATGTGTTCAAATTGGGGCGCCCGTTTAGGGGATGGTATTAAAAAAATAAATTTTTAAATATTTTTAAGGGGAAAGATAAAAAAAAATCCCCCGAAGTGACTCTACGCGGCGCGCGCGCGGGCGCGCAGAGTCACGGTGAGCGTGGCGGGCGGGTTTTTTTCGGGCGGATCGCGGGGGGATTTTTGAATGAAATGTGTTTAGGGGGATAAAATGGGGGTGCGCGGGGAGAGCTGTGATTTAAATTTACACAAAAAGTGGATGTTTTTCGATGTGTCGTGTGGACGCGTTCGAGTACGGAGACGCCTGCGCAGCTGCGCGTATAACCTATAGATAGAGTATAGGTAGGTACATATAGCCGCTGTAGGGTTGCAGGATACGTTTCAAATCATTTCAGAAATATATAAGTAGGTACTATATAAATATAACAAATCGGCAAAAATGTTAAGTAGGTATAGGTAGGTATACGCAGGCCCCTTTGTCTGCCGTTGTATTTATTTATTAGTACCTAAGTAATATTTGAACTTCAATTATGAACCGTATATTAAATTAAGTAGTTAATTTATGTTTTAACATTTAAGTTGGTAGCATTAGGCATATAACTTTAAAACAAATTTTTTACAATTTGTTTAGCTAGGTTTAAATCAAAATGAATTTCAATGGAGCTTGTTACATTATAATTATTAAAAAAATACTTACCCACTTCTTTCTCTTTATTATTTTTATAAAAAAGGAATAAACTACTAATTCTTTATTTCAACTAGGTAACTTATAGCGTACCTACAAAGGTTATAAAACGGAAGTAACTAGGTTGTGGCAAGTGGCAGGTGTAGCCGCGAGTCGCGACCTACATAGGTACACCACGAGGGTAGATAATACGACTATTTACATACGAATAACTATTAATACGTTTAACGAAATCATAAAATACTTAATATATCTATCATTATTGTTAACTAGGTGGAGGCCGTGGCGTTTTCTGTAAGCGAATAAATAATTCTAGACACCCTCAAAGGCTAATTCTTTAAGAATGTTTAAGCGTGTTTGGCAGTGGGAAGCAACCGTTAAAAATGTCCGGCGCTGGAAGACGAGATTCCTCCACTTACCGCAAATAATATAAGCTATGAAATTGAGCTTTACTTTCTCGAAGGGTCAGGTACTTCAGAGCTGGATACCTCCTAAAGTAACCTACATAGGTATCTAGGTATACCTAAAGGTATAACTATAGGTATAACATGTTCTACAATACTTGTCAAAAATGTGTACCTTAGGTACACATTTTCATACATATTTTGCAATATTTAGGTGGCCTTGAGCGGTATTATAGGCTGACGTTAAATCATACATGACAGTTCGAAAGGAACCAAAAAACGGTAATAGTAATAGTAATTACGTTTCCTTAGTTTTTATTATTCATAGGTAGCAAGCAATATTATATACACCATAACTTTGTTATCATTTAGTATAAATTACTTCATGTCAATAGATGTCAATAATAAAAAATTTATTGATTGTTTTTTTGTGTTTGTTTTATTTTGTCGGTACTGACTGTGATTCCTTTGGAGATGAAATTGCAAATTTACAATGGAATACTTACCTGATCTAGTTTCAAAGTTCGAAACTAAGCAAAGTAGTTCGTTCGTAAAAATGGCAATTTCATCTCCAGAGGAACCACAGTCTAGAAAAATTTTAACACTATTTTATAAGATGGGGAACAATATGATTAGTCCCTATTACAAGAATAAATGTTATCATTACAATTATTTTTTGTTCTGTTAACAATATACCTAGTCAGTAAAACTAACAGAAAAAATCGTTAAGGATAACTAAATACTTTGTTAGGACAAATAAACTATCTGCTAACATAACATTTCTACTTATCTATTATAAGTTGTCGTTTCGTAAATTTTACAATCAGCATCGTACTAAATTTAACTAGAACGGTCTTGTTATGTTTACAAAGTGTTTTGCCGTCACATGTATAGCAAAACAATATAGTTGTTATAACCAGAATCTGGTGACCAGTACGAGACTTTTGAAGGTTTGCAGGTCGTATATAGGTCCGGAAATACTGCTGGTGACAGTGTGTTACAGAGTTCCGGAGTATAACAGATAATAATACGGTTTTCTGTATGTAAAGGGCGGCGAAAATTAGGATAATTTTCGCCCAGAGCGGCTAAATAGCTATACCGGGCCCTGCATCTCTTCAACAAATACTTAGTAGACATATTATATGATACACACTGCCACCGAAAAATCAGAAGACTAGACTGAATTACAACAATGCCTGTTTAAGTTATAAATGTGAAAAATACCATGAGTTTTCTTTCACTACCTAGTTCAAGAGCGAAAAAGATAACAAGACCATTTAAAGGCTTGGTAAAATTATAGTCTCTTTCCGTCGTACCAGATACATTTATAACTTTGATTAACCTTATATTTAATAAAGAGTTTGACAGATAATGTATATGGAGCTTATGTCAAAAGCTTCATTTAATTACAATTAAGTGAGTTTATCTCTGAGTGCAGCAGTTAGCGACAATATATTGTAAATCGATTATTGTACCTATGGTGACGTAAGCCAGGTGCGTCGCGCAGGTGAACTAAATCAGAGTCGCGCGTCAGAGCTGGAACCACCTGTTGCTGTTTACTTTGGTTTTTAGGTTTTGGTACCGCTTGGCACTCATTAGTGCCTTTTGGTACATTGATCCTTTAAGGCTGTTGATCTCAATGCTATGAATCGACTTAGAACTTTTAAGCCACCTTGCTACGTTGTGCTACGCGTCACTGCATGACTAAGTATGATATTCATGCGTTGCACTGAAAAAACGCGGTTTTTTGACGAAACGAAGATCAGCAGATTTGGAATGGTTGGGTTAGCCGTACCCAGGCGCCCAGGCTGCTGGTAGTGCTAAAAAAGGCGGCGGCTCCTTATTGTTTGCATTCGGCGCCC
Source organism: Polyommatus icarus (assembly GCA_937595015.1). Taxonomy (NCBI): domain Eukaryota; kingdom Metazoa; phylum Arthropoda; class Insecta; order Lepidoptera; family Lycaenidae; genus Polyommatus; species Polyommatus icarus. Next base: position 7,336,763 of record OW569336.1, on the reverse strand, counting down.
CTTTTTATCCGGCGCCATGGGCTATCGCCCAGCGTTGCCCCCCACCGTACCTTACTGTGCGTACCTTACCTATTTGCATTCAAAATAGCATAAAAGTAGTTAGATGCGGTTGCGGGTTTGATTCAAATTATTTTCAAACAATGGATGCACACCGAACAATTTTACCCTAAAAATGATGGAACGTGAGAAGGTGAAGTGGGAGAGTGAATGATGCGTTGCAAGTTGTACTGTGTCCGTCTTGTATTGTGCTTGTGCGTTGCTGCAACGTAATGTGGCATACAATGCGTTATTTCGACGACGCAACCTATACGCCCTGAAGGAGCGTTTTTCTATTTTACGAGCTTTTGCCCGCGGCTTCGCTCGCGTTTAGAAGTAATATTATATACAAACTTTGATCCCCTATTTTAATTTTTAACCCCTTGGAGGTATAATTGATCAAAATCATTTCTTAGCGGATGCCTACGTCATAACATCTACCTGCATGCCAAATTTCAGCCCGATCCGTCCAGTGGTGTGGCCTGTGTGTTGATAGATCACCATGTCAGTCAGTTTGAGTTTTGAGTTCTATATCTAATCTAATATATAAAATTCTCGTGTCACAATGTTAGTCCACGAACTCCTCCGAAACGGCTTTACTGATTTTTACCAAATTTTATATGCATATTCACTAGGTCTGAGAATCGGCTACTCGGTACTTATTATATTGATAAGTGCATTTGTAGAATAAATAATAGTAAATTATTACAACTCGAGAAAAACGACGACCATGATAGCGATGGACGTTGCCATGGTGACATACTTATTTAGTCACTTCAATAAAATAATACGGGCGATATACTTTTTAACCGACTTCCAAAAAACGAGGAAGTTATATGTTCGGCTGTGGATATTTTTTTTATTTTTATTTTTGTATGTTCAACGATTACTCCGCCGTTTGTGAACCGATTTTCGAAATTTTTGTTTAGTTGTATTAGGTTTCACTCTAATTTGGTCCCATTTCCACAAAAATGGTGACCTGATGATGGGATCCATGAGTAATCGAGGGAACTCCTCGAAATTTATATGGAAACATATGGTGATTTTGGTTTAATGTGAAGTGTACTAAGAATATGCTACCAAAAAGTCAAATATTGGGTTAAGGTATACCATGGTTACGAAGACGCTGAGAGAACTCCTGACTCCTTATTTTGGGAATTTCTGCGTTGTTTTAAAAACAGAAAGCATATGCTACTATGCAATTCATATTTATCATCATAATCATCATCATCGTCATCATCATTACCACGTCGTGTTAAGGTCACCAATGTCTCATGGCACAGAATAGATAACAGTACATGGCATAGGTATGGATATACTAATAATAATAATCATGTACTGTATAACAACATCTGTTTGTTTAATACACGGCGGTCGGCGCCGTAGATGCGACAGCAGATCGAATACTTTACTAACTACTTTATAAAATTTAAATAGACAAATAGAATTAAAATAAAGTTATTTTAAAAATAGCGTTTAAACAAAACAAAGTCATTAAGTGTCTTTTTAATTAGTTATACTCGTACTTATTAATCGATAGACGGCGCACTAAGTATCGATTTGAAATTGAATTCTTGATTACAAGAACAACTGTCAATAATTATGATAATATATATTATGAGCGCTACATCCTATGCAAGTTTATACAATTTTTTATCTGATAGATCCTTCGATCGTGGAAAAACGAGACACAATAGCCTTTCTATTTTTATCGGAATCGCCGATGACCGCTTGGGGCTTGAAGCATTAAAATTGTTAAATTACTTAGCACAATATTATATTCACTTCACTGATAATATATTATTTTGTGAGTGTGAGTTGTGACTCTTAACAAATTGTAATAAGATACGTAAAATATACGCGAAGATTTACACCTACTAGTATAGTGTACCTAAAAAGAGTGAAATTATTATCATTTTTAACAAAAAATTAAAACCGACTTCCAAGGTACCGACTTCAAAATAATGAAGATTGAGTACAGAAATAGTTGAGGTTTAGCCGAATTCGGAAAAAGGCACTATTAGATAGTAAAATGTATTTAATACTTTTTAGTTCATATTAATGTTATTATTGTTTTTACCTTGGAAGTCGGTTTTAATTTTTTGTTAAAAATAATAATAATTATTATATGGCAAAGAAACGTTTGCCGGGACAGCTAGTATAATATATAAATCTCCTGTCACGATGTTTGTCCGCGATTCCGCGGATTCCTAAACTACTTTTAACCGATTTTAATGTTTTTTTTTTTTTAATGTGTGCTTTTTTCCAACTTGAGAGATATGATAGCTTAGATCTTTAGTTATAGTCGCAATTTTATTTAATTGCAAATTATTTGTCTATAAAGAGCGACCATTGTTTATGCGACGCGGGTCACGGGATAGCGATGGATGTTGCCATGGTGACATACTTATTTAGTCACTAATTTGATAAAATAATACGGGCGATATTCTCGGGGGCCCTTTATAATATGGCAAAGAAACGTTTGCCGGGACAGCTAGTAATATATAGATATATAGATTTCTTCTGCAAACCACTTAAATTACCGCCTCATTTTTGTTACCTTTTGGGTTAAGTACCTGAATCGTCTAAAAATAAACTACCTACATGTAACTGCAAGTTAATAATGATGTAAAATTAAAAGTCCCAATTATGAGCTAACTGGCCCACGATATGGTTTGGTTGGCAACGGGAGCGTTACTTTCTAAACACATTATTCATATTAACGCCTTAAACTTACACAAACTTAGCCATTAATATCATAATTACCTGGAGACAATGATATTATATAAAAAAACTCAAAGCAGATATGTTACTACCGCGCGCGTTGTGAAGCCATTAAATACGGGCCAATTGACCCGTCTTTTGTATAGTCTGTCTCTTTTATGTAAATGTCATTTCGTATCTTTTGTTTCACTTATCTGTCAAATTTGACAATTGAATTTGAAAATTGTTCGGAAGCAATTTAAGCCGGAAAATAGTATGAACGTAACAGATCTGTATTTAGTTGAATATCATTGCCTGGAGAGGACAAAGTGACAGTCTAACAAGGATGAATTTGCTGAAATAGGGAATATAACGCAAAGGAGCAGAGGCGCTACTAGAACATTGTAGTTACAGCTACGAATTAGATTTTAAATTATTCGTAGGTAGACATAGCATAACAGTACATAATCAAACCAAAATCTGATATTTTGCACACGTCATATCAGAACATTGACAGAAACGTTTTCAAACATCGAACATGACTTTTTGGTTACTATCTGTGCTGGTGCAGCCTCTAGCTTGCAAACTATAGTAATATTTTCTATTTTCAACATAAAAATTGTTCTCTAATTTATTATTTACCTAACGGATAACTATTGAATATACTTATTATCTGCATAATTTTCGTTTCTGATGACCCACACTTTTTTAACAAGGGGTTAACCCCTTCAAACGACCAGACTAATTTGAATGTCAAAATATTAGAAATTAGTGTATTAGTGTATGGAATGAGGTCGCGCAGTTTGTACCGGCGTTATCTTTACCGTTTAACAACCCTACATCGATTGAAAACCTCCATGGGGTCTACCTGAACACGGATTTTAAACTCTAACCCGTTAGTTTAAGGTTTGAAATGAACTAATTACCACTCTGTTTAATTATAATATTATTTCCGAGTATTATAATCGGGCGTTATCAACAGTTTTGTTAGTTTTTATTTAGTGAAGCTTTTAATACCTTTGGAGCCGCTCTGCTTGGCAAAATTATGAATGGCATTTTAGGGTTTTAAGTATTGAAATAATAGTACTTACCTGTAGATTTAGGTAAGGTGTAGGAACGTAGGTAGGTACCTAAGCTACACCTTGAAAACTTTGATCTACCCTTGGTGCTTAGTGCTGAGTGCATGCCTATATTAGTTATATCTATAGGTGTACCAGAATCTGATGGCAAAAAGTGAGAAAAGAAATTGACTCTAGCAATACCGGGGTAATTACTAATTGGAATAAAACATTTTGATCCTTTTTTTCCTTATAGCGGCATGATTATGTGTGTGAAACATGCAAATATATAAATTTTGAATTTATCCAATGATCAAGGATATTTTTTGAAAATCTGCCATCAACATTTGCCATCAGATTCTGGTACGAGTAGACCTATAGTTAGCATGTACAAAGTACAAACCAACTTTCGTTTCTTTCAGGCCAAAGCCCTGATGATGTATCAATGTTTGTGTTCCGGTTCCGGTGGGATGGGCATGACATCAGCCCCTTTAACGGCTTCTTCTAAACGGCAATTAGCCACATCACCTATTACCATAATATTTGAATGTTATATATTAATAAAATATTTATTATTCCCGGAAACGGTTTTCCTTAAACTTTTATCCGAAAAATTTGTCTACCTACATCAAATCAGAAGTAGCTAGGTACCTATATTATAGAATTTTCAAAAATATCTGATTATATTTTTTGACCTGGTTGCTAGATATTCCGAAGATTTTTTGTCAGCCCATTAATATAATATCAATCCCACCCAAAACATGAAATGTAAAAGGAGCCAAGCAAAATTTTGCTTATAAAGGATATAGAGAATGGGTGCTAAGCTAAGTACAGAAAAGTTATAACGTGATCTGAAAAGAAAAGAAAAAAAACTTTCAATAAAAGAAATGAAATCCCACCAAAAATATGAAATGTAAAAGGAGCCAAGCAAAATTTTGCATAGCTATTCAATAGGTACTTCTCTCGTAAAAAGTTTTCAGATCACATTCAAGCCAAGCCTTCAACTTTAATTTTGTAATTTAAATCAACATTCAGTAAATGTATCAATAGATTTCTTTATTTTATAATTATTATAGTGGCTTGGCAATGAGCACAAGAGAAACAAATATAAAACTGCATATTTGGAGGAGTTCATACTTACACAGACGGCAAGCGTAAAGTGTTTTAGTATGTAACGACGCATGTGGCCGATGGTACCCATTACCCAATAAATCCAATTATTAGTCGCTGATTATTATTTCTCTAGTGCTCATTGCCAAGCCACTATAATAATTATAAAATAAAGAAATCTATTGATACATTTACTGAATGTTGATTTAAATTACAAAATTAAAGTTGAAGGCTTGGCTTGAATGTGATCTGAAAACTTTTTACGACAGAAGTACCTATTGAATAGCTATGCAAAATTTTGCTTGGCTCCTTTTACATTTCATATTTTTGGTGGGATTTCATTTCTTTTATTGAAAGTTTTTTTTCTTTTCTTTTCAGATCACGTTATAACTTTTCTGTACTTAGCTTAGCACCCATTCTCTATATCCTTTATATTTTTTCTTTAAGGCTTAGTTAGTTCTATAGGTGGAAAACGTAACGTAAATACTTTTGAGTTCTAAGTCGATTATTATATTCATAAATAATCGGGAGTCGGGACCCTATTATTAATAAGTATTCGCTGTCTGACCATTGTCCATCCGTATGTCACCAAGCTGGATGTTGAGAACCGCAATAGCTAGATAGTTGCAATTTTCACAAATTATGTATTTCTGGTGTCGTTATAAAAGTTAAATAGTCCAAATAAAATAAATTATTAATGTGGGGCCTCATACAACAAACACTTTTTTTTTCTTTTTTTTTTCTATATCCATAATGGTAACACTAAGGATTTTGAAAATTTCAGAAAATACTCATTTGTATTTAAGCTTCATTAACTAATAATAAAAATTAAATAAACTTATTATTTAAGGGGGGCTCCCATACAAATTCACAATATGGAACCTAATGGAAATAATTTTTCCTTTCATTGTGAATAAAGACCTATCCGGGTACAAAATTTCAAGGTTTTAAGTCTGCTAGAAGTACCTTAGAATTTTGATGATCTGTCAGTCCGTGAGTGACAAAATGTAGTAACTTTCACCATCCGTAACTATTAAACTATCTATCGAAATTTGATGTTATTTGGAGGTTAAGCTAGTTTTAATACTTGCTCCTAGTGACCGAAATTCTAAATCCCTAGCTTTGTTAACATCGAAGATAAAGGGGGTGTGAAATAGCCGCGAACCGCTTCGAGAAAAGTATGGTACGGCCATTTGGCTGGGGCACTGCCGTGCCCCCAGATTTTGTATGTTCTTCATTTTCAAATTGCGGGAATCCGTTAAACGAAAAATATCGCTTGCAACTTTAAAAACAAAAATTTTAAAACCTTTTTTTTCTAATTTAAATACGAAAAATGCCCGTTTTCACCAGCAACACCTAAAATTTAGGTATCCCTTAAGCCATTATTCCAAGTTTTGTTCTTGATGAATTGACAACCCCGTAACTCTTAGGTGACGTTTATGCGAAATAAAACAACCTATTATGCGGGACATGAGGACAGAAAAAGCGACTTTGTTTTATACTATGTAGTGATATACATCACCTAAGAGTAACGGGTTGTCAATTCATCAAAAACAAAACTTGGAATATTGGCTTAATGGACACCTAAAATTTTAGGTGTTGTTGGTGAAAACGGGCATAAGTACCCTTTTTTAAACACAAGTCATCCCAACATGACAATAAATACCAATTTTATACGTCAGTGATTTCGGTTTAAATAAACAAAAGCTACACAGTTCACTTCTGCCCGTCTGTACTAAATTAAAAGGTGGTGATAACAAAATACAGGGTGTGGTAGATAAAAATATTTGATGATTTGATATTATTTCAATTTTACACACATTTTTATTCGCCATTACTATGATTATAAAATCACCATTTCAAAATTTTTTGGCCAATTTGAAATGTTTAAAAAATGTTATTAATTTTTTCAAATATTGTTTATCAACAGACGGGCAAAGTGAATTCGATCTTATTTTGTTCACCCTAAAATTCTATATTCCCTTGTATTAAGTAATTAAATAGTACGGAAGCTCCTATTTCATTATTCTGTAAAGATTTACCGTAATGACTATTACCATCTTATTACCATAACATTTTTCCATAGCTACATTTTTTTTATTAATTTGTTATTTAAAATTTATAAATTTTCGTTATTTTAGTTTTTATTTTTAGCTATTTAAACTAAATAATAATATAATGCAGTAATTATATGAAATTTTACCTAAGAGTGCTTACAATAGGTGACTTCTTACAGAAATAACATAACATGCTGTATGAGGATCTTAAAATGTCTGAATTTTTCTTCATATTATATTCTTAACAGATAATAAAAATACAAAATAAGCAGCACTACTTATAGCTGACACAAAAAAAACTGTTTACTCACACAACACTCAATTAACGAACTTATGAATGAAAGGAAAGCTAATAAGAAGAATTAATTAGAAGTAACGAATGGTAAGTAAATCCGTACCGGATGTTTTGGTCCCAATTTACTGGAATGCCCGATTACTAGCGGGCCGATAACAACAAAAAACACACAACCTTTGTCCCCTGTCCCCTCTGTCCCCTGTCCCTCGACGTCCCCGCGGGGCCCGCGCGGCTTGACCCAAATTTACTTACAACAACAAAACCAATTCATTCACTTATCTCGAACGTCACTCGATTGAGTTTTTTGGTGGAATTCTTGAGCTACGAATGCATCTTGAAGATGTAAGGTTAGAAAATAACATTTCTTGCGTACACCTATTAAATACCTTACCTATTCCTGATCAAACCTTGAAACTTTTGTTGAAATAATTATTTTTTTAAATTAGCTAAGCATAACAGTGTTGATCGATTTTATGAAACATGCTGTATCTACCATAGAACAGTAGGAGGAAATTCGTGTGGCAATTTCATGCAATTCCGATCTACACAATATCCTTTGGTCAAACACAGCTCTGGAGTTATGTATGGGCATTAGGCAGTATAGGCATGGCCTATGGGCGGCACCGTCTTATGGCGTCCGGCTGCGGTATAAGCGTCCTAGGATAGCGGAAGAGTTCGTAGTTCGTACATAATAGGGGCGGCTGAAGTGGCCTATAATCATAAAAAATATAAAGTAACATCAGTCGACGAAGTCTCACAGACAAACAAATCAGAGGAATATTGACACTGAGGACTAAAACACAGACAAAATTATTGTGTTGGTTAAAATATGATGAGTAAGGAAAATGGGATCTAAGTCTGTCTTGAAACTAACTTTTAAGACATTACGAGTTTGACCCCCCAATTCGTCTACCTAAACCAATGCGTCTACAAAAAACTCAATTGACGTGGGAGAGCCCTGCTTCGGCACGAATGGGACGGCTCGACCGCAGAAATACCATGTCCTCACAGAAAATTGCGCTGTGTTTCGCCGAGTGAGTGAGTTTACCGGAGGCCCAATCCCCTACCCTTTTCCCTTCCCTACCCTTCCCTATTTCCTTCCGTACCCTCCCCTATTACCCCTTAAAAGGCCGGCAACGCACCTGCAGCTCTTCTGATGGTTGCTTTCCATCAGGTGACCCGTTTGCTCGTTTACCCCCTTATTGCATTAAAAAAAATGCTTGACGCATGCATAGACAATTATAGAGAACACTATAAAGACGACGAGATTCAAGTAAGTTATTTTATGTTCGCGTTTCTAGTTTAACGTATAATACAGTATTCATTGAAACAAAACAACGCGGTCAGAAGTCGGCCTCTATAATAATTGTGCCAAAAGATTCATTCATAGTGCGTAGTTTGTTATCTGTACTGACGCAATTCTCTCTGCTCCGATTGCGACCGTCACACCAGAACACAAAACTTGAAATAGATGACAATAAAATAATTATAAGCATTTGCTTAAATGCTTGTAACTTTCGCAGAAAATTAGGGAACAGCTGTACATCTTTTCATTAATCTATGTTTCCGGTACTCAAAGTATACCTGTATACTTTGAGTACCGGAAACAAAACGTGTAACAAAACAAGCGCTGCTCGAACAAAGTTTCTTTTTACTTGAACTATCTTTCTGTGCCAAATGCCCAACGTCATATAATTTGCCCATACAAAAATTTGAAGTAGTGACTCTTTCAGTGTCGAGACCATTCACAGTGAACTTTATGTATCTAATCTACCTTGTCCATTTCCGGGACTTACTTATTGCGGCGCAACGACCCAAATTGAGTCTTGGCTTCTGACACAAGCACACGCCATTTCTTCTGATCCTGTGCGACATCTTGCCATGATTCGGCTCGTAACGCCTTCAGGTCTTTTTCTGCCTCATCCCTCCAGCGGTATCTGGGACGGCCTACCGGTCTTTAGCCAGTCATTTGCCCCACATACGCTTTTTTGCCGCTCGGTCATCATTAAAAAAAAAACGCTGATGTTAATAATTTAAATGGCTGTTATTTTGCATACTTGCCTCCACGATAATATTGTCAAGATGGCACTAGATCCTTGTAGCTCTGTAATTTAAGAATCAGTATTTATCTATGAAAGATATTAACTTATTCACAACTAGCTTTTGCATGCGGCACCGCATTTGTATTACAGGATTACTGGAATACAAATTTTGGTTCCCTATATTTAATCTCTATATGAGGCTGGAATTTCCTAAGGCTTGTTCTAAGCCGAGAATTATATCATCTCCATAATATCAATAGTGAATTTTGCTCTTGTGCACTTATTATATACTTACTACAGAAGAAGATGACTGAATAATTAATACATTTATGGAATAATACTATGACGTTTTACGCTCTATAAACCAATATAATTATTGTTATATTACTAATTAATTATCAGAAATTGACGTAATGCATAGTACATACGTAGCTGTGGTTTTCCGCCAAGGGATATACAGGGATAAAGTTATCCGGGATATTCTGGATCCGTTTTCCTCTACCTATTTTATAAAGTTGCTTGTTTATTTCAGGTTTGGATGCTGTGTTACAACTTACAAGTGAAAAGAATACACCAACATCTAGGTAAGTCCTAAAAGCTTATCACCAAGTCATTTCTTCATGTCACGTTGTTTGACAAAAGATCTAGATAATAGTTATTGAATAGTAGTGGTTTATTTAGGTGGCAGCTTTTTTTCGGGTGTCAATATAATTAGCAGTAGGTTCAACCCGCTTAAAATATCTTGAGACTCGGTATGCGATCACACGACTATACCTACGAAGTAATCATTAACTCCGGTCTCAAGATATTTTGTCTAGAATTGAACTCAGGCACAGCTTCTAATTTACCTTCGGTCACAAAAGCTTAAAACGTGTCCATCGTCAGAAGCACACTTTAAACATCTTAAAAGACTCAACTCACCGTATATATTCCTAACTCAACTGGTAAGCGATAGCACGGCAACGCACCTACAGCTCTTCTAATGTTGCGAGTGTCCATGGGCGACAGAAGTTCCTTTCCATCAGGTGGCTTTTGCTCGTTTTCTCCCTTATTTTATAAAAAAAAGGCTGTACCTAACCATCAAATCGAGACCCAAGAAATTTCGTCCGGTACTCAAGCGACGTTATTAATTTACCTCCTTGACCGAACAGCGGGGCTAAAATGGTCGCTTGAAGAATCATGATATGAATCATAATATGATTCATTTTTCTAAAATTGCAAAATGCAACTCTGCTTGCAATTCATTTCTGTATTTTTGTACTGATTTGACATTTGTCAGTTTGACAGTTTTGACAATTCATTTGCTGAATTGATTGAGAGGAATTGCTAAATGTGACCATTTTAGCCCCGCTGCACGTTTCATTCACCTCTTTTCATTGACATCCCGCTCCTGAATTGGGCGACCAAGATGGCGGCGTCGGGTGATCAAAACTATCGGTTTCCGGTGGCTATCGGCTCCCGACCACTTCCTCTGCTATCGGCCTTATGGCCTTATCGTGGATTCCTTGGCGCCTGTTTGTTCGGCGCTAGGCCGGAACACACTGTGGGAATACCCTCGACGAAGCTTTCGATCGCGACTTTTTCCGCATTAATATGTCCCATAAATATTGGGGTAACAGTTATACTAAATGGGTGGAAGAACAACTTCTATTCATCCTTACACTCTAGCATTAGTTGTACCAAGTAAGGTATATATGTATATTGTATACGTACTAAGACTATTCAGACTTAGGCCTTAGCAGCTTTCAAGTATTTCTTTTTTTTTGTGCTCTGCATTTAACGAAGCGACACTGTGGTAGTTTCTATTTCGGGCTCAAAATATTTAGTAAGTATTTCAGAATTTTTCAGCAAAAATCAACATAGCAAACGTCACACCTTTTAATATTTATATACTAAAAGGTGTGACGTTTGCTATGCCAGGATAACATAGCCAGGATCAAAACTATGTTTAAAACCGTTAAATTTTTGTGCAGCAAAGCGCGAGATTCCTGCGTTTTTCACCCGCGCACCTGCTGAAAATATTTTACAATAGCGTTGACTAATGTTTCCTGTACTATGCATAAAAATGTTCTAAAGAAAAAGTTTAAGGTTCACGTTTTTTTAAACCAATAACACACGAGGTGTTTTTACAAAACGTGTCAGTTTTTCCTCGTCTTGCATTTCCTTCTCATTATTGTCATATACAATCAAAACCTGCTGACACCGTTATATTTTTGTTGTTTTCTGATCTTTGCCTTGGATAAGACCAACACTTTCATCCCTTACACAAAATAATTTAATTCTCGTGGACGTAATGAATCAACAGGTTGCACAATATTTTTTAATGTTGTCTTCATGGGTTACAGTAAGTAGGTCACGAAACCTCAATAATAATTGCTAAAAGGGTCAAAATAAATAAAATAAATAATAAAAAGTAATAACATTTAACGACATATTTTATCTAATATATTCGATACAAAATATGATTTCGAAATTTGAATGAGCTCATTTAATAAGCTCGGCTGGCTATTTGGGGCAACCTTCCCCAAATACTTAACGGGCTTATTAGCAAATTACCTATTGAGCTATCTTTAGAATTATTAAGTTGTCCTTATTAAAATTTTTGTATGTTTAATGAGGATAACTTCTTGATTGATTTCCTGTTGAAAAAATTGAACGTCAATTTTCATCGTCACGCTTTTTTTTTATTTTGTCCTCATGAACCGTTGTATTAGATATCTCTCTGAGTAGGTACAATTTTTCAAAATCGAGATAGTTTTTTAAAGCATACCAATTTGTCTTGAAGTCATAATATTTCCGGAATTCTTCCGACATGTTCCCTAATGTAGACCTGTCCTAATTTTATCACACCAAGTATTTACCATCACATATTATGAATGGCTCCACTTCCGCCGCCTTACGGGTCACGATAACGACGACTTCTGATATCAACCACAGAAAAAACACATCCGCCGAAAAAAACGGACCCCTTTGACATAAATGAAATCATTTTAACACTGTCGAGGATCATGAGAAGAAATCAATGAGGAATAAATGCCCTTTAAGTCCAAAGTAATAAAATGCTTATTAGTTCGATTGCAAAAAAATGGAGGTAATTATCAACAGAAATTAGAATATGTGCTACAAAAAAAAATATTCAAGGAATACATTGTAACCTTTAGTAGTCATGAATTCGCTGATGATAGCAAATAGTATAAGTAACAAATTACGCGGTCACAAAATACAACAAATAGAAGCAACACGTGACTATAAAACAAGGAAACACAACATAACAAAATCTAGCAATAGAGCTAATTAAACAAACAATTGATATCGCTGAAATTGGAGCAGCGATGTCGCAAGCGCGGACCTCACGAGTCACGACACCTCCGTAACAGGGTCACTGGATAACAGAGTACTGTAACAAAGGGTACGCGAGTAACAAAAATTACCCAAAATAATCTCCTTAAAAGGTGTTTTGATACTTATAGTAAGGGAGCCCTAGAACAATTTTTTTTTTTGTGTTTACTAACAAGCTAATTTTTTGTGAGTTAGTTTTGAGAGAGTGAGTGACATTTTGATAAGACGAACAACATTTTTATTTTCGAAAAATCTCGTGGTAGCTCACAGAGATAGAAAGAATTTCATACTTTGACTTGATGGTCCTAAAATATGGATTGTTTTATTTGTAAGGACAAGCTTGGAGAAATGGAAGCTTTTTTGGTTATTTCAGGAAAAGGGTATTTTTATTAAGTAGGATTTCGTCAGATCATAATATTATAAATCGTTTTAATCACATTGAAATATCCATACTAATATTATAAATTCGACAGTGTGTCTATTACCTCTTGGCTCCCAAACCGCTGAACTGATCTTGCTGTGTATGGAGTCCTGGGAAAGACCATAGGATACTTTTTGGCATGATAACGTCTTATAATTCGATATGGGCTGCGCGCCCGAAAAACATGACAGTTCATGCGGCGTTACCTCGCTGACAGCTCTGAGGCGTTCCATTTACACTCTCAAGTCTCTCAACAACCGTAAGGCCCACCTGGGCCGCGCTCTTTGTTTCGATTATATTTCGATGACTTAGAGAATACTTTTGTATGAAGAAGTTTGGTTAGTTATGAGTAGGATTGTTGAGGAAGTGATTATGAGGAAGAGGAGAAGGAAGAGGAATTGTCACGCGCAAATTTAGAGGATGCGGATGAGGAAGAGGATATTTTATGAGGAAGAGGATAATAATAATAATAATAATAATAATAATAATAATATCTATGGACGCTTCACACCACGTCAGTCTGGCCCCGTGCTAAGTACCTGAAGGACTTGTGTTACGGGTACCAGACAACGGAAATATATTTAATACTTTTATACTATACATATATTTAAGATTGTTATTATATCATACACATATTTAATATACATCCATGACCCAGGAACATTGAAAAACTTTTTGTTCCGTCGGCGGGATTCGAACCCGCGACCCCCGGCTTGAGTTGCCACATACTCTAACCATTGAGCCAAGGAGGTCGTCAGGATGCGAATGAGGAAGCGGATGAGGAATATGAAGATAGGAAATTATAAATACTAGCGGGCCCAACCCAAAAGAATTTGTCCTGTCTGTACATAACAATTCACAAAAAAATATTAAAAGGGCATTTTCCAGTGGACCAAACTATGAATCTAAACCATTCTCGAAACACACACAATATAGAATCATCAAAATCGGTCCAGCAGTTAGGGAGGAGTTCGTGTGACTTGTGTGAATTTTTTGTGTTTCACATTCGATCGTGAACGCGTTTGGCGTTTACTAAGATTTTGTATGGGATTTGTACAGCGCCACCTAGCGATGCTCACGGGAGTGAGCCCAGCCCAGTGAGTAATCCCATACAAAATCTTAGTAAACGCCAAACGCGTTCACGATCGAATGTGAAACAAAAAACTCACACTTGGCACACAGTAACATACACAACACACGCACACAAAAAGATGAGCAAATAATACAATTCTCGCGCTCTGGCGTGTGCGTTGCCATGATTAGATACACGACGCGTATGCGCAGTGAAATTCCTCATAAATTCCTCTTAAATTTTGAGGAAGCGATAGCGGAAGAGGATTTTTTTATTTTTATTTATGAGGATGCGGTAACGGTTGAGGAACCCAAAATATTGCGGAACTTCCTCATTATGAGGAAGCGGAAGAGGAATCCTCAACAACCCATATTTATGACCTTTGATACATTGACCACACTCTGAATGAAAAATAAATAAACAATCTGTGAGCTATTAGTATTATTTCGGCTATTTAAAATTGTGCTCTATTTCCTACGTGTCAAGGTATGACTTGTGCTTTGTACGAAGATTTTACTGGATTTCACGAATGTATGTAGCGTTTTGTATTGCGAATAGTTTATTTTACTCATTATAAATATTTTTAGACAATCATTTGAAAGAAATACATCGAAATAACTTTAGGTTACAGTCAAAAAAGTTTGTTTCTATTTATAGAGATTCGGAAGCGAGTGTTAACGGGTTAAGGATGGTTGAACTTGACAACGTCATACGTTGTCACGTTTAACTATCGTCAGTAAACCGACTTTACAGACAACCGATTTTTTATCGCAAAAAATGTACGGTTCCTGCGCGATAAACTTTTATTTTTTAATTTAAACTAGTATTTTTTAATTTAAATATATAATTTAAAAAATGTGGTCGATCACCATAACCCACAATTCTCACAAGCCTTTACCTTATCGGATGGATAAGGTAAAGATATTCGATTTGAATCATTTTACTCAAGGAGTTTCCCGTTGGTTACTGATTAATTGCTATATTTCCAGAAGCTTTTACTGTGGTTACCCTTGATAAGTGATCCTTTTAGTTTAATTGGTGATAATGATATAGTATGCAGATAACATTACATCTCATCTCAGGCTGGGAACAGATGATCCGAAATTCGAAGGACCGGAGAATATTTAACGCAAAAATCTATAATATTACTAGCTGTCCCGGCAAACGTTTCTTTGCCATATTATATAAAGTATATCGCCCGTATTATTTTATTGAATTAGTGACTAAAGGTAAGACCGCACTAGGCGTAACTGAACTGCAGCGGAACTGCGCGACACGACGCGTCATTTTTGGGTATACCGCACTTGAACTGCAGCGGCGCTACAAAAATATATTCAGTATCTAGGCAACCTCTGCTCTGAGCGCTTCCAACCAGCTGACTGACTATGAAAATGAAGTTTGTCAAACCGCACTGCGCTGCAACGGAACTACACGTCGCGACACTTTTGGTCAGTTGATCAACTTTGCCGCGCAGTTCAGTTGTAGTGCAGTTCAGTTGCCGCGTAGTGCGTGTTGTCTCATATAATTTCATACAAAGAATATTTTGACGCGACGTGTCGCGCAGTTCCGCTGCAGTTCAGTTACGCCTAGTGCGGTCTTACCTTAAATAACTATGTCACC
This sequence comes from Polyommatus icarus, assembly GCA_937595015.1. NCBI lineage: Eukaryota > Metazoa > Arthropoda > Insecta > Lepidoptera > Lycaenidae > Polyommatus > Polyommatus icarus. Next base: position 7,321,010 of record OW569336.1, on the reverse strand, counting down.
ATGGCTATATGACTTAAACATGGCAACGTCCATCGCTATCCCGTGACCCGCGTCGCATAAATAATGGTCGCTCTTTATAGACAAATAATTTGCAATAAAATAAAATTGCGACTATAATTAAAGATCTAAGCTATCCTAGGTATCTCTCAAGTTGGAAAAAAGGACACATTTAAAAAAAAAGAAACATTTAAATCGGTTAAGTAGTGTAGGAATCCATCGCGGACAAACATCGTGACAGGAGATTTATGTATAATAGATAAATAAAAGTGAATAAAAAAACTTAGTTCCGGTAACTAATAAGGCTGATCCGATTTGGCAAATTTTTGTCTTGAAATATTCGTGGAAGACCAGGGAAGGTTTGTATTCTGATTTATGAAGGACATGATTCAAAGTTCACCTAGTTCATCTAGTAGAAAATAATTTTGTTCTAATAGAATAGAGTTAAAAATTGACCACACGGCAACATAGGGTTGGCAAATTAACTACATAATATAATTAAATCCGAATAGCCGGAGAATATATATTAAAGCATAATAAGTATTTCAAATAAAAATGAATAAAAATAACTTGGTCCCGCTAACTAATAAGGCTGATCAGATTTGGCAAATTTTTGCCCTGAAATATTCGTAGAAGACCAGGGAAGGTTTGCATTATGATTTATGAAGGATTTCAAAGTTTACCGGGTCATCTAGTAGGAAATAAATTTGGACTGGTAGAAAAGAGTTAAAAATTGACCACACGGCAACATAGGGTTGGCAAATTAACTACATAATATAATTAGAAAGTAATTCGACGTCCATATTTTGGATTTATAATTGTTTTGTTAGCCCAGAGATTTAGCTATACTTACTGATGATTTTTTATCTTTTTGTAGACTTAGCCTTAGCTGAATCACTACTTCATCATCTCAGTTCCGTTTGTTGTTCTTAGAACTTTCGCGACAGAACTTTGATCCTATAGGAAATGATTCGAATTCCTCGCTTCAATGATTCAGATAAGATTGACGACTGTGACTAACGGTCAATCAATATGTTGATTTATCTGAATGACGAAATAACTTAAAAAATACTTGTTATTGTCGCGACCGAAATAATTACGAAAATTTAAATATGGCTCTGGTCATGCGTTATTGTCGTGATCTCTTTCGTAAGGGACATCTTAATAATGTAATTAATTGTATCATAAAAGTTTCTTGTTATATTTTTCTGAATTTGAACAAAACGAATACCTATAGGATTCTCTATTATTAAATAAACGGTACCTATATTTATTTTGGTCCATTGTATAGGTCAGTATTAAATAGGTAATATTTGTTAGTCATTATTGATTGTGAAATATTTTCCAATGATTTATATTTACAGCATTAGTCATTGTTTGTAAAGTATTATCATATAGGTAGATAAGTTCATGATGCATCTCAGCGAATGACGTTGCACGTTGTTTGTCATAGCTCATAATATCCAGTAAAATAGAAAAAAATAGAAGACAGTCGCAAAAAGCGAGGAGCGCAAATCACAAAGTACGTTACAATTATTTGGTAAGTCGAGCGGTTTATCGCGCGCCTGCAATCCGCGCTGACCCCGCGATATCCTCGCACCCCGCCACCCCTCGCGCGCAGCCTCCGCGCCGCACGATTTTACGCCTTCGGTCATCGTCATACAGATGATAGTCGATCGGATGCAGGCGAGGCGGGCATGAATGAAGCAGCTTGTGAATGAGCGGACTATGTCCGGGCGATAAGCTATCGGAGGCCAGCTGACAGTCCATGTTGACAAACCCTGTTCCACTTTCATTCGCCTTAGCGTTATCACTCATTCTTGTGTGTATTGTACAAATAAGCTATAACCATTTATAACTAACATAAACTCGATGGATTCTCAAGTTTCATTCAATATGTTACAATGTTTTATTTCAATTAAAATCCTGTGAACTAAACATTGCTCCCTGAGGAACTCAAGTTTCCTTATTTGGGCATAGGAGGGAAATTTCTTACATGACGTAAGAAATTAAACAAAATTAAAAATATCAATTAAAATGTAAAACGATTAGATCATTTTATGATCGTAATATATGTATATTATATAGTACCTACATATTATTTACTAGTTCGTAAAAATTGCTATGGTAAACGTTATCAAACGCTCGGTTAGAATCAAAATAGGGCAAAGTTTGTTACGAGGGCATACACGTGTCTAGTATTCGCGATAACTGATGACTTCTGCTGTTAGGTGTAATTGTAGCTGGTCGTGCAATCTTGCAATTTGCACTACACGATACACTAGTCACTACCTTGGCTACTGTTCGTTGAGAATTTTACCATAAGAGTATTCCGTTGCGCTGGGTCATCGCAGTGGCGAGGCTTCCAGGTTCTACGTTCACATTTTATGATACATTAAATAGACGTTTTCGCATACGACACTCGATGAAATGTTGCATTGGAGATGTACAGTGCCTAAATGACGCGCTACGCTGTCAACGCAAATGTTGCATACAAGACTTTACGTCGTCGCAATGTAGCTTCATTCAACATGACCTTTATATTGACCACACAGGATCACTCTAATAGAAACTCCGAGGTAAAATGATTATAATATCTCTGAATGGACTTTGGTTCAATCAAGTGACGCGACGTCAACATTTCCATCGCAATTGTGTTTGTTTACAAGTGCGTCGATCGCATTACTGATTACACGCGTTCTTCGTGTTATGTAATTATCCAGTTGCTTTCATGCATTAAATTATTTAATACAAGTTGTTACAAAAACTCCAAATACTCCCCGTAAGATCAAAAGTCGCTGTCTCTTCGAAACAAAACGAATTGTGGAGCACCTACTTATAGTTATTAGGGTTCCGTACCCAAAGGTTAAAAACGGGACCCTATTACTAAGACTTCGATGTCTGTCCATCTGTATGTCTCCGGGCTGTATCTCAAGAACGGTGGTAGCTAGAGAGTTGATATATTCACAGATTTTGTATTTCTGTTGCTGCTATAGCAACAAACACTAAAAACAAAATAAATCAAATATTTAATGGGCGCTCTCATACAATAAACGTGATTTCAATTTACCTTTTTTGTTTTATATCAAAAATAGCTACACTTAGGCACTTGAAATATTCTCAAAATACTTAAAATATAGTATTTGTATACAAAAAATACAATTTTTTGCCTAGTTTTGCTTCGTGCGTGAGTCCGACTCGCACTTGGCCGATTTTATTTTTTAAATTAAGTATATCATTAGCGATTTTTACACATGGCAATAACAATAAAATTTAAAATATTTTTTTTCACATTTCATAAGCCTTTACATAATAATTATGCTAATAGAATGAAAGCTGATTAACATTATCTATAATTTTTAAACTATTTTTTGTACAAACTTGTAAAATAAATTAAATTTTTAATGAACACCTTGAAATAACGTTCACCTGTCGGTCAATGCACAAAATATTCAAAGAAAAAATATCAAAAAAATTCTTTATTTTAGTGGGCGATGTGATCTACTAAGAACGGATTTTTCAAAACACATCCTCAAAAGAACTATTTGGTAACAATAAAATATGTTAATTTTTTTTAACAATTTTGAACAGTAACAGATTAATATTTTTTCCCACTTTATTGAAGAAAGACGAAATCATAAAAATGAACCACGTACCTAATCATTTAAACACCTTACATCTACGAACCCTTTAAAATAAATACATAGTATATCTTAATTAGAAACTATTTGAGACAAATAGTTTGTTGACTTTTATTGCTTTTCCTCTTTGACTAACTTAATTAACGTCGACTTAAGCAGATACCTACTTAGTTATTGTTTTGGCTTCATTGTCTGATGCAATTAAATAGTAGCTCCAGGTTAATTATAAACCCTTTTCCTCAACCTCACTACGAAAACTAACAAGGAAAATGCTTGAAATAAAAGAATAAGGCTCAAAAATAGGCCCCTAAACAATCAATCTTTTTCTCCCCTACAATATTTTTCGTGTGAAGAACACTTCCGAAAAACAAAAAAAAAACTGCCGGTATTGCCAGTATTAAATTATCGAGGGAATTAAACAGCAACAGGTGCTTGGGCAAGAGTTGTACCAGGTGAGGTATATAAAAAGTTTCAAGATGTTTCTCTGGGACGCAACCTGCAGTATGATTTATATTTAACTGTTAATAGTGTTATTTTATCGCTATTTTATCGTTAAAAAACTCTCCACAAGAATCATTGGCAGAACTATTACAATATCACCTGTCTCATAAAATATATCACATAAATAAGATATATTTAATTTGTTAATCTAATTTTGTTCATAAAATGTCTAAATTTTTTCATGTTCTATTTATGGCAGTTGTTAATTCTGCATTAAAAATTAATATACTTATTAAGTAATAATATTTAACCGCTGGCTTTTTTTATTTACTTTTGGCACACCAAAAAATCAAGCACTTTTCTAACTTATCAGACAAGAAGAAATCAATGTTCAACTGTAGGTATTGGTCTGCCAGAATCTGATGGCAAAAAGTAGGAAAGTAAATAATTGACTCTAGCAATACCGGGGTAATTGGAATAAAACATTTTGATCCTTTTTTACCTTATGGCAGATGATTATGTGTGTAACTTGCAAATATATAAATTTATCCAATGATCAAGCATATTTTTTTGAAAATCGGCTGTCATTTGCCATTAGATTCTGATAGACCTATAATATCTTATGCACAGTGTGATTTTTTTTTATTATTATTGGATTATAAGGAGTCATGAGTTCTTCGTCGGCAAGAATTTGTATTGTTCTTTACGAGCACACATAATATTATGAGGTCGATTATGTGGATGACGTCACTAAAGCATTCTGATCTCGACTGCAGCCAACTTCAGTTCGGTCAATGCAGCGCGTGCATCTAAATTCTAAATGATCATTTAAACTCAGAATGTTACGGTTTAAATTACGTCATGCATTGTGCATTCTGAACTCGTAGCAACTTCGTTCCTGTTAAACGGTGGAGTCTGGGACATTTTAACGATTACGATGCTTATTTGATGCTCCAACAGGAATCCTAAATACAATAGTTTGTTGGAATTTCTGTGACTTATAGATTTGCTTGAGGAATACTAAATGATAGTACGGTTCTAACGCATCACGATAATAAATTAGCTGCATTTGTGGAGGAGTTGACTCATGATATATGAGAAAATCGGCACTTGGTAGATCAAAGATTTATTGGCTTTGATAAACATGTAGATACTCAGTTAATTCTCCTTGTCTAGGCCCGACCATTTTGAAAGAAATGGAAATAGAAATAGGAAAGGTAATGTTATAAGGTAACCGTATAACATTACCTTTCCTAGGCACTACAATGAAATCAGAGGTGTGTTACAAAATGGTGTTACAATAAATCATCACAACAGATCCAGAGGCCTTCTAAATCCGAAAATCGGGGGTTTGGTATCGGACAACTTAAAATAGAACCACTACAGCCGAGTGCAAAAGCGATGACATCATAATCGTGCATCAAGGAACCCTAATGTACACGTGGCGAGGCCGGGTGCGAGCACACCTGCCCGCGCACGCGCCAACAAGCTGCATGCAACGCGCCTTATTATAGCCAAATACTTTAGCACGGTAGCCAGATACTATCGTAGGTGGCATTTGGTGGCAGAAGTGACAAGCATGCAAGCACTATGATAGAAAACATAGATTAAAAAATATACTTTAAAATGAAAATATACTACATCGTGGGCTGACAAAGGTTTAGGTGCCACCTCTAGCCAAAGAATTATAGTACTTAGTTGTATACGTCGATTACTGTTTAATTCTAAAGTGCCCCGCAAACGATCAAACATCAAACACGTCAAACACCAAACTACGTGTTTGACGCGTTTGAAGAAAATTTGGATTTACTACGTGTTTGACGGTTTGATGTTTGATCGTTTGCGGGAGACTTAACACAGATTCGACCAACATCGGATCCTATCAAACGACAAAATAATTAGTAAAGCTGAAGGTGTAGACATCAAACGACACATTTTGGAGTTTTGGCCAATAATAACGCATTTGACGTTAATTTCAGATTGATTGTGTTAAAACTGCATCGAAACTTAATCGCGTATGTTGGACACAAAATAAAAGAATCACAGTGCTTTTTTCAATTACTGTACTACTGGTAGAACCAGGGGGCAGGGGCGTAGCTAAGCCAAATATGGCGTATCAATTATACGGTGCCCCCGGGCTATAGAGCACCCAACGTGTGTAAGTAAAACTCAATAGAAACTTTCCAACCCATTTTATCTCACTAAATATGAGAAAAGCCTACCTTTTCTAAGGGTCGCCAAACGATTTTTTATACGGAGCAAGGCACGCTACGCTTCAGGGCTTGTACCACGAAACCGTTTTGAGACTCAAACAATCGAACGAGAATGCCGCATCCCACTCTAACAAACGTGAAATGACGTTGTTAGAGCAGGACGCGGCATTCTCGTCCGATTGTTTGAGTCTCAAAACGGTTTCTTAGTAGGCCTACTGAGTTCTACATTGTTGCTGTTTGCCATTTATCCTACCCACCATTATGTCATTATCAGTGTTAACGCACTGCAATACCGATCATTATATCCATTCAGAGTTATTCTTCCTCGAAGTTTCTATGACAGTGATCCTTAGGTCGTCAGCTTAAGGATTCTAACTTCTGATGCAAAAAAACTGCACCACATTTAGATATTCTATTTATCCCGTTATGGTTATTCTGAAACCATTATTATACCATGCTACCTATATTTAAGCCCCTTGACTAATAAAGATGTACACTGCAGCGTACCTATTTAAATTAATACTTGGCTAGACTTTTCTTTATTTTATATTTCTCTTTTTTCATCCCCTGTTTGAGTTTAAGTAGATACATATATTTATAAAATAAAGCCTATTTTAAAGAAAATTCATTTATTCTGTTTAAAGAAAACATATTTACTTGATTTTTTTTTTGTCAAACAACTTAAGTTTGATATTTCTGGGCCTTTTATTTAATGTGGAATAGTTTGAAAAGTGGTTTTCTTTGCTAAAGACAAGATTAGCAAGTAAAGTACTGACAAAACTTTTGGATAGCCAAAATATTACATACACAGGCTCAGGAAGACCCTAATTTCACCAAGAGGCGATTCATCGATCGCTAGATAATAAGATAACTTTATAGATTTTGTTTGAATGGAATGTCAAATTGCAAAATTTATATCTGTTCATAGCGATTAGATGTACTATCAGAGAAGTTGATTCCTATTCAAATCGGGGACCTACGTACATTGGTTGCGTTACGTCAAACCCAGCCGACAGATCACAATTAACATTGAATTGACACATTCGACCAAATAACGTTGATCTATCAACTGCATAGGAATCAATTTCCTCAATGGTACTACAATCAGGACTAAGGTGGCTTTAGTTTATCTATTTTCTAATAGATATTCTATGCAAAATTTAATGGTTTCCACTATTAATGTGTTTGATCATTGATTAATTAAATAGTGATCTACCATAGTCCATATGAGTCAGAGCACCTTGTCCTAGATAGTCCACCTGTAGCCCTGCAGGTGATCAGCTATCTGGCTGGGTATCATCAATGCATCCACCTGTTCTTTTTTATCGTCATCGGGTGGACCTACTTCCTAAACTAATAGATACGTTTATAATTATTATGGGCTAAGAATTTTTTATAATTAACCCGCGCTCTTATAAACGGAGGCATTTAAAAGTAATGGAAGTTTTATTGAACTTGTTCGTGTCTATCTTTAAGAAGAATAACTTCGTTGTGGACAAAACTACACATATATTAACTACAAGAACTAAGATCACAGAACCACTGTTTGTAACAATACAACGTCTGACTGTGGATTCCTTTTAAACAGGTATCAACTATCAACCTCTAAATATGTGGTATAAGTTGACAGGATTGTGGGGGACCAATTAGCGTCGCAATCCTAAATCGCACCATCAAAGTTTTCTGAGTTCTCAACGTAGTTCAGCCTGACTAAGGTTGATCGGGGATCTCTCTTTGGAGAAACCAATGATGCCGGATGGTCTTCTCCACTGGATGGATTCGATGGAAATCTTCCACGTCCCTAGGACGCTGCCGCCCCTAGGCTGCGGCCTATACGGCCTTTTTATAAATCCAGGTCTGAGAGAATCTCACATAATATTCTAGAAGCACCGCTCCATCATTAGATAAATTAAAGTCATTAGCCCCGGACGGGAAGAAATCCAACCTGCTCACCGCTGAACTTCGATATGAATGGCACTAGATGATGATATCGTAAGTCTCATCCTATAGTTAAAGAAACATTATCGAAACGAACACAAACCCATCAAAACGGTAGCCCAGGTTTAGAAAAGCAGCCCAAGTGGAAGAGTAGAACGTATTCTCGGCTGCATCCGCATTCCACAGCGTGTTCACGATGACCGCTGACTCACTGACATTGCACCGATCATTAAAATTCCACTAAACACTAGTACTTCATTAATCGATACCGCCCACTTAACCTGACAAACTAGTTAGTAGTTACCATTAGATTCTTCGGATTCCACCACTAGCTACGTTATTACGCACTGAAGGTTCTTTGGAACTCGATTGAGATATTCGTGCTCAGATATTATGTGCAGTTAGGATGGTACTTTGATGTTTGATGTTGTACTTTAGTTTCTATCGGATGACTACAAATTAGTTGATTCTATGATCTATCGTTCATATCATCATCAGTTTCTTTGCAATTGCAATGTTTTTGTATTTGAGTTTAGTTTTTAGTTTAGTTTCTAAGTAGCCTAATGACCTGTTGATTTCAAATTGGTTCGTACCCGGTCATTAATATCACCAGTTTCTCTGCAACTCACAAAAATAGGTTCTAAAACCCTTCCTGGCCTAATTCCTCTTCGTTTCAAACGTTTCACGAGCGACGACCCTATTCAAGGAACCAGTCCTTTCCCCCATTATGTAGAACACGATAACGTTATAGGAAAAATAAAACATTACAAGGCCCTAATTGATTTTTTTAGCGTCAAACCGTTTAAAATATGAATATATTATGCTAATGGGTACTTTCAATCAGCTATTACTGCTACTTAGTATGCATCTGTCACTTGTAACGAAAATTGTAGTGAAGTGGACACCTGTTGGAGCTGGTTGTAACGTCGTTAGGAGTAGTGTCGTAGCGGCGCACGCGCAGGCATGCGTGCCCCGCCCTCCCCCCGCGCCCCGCCCCTCCGCCGCCCGGTGCCCTCTCACCATTCATCGGAATGCAGGAACTGTACTTCGGGTACACCTTATTATCGATGCCCCCCATTAAGTCTTATTCGTGGATTACTTTGAAGAATGCTCATGAAAAATATAGGGCGGCCGCGCACTCTCGATAACATTTATGGTACGTGAGTACGTTTTAGTCGATGTAATGCCGGCTTAATTTAGATTCCCCGTTACTGGGTCAGGGAGCCCTAGCTGGACTTTTGAAACATGGTATGCGGATATCACGAGAAGGGCCGATCTAAAGCTAAATGGGTCATCGTCCGTCTCCGTAACAATGCGTTTGACATTTCTGTCGAGATGCCCCTAATCACGTCGTGTATCGGCCGCGCTCGCCAGAAGGTCGCATCGAGCGGCATTCCGTACACTGCTCCAGTTGTGCGACCGCGGCGCGGGGAGCCGCTAGGTGCAGCGGTAATGGAACTGGTACGGAAGAGGCGGTCGGGATGCGTGCGGCGCGCTTGGAATGCGCCCTCGGCGCCGGTTTACAAATAGAAGGGCCTGCACGTGCTAGGGCTGTGCCGTACGCGGGGACAGTAGTTGCGCGGCGGGTTCGCGTAATGTGTGAATGACAAAAAGCGATCGGCCCTGCGGTCGTTGACCCCGGCGTCACGCGCGAGAGGAGCGCTAGTGTAGTACCCCCCCGCCCCGCGCCCCCCGCGCCTCGCCCCTCGCCCCTCGCTAGATAAGATACCGAAGATGCCGCCGACTCCATAATATTTGGATAGTAACGTTCGCTGTAAAGGTTTTTGAACTACACAATCACACGTTTAAATTGTAAATACCTACGTACCTACCGATTTCATCTACAACTGTCAACACACATAGCACAGATTACAGAACAATTTACAGAATATGATATTTTTTGTCATTTGTCATTCAAAGTTAAAACTTTGAAGTTAGTAGTTAAGAAAGATAGAGGAATTAAACAATTTTCTTGAGCAAGCAACAAGCAATTTGCAACAAAACAATGTGGAGCAAGTTCAGAAAATAAAATAATAGTGGGCGATATATTTTATATAATATGGCAAAGAAACGTTTGCCGGGACAACTAGTATAATATAAAAAATTGGAGAGTAGTGTTTTGTGTCGAACTCGAACTCGAACACGAACTCGAACTCGAACTCGAACTCGAACTCGAACTCGAACTCGAACTCGAACTCGAACTCGAACTCGAACTCGAACTCGAACTCGAACTCGAACTCGAACTCGAACTCGAACTCGAACTCGAACTCGAACTCGAACTCGAACTCGAACTCGAACTCGAACTCGAACTCGAACTCGAACTCGAACTCGAACTCGAACTCGAACTCGAACTCGAACTCGAACTCGAACTCGAACTCGAACTCGAACTCGAACTCGAACTCGAACTCGAACTCGAACTCGAACTCGAACTCGAACTCGAACTCGAACTCGAACTCGAACTCGAACTCGAACTCGAACTCGAACTCGAACTCGAACTCGAACTCGAACTCGAACTCGAACTCGAACTCGAACTCGAACTCGAACTCGAACTCGAACTCGAACTCGAACTCGAACTCGAACTCGAACTCGAACTCGAACTCGAACTCGAACTCGAACTCGAACTCGAACTCGAACTCGAACTCGAACTCGAACTCAACTCGACTCGAACTCGAATCGAACTCGACTCGAACTCGGTTGTCTGTAAAGTCGGTTTACTGACGATAGTTGAACGTGACAACGCCATAGCCTTAAATGGAACGCCTCAGAGCGAGGTAACGCCGCATATAGCGTCATGTTTTTTCGTGCGCGCAGCCCATATCGAATTATAAGACGTTGTCACGTCAAAAGAAATTGCTTAGTTAAGTCTATAAAACTGGTCAAAAAAATTTATTATGATTACCTAATCTAGTCTTTGTTTTTTCTTAATACTTATTGTAAAAACAATTTGAATTAAAATAATTATTTTTATTAATTCACTTAATATCTTGCATGCATTAAAATTTAAAACATTAATAGGGTAAGGGTATTTTAATAAAAATTAAGTATTGTTTAATTTATAAATGGCGAAAATAATAAAGGGGCCAATGCAATGATATTCTAATTTCTACATAATATTATACAGGATCGTTCATACTATTTTCCGGCTTAAATCTCTTCCGAACAACCGTGACAAAATATTTGACAGAAAAGTGAAACAAAAGATACGAAATGCCATTTACATAAAAGAGACAGACTTAATAAAAGACGACCCAATTGGGTCGTATTTGAATCTTCACAACGCGCGCGGTAGTAACATATTATCTGCTTTGAGTTTTTTATATAGTATCATTGGGCCAATGTTTATAGACAGTTTTTTTTAATAATTTGGTACCAAATAATATTATCAATACCAATTAAAGCTGGGGAGGGGAAGGGGGGATTTCGGGAGTAGCTCGAGCGTGTCAGATTAAGCTTGTATAGGCTTCCAACATGTGTCTAGTTATCATGGTATAGAAATCAGATTTCTCACATGGTGGGATATTTATTTTAAATATTGAAATGTTATCGGATCTGTCAGATTAAGATAGGGGATGTTTAGTATGCCACAAAAGCTTCCATATAAAGCCGGATCCAGACGAGTGTAACGTGTAATGTAAGATTACGTGTAATTTAGCGCCAACAGTGTGGACGGCACACGAACTCAAAGCGAATTGTGTACGCGAATCCTGTATCCACTCATTTGCTACGAACATGCCGAATAGGAAGGTCGTGACGGCTGGTGCGGCTTTTATTTTTATGTTAAATACATAACTACTACTAACTGAAGACCAGAAACGTGGAAAGTGTGGAAAGCATATTATAATATGACATGACACGTCACGACTCACGTCACGAACGTCATGTCACGTCACGTACGTCACATCATGTCATGTCATGTCACTTCACGATTCGACACGACACGACATGAAACGACACGTCACGTCACGTCACGTCACGTACGTCACGTCATGTCATGTCACGTCACTTCACGACACGACATGAAACGACACGTCACCTCACGTCACGTCACGTCACGTCACGTCACGTCACGTACGTCACGTCATGTCATGTCACGACACGACACGACTTGACTCTATTACTTTCAATACTATGAGCCCTTTGATTTGATACCTGCCCATATTGCAGAAGTTTTTGGAAGGGTTTTTTGGATCCCAAATAACAGGTTTTTCTTGATACAAACTAATAAGTTCAAGCGATTGTTCTTCACTCCACACAACCGTCACGAACGCCGTCCAAACGAGCATTGCGAGCGCCTTTGTGCTCGCGCGAAAACCGACAACCCGATGGATAACATGCGAGCGTTACATGCAATGCTCGTAGTGCCGTCCACACTGTTACATTACACGGTGAATTACATTTCACTCTAAGCCGGGTTCAGACGAGTGTAACGTGTAATGTAATTCACCGTGTAATGTAACACGAATTCTACATGTGGACGGCACTACGAGCATTACATGTAACGCTCGGGGTTTATCCATCGACTGTCGGTTTTCGCGCGAGCACAAAGGCTCGTTTGGACAATTCGCTTTGAGTTCGTGTGCCGTCCACACTGTTGACGCTAAATTACACGTAATCTTACATTACACGTTACACTCGTCTGGACCCGGACTAAAGCACTGACGATTAGGTAAGCCTGTAGGGAAATTTTAAAATAACGACCCTGAGCCATGCCATGTTCCTTTGAAGTCCAACTACATATATCAAAAAGTCGCAGTTATCGTCATGTAAAGACATTTTCCTTCTACTGCACACTTAGATCCATCAAACTTATGGCCACAAACGCATCGGCGCGGGCGAGTCGATCGCGCCGCTATTGTGGCAGTGAGATCTCACTGTTTGTAGACTTTGGTTGTCGAGGCTACAATTCTAATTTCCGCACCCTGAAAAACTTTAGTTTTTAGTTACATTACCTATATCTATCTCAAATTTTATTACAGGGCATTATCGTATAGGGATATATTATGTATGGTACTAATAAAAGAAAATCTACTTATGCTTCGAATTACGTTAAAATATTGGTAATGTTCCGAGGAAGGCCGGTGGTTCCTTATAAGGCCCAACCAAAGATTTGATAGTTGGACTTGCTAGGGAACATGCTTCTGAACCTACCGCTAAAATAAAAAAACGCTCTTATTATTTTTTTATCAGTTTTACCTAACACTACTCGAGCGACAACACAAATAGCACCCTCCCCTCCCCTACTATTATAGGTATTTTAACCGAATAAATAATATTGTTAGGAATTAGGATGAATTTAGCATCTTAGGGTACAAATCTCTTAGTTTTAAATATCCAAACACATTTTTTAGGTAAAGGGTATCTACCTTAATACCTTACTAAGCACTTACCTAGTGGTACTAATATTAATTGGTACCAAGAAATGTACCTATTAATAACCAGTCATATTCATAACAGTTTACTTCTGTTACTGATCAATGTTTACTCAAAACCAACCTAGCTGGGTTCACTCGATTTTGACAATGGGGTTGCCCGCATCACGTTAAATGTGGGGCCACAGTTTAACGGGGAATTAGTCCCTACTACTCCCTAGCGATGATCGACCACACTCAATTGAATTATAACACCCTGCGCGCCCATAATAATGATGGGCTTAATCGCTTCATTCGTCCTTTGGCACAGAATATAATAATATATTAGTAGGTACCACCTTTGGGTTGGTTTTTTTGGTACCTACCTGTATAAAAATAGCACTTATCATAGCAGCTGGTTATATAATATTGTGTCAATTTTTTTTAAAAATTTTATTATTGCGTTGGTTGGTGGCTATTATTTTAATATAATATTATTTTAAGTAACCATAAGATACCAAAAATGTTACGTGATAGATTTTATTGCATTATTTGTATACCAAATATTTTTTGGTGTACTTACAATAAAATATATGGCACTAGCGACCCGCCCCGGCGTCGCACGGGTATAAAATATATAGCCACTGAAAAAATTATGCCTATAGCCTTCCTCAATAAATGTGCTATCTTACACTGAAATAATTTTTCAAATCGGACCAGTAGTTCCTGAGATTAGCGCATTCAAGTTAGCCCTTTCAAATAATTTTCCCCGTTTTTTCCACATTTTCCTCTATTTCTTGGCTCCTATTAGTCTTAGCGTGATAAAATATAGCCTATAACCTTCCTCGATAAACGGGCTATCTAACCCTGAAAGAATCATCCAAATCCGTTGCGTAGTCTTAAAGATTAAAGTGAACAAAGGGACATGAGGGAAAAAAAAGCGACTTTGTTTTATAATAGGTATAGATATAGAATACCTACCTATCAACAAAAATTTTAATTGACATTCATCTAATAATTTATATTGATCTCACAGAGATCCAAAGTAGGTATATGCACTTTACTAATTAATCAAATAGTAGGTAGGTATGTTACCTGTAGGTGAAGTAGGTATTTTCTCCCTTCAAAGGGCGAAAACATAAAAAATATTTTCGTTTTTTTTCTAAGAAAATTTAACTGCAGTTTGAGGCAATAACATAATTATGTAGGTAAGTAGGTACATTGTAATTTTAACATGTTCGGCGCCATTAGTAAAATTCGTTTGGTACCAATTCGCCTATCGCACACTATACGAGATCCAGATTAGATACCGGCCCTACGGCGCGATAACACCGGCTATCGGCTCCTTCCACGCCCCAATATAAAATATCGGATGTCTTCAACGTGTAGGTATTTTTGTAACATTATTTATTTTAAGTGTTTTCAGACAAAAAAAAGCAAAATTTTCACCAAAATTCGGGCGCGAAGCGACGCGGAATTTGCGCGCGAAAATATTTTTTTATTTTAATAAAAAAGTGCATTTCGTAACTTTTTATTGTTAACTTTATTCATCGCATCAAAGTTACGAACGAAACGCAAAATATAAATTTATTTTTAAAATTAGAATTTTTATTGGGGCCGACAGACAAATGGAGGCAAATGTATGCGCGCGTCGCCGGTCGACGTGCAAAGTTGAGCTCGCGTATGGCAACACTTGTGATCGATTTTTACAAGGTATTTTTACTTCTACCCTTTCACGAACTCAGCGCCTACCCGTACTTGCCAAAAAAAATTATATTTTTTTATATTTCTTACAAAAATTACGCTATCGCTGGACGCTTTAGAGGAGCGTGTATGAAGTCGTACAAACTGTTGCAAAACGCAGTTTTAAGGTATTAAAATATTAATTTTATTATTTTAAATTGATTTAAAAATTATATTTGATGGTTTTCTACATGGTTTTAATATAAAAAAGTTTTTATTGTCATTAATATTAAAAAAAATAAGAAATTTTATGTGTGACTTTAAACTACCTATTTCCACCAGAAATGTATTTTGTAGTAACTTATTTTGATATTTTCTGTAATGAAAAAATAAATTTAAATATTTAATTAACGACATATTATTTTTTTAGTTAAAACTTTTATTTAAAAAATAAGTATAATAATAAAACAATAAATAACCATTTCATTTACTTACCTCCTTAGAAATGTTTTTTCTAGGTATCATTTCTTTATTTTGAAATGACAAACACTGATTATTTGAAATATTTTAGATTGTAAAAAAGAAGCTGGCCCATGGTTTAATATCAGTAGGTACCTAACTGTTTTTTTTTTCTTCTAATAAAACAATTATGTTTATATATAGAAAACCTTTTGTTTGTGTGTCATTTTTATAGATATTAGTACCTACACCTTAAAATATTTAGAATTTTTAAATTTCCTTTTAGGTAGGTAGTGTATAGATACTTAAAGTACTTAAGTAATACACATTTAGGTACCTATAGGTTAACTTTCTTCTAAAAAATATATTTTTTAATACAGTTAGAAAATGGACAAAAATATATCCTAATCATTTGACTCTTTGTTAAAAGGTACCGAATAAAATATGATTTAAATTACTTTTACAAATAAAACATAAGTTAATCAAATAATTGGTAATAATTCCGGCCCCAAAATAAAAACGGAGGGTTGGTAGAAAACGCTCTTAATATGTGTTACATTTATTTGCAATTTATTTTCAAATTTTAAACATCTTGATGTTCATGTTTCGCTACTGGTGAATAAAACGTTTTACAATAGGTTTTATATCGCTACATTATGTAATTACATGGACGGAATTTTCTAGAGCGGTGCATGAGCTGTCCGTTGGCGCCAGAAATATGAACTAGCACTGCGTAAGCATATTGTGTTTTACGTTTATTATTTTATTTACGGTTTTTTATCATCTTACACAGACCCTACCAATAGATAATAATTGATTTTATTACTTAGTTGTTCGTAGTGTTAAGGTATCAATGTTGTCATATTTTGTGAACAGTAGGTAGGTACCAATGCAGATAATGAACTAACCAACAAATGTCTTTTTATAATGTAAAAGACATACAAATTATTCAACGGTTTGTTCAATAAAAAAAAGGATTTTTTTTACCCCAATAACACTAAAGTGGCCTAAATTCAATATGTCACGGCTAAAATTGCGCTATTGGTACCATTTTATTTTACAAAAATTGTGATTTTTTGTAGTCGGAACTGGAAGTGTGAGTTATAGAAGGGGAGCAGCCACGTGGCGTGGGCGCGACTCGTCCACGACGACGCTGCATGTCAGTTTTCTGGAAAAATTGTCAAAAGTAGCACGACGGCGGCGGCGCGGGCGCTGCGACGAGCGAGCAATTTGCGAGGCGCACGCGCATGTGTGCGCGCGTCCGCACGGGGCGCGCGCGTGTGCGTGCACGTAAAGTGAAGGTCGAATATTTTGTCCCTACTCCTCGGTCTATTGGTGTTCACGAGTCGGCGCTGTGATAATGAAGTATCGTGGTCCCGCTCGGGCGCGCGGGCCGCCGCCGCCCCGGAGAGGGACGGCGGGAGGTGCTCGCGTGCGCCGGAGTCTCCGCCGGCGCCGGCGCGGCCTGCCCTCATCAGTCTCCCCGCGGCGGGGAAGCGGATCGCGTGTGTGCCCGGCCGTCTTCGCGGCGGTGGACACGAATATTTTTAGATAACACTCGGGGAGTGAAATAATTTATTCGCGAGTATAGTGATCGCGCGCACTTTCGCGAGTGGCGGCGGCCGGCCCGGGGGCCGCGTGTTTTTCGCGTTCGTATTTGAGCCGCGGCCGTCGCGCCGCCAGCTGAGACGTGCCGATAGGTAAGCTGCGCACTTCCTGCGCGCGCCGCCATGTTCGCTGGGGACGTCACTTCCGCCGGCGCCGGAACCGGCGGCCGGCCGCGCGGACCCCGCTGCGCCCGCGCCGGCTCGTCGCCGCTCCGTTCAGGTCAATGAGCGACGGCTCTCGATTCATAAAATATCGGTCGTTCCATTCACGCTGCGCGCGGCTTCGTCGCCGCTCACTCGTGACCCTCGCGTCTCGGAATATCCATGTCTCCGGCGCGCCCCGGCCGGCCGGCCGCCGGGAGCGCGAGTGCCGCCGCCGTGCCGCGCACCCAGTGGACGGACTGTGAATGTGTACTAAAGTGAAACGACAATGTGATTATCAGTTGCTACTTGCTAATCATGGAATTTTTCATCTAGGACCGTAAGATTTGATCTTTCAGGTTTACTTTTATATTTTATACTTATAATACTTTCAGCACTAGTTAAATAGCCGCATGTATTTTTTTAAACTACTGTCGCTACTAAAAATCTTATTACGGGCACGACTAGACGTTCGCCAAAAATAAATGCACGGATGACTTCATGCGACCGCTGCTAGACGAGTCTACGATCGTCTTTGCGTTTTAAAACTACGCAAATAGGTATTTTGTGGCCTTCGTACCTTTCGATTGACATTTTAGTGCCTAAAATTTTGCCTATCGAGGGGCCTATCCGGCGGCTATCAGATAAATTCGGACCAATGATAGATTGTGTGCTGATAGTGTAGGTAGGTGGGTAGTAGCCAGTTGTTACTGTATAGTACCGAAGGCTGTCCACACTCCACGGTACGTCACGGCCGTCTGTTACTCTGTACTCTGTACTCTGTGACGTTGCGCCATATTCGCTGCGCCTGCGCATCACCGACGTCTTGACAATTTATTTACCTCAGTCGTACCAATATTTGCACTATAAAATTGAAACTAATTTAAATTGCAAAGTATTTTAATTGCTAGAAAATTCCAGCACTGCTTAATTTTAAATAAATTGAATACTAATCTAAGAAAATTATTAATGGATAAGTAGGTACTAAGAAAATAAACTATTTTTCCATCATTGTTTACTTCAAGAGTACATATAAATTTTGTAAAAATTCTATTACATAGATCGACTCATAATTAACGTGAATTCCTAGCAAATGTATTTAAGTAGTTAAAGAAGTTAAAAGTACTTACTTACGATTACATTATTATCTTTATCAATCATTTCATTTATAATTCATACGTCGTCTATATTTAAACCATTCCTTAGTCTAAGTTTAAACTTAAACCACTAAACTAATGTTTCATATTTTGAGTTGTGAAAAAATTAAAAATAAATTCAAATTTAAAATATACAGTATTTTGACAGATCTTTTCCTTTTTGTCTCAATTTAGATGCCATAAAATAAAAGTAATGAAATTAGCACAGGAATCTATAAGACTATACCTATATGTATATTATATAAACTGCCACAAGTAAATTAGGTACAAAAAGTTTAAAAAGGGTACAAAAAGTTTTGAAAAGGTACAAAGAAATTTTAAAAAGGGACAAAAATAAGGTAAAAACTTTTATACCGAAAAAAGTTTTTGGTAACTTACTATATTATCTACCTACTGAACCAGCCTTGCAGACACTTTGAAGTATGTTTTTTTATGTGATTGTATGGTGTCTATCAACGCACAGCCCAAACCACTGGACGGATCGGGCTGAAATTTGGCATGCAGGTAGATGTTATGACGTAGGCATCCGCTAAGAAAGGATTTTGATCAATTCTACCTCCAAGGGGTTAAAATACGGGATCAAAATTTGTATATAATAATATTAATAATACTTTTTAACGCGAGTGAAACCGCGGGCAAAAGCTCGTTTTGTAATAAACTTAATTCATATTTACTCACCAAAGAAAAAATAAAATAAACTATGAGCACATTTTTTTACTTACTAATTTTAAAATGTACATAATATAAAGGAATTTAAAGTATTTTAAGTTTTAGACAATAATGATGATTGTAGACTAGTACCTAACACTAACATAAGGAAGTCTCATTTTTAAATGTTAAGAAATGATAAGACTAAAAGAGTCATTTATGATTTTTATGTCACTTGAAGTGGAATTTTTGTCAACAGATAAGATACCTAATAGCTAATAGCATGCCAATTGCTAATTGGTTCCTTCATTTTATCATTTAACCCATCGAAATACGATTTATTAAATATTTGAAGCGATGCTAAGCTTTTGAAAATTTAGATTTTTATTTCTTTAGTTCTTTTTTAGGCACAAAAAAGTTAAAAAAATTACAAGTAAATTTTTAAATATTGTTTGCTTTTCGTACAAATGTTCCACGAGTCAGGCTCATGTCGGGTCATTGTTATCCAAAATTATGTGAGTCAGATTGTCAAAATACGTCAGCCCTAGTGGAATAATTGAGAGGAGTGAGTCAGCTGGAGTGACGTCACACGCACGTGGGCTGATTCACATCTGACGTACTCCGCCCTTCGCGAACCACTAACCTTTGCTCTCGTTATCTGTTACTACACATCCTGAATCGCGCCAACGTTGTGCAAGACCGGGGACTCATATCCTTAGGGATACTCTCAGGATGCCATGAAAAGGGAACTACCCAAAATACTCCAATGATTTCCTTAACCGAGCATTCAAATGCACACACAAAATATTTTTCTACCAACGCATACCCGCATATTCTCCCTACAGTTTTACCCATACAGTCTATTAGTCCCAACTCCCAACCATTAGGTCGCTAATTGGCCGCGATTTGTCCTCTGACGTGGGAATCGGAATCCAATCCAAAAGGGTGTCGCTTTCGTCACCCATTCATAAAGGGACATAGTATCCCGCCTACGACATAACGAAACAGCGCCTCCGCTTCCTCTGGCGCGGCGTCGCGTAGGCGCCGCTCTCATTGACGTTTCCTACATCCTCCCACAGACACATCCTCTGCGATACGGGCCGAGCACCTGTTATAGTCCGACGGAGGACGGATACCCAAAACGGTCCATTCGACCTCAACGAGTTTCTCACGCTGACCGAGCTCATCGCTGCCATGATACCAGAAGCTATAAATATAATAGGAGCCATCGTTTCCAACGTTGCGCCGTTTCCGTTCACGCATCTGTGATTGTCGATTTCCGTCGAGCACCGCAGACGCTGGTGTACCGCAAGGTACTGTTGGATTCAGAGCTGCGGCGATCCGAGGAAGAATAAAAAATATATCGCTTTTTGGAATCTTCCACCCGAATTGGGGAACACAAAGTTAAAAATTTCTTAAATTCAGACGAGACTACGATCCCGTGTCTGTTAGATAGCACTAACAAATCGAAGGGACGCTGGGAAGCGATCGCTTCACACGTCACTCGCCCTACGATAAGCCAATAAGGGTCGCACAAAAAGCGATCATTATAAAGGTTGTAAAGACTGCACCGGCGCCGAGCCTTCTCGGAACCGTGGCCATTCTTATTTCGCGCTCCCGCCTTATTCATGGGCGTTTTTTTGTTCGGTTTCGGTCATTTTTTTCACGGGAGCGGTACTCTTGTGAGGGTTTCAAGGAAACGGCTTATTGGGTTTTTGAATGTGCTATCTCGGGCGAGATCGGCGACCGAGGCTGGGAATGCGGCGGGGACCGTTACGCCACATTCCGCCTGCACCTCCGCCGCGCTGTACTCGCGCAGTGACGTCACACCTCATAGATACCTAGCGTCTACACGACGTTATTTTCGCCCCAAACGTAACTACAATTTTTACTACAAAATGATGCTTTTTTAAAATTTTGAAAATGTTAAAAAATTTCAAAAACATCGTTTTAGTAATTTTGTGCTTATGGAGTGACCGATAGGTGCACTACAATATGACAATCCAACATAATATTATGCTTTTATTCTGTCCCAAAAGAATGGAACTTCTACAACTTTTTGACCAAGGTATTTTTTTTTATAATTGTCAGTTTTTTTATTCCTTTTTTTTTAACTAAAATTACTTCCAAAATCAGTAAACATATTTTCGATAAATATATTCCAAAAACTCGTAACACAAACCAATTTTTTGTATATTTTCATTTGTTTTCACAAAATGTGTTTAGTGAAGATATTATTTCCAGAAATCTTATCTCAGAACTCGTAACAGTTATTATAAAAACTCCATCAATACCAATATCCTGTCGAATTCTCGGTAAAGAAAAAAAAACTTTGTATTTGGTCCGCCGCGCGTTAGGAACTTAGGACCACATCTCAAAAATGTATAAAAACTCTTAGTAAATATAATATTATGTTACAATTTGTAAATAATGTCATGATATTTATATGTATAAAAGCACATAAATATATGATATGTTAGTTTGGTTAATTTATAATTTTAACAATAGAGTTACATTCAGATTCAGTAGCATAAAAACAAATTCATACAAAACAAATCTAAGAAAGAAGGGAGAAATATCTAATTTTCAATTTTTACTAGCTAAATCACTATGATTAAAACTAAACTTTCAATGAAAAATTTTCAGGGCTGCAAAGAAGTACTACTGAGAAACATCATTCAAGACAGCAAAAACACCAAAAAAATTGAGGTAAGTTTTTTTATTTCTTTCTTCCTTTTTATACTGTATAAAGTAGTCTTCATCATCTTTGATCAAATCACTTTTGAATCTTTGTTAACTGTCGTGCGAAATGTCTGTTGTGTTAAATTTAATGCGAATGTTTAGCTCGTAGGTAGGTACTAGGTACCTACATCAAAAATATTTGTATTCGCCTTGTTTAGAAGTAGGTGCAGGTCACGGGCCCTTATTGAGGGCAAAAGGAAGTAATAAATCTGTCGGCGGGAACAATGCCGCGATAGTGCGCACCTTGCCTCGACGGTGGCGCCACCTATTGGCTTCATCGATATTTTACCTTTTTTTCTTTAAAATTGACCCTTATGTAGACGAAATAAAGGCCATGTAGAGGTAAAATAAGTCTGAATAATAAAAAAAAATTATATAGTAACGTTTTGTAAATTATGTTGCTATAAAAAGTTTTTTTATGAAAGTTTTGAGATTCTTTTTTGCAGATTATGTACACCATACTGCCTACTAAAGTAGTTAAAAGTAAAACTAGAAATTAAAAGCAGTTAATATCTTCTTTATAAAACGTAAAAAATGTTTAAAATGTGTGGCGGTTATAAAAATAAAATAAGACATTATTTTTTATTGCTAAATATTTCAAAATATGAAATAGTTGCCTAATTTTGTATATATTTTATCAATAGATCATGAGAAAAATCATAAATAGACTGAAATATAAAATTAAGTGGCAAAAAATCATCAACACAAAACATCATAAGTAAGAAAGGTTGCTCTAAAAATATTCTACAAAGGTTTTATTCAAGTCGATTGACTAATTATTTTATTGGGAACCTAAAAAAGTGAATATTAGGTAATATATCGAGATAAGCCGCGTGTGATAAGGCGCGATGGAAGGAGGTCGCGCGGACCTTATCGGTCATTGACCTTCGCACCTAAACTGAGCCCCACATCTCGCGCGCCGCTACACTGTACATACACTATATATTTAGAACCCACGAAAATATAAGCGCGAATGAAAATCTTTAGGTACAGTTTTTGAATCGTGGAATTTTTGTTTTTTTTCGCAGCGATTAGAAAGGTGGCTATGAAATTTATATTTTTAAAAGTTTTTTGTTAGAAAATTAGGTAGCAAGATATTATGAGTATATTGCGAAGTTTTTGTTATATTTCTTGCTTGAATATATTATTCTCATCGCATTTTACGTGTCTTGTATTTAAACCCCATTTACATATTTCGCAATTATTTTAATTTTCTAAAACAAAGGTCAGCATGAATGAAAAGGATAGGTATATCATTCATAAAAAAGAAATAAACTTTTGGAAACTCAGAATACTAAGCCGGCATAAATATTCAAGACCGTTACCCGAAAGTAGGTGAGAACGATATTTAAAAGATTCCTAGAGATTATTTTATATGAAATTTTACGCAACTTGAAATGTATAGCGCATAGTTTTATCGTGGAGCCCACCTAGACTTTATATGAGCTAATCTCGGATACTGCTATAAACTGCTCTTTATGCGATCGACGATTTCGATACGGGTACATCGACGTGCAAGAGTCGGTGTTCTTTGCGCGAAATTTAAGGCCACGACGCAAAAAAAAAACAAAATTCGGAACTCATTTAAAAACGGAGTCAATTGAAAATCGAACAGTGGGTTTTGTTTGTAAACGATTTGGGCGGTGACGTCACGCGAGTGTTTGCGCCTTGATCTACATTCGAGCGCGGCGGAGTGATAACTGGACGTCAGGTAGGCGCCGGGGGGACCTTCACCTCTTTACCGCATACGACACCTCCGCCGCCCGCGCCTAGGGCTGACGCAAACACAAAAGTTTACCTAGTTAATAAAATTGATTAGAGGAATTTCTTAACCAACAAAATACGCGGAATAAAATTTGCTGCTGAAATAAAGAAATACCGCACCACCCACGCAGACACAACCACAAATATTAAACCATTATTAAATTATAAAGGCGAAAACCATATACTTACTGCACTCTACATGATAACAGATAGGTACTACTACACACAAAAGAAGTACTGAACATATGGAATTAAAGACCTTGGCTTAGCATTGCGAAATGTATGGATTTAGTTAGTACATACTACATACCTACAAGTTGCAAAAGAAGTTGGATTTGGTAGCAAATTAGCAATATTTAGGATATAAATAGACTTTTGAAATTTTTATATACTTATTTGGATTCTCTCTTAGGTTTCAATACAATATAATATATCTAATGTACCAAAGTATTATGTAGCCAAAAAGCCAAGGTTTTACCTAAATTTCAAATATTTCTAGACTACTGATTGCGTAACTACCCTCGCGGCAGCCCTACCGAAACTGTTCCTCATCCAATACAGAACCGAAACAGATTAGCCGATATCTGCTAACCGTGCCACGCGGAACTCGGTCATGCGTCTATATAATAGAGACCACATTAGCATGCGGCGCGGCGCCCGGGGTATGTAGGTCCTAGACGCGACCTCTGCCGCCGGCCTCAAAACTAACGATGTCATACGCAATTTATTCCGAACATTTTAAAAACAAACACTTTTTGTTCATAGAGCAGCTAACAGAAAGTACATTTGATACATTCAATAATATCGATGATAGAATTGAGACTAAGGGCCTGTTTCACCACTTTCTGATAAAGTGCCGAATAGGCTATTCACACCTTTTTTGACAGATTCTTCATACTTCATCTGTCAAGTTGATTGAAGTGGTGGATAGCCTATTCGGCACTTATCAGGAAGTGGTGAAACAGACTCTAAGGGCCTGTTTCACCGCTTCCTAATAAGGCTATCCACCACTTAATTTGACAGATGGAGTATGGAAAATCTGTCAAATAACCCTATCGGGCACCTTATCAGGAAGCGGTGAAACAGGCCATTAAAGTAATAAAAGATCAAAAGAAATTACATTTTTTTTATGCAATAAGGGGGCAAACGAGCAAACGGGTCACCTGATGGAAAGCAACTTCCGTCGCCCATGGACACTCGCAGCATCAGAAGAGCTGCAGGTGCGTTGCCGGCCTTTTAAGGGGTAATAGGGGAGGGTGGGGAAGGAAATAGGGAAGAGTAGGGAAGGGAAAAGGGTAGGGGATTGGGCCTCCGGTAAACTCACTCACTCGGCGAAACACAGCGCAAGCGCTATTTTACGCCGGTTTTCTGTGAGGACGTGGTATTTCTCCGGTCGAGCCGGCCCATTCGTGCCGAAGCATGGCTTTCCCACGTCTAAATTCAACAACTAATACCGGATTTTATGAGATTGGAACCAAAAGAGAGTAAAATAGTTTAACTTTGATTGTCTGTTAAGATTTAAAGTCTTGAAAACTATACTTTTACTAGAGGACTCGTTTATCGCGCGAGGACCGTACATTTTTTCGCAACAAAAAGTATCCTGTGTCTTTTCCCGGGACTCAAAGTATCTTCATGCCAAATTTCACCTAAATCGGTTCTGTGGTTTGGGCGAGAAGGGGTAACAGACAGACAGACACACTTTCGCGTTTATAATATTAGTATGGGTCGTATTTGATTTATGTACTTATATTCTTTACAAAGAACCAGCAGTTAATAGTTAAATATTCAATATCATTCAATTCATTGCAACAACGTTTTGTGAAAAGATTGCCCAGAGCATTGTCGACATTTTTAGTAATTTGGTTTTACTGTTATGATTATATTGTATCTTAATATTTCTATGACAGCCGCAATAAAAGTCTCTCGGAGGTCCTTAAACGGACTGTCATCTCGCCTTTCTAACACCTCACATTTCTTTGACAAAATATGTAATAGTGTTATTATTTGTAATACAGTACTAGGTGGCGCCCGCAACTCCGTTACGCCGAAATTAGTTTATCGCGCGGGAACCTTACATTTTTCCGGGATAAAAAGGATCCAATGTCCTTTTCCGGGACTCAGGTATCTCCATGCCAAATTTCAGCAAAATCGGTTCAGCGGTTCGGGAGTGAAGAGGTAACAGACAGACAGACAGACAGACACACTTTCGCATTTATAATATTAGTAAAGTAATAAAGTAACATGGTATACACGTGTATAGTGTATACTCGTATATAGTATACACATATTGTAACGGATACTGTTGTAACCGGAGTCGCCGCGTGTGACGACGCCACTTCCACGAACCAACATTCCCCAACAGTCAACACATTCCAAACACGATAGTGTTCAACAACAGAGTGCTGAGAAAAATTGCATTCGCCAGTAATAGCGAAGCTAGGGTCAGTTCACACCGCAAGTGCATCGCAAGTATTTCCATAAAGTTAATATACCTAGCGGAATAGAGAAACAAAGGCCTGAGCAAGCGAGATGCTACTATCAGTAACACCGCGTGGTAAAAAGAGACGTGTGATACATGACAGCAGCACTCTTTTTTTGACGTCCAGTCGGCACGTGCCGCACGTTGTCAATATAATCTCATAGAATTCATGTTCAATCATGCTTGTGTAAGTGTATACGTACACATATTTTTCACATAGATGAAAACCAATTTTGGTTACGTTTGACAGCTCGAGATTGTTGCTCTATTCCGATAGGTATATTAACTTTATGAGTATTTCTAAAGTATTGATTTGATAGATTTTCAACGAAATCTGTCAATTCAATACAACTTTAGAAATGCAGCTACGCGTTGCGTTGCGGTCTGATTTATGAATTAAGCCATAGCTACCAAATACCTTACATCTTTGACATGTAATTTCGCTTTTGAAATTGGCTAACTACAGGCTAATGCTTTTTGCCTATTAAGCACTTCCCTCTCAGCTATACAGTGTTCGTTACGTTATCGGAAAAATATGAAAATTATGACAGTGCATTTTTTAAGCTTCAAAATGACCCTTTAACATTAATAGTTTCATAGCTTTCGCGTAAGAACTTGTAAAACTTTGACTTCAGCAATAGCAAAAGAACGCAGTGAAAACTAACATAATATAACAAACCTGCATAATACTCGATTGTAAAGAGACTGCCAAAATCTTACTTTAGTGCTTTGGTGGAAAACACATATAAAAGCGATAAAATGGCTAAAAAAATTACTATTTTTGGACTTTGGACTCTAAACCTAATTTCAATGTTCTATTTTTTTCGAGTAGCCAGGACATATCTAAAAGTATTAAAATAAAACCAATAATCAAAATTTACATTCGTAATTTACAAAAATTCATAAAATCATGCGTGAAATAATGAAATGTTACCTCCGTAGCACTTCGTAGCGTTTCGTAGCGGTCTCGTAGCGGCGCTACGCTCGTAGCTAAAGGTATGTTTCCGATGCTTGCACCGTGCACGTGACCACGACCGACGAAAATTCAAATAAAATGTCACTTTATGAACTAGGACGTTTCATTTTCTACTGACATTAGCTTTGTCCACACTGTGCCTTTTTCTGTTCGTCAAGGGCATGCATTAGCGCAGTCAACAGCGAACTTGAGGCATGCCCGCGACGCATGCCCTCTGAGTTCTGACCGTATCCAAAACTTCAAAAATGACAATGTTGGCGTTGTCTTCGTTGACGCATTCAAGTTGAATGAAAGAAGATGACGAAAATTGAAGACGAAAGCGCATAATGTAGACCTATCTGTCTAGAGACCCATGTTGCCACTGCTTTGTGGTGGCGTAGAGCAAAATGAAACCTATAATCTAGTTCATAAAGTGCATTTTATTTGAATTTTCCTCGGTCGTAGTCGCTAGCGACATTCGGAATATCACCTAAACCAGTGTTTCCCAACCTGTGGTCCGCGGACATTAAGGGTTCCGCGAGTATATGTATGGGGGTCCGCGGTGTCATCTCTGACCCATACATAATCCGAATTTTTAGCTGTTTATTTTATTAAGGGGTCCGTGAAAACTGTGCCTGATTTCCAAAGGGTCCGTGGCGAGGTTGAGAAACACTGACCTAAACAATACAGTTAACTACTTACTATAACTAGCGGTTAACTTGAGATAACGATCAGCGTTCTTTTGTGAATGAAGTTTATAATGAGTTCAAAATTAATAATTGTAATAATGAATGTTTAAATTTTATATTAAACGTTATTTGTAGGTTTATTTAAATTATTCGTAGCTTTATTGTTTTCTAAAATGAATGAGGAATTTCAATAGTTAAAAGTACCTTTTGATACGCCAAAAAACTATTTATATTTTTTGGATATTCTTTAAAAATAAAAACAATGGTATATTTTTAGTCGCAATAAAAATGATATAAAATGCAAAATTCTTACACTGTTAAGTTCAGTGACCTTTTTATTTTGCATAGATAATCACAAATACATAGTATCAAATTTAATAGTACATATACATTCCGAAACAGCTAATTCGTGAAATACACTTTCTTTAACGCGACTGAATGAATTTACATTTTGTTTGTCCGTTGTTTGTTACTATTTTTAGCGTTTTATTTTTGTGTTTCTTTTACCTTATGTGCCTAAGTGTGTGTTTAACCTTTTCGGAAAGGAAACTGTGTATTTTTCGTGATAGAACACTCTCGTTTCTCCTATTCTAAGACTTAATGAAAGTAACGTAATTTTTTTTTTTAATTTTGATTATTTAAAAATAAAAAGAGGTGTCCAGAGATCAGAGTATAAATTTCTACTAACGTATAGTCCGTCATCCGTGCAATCCACGAAGACGCCCCCTACTATTCCTCTTAATCGTTTTTAGTATATTATTATGTGTGCAAGCTTTCGCCAATGTTTGAGAAATTGAGTGTTATCGGTACACACTAATTACCTATGAGTGCAGGCGCACACTACAATACATAGACCAATTAAAAAAAAGCGTCACGGTCAAAGGGAAAGATGATCACCCAAAAATTGGTGGGGCGCGTCTTAGTGGATTGCATGCACCTATAGAACGGTCTAAGTCTTTTCTAAGCTCTATGAGCTCTCGTTCTGTCTCTACTGAACCATGCAAGAGCCAGCTGGGGCAAGCCCTTGTCATTTTGTCTCTGTAAGGGAATAAGTACCTACCTACCGAAAAAATTTCAGCTTTTATAAAATGACGAAGATCTGGCTGGCTTTTAGATAATACTCTCCTTTTCTTCACCCCTACTTACCAACTACTTATATTGGCCCTTACTTACCGCCGACTTATCTTGGCCCTTACTCCGTAATGAGCGCCGTGCTTACAACCGTGACGGTAACTACCGCTACTGACTATACTCTCACAACTCGACGTTAACTCATTTTAATAACGTTTTTAACCGTTACCTTTTAAATATGATACAAGATAGTGACAGTTCTGTATTATTAAAATTATATTGTGTATGAAATAATTATTGTATAAGTATTGTATAGATTTTGCCCAGCAATCAATTTATAGCACGGGAACTAAAAACATATCATGTCCTTTTTTGGGACTCAGAGTATCTTTACGGGTTCAGTAGTTTAAGCGAAAATAAGTAACTGACAAACAGATAATGTTATTTTTAACATGGTTAAGAAAATGCAAGTTTTCAAGTGTCATATTTTCTACAAAACCTAATATTGATTTTCTTCAACTGATTTGATAACAAAACCGTATCTTGAAAAAGTTCATAGCATCTCTTACGTTATGCCAACCACATAAAATTCATTCTCCAACGTCAATCTCCAGCCGACACCACGTGCATACCATATAGATCGCTGAACGCCGACCAATTATGGTAATGATTCGAATAACAGTCATTGTACTGCGGACTGTACTTCATAAGAGGAACCTTATGTGGACTACAAAAGGTTCATTTTTATACAAGTCAGTTAATTGTGGTGGCCACTGATATAGCCCTTATGCGGGCCACATAAGGTTCATTGTAGTTGGAGTGTAAAGGCGACGTTAGTGGCCGTCGCGGCTCATCGCGCGACACGTCTCAGCGGAGACGCACACTAATTGACGCAGAAGAAGTCGGTAGAATCTCTGGTCAGTCTTATAATCATGAGACAAGCAAAACTCTGATCAAATTATGTGGTGTAGTTCAGTCACTCGTCTTCTAAAAATGTTGTCTTAGTGGGACGAGTCGCTACATACAAAAGTTAAGGCAATTTTCAAAATTGTAGATGAAAGCAGTTTTAGGGCTCAATCACTTGAACACGACTGTCTAAAAGCAGTCTGAAATACAGCGCGCAGAAGCAGACTGGAAAAAATATTATGTTGAATAGCCTGAGACCTGTCTTAAGAACTTTCAGTGAGATTCAAGCTTTTAAAGCAGTTCGTCAATAACGGATTTATAAATTTCCCGGTCGCTATATCCGGCGAAAGAATAAAGTTTCTTGAGAGATGAAAATTAAAATGAA
This sequence comes from Polyommatus icarus, assembly GCA_937595015.1. NCBI lineage: Eukaryota > Metazoa > Arthropoda > Insecta > Lepidoptera > Lycaenidae > Polyommatus > Polyommatus icarus. The sequence goes on along the minus strand of OW569336.1, from coordinate 7,290,746 downwards.
TACCGTAATATTATCTTGTATTGCAATCATTAGTCTTCTTAGCGTCTCAACTCTCAAGTCTCAACTCTCAAGTGAGTATTAGAAGTTTTTGACGAAAAGTCAATCACGAAATTTCCTACATCTCCCCACTACCGCTACATCCGGCGGGTCCCTTAAGGCGGCGCTTCCGGGCTGGAAGCGCACTTCCGGGCGCGGTCGTTGACGCGGCATTCCCCGCCGTCGCCTTAAATAGGGCTCGTCTGGGCGCATGACCGCGCAAAGTGCAGCGCCCGTCGCGTCACGGGCTATTTGCGAAGCGCCAGCCGCCAGCCAATTCCACTGAGGAGTCACTTGATACGCTTAGATAATGTTTTCGATGTCATCTCTCTCATTTCTAAAGTTCCTCTCTTTATCGACATAAGTTTCGACAATTTCAAAGAACTATAGAAACGTCGATACTTTAAAGTTTCGATCGGAATTTTCGTTAATTTTCGATCGGAACGTCACTTTTCGTTACTTCCGATAAAGAATCTATTGCGTTTCGTAAATCGAATCGTCTATTACATTTCGCGATCGATAAACCTGATAAAGAAAAGAAGACGAAATGTAATGTCTATTAATTGTTTCGTTAACTTTTCGCTCGAATAATCGTTCAAACATTTCGTAAACTTTATGATCGGAAAGTTTTTGTAAACTTTTCTACAAGTCTTCGTCACATACTTTTAGATATAAAAAAACTGGCTGGCAAGTTCTGCCAACTATTCTCATCAATTGTAGTTAACGGTTGACGGAAATATATGATGACGTACCGTTGTCTGTATGTCGGTGTTGAATGTATAACGCGGTCTAAATGTGGACGTGAATCACGGGGCTTGCATCATAATGACGTAGGCGATGACGATGACGTCCTTCCTTCTATCCATACTAATATTATAAATGCTGTGTGTCTGTCTGTTTGTTACCTCATCACACCCAAACTGCTGAACCGATTTTGCTAAAAATTGTTTTAGAGATACTTTGGGTCCCAGGAAAGGACATAGGATACTTTTCATCGGGGAAAAATGTACGGTACTCGCGCGATAAACAAATTTTGGCGCAACGAAATTGCGGGCGTCCGTAAGACGTCCACTATCGTATTTTTAATATTTTTTTCACTTTTACATATTTAATTGAACACCAATTTATTAACTTCGTAGAAAGTGTGGTCAGGAAGCGTCATTCTGTCATTAAGTGGAGTATCAAGACTTGTTAATGGTAGGTTCGGTTGACAGGTGTCGTCACGACTCACGAAGCGGGGGGCGACTGCTTTTGTTTTGCTGACGTCGGCATTATCGCACGCAATGCATAAACTATAGAATATATAGAGTCATCAGACTTCATAATATTATATTTATACATTGATACAAAAGATACGCATCGTAGATCCATAGGCTTTGTCTGTCATGTGCGAAGTGACTTTTCAATACTAAGCCAGATTACGACAAGCAAACCTTGTCTAGTTATTTAGATGTACAAAATATTTTTATTGATATAGTACGAGAAGACCAAAAATATCTTATCTAAATGTTAGAAAGCCAATTATAGATTCTTATTATTTGTGAATTAAGTAGATTTATATGTTTAAGACTTAAGTTATTTTTAAGTTTTCTCAAAATCGCCAACCCTAGCCTTTCATCTGTCAGACGTCTAGACGCCGTGTGCGTGTCTACATTTTTTTTAAACTCAATTCTGATAACGTAATGTTTGTTGTTTTTATTTATAATATTATATCGACTGATCCAAGTACCGTTAGTCGAGTTTGTTTTCTGTCTTATGAGTTATGACTTATCTCAAATCTCTCGTATATCTCCAATCTCGTATCGTATTCTCTACTTTTCTAATTATTGACTAAAACTTTCTTTATCGCTCTAGAGCTCGCTAATTCTTCAAAGACAACAAACAAATGCTTATTATAAGTGATCTCATAGTCTTTAAAATTAAGATGCTCTAACTTTTTTTATGTAAGTAAGTAATTGTTTTAGAAACTAGTGTGTGTCTGCGTAAATCGTAGCTATGTAAGTCGTAACTCGTGTCTAACGGTGCTACGATTCGGAGAAATTTGAAGAAAAACGAAAAACTACAATAAAAGCTCCATCGGGCGATTCGTTCCACTTTAATATCGTATTTAATCGGCGTTTCACGAGCTCCGTATTCGGTTATTAATTCATAATGCCGGCGGTAATCGTACGTACATCCTCGATGTTATTATTTTTTATGCGCGTTTAGATCGGAGCGCGGCCGGGTCGCGGGCCGCGGCTGAATAAATTCGGAGGGAGGCGCGCTGGAATGCGGGAGGCGGCGCGGCGCGGGGGGGGGCGCCGTGCGACTGGCGCGCGCGCCGCTGTCCCACGGTCGCTAGCCCCCCCGCGCCTCGCGCCCCGCGCCGCCCGCACCCCACCCGCCCGCGCCTCCGCGCACTTTCTTTCGCGCCATAAAGGTCGTTTCAAATATTTCGGAATGCCGTTCGGTGACATTTCGCCGGCGGGGCGCGGGGAGCGGCGCGGAATGCAGCCTCCAGGCCGGAGCTGCACGTCCGCTCCCGCGCCGCCGCCGCTCCATTTTCCGCCGCGGCCCGCGCGCCGAGAACCGCTACTCGCGGGCGAGCGCGATTCGCGCCTATCGGATATCGGGAAACCCCCGTGTGAATTTCACACGCCGAGCGCCGAGCGCATCCTCGCTCCGGCGCGTCGACTCTATTCTATCGGCAGATCGCTGCCGGGTCGCCTCCTGTTCGCGGGTCGGCCGGCCGAAATTCGCAAACGAACTCGCCTCGGTCCACTTTCCATGCTCATGTGTGAACCGAGTTTCTCCAATTAATAGATTCGTTCCAATAGCGGCCGCCGGAGAAAGCCGCGCCGGGTCAACGTCCGGCGGAATCCGACCGCCGTGAACTTTACGAGGAAACGTGGCGTAACACTCTAAAATTTCAAAAAGCGCGCTCGTTTAGCCCATTCCGGGAAGGCGAGGCGAGCGCGGGCCGGAGTCGCACGCCGCTATGAATGGAATGCGGCGCGGAGGTTGCGCAAGCGGCGCGGCGCGGAATGCGGCGGAGAGCGGCGCGGGGGGCGGCCGGCGGGCGAGCGCGGAGGCGGCGCGGGCGGCGGGGAGGCGCTGCAGCCTGCGCGCTGCATCTCCGGCCATTCACGTCCGCCGCTCGCGAAATAACTCACCGTTACGGCCGCGGAATGCCTGCTCTATCTCTATACGCGCCGCGCCGGGCCACCTACAACCTACCTCCACGAGTGTTCATTAATATCATCATTTTCCTGCTTCTACTTTTTTCTGAAAAAAACTCGAGTTTTTTGCAGTCATAAATTTTAAAAGGCAGAAAATTGTATAAACTGCACGTTACTTAACTGCATTTTCAATTAAAAAGTTATTAATTAATTAACCTATCAAGCCCCATAAGGACACCGGCGACCGCGACAACGATAGAATAATAATTTTTCAAGCATCCGCGATCGAAGGATTAACTTTGCTAAATTATTATTTTTTTACAAATCTTTAGTTTTTCACAAGTCTACATAATATAAATACGATTTTTGGCTCTACGATTCAAGCTCGCTGCAGGTAGAGCTAAGAATAGACTTTAGAGTTCAGTTCAGTCACTGAAATAAACTTTCTAGGGGCGAAAGGCTAGAAAGTTCACACATGGGCAATAGATTTACGGATGAATTATTATCCTAATGAGATGTGCAGTGCTTTCACCGCGACGAGTGCGGGCCGTGCACTCTCTACGGTAGGGCTGCCACGCGGGATGTTACAGTAGTAACTGCAGTACAATCAAATGTCCAATCTCTCCTACTATTACTCAGTGCCGTAAATAGGGCAGTGCCACCGGTGCCCAGGTACAGGGCGTAGACTCTGGGGGGCGCAAGAATGGCCAGACCAGGCAGGAATATTATTTTTTCTGTTATTTCTCCCGATAAATTTCCGCTGCGCTTGGTAGACCAATTTCAATTCTACCAACTCCAAGTTTTGTTTTATGAAAAAAGGCCTAACATAGCGTCGCTTTCGATACCTATAATATTTTAAAAATACCAAGGGCGGCGTTGTTATAGAAGCACGCACAGGGCGCAAAAAAGGCTATTTACGGCACTGCTATTACTACGCTAAAGCTACGACTACGCTACTTACGTTCTAAAATAATTATATTTGCTAAAAAAGAAGAATAAAGAACGAAACTTTACGAATAATTAGCTCTACATAAACTACAGAAATTAGGTAAAGGAATTACTTCAAGCTTACATGCTGAGCATAGCCATTATAATATAAAGCTTCTATAGTAGAATAAATAAAGTGATAGACTGACAATGTTTGTCCCTAAGATCTGTCACTGTTGCTTTGCATTTCTTCTGTTTATTTACCTTGTTGTTGTTGATTCGTTTTGACTAGTTTTTCTCCCACTCCTTCAGCGCTTCCGTTATTTCGCCTTGCTTCATCTGCTTTTTGTTCCGGTATTTCGTTTTCGGCAGCCCTATCCTGGCTGGGTGCTATCTATAGTCGGCACGTCACCCGTCCTACATACTTGTCGCCAATTTACAGCTAGCTGTTTCATCATGCACGCAACTTTTTATGGCGGTTTTTATGTAATTTGTTTATGTAACGGAGTGACACTTTTTACCGGATGTAGATGAGCATGTGACATTATGATTAGCATAATATTAACGCCTTTATCACTCTCGTGTGAGCTTTCTAGCTGACAATTTTAGATGCATCATAGACCATAGTTCGTCTCACGACAGCTTATTGTAGACAGAAAAAAAACCTATATTTCCCTAGTCCATATTTAATTTCCTTTACATATAAGTAATAGGAAAGTAAGGAAAAGGAAAAAAAATGCTTAAATCAATTAAGCTAACTTTTCCTCTTCCCGAAAGCTATCGATCAACTAAATCCTGATCTACTAATACACATTTACTATCACGAGTAAACACGCGATAACTCATTTTCGCTATTTCCCATAGTTGTGGGCAATTAGAGCTGTGCGGGTGTTGTAGGGGCTAGAGGGGACTTAGCTAACAACTTTTTGAATTGACAGAAGCGTTCGACAAAAATAATAATCGTCAATCGACTTCTGTCATGTTAATTAAGTACATTTTGATCGGCAATTCTGTAAAGACAAAGAAAACATCTTGACAAGCACCCTGAGGGTGTTGTGGGCGCCAGGGGGGTGTTGTGGGGGCTAGGGGGGATGTGTGACACGTGTGGCCCACATAGTGAGCCCATTGACGCGGGCCCGGATGTGACGTCATAGCGCACCTGCGAGCCGCAAACGCCTTACGCGGTACAATTCGGCATACTTTATTCGCGTGGTAGAGAATATTCGCTTAAATGTCATATTTAAAAAAACTCGACTCGAACTCGGTTGTCTGTAAAGTCGGTTTACTGACAATAGTTGAACGTGACAACGTCATAGCCTTAAATGGAACGCCTCAGGGCGAGGTAACGCCGCATATTGCGTCATGTTTTTTCGTGCGCGCAGCCCATATCGAATTATAAGACGGTGTCACGTCAAAAATATAGAGTACCTACATAAAAATATAATTGTCGAGGTAGTGTTAACAATAGTTATAACTTTACATAGTATTATTTATGTTTGTACTAATTAAGCAACTTGTAGAGTACATACTCGTATCTATCTCATATTTCGCAATGTCCAAAGTCCAACTTAGTTCTTACTTATGACGTATCACCCTTTATAAATTGAAACCCACGTGGTCGAACAAAACATTGTACTCGTAGCCCGTAGGTATTCTGTAGTGTGTTTTATCTGTATTTTCCTTCTTCCTGTCCTTCAGGTTTCAGAACTTATACCTATTTACATACATTAATATCCACATACAACACTGTGTGTAAAGATATATAAGATATATTAGAATACCCCAATTACTATTATTAAATGCAGTGAACTTATAAAATGAAATTGTTAACTATTATTTTATAATTTTTTACAATATTTCCCAAAACACGAAGAGTCATTTTTTTGGTTTTTTTTTTCTTCATTTTAGTAATCACAATAATATTATGCTAAATGTAGAGTTGGAAGACACAGTAAATTTTAATTTACACGTTCAAAAATATTTTTCTTTATAGGAAATACTTCAAGCTTATATGCTGAGCATAGCCATTATAATACTGGTATAAAACTTACTTAAAATATTTTTCTTTGTTTATACCAGTTTCCGAACCTTACAACTTACAAGTGTAGGCGCCTGCAGCGGCGGCCTTACCATTTCTGGTGCTGTCTAGTCTTACCTAATTAGCGTGGTTGTGGGTGAACCCACGGTGGGACAAAAACATGGAAGTAATAAGCCGACTTGTGAGCTATTTGTTTCACAAATCAATGCAGTAAAAACGTATTTACAACGTAAAGTCGTTCGACGTTCTAAAGTACGCCCTTTAAAATCTCTATGTTTGAGTCCTTACTCCAAGTAAAATTAGACTCCGAGTCCTAACAGAGGGCACAGTTCTACCTATAATTAGGCGAATGATTTACTTATATACCTACGTTTTGAAGGGAAACTGGAGTCAATAGTAGATCATATCAAAGGGTGTTCGTGGTAGGATACCGATGTCGATCCTGGCGATACCAGAGATACAGTGGTGGGAATGTTCGGTAGACCAAAGTCCGTATAAAAACAGCTTGTTAGAATGTAGACTTTAGAGCTCTCTCTTGGTTAGTCGTCACTCTGAGATGTGGGTGACTCCCCCGGCCCCCGGCCCCCGGCCCCCCGCTCTGCGTCCGCCTCTCACTTCTATATTAGTGATGTTGTTGTCTTTTCGCGCATTTTATTGATGACGTCACGATTACGTGTTTGTGTTGTAGATACTTACTTGAAGGTTTCCAAAACTTTTTTTTTACATTTATGTACTGTCACCGACAAGTACTCCTAGATTCTGCTGATTTTTGTCTAATTTATTACTTTTCTCTAAAGCATGACGCTATTATAGTCTAGAGCCGCTATCCCCAACCCGCGGCCCGCCGGGGCTTTATTTGTGGCCCGCGTGATGTTAAACAATTTTGAAATTCACGCCCACCGGCAAAAAAAACGTAGTCTACGTGACAGTCGTTAAATTTTTTCCACTTTAAAATTGTTAATTTTAAAGAATGTTATTTTTTAACCCTAAAAAAATTGTTGCGGCCCGCGACACCAAGACCGAAACATGTTTGTGGCCCGCATGAAAAAAAGGTTGGGGACCACTGGTCTAGAGTCTAGACTTTAGAATCTAGATACTAGCATGAAATATATGCAAATTCTTAACAATGCATTCGGATAAAAGGGCCTTTAGATCATGCCACATCTCACAATAGATAGTTCTACAATTTCAAACTACGTAATTCTCTATCCCTAATGATACGAATATGTTGCTGTCCAGAAGTTGATGATAGTTCCTTAAAAATACCTATACTTAGTCAAAACGACGAAACGACGCACAATATTTTATTTTTAACACATTCTACAAAAAGTTCTTTGCCTCGAGTCGCCATTTCAACTACACTAGCCCACACAATGTCATTCCTCACATGACATGTAGTAAGTAATGTGTATCGTGTTACAGGGGAATGATGTCATGTCGGGAGCGGCGACCTACCCGAGCCATTCATAAAGGAGTCGGTACGTACTTGGGGCGAACGGAAGGGGCTGGCAGGATAGCGTACTTGGTCCATCAATGGTATGTATTTTGGACGAATCATACCTAACCTAAGTAATACAATACTAGCTAGGAGAGCTAGTTTCGACAATCTAGAGTAAAATATTAGAATTGAAGTAGTCGGAAGTATATTTCTTTAAATCCAATTAGTAATTACAAACTTATGTTTCTACTTTGCTATCTATTAAGTATGTATGTCTAAAACTTATTCACGCTTAAACAGCTTAACCGATTATGATGAAGTTGGGCATGAAATTACTTTATTACAGGAAAAGGGCGTAGGTCTAAGTCAGATTACGGATACTGTACGATTCTCGAGCGATAAAGAACTTCTGCGTTCACAAAGTTTCGGGCAACGTCTAGTTTTTGACCGACTTCCAAAAAGGAGGAGGTAATACGTTCGGCTGTATGTATCTTTTTTATATGTTCATTCTTTAGAAAAGATAGAGGATTTTGAAAATACTATAATCCCAGAAAGTTATTAACGTCCTGGCTGGAACAATACTGCAAACAGACTTAAATTTTACATAATACAATATGTGGCTATGCAATGCAAAACATCACGAATGGTAACTTTTATTTTTTCTCAGTTTCAGGTGGTGGTGGTGGTGTCAGCAGGTGTCAGACAGAACATTACTAAATCCTCTAGACTTCTAGAGTCCACTAGCAGTTCCTTTAATCAAGACAGAATAACTTCAGATTCAAGCACGGAAAAGAAGAAGGAAGAAACAAAGAAGAGAAAGGAATTACGAAACTGGTTTTCATAATGATTTGACAGATTGTTCAGTATTCTGAGATCATTGTGAAAGCTAATTTTGTTCCTATGCAGCTAAGAAGTTGGAGAAAGAAGAAACTTATTTGGACGAAGCTCCCTTGAGACACGAAAGTCTTATGCTAAGTACTCACATACGGCTTTGCTCGATAGTTTTACTCCAAATCGAGTAATAATTATTACTGTGTGGACCGCAAAACTGACAGCTCGAAGGCTCGCATCGAGCCGCCCGATTCTCGTACGATTGATGGAACTGGATCGAGCTTTAGAATAAAACTATCAAGCAATGCTGAATGTGTTATTGCCCGATTTAGCAAAACCGTATGTAAGTACTTAGCATTAGGGTCAATTCAGACCGCAACGCGACGAGGCGAGGCGCAGCGCGGCTCGGCATAAATTTGTATGGGTTTGACAGATTTCAATTGCCTGAGACGTCTTGCGAATCTATCAAATTCATATTTTAGAAATGCATATCTACGCGTCGCGTTGCGGTCTGAATCAACCCTTAAGAATTAAGAGTTACTTACTAAGTAGTTACTGTAGATTTCGCTGTAAAAAGCGGTGCTGAATGAATTAACTTTTGTCTCCTATGTTTTTATCAAAAACGCCCCAACATCAAAAAATTGCTCATACACATTTTTTAAAGAAATTTACTTCTCAGCGCTACTTTTATAATGAACTATATACAAAGGGCACGTATTCTCACTCCTAAAAATATTTTCACTTAAATTTGTTACACCTGTATAATATCATAGACTAAGGAAATGTATGTCTGGTCTCTGATAATATTATGAAACAAAGAATAAAATTGTCTCGAGACTGATGTTTAAAAAATGATCGCTAGCTCTTATAGCCTGAATTCACTTCGAGTGATAAGTGTAATTAATTATTAATTAAGACAAAGTAGGTAAGTGTAGCCACCGACTGGTTAGTGCAAGTCCTTTTAATGTCTCCTAATCACTAATCATCTGCACTTGCACTAATCAAAGTGAATTCAGGTCCTTAGTGTTTAGCAAAGTGCTGTAGGATACTGGATCTTAGTACTTTGCTTTCAAGTTGTACTAAGATACGTCTCCTAAACACTATCTTAATGTAAATCGGGCCTTACTGTACCTAGGGTTACTTCAAATTATTTCAAAATATTAGCGAAAACCAAAGCGAAATAGGAGAATCGAGAACGGTTTTTCCGGACTTTCCTTTAAAGGTTTTCGTTAATTTGCTTTTATACCTGTGTAAGTAGTCAGGTCATAAAATTATACATAATATAGCTACATATTAGGTAAGCCGTAAGTACCTAAATAGTACTTAGCTATATCATATATGTATAATTTTAGTTTATTTAAACTAAGAAAATTTAATTTAATTTTAATAAATTATTTGTTTCGCTCAAATATTTCTTAGTAAGAATTACTAGCACTTTGCAGTAGCTATAAGCGGCGTAAATACTAGTAATAAAGTGATTATTTATTACTAGATGTTCCGCGCGGCTTCGTCCGCGTAGTTTAGGAATTTCACGCAACCGTATAATTTTTCACAAAAAATAGCCTATGTCCCTTTACGTGGTATATATTCTTCATGTTTGCCAAACATAAAAATTGCTCTAGTAGTTCTTAAGATAATAATAAGCAATTTCATATAATTTCCCCCGTTTTTTCCACATTTTCCTCTATTTCTTCGCTTTTATTAGTCTTAGCATAATAAAATATAGCCTATAGCCTTCCTCGATAAATGGGCTAACACCGAAATAATTTTTCAAATATACAAAATATATATATATATATATATATGTATATATATATATATATATATATATATATATATATATATATTTTTTTTCAAATATATATATGTATAAATCTCCTGTCACGATGTTTGTCCGCGATGGATTCCTAAACTGCTTAACCGATTTTAATGTTTTTTTTAAATGTGTGGTTTTTTCCAACTTGAGAGATAGGATAGCTTAGATCTTTAATTATAGTCGCAATTTTATTTTATTGCAAATTATTTGTCTATAAAGAGCCACCATTGCTTATGTGACACGGGTCACGGGATAGCGATGGACGTTGCCATGGTGACATACTTATTTATAGTCACTAATTCAATAAAAGAATACAGGCGATATACTTTATATAATGCTGCCTCCCCATATAGACGAACGCACTGCCAACGCGTTGGCGGTGCGCTTGCAACGGCGTTTGCTTATAATCCACACATTGGAAGGTCGTTCAGTATGCTTTGGATCGCGCCAATGTGCGGACGGATTCAAAATGGATGTTGAGTCGCTAACAGCTGCAGCTGTATATTTATTCACAGCTTATAATCCATACTTAATAAGTCTGTCTGTTTACCTCTTCGCGCCCAAACCACTGAACCGATTTTGCTGAAATTTGGCATGGAGATACTTTGAGTCCCGGGTAAGGTCAAAGGATACTTTTCATCCTGGAAACATGTACGGTTCCCGCGCGATAAACGAGTTTTGTCGCAACGGAGTTGCGGGCGTTATCTAGTTACTTTATAAATGTGGACAACAAAAAGGTTTTAAAGGGTATTCTCGAAATAAATAAGTAAAAAGCGAGAAAACGTAACAAACAAAGAAATAAACTCACTTTTACATACTTTATAATATTAAAATAATATAATTATTTTATTACTTTATTATTTTAATAATTATAACCTAATAATTATAATTATCATGATTAATATATATTTATTATTTATTAAATATTACATTTATTTTGTCTTTAGTATATTTATTGTTAATAGCGACAACAGATATAAGTACACAATCTGTGAAAATTTCAGAAATCTAGCTATAGTGGTTCTTGAGATATAGCCTGGAGACAGACAGACAGATAGACAAACAGACAGACAGACGGACGGACAAAAAGGCAGACAGAAAGGCAGACAGACATTGACGTCTTAGTGATAGGGTCCCGTTTTTACCCTTTGGGTACGGAACCCTAAAAAACATCGTGAAGAAAATAGCGTGTCCAAGAACCTTATTTTTTAGCACGTCTTTTGATATGATTTTTTTGTTCCACAGGCAGATTTACTCTGTTAATTAACTCAATAAATTTAAATGTTTACTCGATACTTATATTGTTCGCTATTTCGTCAAGTTAGATGTTAATTCGCCACAAGAAGGAAACGTGCACTCTTCAGCGCTGCTCCGGGCGAACTGATCGCGCGGGCTGTGTGTGGATGGAACGCAAGCCTTGCGACAAATTTCCTTTGATCATTCCGACACCGCGCGGCAAGCTCGCAAACGCGTTGGCCAACGTCTAAATACCTACCGCGAACGCGCGAACGCCTGTTCTACACATTGGGCCAACGCGTTGGCCAACGTTTGCCGGGACAGCTAGTATTAATATATAAATCTCCTGTCACGATGTTTGTCCGCGATGGATTCCTAGACTACTTAACCGATTTTAATGTTTCTTTTTTTTTTAAATGTGTGCTTTTATCCAACTTGAGAGATAGCTTAGATCTTTAATTATAGTATCAATTTTATTTTATTGCAAATTATTTGTCTATAAAGAGCGGCCATTGTTTATGCGACGCGGGTCACGGGATAGCGATGGACGTTGCCATGGTGACATACTTATTTATGGCCGTTCCCAATATTTGATCTATCTCTGGTTTTGCCCTACTAGAGATAGGAATAGCTCTCATTAGACATTAGCTAGAGACATATTTTAATGTCAATTCAATGTTAGCTGCGATCGGTCGTACGTCGGCCGTTAGTCACTAATTCAATAAAATAATACGGGCGATATAAGGGAGAAGACCTAATGGCAGACACTATAAGGAAACATGCAACATTTGAATGTTATAAAATATATAATTTATGAAAATAAAGGATTGATAACTTCTTCCATGTCTTGAGTAACTCTTACAAAATAAAACTATTATAATTGTTCTCTGACAAATCAATTAAAAAATATATTATTGGTCTTTTTGTAAACTTAGTCATAAGCACTAATAGATGACATCACAAAAAACGAACATCACTAATAGTAGACACCAATATGAACTAATAGTTGACATAGAACAATACATTACATTTTACATATTTTTTTTTCTATTAAATTTGGTCTTTATTTGCCATTTTTCAAAAGATTTAATTTACTTCATCATAGTCACTACATGCATCAGAAATATTATCCACGTTGTCTTCAGATTCTATTCATTCTTCTTCCATGCTGAAACTATCTTTCCTTTTATTTTTAACCGACTTCCAAAAAACGAGGAGGTTATATGTTCGGCTGTGGATATTTTTTTTTTTTTATTTTTTTTTTTTATTTTTTTTTTTATTTTTGTATGTTCAACTATTACTCCGCCGTTTGTGAACCGATTTTCGAAATTTTTGCTTTGTTGTATTTGGTTTTACTCCAATTTGGTACCATGTTCACAAAGTGGTGACCTGATGATGGGATCCAGGAGTAATCGAGGGAACTCCTCGAAATTTATATGGAAACATATGGTGATTTTGGTTTTATGTGAAGTGTACTAAGAATATGCTACCAAAAAGTCAAATATTGGGTCAAGGTATACCATGGTTTCGAAGATGCTGAGAGAACTCCTGACTCCTTATAGATACACGTTTGGGAGTTTCGGCGTTGTTTTAAGAACAGAAAGCATATGCTACTATGCAACTCATATTCATCATCATAATCATCATCATCATCATCGTCTTCATCATTACCACGTCGTGTTAAGGTCACCAATGTCTCATGGCACAGAATAGATAATAGTTCAAGGCATAGGTGTGGATATACTAATAATAATAATAATTTTATACTGTATAACAACACTTTGTTTAAATATAGACGGCGGTCAGCACCGCGGAGGCGACGGTATCGCGGCGCCGCCGCGCGGCGAGTGGCGGAAGATCGAATATACTTTACTACTTTATATACAGATCGAATACTTTACTAACTACTTTATAAAATTTTAATAGACAAAATATAGAATTAAAATAAAGTTATTTTAAAAAGAGCATTTAAACAAAACAAAGTCAATAAGTGTCTTTTTAATTAGTTATACTTATTAATCGATAGATGGCGCACTAAGTATCGATTTGAATGGATTTGAAATTGAATTCTTGATTACAAGAACAGCTGTCAATAATTATGATAATATTATATTACTAGCTGTCCCGGCAAACGTTGTTTTGCCAAATAAATAATTTTTGGTATTAGATGAGTAGCTACGCTACATCCAATGCAAGTTTATACAGTTTTTTATCTGATAGATCCTTCGATCGTGGAAAAACGAGACACAATAGCCTTTCTATTGTTATCGCAATCGCCGGTGACCGCTTGGGGTTTGAAGTATTAAAATTGTTAAATTACTTAGCACAATATGTTCACTTCACTGATAATATATTATTTTGTGAGTGTGAACTGTGACTCTTAACAAATTGTAATAAGATACATAAAATATACGCGAAGGTTTACCTACCAGTGTAACTAAAAAGAGTGAAATTATTATTATTTTTAACAAAAAATTAAAACCGACTTCCAAGGTAAAAAGAATATTAACATTAATATGAACTAAAAAGTATTAAATAATTTTTGCTATCTAATAGTGCCTTTTTCCGAATTCGGCTAAACCTCAACTATTTCTGTACTCAATCTTCATAATTTTGAAGTCGGTGCCAGTTCCAAAAGTTTCAAATATTCTGTCAGAGGACTGAAGATTCAGCTATCTGGTACCGACTTCAAAATAATGAAGATTGAGTACAGAAATAGTTGAGGTTTAGCCGAATTCGGAAAAAGGCACTATTAGATAGCAAAAATTATTTAATACTTTTTAGTTCATATTAATGTTAATATTCTTTTTACCTTGGAAGTCGGTTTTAATTTTTTGTTAAAAATAATAATTATTTTTCATATTTTTGAAGTGAAAACTTCTTTAGCGGCGTTGAGCACTTTTGTGGGATGGGTAAAAACTGTGAAACTCGCGTCAGATTCTCGTGCTGATCGAAAAACCTTGGAAAAACCGTAAGACGGTTGAAGAGTAGTGTTTTGTGTCGAACTCGAACTCGAATTCGAACTCGAATTGATTGTAAGGGTTTCGATTAAGTAATTAAAAAAAACCGGCCAAGTGCGTGTCGGGCCACGCGCAGTATAGGGTTCCGTAGTACCGCTAGTTTTTGTCAATTTTATATGGTCAATGAACGTATATTATATAGCGTATTTTATACTACTAACAACATCATCTCAGTTACTTTCAAAGGAATTTAAACGAAAAGTCCCATTTTTACTTCGCCGAATACATTTTTTTTAGTTGATCGACTTTTACTCAATTACTTATGAAGTCTTCTTAGCCGTGATAGTTTTCCTTTTAAATTCAGCATATTTCCTACTCCCGTGAATTTTTACACATTTCCAGAACCCACCGTTTAGCTGGTAGAAGGGGGGGACACTGGACTCTAACGATTTTTTCGACTTTAAAACTTAATATTTCACAAACGGATCCCTAAATCGGAAAATGATCTATAAATACTCGCAATATTTTTAAAAAACCTATTCAACGACACCCCACACAATGGAGTGGGCGCGAAAAAAATTATCATCCCCGCTTGATGTGTAGGGGAGGTACCATAAAAAATATTTTGTTGCTATCATTAATATGTGTATTCATACCAAATGACAGCTTTGTAGGTCTCTGAGTAAAACCGCGGACAGACAGACAGACAGACAGACAGACAGACAGACAGACAGACAGACGGACAGACGGACAGACGGACGGACAGACCGAAACTAATTTTAGTAATCGTTTTTTACAAAAAAAGTTAAAAATTTAATCGATTGTAAGGGTTCCGATTAATAAAAATTCGATTTTTTAAAAATCGATTTTCATTAAAATTGGGTTAAAAATTTAAGCGATTGTAAGGGTTTCGAATAATTAAAAAAAAACGATTTTTTAAAAATCGATCTTTTGAAAATCGATTTTATGAAAATCGATGTTTTAAAAATCGATTTTCATAAAAAATGGGTTAAAATTTTAATCGATTGAAAGGGTTTCGATTTATTAAAAAAATCGATTTTTTATTAATCGATTTTCATAAAAAATGGGTTAAAAAATGCACAACGTTAATAATTAAGTTTTCACTTCTGCCGGCACTCCCGGAGTGCAATCCGTCTTTTTTCCTAGCAAATTTATTTTCAGTCTTTAGTCTCCATGCTCCTTTTTCTTCTTTCTTTTCTCAGCTCTCCTTTTTCTTTTTTTTTACTGCTAAAAAACTAAAGCAATCGATTTTTAGATCAGTACAAGGTCTAATATTAGACACGTCCATTTTTAGGTGCAGTAGTTCTAAGTTCTTAGATTGTTAATAGAATTATATTTTCAGAGAATAGTGATGATTTTTGCAGTAGAAGTACAAAATAATTTGAGTATGTATTGCAAAACTCAAAGATGAGATCCATGTCATCTATTAGGTTTTTTTACATTTTCAAGAACTAATAGTAGACACCCTTTATATTGTTACGGAAAATGGATAAAAGATCATAAATAAACATTAATTAGTGTAAACAACATGACCAGTAATCCAATGAAGTCAATAGAAATTACAAAAAATCTAATAAATGTATTCAAAACTTACGTGCAAAATTTCGCCTTCCTTAACCTATTTCCTAAGAAATTGCCGGGTGCGTGTTGACGCGGTCACATCATTTACGAAAACTGATCCCATTTTAAAATTTTGTTCCCGAAGGCATCCCTAATATATTTCTTCACATCAACAGATAGCATAAGAAGCTTATAAAATTTAGTGTTGAGAAATAATTAGAATAATTCTTATTTTTATGGCATTTTTGTCGTAAGTGTCTTCTATTAGTTCAGTGTCTACCATTAGCGCCTTTCCATTACTTTATATACTTAATATGGCAAAGAAACGTTTGCCGGGACAGCTAGTAATATTAATAAAAATAATGAAAGAATTTTTTAAATCGGACCAGGAGTTCCTGAGATTAGCGCGTTCAAACAAACTAACTAACAAACTCTTCCGCTTTATAATATTAAATAATTTATATAGATAAATTATAATCAAAGTACTATAATATTTAAAATGGCACAATATTAATAATTATTATTCAGGCAAGACAAAATATTTATAAGTAAACATTGTTCTGCCTTTAGGACGAAAAGAAATGACAATAAAACTTAGCAAAATTTTAGTTAATTTCAGCTAGACAGTAATGTTTAATTACTTAATTGAATAGCATGTCATAATATAAATGTTATAAATTATAATATTACTAGCTGTCCCGGCAAACGTTGCTTTGCCATAATATATTTGCCATATTATTTTATTGAAGTGACTAAATAAGTATGTCACCATGGCAACGTCGATCGCTATCCCGTCGCACAAACAATGGTCGCCGTCAGTCTCAGGTTGTAATAATTAATTATTAACTATTATTTATTCAACAAATGCACTTATCAATATATTATAAAGTACCGAGTAGCCGATTCTCAGACCTACTGAATATGCATTTTGAGAGATTGCTACCTAGTAATAAGGCCGCCATTGTGACACCTGAATATTTGGTATTTTTTCTTGTATTCCTTTTGTATGTTTATAAGTGTGCACAATAAAGAATAAGTATTTCATTCATGCATATAAAATTTGGTAAAAATCAGTAAAGCCGTTTCGGAGGAGTTCGTGGACTAACATTGTGACACGAGAATATTATATATAAAGATATTGTATATTATTAAGGCAAAGACAGCTGCCAATTCGACATCTTTGTGCAGTTTTCTAGACGTATAGGTACGTATTACATTGATTGGCACAAAAAAATACATGTGATTTTTGATTATCATTGGAAAAGCTTGTCGAATTTAAATAATAAAATAACGCACTCCTACTGGATGAAAAAAAATACCAAAGTCACATCTTTCAGGAACTTTAAACAGTTCTAAACTTCTAACTAAAGTAGGTACCTAATACCTAATACAATCTATGCTTTAAAAATTTGTTTATTTGATACCTTTTACAAAAATCCAAAGATTGTCGGATTTAATTTTCGGTTCTGACATCTAGATTTCCCATAGTATTTATTTTTTCCTCTAACAAACGAAAATTGTATGCACGCTACCGAGTGAACACTTCACATCTCTGTCTCTCTGGCATGAAAATCGACAGTGGTGCGAGAGTGATGCGAGATCAAGGTCATTGGCAGTTGTCAGCGCCTTAAGTATGTAGTTTTTAATAAATAATAATAAGTTATTTGTACTAAGGGAGAAGACCTAATGGCAGACACTTTAAGGAAACATGAGACATTCGAATGTTATAAAATATATAATTTATGAAAATAAAGGATTGATGACTTCTTCCATGTCTTCAGTAACTCTTACAAAATAAAACTATTATAATTATTCTCTGACAAATCAATAAAAAATATATTATTGGTCTTTTTGTAAACTTAGTCATAAGTACTAATAGATGACATCACAATAAGCGAACAACACTAATAGCAGACACCAATATGAACTAATAGTTGACATAGAACATTAAATTACATTTTACATTTTTTATATTATTAGGTCTTTATTTGCCGTTTTTCAAAAGATTTCATTTACTTCATCATAGTAACTACATGCATCAGAAATATTATACACGTTGTCTCCAGATTCTATTCATTCTTCTTCCATGCTGAAACTATCTTTCCTTTTATTTTTATTTTTCATATTTTTTTCCTAGCAAATTTATTTTCAGTCTTTAGTCTCCATGCTCCTTTTGCCTCTTCTTTTTTCTTCTTTTTGTTCTCAGCTCTCCTTTTTCATCTTTTTACTGTTACAAAACTAAAGCATCGATTTTTAGATCAATGCAAGGTCTAATATTAGACACCATGTCCATTTTTAGGTACAGTAGTTCTAAGTTCTTAGTTTGTTAATAGAATTATATTTTTAGAGAATAGTGATGATATTTGCAGTAGAATAAAGTACAAAATAACTTTAGTATGTATTGAAAAACAAAAAGATAAGATCCATGTCATCTATTAGGTTTTTTACATTTTCAAGAACTAATAGTAGACACCCTTTATATTGTTAGGGAAAATGGATAAAAGATCATAAATAAACATTAATTAGTGTAAGCAACATGACCATTAATCCAATGAAGTCAATAGAAATTACAAAAAATCTAATAAATGTATTCAAAACTTACGTGCAAAGTCACATCATTTACGAAAACTGATCCCATTTTAAAATTTTGTTCCCGAAGGCATCCCTAATATATTTTTTCACATCAACAGATAGCATAAGAAGCTTATAAAATTTACAGTGTTGAGAAATAATTAGAATAATTCTTATTTTTATGGCATTTTTGTCGTAAGTGTCATCTGTTCAGTGTCTAGCATTAGCGCCTTTCCCTTATATAATGATCATATTAAATCATTGATCATGTTGCTAATAGCTATTAGCTATGTCTACACTGTGCGCTTTCGTCTTCAATTTTCGTCATCCTCTTTCAGTCAAATTTCGTTTTGGCGCATTCAATAATTGAATGCGTTAACGAATGCAACGTCATTTTTGTTTTTTGAATACGGTCAAAGGGCATGCGTCGCGGGAATGCCTCACGTTCGCGTTCGCTGTTGACTGCGCTATAACGCATGCCCTTGACGAATAGAAAAAGGCACAGTGTGGACAAGGCTATTAGCTTTGTCCACATTGTGCCTTTTTTCTGTTCAACAAGGGCATGCCTTATAGCGTTGTCAACAGTGAACGTGTGGCATGCTTCAGCAGTATTCCATGGAATGACAGATATTAAAGTTGTGTTTGCACCTAAACACGAGCCCATAAGAGCGCCGGTGATCGCGACAACATTTCAATAGAATAACAATAGATTTCCAAGAATCCGCGATCGAAGGATTAAATACAAAAAATTACAGTAGGTGTACGCACCTTCCTGGATTAAATACAAAAAATTACAGTAGGTGTACGCAACTTCCTGGATTAAATACAAAAAATTACAGTATTTTTTTGTATTTAATCCTTCGATCGCGGATTCTTGGAAATCTATTGTTATTCTATTGTTGTCGCGATGGGGCTTGATGGGTTGAAACTTAAAATGCTGTTATTTCTTTATTGTCTTTATTGTCTGTGTGTTTTTGTAACGAATTTCGATCACTAATGTAACGAATAAAAATAATAAAAAATAACTGCAGCGCCAATTTGAAATTCCTGTGAATTTATATTTTGAAGCTTAAACTTATACTGTACAATTATTACTAATTAGTATACATTAATATACATAAAACCATAGACATAAATATTACTAGCGTAAGGACCGGGTCAACCGCGCGTTGCAATGATGCCGATTCGTCGGTGTCAAAACACTTCGTTTGACACCGACGTGACTTAGTCGTCTGTGGTCCGCAGAACAAATAGGGTGTGTCATCGTATGTGTATACAGTGCCATAAAAATGCCTAGTTGTGTGGTAAAAGGCTGCAAAAATTACGTCAAAAAAGTTAAAAAAGCACATGGAATATCACACAACACAAACTGTTTGTCTAAGTAAAGAAATAATTAATTTATAATTTTACCACCGATGTCCGCCATGGCTACTGTTTTACCGAGTAATGGCGCAACGTCGGTAAAACAGCATTCACACGCGGCCGCTTCATAGCCTGTGTGACTTTGCATGGACGTCATTTTGCATGAATATTATTTTTCTTAGAAAATAGATTTATTTTAAGATTTGCCGTTAGGTATGTGCCATAATCTATGGTATGTGCTTTATAATAGATGTATGGATGAAATGAGGCCACCAGATTTTTTTTTTCATAAAACCCCTTAGTTTGTAGCCAAAGTGGCTTATGGCTGGTTTACACGTATAAAGTTGCTAAAATACATTTTTACTTAATTTTAAGTTACAAATTTCATTTATTGGAATATTAAACAAATTTATATTAAACAAATTTCATTTATTGGAATATCAATTTGTAACTAAACATAACCCTCCCTTTACAGTTGAGTAAGAATGAATAAATGCATTTATTTATTTACTTATTTTTGTATGTTAATCAAAAACTCTACGCCTAAATTAATATACTTACATTAATTGTCAATATTTAATATTAAAAAAGTGTGTTTATTGTACGTTCATACAAGGTTACATTGTACGCCTGCATATTGTGTCGCACTACGTAGTTCAATCGATTTTTCATAGATGACTCTCTATTTCCTTGTATGAAAAACCTATTAGCAGAATGTTCTAGTAGGCATATCCTTACATATAAATCGATGCATAAAACTGTTAGGTAGGAAGGTACAGATCCAATTTTTCCATGGGTCTAAAAAGATCAACATAATATTTTCTAGTTACTATTTTATTTTTATTTGTTTGTATGTTATTTATGACCGCCTTGACCGGGGAATTTGTATTTTATTACAACGCCAAATGTATGTCAAAAAAATCTTATAGACAACGAAGAAAATATAGAAACCCCAATGTTTTTTTAAGAATTTACTAGTTTTGATACTTAAATTTTCATTAAACAACATTAAAAGCGAGTATTAATTTTAATAATAGCTATAAATCTTTCTCTCAATATAATAGCTGTAAGTATATGAAGTACCAGGAGCGCATAACGTATATTAATGTTTGCGTTCAATAATTTAGCTCCTACCCTCAAAATATAAGATTTTTCTTGTGACTACCCTCAATTTTGTTTCAATTATTATTTATTATGAATTGACAAATTAATAAGCGTAGCCCATTTGTTTTAAACTATGAAGTAGCTACCAGGGACGCATAATGATTAATGTATGAAGATGTGTTTGCGTTCAATTTTTTCGTCCTAACTCCTACCCACTAAGTAAGGTACTAATTATGTATTCTGTGCCACTAATTCTAAGATTTTTTCTTGTGACTACCCCCAATATTGTGAGATATGCAGACCGACCCGACTCCTATATTTGGATCGACTCACTGACCTCTATTATTATACGCTGGACCGGCAATCGCTATCAGAATGATCCTATTTAAAAGTCGCCATATTGGCGCTGATAGCTAAGCGATAGCAGTAGTGAGTGTACTTGGAAATACTAGTTTGCAAATGGCGGTTGCAATTTACTATGTAATTAGTTCACAGTAAGTACGCTCACCGGTGGCGCTTCAAATAGACACAAAAAATAGCTGTCATATTGTACGGCATAGCCAGCTAGTCCAGCGTATTATTAGGGTTCCGTACCCAAAGGGTAAAAACGGAACCCTATTACTGAGACTTCGATGTCTGTCTCCAGGCTGTAACTCAAGAACGGTAATAGCTAGAGAGTTGAAATTTCTCCAGATTATGTAGGTATTTTTGTTGCCGCTATAACAAAAAATACTTAAAACAAAATAAATTAAATATTTAAGCGGGGCTCCCATACAACAAACGTGATTTTTCAATCATAATAGGCTACTTGACCTAATTTTTTTCTTCATGCTAATCGCTTCATAATCATTCATTTTTACAAAAAAAAACTAATATTTTAATATTTTACACACTAGGAACCCATAAAAATGTTTATTGAAAAATATGCCTCTTAAATGGCGCCGAAAACACTGTCCGCCATAGTGTGACGTCATACGCTTTGCATTTTAAACTCTCTTTATTGAATTTTTTTTAATGTGCTAAATGTACGAGTCTAAAAGTGCCCAAAAATTATAAAATAATTATATAAGAAATTAGAAATCATTTGTAATGTTGAAAACTTTTGGAGAAAAGTTTTGGCCATTTCATTTCCCGTCTACAATAAATGGAGATAATATATATAAAACTGATGTTTTATTTGAATTATTGAAGAAAATATATAATAGGCTTATTCTTATTATTTATGTACAAATAAACTTACATATAGCGAGCGCGATAAATAAAAGATATTAAATTAGTAGGAGGATGACGTCACATCCAAATCGGAAGTACTGCAAAAGCGTTTTCGTCAGTACAATTCCTATTTTCATAAAATCATATTTTCAAATCGACTTTATTTATCAATCATAAGCTTTTATTTGATAATAAGGGTGAAATACGGTTTCGTAGGCCAAGTTCTACTAGAAATATGCATTTGTTCAATGAAATTGAATATAGGTCAAGTAGCCTATTATGACAACAGGTAGGCACTTGAAATGTACACAAAATACTCAGCTGTGTTTATGCTTTAATAATTAATCCCACCAAAAACATAAATGTAAAAATGCTGAGCCAAGTTCCATTCAAACATTATATTTCTTATCTATGGACTTCGCCATAAAAAGGATGGAGATCTAAATGAGTGCCAAGTTCCAAAGAAAATCGAAATATGTACGTATAGGAACCAAATAACATTATGAACAAATAATAGAGTATATTTCTTTCCTTTATTGAATATCTATTACAATTGATTTTATTTAAATAGTGTGAGATCTTAAACTAGATTAGATGTAACTTGGCCAGTTTTCATTACGTCAGTCATTTTTTATAAAGTTAAATTGAACATTTTTCATTGAATTGAACATTGAACATGAAAACTAGCCAAGTAAAATCTAATCTAGTTTAAGATCTCACATTATTTAAATAAAATCAATTGTTATAGGCATTCAATAAAGCAAAGAAACAGACTCTATTATTTGTTCATAATGTTATTTGGTTCCTATACGTACTTATTTCGATTTTCTTTGGAACTTGGCACTTATTTAGATCTCCATCCTTTTTATGGCGAAGTCCATAGACAAGAAATATAATGTTTGTATGGAACTTGGCTCAGCATTTTTACATTTATGTTTTTGGCGGGATATCACTACTTTTTGTAAAGAAAACTTTCCGAGCAAGGGTAGACACCTTCATCTTCCCAGTTCAAACATCCACAATATTCGACTATATTCAATGGCAATTCGCAACCTTAAGGTGTCGTTTCATCACTTCCCGACAAGTGTCGGCTATGCTATCCGCAACTTATCTGGTAGATACTTCATCTGGCAGATAAGTTGTGGTAAGCCTATCTGAAACTTATCAGGAAGTGGGGAAACAGCCCCTAAGCATTGTTGAGACTTGAGTATCAGACGAATAAAACAAAGAAAATCCAAGCGAATGGAAAATGCAGCTACCATCAGAAGGCATTGGAATAATACGGTATAGCACAAGTGTATTTCCAACCATTAATTACTACTTATATATAGTGTACAACTTACTATGCGGAAGTTAAGTAGCTATTATTATAGCTGTCTAACAGACAGACAGACAAACGGACGGACGAACAGACAAACGGACAGACATATTGAAATAATTCTACGTCTATTCTCGGGACTCAAACTATATCTCCATACCAAAGAACAATCGGTACAATCAGTTTAGGCGTGAAGATGTAACAAACAGACAGACACACTTCATAAAGTCACCTTCTATTCATTTCAAGTTTTTTCAATTCACAAATAAGTGTTTACGGGGAGCTCCCATACAACAAACGTGTTTTTTTGGCCTTTTTTGCTCTAAATCAATAATGGCAGCCGAAAGGCACTTGAAATGCTCACAAAATCCATAATTATATTTCTTCTTTCATAACAAATAATAAAAGTAAAATAAAATAAATACAAAAAACACAATTTTTGCTCTGTACGACTCGCGCTTGACCAATTTTTTTTGTTTTCGGATTTTTTCCTACGCTTACACACAGTTACAGAGCTGAATTCCAAATTTCAGCCTTCTAGGTCATCTGGAAGTGGGTTAGAATTTTGATCTATAGGTCAGTCAGTCAGTGATAAAAATTTAGATTTTCGGACGTTAATATCTCAACAACCGTTTAAGCTGTGCTTATGAAATTTAAAGCATGTATTTACCTTGCTAGTCTCATTATATGAGCTAAAGTTGAAACGTTTATGTGAAATAGTTTCTGAATTATGAGGGGGTCAAAAGTAGCTGCAAATGGTTCGTGTAATATTACACACGGTGCATGCTCGCCATTCTGTTATGCTGGAACTTGGCTTGACACTCTACCGCGTGTCTAGATAATAAAATTTAAATAAAATAAATAATTAAGTGGGGCTCCCATACAAAAAAAATACATTTTTTTACTATTTTTGTTCTATAATGGTACGGAACCAATTCGCACTTGGCCGATTTTATAAGATAGAGGTCAGTGGACTGACTACAGAACGCAAAGAGGATAATATAAACTAGGTACGTAAGAAAGAACTAAGAAGACTATTGCTCCTGTGGACCGACTAACTCGGCGTGAAAATGCTGCACCGAGTTAGTAATAACTCGGTAGAACTTGTCTAATTTGAAATGACGCGCCCCACCACTTCACTAGATGACACAGTTTTGTACTGAGAATACGAGGGAGGGGCGCGTCATTTTAAGTTAGACAAGCTCTACAGTATCTTCACGCTTATACAGTCGATATTATGAGCTGTCCCTCTTACGGGCAATTCAGACGGCAACGCGACGCGTTGCTGCATTTTCAAATTTGTATTGATTTGACAGATTTGCAGGACGTCTCACGCAGTTGAAATTTGTCAAATCCATACAAATTTTAAAATGCATCTACGCGTCGCGTTGCGGACTGAATTGACCCACTCGTCTTATCGCATCGTTAGTTAGAAAGAGCATTAGGGCATCACAGACGGTGAAGAAAATATAAAATACTAGACGTTCCGCGCGGCTAGCGTAATAAAATATAGCCTATAGCCTTCCTTGATAACTGGGCTATCTAACACTGAAAGAATTTTTCAAATCGGACCAGTAGTTCCTGAGATTAGCGCGTTCAAACAAACAAACAAACAAACTCTTCCCAATTATAATATTAGTATAGATATATTATCTTAGAGCATATTTTAGAATATCGCTCACCATAGAAATCCTATGAACCATCACACACGACGAAGTTAATATATATTTTATCTTTTGTATCTTAAGATACCGAATGATATGGAAAAGGGAAATATATATTTCGTATCTTAACACGTTCGCTGCGGTACGAGACCTTAAGAATCTCGTTTGTGTCTTTCCTCCGGTGCGGAGGTGAATTTGTATGTTTTACTCGTTCCGGCAAATTATTTTTCTATACGAATTTTTCAAGTTAGAGTGAGATAACTGAAATTATGATGATTAGGTATATTGGTAGTAATATTTTTTATCAATAAAATCGTACAAGACCTCATGCGTCTCGTAGCGACAATAGAGTAAAAATCTACATCTAGTGCGTTACGAGATCCAACACTCGTAAGACGCGCACCCGGAAATTAATTAGTGTTGTGTCTATGTTGTGCTATCGAAAAAGATATTTATTGAAAGCTTAATTCAGAAATTCAAGGGAGAGCTATTTTGATAAAATATAATTGATAATAGTGAAACAGTAGTATCCGAACATAAATATACAATAAAATATAGTAAAAAAAGACGCTGTGTTGATTGTTATGAGAAGGCCAGACAAACAATGACGAGCAGGGAGGCCGAAAAAAAAACAAAACAAATAAAAGGGTTTTGTAATAAATGCAAGAAAACTTTATGTTCGTCATGTTTTAATGAAAAACATTGAATATTTTGTTCCTTGCTACCTTTTTTCAAAAAATACTATCGATATTTTTGAATTTTTGAATATTTGAATATTTGAATCCCATCACTATTGATTTTTTTATATTTAACCAAAATGTGACTTACGTGATCCAAATGAACTCGTATATTTTTGCAATTACGAGGCCCTTAAGTTGTCGTAAATTTATTTTGAGTTTTTCTTAATAATTTTTACTGCTATCTCCGGGCGGGACCAGATACTACAAGATACATTCATTGTTTGTCGTTTCATATAAATAAAATACGAAATCAGTCAGTTTTCAGAAAAATATTAAGGTTTTAAGGAAGTTTTTTTGTGTATATGTCGCAGCCGAGTGGTTAAAATAGCCGTTCAATCAAACAGACCTTTTGACTGAACAACGCCATTCAATTCCACGGCTAGCTTTTTAATTGAATATTTCAGTCGCTCGAAACGTTCAACACTACAGCTGATTCAAGCCGCCGCCGTTTGATTGAATTAGTTCAGCGCTCACCACCGCGGCGCTAGTTTGCGTGCGTTTGTTTACAATGTGGCGTCAACTAGCCGGTGTTTTGTGATTGTATTAAGATATTTTACGTAAATATACGTTACAAGTGTTATTAAAGTGACAGAAATTATGGGGGCACATACGAGTGAATCAAAATTTAAACAAATATTCGAATTTCGAGGAGAAATTACGGGATTATGAAATGCATCACGAAGGTATTAATTGCAATTGTGTTCAAAATGAGTTAGAATTCAATTTATTCTGCTTATTATCATTGCGCGCTCAAGTTTAACAACTCAATTATTAAGACAAAAAAATCAAGAAAACTTCATAAAAACTTTAAAACAAAAAATTGACGCAGCTAACTTATACGAATGCGAAGATGTAGAGTACTTATATGATACAATGAAAAACTGTATCCTAGAAAGCTTACATTGCAACACATACAGATCTGGGAAGAAACACACTATTATTACAGAAGATATAAAAAGTCTAAGTAAAAGTCAATACAGTCAAGGAGTCAAGTCGGTCGATTCAGTAAAGTGGTAGACGCTTTACTGAAACTTTTGATGGAGTTTTGGAGGGAACACAAAATAGCACGTTTCTGGATATTACATCACTTTCCTACACTTGTGCATGAACACGAATATCTAATGGTTAATATTCTACCAATATTACACTTTAAAAACCCAGCTAACACAATTTTAGGAAAATAATACAAAAACACAACAGCACTCTTTCACATGCCCGCCAAAACCAAATTACAATGTTGTTTCCTCGTGAGTTTGAAATGTTTACAATAGGGATGGGGATTCTTGCCGAAAAAGATCGATTTTTAAATCGATTCGAATCGAGACCTGATGAATCGATCCACAAAAAAATCGAGGTCTAAAAGATCGATTTCCAAAAAATCGATATTTTTTCAAATTAGTTTTTAACTGTGTAAGTAAAAAAAACAATACAAATTTTATAATTAACGATCTTTGAATCTGTAAAATCAGGGAATTCGATAATAACAATTATTTTATTTACCATATTATCAAAGTATTATACTCCACTCGGGCTAGCTTATCGCTAGCGGTCATTGACTTCCTGTCAAAAACTTGTCATTTTCCATATATAACCACGATTGACAATATCTGACACTTCATTGTCAATCGCGGTTTATATGGAAAATGACAAGTTTTTGACAGGGAGTCAATGACGGCTAGCGACAAGCTAGCTCGAGTGGAGTATATTGGGAGTATAGTTAAGGCTGCGTTGCACCAAAGGCGTGGTTAAAGTTAAAGCTAAAGCTAAAGTTAAAGTCAAATATGGCGTCCTTAGGCTGCGTTGCACCAGAGGCGTGGTTAAAGCTAAAGCTAAAGTTAAAGTCAAATATGGCGTCCTTAGCTTTAGCTTTGACTTTAACTTTAACCGGAAAATTTGACAGATGTCGTATGAGATGACAGGTGTTTGGACGCCATATTTAACTTTAACCAAAGATTTGACATTTCGCACTGTTGTCAAAGTTAAAGCTAAAGCTAAAGTCAAAGTCAAAGTTAGTTCGTGCAACCAACTCTTAGCTTTAGCTTTAGCTTTGACTTTAACTTTAACCGGAAAATTTGACAGATGTCGTATGAGATGACAGGTGTTTGGACGCCATATTTAACTTTAACCCATTTACTTATAAACTTCTTGCTTTAACCAGAGATTTGACATTTCGCACTGTTGTCATAGTTAAAGCCAAAGCTAAAGTCAAAGTCAAAGTTAGTTCGTGCAACCCACTCTAAGTGAAAACAAGACTTTTTTTTGTCCTTATTTTGGCATGCACGATTAATTGTGCGTCAGCCAAGCCAGTTAGGAAGTTAGTTCCTATTAAATTCCATACTTTAAACTATGGAATTTAATACGAAATTTAAAATCAGATTTAAGACTCGAGGATTATTTATTTTCTTCAAAAAAATTGCAGATTGCAATGTCAATTGGTATCGTCTCAAGCACGAATCACTACGCATGTGCGGCCGCAACATGATTTGGTCATTGGACGATCTGCATGTAACGTCCAATGGTATCGTCTCATAGCACGATGCTTCGTGACGATAGACGAATCGCGGCCCGCGGCATCGCACTTCTCAGCACAGATACAAAATACAGATACAAAAAAAAAAAGATATACAAACGAACATATTACCTCCTCCTTTTTTGGAAGTCGGTTAAAAAGTCAAAAATTATAAACGTACAAGCTATTGCCCGCGGCTTCGCTCGCGTTAAGAAGTATTATTATATACAAACTTTCATCCCCTATTTTAACCCTTTGGGGGTGGAATTATTGATTAAAATCCTTTCCTAGCGGATGCCTGTGTCATATTATCATCTACCTGCATGCTAAATTTCAGCCCGATCCGTCCAGTGGTTTGGGCTGTGCGTTGATAGATTACCATGTCAGTCAGTCACCTTTGATTTTTTTTTTATTGATGAGAAGTGAGGCGAAAGATAATAAACATACAGCTCACACTTGTAATACGGGCCTTCAAACAGAAAAATCGTAACTCGATTTTAGGGTGTCTAAGACCGATTCACGAGATCGATTCAATGCGTTGGATCGATTAAAAAGATCGATTTTTTTGCTCCAAAAGATCGATTTTGCGATTAATCGATCTCAGATCGCCAACCCTAGTTTACAATTTTCTAACCTAAAAAAAATAATTCCGAGTTCAATTATCAATTTAATAAATTTTCAGTCAAAAAGAGTTTATTATACTGTTATCTTTTGGTGTGTATACTTAATTGATGTAATAGTTGTGTAATGTGTATCGTAAAACAAAAATGGAGACTTCAGCAAAAGAATTCGATGCATCGCTGGGAGGTAATGAAGTATTACCGACGGCTGCTAATACTCTTAAATTCGCTGCCTCAAGGAGTGTAGAAATAGCAGCAATGACAGAAAGTATCTTACGGCCCAGTAAAACCAAACTCATATTCCAAACATTACCGGTTCATATGCGACGCAGAGTCATGAGTCACAACAGCAAGAGACTCCCGAGACGACTGAGGGAAGGACACATGGAACAGTTGAAGAAGAGTGGACTACCTCCTCAACAAAAAAGACCATCTAGGAAATATAGGCGACGTCCAGCTAACCTGCTCGAGGAGTATACAAGACGGCAGAGAAGAAATGTGTGGCTCGAAACTCATATATGGCACGCAAAGAGGTTTCATATGATAGAGAAATGGGGCCATCGATTGGCTTACAGACCATGTGACAAAGCCTTCAGGGCGTGCTATCGGGCCAGTTCAGCACATTGCCTTATGCAAGACTTGTCTTATTACACTTCTATACAAATACGAGGAGACATAGAGGTCATTAGAGATGTATTTAGTTCTATTACAAGTAGTGCGTGTGGGCTAGGAATAGCTGCAAAAGGTTATCTTTCAGGGAATCGAGAAGGATCAATTAATATTTTTAAGCCTAATGAGTATCCATATGGATTTATTGGTTCCGTCTACTTTTTGTGGACTTCCCCTACAGAACTTTGGCTATTTGTCCACCCAGCTTTTGCAAAAGATGTAGAATCAACATTATCAACTATTACAAATAGCTCGTGTTCATCAAACTCTGTTGATAATTCAAAGAAACGAAAAATAGAAAATAAATATTCAGGAATACGAATGAAAGTAATTACTGGAATTAACAGGTTTAGATTGACAGGCCCAAAAAGTCATGCAGTGTTAACTAATGCTTTAAAATGTGTCAGCAATATAAAAAATTTTGAATCAAAGGAATGGGTTGCAAATATCATTAGCAAAAAACATGATCTAGCATTAGAAGACAAATTTAAGTACTGGTTAAGTCTCAAATCGCTGAGCTCCCCAGCACAATTGCCACCTAGAATTATTATTGGCTTAACAGTCAAAGATCCAAGGCTCTCTCGTCCGGCAAAACGTACTAAAGCACAACTTGAAAAAGTAGACGAGATTAATATTGAAACCTTAACAAGCATACCACCTTTTCTGTCCTCTTCGCCCTTATGGGATGAAAGAGTTAGAGAACTTATCAAAAATAAAAAAGTAACTAATGCAGAGTATATTGAGCATATAACCAAAACCCAGATTGTCCCTGGGGAGGTTAATGAAGATGATCCCAAGTTACAACCCATTCCAGTTGTCTTGATTCAAAGACCTGGATCACAAGATTGTTGTAAAAAAATTGGTAATTATTATTTTGAAACAATATTAAACATTTTTTCATGTAATTTTTATAACTAACTTATAATTTTGACCTTTAGAAAGCCATATTTGGTGTTACATAAAAAATATTTAAACTAAAGGTTTTTTTTATTATTACAGGATATAACAATGGGTGGGACATTATAATTCCGCCAGGGTATGGTCTGCCATTTTGGCTTACTTTTGTAATGTTTGGTGGAAGATCAGGAGGCCTGCGTGAAACAGAGAGCTTGGCTTTTGAGGCAGGCGAAGCTTACATGCCTCCTGACTCACAATCTGGTTTTCTAGAAGAAAAATCTTTAGAAACAAAACTAAAAGACAAGTACTTTAGGAAACCACCAAGCAAAAGAGTAAACTTTATAAAATTGGCACAACCGAGCCCATTTATTTGCCCATGGAAAATTTTAATCAGAGATTGGAGTGGTGTTAAAAATGATAAATTCTTTGTTCTTCGGGATAGAAGATTAATTAATATGTTACAGGTAAGAATTTTTTAAGACTAGCGATCTGCCGAGGCGTCGTACGGGTATAAAATATATAGCCACTGAAAAAATTATTAAAATCGATAGCCTATGAGCCTTCACGTGGTGTGACCTGGTCTACTTCTTATCTATGCCAATTAACATAAAAATTGCTCCAGTAGTTCGCGAGATAAGCCCTTTCAAATAATTTCCCCCGTTTTTCCACATTCTCCTATTAGTCTTAGCGTGATAAAATATAGCCTATAGCCTTCCTCAATAAATGGAGTAACACTGAAAGAATTTTTCAAATCGGACCAGTAGTTCCTGAGATTAATCGACTCGTGGCCACTGCCGCGCCCAGCGCGCCATTTAAAAAGATTTAGTGAGGCCGATGACGCGCCAGACGCGGCATACAAGGATTATTAAAAAACACGTTAAAACTAATTTATTATACTGTAATTACAATTCCTTAGTCTAAATGTGCATAAAACACAACCAGTGGCCTATGCCGCACGTGGCGCGTCATCGTTTAGCAGGGCCGATGCCGCTCATGGCGCGTCATCGAATAAACTGCTTGGCCTGTAAGAATTCGTGAAAATGAAGGTGGCAACGAATCGGTTAAATAACAAATAAAAATATTAAATATTATTTTTTTTTAGGAATGTATAAAAAGAAAGAAAAAGTTGCCTGAAGTAGACAATATGGATTCCTGTTTAGTTGCAATTTATATTCAAGTTGTCAGCAGAGGCAGTCTACAGAATCATGCCAATATTTGTCTACCAGATGTTAATGATTTGAAATTAAAATGTATAACTGAACCCCATTATGAAGATTACAATGCTAAAGTGAGGAAAGAGAAGAAAATCGAACACAGAAAACTTTTAAAACAGCTGCGCAGACAAAGAGTGAAATGTAAAAAGAAAGCTGACAATAAGCAAGTAAGTACTTTGTATTTTAAAGTTCTGATCCGCAATTTTGTCATAGAAAGGTTACTAAAATGTAAGTAAACACACAAGTCCCCAGACGATGATCATTATTATTATCATCAATAAACAATATGACTATTTAAGTACTGAGTCTTTTGAGATTTGTTTCATTACTTTGTTCAACTTGATCTTATGAGATATTTTCATAGTCTAAATAGAGCAACTAAATTTTCAGATTACATCATTGAAAAAACCCAAGAAAACCTCCCAAGAACCATCAGAATATGTCCAGAGTATGAGAGAGTTATGGTTGCCTTCAAATGTGGAAACTGTAAGGAAATCTGGGATAAGAGAAACCATGGGTTACATTGTTCATGGGGCGTTCAGTTTCACAGAGGCAAAAAGTTGTGGAGTTGGCTATGTGACGCTTAGGTCGTTACAGACTTTACTCAGTAACGGTATAAATCAGGTGCTAGTCCGTAATGTTACCTCGAGGGTGTATAGGTTAGCTAACTTTGAACTGATTAAAAGTTAATACTTACTTTGGTTTTTTTGTTGCAAGGAATGTAAAACCTTAATTAAACTTTTCTTGAACTTAAGGGCGTTCGCTGCGTTGAGCGTGTGCCCGCCGCGGCTACACGTCGCGGGCGCCCGCGCCGTGCGTTCGCCATAGTAATCGTGTGACGGCTGACCCGCTCACGGCTCAACGTGCGACAGCTGACGGTGCGTCCACATTTGTATCATTTGCGCGATCAGATCTCCGTCGCGATCATCGCGCCGTATAAAGTATGAGTATCACAGTGTGGACGCCTATTAGATCATTCTGCCGATCATGCGTGTATTTGATATGACAAGTATCAGATACGCGGTTAATAGCGATCGGGGCGTATCATGATACGCGTATCATTTTGACACGCTTCGATGATACGCGACGGAGATCTGATCGCGCAAATGATACAAATGTGGACGCACCCTGACACGATTACTATGGAGAGCGCACAGTGCGGGCGCCCGCGACGGGCACACGCTCAACGCATATCATTCTGTCTACGCAGCGAATGCCCTAAGCATGAAATGTCAAAATTTGTATGAAATTGTGTGTGTGAACCATGAGGCGTAGCGCAAACGACTGACTATCCGTGACGCACTTTTTAGTCTGTGGGAAATAGAACCTATGCAATTATATGCAGTAACGCACACGACGCGCAAAAAGTCCGCATATAATTGCATAGGTTCTATTTCCACAGATAAAAAGTGCGTCACGGATAGTCTGTTGACTGCGCTACGCCTGAAAAAGGGATTATATATAAATGAAATAAAAGACATGTAATGAAATAATCACAATTAATTAATGGAAAGTAATTTATGTCGATCGTTATTACCTAACTGGTACACAAACTAACGTTAAGTCAAACTCCAGTAATAAAATAAAGTTAAATGCATTCACTCATCAACTCCCTAAACAGGACTTAAGTCAATTCTCATTTGATATTTTTCACAATGAAAATTATCATCAACAACGAGATTTGACATAAGGAACCACAACCGCCAAGAAAGTCTTATGGAGTTTAGGTTTGAAGTAAAGAGATTGTTTTAACGATGCGTCATGTTATGTCAGATCATATTTTAATACTTTCTTTACACTCCAAACTACCGAACGCAAATTGACTTAAACCCAGCATAGACATCGTAATACTAACTAATCTAATGTATCCTTATACATAATATCGAGAATGTTGAAAATACACATCTACCCTGCAATTTCAGGCTTGCAGCTTTTTCACTAGATTGTCAGGTAGATTTAATTTCTTTACGTTATAGACTACGTTATATTTTGGACCGCTTCCTCGCGATGGCGTCTTCGACGGCCTTCAATTGTTTCAGAAGCTCCTCCCTCCTCGAGACAGATTTCTTAGCGGCGGCCCCGCCCACCGGCGAAGTGGCGGTTCGCTTCCGTGACGCTGCTTCTGTAAAAATAAATAAATAGACCTTGTACTCTTAGAGAATCTGATTTTTGGTGAACCTTTGAGATTTGGTCGCGTTAAGTCACAGTCAGATCACGACTAACATTGACGACGAATTGAATTAATGACGATATAACTACTAAACGACGTGGCCGCATCTGCCTATGAATATTGATTCATAGGAATAATATTGCGTAATTAACGCCTCGGTGGTTCAGTGGTTTAGAACGTGGCTCGTGAGTTCGGTTCCCCCGTCGGAAAGAAAGGAAAATATCCAAGTTTGATTAGACAATGCAGGCTGATCACCTGATTGTCTGACAAGTAAGATAATAATCCATGTGTCGGATGGGCATGTAAAAAGTTGGTCCTGCGCCTGATCTCTCGCCAGTCGTGTCGGTCTGCCGTCCCACTGGGTTATGAGACTAAAGGAATAGAGAGTGCTCTTGTGTACTGCGCACACACCCGGGCTCTATAAAATTACTCATGCGTACCTGAACTGGTCTCAATGAAACCGGCCACCGAAACCAGGCCGTAACCGAAACCGGTGTGGGGATGTTATTGCGTTACTTAGCCGGCTTGTTATATTGATGTTTGTCGTTATCATAAAGTGAGATATTTTACCTTTTTCCACGGACGATTCCTTTTTACTCGTCACCCCAGTGGCTGCCCCTAGCGTCGATTTAGAATTCAATCTGAAATAAAAATTTAACTTGTGATTATTTTCTGCAATATTGAACACACATATTTTTATATTTCTCAATTCAGCATTTTTACGAATATTATAGTCGTTTTAAAGTTATTTAGACAAAGCCAAAAAATAACTACTGTAATAACAGTACAATCGTTAACTGTCCCAAAATACAAATTAGAAATCATACAATTGTTGCAAGATCCGAGTCTCCACTCTGTAACACGCCCGGTTCCACTGACCTCCATTATACAAGAACGCTGGACGTAAGTGTCCAGCATACTTGTATAATGGAGGTCAGTGGAATCCGCTTCAAATAGGCACAAAAACAGCTGGGTATCTTAATACGCAGCTGTTTATTGTGCCCATTTGAAGCGGAATCAGCGCCCCCAATGCGGGGAAAGAGAACTAAATCTGACGTAACTTGCAAATGGTCGCTCAATCGCTATTGGTTGTAGAAACCAAAGATAATAATATAATTACTACGCTAGACAAGTGGCAAGCGTTTATTGTAAACGATAACGCTAACGCCACAAAATGTATGCGATTTGACATAAATCATCGCTTCGCTAGCGTATACTAATGTCAAGTCCCATACATTCTGTAGCCTTAGCGTTTACGATGATCGCTTGCCGCTTGTCTAGGGGGGCTGGCCAGACCAAATGAAGTAGGTCCGCCATTTGCCTGTAACAATTTCTTCGATTGCACAAGTGAATATTAACAAACGTGTGTATGTATTACCTATTGGGTCTCGCAGCGGCGTTCAACAGACGAGCATGTCGAGCGCGGCGGGCGCCCGAGCTGCCCGAAGATGATGATGATCGCGACTCGCTCTCCGACTCGCTGGACGATGACGACGACTCTGTAACGTAATAAATAAATAGATAATAGTTTACTATCATGGATTATAGCACAGAATATATATAAGTTGTACCAACAGAATTCCCACTGGCGAAACCCGTTTAAAGAAATAACGACTCATGCTACGGATACTATAAAGTTCAAATTCCGACCGCGCAGTGCTAGGTGCCTACAATTATATTTGCCTACATCTCCGCTCTCTTTTTATCGCATAACTCGTACCTTTTCTGAGGAAATTAGGGTTGTCTCTTTTTAAAAATAATATTATTATCTTTATATTTATTTAACTACATTTTATTTAACTAATCTACTTTAATTACTAATCTCAGATAGTATGTCTTAGTACTACGTAGATTTAAATATCATAAATTCGCGTGTACTTAGATTCGATAAGTACCGTTACTTATTCTTAATCTTAATTATTCTTAATAACTGAAACCGGTCTTATATTACCTACTAATTAAAGTGTTTGTATAACGAAGTTATTTTTGTAAACAAATGAGGTTTCGAATTTATAGTACACCTACGACACAGTATAGCAATATCCCTACAGTAGTGAAACGAATGTACTTGCGCAGAGCAACGGAGGGGTACCCGCGGGGAAGCGGGCGGCGCGGACCCGCGTACACAAACTCGCGGAGTTTGTGTACCTGCCCGCGCAGGGGTGACGTTGGCGCGTTGTCTACGAGTTTTGTGTTTTAAAACGATAACTTATCTTATAAACAATGTGATATAATATGTGTTCAGTGTCCGGATGTAAATCTGATTCAAAAAACAAAAAGAATTTAAATTTTCATAAATCTCGGCTCACAGTTCACACTAATATTGTGTTGGCCTTGGCGGCATTTATTTGCATATTATCCCCTTTACTAATAAACGTTGTATAAGCTTTGAATAGTTATACAGTGTTTTGTTCCTGTCAGACAAGTGACATTTTTAATTGGATTGAAGAAGACAAAACACTGTATAACTATTCAAAGCTTATACAACGTTTATTAGTAAGGGGGTATCTGTTTTATTGTTTACGTGTTGTAAGAAGTGTAACATGGAGAGAAACAAATACTTAGAATACATTAAAAATCTGTCAAATACCCTGTTTTACATACTAATTAGTACCTACCTAGCTAGGTACACACTACACAGGGTCATACATCAAAAAATGTTACACTGTGTAACATTTTGACCTTTGGACCGCCCTTACCGCGCACGTAATAAGAGCGAGATTTGAAGTGCTTCTGTTATACCTGACATATGGCCTACCGTACCTACCAATTGTTATAGCATTCTATTGTGTCTTGCTCACCGGTGAGCTTATGGGGCTTAATGAAATTTTTACTAATATTAAATCCATACTAATATTATAAATGCGAAAGTGTGTCTATCTGTCTGTTACCTCTTCACGCACAAACCGCTGGACCGATTTTGCTGAAATTTGGCAAGGAGATACTTTGTGTCCTGGGAAAGGACATAGGACACTTTTTGTCCTGGAAAAATGTACGGTTCTCACACGATAAACGAGTTTTGGCACAACGAATTTGCGGGTATCATCTAGTAGAGAATTGAAATAATCTAAAAATAAAGTTTCACGTAAATATCGATTAAACAGATTAAATGATAATATTACAAGCACAATATTTTATTTTTATTTTATTTCCCGTTTCGTGGCAACCCTGGCATATCTGCTCGGTACCTACACCGGTGGCGGCATCGTGCGACATCAAAGGCGTTTCGTTACTGTAGGGATATTGCTATACTGTGCCTACGATGCTTACTATTGGTAATAACTAATAAGTAATAACTAATAATCTTATTAATGTGTTTTTTTGACAATGAAATACCTTTAAGTATTACCTAATTATACGTCTACTAATAAAGGTAGGTACCTACTAAGGTAACCCAACTAATATATTCTACTTCAACTAGTATTTAAAACTATTTAAATCATAAGTAATCGTAATTTTACTCTATAATAAATTGTACAAAATTAAAATCTATAATAAATAATAATAATAACAATTTAAAAAAGTTCTTACGGAGTTTAAAGAAAGTTAAATTTGGTTCACATTCCGTGTTAAGAAAATTAAACACTGCGCAATATTTCTTTACCCTTTTTTTATTGTCCATTGTGATCTGATTAATTTATCAATTCTGTGACAGCGAATGAATAAGTACGCAGGTAGGCATGCAACGATTAACTAATAAAAGTAAAAACTCGTGCGCGCGAGTCACCGTTCGCCTGTGAGTCCCTACTGAAGTGCCCCCCTAGCGGGGTACTTACAGTTCGATGCCTA
The DNA here is from genome assembly GCA_937595015.1 of Polyommatus icarus. Taxonomy (NCBI): domain Eukaryota; kingdom Metazoa; phylum Arthropoda; class Insecta; order Lepidoptera; family Lycaenidae; genus Polyommatus; species Polyommatus icarus. The sequence continues at coordinate 7,252,886 of OW569336.1, read as the reverse complement.
CAGGCGCGAGTGGGACAGGCCTGATTATAGTAGAAACTAGCTGTTCCGGCAAACGTTTATTTTGCCATATAAAGTATTTCGCCCATATCATTTTATTGAAGTGACTAAATAAGAATGTCGTATGTGTAACGTACACATACGACATACTTATTATTACCATGGTAACGTCCATCGCTATCGCGACGCACAAACAATGGTCGCCGTCAAGTCTCGAGTTGTAATAATTTACTTATTTATTTATTCAACAAATGCACTTATCAATAAAAAGTAGATGTCGTAGTGGCTATATTTTGCGTGTTCCACGCAAAATCTAGACACTATATAAGACATGTCCGACCATCTTGGTTTGCTTAATGAACAAAAACTATGGTTATTAAGACATTATTAATTTATAAGATGACGCCCGCAACTCCATTGCGCCAAAATTAGTTTATCGCGTCGAAATTGTAAATTTTTTAAGCATAAAAAGCAGAATGTAGAAAGTAAATATTTACCTGATCCCGACGACGAAGACCTTGAGTATTTCTTTCGGTTCCTATTTCTACTTGAAGCTTTGCTACGACCGTAAGGATCAATTTCCTCCTGAAAAAAAATATTTGTAAGTAAAAAAAGGTTCGTTTAGATTTTAGAGTGATTCTGATGCGAACAAAATCTGAGCGAGATCGCTGTAAGCACACAGCAACTACTCTAGAGCGAAGCAACGCGACACCTCACGTTCCATGGTACGTATTATATCTCGTAACTCCGTTGCCGCTTAGTGCGGCTTACACGCAAATTCCATTTTGTCAGCGCCGTACACTCCGTACGCACCCCATTTTAGAATTCGTTTTATGAAATGACGTCACGAAATGCGGCGCGTACGGTGTGGAGTGCGAACACATTTATACGCACCGTACGCACCGCTATTCGTGACGACATTTCATACATCGGGGCGGGGCGCGTATGGCGCGTACGCGGTGCTGACAAAAGTGCGATCACCTTTATTGAATATTTTGCAGTGACGTATCGCGTCAATCCGCTGCAGCGTTAGGGCTCCATTCCACCGCGGCGCACGGAGAGACTACGCACGTGCGTCAAGCTTCACTTTGTAAGAAAATATATGTGACTGTGTCCACTGTAACCCACGGACACGCTACGCACGAATTGACTCAAGTCAAAGAAATAAATCCGTGCACGTCCACGCGTGAGCGTGGCCGTGCACAGCGTGCGCCGCGGTGGAATGGAGCCTTTAATTGTAATGTCGCTAAGTGCGGTCTCACTGAAGTTGTATTTTCTCATTCTGTCTCGCTCTCACCTTATGTCTGTAGGCGGCGACGGAGACGGACGGGGAGGGGTTGACCGTTAGCTGGCGTACGGCGGGAGAGGGGACGACTGTCTCGCTCTAGCACACGCTGTCTCGCTTTAGCACGCGCTGTTATCTCGCTCTCACCTTATGTCTGTAGGCGGCGGCGGAGACTGGCGGGGAGGGGTTGACCGCTAGCTGGCGGGCGGCGGGCGAGGGTGCGCGGCGGCGCGGCGCGGGGGGGTTCATGGCGGTCGCGCGCGCGGTCGCCAGTCGCCGCTCGCGGACGATCACGGACGGAGACAACCTGCGTATACAGCTTACTTAGTAACATACATACTAACGACATTGAGGGGTCTAGTAGTGTTAGGTAGCCGCCCCTTAATATAGGGTTTACTATAATTGATTAAAGATCATCTGGACACAAGTTTACTGAATTCAACTTTAAAGTAGTTGAATATCTTAGGCCCACTTGCACAATACTCAGATGATCAATGGATTATAGACCCTCTTAGAATGTCTCTTGTTTTTAGCAGTATCTAAGAGAAAGATTACACAATGAAAGAGATTAGAATATTCAATGCAGTGTTAACTATAAACCAGATCTGTGCTAGTGGACCATAATTATATACGTTTACCACAAATTAGAAAAGAAACATTTAATCTTTTGAGATTACAAATTATGTAATCGAGTCATAGTATTTTAATCGTAGATACAAATACCACATTGATAAGAAGAAAATGAAATATAAATATTAAGAAAGTAGGTTAAAATTCACATAAAAATATTTATAGCTAATACAAGAAAGTGCAAATAAAAATAAATAAAATAGAAAAACAGTAAAGAAAGTATGTACCTACTGAAAGCACCGATGTCTTCATGTTCAGGAGACTAGATTGAGAACTACTCAAGTAGAAAAGTAGATTGTGCAAATGTGACATAAATATATTTAAAAAAGAAGTTTTAAGAAGATAATGTTTTTGTAAAAAAAAGTTAATTTTGCCTGTTAAAATATCATGTTGTCTTTCTAGTCTTATTTAGTTTCTTTCTTTAAAAGCACCTTCTGTTTTTAATAAATAGCTATGTCACAACAAACAGTGCATGCCAAAACTAAACAAACGCAATCGGTGCATAAAAATGTTTTAAAATGATATGTCGGCTTAAAATAAAGCAAAAGTATAGATGGGATGAGATTATATACTTAGGTAAATTCTCATTACAATATTACCAACACCGTTCCTTTGTTAATAAAAAATAAACATGCTTATTAATTTATCAATAATTAGTATTAGGTATGGAGAATAGTCTGTCAAAAAGTGAATAATTTAAAAAGTGGCAACATCGTAGCGTCATCCCTTTTTTCTTAGATTGATTTGAAAAGGATGACACTACGATGTTGCCACTTTTTAATTTCTTCACTTTTTTGACACACTATAGTTTAAAAACGAACATGTTTGAAGGGTATTATGGTATGAATGGTTTAACTCTAAAAACACTACTAGCAGTTATTTAGAAAACTATAACATATCACTTTAAAACAATTATTATTGAGTGCAAAAAACATGACTACATTGTCTTTAGTCTATTCACGTTAAGAAGACAGTGTTATGCGCACACGTCAAAAAGCTAATTTTAACTTGATATGAAGCGGTATTGATAACTTTTGACGTTTGTAGTTTGTACGCACAAACCCCTGAATTCCTAACGCGTGTATACTATACTACAACCCACCTTTGCCTAGAAGCCGGCGAACCCCTCCTCTTGCGCCGACCCCCCGGAGATCCGGTACTACGCGAGCTGGAATTTGAAGAGCTGTGGACTCAATAGGACGCCGGGAAAGGGGGAGGTGTTACACGCGCCGCATGCAACGTGTTACACGTCGTTACACAAACACGCGTTATAAAAACCAGTGTTACACGATGTTATTCCAACCCGTGTTACACGATGTTACACAAACCCGTGTTACGCGAGGACAGGTTACAATTACAAAAACCCGAGTTACATGAACACACGATACAAACCCGCGTTACATGAACACGCATGCAAATTATGAACCGATACCGCGACAGTTATGAAACCAGCCGGGGAGGGGTACGGAAGCGAAAAACATTTCAATTAATATCATTATCAATCACTAAAAACTAAACTACAATAAACTTATAAACTAAAAAAAAACTAAAACTGCACTACAGATCATCATCTACTTCTACATTTTACTCTATGGCCTTAGCCTTGTCTATGGTGTAATTGGAGTAGCTTTGTCTATGAATAACTGCATAGTCATGTAAACGCAAGTAAGTTAAAGCCAACAAACGATGTGAAAATGTTTGAAAATGCTGTAACAGTGTGCAATACATGCAGTTCGATGTTGCGAGACGATGCACGAAATTTTGAGTTGATTTAACAGCATCTTTAAGCATCATAGCGTCACGTCGCTTCTTAGTTTTGTGAGATCCATGCATGCACGCTTTTATATCTATTGCAGTTCTTAAAGCTTAACTCTCATTAAACTCGGGCAAACATTTGCATTTTGCGTTTACCGTGACTATGAAATCTAAATCTCTACTCCACCTTATCTATAGCATTTCTATTCCTTACTAACAAATGTTTACACAGCGGATATCTTACCACAATTTTACTAAATAATCTCACAATATGACAGTCTCCACACTATTTTACGCATTGTAATAAAACTACAAAATTGTCATAAAATTTCAAACAAACATCAAACACGTTCTGTTTATTTATTTCAAAAATAACTTCACAAGAATACTGTTTGATAGAAGCTGGACTTATCAATGCCAAATCAAGACATTGTTGAATTCATAGCATTACTATGAATGCAACAATTTCCGCGCGTAAATCTCAGTCAAAGCAATAACATATACACTGTGTATCATCATTATCAGTGCCGGTTTTAGCACTGCCAGCGTCCTGCGCCTTTTTCGGCGCCCAGGGTGCTGGTAGTGCTGAAAAATTGGCGCCCCTTTTGTTTGCCTTCAGCGCCCCTTCGGCGCCCTGGGCGGTCGCTCAGCGTCGAACGCAGCTACTGATCACTATATTTAAGCGTCGCGACACATGTACGGAATGTTCGGCTCCGAACGTCGCAATGTATTTCAAGTTCGCTATGACACATCAGCGTAGATAACGTCGCGTTCAGTTAGCGCGTAAAACGGCCCATTCACTATCCTGCATTGCAGTCCTGTTGCAGTCCGCCGTGCAGGCCTGCAACACCATTCACTATCCTGCGTGCAGTCCGCCGGCTTATGCAGAATAGTGAATGGTGTTGCAGGCCTGCACGGCGGACTGCAACAGGACTGCAATGCAGGATAGTGAATGGGCCCTTTAACTTTCCGTCGGCGGAACTTTCGGCACCGTACGTTCGGCAGATGTGTTGTTACGCTAAGCTAAGGGTATACACACACCTGGACGACGAGTAGCTATCGTCCGTCGACGGCGGGCGGCGGCGGCGCGGCTCGGTGCGCATCCACGGGTCCGCCCACTCCTCGCCCCGCCCCCCGCGCTCTCGCTCCCGCCCCTCGCGTCCCTCGCGCCGCTCCACTTCGGCGCGTTGGACGATAACCTCGCGGGACGATCGCACGCGGCGCTGGAAATAAAAGATGTAAGAATGAATAAAACCATATTAGAGGCATGCTATTAGACTAGAATTTAGTTATATTACGACGTAAAGAATACAATATTGTGTAAATAGCCGAATCCTGTCCGCCATCTGTCTATGAATCAATTTCTCCATAGTGCAATTTAGTAATAATATGTCGACTGCGCTCGGCAGTCAACCATATATTTTCAAAGCCGAGGCCATCCGCCTATGAACCAACTTCACTATTAATACTACAACAGTACTACACTACCTTGTGGTAGGTGACGTCGTCTGGGGGCGCGTGGTCGTCGTAGTAGGGGCGCTCGAAGCCGCGCTCGTAGCCGCGCTCGCGCTCGCGCTCGTAGTACCGCTCGCGCTCGTCCGCCGGCCGCGGGAAGCGACCGCGGTACATCACTCCGCCGTACGGTCTGCTGTATTAAAAAAAAACACCGTATTTATATCCGATTTCTGTTTTTTTAAATCATTGCAGCACTGGAACATAATGCCCAACGTTAAGAGCTCGGGCTACGCGGCCGCTCAAATCTAATTCGACACTAGCGCCACTACAAGTTTTATATATCGCTGTCTCGCTATTGCGAGGTACCCCGTGCCCCGCGCGCCCCGGACGTCCTGCACGGCAGCGTAAGTATGTGTGCGTGCATCGTCATTCATTATTTTACTCTGATCAAGTTATTCAAGCCGTGCGTGTGTTGCGAATTGTATAATATTCTGTTTCATGAACAATGCTATTTTGTGGTTGTCTTATATTTTGGAATACAGGCGCGGGCGTATTGTCGTCGATCTTGTCACTGAACTGAACAGAATACAGATTCTACAAAATATATTAAAATAATATAATAATCATAATACAATATTATAAAAATCTACATTGAACTCTTCACTCCACGTCAGTCTGGCCCCGTGCTAAGTACACGGACTTGTGTTGTAACAAGTACCAGACATGTTATACTTACCTACCGGATATATTACCTATATATACATCTCAATGCCTACATATTCACTTTTTATTATAAGTAGGTACTCCATAGTCCATACTTCCATATTCCATACTAATTGCAAAAAATTTATATTATAAATTTAAAAGTGTGTCTGTTTGTCTGTCTGTTATAACCTCTTCACGCCCAAACCGCTGAACCGATTTTGCTGAAATTCGGCATGGAAATACTTTGAGGCCCGGTGCCGAGTCTTTGTCCTTTGACATAAAATACTTTTTATCCCGAAAAAATGTACGGTTCCTGCGCGATAAATGAGTTTTGACGCAACAGAGTTGCGGGCGACATCTAGTTTTTACAATATTATTATCATTATTATACACATTTAATACACATTCATGAGTCATGAGTTCATGACTCTTGAGTCATGAGCATGACCCAGGAAAACGTTTTATTCTAATGATACCTAAGCCCTAAAAATTTGGCCGGTGGCTGTGCCGGTGGGTTTAAATTATTTTATTTTTATTAATTTTATTTATATATTTATATTAGTAGGTAATTAGATAAAATTAATAATATCGGAGCGAGACGTATTTTTCATACAAGTTTTACGACCGAATACGCGATAGGTAATACTAATATACATATAAAACTTGTACGAGAATGCGCGAATTTTCTGCTATCTATAGTCAGATAATAATATGTACTAATATTATAAGTTGTTCAGTAGTATCAGTAGTTCCTGAGATTAGCGCGTACAAACAAACAAACAAACAAACTAACAAACTCTTCCGCTTTATAATATTAGTATAGATAAGTACCTATACACATACTATACTTATATATTTTTTAATTTATATAGAAGACTAAATGAAGGGGAATTGTGGAGACCGTACATTTTCTCGCAACAAAAACTATTGTATAATATCCTTTCCTCAAAGTATCTTAGTACCAAATTTCATCTCAAACGATTCAGCCATTCTCGCGTGAAAAGATAACAGACATACAAACTTTCGCATTTATCATATTAGTACATATATATAAAATTAACTACCGTACTCCTTCGAAACGGCTTTACTGATTTAATTTTATACTATGCACTCAGGTCTGAGAATCGGCTACTGCTACTGGGTACTTTTTATATTGATAAGTGTATTTCTTGAATAAATAATAGTAAATTACTACAACTCGAGACTGACGGCGACTATTGTTTGTGCGACGGGATAGCGATGGACGTTGCCATGGTAAAATAGGTACTTATTTAGTCACTTCAATAAAATAAGAAATGCCAAATCTATACTAATATTATAAGTGGGAAGAGTTTGTTTGTTTGTTTGTTTGAACTCAGGAACTATTGGTCCGATTTGAAAAATTATTTCTGTGTTAGATAGCCCATTTATCGAGGAAGGCTATAGGCTATAATATTTTATCACGCTAAGACTAATAAGATCGAAGAATTTTATACGTAGGAGAGCCATGCTTCGGCACGAATGGGCCGGCTCGACCGGAGAAATACCACGTTCTCACAGAAAACCGGCGTGAAACAGCGCTTGCGCTGTGTTTCGCCGAGTGAGTGAGTTTACCGGAAGCCCAGTTCCCTACCCTATTCCCTTCCCTTCCCATCCCTACCCCCCCCCCCGATTACCCTATTCCCTCTTAAAAGGGCGGCAACGCACTTGCAGCTCTTCTGATGCTGCGAGTGTCCATGGGCGACGGAAGTTGCTTTCCATCAGGTGACCCGTTTGCTCGTTTGCCCCCTTATTTCATGAAAATTTGGAAGAAACGGGAAAAATTATTTGAAAGGACTTATCTCACAACTACTCGAGATATTTTTCTGTTATTTGGCACAGATAAGAAGTAGACCACGTGAAGGATCATAGGCTATTTTTTGTGGACTAATATTTTGTCTGTGAAAGATCTTATTTACGCGGGCGAAGCCGCACTGAACGTCTAGTACTTTATATTATGGCAAAGCAACGTCTGCCGGGACAGCTAGTATTAATAGGTGTATGAAAGTATCACTGACATATAAATTAAGTATAATGTACATAATATAATAGAAAGTATGAATTATTATTGACCTTTATTTATTAGTAAACATTTTACCCATTTAAAAAAATACTTAGGATGTTACGATTTAGGAAAAGTCTCATTATAATATTATGTCGGCCTTCTAAATAGTAGAAAAATACCCTATCGCTATTCCTAAACGTTATTTACAAAATACTAAGTATAAGAAAATAATATTATGAGATACATTTCAGAGGCGTGCAGAGGTTTTTGACATAGGGTAAGCAGCGGTATCGGTTTAGTAGTTTTGGCGTGAAAGCAAAACAGACAGACAATCGGACAGAAAGAGATATTTTCGCATAAATTGTAATATTAGTGTGGATATAAATTTAAAAACTATGTTTTCTAAACTATTATAATATATGAGTACGTTCTGTTATGAAGAAACAAGAAAACGCCATCTGTTGTCACGTGTTGGAACTACAATGAAAGTTCATTTGCGTTCACATGTGTGCTAAGCTAAAGTAAATAAAAACGCCATCTATTGTTGTATATTAGAAATGCAATGTGAATTCATTTTCATCGATATTTCCATGGAAATTAGATACATAATATATTTTTGTCTTATAAAAATGTAGCCTATGTCCTTTCTCAGGCTCTAGACTAACTGTGTACAAAATTTTATTACAATTGGTTCATTAGTTTTGGCGTGAAAGCGAGACAGACAGACAGAGATACTTACAGCATTTAATATAAAGTATATAATATTATAAAATGATAAAATAAATTAGTACATGAATATGAATAACATGAAACTTTCGAGTTGCTTACATTTCATTTGTTGCTGGTTTAATTGTTGTAACTCAGGTAGGTACACGTACCTACCTTTCGACACAAATCACAATTAGAATCTTTTCACTGAATGACAATTGTGAAAACTTGTTATTTTTAATTTTTAAATAATACACATTTTCACACAACACAAACCTCACAGTCAAATAACATTTTTAAGAAATCAAAAAACGCACTCAATATAGAAATTAGAAACTCAGTGATAACTAATATATAATAAACTGTTAAATGTACAAACATTTAAATGTTAAAATAATAAAAATTTTCTAAGAAAACTATAAATATACTGGCGCAAACAAAAATAATATGTTACAGTGCTCATCACATGAAAAAATGGCCTCCCAAAATTCTCTCTCTCAATTCTTTTGAAGACATTCTGTAACTACACAATATAAGCTGTGGTCCCAGGAAAAATACATAACGATTCGATGAGTTTTTAATATAAAACAAGTGTGCGAAAAGTATGTCGTCAATGGCGTAAAAATGCATGAAATGTAATCGTTTATATTTTTTAGTGTGTAAATATTTTGTAGTAAATTTTTGTGCAGGAACCTAGGTAATTACTATTTTAAGCTGAAAAATAACTCAAACATGTTGAATATTTTCGTATGAGAAAATGATTTTGGTATTATTACGTTTGTATGAGAATTTCGATGGTACCCGGCCCCTTAAATGTTTCAATTACAGCAACGTTTCCCACGATCAAGCGCACATCTTCGCAATCTCAAACAAATCAATTCAAGTTCCAATTAAGAATTAATAGCATTATATATTAGCATTGTGCGCCACGGAGTCGTTATTATGCTTTGCGATTGAAAATTACACAAAGCCTAAAGACGCATTTCACGTTAATAAAATAAGTAATAACCTGTGTGTGGCGCCTACAAAATATATTATCAACTACCATGTCACATATTATATAAAGTAAATTTTGGGAAATAAATGTAGTGGCATGTTCGACTGTTCGTTCTAGACTTCATTACAGGTCTGCTATAACATCCAACAAACTTATAAAGGTACTTTTGTATGGAAATAAAAAACATTTATACGGTCGAATTGAGAAACTTCCTCCTTTTTGGAAGTCAGTTGAAAACAAAGTCTACTAGAAATCTCCAAAAAAACGGGCTCACCTGTAGACCTCCGGATCTCTGGCAGCAGGCGCGTCAATGTTGGGAGGCGAAGCGCCAACGGCGGCGGCGGCGTACGCGAGCTCCGCGTCGGGGTCGTGAGCGGCACCGCCGAGTGACAGATGGAGTTTCTTCTCCTCAAAGTCCATATCTTGTTCCTTGCGCTTGTTCGCTATGCGAAGCATCTGTATAAAAAAATATTTTGTTTTTGCCAATATTATAATATATTACTAGACGTTCCGCGCGGCTTCGCCCGCGTAAATTAGATATTTCACAGACAAATTAGTCCACAAAAAATTTCCTAAGATCCTTCACGTAGTCTACTTCTTATCTGTGCCAAATAATAGAAAAATTGCTCCAGTAGATCGTGAGATAAGCCCTTTCAAATAATTTACCCCATTTTTTCCACATTCTCCTATTATATTATACCAATCTTATATATAAAAATGGATTTTCAAATGTGTTAGTCGCGCTAAAACTCGAACACGGCTGAACGGATTGGGCTGATTTTAGTCTTAAAATATTCGTAGAAGTCCAGGGAAGGTTTTAAAGTGACACGAAGTTCACCGGGACAACTAGTCTTCTTCTATATAAAAATGGATTTTCAAATGTGTTAGTAACGCTATAACTCGATAACGGCTGAACCGATTTGGCTAATGTCGGTCTTAAAACAATCCTGGAAGTCCATGGAAGGTTTTGAAGTGACACGAAGTTCACAAGGACAGCTAGAGCTAGCAGACGCTAGTCTTTTATAAATGTTATTTAATAACTTATTACCTCCTTAGCGGTCCTCAGTCCCCGCTCCCAGGCGGACTCGGGCGGGGCGGTGTCGCGCACGTACGCGCCGCTGGCGGGCACGCCGCGGACGACGTCAAACATGTTGTAGTTGCCCTTGTCCGTCACGCCCGGGTGGAGGAACCTGAAATGTTATTAATTCTAATTATTTATTAAGAGCCCGTACTCTCTTTTCTACCAGGTGAAAAAGGACGATCGCCAAGTTAGCGGGAAGTTATAGGTATTCTATTTTTTAAAGGGTATTTTATATGAAAGTGGTAAAAAGTAATTCCAACATTGTATAGACGACTTTCTCAACAGTACATTGTATTTTTTTCATACCGTTAAGACGTCAATACAATCCATAAAAAGGTGATATTCAAAACCTTTTACAGCAAAAATCACAAAACTGTCGCGGGTTTGAGTTGGATTATTTAAAGATACTTAAAAAAAATAAAAAATCTAGCTCCAACATTAGATTATAATTGTAATGATCTTACATGTTGTGCATTAAAACTTATAGAAATACTGTATTTTAACTGTTAAATCACGTCTGCTAAATGATCGAAATCGGCAAAATATCGTATACGGACTCTTAAGATAATATAGAATCTTCGATCACTAATATACAAGATACACAATCCGCGGCAAAAAACGACCTCACCAAAAGAGCACCAAACTCAACATTCTGGTGCACTTTTGATTTAGTAGTGCTCGAACGCTCCGCCGGGAAACATGCCTCGGTGCGCGTTTAATAATTGTAGAAATCATACGTCTAAAACCAAAAAAAAGGATGGAATTTCATATTTCCGGTAAGTATTAATTTTATCCTAATATATTTCTTACAATTGTATTGTAAATATTGGTATTTCTTTAAGAAATCACCAAAAGACAGTTTTAAAATTAAGTTGTAAATAAATCAACACCAGGTATAAACCATCTCAATTGCGAATACTCATACTAAAGGTACTTATCGTAGTTTATCATGCCCACTTGAAATGTTCGGGTTATAAGCTATGTTTCTGTTCCATTTGATGGAGTCGCTATTACTATTATTTTTTTATTGAGGATTTTTTTCAGGTTTCCTCGAGATCCAGTTAGATGTGGTAATAATATTATGTTCCCATCTTCGATCAAATATAGTTCCCATTAAGGATTTTTTAAGTAGGTTAAAAAGTATGGGCGTTGGGTGATGTGAGTTGTCCTTTGTGGCCTATCGGAAAATGTATGTACACTTATGTATATTTTGGTTAATGATAAAATTAGACATAACATTAGAACAACATAATATTACAAGTAAAAAATAATTACTCCTCACTTTATACTAGATATGAGCGCCGCGCCGGCGCGCCGTCGTCGCCGCGAATTCTCACGACGCGCCGCCGCCGAGGAAAAATAACGACGCGCCGCCGCGGCTCTTGTTAGGCATTTTCTTTAGATATTTCGCCAAAATGTATGAATAAATTAAATTTTTAGAAAATTGGTACTTTTTAAAGTTTTATAACTAATATAGTTACTTCGCAGAATTTGTTCCTTGTTAGCAACACGATCGAATAGTGTAATAAAAAAACAATGTCCACGAATTCTGCCAATCCCGGATTTTTTTAAGTCATAGAACTAAAAAGTTCCACGGGTTAGGGATTTGGCATTTTTACCCGTGGTAGTGGTAATGATTAGCTGTCCTATAAAGCAACATGCGCTTTCGGCATCGACTTAGTTTAGTCAGAAAAAAAAAACTGAAAATCGATTTTCTTTGTTTTTATGGCCCCCATAAGTGATAGCGGACCGAAAAAGGGTTCATAATGTAGCTTTTTATATGTCCTACAAACATTATATAACGTGTTTTTGTCTAATCTGTACCAATTTTGAAATATAAAAACTATTCACTTTTTCATGAACGCGGGATTGGGATTTTCTTTTTGAGATAATTCAAAAACTATTTAAGTGAGACATCTGGGTGTTTTACTCGGGGATTCGTAATTAAGTACCCTTTCGATTTAACTAATAAAAGGACGATGTCCGAAATTTTGGTCGAAAAAAAAACACTGTGCGCCGCGACAACAATAGAATACAATAGCATTTCCAAGAATCCCCGGTAGAAGGATTAATATAAAATTAAAAAAATTATTATACTTATTTATTTCTAAATCTTTAAGTACTTACCAAATATTAATACAAATACTGCATTTATAAATAAAAAATATTTATTGTTCAATGAACACAGTTTCCTTAAGATTGAACACATAATTATTGCACTGAGACCTTTACTTAAACAAGACACGACTAACTAAGTATTAATAACTGCTTTGTTTTATTCTTACTTCTTATCATTAATACACATAATAGTTTCATCTAACAATATCCGCCATTGTCATGGCGGATATTGTTAGATGAAACACGGTTCTCGAAGTGCAAAGATTTCACGACTCTCGGAGGTGGCGGTAACATTCCGCAAAAACGGATCTAATCCTCGGATAATTTTCCGTCGTCGGATGTCAAACTCCCATCCGCGGTCAGCGGTGGCCGGTGAGATGTTCTCGAATCCGTGGTGGAAACTATTTCATTCATACAAAAGAAATGTCAGTACTGTCAAAATGACATCAAAATCGGAAAGTATTCACTTGTCATTTGCTTGAAAGTGAAATAGTTTCTGCAATCGGGAAGATTCCGCGCGGAAACGCTTAGTGAATCGCCCCGCAGGTCACGCCGCCGACGCCGCCGCCGCCGTAGTAATTTTGGACCGGCGCCGCCGCCGTGGAATTGAGTGACGGCGCTCATATCTACTTTATACATTAAACTTCGGAAAAATAAAAAAATGGACTATTAAAATTATTACAAATTACAATCAACAAAAAAAATTTGAACAGTTCGACTCCACTCATACTTCACTTCGCCCTGTTCCAGCGGCGAATTTCGGTCGTAAAATTGGATTTTTTTTTTGGCACTATACAAATTTGAACTTAAATCATATACGCGGACGGTTGAATTTAGTATGAAGCGTGCATCGGACGTAAAAATTTTATTGCTTTGTAAACATAAATGTTCATTGTTTTATAAAAAGATCTTTAATAATTACTATAATTAAGGTTGATTTTAGATAAATGTATACTTCATTAAACTCTATTACTCGGGGACAGATTTTCGAGAGGTTTTGTATGAGACTGTGTATCTTGTATATTAGTGATCGAAGTATAGAATAGTATAAAAGCTAGGTAGCATACATCACGTCATCTAATCCCATGCTAAGTAAAAACTTGTGTTATGGCAATCAGACAACGGATGGACGCACGCACGAATATTATATTTCCAATATCTTATATTTAACATTTCACTAATAAAACTAAACAAAAGTATTTTCTATACAGAAATACCATAATATGATAAGAGTCTTTGTTTGTCGTGTGATTGTTCTAATTTACCAGGTTAACTGCCGCGCTCAGAGACATTTAATTATGATTAACCTTCAATTTAATGAAGAGTTTGAGAGATAATATATGTATAGCTAGGTACTCATGTCAAAATTTTCATTTAATTACATTTACGTAATTAATGGTCGTGTGCGTACAAGACAAAAAACGAGGAATACGGCTTTTGCTGAACCAAAGATTTCCTTTGGTAGGATTGATCTTTATATCCCTAAGATATACCTAATACGATGTGGAGCCACCTGAATATTTCATGCAGAGGGGGGGGGGGGGGGGGGGGTTAGCTTTAACAAGGTATGAGGTCAATAACTGCGTGGGATTTAGGTATATAGTCGAGTTTGGTATCATTTTCGATTGAATCGAATGTTTAAATGCCAATTTTGGAATAATATTTACATAAAAGATAGAAAAATAAAATAAAAAATGTAGAATATATAAATGATTTTCAACTAACAAAAATGCTGTTGACAGGTCTTAATTAATATAAGGAAGCTGATAGCCGCATTATTGTGCATGCCAAAGACATGGTGATGAATGGAGCAATTAACATATTAATAATACTAGACGTTCCGCGCCGCTTCGTCCGCGTAAATCTGAAATTTCACGGAAACCGTATATTTTTTATACAAATTAATGACCTATGTCTTACGTAGTCTACTATATATTCGTGTCAAATAACATAAAAATTGCTCCAGTAGTCTGTGAGATATTAGCCCTTTCAAATAATTTTCCCCGTTTTTTTACATTTTTCTCTATATCTTTGCTCTTATTGGTCTTAGCGTGATAAAATATAGCTTATAGCCTTCCTCGATAAATAGGCTATCAAAAACTGAAACATTTTTTCAAATCGGGCAAGTAGTTCTTGAGATTAGCGCGTTCAAACAGACAAACAAACCAACAAACTCTTCAGCTTTATTTTCACATTTTCCTCTTTATCTTTGCTCCTATTGGTCTTAGCGTGATAAAATATAGCCTATAGCAGGGGTTCCCAAACTGTGCGCCGTGGAAAGGCAAAAGGGGCGCCGCGGGTCGATCCTCCATCATTATCCATAACCACAAATATTAATAAAATTATAATATGAATTATACAAAGCAGGCAGATGATAAAATATTTGTTTATAAATATAATATCTACTTGCTTAAGAGCGGGCTGTGCAATTTTGCTGTGTTTTCTAATAAGTATTACGATCCCGGAAGACGATTGACTCAAATGAAATTTCATATATTTTAGCTAACGGAAAACACGATTCACTTATTTTTACTCTAGTTTTATTTTTCAAAATTATAAATCTTTTTGGGCATTTCAACCCATATCTGTTACACTTATTGAGTTACTATCATTAAATTACTTGCACTACTACAATGACACACATTATAAAATACTTACTAACAACAACACTAATATTTCCTTTACCTAAAGGAAATATTAGTGTTGTTTTTAGTTTTTAAGTAATCATCAAAAAACAGTTTTGGGACTTACGACCTTTACTTTCGTGCTATAATGCGGGAACCGTTGTTACGCAATATTGTTCACTATTAGCTGCAGCCTAAAGCACATTGCCCGGGAGCACGATTCATGGAATTATTGTATCCGCACGATTGGAGGATAGCGTTGTGTGTAGGCGGGGCTAGCGTTTTCTCTTAACCTAACTATAATCATTAAATGTGTTTATGTGTTTTTTTGTAATAGCTAGGTAGAGTAGGGCGCCGTGACAAAATATGGCTAAACTATGGCAGTCAATAATTCGAGCGACCCTTCGTTGGATACGATCCAGAGGGAGCAGTTGGTATTTTGGCGCCCCTGCCCACTGTGCCCAGAGATGAGAACAATATTCTATATGAGGCCGAACCTGCGCCTTGTAGAGTTGTAGGCGTTGGTCCGGACCACAGATTTCTATCTAATTAGATCCCGCATGTGTATGTACTTCGCGTGCCATCGCGTTCCCAAACGATCACAAACTTCATTCTTTCGAAAGTCTGTTCTTTAGTCTGCGCTCCACCGTTATCAGAATCGGACGTCAATCGGAATTCTAAAAATGCCTAATTGTGCCGTATTGGGCTGTGGAAATTCGAATAGAAACGTTGGTATAAATAGTGGACACGTTTCTTATCATCGGTAAGTAATTTTATTATTTAATTATGTGTCCTTTATTTTAAAATCAATTATTTAATGTAAATCGTGTGTCGCTGTAGTTTTTACCATGAAATCTACGTAACTGCGTGTGTACCGCATGATTCATAATACATTGCCGCTTTAGTTAGAAAATTATAGAGCCCGTTCTGTTTGTCCGCTATTGAGCGCGCAATGGAAATAAAACAATCGATACTTTCACTCATCGCTTAGTTTCGAGGTACAGTCAATATTCTCATTTTTCTGTCAAATGAAGCAAATAATGTTGTACATATTCTCGATTCTAATTAATCGATTTTCGAAACAGACATGAAACAGCGGAATGATAATGTTCGCTTTGGGATATTTTGACTCGGTAATTATATTTCTATACATTTTCTATACATATAATAAAACTGTAGAAATAAAAATTCTGTACATTAAAGGTAATAAAAAAATAATAAGCGGGGGGTGTCACTACATCGCTATAGAAGCCAAAACTGTTATGAAGTACAAATACTAAAAATGGCAAAAAAACGTTTGCCGGGACAGCTAGTTTATGTAATATGTATTTATGTTCCTGTTTAGTGATTTAATTTAGAATAATATAATATATTACTAGCTGTCCTGGCAAGCACATATCTTAAGATTAATCATTCCTTTGTCTATGAACTCGAATAATAATCGATTAAAAAAATCGATATACCTATTAAAATGGCAAAAGAGGCGGGGCGCAGCGATTCCTTTGAATCGATTCCACGCGTACGGGTATTTCCATCACTAAAGCGCTCTTGTGACGTCACAGTAGGTATGAAAAAAAGTGACACGCTCGTGTTCATACAAATGGAGCGACGTAGCGCTTCTATCTAGATCTTATTTCTGTGGTCCGGACTGAAGTACTCTCTCGCTCATTATTATCTCAGTTCTGATAATTGGCTACATCAGTATTTAACAACATACCTGCAACTGATTCCCCAGGTACACGCTCCCCTTGAGAAGAACCTGCAGACTGGTCGGGGCTCGCTTTCCTCTGGCCTCCGTTCCGCCTCATCCGATACCTCGCCTTCTTCCAACGACGATCCTCTAGATCTCCGTCCCGGTTTTGTCTCCTCTGAAAATGACAAAGCAATTTCTTGTTATAGTTCTGCTAACGTTGGCGAACGGATACTGCCACGCTTTTTTTTA
Organism: Polyommatus icarus; assembly: GCA_937595015.1. NCBI lineage: Eukaryota > Metazoa > Arthropoda > Insecta > Lepidoptera > Lycaenidae > Polyommatus > Polyommatus icarus. The sequence continues at coordinate 7,235,566 of OW569336.1, read as the reverse complement.
ATAAAATAAGAGGCAAGTGAACAAACAGGTCAGCTGATGGAAAGCAACTACCGTCGTCATGGACACTCGCAGCATTAGAAGAGCCAGCCACCTTGTTGATGGCTGGTGAATGGTGATTTGACAAAAAATAGGTGTGGCACTCGGGGACTGCCGCGGTAAAGCTATTGCGTAGCATTTTTATCAATTTATTGCAATTATATATAATATAATTCGCATACGTGTAATCGCACGCACACACACACCGTGCCGAAGGCTGGCAACGCCGCACCGCTGTGTGTGTGTTAGGGTGTCCCTTAAATTAAGAGTTCGATATATTTTTACGCATACCATCTCAAAAGTTTCGTAATGACCCTATAATGTCTAGAAATAAACTATAAGTTCGATTCCTAAACTATAACCCGTGCCGACTTGAGATTAAACTTCTTCATACAAGTTACATATAAGTACTGCGTTGTGACTTGAAAGTAAATGTTTTTTTTGGCATTTCATGCGTGATTTTTTATGATTATTAATGCTCCATTATTTAGTGCATCAGCATGTCAGTTTATTTACTCCTAACTGCGTGAAGAAATTTATTGATTTATATCATGTTTAGAGAGAGTGGCAAAAAAAGCAAAAAATCGTTTAAAATTTGTTTACTATAGTTACTATTCATAATAACTGCGAAGGACAAAACGCTCTACAAGATGTTTGCTTATTATTTTCGAATGCACAGTGGTAACTAAAGCATATTACTAAGATTTGTGCTTCTTGAAGATGTGAAAATAGTACGGAAAAATTGATACAACAATTTTTAAGGCCTCTCTCAGGAAGTTTAGCCATAATTTATGGTATTTATGTGAAGAGACAGTCATTTTATCACTGTTTGATATGTGTTTGATGATGAATGTTGGTAACCAAACTAATAAGCAGGTGATTTTCAACTTCAACGCGGCAGAATCACAAATTTTAGCAAACGCAGTGTTTCCGTCGAAGGAAGAATTGTGTCAAAAGTTGTTTCGTTGTATCTTCTTGGAACAATAATTATTTTCTGGAATTTTTAAGAAAATAAGTCATTTGAGAGATGTAAATTTTACTGCCGAAAGGGCTGTTAAATTGATGCATGGCTAAAGAGGAACATAAACAGTTGTTGCTGCGCTGAATGCAGGAACATACAAAAGTGTATCCTAACTGTAAAAAACACTACTCTAAAAAGAAGTTATCCTGTCTGATTGTAAGAAATGTATGTTGTTAACTTAAGATTAATGTTCACCTTATTGAATTCTTTCATTTTCACTTACTTTTATTGCAGTTCTAGTGATTTAATGTAGATCGACATATCAGGACAAAATTACGTTTCATACTAAACTTTGAAGCTCGGTCGGCACGGGTTGCAATTGTGCTAGGAAGGCTAAATTTTATATTTGAGTATCTTATAACGTTAGTAAAAAATATACAGGGTATGCATTTTGAAATTCGAAAAAAAAATTTTTTTTTTGTCATATAAGGGTGCGTTATGTACATTTCGTTACGGAATTTCTTGATTCGGACGTCACGCTCAAAGCCCGCGATGAAAGCTATGCAATTATACAATAGCTAAAATAGTAAAATCCATACTTATATTACTAAAATTTGTTTAACTTCATCTGTTTAACTTTCACGCTCATTTCATGGGCGCCGGCAGGGGGGTGCCAGGTGGTGCACTTGCACCCCTTGGGAATTTCGGTTTCAACAGGAATTATTGAAATAAAAAGCCGTGTATTGGAAGACGTACAAAGATAGTTCGTAATGTTTCAGTACTAAATGTATTTTGTTAACTTTTAAAATACGAGTACACAGACCCTGTTGTTCGTAAAAAGTAAACAGAAAAGAAAGAAAACTAAAATCTGCACCCCATGGAAATTAATTCTGCCTGGCTATGGCTCATTTGTTTAACTTTCCAATTCAATGCAAGAATACGAAAGTATTGGAGCAATATCAAGTAAGTTTTTAAGGAGCACAAATATAGTTGGCATGAAAAAGAATTTACGCCACTTTTTCTTACAGCTTACCATTTTCTCCCACTTGTGTGTCTATTTCTCCATTGGAGTGGTCCTTTTGTTTAGTTTCTATGCATTCCCCTTCTTCTGCTTCAAAATCTAACTGTTCCTCGCCATCCTCCGTATTACTTGTCTTTTCTTGGGGCAACTAAAATAGACAGCATTTAATTACTATTTTATTACACACTAGCGACCCGCCCCGGCGTCGCACGGGTATAAAATATATAGCCACTGAAAAAATGATTAAAATGGATAGCCTATGATCCTTCACGTGGTCTACTTCTTATCTGTGCCAAATAACATAAAAATTGCTCCAGTAGTTCGCGAGATAAGCCCTTTCAAATTATTTCCCCCGTTTTTTTCACATTCTCCTATTAGTCTTAGCGTGATAAAATATTGCCTATAGACTTCCTCAATAAATGGGCTATCTACCACTGATAGAATTTTTCAAATCGGACCAGTAGTTCCTGAGATTAGCGCGTTCAAGTTAGACCTTTCAAATAATTTTCCCCGTTTTTTCCACATTTTCCTCTATTTCTTCGCTCCTATTAGTCTTAGCGTGATAAAATACAGCCTATAACCTTCCTCGATAATTAATGGGCTATCTAACACTGAAAGAATCATCAAAATCCGTTGCGTAGTTTTAAAGATTAAAGGGAACAAAGGGACATGAGGGAAAAAAAAGCGACTTTGTTTTATAATAAGTATAGAAGGGACAGAAGTGCATCTGCATGTCTAAAGCAAAATTATCTTTAGATGCAACTTGCAAGTCCAATAAGTATTCAGCAAGTCAAGTCAATGTTAAGCCCATCACAGATTTAGCTATCTATACTAATATTATAAAGAGGTAAAATTTGTTTGTTTGTTTATTTGTAATGAATAGGCTCAAAAACTACTGGACCGATTTTAAAAATTCTTTCACCATTCGAAAGCTACATTATTTACGAGTAACATAGGCTACTTTTTATTTTGGAAAATGTAGGGTTCCGTAAGATATTTAGGTTTTTCTGATACAAGGTGAAAAAAATCAACCAGAAAAGTTACTTATTTTACGTACGCTGTCTAAACTATAACAATGTTCTAAGTAAATCAAAAATGTTCGCAACATACCATACCTAGCTATGTCAAGTGAGGCACAACAACTATTTTTTTATTTAAAAATCTTATTTTTTTTTTGGACTACATTTAAACGCATTTATTTTACTCATGCTGATAATCCTAATCAAAATAAATTATTTCATCACTAAGTACAGTTTGTTAAGATAATATTTGGTCTTTGAATGATTAAAATTGGACGTTTGGTTTAGGAGTTATGGCGAAATTAAAAATTGCTATTTACGCCCGTTCCGAAGTGGGCACTAGGTGCTACCAAGGCAAGGTACGCAGTAGCGAAGATTATGACCGGCACTGCAGCTGGTGAATTAGCTCATAATTCATATACCAAGAATACCAATGATCCCTACACTGATTTGCCTATACTCTTCAGAAGGCTCCAATTTCAAAGGAAAGTAGAAATACTTTAAATGGCAAAACGACGTTTGCCAGGACAGCTAGTAATATATATTAATATATTTATAGCAAGGCATATTAATCTATACTAAATCCACATGTCACAGAAATATATTATATTATAGCTGAGTGTGTGGTAACGCGAAAATTTGTATAGAAAATATATAATATGCCTAGCTACGAGGGCTGCTATTTATGTATCCGGAACTGGCCACTTACAAGAACAATATTTAAAAAGTAATTACAACATTTGAAAATAGAACTCTTTGGTTCAAGAATACATTTTGTTTCATGTGACTGTCAATTATTTTTCCATTGTGGCGTCATTTTGAAAATTGTGTGTCTTCATTTGCCATGGATTTAACGCGTGAACATTTTCGTGCAATGATTTACTACGATTTTCGGCGTGGGCTAAATCAACAACAGTGCTTTATTCAACTCACCGCAACTTTTGGAGATGAAGCACCATCAAAAACCACTGTTTATCACTGGTACAGTTTAATCGTGGGCGGTCTATGCTCACGGATGAAAATAAAGAAGGTCGCCCAAAAACAGCTGTTGTCCCACAAAATATAGATGCTGTGCGGGAACTAATAATGCGTGATCGTCATGTTACATATCGCGAGATAGAGGCGTCCTTAGACATAAGTATGACGAGCATACATAAGATATTACACGAACATTTGGCTGTAAAAAAAATATGTTCGCGTTGGATTCCGCACAACTTGACAATCGATCAAAAACGGGCTCGTGTCGATTGGTGCAAAAAAATGATAAAAAAATACAACCGTGGTACGTCAAAAGCCGTTTATAATATCTACACAGGTGATGAATCTTGGATCTATGCATATGACCCCGAAACTAAACAACAGTCAACGGTGTGGGTGTTCCATGATGAGCCGAAACCAACAAAAGTTACTCATGCAAAAAGTACTTTGAAGCAAATGGTCGCCTGTTTTTTTTTGGAATTAATGGACATGTGGCTACAGTGCCATTAGAGAATCGTAAAACGGTTAATTCTGAATGGTATACGACCATTTGTTTACCAGAAGTCTTTGAAGAAATAAGAAAGTACAACCGACAACGCAGAATCATATTACATCACGACAATGCTAGCTGTCACACCTCAGCTGAAACAACTCAGTTTTTAGAGGGTCAAAAGATCGAATTGACTGGTCATCCACCGTACAGCCCTGATTTGGCACCTAACGATTTCTTTTAATTTCCATACGCGAAGAACAAATTACGTGGTCAACGTTTTTTGAGCCGCGAAGAGGCTGTTGATGCGTTCAAAATGCACGTTTTGGAGATACCTCAATCAGAATGGAAAAAGTGCTATGAAAATTGGTTCCAGCGTATGCAAAAGTGTGTCGATCATCGCGGCGAATATTTTGAAAAGCAATAAAACCATATTAAACGATATATGTTTGTTTCTTTTTTTAATTCCGGATACATAAATAGCTTCATGACTTAATAAGTATAAGTATAATAAGTCATGAAGCTATCTGGAAAAGCCTAGAACAGCAAGGCATACCCGTAACTTATATTGACATCATCAAAAACATATACCTAAATAGTGAAGCCAGAATAAGACTTGAAACAACAGGAAAGAAATTTCAGATCGAAAGAGGCGCAAAACAGGGCGACCCCCTCTCTCCAAAACTATTTTCAGCTGTACTGGAAACCATCTTTCGAGAACTAGACTGGGAGAAGTATGGCCTTAACGTGAATGGAGAAAAGCTAAACCATTTAAGATTTGCTGACGATATAATTGTCTTCGAAGAAAACCCAAGCAATCTGGAAACCATGATAAAAGCTCTTGATGCAGAAAGCAAAAAAGTAGGCCTCAGCATGAATAAGGACAAAACCAAAGTACTTACAAACTCCAAGCAAATCACCATAAAAGTTGACGATCAACCTCTCGAATACGTAAAAGATTACATCTACCTTGGACAACTAATCTCCCATAAAAACCAGACCACAAAAGAAGTTAACCGTAGAATTGCAAATGGTTGGAAAAAGTACTGGTCGCTCAAAGAAATATTTAAATCTGACTTGAGTTTAACTGTAAAAAAGAAAGCGTTTAACACCTGTGTCCTACCCGTTATAACATATGGCTGTGAAACCTGGGCCCTCACAAAACAACACAGAGAAAAGTTGGAACGATGCCAGAGATCCATGGAGAGAAGCATGCTAGGTATAAAGAGACAAGACAGGATCAGAAACACCACAATAAGAGAAAAAACAAAAGTAATAGACATACTTACTCAAATAGACCAAAGAAAGTGGAGTTGGGCTGGACACATGCTAAGAGACAAACAAAATAAATGGAGCATAGCCATCACTCACTGGTACCCGAGAGATGGTAAACGGAGTAGAGGTCGCCAACAAACCAGATGGGGAGATGATCTAGCATTAACAGCTGGACGCCACTGGAGAAGAGTAGCACTAGACAGAACTGAGTGGAAAAGGCTGGAGGAGGCCTATGCCGAGAGGCACACTGACCTTCGAGACATCCTTTAGCTTGAAGGCAGAATAAGAGGCTTGTAATGTAATGTAATGTAACATAAATAGCAGCCCTCGTATAAACATATTAACATATGTTATAGCTAGGTCTGTGACGGGCTTTAGTCATGTTCAGTTGGCTGGGTTTGACATAACTGGACCAAGTTATGTAGGTCTGCAATATGCCTATGGATCAATATCTCTGTAGTGCAAATTATTTTGCTTTGTTACGAGATAAATTAACATGATACTCACTTTGTCGAGTTTTGAGTTTTCTGTCCTGGTATCACTTTTTGGAGATGTCCTTGTGTTGGAGTCAACATTGCCATTCACACCTTCATGGTTTAATGGAGGTGACTTAGGTTTAGACTTTGTCTAAAAAAAAAGTTATTATTACATACTTCATTCTGCTTTTAGAAACATTACTTATTGCTAAAGGTATAAAACAATTTTATTACAGGCAAAGAACAAACCTTTGATTTTTCCATGTCTCCATTTTCAGAGTCTAAGTCTGAAACATCAGATAGGTCTTCATGACTAATGTTATTGTCTTTTCCTTCGTTTTTGTCACTTGCTACTGATTTACTTCTAGATTTGTGATCTTCTTGATCAGATTCCATTTCCCCTGAAAAAAAATATGGATATGTGTTATGTGCAAACATTGTGCCAAGACATACATAGAAAAAAAAGTTTTTAGCATTCATTTAGTTTTATTATTCAAGTACAATAAAAAAATTACCATCTGATATTTCTTCTGTGGCTGGATCTTTGGTACTCCTCTTATTGTACGATGAGCTTCTGCTAGACTGGCTAGATTCCGATCGACTCCTAGCTCGTGATGTGCCAACCATCTTTTGTTCAGCTTTAGTGTGCCTTCTCCACTTCTCTTTTGGACTCCAGTCATTTTTTTTGACTGGGGACCTACGGGGGGAGGACTGAGATGATCCCCGATCAGGGGAAGGGCTGGAAGTTTGCGACCTTGGCTCCGCACCACGGGGAGGTGACGCAATCTGTGAACCTGAATCCGGCGAGACAGGCTGGGACCGTGACACAGGGGACTTGATAGAACTGCTGGGTGATTGTGGGGTCCGGGGTCCACTGTGAGGAGGTGGGGACGACGGAGGCTCCGGAGAGCCAGCATTGGAGCCAGCCTCACTTGGCGATTTTGGTGCATCAGGTGATTTCGGCCCAAGCGGGGAACCCGGTAATGAGTTCTCAGGTGAGTTAATGTCTGAATGAGCTCCGCTCATGTTATCCGGAGATTGGGGCTTTTTGCCTGATCTATGACTGGACTGGGAATGACTTTCGGGTGAAGGTGATCTAGGGCCATGGCCATTGGATCTAGGTGACTGCGGAGATTTTGGTCCTTTCTTTGAACTCTCTGAAGAGGAACTTCTTCGGCTCCTAGAACTGGAGCTACTACTCGATGAGGAATGTCCATCACCAGACGCATCTCGAGAATCTTCAGAGTCCATATCTGTAAACAGTAGCCAGGTCTATGTACTACTTGGGCTAATTGTTTTCACTAACCAAACCCAAAACAAGCTCTTTATAATACACAAATTAACCTTCACATAATATTACTAAAAGATAAATCACATTGTACAATTTTTCAAGTATGCATGTTACAGTCACAAAATTTGTCTTTGCAAAAATGTAAACAATACACGAACAGCAAATACGTGTACAGTACAAGTAGGTATGTTAATACAAAGCTAAAGTTTTAACGGTTTTTTGTCCCATGTAACAATGGACTCTCATCAAATGCACTTTGTAACGAAATATCGACCCATATTTCGTGAAATTGAAATGTTATATTAGTTAGAGATATTACGATGTGATGTATATTGAAGACACGTCCAGCCTTACCTTGGTGACGACGCCTCGAAGCCAGAATTGGTGGCACTTTACAACACTTCCCATTTTGTAATGACTTTTCAACTTTTATAATCACAACACAAACTAAACTTAGGTCTGTCACAGATACTTGTGAACTTTAACTGTGTTATAAACTATTATATTGACGAAAACTTAGAAAAATCAACACTACTTCAACATGGCTGTGATACGGAGGAATATATAATAACATAATAAATAAATCACTTTTCAAGAGCTCCTTTGGGTGAACTTACGCCCTTACCTTAACTGAGGTGATTAAGACGGTTTATTCTTGATGTTAAAAAATAAATAATCTTAATTTCTTCAATATGCGTCGCATGAAGAATCATCGAAGAATCGAAAAAAATTTAATTTACAAAAAAAATTGCATATGGCTTTGGCATCATGTCAAAACTCAAACTGACATTTCTTCTTTTACTTATTTGTTTTTAAATTTGCCTGAAATGTCCACCTTAACACTCTCCCTGCCGGCAATATATTATAATGACTTAAAAGTCATTATAATATATTGCCGGCAGGGAGAGTGTTAAACTTAAAAGTTTAGGAGGCCATGGGGGTCGCCGGCGGCGTACCCCAAGATTTGCAATTTAGCAGGCCGAGAATTACAAGACGAAATTGTTCCAGGAGGCCGTGGGGTCTGCCGGCGGGACCAACAAAAAATGTTTCGGTACGCCGTGGGATCCGCCTGGACCTCCCAAATTCAAACTGATTTTATACCTACTGGCGTGCTGATACGGAAAATCTAATGCGTCAGCATGAACTTAGCTACAAATTAAAAAAAAATTAAGTCTGTAGGATGAATAGTATATTTTTATGAGACTGGGAATATTATAAACAAAAACTTCTTAAATAAAGTATTTGTGTATTTATTTATGTGAATTATTGAAAAAAAAACACATATTAATGTTTATAAGCATACTTTGACGTGTATTGTTGCGAAAAACTCTGCGCAAACACTAGGATGAGTATAAAGGCATACAATCCTTGTTTTTTGGTGAGATTTTTGGCTTCAACACTTGTTTTGCCTTGCAAGCGCAGCTGTTGGTAACAATATGTACGATTATGATGGTCAGCAATAGGATTTTCAACAAGATTCACGAGACGAGTTTCGCGGTCGACCGCGGCAGGCCGTGGGGGCGGCCGGCGGCTCAACTGTCTAAATTACAGGGTGGCGTGCTAATTAAAACTATGCAAATTGTGTGTGGCGCGCTGAAAAAAAATATTGGGGGTTACCGGTGGACCCCATGGCCTCCTAACAAAAAAGTTACAAAAGTGCATTGACTTGCTGCACAAGAATTATTGGGGGTCGCCGGCGGATCCCATGGCAGGGAGAGTGTTAATTTTGCCATAAGCGTACGAGGACAAAAACAATAATAATTTCAAGCTAGCCAACACTTTTGTTCTTGCGTGTTGCACTTTATTTTACTTTAAAGTTAAATTAAAAATAAAATTCAATTATTTTCAAGATTGCTTTCAAGACATTAATTTAATAAAAATTTGGTAACAAAATATGGAGTTATGCATTTAGAGTTTTTGCCATTCGGAATAAAAAGTAAAAAAAAAAACTGAAAAAGGCGGTAAAAATTCTAAATCATAACATCAATAGTTTTTTTGTGACAAGTAAAAATAAATTAAAATGATTGAGCAAGCTTTAGATGATAACATCTCTGAAAATGACGACGAGGAGAGTTTTTTCCAAGATGTAGATATATTGCAAAAACACGGTATAAACGTAGCTGATATAAAAAAATTAAAAGGCGCTGGAATCTGTACTATCAAAGGAGTGCAAATGTCCACCAAGAAAAAACTAAACAATATCAAAGGATTTTCAGAAACCAAAGTCGATAAAATTAAAGAGGCTTGTTTAAAAGTTATATCATCAGGCTTCATGACTGCTTTAGAAGTCAGCGACAAAAGAAAATTAGTTTTTAAAATTTCTACTGGAAGCAATGAATTGGAGTAAGTACTTGACTCGTTATTTTTATACTTTAGGCTCCAGTTTCATAAATTTTAATATTGTGTTAATTATTTAAATCTTATAACATTTTTTAATCTTTAGCAAGCTTCTCGCCGGCGGCATAGAATCGATGGCTATCACAGAGGTTTTCGGTGAATTCCGGACGGGCAAAACTCAGCTGTCCCACACATTGTGCGTAACCACACAAATTCCAAACTCCACCGGCTACAGTGGGGGGAAAGTCATGTTCCTTGATACGGAACATACATTGTATCCTTTTAAATCACCTATTATACGCTATGGCCTAATGAGTAATGCCTATACTCAACCTGTAGTGGGACTATGGCAGTGGCTCGCGTGAATCGAAAATTGTGAATAACGCAATTTTTTACCTATAAAATAATAATTTTGGTTGCGGCCCGCAATCAACCCGAAAAGGTTTAGTTTTAAATTCTTTTTTTTTAGAAATATCGTAGGCGCGCAAGCGACGAGACAACTTGAGAATCGAACAGTTTCTAGAGTCTAGACTGTATACTAATGAGTTTCTAAATAGTAACATAGAATATCATTGGTCTAGACTCTAGAGTCTAGACTCTAGAGCAGTGGTCCCCAACCTTTTTTTCATGCGGGCCACAAACATGTTTTGGCCTTGGTGTCGCGGGCCGCAACAAAATTTTTATAGGGTTAAAAAATATAATGGGGATTGTCCATTTTTTTTAAATTTTGCCCATTACAAAAACATTTCGAGGAATAAGGTCAGTGATCGCTTTTCTGTATATAAACGAAAAAAATACCCATTAGTTACTTATATTTTTGAACAAATATGTTTAACCTTAGTTTGACCTTCAATGGCGTTAAATTAGCAATAAATTCGACCAACATTACGTTTCGAACTTTTGGTAAGCTTCTCGTATCAGCTTTCACATAATAATAACTTGCATTTAACGAACCAGCCATTATAAATAAGATTGAAAGGAAAAAAAACATACTGCAGAGGTCAATTGGCCGCCGATGATGACGTCAGAGCGAAACTTTAAAAATTTATTGAGAAAAAACTAGCCAATGAATTTCAAAATTATTTAATTTATATTCTTAAAATACCCTATTTTAACGAAAAAAAATATAAAAAGTGCATGTGATTATTTTTGGACAATGCCCATTCTTCAAAACTAACGTTTTAAAAGTGGAAAATTTTACGACTATCACGTAGACTACGTTAATTTGCCGGTGGGCGTAAATTTCAAAAAATCACAACAAAAAAATCTAAATTTCAACATCACGCGGGCCACAAATAAAGTGCATGCCGGCGGGCTGCGGGTTGGGGATAGCGGCTCTAGAGTCTAGAACTCTAGACTCTAGAGTCTATAGACATTCGAAGTATTGGTCCCTACCCTGCACTTATGACAGTGCCAGCCAATCTGGCTTAATAATTTTACATTAAAATGTTTTGGTGGTATTTCTTTCTGCTCCTAATTTCTTGTAATTTTTGGCTTTATCTCTTGCGATCTAGTTTCCTTTTAAAATTGCCAGTCGTCCAGATAGGCTCAGACCTATTGCAGATAGGTTCAACTTGGAACAAAATGCTGTACTCGACAATGTGTTGTACGCCAGAGCTTATACGTCAGAACATCAAGTAAGTTATATTACCACAGTCCAGTTTATTAAATAGTTACTATATTACTGTACCTGCAGTGGTACCTACTTAATATTATGACTGACGGAGGGTGGCCTTGTCGCTACAACTGTTATTTACTGTATTACTATTGGCGCCCTCTGCTCGGATCTTCCTCATAATATTAAATTGCATACTAAAAACGAGTAAGTACCAGATTATGCCCGTTTTCACCAACTACACCTAAAATTTAGGGGTCCCCTAAGCCAATATTACAAGTTTTGTTCTTGATGAATTGAAGGTTGTCAATTCATCAAGAACAAAACTTGTAATATTGGCTTAGGGGACCCCTAAATTGGTGAAAACGGGCATAAGAGTAGTATTTAAGATGACGACGTATAAATTATAATCGAAATAGTCGAGCCACCTCCTTTAGGAGTCACTTAAAACTTCTTTGTAGGCAGAACTTCTCGACTTCGTAGCAGCAAAGTTTCACGAGGAGGGTGGAGTTTTCAAGCTGCTCATCATTGACTCCATCATGGCGTTGTTCCGAGTGGACTTCTCCGGGCGAGGAGAGCTGGCCGATAGACAACAGAAGCTGGCACAAGTGTTGTCCAAGTTGCAAAAGGTACTACCTACTAATACCTATTATAATTATGCGAAACTAGCTGTCCCGGTGAACTTCGTGTCACTGGTCACTTTAAAACCTTCCCAGCTGGACTGCTACGAATATTTCAAGACTAAAATCAGCCCAATCCGTTCAGCCGTTCTCGAGTTTTAGCGCGACCAACACATTTGAAAATCCATTTTTATATAATAATAATATCTATGGACGCTTCACACCACGTCAGTCTGGCCCCGTGCTAAGTACCTGAAGGACTTGTATTACAGGTACCAGACAACGGAAATATATAATACTTTTATACTATACATATATTTAAGATTTTTATTATATACACATATTTAATACACATCCATGACCCAGAAACATTGAAAAATTTTTTGTTCCGTCGGCGGGATTCGACCGCCGCCGGCTTAAGTTGCCACACACTCTTGAGCCACGGAGGTCGTCAATATAAAAAATATATACATAAGATAGTGTCTGTCTGTCATTTCAAGTGCCGTAAACGAATTTGCAGTTGCAATTTGCGTCCGCCCGAATATGCGGCCAAACAATAATATTATGGGCTTGTGAGTTGTGAGTTGTGACGCGTTGTAGCGGTCAAGCCGCTCGTTCGCGCGGGCGCATAATATAATAAATCAAGCCAAGTTACGTAAAAAAACGTAACAAAACTAAATGATAATACTTTAGGGTGCGTACGTGTTCCTTGTAATGAGTTCACTGTGAAAGTAGCCGCGCGACTGTCATTTGTATACAGGGTGTAACTAGTGATGTGCCGCTGAGAACGCTCTCGTTGCCGGCAATATTCTCAGTGAGAATATTCTCGAGAATCGAGAATGCTCCCGGGAATATTCTCAACGTTCTCAACAAAATAAATGAAGTTTACAATTACATGGTTTTGTATATTTATCGGTAATATTATATTATGTATACCTAATAATTGTCTGTAGCAGGGGTCGGCAAGTAATTTTAGGTGGGATCCGAAAACTGTGGGTAACGAGGTCCAGAAAAAAAACCACTAATTGTCCTATGTAGCTTAAAAATATTATTTTAATTAAAAAAAGTATCATAATATACCTTATCTATGTATTTGTCTCAGTCATCTGGTTCAATCTGCGATTCGATTGAATGACTAGCGCATTCATTGAATGACACCATTCATTTGAATGACTCGGCCGAACGTCGATTGAACGATCGTCCCTCAACATTTAACTAGTTAGCGATTTGTAGGCATAGCGGTTTGAAGATAGCGGACATGAAATCAGTCAGGTAATCGAACGTATTTCATTTTCTTCCTACTGCGGCGCTACTAGTCACTAAAACAAATATGGCGTCAAACAGCTCGCACAGCTGATAGCATTGTGTTGATATTTTATCGATTACATTTACTCACATTATAGTGCATTATTTGTAATCTTTACTTATTATAAAACAAATTTCGCTTTTTTCCCTCAAATCCCTTTGTTCCCTTTAATCTTTAAAACTACGCAACGGACTTTGATGATTCTTTCAGTGTTAGATAGCCCATTTACCGAGAAAGGCTATATTTTGTCACGCTAAGACTAAATGGAGCGAAGAAATAAAGGAAAATGTGGAAAAAACGGGGAAAATTATTTGAAAGGGCTAACTTGAACGCGCTAATCTCAGGAACTACTGGTCCGATTTGAAAAATTCTTTCAGTGTTAGATAGCCCATTTATTGAGGAAGGATATACTTAAGCTATATTTTATCATGCTAAGACTAATAGGAGAATGTGGAAACAATGGGGGAAATTATTTGAATGGGCTTATCTCGCGAACTACTGGAGCAATTTTTATGTTATTTGGCATAGAAAAGAAGTAAACCACGTGAAGGATCATAGGTTATCGATTTTAATCATTTTTTCAGTGGCTATATATTTTATACCCGTGCGACGCCGGGGCGGGTCGCTAGTAGTTTATATACAGATCGAATACTTTACTAACTACTTTATAAAATTCAAATGGACAAATAGTATTAAAATAAAATTATTTTAAAAAGAGCATATAAACAAAACAAAGTCAAGTGTCTTTTTAATTAGTTATACTTATTAATCGATAGATGGCGCACTAAGTATCGATTTGAAATTGAATTCTTGATTACAAGAACAACTGTCAATAATATAATGTTAAATATTATGAGTAGCTACGCTACATCCTATGCAAGTTTATACAATTTTTTATCTGATAGATCCTTCGATCGTGGAAAAACGAGACGCCTTTCTATTGTTATCGCAATCGCCGGTGACCGCTTGGGGCTTGAAGAATTAAAATCTGGGGGCACGGCAGTGCCCCAGCCAAGCTTTTTAGCAAAGGTACGGCCGTACCATACTTTTCTCGTAAAAGTATGGTACGGCTCATACGCTACTCTCATAAAAAGTATTAAATAATTTTTATTATCTAATAGTGCCTTTTTCCGAATTCGGCTAAACCTCAACTATTTCTGTACTCAATCTTCATAATTTTGAAGTCGGTGCCAGTTCCAAAAGTTTCAAACATTCTGTGAGAGGACTGAATAAGCTATCTGGTAACGACTTCAAAATAATGAAGATTGAGTACAGAAATAGTTGAGGTTTAGCCGAATTCGGAAAAAGGCACTATTAGATAGTAAAAATTATTTAATACTTTTTAGTTCATATTAATGTTATTATTGTTTTTAACTTGGAAGTCGGTTTTAATTTTTTGTTATATAAGCTAAAAAGAAAATGTATAAGTTTAATAATCCCATAATCATGCTATTTATGGCATTAGTGATAAAAATGTCACATCAAGTAATAATTTGACTTCAAATATTGCATAGCTTTTTACGTGTACTTTAGGGATGCACTCTACTTAAAGTATATGTTTATCGATAAAAATATTATCATGGACTAAATGATTTTGTTTTCAGGATTTGAAAATGCTTCAAAATAGACGACGAACAGAAATATTTAGACGCAAGTTTCATGCAAGTTTTTAATTCTTACTCCCTCATGAAGGCATCACCATAGCTGGGCACCGTTAATCAAATAGTTAACTTCGTTAATCGTTAATCCGCTACAAAAAAAGTTAGCTTCGTTAAACGTTAAAGCGTTACATTTCGGAAGAATTAACGCAAGTTAACGTTAATCGTTAATCCGTTAATTATTGTAAAATTGCATTTTTATATCGTTGCTTTAGTGTAGGTACTTAAAAAACCTGTTGGTTTAGGTTCTGGAAGTTAACACAACTTTAAAATGTAACACTTTATATAATTTTGAAATCACATAAAAATATGAAAACCTTATTAAATCGAGATAAAAATGGGCAAGGTAATAATATTTAAAGTGTATAAGCGTTCTCTGTGAAAAAACAAAGAGAAAACCACATTTTGAGCGTGATTACGTTTAGAAAATTTTATACTGCGTCTACGCTTTCTTGACAGATTGTACTTCTGAACCTGTTTATCGCGCCACGCTGTGGCGCTGTGCGCTAAATAGTAGGCATTGGATTAACGATTAGCGGACTTCTACATATTAACGGAAGTTAACGTGTCCGTTAACATTTTCTAAATTTAACTTAAAAGTTAATTCGTTAATCAAAATGTTAACTTCGTTAATTAACGATTAACGGATTAACGAGTTAATGCCCAGCTATGGGCATCACAATATTGAGATTATCATTTCAAACGTAAGTTTGAAACAATGATTTTATTGAAATAAAAAAGTTCTAACGGAGAGCAAAATAATTGCATGATCTACAGCTCTATGTACTCAGTTCGTTACTTAGATCTACTTTTTGAAAATTTATCCTGGCATTACTCTTTTTGACGTGACAACGTCTTATAATTCGATGGAGCCGGCTGCACTCACGAAAAAACATGACTCATGCGGCGTTACCTCGCTCTGAGGCGTTCCATTTAAGGCTTGAAGTGCAAGCAAGAGTGCGGAACGAGCGACGAAGAGGCACATTGTCACGTTCAACTATCGTCAGTAAACCGACTTTACAGACAACCGTTTTTTTCACTTTTGTATGGGGAAACTCGTGAGTCGTGACGCTCGGGCCCTTGCCCAGACAAAAGTGAAAAAATATTTTCGTCTTTCAGCGCTGCTGCTTTCACAGTGAACTCTCCACAAGGAACACGTACACACCCTAAAGTATTATCACTTATTTTAGTTACACACTGTAGAAGTCGCGCGGCTGCAGCGCGGCTGCCGCACTGCTTGCGACGTAATGTGAAGGCAGCCTTAGTGAATTCTTTACAAGGAACACGTATACATAACACCCTAAAGTACTTATTATTACCAGGGCCAGGCAATACTGCGTTGCGGCGTCAAATCGCAAAAAATACATTGCTTTTTAACCGACTTCCAAAAATGAGGAGGTTATAATATGTTCGATTGTGGATTTTTTTTAATGTTCAACGATTACTCCGGCGTTTGTGAACCGATTTTCAATTTTTTGTTTTCAAAGGTTGTTTTTGCGATACGTCATACGACGCAACGACGTCGCGACGCAGTGCGGTGGCCTGGCCCTTAGTTTTGTTACACGCTGTATAGCGGACGCATACAGCCATTCAAGTTAGATACTAATACTACCTATTTAGTTTTTGGTCTGTGATAAAGGGGTGAGAGTAATACGGTCTCAATATTAATCATCTGTGTTATCTTTCACACTATGTTTATACGGAACGCGTGGCGATATACGTATCCGGGTGGAATACTACAGATAAGATAAAACACTCGAAACAAAAAGCTACGTAGCTGTAATATGAATAGACAAATTTTGTATTGAGTGGAAAATAATAATATGATCCCTGGTTGAGTAAAGTTTTGCAAAAGAAAGTCTACGAACTATAAGTACCTATAAGCTCTTTCAGCGACGCGGACGCTATTTTCAGCTTTTTACAACGTGACATTACACACCCCTAATTAGTACATATTTTTATCACTTGGTTTTTGTTATACCTACCCTGTATTTATTGGTTACTGGATTAAGGCCTATTTTATTTTAAATATTATGATGTATTTTGAATATTTAAGAACAATAATGTTTACAATAAGTACCATGCCTTAGGCATATAAATGCCTAAGGCATGTTAATGTAAATCGTGTGTGGCTGTAGTTTTTACCATGAAATCTACGTAACTGCGTGTGTACCGCATGATTCATAATACATTGCCGCTTTAGTTAGAAAATTATAGAGCCCGTTCTGTTTGTCCGCTATTGAGCGCGCAATGGAAATAAAACAATCGATACTTTCACTCATCGCTTAGTTTCGAGGTACAGTCAATATTCTCATTTTTCTGTCAAATGAAGCAAATAGTGTTGTACATATTCTCGATTCTAATTAATCGATTTTCGAAACAGACATGAAACAAAGGAATGATAATGTTCGCTTTGGGATATTTTGTGACTCGGTAATTATATTTCTATACATTTTCTATACATATAATAAAACTGTAGAAATAAAAATTCTGTACATTAAAGGCATTAAAAAAATAATAAGCGGGGGGTGTCACTACATCGCTATAGAAGCCAAAACTGTAGTTAGTTTTTTGTCTACTATCTGTCTGTCTGTCTGTCTGTCTGTCTGTATGTTTGTTCCACTATCACACGAAAACTACTGATCCGATTTGAATGCAGTTTTCGCAGATATATTTGTCTTCTTCCAGCTTAACATCTGGTGTATAAAAAAAATTCCCACCACCCCACTAAGGGGACCAAAGAGGGGGTAAGATTTTGTATCAACTGATGAAGTACATATACTAAAAATGGCAAAACAACGTTTGCCGGGACAGCTATAGTCCGCGCGCAACTAGTTGCCAGCCGCTCTGCCCATATACTCACATACCGGCAGAGCAGCCAACTAGTTCCGGGCGGACTATAGTCATGTAATAAGTATGTATTTATAATATATAATAATAATAATATTTTATTTATTTTATTTTCTTAGGAAAACTTACAGCTATTTACAACTCCAATAAGATATATATTACACAGCGATATGCCAATTAAAAGTTTCCACTAATGTATAATAAGTTAAAACTTAAAGGTAACATATATCCAACATCAAATCATGACAAACACAATGACCTAAATTATTATGCAACATAATAATATAATAAAATAAATAAATTAACTAACAATAAGCAACAAAGCTAAACTAAACCTTATTAAAGCACAAGAAAAGGAAAACATGAATTCTCAAGGGCTTACTCGTTGTACGTCTATATATTATTTTACTCACTATGAATAAAACTACTTATAATATAGTAGATCACGATAAAATATAAAAGCAAATTTTTTAGAAAGGCGTTTACTGAATAGAATTAAAATAGGCATCAGTCAAAAGTTTTCTGATTTTATTTGGTGTAAGGGAGGATATGTCTTCAAGCGGATTTGTATTCAGAAAATTGTTAAATCGTGCACTCGACCTTAACACAAACGAATTCCTACGGTAGTAGGTGTTGAAGGGTGGGACATATAGAGGCGTAAAATGACGAGAGTTTCTAAAGGGGATATTAATATTAAATCTATTGAGTAAATCGGGTGCATCTATTTTACTATTCAGTACTTTACTTAGGTAAGCAAGGTCGCTAATGTTCCTTCGTTGGCACAGCGGAAGGAAATGGAATTTTTTACATCTGGCGTCATAGTTAGAAAGAAATTGATTACATTTAAACTGGAGATATCTAAGAAAGCGTTTTTGGATAGACTCTAATCTATCTATGTATATATTGTAAGCAGGATTCCATACCTCCGAACAGTACTCCACGATACTGCGAACATAGGCACAATACAGGATCTTGACCACTTTAATAGATTTGAAATTTCTGCACGATCTAATTATAAATCCTAAGGCTTTTGATGCTTTGTTAGTAACATAATCTATATGCTCATCAAAAATTAGTTTTGAATCTACAATAACTCCCAGATCCTTTATAGATTTTTTGAAAATAAGAGCCTTATTTTTAAGCTTGTAATTATACTTGATTAAATTTACCTTACGACTAAAGTTGATAGCAAAGCATTTAGATACGTTAAGATCTAGCCTATTACGCACACAATATTCTTCAAATCTATTCAAGTCCTCTTGCAAAAGGCGGCAGTCATCAAAAGAGGTTATGTTTTTTAATATTTTGGTGTCATCAGCATATAAAAAGAAATAAACATGGTGAAAACAAGAAGAAATATCATTTATAAAAATAACAAATAGCAAGGGCCCCAGTAGGGAACCTTGTGGGACACCAGAAGGTACAAACATCCACCTAGAAATGAAACCATTTATAGCAACGGCTTGGGACCTATTGCAAATATAAGATGTAAACCAGCGAAGGAGATTCCCATGTATACCTGCATTGGATAACTTCTGGAGCAATATACGATGATCTATACGATCAAAAGCCTTGCTAAAGTCGGTAAATATTAAATCCACTTGAGCGCCTGAATCCATACCCGAACTTACATGATCATAAGTTAAGATGAGATTTGAGGTGGTTGAGCGTCCCTTCAAAAACCCATGCTGCTCTGGTATAAACCAGCCCTTGAGAGCAGTATAAACTTGTTGATGCACAATTCTCTCAAAGAGTTTAGCAAATATACAGAGTTTCGATATTGGTCTGTAATTTTGAATATTGCCCTTGTCCCCTCCCTTGTGAATAGGTGTAATAAATGCTGACTTCCATAAACCGGGCACATATCCTTCCTTTATGGATCTTGAATAAAGAATGGTAAGTGGAAGAACAAGGCTAGTGGCACACTCAACAATAAGCAGAGGAGAAATATCATCGGGCCCCGCTCCTTTATGCAAATCTACCGACTTTAGCAATTTCAGTACCTCATCAGGATCAATCGTTATATCTCCTATGGAGCTCTGATGTACGGTATGCTCTTCAGTACATGTTTCATCGGGTGAACAATTGGAATCAAGAAAGTTTGCCTGAAAGTAAGTTGCAAACAAATTGCAAACTTCCTCACCTTCTTTTGCAACTTTACCTTCAAAGCGCATCGTAGAAGGAAACGTAGAAGAAGTTTTGCGGTTACTTTTCATAAAATTCTAAAAGAGTGTAGGGTCATTAACTATCGAGTTCTCTGTATTGCGAATATAAGACTCGTAACACGTATGCTCCATTGATTTGGCTCTACTCCTAAGCAGTGAGAAAGTAATGTAATCGCTTTGATTTCCATAAAGTTTAAATTTACGATGAAATTTGTGTTTCTCCCTTATGAGTTTCTTTAGGGCAGAGTCATACCATGGCGGGTAACTGTTTGGGGAAATGATCCTATGTGGTATATGAGTGTTCCGAAGGTCATACATTATATCATAAAAATACTTGAGCGCCTCATCCAAGTTAATGCCATTAAGACATTCAAGCCAATTCACTGAATTTAGTGATGAGCGAATAAGGTCATATTTACCACGGCCGTAAAAATATTTTACACGTGTTTTGGATTCCAGATTACTTTCCGCAACTAGTGCAAGCTCAATACATAAAGACCGGTGGTGCGGTAAGTCTTCTGGGACCAAGGGGTCGTCACAAGCAGTAACAGTCAGTTCACAATTGGAGAAAACTAAATCCAGTAACCTGTCGTTGTTATTGCGCACTTGACTGCGCTGCGTGAGATTACACTGCGCCAGGGTATCGAGGAAGTTTATGTGGCTCCTAGAGAGTGATATATTTGACACGGGTTGCGTTTCCTCAGTATTCCAATCAATAAACGGGAGGTTAAAATCACCAGAAATTATAAATTTATCATTTGGATACGTGTTAACAATATTGAAAAGATTATTTGAAAATGATTCAAGCTGAACAGTAAAACTATTTCCCTCATTTTGGTTACATAGATAAAGAACGCCAAAGTGGATTGTATCATAGGATTTATCCCTCGGGGCTATGGACACCCAGAGGTCCTCAGCAGTGGTGTGCCATTCGGGACGGCCCATAGCTTCAAACTCCCGGCGAATCGCTATTAGGACACCACCCCCTAGAGATTGCTTAGTTAGAGAGTAATTTCTGTCTCGCCGCCAAACAACGTACCTACTATCAAATAATTCCTCATCCATTATACCTTCTAATAACCAAGTCTCAGTAATAGATATGATATCATACGAATTGAGGCAGACATTTCTTTTGAAAGTGTCTATGTGATATAATATAGAATAATATTATATTATTACTAGCTGTCCTGGCAAGCACGTATCTAAGTCCGGCTCCAGACGAGTGTAACGTGAAATGTAATTCACCGTGTAATGTAACAGTGTGGACGGCACTACGAGCATTGCATATAACGCTCGCATGTTATCCATCGGGTTGTCGGTTTTCACGCGAGCACAAAGGCGCTCGCAGTGCTCGTTTGGACGGCGTTCGTGACGGTTGTGTCGTGTGTAACGTAATCATGTGGAGTGAAGACTGAAGAACAATCGCTTGAACTTATTAGTTTGTATGAAGAAAAACCTATTATTTGGGATCCAAAAAACCCTTCCAAAAAACTTCTGCAATATGGGTAGGTATCAAATCAAAGGGCTCATAGTATTGAAAGTAATAGAGTCAAGTCGTGTTGTGTCGTGTTGTGACGTGACGTGAAGTGACGTGACGTGTCGTTTCATATCGTGTCGTGTCGAGTCGTGAAGTGACGTGACATGACATGACCTGACGTGACATGACATGACGTGATGTGTCGTGACGTGACATGACATGACGTGACGTACGTGACGTGACGTGACGTACGTGACGTGACGTTTCGTTTCATGTCGTGTCGTGTCGAGTCGTGAAGTGACATGACATGACGTACGTGACGTGACATGACGTTCGTGACGTGACGTGTTATGTCATGTTATATGCTTTCCACGTTTCTGGTCTTCAGTTAGTAAATACATGAAAATAAAAGCCGCACCAGCCGTCACGACCTTCCTATTCGGCATGTTCGTAGCAAATGAGTTGATACATGATTCGCGTACACAATTCGCTTTAAGTCCGTGTGCCGTCCACACTGTTGACGCTAAATAACACGAAATCTTACATTACACGTTACACTCGTCTGGACCCGGCTTTAAGATTCATCATTCCTCTGTCTATGAACTCGAATAATAATCGATTAAAAAATCGATATACCTATTAAAATGGCAAAAGAGGCGGGGCGCGGCGATTCCTTTGAATCGGTTCCGCGCGTACGGGTATTCCCATCACTAAAGCGCTCTTGTGACGTCACAGTAGGTATGAAAAAAGTGACACGCTCGTGTTCATACAAATGGAGCGACATAGCGCTTCTATCTAGATCTTATTTCTGTGTCTACCAACATATTCATATGTTGGTAGACATATCAGTAATTTTTTTATAGTGCTAGTTGCTAGTTTATCCATAGAGAGAGTTTTATTAATGGTGTTTATACATATTTTTATTGAATAATAATTTTAAATATTCAGCACTCAGCTCTTCGTTTTTTTGAAATGATTTGAAATTGTTTCGATTTTGATTTTTTTTTATTGAAATGAGTTTTTTACGGTACCTCCCCTACACATCAATGCGGGATTGATTTTTTTTGCGTTCACCCCACCATATGGGGTGTCGTTGGACATAGGTTTTTTTTTAAATATTACGAGTATTATATGAAGTTTTAAAGTGGAAAAATTTGTTAGTGTCCAGTGTCCCCCCCCCCCCCCCCCCTTCTACCAGCTAAAGTTCCAAACAGTTGTTTCAGAAAATGTGAAAAAAATTCACGAGAGTAGGAAACAATATGCTGAATTTAAAAGGAAAACTAACATTGCTAAGCAGACTTCATAGGTTATTGTGTAATAATAGTTGGTCAAGTACAAAAATTGTATTCGCAGAAGTACGAGTACAAAGGAATTTTTCGTTCAAAATCCTTTGAACGTAACTGAGATGATGTTGTTAGTAGTGTTAAACACGTTATAAACTTGTATTCATTGACCATACATTAAAATTATCAAAAACTAGCGGTACTACGGAACCCTATATTGCGCGTGGCACGACACGCACTTGGTCGGTTATTTTTAAATGATAATTACTGAAGGAAATATTGTACCAAGACGACCCAATGTACCAAAATGCTATTCGAGTAGTCTGTAACGTTTATTATTTGTACGTGAACAATGATAATATGTTGAAAAATAGGTAGACTTAATACCGAAGTTGGTAGATAGGTAGAAGGGAGGTGAAATAGGTAGATCTACCATAAAGTTGGTAGATGTGACAACACTGCTACTGGTTTCAAAGTATGTATTTCTATATGAATACGCGGCGGAATATTAGTATGAGCGGCGGAATTTAGAATATTAGTAGGATCAAAAGTTTGTGGAAGTTGATATGAGATGGAAAAATGTAGGTAGTCATTATTTCTGCGATAATCGAACCGAACTTCCTTCGCGACTCGCGTATAATTTCGGAATTTCGGCTTGCGACGGAATTTCGGCATAGTGTGTCGGACGACACACTATGCCGAAATTCCGTCGCGCGTTCCGTCCGTATTTTGTATGCGTTTGAAACGCGGCGGAATTTACACCGGCGTAATTCGGCCTAGTGTGTTTAGACACATAGCCCACGAAACCTGAAAAGCAAAACTTGTTCCCCTTTTAGGGTTCCGTAGTCAACAAGGAACCCTTATAGTTTCGGTCTGTCCGTCCGTCTGTCTGTCTGTCCGCAGTTTTTCTCAGAGGCTATAGGACCTACAAAGCTGTAATTTGGCATGAATGCACATATTAATGATGCCGACAAAATGGTACATGAAATCTTAAAAAAATATTTTTTCTTATGGCGAAGTATAAAGGAACTTTTCGTTCAAATTCCTTTGAAAGCAACTGTGATGATGTTGTCAGTAGTGTCAAACACGTTATAAATGTCATTGACTATACACAAATTTAAAAAACTAGCGGTACTACGGAACCCTATATTGCGCGTGGCTCGACATGCACTTGTACGGTTTTTTGTAGATTTCTGAAGAATACAACGTGGCGGTATTCATAACGAATCAAATGACGGCCGATCCAGGCGCTACCATGTCTTTTCAAGTGGATCCCAAGAAGCCTATTGGGGGTAACATTCTAGCGCACGCGTCCACCACAAGAATTTACCTCAGGAAGGGCCGTGGTGAGAACAGGATAGCCAAAATATACGATTCACCGGATTTGCCGGAAAGTGAAGCTACGTTCGCCATCACAAACGGTGGTGTTGCTGATGCTAAGGACTAAAACCACATTGCTTGTAAAAAATAAATGTTTATATTTTGAGACTTTGTTTATGAATTATAATTTTACAACTCTTTAAAAATCCTTATCTGTAATCCGGCGTCGCGTCGGCCTTCCAATGATTTGGTTTGGACAGCCAAAATCACATAATCGCGTAATTTCATAATTTACATTAAAGTGTAGCTTTTCAGTTAGGGTTGCCAACCTCAAATTTAAAAAACCAGGATTTGAAGTTGGAAAAACCAGGACAATTCAGTATAAAAACAGGACGCATTAAGGGGGCGACTAACTCAAAATTGTCGATTTTATAATTAATATTCATACTTGAAAATAAGCCCCGAACTGTCTCATTTTCTAAACATAGATACTACATTGTATTTCCAAGAACTTGATTTGAGCGAAAACACGATGTCTTAAAATTTTCTCGATAGAAAAATATCACAAAGATGCATCAAATTTTCACGAATTTTTCATATATTGCCGTAACCGTGCATTGAACTAAGTTAATATTTTAACACATTGTATAAAATTCTATCATTGAGACACTGACCTGGCGGATTTTTAAAATGTTGTATATTTATCATGTAATTAAGAAAAAACTAATAGGCCTGGAGATAGTGACACAAAATTCTTGGTGATTTGTGCCAGTATGGCGGTTTTACAGGGGTATAATTACGTAAAGGCAAAAAGGAAAATGATGGTCATAGCACTCGCACTGGCAGCCCAAACGCGTGGGCATTCATCGAACGTGTCGGATAAATAACGAGTGTCGAACGATTTGTTCCACAAAAATGCTTGTATTTTCAGATAGTCGAAAAAAAATAAGTAGGCGAAAGCGTAATGCCATACTTGTCGGGTAATGAAATGGGGAATGAAATCTTAGGATTTTGAGAAAAATATTATTCACATTCGCTGCCTCCCACAGGTATGGCATTATCAGACTCCTATTTACTCGTATGATCATACAGGGAACTGTTAAAAAAAGTTTCAGGGTGGTACAAATCGTTTGGCGAAAAAAAAACTTACACCTTTGCAGTGGTATGGCGGCCATTGGGCGCTGTCGAAAAAGTATGGCAAGGTGATTTTCGTGAATGCCTACTCGACGATGATTAGCTATGCAAAAATTAGCCTGGTACAAATGGTTCAATTTTTTTATTAAAACTATTACGTATTCGCGTCGGTATGGCGGGCTGTAAGCCGCACCCGACAAGTATGGCATTACGCTTTCGCCTACTTATTTTTTTTCGACTATCTGAAAATACAAGCATTTTTGTGGAACAAATCGTTCGAAACGTTATTTATCTGACACGTTCGATGAACGCCCACGCGTTTGGGCTGCCAGTGCGAGCGCTATGACCATCATTTTCCTTTTTGCCTTTACGTAATTATACCCCTGTAAAACCGCCATACTGTCACAAATCACCAAGAATTTTGTGTCACTATCTCCAGGCCTATAACTTGGCGATGATTCCGCGTCGTCGTTTTTCACCTGGCATAAAATTATGAAAGACGGGAGTGAGTGTGAAGAGAGAAGGACGATGTTTGATTTTTTGCGTTAGTCGCCCTCTTAATAGAGTTGCAATAGTTAAATAAATATCTAGATTCTAGTGAAAACAGATGAAATGGAATTGAAGTAATTAAAACAATCACATTTCAGGCTCGTAGCGTAAAAATTTGAAAAGAGGCGCGCGAATTTTAAAATTAAAAAAATCGAGGACAACCCAGGACGCTGCTTAAAAACTATTCAGGACGTCCCAGGACATTACAAAAACCAGGATATGTCCTGGAAAAACAGGACGGTTGGCAACCCTATTTTCAGTCAATGTGGACTAAGTACCGAAAACATATTTTATCAGAATTTGGCCAAAAATCGATCTTCCGTCGGAGCCAAACATAATATTATGTACTTACACGAATCACGATGAAACAAACTAAGTGATAATAGATACTTTAGGATGTGTATGTAGGTAATAGGAATCCCTTATACATATAGTTCACTGTGAAAGTAGCAACGATGAAAGAGTTTTATGTGATGTGTATCATGTATGGTCGCTCGCTCGCCTGAGCGTCATGAATTTGCCAATACAAAAGTTAAGAAAAAAGTTACTCTTTCAGAGTTGCTACTTTCACCGTAAACGCTATGCAAGGAACACAATAAACACATACACTCCCTAAAGTATTATCACTTATATATTTTATTACACCCTGTATTATGGCTTCTATCAGAGGCTGCGGCGCGCGAGATTGTAATTTAAAGGCTCTACAAAGAACCCTAAAGGTACAATTCCGTGCATCGCGATCGATCACGGTCGCGCACGATCTACGACTGTCGTCGGCCGCTCGCGACCATAGTCAGCGTATGAAAATGTATGGCACCGCTTCCGAGGCCCGCGACTGACGCGCGCGGCCCCGCGCGACCGTGTCAAAGTTATATTATGGCACGGTCACGCGCGGCTTACGACAGTCGTAGGCCGCGCGCGTCAGTCGCGGGCCTCGGAAGCGGTGCCATACATTTTCATACGCTGACTATGGTCGCGAGCGGCCGACGACAGTCGTAGGCCCCGCGCGACCGTGTCAAAGTTTTTTTTTTTTTTTTTTTTTTTTTTTTTTTTTTTTTTCTTCGTTTATTCACAATAAATGTACAATTTATCTTATACAATATAAATCGCCAAACTGCATAACAGTTTGTTGGCGAATTTCACCGGATACAACATAACTCAAAATTGTATAACATTTTTACATAATAATTATTAATTAACTTTATATTAATAATTTGTAACTTATATCCAGATTCAAGCATAAAAACATCTAAAATAAAACATTGTTACTTTTTAAACATATTAGGTGATATGTTATACATATTATATGATAGTTATATTATGGCACGGTCGCGCGCGGCTTACGACAGTCGTAGGCCGCGCGCGTCAGTCGCGGGCCTCGGAAGCGGTGCCATACATTTTCATACGCTGACTATGGTCGCGAGCGGCCGACGACAGTCGTAGGCCCCGCGCGACCGTGTCAAAGTTTTTTTTTTTTTTTTTTTTTTTTTTTTTTTTTTTTTTTTTTTCTTCGTTTATTCACAATAAATGTACAATTTATCTTATACAATATAAATCGCCAAACTGCATAACAGTTTGTTGGCGAATTTCACCGGATACAACATAACTCAAAATTGTATAACATTTTTACATAATAATTATTAATTAACTTTATATTAATAATTTGTAACTTATATCCAGATTCAAGCATAAAAACATCTAAAATAAAACATTGTTACTTTTTAAACATATTAGGTGATATGTTATACATATTATATGATAGTTATATTATGGCACGGTCGCGCGCGGCTTACGACAGTCGTAGGCCGCGCGCGTCAGTCGCGGGCCTCGGAAGCGGTGCCATACATTTTCATACGCTGACTATGGTCGCGAGCGGCCGACGACAGTCGTAGATCGTGCGCGACTGCGATCGATCGCGATGCACGGAATTGTACCTTTAGAAGGTTACCTAAAATATTAAAATTTTAAACTACGTAAACTGTGCAATACCGCAATACGTCATTCACTTACTGAGCTTAGCAAATTCGGCAATTATTACGAATACAAGAGGAGCTGAGGTACACTTGAACCATAAGGACTTTTACGGCCTCTAGAACCGTAAGACTTGGCAAACTTTAGAAACCCATTAAAAATAAAATTCATAATAATATTATGTGCTGTCAGAGAAGTTGATTCGACTATGCAGATCGGGGACCTACGTAGTTTGATTGCGTTACATCAAACCCAGCCGACAGATCACAATTATTATTAAAATTGAATTGACATATTCGACCAAACAACGTTGGTCTATCAACTGCATAGGAGTCAATTTCCTCGATGGTACCTATAAGATATAACCATCACTTTTTTGTCCGTCAGTTCGTCAGTCCTTTTGGGTTACGCGAACTTTTTGTAATCTACGAGGTCTCTAAATTCTCTTTGAAAAAAATTGAATTTGTGGAAAACCAAACACAAATGCACATACTTGGGTGTCAAAAATTCTTGTAGCAAGATTAATTCCTTGGGTGCTCCAACAATATTTTAGACCGCGTCACCGTGTTACTACTACTATGAAACAAAAACGAACAATAAACTGGAGAGATTTAGGCTTAAAACCTGTGGGCGCAAGTGCCCCGACTTCCCCCAATAATGATTTTATTGAGAGTTGACTCTATTGTATAAAAGCAAATCTGTACTCGTACTTACCACAATAGACAATAGTAATATGTTAATGAAAAGTCAAACGTTTCTTTAATTTAGCTACAGCCGGTAGCAACTAGTAGCTCAACTTTAAAAACGTTAGAGTATTAGAAATTATTAGTTAACTAGTTACTTAGGTTCGGGATGCAAAAAACAATAGTTATTAAAAGTGTGCCGCCTCTGGACACAGAATCCACTTCAAGAAACACCAATACAAGTAACAGGAACGAGTAAGTACGACTTACGATATTTCGATACCACCATGGTTCATACCAGGATCCTCAGGAGTTGCCTACAACATGGGATTGTTAAGGGCATTCCCTACGGAGAACCGTAATTTACCGCATTTAGAGCCTTATAAACTCATAATTTGAAAGCTACAGAGTTATAATAAAAATACAGCAATAATCTTCAGTTTCTCAACAATCCTTTCCCCGTTTGAAATTTTCTATTTTTGACCGACTTCCAAAAAGGAGGAGGTAATACGTTCGGCTGTATGTATCTTTTTTTTTTTGTATGTTCCTCGATTACTCAGCCGTTTGTAGTTCGATTTACAAAATTCTTTTTCTGTTGTATAGGGTTTATTTCGAATTTGGTAGCATGTTCAGAAAAGTGGTGATCTGATGATGGGATCCTTGAGGAATCGAGGGGACTCCTTGAAATTTGTATGGAAATATATAGTGATTTTAATTTTTTATGAAGCATTCGAGGTAAATGCTACCAAAAAGTAAGATTTCGCACCAGGTTATACCCTGGATCCGAAGGTACCGAACAGAACTTTTGAATGCTTATAGGTACAGGTTCGGCGATTTCGGCGTTGTTTAAACAACTGAAAGCATAAGCCAATACATCGATTTGATTAATCATCATCATCACAACTATAATTTCCTTTGTGTCGTCTTTCCATGTCAATTGTGTTAGAATAAGTTTCTTGTGTACAATAAATGTTAAATAAAAATAAAAAATAATTATACCATGGTCATCACACTATGACCCAATTATTGGTACTTTTCGTGATATTTTGCATCGAAGCAGATGTTTTTGACGATGATTTCACTATTTGTGGACCGATTTTCGAAATTTTCGTGTTGTTGTATAGGATATAATCTTAATTTTGTATAACAATTACCAAAGTGGTGAGCTGATGATGGGATCTATGAGCAATCAAGGGAAATCCTTGAAATTTATCAAAACGCTCATAGTGGTTAAAATGTTGTTTCTAGTAAGTTAAACATATATTACGAATAAGAAAAATTTCATACAAAAGGTGTCTCTTGGTTCAAAGGCACTGAACAGAACTCCTGAACCTTTAAAGATTCCTGGAAATTGCAGCATCGCTTAGATAACTGCAAGCGTTTGCCACAATTTTGCTTACAGTAACATAATGTACTGAATAGTTAACATTCGTATTGGTTATTTACGCATAAAGCCTTATTTTGTAGACAACACTAAAAAGAGTGAAATTATTATTTTTAACAAAAAAATGAAAACCGACTTCCAAGGTAAAAACAATCGTAATATGAACTAAAAAGTATTAAATAACTCTTACTCTCTATTAGTGCCTTTTTCAGAATTTGTCTAAATCTCAACTATTTCTGTTCATATTACAGTCTTCATTACTTTGAAGTCGGTACCAGTCCCAAAAGTTTCAGATACTCTGACATTACTGAACTCACGATTAAATTAGCTGGTACCGACTTCAAAATAATGAAGACTGTAATATTATGCACAGAAATAGTTGAGATTTAGACAAATTCTGAAAAAGGCACTATTATAGAGTAAGAGTTATTTAATACTTTTTAGTTCATATTACGATTGTTTTTACCTTGGAAGTCGGTTTTCATTTTTTTGTTAAAAATAATCGTTTATTATACTCATGATACTCGTATCAGCTTCCAAAGTAAAGCCAATTTATTAAAATTCAAGCATACATTCAGCATCTCATTACTATTAACAAATTACTTTTATTTGAAACACACGCCAATAGATCGACAATATCATAAACTACATATTTCCCGTTTTAATTTGTTTTAGGACTATTTTGATATAAGATAAGTAAAAAAATAGGGTTTTGGTGCGATCTCGGCAACGCGGCAAATGTATGGCCAAGGTCGTTTGTTCGGGGGACGGCCTTAATCCCTATGATGATTATTTAAATTAAAAAAAAATATATTTTCATCTTGCAGGCTGCAGATAGTATGGAGGAATGTGGTGTTATTTATTTTATTGCACATCGGTGCAGCGTATGGGTTGTATTTGATTTGCACTGCAGCTAAAATTCAAACCACAATTTTTTGTAAGTGCCTTTAAAATTAAAATAAGTACCTCTTTATTACATATTATAGCTACTTCTACTTCTTTTCTTGCCACTTTTGAGTTTTGACATAGGATTCTTGCTCTTTAATAATACCAAAATATATAATTAATTATTAAATTAATACCTTAGTACCTAAGCTTTAGCGTAGAATGAACCCTTAGTTCGTAATTACTCAATTATTACTTTAATATAAGAAAATTTCAAATCATTGTTATTATTATTATCAAAAATGTTATTCAGAAAGTCTTATTGTTATCAAGGTGACTTAATTTTAAATTTCGATACAGTTTTAGTTTTAGGAAACTTAGGAGGATTGGGAATAACAGCCGGCGCGCACAGGCTCTGGGCGCACCGGGCTTATAAGGCCAAGTGGCCATTCCGTCTCTTCCTGGCTATATTACAGACTGTAGCGTTCCAGAATCATATCTACGAATGGGTCAGAGATCACAGGTAATCACGAGCATCTAAGATTTTTTAAATGGTTTTGTCCCAGCTTTATTGGGGCTTTTCCTGAAAATTTTGTTCATAATTATTGAGCACATAACGCTTACTTATTTCAAATACTTTTAGGGTCCACCACAGATACTCAGAGACTGATGCGGACCCTCACAACGCCAAAAGAGGATTCTTCTTCGCGCACATGGGGTGGTTGATGGTGCGAAAGCACAAAGATGTGAAGGAGAAAGGAGCTTCTATCGATATGTCAGATCTTGAGGAGGATCCTATCGTTATGTTCCAGAAAAAGTAAGTTGCAACGACAGTTGAGAAACTAACTTCAACGACAGATAGTAGGTACTATCTCCAGAGGCAGTTACACCTTTAGAATTAAGTGAATTACGAGGTTAGCAAAATATGGCCAGTGGCCACGCTGTCGGGAAAAAACTGTCGATAATTTAGTTACTCTTTCGGATACCGGAGCTTTCGGATTTGTATAACTTGGTATTAGATATGAGCGCCGATGGGTAAACGGCCGGTGGCGGCGCGCCGACTTTTTGTGGTCTGCGACTTTCATCTGTTTTTAGGGTTCCGTACCCAAAGGATGAAAACGGGACCCTATTACTCAGGTCTTAGACTTCAATATCTAAATTAAACAATTAAGCGTGGCTCCCATACAAAAACACAATTTTCAACATATTTTTGCTCTTTATTGGTACGGAATACTTCGTGAATCGTGCGTGACACAGTGAACATTTTGTTCTTCTAATGACGACGACAAAGACGTAGCCATTTTGATGCAAGCGTATATTGCTCCTCTACACATTGGACTATCGCTGGCCCATCAAAATATGGCGCATGCTATAGCTAGATGGTAGCACTACATCTACACGATGGTCGCGTTCAGTTGTGATCTTAACGTCTATGAAGATGGACGTGTAAGCATCGCAAATGCAAAACGCACATTTTTTAATTTTTTATAACTTCACCAGATAACTAGTAAACTTCGTATCACTTTCCCTCCTAATATGAACCTTCCCTGAACTTCTACGAATCATTATTTCGAGACTAGAATTAGAATAATGGTTTATGGTTAATGATGATAATGATGAATGTACATAATATTATATGCTTTCCGTTCTTAAAACAACGCCGAAACTCCCAAACTTGTATCTTTAAAGAGTCATAGTTCTCTCAACACCTTCCGAACGTTGGTATACCAGTAGC
This sequence comes from Polyommatus icarus, assembly GCA_937595015.1. NCBI lineage: Eukaryota > Metazoa > Arthropoda > Insecta > Lepidoptera > Lycaenidae > Polyommatus > Polyommatus icarus. The sequence continues at coordinate 7,203,047 of OW569336.1, read as the reverse complement.
GCTAGCACGGCGACCAGCGGAAATGCGAAAGTATGGACAAACTGTGGAAATAAACCTAAGGTGCCGTCCCGATTTTTTTTCGTTCCGAAAAATTCATTTAAAATGCCATTTTATGACATATTATAGTTACAAACTGTGGATATAAACTTAAAGTGCCGTTCCGATCTTTTTTAGTTCCAAAAATCCAATTGAAATGCCACTTTATGATAGACTATAGTCCTAAAAATTGAAACAATATCCTAGATTATGAGTTATGACATATACTATGATCTGGCATAAAGTGGCATTTTAATTAAATTTTTGTCGTTGCGATTAGCCGCGGTAAAGATCGGAACGGCACCTTAGGTTTATTTACATAGTTTGTCCATACTTTCGTATTTCCGCTGGTCGCCGTGCTAGCGCTACTGGTAGGTACATCTCAGTGCAAAATCTTACTTGTTTTTAGCATATTATTATGCTTATAATACTTCCCACGAAATAGACGTAACCACATGTTTCCATATAAATTTTGAGGAGTCCCCTTTATTGCTTATGAATTCCTTCATGAGGTCATTATTTTTGTGAACATGGTACCAAATTAGGATGATACCCTATAAACCAAAAGAAAAATTTTGAAAATTGGTTCACTAACGGCAGAGTAATCATTGAATACAAAACAGACGGACAGACATCGAAGTTTCAGTAATAGGGTCCCGTTTTTACCCATTGGATATTAAAAACGATTATAACACCTCCTTCATTTTGAAAGTCGGGAAAATTGTAGTCTATGTGTTATTCTGATGTATAAGCTATAACATCATTGTAAAGTTTTATTAAAATCCGTTCAGTCGTTTTTGAGTAAAAGAGTAAAAAAAATCCATACATCCATACAAACTTTCGCCTTTATAATATTAAACTTCATTCAGTATGAGAGTTGAGATCACGTACTCGTCATTTTGAATGGAATTCGTAAATTCTACGACGTCCTTACTCTCAAGACTCAAGACTGTCGTATGGGCCACGTGTAGGGTTACCATATCTCAATAGAGGGGTGCCTGTACATGGTACCTAAAATGCCTGATTTTTCAGAAAAATGCCTGTCTAAAGCATAACGCTGTTTAATAACTAGTAATAAGTAAAAGACAACAGAATATGATAATAAAGAGGGAAAATTTTAAACTGGTATTTGTCAGATTGCGTAATTTAAAAATGCCTGTCTCAGACTAAAACCGGCCGCACGCCTGTCTAAACCTTAAAATGCCTGTCAAATGCGGCAAACGCCTGTCATATGGTAACCCTAGCCACGTGTAGATGCGTAGCGCCATCGCTGGGCCATTCCCTTTTATGTGCGGCCGAAAAACCAACACCGACGCCATTCTACGAGCATCGCTCACGCCATCGGCCATCCAACACTACTACGTCCTCCACACGCTGGACCTTCGTGATGGTCCCCTACGACGGGCCTTCGTGTAGAGGCGCTATTACCATAACAACCGAGTTCGTTCGTACTGAATACTGATTCGTTATGAATCTTATTCCAGATATAAAAATTGTATTCCAGAGTGGAAGACGCTGGGAGCTGTGTCACAGTTTTAACTTGACTTAGTATTGAATGATTTACTGGTTTCGTATTGAAATTATCTGAAATATATGCGTTATTTATAAGCTTTTGAATGTATTATGCATATGATTTGAAAAAAATCTTTCCCCCCTCGGCGCGCCGCTGCTTTTTCGCGGCGGCGGCGGCGCGGAGGAATCGCCGGCGCGGCGCTCATATCTACTTGGTATATCGTTCAATTCATTTTCATCGTCATCATATTATGTCGATGTTACATTTATAATCTTTTTACCGACGCAGCTCAATATAAATTGAAATTGAATTATAGATTACTAAAATACTATGTATTTTAGTAATCTGTACTTACTTAAAATATACAAATGCCTAAAGTTCACTCTCAGTCAGAAATCATAATTTAACAGTGCTCAACTTAACAAACTCTTACATTTGAACTTTGAAGTTAGTACGAGTTAATACTTAGGTACAGTTTTTTTTCAGATACTTCTTTATTCTCATGCCAATAATAAGTTTCATAATTCCCACTTGGATCCCTGTTGCACTATACAGATTACTAAAATACATAGTATTTTAGTAATCTGTACTTACTTAAAATATACAAATGCCTAAAGTTCACTCTCAGTCAGAAATCATAATTTAACAGTGCTCAACTTAACAAACTCTTACATTTGAACTTTGAAGTTAGTACGAGTTAATACTTAGGTACAGTTTTTTTTCAGATACTTCTTTATTCTCATGCCAATAATAAGTTTCATAATTCCCACTTGGATCCCTGTTGCACTATGGAACGAGAGTTTGTCTGTATCGTGGTTCGTCGCTGCCATCTTCAGATACGTATTGTCACTCCACTTCACTTGGCTAGTGAATTCGGCTGCGCACCTGTATGGGAACAAACCTTATGATAAGTGAGTGAGCTCAGATGTTTTTATAAGAGCACTACATTGCTGAGCCGAACGATTACGCACCATGCGACCTTCTTTTTCTACCATGGGGAAATGCTTTACGCATCCCCGGCAAATTGGGGATTACGGCCGGGTCATGTGGGACTCCTGCGTAGTCTACACTCTACCCACTAAAATCCCCAGGGTGCTCCACTCATCGCTTAAGGCAGAGTTGCGGGCACGAAAGAACCTTCCGCAAATTACGCACCATGTGACCTATTAGCCAGACAATGGCATTTACATAATAATCTTCTGTCTGTCAAAATATTTGTACATGAATTTTTTTACAGATAGCAAATACACAATAGACATAACTACATAGATATAAGCACAATTGTGCAATTTATGATGTCAAACGTCTGTTGCTTAGGTACTTGTCGCAATATACGGTAATCGTCATCTCGATACGTCGCGTCTCAAAATCTACCTACAAAAAATAATCAGCAAATTGTGACCTTATCCATCTTTGAGTATACTCTGTTACTGTTTTTACTTTTTACTCTTGACTCTTGAGTGGAGCATAGAACATCGAAAGAAATTTAGGAATTAATGTGGTTTTACAGGCACATCGGACCTACAGAGAACAAATTGGTCGCGATTCTAGCGGTGGGTGAAGGCTGGCACAACTACCACCACGTGTTCCCGTGGGACTATAAGGCTGCCGAGCTGGGAAACTACAGGGCCAACATTACCACCGCTCTTATAGATTTAGCGGCAAAATGTGGTACGTGTTTCTGTACTGGCATAAAACGTACACATTAACCTGATTCTTTAGGCAACTGATGTGTGTAGGTTTTTTTTAATTAAAAAACTCAAAAATTGTTACAGGTTTAACATATGACTTAAAAACTGTATCAAATGATACAATTGAAACTAGGGCTAAGAGGACAGGTGATGGAACACATCTATCCCAAACATTAGATATCTGTGAAGATTTTCATCATTTAAAGCCAGTCTGGGGTTGGGATGACAAAAACATGACTGAGGAACATAAGAAAGTTGCTCTTATAACACATATTATGTAGAGATAATGAAATAAAGTATTAGCAGGAAAATTACTTGAAATAAAAATAAGTAGGTAAGTATACTTACTTTCGAAAATATATAAGAAAAACCAATTATCTTTTTCATTCGCTTCATTGTTATTAAAAAACAATGAAGCGAAGGCAAAAGGAAATTAAAATGATTCAAATATACGCAATTTTTATAGTTAATAAAAATTATCTAAATAAATACTACGTTATATTGTATTGTTTTATTTATGACGTCAAACTCTTTATGAATTTAGTAACCACTAACCACGGACACGTAAGTGAATCAGAAATTATCTTAGTACAGTAGGCACACACAGACCATGCTGATGCTGGTCCATGGGGCATGTATGATGTAAGGCGTCTAAAGCTAGGTGGCCCTTCTGACTTTTTCAGTCACTTTAAAACAATGGTTTTTCAGAATCATATCTAAAATAAGGTTAGCGATAAAAAAATAAGCGTAAATGCTAAAAAATAAAATTTTCAATTAGTCAACTCTCAATTTAATGACGCAGATCCACCAGGCAATGATAGAGTGCAGGAACTGGTAGTGCGGAAACGCAAAGATGTCATCAAGATAAAGCTTCCTGTCGATATGTTAGATTTAAAACGGAAAAAGTCTGAAATATCTGAATTTCTTTGTTCAGTCACTCCGATGAAAAATAATTATTTAAATCCTTCGATCGCGGATTCTTGGAAATCTATTATTATTCTATTGTTGTCGCGATCACCGGTGATCTTAAGGGGCTTGATAGGTTAAAAGAGCGTCTGCTTTAATACGGTACCGTCTGAAATTCTGTAGTCTGTATTCCATATTATTAACTTGAACAACCGTAGACACTTTTGACATGGCCTGTCCCCGACATTATAACATTTGAAATGTTGATCATCAAATCATCCACATTGATGGAAAATATCAAAATATAAAGACTAATATTACCTACTGTCATTATTAGTGAGAACCATGTTCTTCACAGGAAAGTTAGTGGTCGATATTTGATGAGTATTTTAAAACATCATAATAATTCATACCAGATAGTCAGTTAAATAAAAAATACGCGCAATAATATTATGTAAACTAATTTTCAATAAATACATACTAAAATAATTTACAATTCAAAGTTATTTGTAGAAGTATAAATTTAAATTACATACTTTAATTTATGCATACAAATAGCCATGCGCTTTTCTTCAGGGTTCCCAATTTATAGGTGGCTGAACTTTGCAGCTGGCGAAAGTATAGCGCAAGGAAATTAAAAAGAAGCTCACTCAATATTAGTTATAAAACGAAATAAAATAGCCAAAATATACGTTTCTCCGGATTTGCCAGAAAGTGAAGCTACGTTTGCCATCACCAACGAAGGTGTTGCTGGTGCTAAAACCACACTGATTGTGTGATAGAAGACTTTTTGTGTAATAAATCTGTTTTGTAACCTTGTCAATACTGGTAACAATAACATTTCCATGGGGACAAAAATAAGTTACAAATTCAAATAAATACATAAATAAGTAATATAAATTAATTGTGCCATAGAATACAGACATGAGTTACTATATTTTTTAATAAATATTATTTTTAAGTAAGGAAGTATACCATTTGCACCTATCTCCATGCTATCATATTCTTTTCTACGGGTCTACCATTAATCCTGATTCCTGACGGTCAGCCCCGGCATCATAGATAGGAAAAATCTTTGAATTCAGCTCAACCTAAACATCGGCTTTACATTAAGGAACCCTAACAAGAACTAGGTTACGTATTGTTTATATTGCAATTTAAATTATTTAAATTGCTTCGTAAACTAAATCGTAATTAAGTGTGTTTAGTAAATTCAGTTATTACTACGAGAGGAGCTGACGGACACTTAAACTTTAAGGAAATGATCTCTTCGAGTTGCAGGTAGGGGATTAATCAGTAATCTTCTCTTGCTATTAAAAGCAGTAAGATTTCAGAATTTCTAAAACAGACAGTATGATGTTAGTTTTTATTTTTGATTTACCGATTATTATTTAGAAATTGCACATTATTATTATGTCGATGACGTGGGTGACACGCAACAATTCTTACGGTGATGCCACACGACGCGGTGCGGCACCGCACCGGTGTCCGTCTCACGGCTCACCGGACTACCGGCGGACGGCCATACGGTGAGTGCGGCACCGCAACGTTTTGCAGTACCCGTAGCAGCGACGGACTCGAGCTCCCCGCGTCCCCCGCCTCATCTCGATTCCGGTGCGCGGTGCAGCGCCGTCTCGGAGCGGCACCGGACGCGCCGAGTGCCATACCATCCGTTTTTTAACCGACTTCCAAAAAACGAGGAGGTTATATGTTCGGCTGTGGATATTTTTTTTTTTTATTTTTTTTATTTTTGTATGTTCAACGATTACTCCGCCGTTTGTGAACCGATTTTCGAAATTTTTGCTTTGCTGTATTTGGTTTTACTCCAATTTGGTACCATGTTCACAAAGTGGTGACCTGATGATGGGATCCAGGAGTAATCGAGGGAACTCCTCGAAATTTATATGAAAACATATGGTGATTCTCAGACCAATATCCTCACAATATGCTCACACAATTTCATGAGAATCGGTCAAGCCGTTTCCGAGGAGTATGGCAACGAAAACTGTGACACGAGAATTTTATATATTAGATGAGTAGCTACGCTACATCCTATGCAAGTTTATACAATTTTTTATCTGATAGATCCTTCGATCGTGGAAAAACGAGACACAATAGCCTTTCTATTGTTATCGCAATCGCCGGTGACCGCTTGGGGTTTGAAATATTAATATTGTTAAATTACTTAGCACAATATGTTGACTTCACTGATAATATATTATTTTGTGAGTGTGAACTGTGACTCTTAACAAATTGTAATAAGATACGTAAAATATACGCGAAGGTTTACCTACTAGTGTAACTAAAAAGAGTGAAATTATTATTATTTTTAACAAAAAATTAAAACCGACTTCCAAGGTAAAAACAATATTAACATTAATATGAACTAAAAAGTATTAAATAATTTTTGCTATCTAATAGTGCCTTTTTCCGAATTCGGCTAAACCTCAACTATTTCTGTACTCAAGTTGAGTACAGAAATTATATTTTAATACTTTTTAGTTCATATTAATGTTAATATTGTTTTTACCTTGGAAGTCGGTTTTAATTTTTTGTTAAAAATAATAATATATTATGTAGGACACCGGAGCGGCCGGCACCGGTCAGGTCACCAGGTGCCGTAGCGCCCGTAGCGCCGCCGCATCGTGTGGCATGGTCCTAAGTCCCGAGACTCCATCGTAAGCAAAAATATACAGCTTGAATGTGTGGTGTGGAACTAAAAAGTAAAGAATACTCAAAGTAAAAGCTGGAAATGGCCGACTGTCGTCTGCTACAATAAATTGATATCGAAAAGAAAGTCAACTAAATCAGTAAAAAGTTTTAACTGATTACGTTGACTTTCTTTTCGATATCAATTATTATTGTAGCAGTAGTTTAAAGTTCACTGTTGTAGCAAGATAAATTCTACCTGGACTCTTCTAGTTTCTACTACCACAGTCTATGGAAATTACTACTACTCTAGACTCTAATAATGCCAATGCTAATATTCTTAAGCTGGGAATTTCTGTACAATCAAAAAAATTTGGATCCAAAATACAAAACTGGAATGAAGTGCCTCTAATTCCCTCTATTCATTAGGTAATAATATTATAATCAGAGTTACTCCTGTTGTATTTAAAAAGCGAAAGAGGCGGTATACACATTTGAAAATGTGTATACCGCCTCAGAACACGGAACCCACTTCAATTAATGCCAATATTATGAACGATATTAAGTAAGTACAGATGTAGTAATAAAGTACATAATATTCATTCAATCATCTTAAATCTTAACTAACTAAGTAAATGAAGTTATGCTGACCATTAATCAAACTAAGCAATTGCCCCAGGCCCCTAGGGCATCACGTCTGAGGGGGCACCAGAAGAGTAAAGGTTTAAAGACTGATTCGACTAGTTGACATACGGATAGGAGGGGCCTATAGATATGGATTGCTATTTGCTAAGGGCATCAAGAAGTCTTAATCCGTCACTAATACTGGCTGACTGCTTAATAAAATTTGTTTTCGGAGAAGAGGTAGGTCAAACTGCCTTAGAACAGGCAGTCAATTGTGTTTTCTCATTGTTTATTTTTTTCATATTTCAGGCCACAAATTGTGTGGAGAAATGTGATTGCATTTATTTACTTGCACATTGCAGTGGCATATGCAATTTATTTGGCATATACGAAGGCCAAAATGCAGACGATTATATTCAGTACGTAATACATGATACATTTATTTCGGTTATACAATGCGATAGGGTTTATCTGACTTATAAAGTGTTTAAGGCCAGCAATAAAATGCAACGCCTTTTCAGGTTTCATTTTAAGTAACGTGAGTGGATTAGGAATAACTGCAGGCGCACATAGGCTCTGGGCTCATAAGGCTTATAAAGCTAGATGGCCCCTCCGACTTTTTTTAGCCATTTTACAAACGATGGCATTCCAGAATCATATCTATGAGTGGGTAAGAGACCACAGGTGAGCACCTAACATATTTTCATCACTAATCAGAATTGCTTTTGAATGTAATTAGCTGTCTAAAATTTTGAACTGTAATAATAGGGTACACCACAAGTTCTCAGAGACTGACGCCGACCCTCACAACGCTAAAAGAGGGTTCTTCTTCGCGCACATGGGGTGGTTGATGATGCGAAAACACAGAGAGGTCATCGAGAAAGGTGCTACTGTCGATATGTCCGATCTGGAAAAGGATTCTATTGTCATGTTCCAGAAAAAGTAAGTCTAAAATAGTTAATGGAATCAGGCGTTACTTTGCGGAAATCCATAGCTTAAAATTTAGTTTGTTATTATTTTTAGCAATATTCCGCGAAATAAACTTCCACCTTTAAGTAAATGAGTGAGTGCACGCATAGGCATGCGTACAGCACCTCCCTCCTCCCACACTGCCTATGCGTTCTTGCATGCGAGTGTACGCATAGGCAGTGTGGGAGGAGGGAGGTGCTGTACGCATGCCTATGCGTGCACTCACTCATTTACTTAAAGGTGGAAGTTTATTTCGCGGAATATTGCTAAAAATAATAACAAACTAAATTTGAAGTCTAAAATATCCAGCAACACCAGTCAACATCTTAGATAGCCTAAAAACCAAACCTATATAAAGGATGTAATTTAGATTAATTAATAATTATTCTTCTAGATCAAAAAAAATATTATTTCAGATATTATTTGCTGATTATGCCAGTCATCAGTTTCATAATTCCCACCTGGATCCCGATGGCACTATGGAATGAGAGTTTATCTGTGTCTTGGCACGTTGCTTCTGTATTTAGATATACTTATTCGCTTCACTGCACTTGGCTCGTCAATTCTGCGGCTCATATTTTTGGGAATAAGCCTTACGATAGGTGGGTGGGTTACAAATTATATCTTAGTCTTGCAATGTTTTTTATGAAGCCGGTATTTAATAATTAATAGTGCTTACAATAAAGCTACCTTTTCTGGTAAAAGCCGTAAAACAGTAGAAATATAATATTTCTACCGTTTTACCAGAAAAAAAAACTTTTTATAAGTAGTATCTTTCGATTTCCCCAAGACAAATAGAGTATAACCTTTCAATACCTTTACTTTTTTTTCTTTTTTTCGCTCGTCGACTCTCGAGGTGAACGGTCGTATTTTGTGTTGTGTTTTCGAGTGGTGTACATTATTGTGCTGTGAGCTCGCTGAACATTGGAGCCCCCGCGGAATACTGTCTCCTTGTCCTTGGAGCCTTCGCCCTTTCAGGATTGGGACTTCGGGCAGTGAGTGTGGTAGCCTCGGTGCGAGTTTGTGATTTTTGAAAGTTACGAAAAGTTGCGGAGTCGGTGGGGATCGAACCCGGGCCACTCGTGCGGTGAACTGTGTTCCAAGCCATTCAACCACTGGAACGTGAGCTGCCGCCGCGAAATTTTCATTCGATTTCGTATTGCAATCTCCTAATATGTCAGCAGACATGAATTGCCCCGGTTGTGAAAACATTCTAAGTAAGAGCAACTTCTTGAAATGTAATGGATGTCATTCAAAATATTGCTACGAATGCTTCGATGTTACGGTAGAGTCAAATAAAGGTGATATCAGATGGGTCATTTTTTGTTCATTTTCGGCTTTCATTTTGCATCTTTCACTCCAAGTGACACATCTAAACATAAAATGAAACATTAGTGCCGAATGAATTCATAAGTGAACCGATCCAACTGTGTTGGATATTGTCATCCGGGCTCCGGCATCTTTCACTTGCACTCCGAATGAACGAGAAATGAACGGTCTGAACTAGGGATTGCAAAAAACGGATTTTAAAAAAAATCCGGATTTTCGGATTTTTTCATCCTCAAATCCGGATTATCCGGATAATCCGGATTTTTAGGAATTTTTAAAATATTTTTGGTAAACAGCTCTAAATGTGAGTTATTTCTTATTATTTCTTTATTTAACATTAATTTTAAAAGTGCAAAATAAAACGTCTTAAAAATTAACATTTTTCTTAACTTAGCGATGTGAAAATCGCTAAGTTAAGAAAAAAAGGAAAAGATTAAATCAACATTACATATATACAATAGAATAACAGTATCTGGTACTTTAATTAATATTACCAACATAAAAAATAAAAATACCTTGATTTTTTTAACTATTTAAAAATGTGAAATTTTAGTTAACAGGAAAATTCTGAGCAATCTCCCCTTTTCGGAGGCTTCGTCATTTTTGTACCTACAGTCGTCAGCCGCACATCATCAAATTATGCTCCAAGATCTGCAAGCCTCTAGTGCCGCTATCCCCAACCCGCGGCCCGCCGGGACTTTATTTGTGGCCCGCGTGATGTTAAAAAATTTAGAAATTCACGCCCACCGGCAAAATAACGTAGTCTACGTGATAGTCGTTAAATTTTTTTCACTTTAAAATCGTTGATTTTGAAGAATGTAATTTTTTAACCCTAAAAAAATTTTGTTGCGGCCCGCGACACCAAGACCAACACATGTTTGTGGCCCGCATGAAAAAAAGGTTGGGGACCACTGCTCTAGTGGAACTTACAAAAAGCAGGTCAAAGACACAAACAATGATCAGCAGTACGAGACGTAGGATCGAGGTAGATGAGCAAGAAATTCACTATGTCAACGAGTACCTGTACTTGGGCCAATTAGTTTCTTATTGCTACAGAAAGGCAGAAAAACTGGTCCATGAAGAAATAGTGACTTACCAATCTCACTGAAGCGCAGACTCGTTGATATATTATGTATTTCGCTAATACATAATCATAATACATAATCATAAGTCATAACCAACGACGCGCACACACGATCATTGACCGATTTACGAGTTACAAAAGTTCCCACTCAGGGTTTGCCAAAGAGCAATAGAGGTCAAATCTCAACAAAACAAAAAAACGTAATGCGCTCCCAAACTAGAATCAGAGACGTAGGAATTAAGACGGCCAAGCTAAAGTTGCATTGGGCTGGTCACGTTGTCTGCATACATCTAGGCTGGTTATCGACCGAGTGGTTATCCTATTATTTTTATAGGCCTGAAGAAAAGATAGCGCTATGCTCTGGAGGTGTTTTTTTTTCCTCCGAATGCAGATCACTGTAATCCTGATGTTACAACGATCCTTGAAGATCTATTGTGACTCCTTCGTATTAGAGCACCGTCCCCAAACCAGTGCTGCTCTGCAGTGATTTGGATTTGTACCACAAATTTCCTCTGTAGTAAATTAGGAGAGTTTCGCTCTGTAGTAGAGAAGTAGAAGATGAATAGGTGTGTCACAGAATCTACAGGTCGTAAAGCTGTTAACACCTATTCTGTAAAGGTGCTTGTTCAGTTTACATTGTCCAGTTAGGCTTCTGGCAAGGATTCTATTTTTTTCTTACTAGCCATCTCGTCAGTGGTTACGTTACCAATGAGCAACCAACAATTGCGATGAATTTAGAACACGGTTATAAACTCCCCACTGGAGGCATATCCGCTGGTCTGGCAAACGGTGACGCTGGGGCAAGATAAGTTAAAGATTCGGGCGGCGCCTTTGTCCAGCAGTTGGATTGTATATTTGTATTTAGGCTATTGCATAGAATAATAACTTAAAATAATTATTCAAATTTTAATTCAACATTTCGTCATATTATAAACTTACTTTATTCCTTTATTTAATTAGACAGAATCACAGATCGGCAATCGGCATTGGCTATGTAAACAATTATAATTTATAATTATAACCTCAATGCAACATATTTAAGAAAAAATATTGTATTCAATACTAAAATGTTCTAAAATAGTTGTAAATTTATCAAAGTTGCATTTATGTTATCATATAAAACGCATAGTAAATATAGTAAAATAAGAGCTAGGTTATAAGAAATTAAAATATGTCGTTATTTTTTATTCCTTTATATAAAATGAAGAAATGTAAATAAATGTAAATATAACCACCAAATAACTACACAATGGAATGTCAGACATACGGAATTCTGACTTTGGTACGTGTAGACCACGCAAAGTTGTGATAGCGCCTTTAAACAAATGTGAATTTTTATGTCAGATAATACACAATAAATTTAAATTAATTTTATACTACGTAAAAGCTTCTTTTTCATAATTTTTATCTACTATTCGAAAAAACCGAAAATCCGGATTTTGAGAAATAAAAATCCGGATTTTTCATAGGCCCAAAAAATCCGGATTATCCGGATTTTTCGGATTTCGAAGTATCCGGATTGCAATCCCTAGTCTGAACACTGAGAGAACGATCATTCGGGTTCAGTCATTTTGTCTCGAGTCCTGTAGTCGACGGACGTCACGTGTTGACGACTCTTAAACAACCAAAACTATCACCTGTAGCAGGTATCTTAGTACAAATTAAAGTTTTATTCGGTTAGGTGTGCTGTCTCTCATTAAAGTATTTTATTTCGTTAATAACGGAGCAACAAGAAGAAAAAGTTCTTCAAATTTATTTTCATCCATTCGAAGATAATAATATGAATCGGGATCTTCAACGTCTAGTTCTCTCAACAATGTATTTGAAGCTTCTAATAAATTTCTTCTTTCAATCCATGGTCACGCCCACCACCGTCGACGTTTTCTTTGCTTATTTTTTTTGTTAACTCTTTGATTAAGTGATCACAAATTAAAGTAAAACTAAAACGCGCAACTTCATTCGAGGACATGTTATAAGAAATGAAAAGTGAATGTTCTTTTCTATATTATTCCCTATAAGCCGTGTGAACATAGAATGAAAGGAAAATGAAGCATTCACTCGAGTGAATATTCATCCGAGTGAACCGTCTGATATCACCTTAAGCAATTAAATGCCGCTCAACTGGCTTCTCTGCGTTGTCCATTCTGCGAAAATGTTACAAGACGTAAATATAATGATGACGATACCCCTGTACGTCACAATCGCAAATACAACTTGTGCGATGAATCCTTGAACGTATCCTTCAGTCAAATAACAACTGAGTCAAATTCAAATATTGCTCTTAGGTAATATTCCGCCAAGCGCCGAAAAATGTAGCGAACCTGTCACTTTGGAAAATATTGGGAAGCTCATGGATCAAAAACTTTCTCTTGACTCATCTTTTATGACCAACTTAAGATCTGTACTTCTAAAGGATATGAAGGACATGGTAGCCGCGGAGGTGGGGCAGGCTATTCAAGCGGTAAAAGCGGACTTCACGGCTACTACCGACTTTATCACTATGGAACAGAACGACATCAAAAAGGATATCGCTGAGAAAAATTCTCGCATAAATCACCTTGAGTCTGAACTTTCCAAATCCCAAACTACACTGACAAAATTACAAAAACGGCTGTCCACTATGGAAAAAATCTCGCGGGATGTAAATATGGAAATACATGAGGTCCCTGAAAGTAAATCCGAGAACTTGATAGCATTATTTAAGGGATGGGAAGGGAAAACGATCTTAAGGCGTGTCGTCGCGTGGCGAAGATGGACACCAGCTCGAAAAGACCTCGCAATATCTTGGTCACTCTCTCGTCGCAACGCCTACGGGACACACTGATATCCGCAGCTACCCGTTTCAACAAGTCCCACCCCACCGATATGGCTCTCTACGGCTCATATCGGTTTGTCTGGCACCAACAGCAGAATTTATTTGTCTCAACACCTGTCTCCCGAAGTCAAAGAAATACATAACCAAGCCCGTAAGTAATGTAAGGACAATAGTTATAAATTTGTATGGATCCGTTTAGGCAATATTTATATTCAAAAAAATGAAACGAGTCCGGCCATATTAGTTAAAAATGATGATTAGAGAGAGCCGAGATGTTAAAGAAACTAGTTTAACTTTTTCACTTTTTATGGTTTCTATGTTTAGTTTCTATTAATTTTTTACAGTGATTAAAATATATTACCAAAATGTAAACCGAATAAGAAGTAAGCTCACACAATTTCATCTAAATGTATTAAATAGTAATTATGACGTCATTTGCCTGACAGAAACAAACCTTAACAAAAGTGTATTCGACAGTGAAATTTTTGATTCTCGCTACAATGTTTTTAGACGCGATCGTATAGATACTCTATCGAAAAAAATCGAAGGTGGAGGAGTCTTACTGGCTATCCACAAAAAGAACCATGTAATCCGTCAGGCATCTTGGGATAGTGATATGGAGGATATCTGGATAACTTGTTTGCCTAACTCGCAAACTGAATCACGCTTCCATTTATGTGTTTGTTATCTGCCACCTGACCTTAACCATAATCTTCTAGAAAGTTTCTATAACCACTGTCAAAATTTGCTTATTAATTGCCGCCCCGCTGACAACTTCATGCTTGTGGGCGATTTCAACACCCCCGACTATTACACTGCTTGGTGTAATAATACTCTTAATACAGCGATACCTCATACACACAGTAAAAAGCTCTACCTTCTAAGCGAATTTTTGTCATTTTGTAGCTTAAAGCAGTACAATAATGTTAAAAACTGCAATGATCGTCTTCTTGATTTAGTTTTGTCAAACATGGAGCAGGTAAGTGTTAACGAGGAGCTCGCATTAAGCAAAGTGGATAAGCACCATCCCTCAATTCTAATTAGTGTATCTCTACCTGGAATGTCTAAAGAGCTTCGTCAATGTATCACTGAACTAAGTTTTAAAAAATGCGACGTTATAAACTTAAAATCTGAGTTAAATCATGTTAATTGGCAGGATATTTTGCGATCTAATGATATTAACTCGTGTACAGATGCCTTTTTATGACACACTGTTTAAAATAATAAAAAAACACACTCCTACCATATCTAGCAAAACTTCATCATACCCTATTTGGTCTAGTAAAGCTTTAAGAAAATGCAACCAAGAAAAAAATAAATATCATGACCTTACAAAAAATTTGGAAACCCCCGCGACTATGATGTGTTCTCTATGCTTAGACATAGGTGTAAAGCTCTAACTAAAGCATGTTATGACAAATATATTTCTGCGACCGAGAATTCTCTAAAAACTAACATAAAATCATTTTGGCGGTATGTAAATAACAGAAAAGGTAACGTTTCAATACCGAATACGGTAAAATTTGATGGAATATCGTCATCAAACGGTCAGGATGTTTCAAAGATATTATACCTCGTTTGTAATATTTTTTCCCGTTACTTTGTTTCGGTTTTTGACAGTAATTCTGACCCCCAAAGTGATCGTCACTTTTGCACTAGCTCTGACAGCAATTGTATATCTGACACGTTGTCCAATGTCCAAATTAAGCAAAGTGATATAATATTAAAAATAAAAAAACTAGATCCTGATAAAGGTGCCGGACCAGATTTGTTACCCCCTTATTTTATAAAGCTGCTTGTTACGGAGTTATCTATACCTCTAACTATAATTTATAACAAATCTCTAGCTAATGGTACTTTCCCTGACCGTTGGAAGACAGCACATATTATCCCAATATTTAAAAGTGGCGATAAGACCGATTGCAGAAATTATCGACCTATAAGTATTCTTTCCTGTTTCGCTAAAATATTTGAATCTTTAGTCTATAGTCATCTTTATAGTCATATGAAACCACTTCTTTCGCACAAGCAACACGGTTTTATAAAGGGTCGATCAACTGTTACAAATTTATTGGAATATAAAAATTAGCTCTGCCAAGCTTTTTCTATTGGTGGCCAAGTAGACGCTGTATACACAGATTTTACGAAGGCTTTTGATAAAGCAAATCATCGCCTGCTTTGTCGTAAATTAGCGTCCTATGGTATTCACGGAAACTTATATAGATGGATATGCTCTTATCTAAAGAACAGGAACTAGTAGCATTGAAGGGCTTCTTTTCCTCACCAGCCAACGTTACATCGGGAGTACCCCAAGGTTCCCACCTAGGGCCTCTATTATTCGTGATTTTAACCCCTTAACACGCATGGCTCGTCAGTACAATAATTATTCAAAACAAAATAAAAAAATAGACATTTTTGATAAGCTTCAATCGTTTATAAAGCTTGTTAAAGACATCCTCCATATCACCTTAGAAAGTTCCAGATAACCTATTTTTATTGTTCACCTTTCTTAATACATAAATTACTATAATATATTAGTTAATAAGCTAATGTCATATTTTGCTATGTATTTTATGTGTGCACATATGTCACTTTACAATCCAGGTCATAAACTGTATTTATTATGTTATTTCATTTCGATTGTAATGTGTTTTGTGCATTAAAATAAATAAATAAAAATACCAACTTTTGCAGGCACATCGGACCTACAGAGAACAAATTGGTCTCGATTCTGGCGGTGGGTGAAGGCTGGCACAACTACCACCACGTGTTCCCGTGGGACTACAAGGCGGCCGAGCTGGGAAACTACAGGGCCAACATTACCACCGCTCTTATAGATCTGGCATATGAATGTGGTACATAACAATGCATATTTTTATAGAAAGTAGTCCAATATTTTCCATATTGTCTATCGTAAGTGTAACACTTTTTAAAAATATTAATTACAGGATTAGCATACGACTTAAAAACTGTATCAAACGACATAGTTCAAGCTAGAGTTCAGAGAACAGGTGATGGAACACATCCATCACAAAGATTTGTTATCTGCGAAGATTTTCAGCACCTAAAGCCTGTCTGGGGTTGGGATGACAAAGACATGACTGAGGAACATAAGAAAGTTACTCTTATAACACGTAATAATATGTATAGCCGTGTACCGAAAGGAAATAAAATATGTGCTGGGAAAAACCTGGAATAAAGGACCTTAATTTCGAAAGAAAACTTGCAAACAATTTAATTTAGAAAGTCATATAATTTTATTAATGAATATGGAAAATAAATCGAGGCTCTAAAACTTAAGCACGCTAAAATACACGACACATAGGAGACTGCTTACATTCTCTTCATTTCCCCGCATCTCGTTTGAACAATGAAGCGAAGTCGGAAGAAATTGGCGTGATTAAAATCTCCGCTACAAGAGCAAATTTGAATCAGGATTTAAGTCAGAACCGTGTCAGACCAACAATTACTGAAATAATAAACTAAATACATTACTTATAAATAAAATCTTGTTTTATTCTTTAAACTCTTTACGAATTTAGTTAAGTACAATTTACGATAATTTTCCTCACGTTATAATTGCTCATTTAGGTTGTTCCTCGTGTGAAGCTATATATAAAAGCTTTAATTGAGAAACTACCATTGTTTGCATTTTAAAGAGAAGTATATCTACGTCAAGTAAAGTAATTTACGTGTAGTTGTTACTTCGTTGAATGAAAACAATGACAAAATAGCAAAAAATGTGTAGATAAAAAGTTTTAAGTGAATATTTCTTAGTTGTCTTAGTTCTTTGGTGGCAACACAACAACAATGAAGAGTTCTGTGGTAACTAGCTCCTCCGTGCAACTAATGGATCGTCCTCTGATAAAAAAGAGTGTAACCAAAAGTAAAATTCATAATAAGTAAGTATATTTTTCTTCACTATGTTATATTTATTTATTAACCTAGGGTTGTTTAGTAACCCGGAGTAACTTACTGTTTAGTAAATTATAATACCTAACTGCTCCTAGATTAAATAGGTACATCACTAATCTAAAATGACCAAAGATAGTATCTAACATGAGGTTCGAGCTTTGACTATTTATTCATATTTTTTCCTTGTTTTAGGACTCAGATTGTCTGGAGAAATGTAATTGCATTTATTTACTTACACGTTGCAGTGGCTTATGCAATATATTTGGCATTTACTAAGGCCAAAGTGCAAACAATAATATTTAGTACGTAGACACTTTAAAATTTCATTTTCTTTTTCAAATGTTTATATTTTTATAATATCAGGTATTTAGTAAAGTATGTTTAAGGCCAGCAATTAAATGTTAATCCTTTTTTATTTAGGTTTTATTTTAAGTAACGTGAGTGGATTAGGAATTACTGCAGGCGCACACAGGCTCTGGGCTCATAAGGCTTATAAAGCTAGGTGGCCTCTCCGACTTTTTTTAGCCGTTTTACAAACGATGGCATTCCAGAATCATATCTATGAGTGGGTAAGAGACCACAGGTAAGCGCCTAATATTTTATCAGTAATCAGAATAATTACTTGTAAATGGAATAAGTTGACTGAAATTTTGAACTGTAATAATAGGGTACACCACAAGTTCTCAGAGACTGACGCAGACCCCCACAACGCTAAAAGAGGGTTCTTCTTCTCCCACATGGGGTGGTTGATGGTGCGAAAGCACAGAGATGTCATCGAGAAAGGAGCCTCTGTCGATATGTCAGATCTAAAAAAGGATCCTATTGTGATGTTCCAGAAAAGGTAAGTCGAAAATATATTTAAAAACAATAACAATTATAACAACACAATAACAATTATACTAAGTATTAGATACTTTTTATTATTAACGACTCTGGATCTATCGATCTCCTGGATTCATCTGAGGTTTTTCTTTCAGATATTACTTTCTGATTATGCCAATGATCAGTTTTGTTATACCTACTTTGATCCCGATGGCACTATGGAACGAGAGTTTATCAGTGTCCTGGCATATTGCATCTATCTTGCGATACACCTATTCACTTCACTGCACTTGGCTAGTCAATTCTGCGGCTCATATCTTTGGGAACAAGCCTTATGATAGGTGGGTAATTGTTTACCGCAATTATGTTATGTTTATGCAATAATATCTTGTAAGGCCGGCACGTAATCTTGCTTTTAATACTTTGTTTTATTCTCTTTTCCGATTTTCTCCGAGACAAATAAAAAATCTCCTTCAATGCCAACTTTTATAGGAACATAGGACCTACAGAGAACAAATTGGTCTCGATTTTAGCGGTGGGTGAAGGCTGGCACAACTACCACCACGTGTTCCCGTGGGACTACAAGGCGGCCGAGCTGGGAAACTACAGGACCAACATTAGCACTGCTCTTATAGATCTGGCATATAAATGCGGTATGCGATTTACTGTTTCTTTTGATTCTTGATTAAATCTTATTAGGTTCTTCTAAGTTCTAAGATCTTTCTCTTCCAACATTGAAGTTATTATTTTTAAGCCTATTAACGAACGAAAATGTTGCGTTTTGATGTATCATTCACGTTTTATTTATATTTCGATTCATTAACTTCAGGTTTGGCGTACGATTTAAAAACCGTATCAAGTCATTTAATCGAGGCAAGAGTATCAAGAACTGGAGATGGTACGCATCCATCAGAAATGAAGAAATTAGAGCATCAGGAGGATCATCACCACCTTAATCCAATTTGGGGTTGGGATGACAAGGACATCACTGAGGAACACAAAAAACTAGCCAAAATAATAGACAATAAGCAAGAAACACGAATAATAAACGAAATATTGTGCAACAATACGAATCAAACGAAAATAATGCAAACTTAATGTGATATTGCTTTAAAAAAGATATTTTATAAAATTCTTATTATTTTTTTACTTTTTTTTTATTATTTAAAAAACAAACAATAAGAATCAAACGAAAATACTGCAAACTTAAAGTGATATTGGTGGAAAAAGAAATTTCATAAATGAGTTGTTTTTAATACTAAAAAATATGATATACCTAGAAGGAAAAATCTATTCAATAAATTGAATTGTTGTTATTAATATTGTTGAATTTTATTTCTATAATCACCAATTGCAATTTAAATTTTATACCTCATGTAAGTAACCGTTTCTGCAAAACAGAAGGAACATATTGTTCAAGCAAGAAATTTTTTGCTTCCTCAATAGAAGCCAAAAAGCTATATCCCACCAAAAACATAAATGTAAAAATGCTGAGGCAAGTTCCATACAAACATGTTATTTCTTATCTATGGACTTCGCCGTAAAAAGGATGTAGATCTAAATGAGTGCCAAGTTCCATGGAAAATCTAAATAAATACGTATAGGAACCAAATAACATTATGAACAAATAAATAAAAGACAAATAAAAGAGAGATTTCTTTGCTTTATTGAATGTCTTTAACAATTGATGTTGTTTAAGTAATGTGAGATCTTAAACTAGATTAGATTTTACTTGGCCAGTTTTCATTACGTCAGTTATTTTTCATAAAGTTATTGAACATTTTAATTCTGATGAAAACTAGTGAAGTAAAATCTAATCTAGTTTAAGATCTTACATTGTCTACCCTTGCTCGGAAAGTTTACTACTTTTTGTAAAGTAAACTTTCCGAGCAAGGGTAGACGCCTTCATCTTCCCAGTTTAAACATTCATAATATTCGACTATATTCAATGGCAATTCGCAACCTTAAGGTGTCGTTTCACCACTTCCCGACAAGTGTCGGCTATGCTATTCGCAACTTATCTATCAGATAAGTTGTGGATAGCCTATCTGAAACTTATCAGGAAGTGGGGAAACATCCCCTAAGCCTTGTTGAGACTTGAGTATCAGACGAATAAAACAAAGAAAATCCAAGCGAATGGAAAATGCAGCTACTATCAGAAGGCATTGGAATAATACGGTATACCGTATAACACAAGTGTATTTCCAACCATTAACTATATAGTGTACAACTTACTATGCGGAAGTTAAGAAGCTATTATTATAGCTGTCTAACAGACAGACAGACTAACGGACGGACGGACAGACAAACGGACAGACATAATATTGAAATAATTCTATGGCTTTTCTCGGGACTCAAACTATATCTCCATACCAAAGAACAATCGGTACAAGCAGTTTGGGCGTGAAGGACTAACAAACAGACAGACACACTTCATAAAGTCACCTTCTATTCATTTCAAGTTTATTCAATTCACAAATAAATGTTTACGGGGAGCTCCCATACAATAAATTTTGTGTTTTCGGATTTTTCCCTACGGTTACACACAATTATCGAGCTGGATTCCAAATTTCAGCCTTCTAGGTCATCTGGAAGTGGGTTAGAATTTTGATCTATAGGTCAGTCAGTCAGTGATAAAAATTTAGATTTTCGGACGTTAATATCTCAACAACCGTTTAAGCTCTGCTTATGAAATTTAAAGTTTGTATTTATCTCGCAAGTCTCATTATATATGAGCTAAATTTGAGACGTTTATGTGAAATAGTTTCTGAATTATGAGAGGGTCAAAAGTAGCTGCAAATGATTCGTGTAATATAACACACGGTGCATGCTCGCCATTCTGTTATGCTGGAACTTGGCTTGACACTCTACCGCGTGTCTAGATAGGTAGAGACTCTTATTGTTTTCATGTATTGTCATTTAAAAGTATCGTAGATAGATATATTATCCCTTTCTTACCTGTCAATAATTTTAAGAGTTTTTGTGCCAATTTAAAAACTTTATGCAATCTTTTAATCTCCATTGATACAGCCTGTAAAATCACCTTATCTGTACCTGTATCATACAGGTACAGATAAGGTGTTTTTAGCAAACCATGTGCATGTTACCACGCATGTCAACGCTTTTAAAATAATAATACTGTATTCTCTAATTTTGAAAAATAAAGAGCCGGTCAAGCACAGCTAATAGCGATCTTTTCTTTCCTGCACAAAAATTTACTTCAAAATATTTAAACATAAAAAAAATGTTTTTAATTTTTTTTTAGTAAATTTAGTACTTAATATTTAAACACTTAAAAAATAGAGTAAACACTAAAAAATATATAAATAAATAGTAAATTTACTACAAAATATTTAAATACTAAAAAATAGTAAATTTACTAAAAAAAATTTTAAAGCAAAAAAAAATTGTGTTTAAATATTTTGAAGTAAATTTTTGTGCAGGAACCTAGGTAATTACTATTTTAAACTGAAAAACAACTCAATCATGTTAAATATTTTCGTATGAGAAAATGATTTTGGAATTACGTATACGTATGAGAAATTCCAAGTGTACCCGGCCTCTTAGTTAATTCAAGTAAGTATTTATAATAAACTAGCTGTCCCGGCAAACGTTTCTTTGCCATATTAAGGCGCATAGAGTCGTCGATAACCTTGGACGTTTGGGCGTGGCTTAGGTCCCCCTGCTCTGCACTCCCCGCACGAAAACATCGTACATAGATTAAGCGCGCGGATGACGAACAGAAGCACTCCTGACTTATCACTGCCTATTTTACTCGAATCCACTACCTACCTACTACTTGCTTTAAAAATGTGCAATTTATATAAAAATGAATTACTATTGTGAATAAATAGATGTTTGACGAATGACTTTAATACGTTTAATGCTACACGAATTACGATTTACGCTTAGTATCAAGTATGATATTTATGTCTAATTTATTAAGAGGCACTGAAAAAAAATGAAAAATTAATCAGTAGGTATCTAGATAATTTTTCAAGTCTTTACTGTCTTAGTTAGGTAGGTGCTTGTCTTGCCTAAGCTAGGGCATCGCAACCCGGGCCCAATTTTTAAAACCCGGGTTTTCGGGTTTTTGTTGATTGAAAACTGGGTACCCGATTTTTTTTCTTTTTTAACATTAATTATATTTCTTCGCTTCATTCTTCGATATATTAATTAAACAGATAGTCCTTTGTTTATTTGCTAGGCAATCGCGTTTTTTTAAAGACGTATGTAACGACGTATTTCTATCGACGGTCCCTACGTATAAAAGGTCATGTCCATAATAGCAATTTTTTTATTGCATCATGCACTTCCATAATACTATAATGAGACGCATATTCCTACATTTTTTTCTATCACAAGTAATTCCGAAGATAAAAAGACGTAAACGACGACAAGTTGGGAGTTTTATTAGATTTTACTGTGGTAGATGCGGACATCTATACTTACCGTCTTGTACCACGTTGGAAATTACGCGCCGTTCCGCGTCATGTCGTACTTGTCCGTTTCTACCTCTAAGGTAGAGAATTATTTATAGACTTGTTATCATTTACGTTCAGTTATTATAAGATTTTTGTTCGTTTTTAGTGGGACTAGTGCCACACATTCAATCAAATTTGGACTAATATGAATATTTAAGTGTTATAAATAATCTGCGCCGTGATATAATAGCTGCGACGGAGGCTGAGGCCTGAGGCTTCTTTGCATGATGAATTAATAATTATTCTAAACTTTGCATACGTATTATGATTTATGAGCCAATGGAAATACAAAATAAATACATCAGGATTCATCAGCTAAAACTTTATACTTCTATTGTTTATAACGACATAGGCATGTAATACTGGGAACTACAAAAAAAGGGTGCGCCTTTTATTATTCTGGCAACTCTGTCTTTACGTCAATGACGCATGATGCGGCATGTGTCAGTTTACAGCAAGATGGCGCGTGAAGTTTGTTTGTCAGTGCCATTAGAATTTAACGAAATACTCCATAATACGAATTTTGCGGATATAAGTTGTCGACTCGAAATCAATATTTTCTATTATTCACATAAGGTTTCGATCGAGTCTATCGTACTCCTGCACGAAATCAACAAAAATTTCGAATATCGGATTAATCGTTGAACATACAAAAATAAAAAATAAAAAAAATATCCACAGCCAAACATAATATAACCTCCTCGTTTTTTGGAAGTCGGTTAAAATTATGACCTTCATAAATTCTTAAGAGTCAGTAAAAATTTACCTTGCTCAAGACGTATCCGAAAAGACCAATAAGAAGAAAAAGGCAACTTCAACATTATGATGTTTAGTTTTACAGTTTAGTGAAAACAGAATAATTAGTGTAGTAATTATAGTATTATATATATAGTATAAAGTAGTGTAGTACATATTTTATACTAAAATTTGTAGACTTTTGAAAACTATACAGTTTAACTTATCAAACAATCACATTTTATTAGAATTTTTCACTATGGACCTATAGTTATTGATGACGTGTCTTTTTATTCGTTCATTATAACATAGAAAAAATTTCTTAAATTAGCAGCGTATAGAAAGATATGTCTGTGTTTTTAGTTTTTCTTACTGAAGAGCCAAAATTTCTATTACATAAATATTATAAACTATGACAATAAGATTAATTTTATAAAGTGTTGAATGAATTTAGGACCTAATATAATATTTTTATTCTTACAACGTAAAAACGGACACGTACGACTTACCCGTTTTTACGCTGACAATTCAAGACTCGTCTTGAATTGACAGAGTCTTGAATTGACAGAGCGTAAAAACGGTCATCTTGTAATTTTGGCGAAAATATTGAAAATATTTAAAATTGTGTTATATCATCCAAACGGTAGGCCGTTTGGATGATATAACACAATTTTAAATTTACATTAGGCTTTACAAATCAACCAAAAACTGTGTTCATGTTTAATGATAATCTACAGTAACAGTTTGAATCTTAAAAACGCGAATTGCAAAAATCATGAAGTAAATAACAATTTAGGTACTGTTCATAAGAGCGTCCATACACCTATACACTTGTTTTATTTAAATACTTAAAATATTAATACTATAACGTCTATACGCGTGGAACAATCAACTTATAACTAAATATAATCATGAAGTAAATAACAATTTAGGTACTGTTCATAAGAGCGTCCATACACCTATACACTTGTTTTATTTAAATACTCAAAATATTAATACTATAACGTCTATACGCGTGGAACAATCAACTTATAACTTTGACGACCTCCGTGGCTCAATGGTTAGAGTGTGTGGCAACTCAAGCCGGGGGTCGCGGGTTCGAATCCCGCCGACGGAACAAAAAGTTTTCCAATGTTCCTGGGTCACGGATGTGTATTAAATATGTGTATGATATAATAAAAATCTTAAATATATTATGTATAGTATAAAAGTATTAAATATATTTCCGTTGTCTGATACCCGTAACACAAGTCCTTTAGGTACTTAGCACGGGGCCAGACTGACGTGGTGTGAGCGTACATAGATATTATATTAGATATTATATTATTTAACTAAAAATAATCATGAAGTAAATAACAATTTAGGTACTCTTCATAAGAGCGTCCATGCGCGAACCACATTACAACCTTTTTACGTTGATTGTACTCTAAGTCTAACTACTCTACATAAACACTCATGCAAACATTGTAGTGATCTAATGCACACAAACAGACGCTCGATAGCACACACACAGGCGCAAGATTTAGCAACGAGTGACACAGCCTCCCCGTCTGAATGCTAGCGGACGATTGCCGCCCGCGCCCGCGCAGACCACCTTTGAACCAAATCGTTCGGAAATACTGTTTTTCGATATCTTTTCAAAGAAAATATTGTTTGATTTTTATAAAAAATGCTGATATTCAAGAAAAACAGATTCTAAATATATCTACGCAAAAAAAAATACCGTATATCACAGCCGTTTAGGAGGAGTCCCGATTTCAAATCGAAAATCGATGTCACGTATTATTTTTTTATTGAAGCAAGGGTAAGACATAAAGCAGAAAAAAAATGTTGATATATTAGTTGTTGAACTGATCTTTCACATATATTTTTTTCAACTTTTTCCTGCCAGAAATGAATGAGTAGTTACAAAAACAAAATGACCATTTCACGACTCTATACGCCTTAAGTATAATTATAAAGTATTTTTTTTAAATTTGGTCGAAGCGCTAACTGTCGGACAGACTAAAATTAAAATCCGAATTCGAATATTATTTAAAATTTGACACTGCGATGGCAGCCGACTGTCGGATCCAATGTAAAACATTCCAAAATCAACAACTACTAATAAATTAAAAATTAATTAAAAAAACATTGTCCAGCTGACAAAATTGTGAATCTAAACCATTCCCAGATCCCCTTGAACACACACAAAAAATTTCATCAAAATTGGTCCAGTCGTTTAGGAGGAGTTCAGTCACATACACACGCACACAAGAAATATATATATTAAGACTAGCTGTCCCGGCAGCGTATTGCCAAACTGTATACTGACCCAGACCGGGGTTGCTCTGAGTTCGATCGCAGTTTGCCTTTATAGTTGAAGAGCAAACTGTATACCTATTCAGAGCGTGTCTGAATCGAAATACATTTTGCTTTAAAATACTTGAGCAAAATACATACAGCAACTTAATGTTACTTAGAAAATTAAACAAAGTTTTAAGTGATATTGAAACCTCGGAACAAGCCAAAAACTTCTTTGCACAAAGAGTTAAATATTGTAGATCAAAAAAAAAATTGGTGTTCAGCCAACTTCTATTGCAAGGAGAAAAGACAGAGGAATAACTAAAGGAAAAGGACGTATACAGAGTGGCAGAGACGTAACTAAAAAACGAAAACATAATTTATCAGAAAATATTAATAAAAATCAGCCGAATGCAAAGAAACATTGAAAAAGATTGATGGTTAATGTGGTAGTTGTAGTTGATTAATGATTACATTTACTTTAATTATGATTATACATGATTACACAAATTTATGTATTAAAGATACTTTATTTTTCAATATCGACCCCTTTCTGTGACCCCTTTAGTGTAAAAGCCAAAATTCGATGTTACAATACAGGCAAAAAACAAAAATAGTAATTATGACATTTTTCTGTTCTTAATTCATTAATTTATTTGTTTGTTGTTGATTGAAGGAACCCTTTATTATTTTCAGTGAACATCGATTACAAATAGGTACAATTTATTGTGTCAGTCAGTACATCTTTCTTATGAAAAATTAATAAATACTGTCATTGGAAACACTTACATTTTTTTAACAGCCTGTACCTATAATTGTTACAGTTCAAATTTTTCAAAATACTTACTCGTACAACGGGTTTTCTTTCATTATAACCCAAAATAATTCACAATAGGTATGTTTTAGGGAAAGTTGTTTAGTTTCACGGATAGGTATAACAACCACACACAACAACATAACAAAAATATACGGGAAATTATTAAACACATTGTATAGGTAGTTACAGATATTCGCATGTCACAGTTTGCTTAACATACAAGCGAGCAAAGTGCATACCTACTCAGATTGGTCTGAGCTCGTATATACTTTGCTCCAATTTTCAATGAGCGCGACGTAGTTCAGTACAGACTATGGGCGTCTGGGTCAGTATTATAGTTTGGCAATACGCGTCCCGGCAGCGTATTTACAAAGGCTATACCGTTTGAGTCACGAGCCAGACTCTAATAGATGAGCTTTTGTTTATGCATATTACTCGACAATACCTATTCTATCTCAGTAAAAAAATTGACTCAAATGGATTAGCTTTTTGCCTTGATATTTTCAAATAAAATGCACAAGACTTACAAAACCTAGTCGAGTAGAGACTAGAGGCTCATCGCCATAATATTTGTTTATCGCGAGCGTGCCATACATGCATACTTCTAATTATGACTGACTGTTACCAACTACGTTTAAATTGTAAAAATACTAAGCTAATCGTGATAAAAATGATTATCTGCGTTTTGTAAGTATTTTACATTAGAGGAACCTAACTACGCTAGAAAAAACATTGTAGTTTTCTTAGCTATAAATGATCAGTCAGATCAAAGATTTTTCTTTGCCATATTAAGTATGTATAAAGGGAGTTTTGGCGGGCATGTGAAAGAGTGCTGTTGTGTTTTTATATACGTAAGTAGTATCCCTTAATAGTCTGTGGTTTTTATATTATTTTCCTAAAATTGTGTTAGCTGGGTATTTAATGTGTAATATTGGTAGAATATTAACCATTAGATATTCGTGTTCATGCACAAGTGTAGGAAAGTGATGTAATATCCAGAAACGTGCTATTTTGTGTTCCCTCCAAAACTCCATCGAAAGTTTCAGTAAAGCGTCTACCACATTACTGAATCGACCGACTTGACTCCTTGACTGTATTGACTTTTACTTAGACTTTGACTAGACTTTAGACCTGACGATACATGAAAACGATGATGAAAAATATAATAGGAGGAATATGGTTTTCCCGCCATATTCCTTACCTTTTTACCTTGTCTGTGGCACAACATACACATCCTTTGTGTCAAGTTGCCAAAAAAGAAGAAAAAGAAGTATATATATAAAGTTTTTTTTTTAATTTGATCGCAGCGCTAACTGTCGGGACAGACTAAAATTAAAATTCGAATTCGAATATTATTTAAAATTTGACACTGCGACGGTAGCGCCGTCTGTCGGATCCAATGTAAAACATTCCAAAATCAACAACTACTAATAAATTAAAAATTAATTAAAAAAACATTGTACAGCGGACAAAATTGTGAATCTAAACCATTCCTAGATCCCCTTGAACACACACAAAAAATTCCATCAAAATCGGTCCAGTCGTTTGAGAGAAGTTCAGTGACATACACACTCACAGAAGAATTATATATATTATGATAGTTTTATAATTAAGTATTTGTACCTACTCTCAACAAGTGTGTAGTTATGGTAGGTACCTGTTTGTTACCGATTAATTACAGTTCGTTAGTTAATCAGTAGGTATTTTTGTCACTTAAATACAGAATAGAAACGAGTAAGTAATTTCATTACCATAACATAAATATTTTTAAAGCTAACGATGACGATGTATTTACAATATCGGTATCAAATTGAATAGCATTTGTTGCTGCAATGTTAGAAACAATAATTTAGCTAACAAAGTCTAGGCGATTTCGGCCATTTTCTGTATTAAAATAGATTAGGGTTTTGTCAAGTTTCTGTCTTACAAAAGCTAAGCCAGTTCAGTTTGCGCTTTCACTCTAATGCCTTTGTAAATACGCATCCCGGCAAACGTTGCTTTGCCATAATATACATATGTATTATTATGGTATTTGCCATATTATTTTATAAGATAGATATATTTTTATAAGATAGATAGATTTAAGAAGAAGAAGATAATATATGTATAAGATCAAAGGAAATATAATATATATACTGGTTAATAATTAATACATATCGAAGAATGAAGCGAAGAAATATTATTAAACGTTTGCGATCAAATTATTATATAGACATAATATTATTATCTACTTTAAATTGTACCCACTCGGAAACGTAATTCATTTACAAAATTGAAGATCACTTCTTGCTTTTCGAGATCATGACCTCATGGCCTCTAAGTTTAAGGAAAAATACAGAGTGCGTAGGTATTCGTAAGAAACACAACTCCAGGATAAAACTGAATTAATTTGATGAATTTTAATAGAAAACCTACACATAATAGACGACACGAGTGGATTAAGTGGTTATATATAACCATAGGTATACCTACCGTATTTTGATTATAATACGTGTATATAATCAAAGCTTATAGTAGAGGAGGTCGCGCTCAGTTAAAAAAGTAATTTCATACCGAGCGAAAATCGTTACAATAATAGTATTCCACTAATACATAACAGCTTTGATCGTCAGCCACTTCATAATGGGTGGAATAATTATTTTTAACAAAAAATTTAAACCGACTTCCAAGGTAAAAACAATAATAACATTCTTATAATATGAACTAAAAACTAAAAAGTATTAAATAATTTTCCTCTCTAAATGTGCCTTTTTCCGAATTCAGCTAAACCTCAACTATTTCTGTACTCAACCTTCATCATTTTGAAGTCGGTACCAGATATAGCTGAATCTTTATATTTTCTTTGACAGAAAATTGAAACTTATGGAAGTGGCACCGACTTCAAAATTATGAAGGTTGAGTACAGAAATAGTTGAGGTTTAGCTGAATTCGGAAAAAGGCACATTTAGAGAGGAAAATTATTTAATACTTTTTAGTTTTTAGTTCATATTATAAGAATGTTATTATTGTTTTTACCTTGGAAGTCGGTTTTAATTTTTTGTCAAAAATAATAATTTCACTCTTTTTAGTTACCTAGTAGATAAACTATAATAAGTGCCAATTTAAATTGTATAAAAAATAGTTTTATATTGTCTTCCCTACACGAGTATGTCATTGAGGCGCTCTGTCGGCGCTATCGCTTGTCCGAACTCCGATTGTTGTTCATATAGTTTTAGTTACACGATGTATTCAATAGATTTCGCTGAGGTGCTCCTGAATCGCAGTATCGCTTGTACGTAGGAGTTTTATAAAGTTGTATTGGATGTGTGAAATCAGAAATGTGTCACCATTGGTATGAGCAGTGAGCATTGAAATTTGAATTGTCAACATTTTGAGTGGTAATTATTGATCTCGTATTGTTATTAGAAATATTAATTAACCCTCCAAGATGACCTCCGTCATAGTCCGCGAGTTTATAAGTGGTCGTCGGTGGTAGTGAACTAGTGAGTAGTGACTTAGTGACCATACCACCCTACGCGTCGAATTACTGCGTTTATTCTACGTATCTTATTACAATTTGTTAAGACTGTTAAGAGTCATACCCCAAGGCCCAAATATCAGGTAGATAAATTTAAACAATACATTTAATAAAATCTAAGTGAACACAACCCTATGCGTGCTAGGTAATTTAACAATTTAACGCTTCAACTCCCAAGCGGCCGCCAGAACAATGGATTTCCAAGAATCCGCGATCGAAGGATGAGCCGAATCACACCCAGCGGCGCGGCGAGTATATTTTCAGTGTCATAATAATATTATGATCTTTACCTTCATTATTGTAATACATAGTACTATCGCATGAGAAACTTGGAAAGCCGGCCTCGCGGCCGCCTGCGCCTTTCTCAAGCGATACTATATTGTACTACATTAATGAAGATAAAGTTTAAAATCATATTATGACACTCAAAATGCTCGCAGCGCGGCATTACCTGACATTAGAACTTGAATAGGTACGAGTTACGACGCACTGACCGCCGTGTATAAACAGCCTATATTAATAATTGGTGTTGTTAAATGTTATGTACATAATTATTATTATTGTATCCACACCTATGCCTTGTAAGTTGCACTATTATCTTTTTTGTGCCATGAGACATTGGTGACCTTAACACGACGTGGTAATGATGATGATGATGAATTTTAATTGCGTGGTAGCATAATATGCTTTCTGTTCTTAAAACAATGCCGAAACTCCCAAACGTGTATCTATAAGGAGTCAGGAGTTCTCTCAGCATCTTCGAAACCATGGTATACCTTGACCCAATATTTGACTTTTTAGTAGCATATTCTTAGTACACTTCACATAAAACCAAAATTACCATATGTTTCCATATAAATTTCGAGGAGTTCCCTCGATTACTCCTGGATCCCATCATCAGGTCACCACTTTTGTGAACATGGTACCAAATTGGAGTGAAACCTAATACAACAAAACAAAAATTTCGAAAATCGGTTCACAAACGGCGGAAATATTAAAAAAAAAAAATATCCACAGCCGAACATATAACCTCCTCGTTTTTTGGAAGTCGGTTAAAAATTGAGAGCATCTCAAAGTTGATGTTTGGAATCGTATTGAATTGACATTAAAACGATCTGTTACTTGGCGGATTCGGAGAGACTTTTTAAAAAATAAACTATTGAAACTGAAATTATTTTATTCAAAAAAACTTATTATTAGACTTAAAAGAAGACCTGCACCCGACGAAGGTCCAATTCGATCTGACGAAAAACTCCGCAAAATGAAATAAAGAAATAGCAAAAGTTTCCAATTGCAATTCTATGAATTATTATATGCAAGTGAAAACTAAGCGTTTTTAATATTCAGCTTCAAATGGGGATTGTCCATTTTTTTTAAATTTTGCTCATTACAAAAACATTTCGAGGAATAAGGTCAGTGATCGTTTTTCTGTATATAAACGAAAAAAATACCCATTATATTTTTGAACAAATATGTTTAACCTTAGTTTGACCTTCAATGGCGTTAAATTAGCAATAAATTCGACCAACATTACGTTTCGAACTTTTGGTAAGCTTTTCGTATCAGCTTTCACATAATGAGAACTTGTATTTGACGAACCAGCTATTATAAATAAGATTCAAAGTAAAAAAAACATTCTGCAGAGGTCAATTGGCCGCCGATGATGACGTCAGAGCGAAACTTTAAAAATTTATTGAGAAAAAACTAGCCAATGAATTTCAAAATTATTGAATTTATATTCTTAAAATACCCTATTTTAACGAAAAATAAAAAGATATAAATATAAAAAGTACATGTAATTTTTTTGGACAATGCCCATTCAGCTCATATAATGAGACTTGTGAGATAAATACATATGTACTTTAAATTTCATAAGCACAGCTTAAACGGTTGTTGAGATGTTAACGTCCGAAAATCTACATTTTTATCACTGACTGACTGACCTATAGATCAAAATTCTAACCCACTTCCAGATGACCTAGAAGGCTGAAATTTGGAATCCAGCTCGATAATT
The DNA here is from genome assembly GCA_937595015.1 of Polyommatus icarus. NCBI lineage: Eukaryota > Metazoa > Arthropoda > Insecta > Lepidoptera > Lycaenidae > Polyommatus > Polyommatus icarus. Next base: position 7,170,844 of record OW569336.1, on the reverse strand, counting down.
GTGTGTAACCGTAGGGAAAAATCCGAAAACAAAAAAAAAATGGTCAAGTGCGAGTCGTACAGAGCGAAAATTGTGTTTTTTGTATGGAGACCCCCCTTAAATATTTATTTTATTTTACTTTTATTATTTGTTATGAAAGAAGAAATATAACTAAGGATTTTGTGAACATTTCAAGTACCTTTCGGCTGCCATTATTGATTTAGAGCAAAAAAGGCCAAAAAATCACGTTTATTGTATGGGAGCTCCTCGTAAACATTTATTTGTGAATTGAAAAAACTAGAAATGAATAGAAGGTGATTATGAAGGAGGTTATGAAGTGTGTCTGTCTGTCTGTTACGTCTTCACGCCTAAACTGATTGTACCGATTGTTCTTTGGTATGGAGATATAGTTTGAGTCCCGAGAACAGACATAGAATTATTTCAATATTATGTCTGTCCGTCCGTCCGTTTGTCTGTCTGTCTGTTAGACAGCTATAATAATAGCTACTTAACTTCCGCATAGTAAGTTGTACACTCTGCATTTTCCATTCGCTTGGATTTTCTTTGTTTTATTCGTCTGAGACTCACGTCTCAACAAGGCTTAGGGGCTGTTTCCCCACTTCATGATAAGTTTCAGATAGGCTATCCACAACTTATCTGATAGATGAAGTATCTACCAGATAAGTTGAGGATAGCATAGCCGACACTTGTCGGGAAGTGGTGAAACGACACATTAAGGTTGCGAATTGCCATTGAATATAGTCGAATATTATGAATGTTTAAACTGGGAAGATGAAGGTGTCTACCCTTGCTCGGAAAGTTTACTTTACAAAAAGTAGTGATATCCCACCAAAAACATAAATGTAAAAATGCTGAGCCAAGTTCCATACAAACATTATATTTCTTGTCTATGGACTTCGCCGTAAAAAGGATGGAGATCTAAATGAGTGCCAAGTTCCATGGAAAATCGAAATAAGTACGTATATGAACCAAATAACATTATGAACAAATAATAGAGTCTATTTCTTTGCTTTATTGAATGTCTATAACAATTGATGTTATTTAAATAATGTGAGATCTTAAACTAGATTAGATTTTACTTGGCTAGTTTTCATCAGAATTAAAATGTTCAATAACTTTATGAAAAATGACTGACGTAATGAAAACTTGCCAAGTTAGATCTAATCTAGTTTAAGATCTCACATTATTTAAATAGCATCAATTGTTATAGACATTCAATAAAGCAAAGAAATAGACTCTATTATTTGTTCATAATGTTATTTGGTTCCTATACGTACTTATTTCGATTTTCCATGGAACTTGGCACTCATTTAGATCTCCATCCTTTTTACGGCGAAGTCCATAGACAAGAAATATAATGTTTGTATGGAACTTGGCTCAGCATTTTTACATTTATGTTTTTGGTGGGATTAAACATGACCTCAATAATCATCCATCAAAGTTTCATTGATTCTGTATAAAATCACTTTTCGCAATTATTTTTTTTACAATTAACATTCCACCACGGGTGCGACGACTGACGCTGAATATATTGATTGATAAATATCAAGCTACCGCTGGACAAAAATTTGGTCGGTATGGAATGGCTTTGCATACGCTAGCACTACCTCCCTACTATTACATTTTACAACATTAAAAGAGCAATTAAGTACAAATTGCCCTTTTAATTTGCACGAACCTTTAATGTGTCTACTATAATAAGTTAACCGTTAAATAATTTAGCTATTAAATCTAGCTAGAATAAATATTTTTTTGATTTTATGTTTAATTTTTCCTCCATTTAAGCAAAACAACGTCAGTTTTGAAATTATTAGTTACCCAATTCATTCACTCATGTCTTCAATAATATGGGTAACGTACTACCTACGAATAATAAAAAACTACGTACTACGTTACATACAGTATGGATCAGCATAACTAACAAGCCTACAAAATATGATAATAATAACTTATATATCAATAATTTACAGGTTAGCTGAAGACAGGCTGTTGTTAACACAATGGAAGATGGCTATGAAAATGGGACAAAACATGATTATCAATTTCCCGAGCACAATACCAAGGAAAAATGAATAATTAAGTACTTAAGTTGTAAAAAAAGTTAAAAACACATTAAATTACATTTTGGCATGTAGGTTGGTACATACATATTACATTGTCGTGGGGGCGGAGTTGCGAACCAGCTAACGACGAAAATGACACCACAATATGACACCATTGCAATTTGCATCGTTGGTATTCATTTCACCAACATCTTTATTTTAATATCGGTACTTTGAGTCCCAGGATAGGCCTTTAGGTATATACCTGTATTTATAAACTTTTTTATCCCGGAAAAATGGACGGTTTCCGCGAGATAAACCAATTTTGGCGCAACGGAGTTGCGGGGATCATCTAGTTCAAAATAATTCTTAGGGCCTACTGGCGGTTGGCCTGGGGCCAGTGACAGATTTTCATGACCAATTCCCTCCCAACCGAAACTTCGTAACATGAATAAAAGGGACTTAAATACATAATATTATGAATACTAGCGACCGTCAGCTGCGACTCCGTGGGTGGGGTGGGGTGGGGTGGGCAGTGGCAGTCTCCAGAGGCGGTGCAAGGCGTGGGCGGTGTGGTGTGGGCGACCGACCACGGCCTCGCGGTCCTAGGGGCCTCGCGCCCCTTGGACCACTAGAATAGAATAGAATGAATAGAATAGAATGATTTATTGCATAAAATGTGGTACAAAAGGTCTTACAATTTTACTGAGATGGTTCCAACATTTTGCCTTAGGTTTTTTTAAAGGTTTTACGAGTTGTACGTGATACTCAAATATTCATAAATAAAAAGTTTTATAAATAAAACTTTAAGTACTTATCAAAAAATTATTTCTCTCAATAAATCCGTTCTATATAGCGCCATCCATCAGGGCGGTCTCGCATATAATATTTTTACTTTAGGGGGCCTCGCAAGATATATCTTGCCCACATAAAATGTAGGTCTTGCTCCGCTGGCAGTGGCACTGGCAGTCTCCCAAAGATGAAGAAAAAAAAATTTTTTCAGTCATTTCCTCTCATTTGGAAATTTATCAGAGTATTATTAAAATACTCTAGTAAACAATTTAAAAAATCAGCTAGCTGGTAAGTCAGTGAAAAAGTCGTCAGCTGATAAGTTTTAGTAGGTACTTATAAATGCTGTTGCGTTATACGGCTCTGACAAACTTTCCACTGAGATAAAGCAAACTGACATTAATTTTCATTCATAGTAGTGTGGCGGTACCCACAATTCGCCTAACATTCCTGCATCGCGCTATCGAAGTTTTCTGAGCGCGTCGGTATATACATATACGACAGCTGAAATTTATGGCTACTCGACGATGATTAGCTATGCAAAAATGAGCCTGGTACAAATGGTTCAATTTTTTTATTAAAATTAATGTGTTCGCGTCGGTATGGCGGGCTGTAAGCCGCACCCGACAAGTATGGCATTACGCTTCTGAAATCTGAAAATACAAGCATTTTTGTGAAACAAATCGTTTGACACTCGTTATTTATCCGACACGTTCGATTAACGCCCACGCGTTTGGGCTGCCAGTGCGAGCGCTATGACCATCATTTTCCTTTTTGCATTTACGTAATTATACCCCTGTAAAAGCGCGATACTGGCACAAATCACCAAGAATTTTGTGTCAGTATCTCCAGGCCTTATATTATGTAGATTGTGGAGTCTTGATCTCTACGGTCAAGTCATCGGAAGACTGCCACTCATCACCTTGATGCAGTCTTCCACAGTGCGTTTTTCGCGTAACTTTCTGCCTCGCACTGTAAAACTCTGGAACGAACTGTCACCAGAAGTATTTCCGGACCTATACGACCTGCAAACCTTCAAGAAAAGAGCGTATTCCCTCTTAAAAGGCCGGCAACGCACCTGCAGCTCTTCTGATGTTGTGAGTGTTCATGGGCGACGGTAGTTGCTTACCATCAGGTGACCCGTTTGCTCGTTTGCCCCCTTATTTAATATAAAAAAGTCTCTACTTATAACCGTTTTTTGGCTTTTTTAGGACCCCAAAACATCTTAAGGTTTTTTTATGAAATAAGGGTGCAAACGTGCAAACGGGTCACCTGATGGCAAGCAGTTTCCGTCGCCCATGGACACTCGCAGCATCAAAAGAGCTGCAAGTGCGTTGCCGGACTTTTAAGAAGGAATAGTGTAATAGGGGAGGGTAGGGAAGGGAATAGGGTAGGGGATTGGGCATCCGGTAAACTCACTTACTCGGCAAAACACAGCGCAACTCGCAAGCGCTGTTTCACGCCGGTTTTCTGTGAGAACGTGGTATTTCTCCGGTCGAGCCGATTAACAGATGGAGGCGGAAATTATATGATTTATGCCTTGCGGAGATTGTCAAGCAAACGCAAAATAGCTCTGCTGCCCCACCGTCCACCGATACCATTTCAACAGCAAACATCGAACCATTTGCTTATGGGTAATGGGGGTGTTCCTAACTCAACCAAAGTTACTAGTTGGGACTATTGGTTTCGAAGCGGAACTTACAGAGGCATTGGCCTCATAATAGATAACACTGCGACCCGTCTTCAAACGTTGCCGGGCTAGGGTTGTCATCCGTCCGAATTTCCCCGGATTTGTCCTACTTGAAAGGGCGTCCGGGGAGCGTCCGGCAGGGATTTTGAAAAGTGTCCGGGTGAAATCCGGACACTTTTGTTGAGAGAAATTAACTTTTTAGTCATGACTCATGCAGCAATAAACGAAAGATAAAAACACGTTAAGCATACAAACGGTTTCTTGCACCGACTTTGAGTTAATCAGATTTTTACAAATTGTTGTTGGAAAAGCAAAAGTTGGCGAGACGTAAATCGTAATATTAACAGTTTAAGAGGACGTGTCGGGAAATAACTATAGGTGTACCAGAATCTGATGGCTAAAAGTGAAAAAATAAGTTGACTCTAGTCTCTAGCAATGCCGGGGTAATTGAAATAAAACATTTGGATCCTTTTCTTTTAGCAGCTAATCTGTGTACTTATTAAACATTCAAATATAAAAATTTATCCAATGATTTAGGATATTTTTTGAAAATTTGCTGTCAAAAATTGCTATCAGATTCTGGTAGTCCCATACATTTCGGCCAAATGTCCGGGAATTTTGTCGTGCCTGACCGGCGATGGCAATTTAGGAGATGGCAACCCTCAGCCGGGCGAGACACGATTCCAAAGTCGAAATCCGTCAACTCGTCATAGTGGCGTGACTGCAGTGGGCCAATGATATGCCAGGCGCTTAGATTAGATAATACTTGTGCTTGTTAATTAATTTATCCTATTATTAATGTGTCTGTCGCAGCTGGTTTAAATAGCCGTTCAATCAAACAGCTAGCCCTTTGACTGGACATATCTATTGCCCACGTATTATTATGATATAATTTCAATTGACATCTCACTTCACACCTTAGCAATCCATACTAATATTAAGAATGCGATAGTGTGTATGTCTGTTTCTCTGTCTGTCTGTTACCTCTTCATTACCGCTGAACCGATTTTACTAAAATTTGGTATGAACTTATGGAGATACTTTGAGTCCCGGGAAAGGATAAATGATACTTTTTATCCCGCAAAAATAGCGCTAACTTCAAGCGCGATAAACTTTTGAGGGCTTCAAATAATTAGATTGGTAGGTAAATAATACCTATAATGTTTCTTTTTATATTTTACATCAGTAAGTACTTATAAAGATCCCTAAAGTGACTGTACCTACCTACCTATATAATAATAATTGGTCTAATAATTTAAGGCTGATTACACATTGCATTGCTATATTAACATAACAGGCCTGTCGGCATATTTCTTACAATTACCAATTAGGCAATTACCATTAACCATAGCCGTGTCTAATATAATAAGCTAGAGGCCATTTGATTTGAGTTTACATGTTCATTGAAAAAAAAACCCTTTTGTGAAACGCTTGTATTTCCACTCACAAAACACGTACAAAGAGAATACGATCTTGACCTCATTCACGTTGACCCAAGAAGGTGACAAAGTTCAAGCTCTTTTTAGGGTTCCGTAGTCAACAAGGAACCCTTATAGTTTCGGTCTGTCCGTCCGTCTGTCTGTCTGTCTGTCCGCGGTTTTACTCAGAGACTATAGGACCTACAAAGCTGTAATTTGGCATGAATACACATATTAATGATGGCAACAAAATGGTACACTGAAATCGTAAAAAATTTTTTTTTATGGTACCTCCCCTACACATCAAGCGGGGATGAATATTTTTTTTTCGCGCCTACCCCATCGTGTGGGGTGTCGTTGAATAGGTTTTTTGAAAATATTGTGACTATTCATAGATCATTTTCCGATTTAGGGATCCGTTTGTGAAATATTAAGTTTTTAAGTGGAAAAAATCGTTGATCCCCGCTTCTACCAGCAAAGGGTTGGTTCTGAAAATGTGAAAAAATTCACGGGAGTAGGAAATATGGTGAATTTAAAAGGAAAACTATCACGGCTAAGAAGACTTCATAAGTTATTGAGTCGATCAACTAAAAATAATGTATTCGGTGAAGAATAAAGGAACTTTTCGTTCAAATTCCTTTGAAAGTAACTGAGATGATGTTGTTAGTAGTGTAAAACACGCTATAAAATATGTACGTTCATTGACCATTAAAAAATTGTCAAAAACTAGTGGTACCTACTACGGAACCCTATATTGCGCGTGGCCCGACACGCACTTGGCTGGTTTTTTATCTCCAGGTTTTTAGACTGCACAGTCAATATCTAGGTATTGTTTAACTATAAGTACCTAGTTGCTACGGTGCGGTAGTGAGCAATTTCCTCAGTCTACAGCTGTTACTGCGTCATAGAATTTCTGTCTAATTATATTATAACTTAATTTAATAATTACTAATTAGTAATTAGTAACTCAAGTAAACGATTATTTAGGTATAGAGTCAATAAAATTTAGTATGTAGGTAAGTAATTGATTTTAAGTACAGGTCTTTTAAGTACTTATAGATATTATAGACCGTACTTATGTAAGGGATCAATGACATGAACCTATTTTGTGGGTTTATAATATATTAGATGACGCCCGCAATTTCGTTGCGCAAAAATCGTTTATCGCGCGGGAACCCATTTTACCGGGACAAAAAGTATCCTGTGTCCTTTCCCGGGATTCAAAGTATCTTCATGCCAAATTTCAGCCAAATCGGTTCAGCGGATTGAGCGTGAAGAGGTTACAGACAGACAGACAGACAGACAGACAGACAGACAGACACACTTTCGTATTTATAATATTAGTAGAAAATATGGATGGATGTATTACAATTTATAATTCCCACTTCCAACCTATGACACAGCTGTTAGACCACGGAGGTAATAATATTAGCTCCGTGGGTTAGAGTGTGGTTAGAGTTTAGAACTTTAGACGGTAAAATGTTCATCAATCCGGTAATGATTGACGAAAATTGGATCGGCCACCCAGTACCCACTCACCCACGGATTGATGGATTGATCATTATGTTATATTATATTCATTGTTTTGGATAATATATTCATGTACTTACATATTCAACTTTTATTTTAATTTTTTTATAAAATTTTTTGGGCCCTTGGTTTTGGCGCCCCTAAAGGGTGGCGCGGGGCGCCCATGTGCATTGCATAGTGCACTTATAGTAATCTTGCGAACTTGAATTAATCCTTATTAGTAAGTCGTAGTTAATTTATGACTCATGATCATCAACAAAATTTTATTAATGGATCAGTCACGACTCACGAATCACGATAAAATATCAAGATAATATCATACTTCATTCAGCAAGTTTCCGAATTCCGTCTCTCTCACTCAGTAATTCATGACCGAACTACGGTGGACTTGTGTAGTCTGTACCGGCTAGAACTGTCAAATAGTCGAATCAATTCGGCTGTCAAAAAAAAAAAGACTTTCATGTTTCAGTAAATGAAAACATTATTTTCCTGTAAATAAATTGTTTAAAGGGTTCTTAGTGCTATTTATTTTATTTATTAAAAATGAGTGACGGTGTAAATAAAAGTAAAAAGGAGGTTCGAGTCTGGTGCGACGGATGGTAAGTAATTAATTATTCGTAAATAAAAACTTCGCCTTTTTTGTTAAAATATTGTTTAAATAAAGATTTTCTTACTGTGGGAAATTATAATATGATTTCCGGAACAATATTAAAGCAGCCCAGGCTAATTTACATCGTCTTATGACTCAGAAAGATTCCAAACTAACAATAACATTTTTTCATAAACATTATTTTGTTCAGCATTATTAGCATCCGAAATCAAAATAAATACCTTTATAAATATTCGGCACACAATTAGAAAATCCCATTTCATTAATTATGCATAAGAAATGCAAGAAAATGTTTTATGTGAGGTTATAAAAGATATGAATTGAAAATTAATCTTTGTTGATATTATTGATTTTCTAAGAAAAAAAAAATCTTTTCGTTCCTTTACAGTTACGATATGGTACACTTTGGTCATGCAAATTCTCTGAGACAAGCGAAAGCCCTGGGAGACGTACTCATAGTAGGAGTTCACACGGACGAAGAGATAACTAAACATAAAGGGCCACCAGTATTCACCCAGGAAGAGCGGTACAAAATGGTGCGTGCTATCAAATGGGTTGACCAGGTGGTGGAGGGAGCACCGTATGTGACTACGCTAGAGACGTTAGACAAGTACCAATGTGATTTTTGTGTGCATGGAGGTGGGATATGACTAATATTGAAAATGTCTAATTTTAGAATTGAAGATGTGAGTGGAAGAATCGAACAAGTAATGTTTCGTAACATACGGACAATACCTCATTTTTTCCCTAATTATTTTAATAAAACTTGTAACTTATCTACTTCATATCCTAGCTAATATATCTGGCTACACATATTATCCATAGTTTTTCTATTTCAAATAATTTTTCCGGCCCTAAAGCCTCCATTTAAGCAAAAAAAACGGGAAGTTTTTTCATGTTACTTACCTTATTCTTCCACTCACGTCTTGAATTATTTTCGGTATGAATGCTACACACACAATATTAATCTTGTTAGATTGATCCAAAGCCCTTTGCCAAGATTAATTGGCTAATCTTAATTTTGAAGCTTAAAATTTAAAATTATGGGGAAATTGGCTAAGGTTGCCTTAAGTCAGTCATACATTTTTATTTTGTCTTCCATCAGTGAAATTACCAGGAGTCTAGGTTAAGGACCCAGAGTTTTTAATGCATGTTGAATACAATGTACATTCTAAATGATAAATATTGGGTGTTTAGTATTCAGCTTAGTGTATATTGTTTAATTTAAAACTGAAACCACAGAACAGCAATAAGGAAAAGTAATATAACTGCCATATGCTACAATATACTCTTGTTAGTGTAACATTGTATATTTTTTTACTTTTGTACATATTATCATATTGTAAATATATTACAATAATTTACTGAAGACACTAAGCCAAGTCATATGAGGCTATGAGGTCATTATATGCTAAGTTTGAAAGGATGGATAAGTATTTGTTAGTGTTGTATGCACTTTTTAATAAAAAAAAGACTGTCTACTAAAGAGACCACACATTCATACACTTGAATAGCAATCCTCCTGCTGAAGTTGAATAAGAACTGTTAATCTGATTTTGATGAAATTTTGTTGAGGTTGAGACTAAGGCTTAGTTATTATCGTGAAAAAAATATTGTTCTAATAAGATATTGTATATATATATATATATGTATATGTATATATATATAATCTGGCTATATATATAATATATATGTATATATATATATATATATATATATATATATATATATATATATATATATATATATATATATATATATATATATATATATATATATATATATATATATATATATATATATATACATATATATTATATATATAGCCAGATTCTAAAGTAAAGCTAGTACATTAATGCTTCAAGCCCCAATAGGTCGCATGTGACCGCAATAACTATAGAAATCAATTGTGTCTCATTTTTTCCACGATCGAGGGATTAAGCAACAAACATGTCTATCTGTGACAGTTTTAGATAAACAATATTTTTTTATTTTCCAATATTATTATACAATAGAAAATATGTAGTTGTTCTCATTTGATTTTATTATTAACAGCAAATATAATCATTTTAATCTTGGCTGTTCAGTTTATTCCTAGCCCTGTTGCCAAGTATCAAAGTCTGTACTCTGTAGTACCTCTAAGGCCTGTATAATATATAACAATACTAATCAATTAGTTTATTTTTCTAACTAAATATTTCTCAGTAGACAATAGACATAATATGAATATATCATGAACTTTAAATTATATCAGAAACACAAAACAGTAAACATAAGACAATAATTTTAATGTTATTTCTCATATAGTTTCAATTTTAAACTAAGTACATATCTTTAGAGTTTAGTTAGAAATTTGCTTGTCTGAAATATTTTAAGTTTCAAATGCTTAATACAAATATTTTTGTTACAGATGACATCACAGTAACAGCAGATGGAATTGATACATATCATTTAGTTAAAGAAGCTGGTCGATATAGGTATGCATCCAAATCCTCTTTTTTAATCACATAAATAATTTTAATAGCAATTGGTTAGCGAGTATGGATTAAATAGAGAAGCTGAGTACTATGAAATATTAATGGTTCAATTGGTCTTATCAATCCTACCTATTCAATCAGTGGCGTAACTATAATGTCGGGGGCCCGTGGGAAATTGATGACACTTTAACAATAAAACAGATGTACTTATAAAAAATTTCTGACCTCACGGCCTCTTGGGCCAGGGCCTTTTTGGTCCGGGGGCCCGTGGCATTTTGCCAGCCCTGCCACTGGTATTCATATCAAGGGGTGGCAGATTTTTAAAATATCCGTTCCTAAATAACTGGAAGGCTTGTTCTTATTATATATATGCAAAAGTATGTCTGTTTATTTATGTACCTGTCACCTCTTCACGCTTAATTACTGAACCGATTTAGATTAAATTTGGTATGGAGATACTTTGAGAGACGGGTAAGGAGAAAGAATAGTTTTTATACAAAATGTGCGGTTCCCGCGCGATGAACAAATTTCTGCAACTTGATGAGTGGCAGTCTTCCACAGTGCGTTTTTCGCGTAACTTTCTGCCGCGCACTGTAAAACTCTGGAACGAACTGTCACCAGCAGTATTTCCGGACCTATACGACCTGCAAACCTTAAGCCGGCAACGCACCTGCAGCTCTTCTGATGTTGCGAGTGTCCATGGGCGACGGTAGTTGCTTACCATCAGGTGACCCGTTTGCTCGTTTGCCCCCTTATTTAATAAAAAAAAATAAAAAATAAAAATAACAGAGTTGCAGGCAACATCTAAGTAGTAGGCTTACGAGTTCATAATATAGTTGGTCGACTAACTTTCTATTGTTTATACAGGATGTATGGTACTTGAAACATCAAACACTTTATTTATTGCAAAATTACAACAAATAACTACAGTTTCGTACTGTGATAACGGTGGCTATTAAATATCGAACACTACTTTTAATTGCTTCATGCATTTCTTTGTTATCGCAGTGGAAAATGTATGGTGTATAATGCCATCCAATTACGTGATAAACATGGCTATTGTGAGTGCGACTTTTAAAAATAAACTGATAAAAACCAGTGGAAAATACAGTTATAGAACGTTTCGTCAGTCCCGACTCCCGACACACACAAAGACACCCCTAAGGCTTCTTACAGACAAACGGCACCTGTCGACGGCTGCCGCATCGACAATTGACGGTTACATATTTAGACACATGCGGTACATTTTCAGACAAGGAAAAAAAATATTTAATAACTATAACGTCCAACTGCCGTACTCAGAGACGAAAATGAAGTATTAATAATTGTAATGAAATGCAAATTTTGACTTAAACCCCGTACATTATCTGTTAAACTCTACATTAAATTAAAGCTTAATCATCATTAAATGTCTCTGAGTGCGGCCGTAACTGCCGTAAGAGCATAGAGCCTAAAAATATGGGCTAGAAAATATTCTCATACTTTCCTTTTCTTTCAGGGAAGTAAAAAGAACTGCCGGTGTGTCCACAACAGACCTAGTTGGAAGGATGTTGCTGCTAACCAGAGAACATTTTAAGTAATATTTTTTTTGCATTTACACTAACACTGAATTTTATTAATGTTAAAGTGTCTCTGTCTGTCTGTCTACCTGTCCGTTTGTGTGTTTTTATTCTTAAAACGCTGAACAGATATTGATGAAATTTGATACATAATTGTATAGAGATACTTTAAATCCTAGGAAGGTATTCTAAGATACTTTTTGACCGGAGAAATTTACGAGTCCGACGTGATTTTGGGGCAAGGAACTTGTTAGGGGCATCTAGATCCTATCTATTATATATAAATCTCCTGTCACGATGTTTGTCCGCGATGGATTCCTAAACTACTTAACCGATTTTAATGATTTATTTTTTAAATTTGTGCTTTTTTTCCAACTTGAGAGATAGGATAGCTTAGATCTTTAATTATAGTCGCAATTTTATTTTATTGCAAATTATTTGTCTATACTTAATTAATTGACAGTCACAATTATCTGTTAACTCCAAAAGATTCCAACAGATGTCGATACTTTTCGACTGGATTGAGTAAGTAACGGCTACTGGGTACTTTTTTTTTACTGGGTACTTTATATTATATTGATAGGAGCATTTGTTGAATAAATAATAGTAAATTATTACAACCTGAGACTGACGGCGACCATTGTTTGTGCGACGGGATAGCGATCAACGTTGCCATGGTAACATATATATATTTAGTCACTTCAATAAAATAATATTATGGCAAATACATAATATATTATGGCAAAGCAACGTTTGCCGGGACAGCTAGTAATATTATAATCAAAAGAACGAGATTTTCATGCCTTGTAACCGACATCCAAATTGAAGGATTTTTTAAATTGACATTTTGTATGAAGTTTTGTGCCTCGAGCTAATAATATTTTTTGCATTCTCTTATCTGTAAAAAAACAATTAATTAATATTCAGTTTCCAAATCCATTGTATAATTTTTTTGCTTAAAATTTTAACGTGTTAAATAACTTACCTTACTATATCTTTGACTTATTAAGACATTAAATGTTGAGTTAAAAACTTTGTCTACATTTTTATTTAAATTTTAACAGAAAAAACTAATTTAATTGAGTAATAATTTTAAATATAAAATCAAATGAAGTTTCCAGCGATAAAATCGTTTACATACTTTAATTGGCTGAAGGCCCGCTGCGAAAACGCGAGTGGACTAACCCTCTTCACGCCCAAACCGCTGAACCGATTTTGCTGAAATTTTGTATGAAGATACTTTGAGTCCTGGGAAAGGACATCGCACACTTTTTATCCCAAAAAATGTGCGGTTCCCACGCGATAAATTAATTTTGGCGCAACGGAGTAGAGCTTCACGCGAGAGCGAGATTTTTCTCATCTCGTCTCGTTTTCGTCTCGCTTTTACGAGACGAGAACGAGACGAGACGTTTTGGAAAATATGTATTCTCGGCAATACCAAGACCACGTCATACAGGGCAACCCGAGAGTCTCGTTTCGGGTCTCGTTAATTTTTTTACTGAAGTTTTTATTCGAAAAATCAGTAAACGTCTACTTAAAAAACAATATATTTTACAAAATATAAAATCTGGTAACCATCCAAACTGCATTTTATCATATTACTAGCGACCCGCCCCGGCGTCGCACGGGTATAATATATATAGCCACTGAAAAAAATTATGCCTATAGCCTTCCTCAATAAATGGGCTATCTAACACTGAAAGAATTTTTCTAATCGGATCAGTAGTTCCTGAGATTAGCGCATTCAAGTTAGTCCTTTCAAATAATTTCCCCCGTTTTTTCCACATTTTCCTCTATTCCTTTGCTCCTATTAGTCTTAGCGTGATAAAATATAGCCTATAACCTTCCTCGATAAATGGGCTATCTAACATTGAAAGAATCATCAAAATCCGTTGCGTAGTTTTAAAGATTAAAGGGAACAAAGGGACATGGGGGAAAAAAGCGACTTTGTTTTATAATATGTATATAAAGTATAGATAAATACGTTAGTCATAAAATATTTCTCATTCTCTTTATTATACTTATTATAGAATTAAATCATTATTTACAACTAAGCGAGACGAGACGAGACAACTGGTAACGAAACGAGACCGAGACTTGAACGAGACTCAATTTTTTGTGGATTGACGAGACCGAGACGAGATTTTTGTTACTCTCGCTTACTCTCGTCTCGTGTGAAGCCCTACAACGGAGTTGCGGCATCATACAGTACTTAGATAGTTAGATACATTCAACATTTGTCTAAGGTAACATAACTTTCAGGAGAGGTGACAAGGAGTACACGGTGGCGTTGGAACACTCGTCCAACCTCGGCACGGACTCCACAGCACGGTCCCCGTACACCGGCTGCTCCCAGTTCCTGCCCACCACGCAGAAGATCATACAGTTTAGCAGCGGATTGTCACCCAAACCTACTGATAGAGTGAGTACCTACTCCTCTTAAAATTTTTCCATATAAGGGACCATAACGGCCTATTCACACCGGAAAGGCAGAGGCGAGGCGAGCAGTTTCAGTGTCATATGATTTTAAACTTTATCTTCATTATTGTAATACATAGTATCGCACTTGAGAAATCTATTATCTACGGCCGCCCGTGGACGCTCGTGGCATCTTGCAGCCGCCGGCGGCGTCGATTTTCTCGAGCGATACTATGTATTACAATAATGAAGATAAAGTTTAAAATCATATGACACTGAAACTGCTCGCCTCGCCTCTGCCATTCCGGTGTGAATCGGCCCTAAAAGATAATCCACACGGCCCTATGCGTCAGCGTTGAATTGACGCAGCGCTGCCTTTTAACACATAACGTATCTCAAGAACCGCTTCTGAATTTGTGTATTTCTGACGCCACCACAAAATATACTAAAAACAAAATTAAGTAATTTAATTTTAACATAAGTAATATTTTTTCCTTACGCCAACTTAACCTTTGGAATTTAAGACTTAATTATAAGTGCATCATTATCATTAATTAGAATGTATTTATAGCGATGCAGACAATAATTCCTGCATTTAACATTAGCGTCAATTTTAAATTTTAAGGGCATTCCGTCCAGAGATTCCGTAATTGACCGTAATTAAAAGCTTATAAACTCATAATCTGAAAGCTACAAAGTTATAATAAAAATAAAGCAATAATCTTCAGTATATCAACATTCCTTTTGTCGTTTTAAATTTTCTATTTTTGTTTTACAAATTGATTTACAAATTACTTTTATTTGAAACTCACGCCAATAGATCGACAATATCATAAACTACATATTCGCCGTTTTAAATTTTTTTTAGGACAATTTTGAACAAAGATAAGTAAAAATAATAGGGTTTTGGCGCGATCTCGGCAACGCGGCAAATGTATGGCCAAGGTCGTTTGCTCGGGGGACGGCCTTAAGTAAAATTTAAGCAACTAAAGTTAATAGTCATAAAATAAATACAGATAAAATAGTACCTTCTTGTGGTAACTTTTCCGTTTAATTGGAGGAAACAAGGCAAAAGTGTGTAAAAACGTTAAGTTTAATTTATATTTTGAGTTTTCAAATAAGTGGGTAATGTAATATCGCTGGACCGTTTTGCTTGCTATAACTATAAACTATGTATTAGATTTTGTAATTTGTTGCGCTTTACCAATAAATAAAATTCTGTATAAATAAATTGGTTATAGAATGTATTATGTAGTAGGTAATAATATTATGTTAAATATAATTTAATACAATAATTAAGAATACAAGTATTTTTTGCGTCGTAGACTCAACCTAACCTGTATAGTTTATTTTCATATCGTAGTATCATAGTATGTTACAAATATTCGAATATCGAATCGGTAGATCAGTAGCCGGAAACTCGAGCGCGGTCCGACCTTGTGAAATATTTGATGCGTAAAAACGATAGATAAGTATTTTGTACGGCTTTAGTTTAAATGCGATTATGGGGGCCAAAATATATGTATATATGTATTGTATCTGTAGTTAATATCGCAACGTGACATATCGATGGATGAAATGAGCCATTCAAGCCCAACACATCCAATGTGTGTATTGTCGGCACTACAAATAGGCGAACGCGTTAGCCAACGCATTCGCCAACGCGTCGGCCAACGCGTTCGCCTATATGTAGTGCCGACAAAACGCGTCGGCCAACGTCTAAATACCTACCGCCAACGCGCGAGTCGCCCGTTCTACACATTGGGCCGACACTAGCCAACGCGTTGGCCAACGCGTTCGCCTATATGTAGTGCCGACTTTAGCTTAGCTCCCTCGCAACTCTGCGAAGACCTTGCTCGTAGTAATTATAGTTCAGAAATAAAAAAAAATACGTTTGGCGGGGGCACTACTGTGTCCCGGGCCCCCCAGATAGTATACTAGATTCTAGTACTTCTAGAGAATAAGTATAGAAGACGCCTGCAACTCCGTTGCGCCAAAATTCATTCATCCCGCGGGAACCGTACATTTTTCAGGGATAAAGGGCCTTTCCCGGGACTCCAAAGTATCTCCATACCAAACAGCAAAATCGGTTCGGCGGTTTGGGCGTGAAGAGGTAACACCGACACTTGGTACCTACAACTAATATATATAATATATATTCTGTGCCGACACACAGTAGGTATGGATTATGAGAGTGTAGAAGCGATATTCGTCTAAGATTGCCCATGTTCGACGTCGATTGTGCAGCTGCGTCCAACGTGGAGAAATCTAATGAATGTAAAGTCTTCCATCATTAGCCAATTGGTTCGGCAACGCAATTGTGACTCTTCAAGTGTTACGGATGCGGTAGTCGTCTCGTGTTGAATGTTTAAAAAAGTGTTTAAATATTTTAAGTAAATATAATTATAATTGTTAATTGCCTTAGCATTCTCAACATTAAAATAACTAACAAGTATTTATAGTTTTAACTAATGGTTTTTTGTTTGTTTTGTCAACAAGTGTTTTTCTCGAAGGTTCCTTGTTTTTAAAATAAATCCCTTTATTTAGTAGTCAGTACGCACATCTTATATGCGCAATTAGTTGTTTACTATGGTAATATGCGAGTTTGCAGTATGCTGTATGCAAAATACAATCAACAGAAATAACTGTACATAGGATCTACATAGTTGATAGTACTTTTTTTCTCCGGAGGGGGAAATAATGCATTTCCCCGCATACCACCCAGGCGCAGGGGGCGACCCGAGCGGTGATGTGGGACTCCCGTAGCTAATGAGACCACGGTATACCCACTAAAACCCCCCCATCTTCCGCCACGCCGCCTTTTGACGGGGCCACGGGAACGATACACACATCTGCGACCCCGCCAGCGGTCCGAAGACTCCACGATGGGCGCACAACACGTGCGCCCCCCTCCTCGGCCCCCACCAGGGCTGTAGCAGACGCCCCCCGAGTCTGCTACTTGGAGGCCATGTGGCAGATCAGGTCTGTGGCTCTGCCACCGACCACACCTCGGCCGCAGAGGATAGGGCAAGTGGCGCACCGTAATACCTACTTGCCTCTTCCTCTGCGGCCCCACCTCAGTGCGCATGGGCTCCCTGACTATTACTTAGTTTACAAATAAAATCTTTGAATCTTCGAAATTCGTTTATCACCCATGATTGTCCGGGAACCGTACATATATTCGGGATTTTACCCCACAAAATCGGTCCAGCGGTTTGAAGAGGTAACAGACAGACATACACACTTTTACGATTATAATATTAGGTTAAAATAGTGATACTTACTTAAACTTGTGATATTTTTTTCAGGTGGTATACGTAGCCGGCGCATTCGACCTCTTCCACGTCGGCCATCTTGATTTCCTGGAGGCTGCGCACGCGCAGGGCGACTTCCTCATAGTCGGGTTACACACCGACCTCGAGGTCAACCGGTACAAGGGCTCCAACTACCCCATCATGAACCTCCACGAGCGAGTGCTGTCCGTGCTCGCGTGTAAGGTCAGTGATGATTAGAATGTTTAGTGTAAGGCCCGTATTTTTGGTCAGTACTCAAGATGCGACCCGGTCTCAAAACGGGGTTGGGCTCTGTGATTGGCCCAAATTTTGACAGCCAACCAATCACAGAGCCTAAACCGTGTCTTGAGACCGAGATGCATCTTGAGTACTGACCAAAAATACGGGCCTAAGTATGTGTCTAAACGCACTATGCCGAAGTTGCGCGGCGGAATTTCCGCATTATTTCGCCTGCAATGTATTTTAAATTACCTTATTTTAAATTACCTAATTAATTTAAATTACGGAATTTCGGCATAGTGACACAGTACACCCTATGCCGAAATTCCGTCGCGTCATATTGTATGCGTTTGACATTGCTGACGTAATCATGCGGAATTTCCGCCGCGTAACTTCGGCCTAGTGTGTTTAGACACTATAAATGTTACGCTCAAAGACCGAAAACGCTCAGTGAGCGGAAAAATAGCTCACAACGCGTTGTGGTCACAGTGAAACAGCCACGACGCGAAATTCGCGTTGTGGCTCTAAAGTCTAATGAAAACGGCCACGTCGCGTTCTGGCAATCACAAAAAGACCAGAAAGCGAACCACAAATTATTGTGAGCTAAAATCATAACAATAATTTATAAAGTGTACACGGCGAATCGATGCGGCAACGGTTATTGATCCTACGTCAAAAAAAAATTGTCCTATTTCATAGTTTTCTACTACCGCGAATAATAAAGTGACAGATGTTTGTAGTCTCAAGGCAATATCGTATTTTGCATACTGGATTAAATCAAATCAAAAAAGTTTGAGATTATTATTGGAGTTAAAAGAAAGGTAAGCGACCGCTTGTGCCATCTTCTTACATTTTAACTATAGGTACTATGAAAATTGGTACTTAATTAACTCTAACACAGTTCCCAAACTAAACGAGAATGAAAGTGCTGTTTGAAGGAGGGGTGGGGGTGGGGCGACAGTGACAGAGCAAACGACCTTGGCCATACATTTGCCGCGTTGCCGAGATCGCACCAATACCCTCTTTTTTTAATAATAATAATAATAAAACATTTATTCAACACAAATTCACACCACAGTCCACACTACACTTAAATACAATATTAAACATAGAACAAGGTACACTACCACTATAAAAGGTAAAAAAAAAAAAATGATAATAATAAAAAGACATAAAAACTTAAAATAAATAGCCTTGATAAACTAGGTCGTAGCAGTGTAAGGCGGTGCGATGCGAATATAACGTTGAAAAGGATTCCACTCAGGCTATGATCACGGTAATGGTATTACCTGTACCGTGATCCCTGGTATTCTGTGGATCCCGAGTAGTTGTCAAGCGATTGACAGACAACAAGCAGTAAAATCATAAAGTTAATATACCTATCGGAATAGAGCAACAATCTCGAGCTGTCAAACGTAACCAAAATTGGTTTTCATCTGTGTGAAAAATATGTGTACGTATACGCTTACACAAGCATGATTGAACATGAATTCTATGAGATTATATTGACAACGTGCGGCACGTGCCGACTGGACGTCAAAAAAAGAGCGCTGCTGTCATGTATCACACGTCTCTTTTTACCACGCGGTGTTACTGATAGTGGCATCTCGCTTGCTCAGGCCTTTGTTTCTCTATTCCGCTAGGTATATTAACTTTATGAGTAAAATACAATTAAATAATATTATAATACTAGGTTAAGGTCTTTGAATAATGTGAAAAATAATATACTTACTTATAAATTACATATAATAATCATAATAAATAATAAATATACTTAAAATGAATTATGTACTTATTTGGTGTAAATATAAAGGTGTTCAATATACTTAGTTACATAAAAAAAATGCCTATGTGAAGAAACAATATAATATCGCGGTGGCCGATTATAATTAAATAATAGACTTCACCGGTAGATTCTTTAAGATAATAACAAAGGGTGGCTAGGGCGAGGGACTGCAGGATGTGCGGCGCCAGACTGGCGGTAAACACCTACGGCGGCCTATAGTCTATACAGGCGCGCGCGCGCCGCCCGCTGGCCAGTGGCCTTACACCGGCCGGCGCCGCGGCGTGGGCCTCACACGGAGTGACGGGGGCTTATGCTCACGCAGCAAAGCTGTTTAAATATTATGATTTTACTTATCTTAGTTCAAAATTTACCTAAAAAATTTAAAACGGGAAATATGTAGCTTATGATATTGTCGATCTATTTGCGATGTGTTTCAAATAAAAGTAATTTGTAAATACTAAGGAGATGCTGAATGTACCTATGCTTGAATTTTAATAAATAATTGGCTTTACTTTGGAAGCTGATATCATGAGTATAATAAACGAAAATAGAAAATTTAAAACGTGGAAAGGATTGTTGAGATACTGAAGATTATTGCTGTTTTTGTTTATTTGTTTATTATAACGCTGTAGCTTTCAAATTATGAGTTTATAAGGCTCCAAATACGTTAAATTACGGATTCTCTGTAGGGAAGGCCCTTAAGTTTATTTTTTAGTTCAACCTCTGAGAAGGTTAGGTTGTGGTAACCTAACACTAAATAAAGTGACCCTGTGATAACCTAACGGCGTCGCAGTAACACGCAGATCGAGAGATAAAAAACGGTCTAATTCTTCAATAAATAAAATTTTGGCACCATCTATTGTGTAAGTGCCAATATTTTTTGCGTTGCAATTGTTAAATTGACAAAGGGAAATTTTATTATCACATTTGGAGCTTGTTTGTTCGTTTCTTGGTCAGGGTAATTAAATCGACAAAGTTTATGCTCGATATGGGGGCTCAATACTCATTCTTCGTAACTCGTTCGATTGATCGTGTCTTTTTTTGCGCACATGACCAGTGACCACCATTCGACGTATGAGAAGCGCCCGTTTTAAAAGTTTGTATTTGTGCGCAGTTACGGACGCCATACGAGTACTAAAAGACAATATTATTTAACATGCCCAATGAAATTGCCCGCCAACTGCCTATGAAGAGAAATTTCATTCATAGGCAGATTGTGAACATACGCAATTTGGTGGATTATGTCGACAAGTCATCGGGCCTAATCACACCTACCGAATAGTTGCGAGACAGTGCTCTCGGTTAATTTCATTGGCATTCTAAATCAGGCCCATACAGATCTCGATCAACCAATGCGATCAACACTGACTTGACATAACTTACTAAGACCCGTTTAAATAGTCTGCTCTTGACAATTAAGAGCAACGAGAATTTAAGAAAAGGTCGGACTTAGAAAAAAAATTTACGTCGGTTATTGAAGTTTAAGGGGCCGGGTACGCTTGGAATTTCTCATACATACGTAATATCAAAATCATTTTCTCGTACGAAAATATTTAACATGTTTGAGTTGTTTTTCAGTTTAAAATAGTAATTACCTAGGTTCCTGTACAAAAATTTACTTCAAAATATTTAAAATTTTTTTTTAGTAAATTTACTACTAAATATTTAAACACTAAAAATTACTATTTATTTATATATTTTTTAGTGTTTTACTCTATTTTTTAGTGTTTAAATATTTAGTAGTAAATTTACTAAAAAAAATGTTTTGTGTTTAAATATTTTGAAGTAAATTTTTGTGCAGGAACCTAGGTAATTACTATTTTAACCTAGGCTTTCGTGGACCATCGTATCTTTCAACGCTACAGAGAGACTGGATCTTACGTTCGGAGACGAGAACAAGGCAGATATCGGGTGGTAATGGTTCAGGATGACCGTTTTGTAAGGGTACAACGCCGTACAAGCCTCGTCAATCGACCTCAAACTGCTTTGCAGAGACGAAACCTATCGGAACCGAGATGTACGTGTAAGTGATTGTACAGTAAGAAAAAGACTCAAAGAAGTTAAATTAAACTCAAAAGTCACCAAAACTTGAGACAGGGCAGCAAAGAGCCAGGCTAAGATTTGCGCGTGAAAATCAAAATTTGACAAGTGAGTGAAATCGTGTGCTGTACAGTGATGGGAGCAAATTCTGTGTAAATTTTGTTGACAGGCGATAAAGAATGTGGATAAATCGTAAGGAACGGTATAGACCATCAAACTTAACGGAAACAGTGGCCTATCATGCAGCCTTCTTAATGGTTTGGGGTGGCATATGATTTGGGGCCCGCACAGAGCTGATGATTGTTAATGATGGTACTTTGACAGTATAAGGCTATAGCACAGACATCCTAGAACTGCATGTTGTGCCTTTTACAAAGTTTTAGGCAGTAACTTCAATTTTATACGCGTCCATAGAGTAAAAAAATCGGGCATTATGACCTAAATGATGCTAGCGTAAGCCAGGTAGAGAGGTCAGCACGGTCATCCGTAGATGTGGATCCGATTGAGGACGTGTGGCACATCAATGGGTAAACGGTACGAGTTAAAAATCCAGCTCCAAAATGTGTTTAGGAGCTCGAGTTGGCGCTACTGGATGAGTAGAAGAATATCCCACAGGAAATGATTGACAATCAAAATGCAAGCATGTAATGGCGTATCCAGACTCTCTTCAGATCCATAGACATTTCTTAAATAAAAATGAAGAAAGAAACTTACTACTTACTGAAATTTCAAAGATTTTTCTTAATTTTAATTTTTGCAGATTTTATCTATTTTACACGTTTTTATGCCCTAAATTTATAGAAGTTTTATTGTTTGATCATCAATTATTAAATTAGTAAATAAATATATTTAAAACAGCGAATAATTTTCAAAAAAATTAAAATTTTGTAATGTTCCGTTAATTTTGCCGGCGTGTTTATTTATATGGGCCTAAATAACATACTCGTAGGTCCGTCAACTTCTTACAAACTATCTCTGATGACATTCCGGTCGGTTCTATAAGGCTGCCTTCACATTACGTCGCAAGCAGTGCGGCAGCAGCGCTGCAGCCGCGCTGCTTGCGACGTAATGTGAAGGCGCTCTAACAACTGGTTACATAATATTATTTCAGTACGTGCACGAGGTGGTGATCGGCGCGCCGTACGAGGTGACCGCTGAGCTGATGGAACACTTCAGGGTGGGCGTGGTCTGCCACGGCCGCACCCATATCGCCGCCGGCGCCGACCGCCGCGACCCCTACACCGTGCCCAAGCAGCGGGGGTGCTTCAAGGTAAGTATACAACTTAAAAAAAATAAAGGCGAAAGCGCAGAGTTCGATCCGCTCACTCATATTTTGGCTCTTCCCTAAGGCTGCCCTTCCACCAGAGCTGAGCGGAGCTGTGTTGCGAGAAATGTGTTTTTGAAAGCCAATAGAAACGCTTCATTGACATGTCTTTGCCATGACATCACTCAGCGCTCCGCTCCGCAGCTCCGCTCAGCTCTGGTGGACAAATCTCACATTGAACAGCTCAAATTGAACAGCGAGCCTTCCTATTTCATTTTAAAATTAAACTAAATTAACCGCAATTTGCGGGCAACATCTATCCCCTTACCATAAAGGTCTCACGCACCGTATTTGAGGTTCATTATCTTAGTTCGTCCAGAGATTATTCATTACTCTATTATTCGTCCAAGAAATAGAAAATTATCATACAAGATCAGCTTGTCTTTTCCAAGACAAGCCGATCTTGAATTATACTTTTCTGTTTTATTACTAAAAGGACTAGTAGATAAAGTTGTCGGATAGCTAACAAGTGGCGATGATACAATATCAGCACCTCAAGTCTCAGTAACAAAGTTGTATCTTTCAGATCCTTGACTCCGGCAACAATATGACAACCGAGGACATTGTGCAGCGAATAATACGCCACCGCCTGGAGTTTGAAGAGAGAAACAACAAGAAGGAGCAAAAAGAAATATCTATCATGAAGGCTACACAGAAGAATCATCTTAAACAGAACGGCAATTGCGACGTCAAAGTGTTGCCAGG
This sequence comes from Polyommatus icarus, assembly GCA_937595015.1. Taxonomy (NCBI): domain Eukaryota; kingdom Metazoa; phylum Arthropoda; class Insecta; order Lepidoptera; family Lycaenidae; genus Polyommatus; species Polyommatus icarus. Next base: position 7,146,944 of record OW569336.1, on the reverse strand, counting down.
ATAATTTAAAATTAGTCTTTATTAATAAATTAATCTAAATTAGCCGTAGAAAATGTTTAGCCAAATTACGGGTAATTCTCGTAGTCATTTCTGACTTCTGTTACTTGCGTGCGTAAGTTATCATTTGGAAACACTGACCTATATTATAACAAGCACGCTGGACTAATGATACCCTTTGAAATGACAGCAATTTTTTGTGCCTATTTGAAGCGGAATCAGCTCCCCCAATATTCGGGAAGAGAACTAAATTTGACGTAAAAATGATGTTCGCCATATTGGCGCTGATAGCAGTAGTGGGAGTACTTGGAACTAATACTAGTTTCTACCATGGAGGTATACTATTATCTGTGGTTTCTACAACCAATAGCGATTGAGCGGCCATTTGCAAGATACGTCAGATTTAGTTCTCTTCCCGAATATTGGGCGAGCTGATTCCGCTTCAAATAGGCACAAAATATACCTGGGTATCATCAGTTCAACGTACTTGTATAATGGAGTGTTTGGAAAGGAACAGCGCCCCTAGTGGCAAGCAATGGTAACTAATTCTACATACAAATTAGCCCTTAGAAAAATAAAAATATTCAGTGAGTAATTATACACGCTCTATTGGAATTTGGAAACGTCACATCACAGACAAAAAAACAGACTTTGAATAGATGTAAGCTGAATAAATATTTTTATTGGTAAGGAGGATTATCGTTGTGAGAAGTGACAAAAAATCATGCTCTCCCTCGTGATCGAGTGAACACAAATCACACAATTATTCTATAGATTGAACAGAAATAATTACGAGAATTGCCCTGTGTTACAGTTAAATGATTATAATAATAATAATTGATGTAGTGTAATAAAATTTTAATTATGTAATAAATAATAATACATATTTAAGGCACAAGCTATATCTCCAACTACATTCACTCCTGTGCCAGGTCAAATTCTGAAAGAAAGTCTAAATTTTAAGTAGTTTGATCGATTCAAACATTGTTAAAGCATCTTGCGCCAAAATAGCATTTTAAATTTTAGATTAAAAAATAATATTACTAACCATCTACAGCCCAATTCTCGTACTCGCACTTTGGAGTTCGTGGTACGAAAATTAGGCCCCAGGGGATTGACAATGCGTAATTCGACTCAGTTTTGGAATTTGGCCGCTAAAGTCAGTAATTAAATGGCCATTATCGTGTGATAAGTTTACGAATTCTAGTCGAATGGGAATGGGTATATTACTGCAATGTTTTCTTGCTATAGGCAGCACCAGAATAGACACTAAACAGAAAGTTTTGTTCGACATTTGATTCCGTCAATATGGGGGCTACCCATAAAGGTAATATACCTATCGGAATAGAGAAACAATCCCGAGCTGTCAAGCTTAACCAAAATTTGATTTACATCTGTGTATACAATTATGTTTACGTGTGCGTGTCAGTGATGTACAAACATCTTGTAATTCGACAAAATATCGATCATGGAATAATAATTGTATGATTTTTATTATATGATACACATATTTAATACATATCCATGACCCAGGAACTTTATAAACTTTTTGTTCCGTCGGGGGGACTCGAACCCGCGACCTCCGGCTTGAGCTACCAACGCGCTCACCACTGCGCCACGGAGGTCGTCAATTGTAAACAAAATAAAATGGGATAAAATAAAACTGCATAATAGATATATAATAAAATTGTAATTTTTAAGTAAAATGTGACTTTTCTTCAAAATGCTTGCTGCATAATTGCATGAAGTTTTCTTCGGAGTCCAGTTTGGACGGTTAATTATTTTAAGCCATGAATTTCTGGTATCCAGGTCAGCAGGAAATCTGAAAAATTAGCCAAGTGTAAGTCGGACTCGCGCATGAAGGGTGACCGGTTTCAACCGGGCATTTTCTAAAACCCGACACGATACGACACGACATGACGTCATGACACGATTCGACACGACAGGTTACGGTCCGTGACAATATCAGTACACGACACGACACGACTTCACTAGACCCTATTAATTTTCAATTCACTCTCAATGAGCCCTTTTATTTGACGCCCATCTTGCAGAAATGCTTTCAACTATTCCCCTATCTTGGATGAGCAGCCATATTGGATGTAGAATGACATTACATCTGTGGAAATTTCAGAAGTCTATTACTATTATAGTGGTTCTTGTTATACAGCCTGGACACAGAGAGACGGACGGACGGGTGGACAGACGGACAGGCAACGAAGTCTTAGTAGTAGAGCGGGCTGCGGGACCTAGGACTTTGGGTGCGGAATCTTAAAAACGATGAATTATGTATGATAGTATATCAATATACTTAAACTAATTATAAACTACGGATGAGTATGTTATCATTTCAACATTCCTAGATAATTAGTATACTTAACTAAAAAATATTTTCATATCGATACAACTTATCGATAAATTGATGCAGCCCTAGTGTAAAATATATGAAAATTGTTTACACAAAATATCCTTAAATTGTGCACCAAGGCTAGTCAAGTTATGTTTTCCATATAATGAACCCTTTAAAGAAGTGAGTTATCAAAATCAATACCAATAACTCGTAGGGAATTGGCAAAAATAAACTTAAAACTAGACCCTGTCGATGTAGAATAATTCACCTGTGAAATGAATATTTGTCCGGGTTTTTTCGATGTGTGGATCCAGAATCATTCCACAAACAATTAACCATGTTTCTAGAGCAGTATTTCTAAAAACTATTCATTATTTAACTTAAAATCACAATTTTTCTGAGAGCCCAAATTGACAACGATCGGCCCAGGGGCAGACAGACTGTCAAACAGATGAAAAAAAAGCTATGCAACCTCAAATCACGCTTCTCTTTCTACCACGCAGTGTTACTGATAGTGACATCTCGCTTGCTCAGGCCTTTGTTTCTCTATTCCGATAGGTATATTAACTTTATGGGGCTACCGCGTGTGAATTTTCCGCTAGAGGCGCTAGTGTCGCGTGAGGTCCAAACACGTCTGTTTTACACAAGTTAGTCCGGTCATTTTAGACAATTGAAATAAAGAAAATTCCGACAGAGCCAAATCTTCGTAGAGACCTTAGGTTTACCACAAGGAATAAAGTGTCAAAAGTCCCCATCAGTCCCATGTGAGCTTAGGGACTTATTCGGGGCCCAAGGTAAAAATTTTAGGTTTTTTGGATTTTTCTCGAAAACGGTAAGTTTTATCGAAAAAGTACCTCAGAGCAAAGTTGTAGATCTTAAAATTTTCTATAAAAATGGTCTCTATGATTTTTTCTCTAAGACCCACTATTTCCCAGATATTACGCTTGTAAGAATCACGTTCTACATAGTATGCACACATATGCCACGTATACCGGGTGCAATTAAACCTACCTGCCAATTTTTTTTTGGGGCTTAGGTGTCATAACGAGAGTCCATTAAACCACAAAAAATAGGGTGATATTTTTTTTACCATAACATATTTTATCCCAACCTAATTCAGTACAGCTTGGTCACTACACGCACTTGCAACGGCGCCACTCTGTCGCCCGAAGGCGGCAAAAACCGGCTACCGGCAGGGGTCACCAATAAGTTTCGCTCGGGGTCCATTTTAAGAAAAGAAATGACCTTCGCGGTCCGCACATTTTATAATTAAAAAAAAATATGAAACAAAGGTAATTATGGAAATTACAAAGGTATTTATTTACATATCAATAAGAAAAGTGATAATTTTATTGCTTGCTTGGAGTGAAATTGATGCAAGCTATTGAAATTAAATCCAGGATGTTCATCAGTAAGTCAAGACTAAAATTTATTTTTAAAGTAGCCCGCAAACGATCAAACATCAAACATGTCAAACACGTACAAATTACGTGTTTGACGTGTTTGAAGAAAATTTGGATTTTACTACGTGTTTGACGTGTTTGACGTGTTTGATGTTTGCGGGCTACTTAACGAAGTTCACCTTCGAAAATGCTCGGTCCGCATACAAAGGGTCGGCGGTCCGGATGCGGACCGCGGTCCGCCATTTGGTGGTTTCGAGTATACTATCAAGTTCAGACATGGCAAGGCAATGAACTGAACCCTGACTGGGGTTGGAAATTGATAAATAATACTTTGGAACCGATTCGAACTTTACTGCCCCCTGCTCCAGAAAAACTTCTTAACACTATTTTTTGCAATTGCAAGAAAGGTTGTAGTGCCAAATGTGGCTGTAACAAAGTAGGGTTGCAGTGTTCTCCAGCGTGTACCAATTGCCAAGGTGTCTCTTGCTCAAATGTTCAATTAAATACAAGAGAGGAAAATTCATGTGATTTTGATGAAGAGACAACTTCAACAAGCGTTCGAACGACAGTTAAACTCAGTAACCCATATCAATAATCTTCATACTATTAAATAATTATTGTTCCTGAAAATAACGTCATAAAGGTACGTGGAATAGGCCTACCGGGGATACCACGTTAAAAAAAACGCGCCGTACACTTATACCTCACAGGTGGTGTGGAAATGTGTGCATATTATGTAGAACGTGATTCTTACAAGCGTAATATCTGGGAAATAGTGGGTCTTAGAGAAAAAATCATAGGGACCATTTTTATAAAAAATTTTAAGATCTACAACTTTGCTCTGAGGTACTTTTTCGATAAAACTTACCGTTTTCGAGAAAAATCCAAAAAACCTAAAATTTTTACCTTGGGCCCCGAATAAGTCCCTAAGCTCACATGGGACTGATGGGGACTTTTGACACTTTATTCCTTGTGTTAAACCTAAGGTCTCTACGAAGATTTGGCTCTGTCGGAATTTTCTTTATTTGATCACTATTTTTATGTCTAAAATGACCGGACTAAGTACTAGTTTTTGCGGTTTTCGTGTCAAAAATTATTATTTATCCAATTTACCTGTTGAAAAGCGATCTCCTTCGTATAATTATCCCAAAAAGTAATATTTAGATAGATAGATAGATAGATAAACACTTTATTGCTCACATAAACAATGGGTATACAATCAGACTTACAGTACTTAAAACTAAGACATTAATGTGGGCAAGGGCGGCCTTATCGCTATAAGCGATCTCTTCCAGGCAACCCTGCAGGGCAGGAGAGTTCAAAAAATAAATAGATAGCAGGGTAATTATAAGTCATAAATGGATTACTTAAAATATGTACTACATTTAGCGATCAATGTAAATGCTTTGAGAGCGAAATTAAGAAAAGAAATAATAATTGTATTAAAAAATATTCGGTTGTTGAAAAAATTTGCAAAAGGAAAGGAGATATTATTTAAATTTAATTAAATAAATAAATGGGATTCTAGATTATTATAAAGTCGACTTTAATAGCTATACTTCGGACCTTAGTCTACAGTTGCGCCATCTAGTGAGCAAAAAAACGGTAGCCCCCATTCTGATATGACGTGTGCAACAACATGTCGGATTTCGATTGGATTGTTTACTGTATGTGCTAGTGGCGCCCGCTCCCTGGATCTTTGCGTAATATTCTCACGTAATATATTGTAAATACCCCACTCAAAACGCACAGTTTTAACTAAATGTTCTTGTATCTATTATTCTCATTAAACTGTACTCATGTTTAACCTACTAGCTATCTAGTAGGTTAAACATGAGTACAGTTTAAATGCCTACATACATAGAGTTTAAATGCATTTGAATTGTGTATATCTTGCTGTATTTACTGTATAATAATATTATCGTTATTCTTAGCAAATTATGTCAGTGTCATATGTAAATTATTTCAAAATAAGGAACTTATTTTCGAGCTTGGCAAAATTTTTAAATAGGGTTATTTATGCATCTATAATCTATATAAACACTGTAAAAACTAAAAACATGACAATATTTATTTTTATGAACCATATATTTTGTGTTTTTATATTTGGGTTTTAGCGATATTGTTACTTTGCAAAAATAATAATTGTTTGACAAATTGACTCCTGATACATAGCTTTTAAATATGATAAATGTTCCGGCTTTTAAAGCCCGCTCACCGAACACGTAGAAATTCGGCCATCGACCTTGATTTTATATTATTATTATTATTTACATGCCAAAATATCATTATCTGCTTCATAATAAATATAATATGTTTTGGAAACGAGACAGCTTAATATTCGTTTGCGAACGAAATAGACAGGAAAGCTCAATGTCCGATTTTTTACATATCTATCGTGAAACCAGGCCTTACCCCCGAAACAGCAGCCTTATTCCCGAAACTGATATCAGATTTTTGACACTTTAGACATCTAAAATAGAGCTATTTTAAATGTCTAAAGTGTCAAAAATCTGTTATTAGATTGATATCAGTTTCGGGGGTAAGGTCAATTCGACACCGCTAAGCTCCTCTCCGCTCCGCGTCAGTGGAAACACGGCCTAAGGCTGCTGACTGCTTATTTTGTTTTAACATTTTTGTAATCCCTTTTCTATGAAATTATGTATGTAGAAATTATTAAATATGTAAGCATAGTCGCATCGAGTCGCGTAGGTTCAATGACTTAGCGAGAATTATTTTAGATATTATAAAAGTGAGACCACACTATGCGACACTGTGCGGCAGCGACGCGACGCGACTTTACGTTTCATAGGACCATATCCGAAGTATTATTTTACTCTATGCATAGAACTGACGTTTTGTGTCGCGTACCGTCGTCGCGTTGCCACGTGGTGTGGCATACGGTTTCAAAATTACCACTGACCTCCTTTACACAAGTACGCTGAACTTATGATACCCAGATGTATTTTGTGCCTATTTGATGCGGAATCAGCTCCCCCAATATTCGGGAAGAGAACTAAATCTGACGTAACTTGCAAATGGCCGCTCAATCGCTATTAGTTGTAGAAACCACAGATAATAGTATACATCCATGGTAGAAACTAGTATTAGTTCAAAGTACTCCCACTACTGCTATCAGCGCCAATGTGGCGACTTTCAAACATTTTTACGTCAAATTTTTACTATCCCTAACAGGGGCTACCCCCTGTTAGGGATAGAAAAAACTGATTCCGCTTCAAATAGGCACAAAAATATTGCTGTCATTTCAAAGGGTATCATTACTCCAGCGTACTTGTATAATGGAGGTCAGTGAAAATTATAAACAATATTTGGTTGTGACTTGTCGCGTTGCAGCTTAGTGTCGCTATAGTGCAAGTGCAGTCTCGTTAACAGTAAAAACTCAACATTCCAATAATATTTTCAGCTTTGATTTGCAAATATAAAGTGTATTAGGAGTGAATTTAATAATTATTTGAGCCTAACCCACCAGAAATGTAATTTTATAAATTATTATCAATATTATTGTTTTACGAATAAAAAAAAAACAAAATTATGACACATTTGTTTTATTTATTGGTACTATCAGAGAAGTTGATTCCTATGCAGATCGGGGACCTACGTAGTTTGGTTGCATTACGTCAAGCCCAGTCGACAGATCACAATTATTAACATTGAATTGACATATTCGACCAAATAACGTTGGTCTATCAACTGCATAGGAATCAATTTCCTCGATGGTACAAAGTATATTTACACTAGTTTATTTATTTTATTTCGAAAGAAACATGGTGTCACTTGTCTGTGGTGTAACTGCTGCATTAGGTATGTGCCATCCACGCTTCGACCACCTTCGTACAAATTAATGTTTGGCGAACCTTAACATAATATGGATTCGGCCAAGGTTCATTTTCTTGCAAACATCAACATTAAGGAACTCAGTCGAAATTATAACATTAAAATATATGACATTTCAGTATAAGTAAATTAAAAATTATGTTTTAAATAACATTTTCAGATTTTAAATACAATACTTAGGTATATAAGTTTTCTTTAAAATGGCTTACTGATTTTGCATTTTATAAATACATAATTTAATTAGCTTTGTCACAAACTATTTAAAACCTTGATACTCTCGAAACAAGTTTTAAATTCAGTTTTAATTGTACTTATGTATTTATTGACTTATAACCATTATTGTTTTTATCAGTTGCTAATCAATCAAACAAACAAATATACTTTACGAGCTTTTGCCCGCGGCTTCGCTCGCGTTAAGAAGTATTATTATATTATACAAACTTTCATCCCCTATTTTAACCCCTTGGGGTTGAAATTTATGAAAATCCTTTCTTAGCGGATGCATACGTCATAACATCTACCTGCATGCCAAATTTCAGCCCGATCCGTCCAGTGGTTTGGACTGTGCGTTGATAGATCAACATATCAGTCAGTCACCTTTGAGTTTTATACATATAGATTAATAATAATATCTATGGACGCTTCACACCACGTCAATCTGGCCCCGTGCTAAGTACCTGAAGGACTTGTGTTACAGGTACCAGACAACGGAAATATATTTAATACTTTTATACTATACTTGTATTTTTATTATATTATACACATATTCAATAAAAATTGAATAATAAGAATAAAGATTGTGCACAATAATTACAAAAATACTTAACAACAATTATTAATAAATCAGACATGTACACAAAGGCGGCCTTATTACTTTGAAGCAATTTCTTCCTGGCAACCTTTTAACATTCTTAACAGTGATACATCCAGGAAAACGGTGATGTGCAAAAGTAGTTATTTAAATTAAAAATCTCACAAAAGCACTAAATTAAACAAAATACGTAAACAATACATTTGATTTAAATACAGTTATAATATAACATAATAAAATAAATGCTAATAACGCTATTCCTAAATATGTAGTTGTCTTTTAATTGTTAATAAATATACAAAAATATGTTGTAGGTAGCATGCTGGGTTTTTGTATCTATCGAGTGAATTTTTGGCGTCGTTAATCACAATTCATAAACCAAAGGCATCATTAATTGTGAACACATTTTTATTATTTTTGATATGATGACTTTGATTTGATTGATCTTAATATATTATAATAACTAGAGATGTGCCGATCATGGCTTTGGCCGACTAGCCGACTAGTCGGCTGCAAAGAAGCCGACTAATCGGCCGACTAGTCGGCCAAGCCGACCATGGTTTCGGAAGTTTCCGTAATGCTTTTTTACTGCTGTTTGCGCACATGTCGCCTGCAAACGTGTCGAATCGTGTTTAGTAGGTAGGTATGTTTACTTCGCGTACATTACTTTATTTTGTTTCTATGATACAGTTGATGGTTTTTATTAAATATTTCATGTACTTACATGAAATCTCGATTTAATCTATATTGTGTCTCGGGAAAGGACAAGGGATACTTTTTGACCCGGAAAATGTACTGTTTCCGCACAATAAACTTTTATGATTTTCGCCTAAACTATTCAATCTATTTTTATGAAATTTGGTATGGAGATACTTTGAGTCGTGGGAAAGGACAAGGGATACTTTTTGTCCCGGAAAATGTTCAGTTCCCGCATAATAAACTTTTATGATTTTCGGGATAGTTTGGGATGAGAGCACGATGGTACTCAAAAATATACACACTTGTTTGTTAATTATACCAATTCGAATTAAATAATCATCGTTAAGACAGGACAACATCTGTTGGGTCAGCTAGTATTATATAAAAGAAAGTGGTGTTAGTTACGCCACTTGTAACTCAAGAACGGATGAACCGATTTGGCTGAAAATTGGTGGAGAGGTAGCTTAGAACCAGGAGACAGACATAGGATACTTTTTATCCTGTTCGACCGCGTTTCCGTGAAGTCAGTATAAAATCTTATATTTAAAATTCTCGTGTCACAATGTTAGTTACCGTACTCCTGTCTCCTCCAAAACCTTTACCAAATTTTATACGCGTATTCAGTAGGTCTGAGAATTGGCTATAACTGGCTACTTTTTTTATTGATAAGTGCATTTTGTTGAATAAATAATTGTAATCTATTATAACTCGAGACTGACGGCGACCATAAGTTAAAATTATATTTATTACAAAAATATTTTTTTTACTAGCAAGTAGCAAGTAATCTCAGAAACACTTCATTTAATTTTAAAATGTCTAATACTGACTGAGTGTTTTATGTACACATTATAAATATATTAATTAGGGTTTTTCTTTAATGTAATTTCAATAATAATAAAAAAGTAAAAAGCCGACTATTCGCCGACTAGTCACCGACCACAAAAGTGGCCGGATAGTCGGCTTTACCGACTAGTCGGCACATCTCTAATAATAACTTAATAAAAGTGTTTACTATACTCGGGGCATTTTAATAGGCTACATTTGACAGTTCATCAAAATTGCACAACGTAACCTATATCCGGACCATAAAGTTAATATGCCTAGCGGAATAAAGCAACAATCTCGAGCTGTCAAACGAAACCGAAATTGATGTTCATTTGAGTTTACAAATACGTGTTAGTAATGTTTTAGAGATAAACTACGATAACAAGGCGCGCCCCTCCAAAATTTAAAACGTTTGAAGTGCGTTGTCTTGCGCGGTCGGCTAGATATGATTAGTTGACTAACAAATCTTGGTAATAAGTGACATTAAGTGAAATATTTGATTAGTTGAATACTTACTACATACAAACTCTTTCATAAGGACCGGATGTAACTACACACATCGAAACAATAATTTGGAGGGGCGCGCCATGTTATCGTAGTTTATCTCTACAAGCATCTTTCTAAAGTCTCCCGCAAACGATCAAACATCAAACACGTCAAACACGTATAAACTAGTGTTTGACGTGTTTGAAGAAAATTTGGATTATGTACTACGTGTTTGACGTGTTTGATGTTTGATCGTTGACTTAAGAGCTTAAATTGTCAACGTGCCTTATATAAGTGCCGACTGGATGTCAAACAGATGAAAAAAAAGAGTTCTGCTGTCATGTATCACTGTCTCGCTTAGTAATAGTGACATCTCGCTTGCTCATGCCTTTGTTTCTTTATTCCGCTAGGTATATTAACTTTATGATCCGGAATCACCCTGTCCATACATACGCTTATTAGCCTTACGATAAACGGGATTGGTGTGAAATGTACAGATGTGGTATTTCATATCGTTGGAGTTGCCGAAGGTAACGTTGCAGGTCTGACAGGAATCGGTGCGGGGGTGGTATTCCAGGTGAACCACCAGGTTTTCCAGGCTGGTGCGGGTCTCGCGGCAGACGGGGCACGGGAACTTGCCCACTTCGAACATCAGGTGCACACGCATGTGACTGCGGAGACGGAACTGTAATAATAAATAACTGTATTTTAATAAAAAGATAAAACCGACTTCAAAATTGTACTACATTGAGAATAAAAAATTCCTATCTCCAAAACTACTGAACCGATTTTGATGAAACTTGCAGTATTCCCTAAGTTGAACAATACCTAGTACAATTAAAAAAAGAATCACTTAAATCGGATTCGTAGATACGGAGATATTCGTGCACAAACATAAAAACATACATACATACATATTACATACATACCATACACTTTTGAAATTTGGCACATTTGTTCAGAAGCTGTTATAGATTAACATATACAAAAACTGGGCAGTTCTGGAAATATTACATACATACGCGTCGAATTGATAACCTCCTTTTTTGAAGTTGGTTAAAAAACTTAGAACAAAAAATAGAGTGAAAGACAGAGAGAGAGAAACACTACCGCACGGCTTACAACTATAGCAAAATTAAGACGAAAGGCTGTAACGACACTTGTGTCGTTACAACTTTTCGTCTTAATTTTTTCTGTCTAGCCCCCTTTCGCAAAGCGCGATAAGGGACTTCGTTCCAATAATAATAACTCCCACACCGGTTTCGGTGACGGTCGCTGATTTCATTAAAAATCGATACCAGTTATGCAGGAGTTATTTTATAGCGCCCAAAACGTGTGTGCGCAGTACACAAGAGTGCTCTCTATTTCTTTTACTCTCATAACCCAATGAGGCGGCAGACCGACACGACCAGCGAGAGATCAGGCGCGGGACCGACTTTTTACATGCCCATCCGACGCATGGATCATCTCTTGTCAGACAATCAGGTGATCAGCCTGCATTGTCCTAACCAAACTAGGAAATAACATGTTGCGTAATTCCTAATCAAACTAGGAAATAACATGTTTCCAACGCGTGAATCGAACTCACGACCTCCGAGGCAAGAGCCGAGATCTGAGCCACTGGGCCACGGAGGCGTTACTGTGGATATGAGTTAGGACCTTGTTACACCGAGTAGAGTAACTAAGTTTTACTAGAATACTGAATATCAAATATATATAAATGTCCTGTCACGATGTTTGTCCGCGATGGATTCCTAAACTACTTAACCGATTTTAATGTTTTTTTTTAAATGTGTGCTTCTTACCAACTTGAGAGATAGGATAGCTTAGATCTTTAGTAATAGTCGCAATTTTATTTTATTGCAAATTATTTGTCTATAAAGAGCGACCATTGTTTATGCGACGCGGGTCACGGGATAGCGATGAACGTTGCCATGGTGACGTACTTATTATACCTATTTTATATAATATGGCAAAGAAACGTTTGCCGGGACAGCTAGTGTCTTATATAGTTTCGGAGAAAAGTGGCTGTGACATACGGATGGGCGGACAGATATGCGAATCTATAAAGGATCCCTTTTCTTGCCTTTTGGCTACGGAACCCTAAAAAGTTTAACGCTCAGCTTTTACCCTATCATTAAACGTCGCCCCGCAGAAGTGGCAGAGACGCTCTTCCAGATCTTTGGCCTCCGTGGTCGTGGTCACTGTGGGCGTGGTGTTCTTGCGAGTGGTTTCCGTGGGCGTTGTCTCCGTGGGCGTGGTCTCCGTGGGCGTGGTCTCCGTGATCCCGGCCGTGCAGCTGCCCGACTTGGGCTTGCGATGGTACCTCTTCGTTACTTTATTTAGTATATCTGGTACGCTGAGAAAGAACTTATATGAGATACTTTTTATCTTGAAAAATGTACGCTTCTCGTGCGATAAACGAGTTTTGGCGTCGCAGGAGTTGCAGGTGTCATCTACACTAATATTATAAGGAGGAAAACTTTGTATAATTGTAATGAATATAGGCTCATAAACTACTGGACCGATTTTAAAAATTCTTTCACCATTTGAAAGCTACATTATCCATGAGTAACATAGCTAACTAATTATCCATGAGTAGCACTATAATATGTATTTCAAAACAAACACCGATTTGTGTCTTTTCCTGAAATGAATCCCAACAGAAAGCACAGAAATGAGCATAGAATATGTGCCTTATCATGTAGAACGGAATTGTTGAATAGTAGTTTCTTCGGTATGGCACACAGAATATTTAATAAAGTTCCGAATGAAATGAAAACTTTGCCAATCCGAACTTTTAAAAAACGACTATCATTATTACTAATTGAAAAATCGTATTACACAGTGACCGAATTTTTAAATGACGAGGCCCTGAAATAATTTTAAATGTATTTTTAATTGATACCAAACTAATAATTATTGATATTTAATCCATATTGACATAAATTTATATGAAATGTTTTAATTATTTAAGTAATATTGTTAGTTTGTGAAATAGTGATGTACTTACCTACTTTGAAATATTTGTATACCTTGACGAAGGTGGAAATGTAGTGAAACCATTATTAACACGTTCTCTGCCGGTAGTACAAACAAGAAAAATTACAAAAAATCTTTTTGGTCGAAATAGATGTATTAGGTCAAGACATAAACCATGACATCATTTAGGGTTCGATGGGGAGCAGGGTTCCTGAGATATATTAAAAAAACCCCTTGAGGTCACATGTGACCTACGCGGCGCTGTAGTACGGAAAGTACGCAATCTTTATCACTGCGCCGCTCCGGTCACGTCTCCGGTCACCGCAGTCTGTCTGTCTCCAGGCTGTAACTCAATAACCGCTATGGCTAGACTTCTGAAATTTTCACAAATTATGTATTTCTGTTGCCGCTATAACAAAAGATATTAAAAATAGAATAAAATTAATATTAAAGGGGGGCTCCCATACAACAAACGTAATATTTTTGACCTTTTTGGCTCGTAATCAATAATGGCAACAGCTAGGCACTTGAAATTTTTACAATATGCTTAATTTTATCTGTTGTCTAATTATTAATAATAAGTTGTTAATACCATTATTGATAAATGAATAAAAAGTTAAAGAAACAGTTATTTTTTCCAGTGCTTTGGGTTTTTGCATTAAAATTTTCAAGTATAATGAACACAGGTGAATACCATGTGAGAGTATTGCTCTACAGCGCCGCACCGGTCACCTACTACAGAGAAATGTACGATAAACGTGTCCTATGGCCTACGAGTTCGATTCAAAAACAGGTCTGCTCTGAGGTCACCGGTGCCCTACGCGGCGAGTAGATACAGGTAGGGGTCCGGGCACATGTGACCTACGCGGCAGAGAACGTATTAAGCTTAACACCTGTTACATGTATTTACCTGCATTTCACAGATAAATGATATTCTATTCTATTCTATTCTATTCTAAATTTTATTTTGGAACAAATAGGTTTTCGTAAGATATTTGGGTTTTTCGGACTCAAGGTGTAAAAAATCAACCAGAAAAGTTACTTATTTTGCGTACGCTGCCTAAACTATAAAAGATAGAACCATAAAATGTTCCAATTAGTTGTTGATCTACAAATAAATATCTACAAAAAAGTCCGCGACACACTATACCTATCTATATCGAGTGAGGCACACCAACCATTTTTTTATTCAAAAAGAGAGTCAGGTCGGACGACCATGGCGCCATACCGTACTTCTATTTTAGTTACTCCAACAAAATAATATGGGCAAAACTACATTTGCCGGGACAGGTAGTCTAGTATACATTCAAAGCTGATCGCACATTTGTTAGCAGCGCCGTACGCACCGCACAGTCGCCGTCAACTGCCGCGGTCGTTGACAAGTGTATAAGTAAGCCAGTCTTTCCCAAAGTGGGCGATAACGCCCACTTTGGGAAAGACTGGCTTACAGGTACTTGGTGTGGGCACTGAAGGTCTGAAGGGGACCCAGAAAAAAAATTGAGGCGTTGTGTAGAGGCTTGGGGGTTAATTTATTTCATCTGGATGCATTTTAAATTGAAACAATGGGAGCGCTAAAATATAATTTCTTCTTAAATGGGGATTGTCCATTTTATTTAAATTTTGCTCATTAGTCCAGAGATGTGAATTATTTGAAATACATGTATTTGAAATGCAAATACAAAATGCAAAATACCTATTTTTATTTTATATTTGAAATACCTTTTTTCTAAATGTATTTTGTATTTTATTTGAAATACTTTTTATAAATGTATTTTGTATTTACAAAATACAAAATAGTTTTCTCACATTTTTAATTCATTTTTCCAAATTAGCGCGCGCCATCTAAGAAGCGCCAAAAGCAAAAGATGGCATAATAGCAGCAGTATCTTATCCTTTTTTCAAAATGAAATGGGTGCCAAAAGCCAACAGAAAATACATCAAGGAAGTATTTGTTTCAGAAGTTAGAAAGATAAAACAAGAAAACGAAAAGAGTTCCCAAGTCCAACATACTGACTCTGATAAAGAGAAGGAAAGGGCAGAATCTTATTATATGTTTCTTGAAGACTCATCTAACTCTTCAACAGCCAGTAATAATGTTAATACTACAATAGATCTGGATCTACACTACAATATTTAAAAGATGAAGACAATACCTTAGAATCCTTGAACAGGTATCCAAATGTAAAAAAACTCTTCCTTAAATATAATACCTGCTTACCGAGTTCTGCCCCTGTTGAACGACTATTTTCTTTTGGTGGAATGATAATGAGGCCCCATAGGCGGAACATGAAAGATGAACTCTTTGAACAAATTGTAGTTTTAAAATCTGGGAAATAAAATATATAAGTGCTTATGCATAACAAGGTATTTTATTTTCAAAACCTATTTTGAAAATACGTATTTTGTATTTAAATACTTTTATTTAAAACTATTTTGTATTTATATTTGAAATAGTCCTAACAACTATGCATTTGCATTTTGTATTTAAATACTTTTCCTAAACTATTTTTCACATCTCTGCTCATTACAAAAACATTTCGAGGAATAAGGTCAGTGTTCGCTTTTCTGTATATAAACGAAAAAAATACCCATTAGTTACTTATATTTTTGAACAAATATGTTTAACCTTAGTTTGACCTTCAATGGCGTTAAATTAGCAGTGAATTCGACCAACATTACGTTTCGAACTTTTGGTAAGCTTCTCGTATCAGCTTTTACATAATGATAACTTATATTTGACGAACCAGGCATTATAAATAAGATTGAAACGAAAAAAAACATACTGCAGAGGTCAATTGGCCGCCGATGATGACGTCAGAGCGAAACTTAAAAAAATTATTGAGAAAAAACTAGCCGATGAATTTCAAAATTATTTAATTTATATTCTTAAAATACCCTATTCTAACGAAAAAAAATATAAAAAGTACATGTGATTTTTTTTGGACAATGCCCATCGCGGGGTAGACAAAATAAGTTTGGCAACCTCTGCTGTAAGCGCTCTAAAGTGCTCTATGTAAAGTGTAAACTCTGTCTATCCGCGCGCTATCAGAATGGGATATGTCCTTTTGGAACTGAGATGCGCGCTGACAGCTGGCCATCTAGGATCGGCTAACAAAATGACGTTTTTGTTTGCGAACATTTTATTTCAAGTTTTGTAAAATATAATAATAATAATATATTTATGCTGTCGCGATACAGTAGCGATGCTGTCGCGAGGCAGAAGCAAAATCAGTGCAAAAATCTGTTTATTGCTGGTGTCGCGCGTGTGTATCGATGCTAACGGGCAACTGTATCGATACTAACGACAGCATCGATGCCAAAATTGCTGGCGTCGCGATGCTGTCATGCGTTTCAAAAACGCGCGACTGCATCGCTGTTAAAAGTCGCCGTGTGTAAGGGTTGAACTTCATCTGGCAGCACGGAATCGCCTTTTTCCGTCGCCCTTTCTCTTGTCGCTTAGAACTGCCATTTGCTAGACCGAGACAGAAAGCATAATGCGATAGCCTCAAGGATTCCGCCGCGTGCTATAGCATTATGCTTTCTGTCTCGGTCTAGCAAATGGCAGTTCTAAGCGACAGAAAGAGAAAGGGAGACGGAAAAGGTGATTCCGTGCTGCCAGATGAAGTCCAACCCTAAATAAGACTGGCAGCCAGTATAGGCTTGGTATATGCCGCATGTTCACACGCGGCATATGCCGAGCCAATACTGGCTGCCAGTCTTATTGGCAGCCAGTACTGGCTCTGTGTAAATTATACTTAAGGGGCCTTGGTCGCCTTCTTGAGAATACTTTGTAAATCTTACCTTTGCTTACGATGTGCCAATTCTAAACGCCTGCGGTGCGCACCAGTGCGGAAGTGCAGATGGTAGTTGCTGATATAGACGAACCTCACGCCGCAGTGGCACGAGTACGGCCTCTCGCCCGTATGCGAGCGCTTGTGGACGCGCAGAGCGGTCCTTGAGAACAACATTAGTTGGGGAGTCAATGCTATTTGAAGACGTCACTGGCTGAACACGATAACAGTAAAAAATGCCTTTTTTTGCATAAATGGAGGGCCAAAAAAATATTTAAAATCAAAAAAAACCGTAGGTATGTGTAGCCAAATATATTAATAGCTATATGATAAAGTATAATATAAGTTACAAGGTAGGCTCAAATTTTAAGTCCGTAGGTATCTTACAAAATGTTAGTTACAGTCATGCTCGTCAACTCACGTCTTCATTTGTATTAATATTAATTATATAAACAAGCAATCTAAAAATCGGTTGTCTGTAAAGTCGGTTTACTGACGATAGTTGAACGTGACAACGTATGACGTTGTCAAGTTCAACTATCGTTAACCCCTTAGCCCTCGCTTCCGAATCTCTGTAAATAGAAACAAACTTTTTCGACTGTAACCTAAAGTTATTTCGATATTATTATTCGATTTCGATAGTATTTCTTTCAAATGATTGTCTAAAAATATTTATAATGAGTAAAATAAACTATTCGCAATACAAAACGCTAAATACATTCGTGAAATCCAGTAAAATCTTCGAACAAAGCACAAGTCATACCTTGACACGTAGGAAATAGAGCACAATTTTAAATAGCGGAAATAAGAATAGCTCACAGATTGTTTATTTATTTTTCATTCAGAGTGTGGTCAATGTATCAATGGTCATAACTAACCAAACTAAGTCATCGAAATACGTAATATAATCGAAACAAAGAGCGCGGCCCAGCAGGCTTACTATTTATTTATTTTTATTTATTTATTTATTTATTTAAATGCACAAAACACATTACAATCCCAACTAAACAAATATAATATACATTTAAATGTACGATCTAGATCGCAACGTAACAGATATGTGCACACATTAAAATTAAAATATTAACAAGACATAAAACTAGCACAATTTTTGGCTTTTAACTTAACACAATAGGTAAATTTGGACGTTACTTACTCGTATTTCACTCATAAGTTGCAGAGGTAAATATGCTATGGAGGATGTCTTTGACGATTTTAATATATTTATTACCGTTGTGTTCAAAAATGTCCATCTTTGAGCTGTCTTTAGCTAATTCATTATATTTTCTAGCCATACGTGTTATAGGGTTAAAGTAAGAAATATTATTCTTATAGACTTGCAAAGCAAATAAATTTGTACGATGGGCTCTACGTGCACTAAACTTGGTATTTAAACTAATCTCAGATAATAACTCCGACGAATCAACAATGTTATTCACAATTTTATAGAAAAACAATAAGTCATAAAATATGCGTCTGTTTTCAAGGGTCTCTATTTTGAAATGCATAAGCCTATCATGGTAATTTAAATTTGTTCGACCGGGAAAATAACGATGACAAATGATTTTAAGAAATTTTCTCTGGACACGTTCAATGTCCTCTATGTGTGTTTTGTAATTAGGGGACCATATAGGGCTTCCATATTCTAATGTAGTTCTTACAAGAGCGGAAAATAAGTATAAGGCACTACTAGGCTTTTTAAACTCCTTTGTATTCCTTAAAACAAATCCCTGGAGTTGATTAGCCTTGCTAGTAATATATTCATAATGTGCCCTAAATGACAATTTATCATCAAAAAGGATTCCTAAGTCCTTCACCACAGTTACACGATTTAATGTTTGACCATTAATAACGTAACTCCAAGTAATTTTGTTCCTTCTTAGGGTAAACGATATAACGGAACACTTATTAGTGTTTAAGTACATACGATTTTCAATACACCAATTAGAAATGGTATCGATATCTTTTTGAAGAGCTAAGCAGACTTCATTTTTCGATATTAAAGCGAAAATCTTTAAATCATCGGCGTACAAGAGGCAGTTACAGGATAACATTTTAATCAAGTCATTAATAAATATTACAAAAAGGAGAGGCCCAAGATGAGATCCCTGGGGTACTCCTGATGTGACAGTAGTAGATGAAGAAGTAAAACCCTTGAGTGCGACTAACTGACTCCTGTTAGTAAGGTATGAACATATCCATCTATATAAACTACCATGTATCCCATAAGACGCTAGTTTATCACAGAGCAGGTGATGGTTGACTTTGTCAAATGCCTTAGAAAAATCTGTGTAAATAGAGTCTACTTGACCTCCCACAGAGAACGCTTTACATAGATAATTTTTGTATTCTAATAAATTAGTAACTGTAGAGCGACCCTTAACAAAACCATGCTGCTTGGATGAAATAAGTGGTTTTATATGATTATAAATGTGATGATGGACTAAGGATTCAAATAATTTTGCAAAACATGAGAGAATACTTATGGGCCTGTAATTTTCGCAGTTTGACTTAACACCGTTTTTATATATGGGAATAACATGTGCGATTTTCCACCGGTTAGGAAAGATACCACTTTCAAGAGATTTATTAAAAATTATGGATAGGGGAACTGATACCTCTTTTCCAATAAGCTTTATAAAAGAAGGAGGTAATAGATCAGGACCAGCTCCCTTACTGGCATCTAATTTTTTGATTTTCATTATTACATCTTTCCGGTCGATTGATAAATGAGACAACGTGTTTGGGAAACAATTCGTTTTCAAGGCTGGCTGATTAATATGGTTTTCATCTCTTCTCGATCCCGAGTCTTTGTCAAAGACAGAGGAAAAAAAATTTGAGAAGAGATCACATACCTCTTGACCATTCGATGACGTTTTCCCATCAAACTTCATGGTATCTGGAATTGAAATTTGACCTCTCCTGCTATTGACAAAACGCCAAAATATTTTTATATTAGTTTTGAGGGAGTCCTCAGTAACCGATATATATTTTTCATAGCAGAGCTTAGTAAGAGTTTTACATCTGTGCCTCAGTAATGAAAAAGTATCATAATCTCTAGGATTGCCATATTTTTTAAAAAGCTTATGGAATTTGTTTTTTTCTTGGTTACATTTGATGAGAGCTCTACTGTACCAAATAGGATAAGACGAATATTTATGCGACACTGACGGAGTGTGTTTTTTAATTATATTAAATAAGGTGTCATAAAAGGCATCTGTGCAAATATTAATATCGTTGGACCACAAAATGTCCCGCCAATTAACGGATGTTAATTCTAATTTAATGTTTATGATATCACTTTGCTTAAAATTTAGTCGTTCTGCAAGACATCTACGAAGTTCTCTAGAGACTCCATCCAGATATACATTTATTAAAAGCGCGGGATGATGCTTGTCCCGTACGACTAATGCTGTTGTTTCACTGACACTTATAATTAAATTGTTCATATTAGATAAGGTTAAGTCGAGAAGACGATCATTAACATTTAGAACTTTGTTGTATTGCTTCAGGTTGCACAGTGATAAAAATTCATTAAGTAAAAGAAGTTTTTTATTACGTGTAATATCGTGTAATAACTATCAACGCTTAATACGATTTAATTTAGGACCTAAACTGAATGGCATTTGATATTTCGTACCATCAACTTCGTTTTACGAACCAATTTAGGTCGACACCTAAACTGAGCCGCATTCCAATATCATTCACTCTTTTTCGTACGTAAATTCGTACCATCACCTTACTTTATCTGACGTTCGAGCCTAAACAAAATCGCTCAACTGTCAAAACTTGCGACTCAAAACAAGTTAGTAAATTTGATGCTGATTTTGATTCTTTTGTTGTTAGTTTTTAATTTTATTTGTTTAAAGTCAGAAAAAAGCAGTGAAAAGCAGTGTCGCGAGGTAAAAACATAAATTGGTATCAAATAGCATTGATTTCGGTGCTTCTACAAAAAGTTTAAAGTGCAGTTTTATTCGTAGGATGTGTGACGACGAATTGATGCTTTTTGAGTTCTTGGAAGCCGATAGTGAGGAAAACTCTATGAGAAGAAGGAGACTCGACGCTCGAGCACAATTCGACCCATTCGATTTGGAAGATAATGAATTTATAAAACTTTATCGTCTTTCCAAAGAATTGGTAGTCGGATTGTGCGACGAGATAAGACCGGCAATGAAAGCGCCAAGGAGGTCCACAGATATATCTGTAGAAACAAAGGTAAGGACTAAAATATGCAATATATTACGTATACTCGCATTTTATGAATAACTATAACTTACGCCATTATTATTTCAATCTTTTACACAAACAACCACAACTTTTAATAAACTTATTGTTGTATTCTCACTATTCTATAGGTAATTTGTTCACAAAATTTCGAAGGCGCCGCCACTGTAATATTCAGCATCTGTGGCCGCCACACTCACGTCCAGGGTTGCCAGGTCATTTTCAAATAAATACCGAACAAACCAAAAAATAATTTTATTTTGTTTTTAGTATTTGTTGTTGTAGCGGCAACAGATATACACAATCTGTGAAAATTTCAGAAGTCTAGCTATATAGTGGTTCTTGAGATACAGCTTGGAGACAGACAGACGGACAGACAACGAAGTCTTGGTGATACGTCCAGGCTAAAATTACCCTTTGGGTCCGTACCCATGGATTGGAACCCTAAAAAAGAGTTATAATAATAAAAAATAAAATGATTATTATTAACTTATAATACAAAAATACCGAAACGTTCGGTAGAATACCAAAAACCTGGCAACCCCGCTTACGTCACGAACTGTCATATTTTAACTAGAATTTATAAAATAATACCAACTGGATACAGTATTATGAAAATGATACAAAGTTTTAGAACGCGGCATTCGAATCAAGAGAAACAGCATAATATTCATTATTCGTATAGTTTTGTCTCTTTCCCACTTCAACCTAGGGATTGCGGTTCAGAGACAAATTGACGTCTTCATTCGTTCTTTTCGGCTCCGTAACGTTTCAATGGGGATTGTCCATTTTTTTTTAATTTTGCTCATTACAAAAACATTTCGAGGAATAAGGTCAGTGATCGCTTTTCTGTATATAAACCAAAAAAATACCCATTAGTTACTTATATTTTTGAACAAATATATTTAACCTTAGTTTGACCTTCAATGGCGTTAAATTAGCAATAAATTCGACCAACATTACGTTTCGAACTTTTGGTAAGCTTCTCGTATCAGCTTTCACATAATGATAACTTATATTTGACGAACCAGCCATTATAAATAAGTTTGAAAGAAAAAAAAAACATATTGCAGAGGTCAATTGGCCGCCGATGATGACGTCAGAGCGAAACTTTAAAAATTTATTGAGAAAAAACTAGCCAATGAATTTCAAAATTATTTAATTTATATTCTTAAAATACCCTATTCTAACGAAAAAAAATATAAAAAGTACATGTGATTTTTTAACCGACTTCCAAAAAACGAGGAGGTTATATGTTCGGCTGTGGATATTTTTTTTTTTTTTTTTTTTTTTTATTTTTTTTTTTTTGTATGTTCAACGATTACTCCGCCGTTTGTGAACCGATTTTCGAAATTTTTGTTTTGTTGTATTAGGTTTCACTCCAATTTGGTCCCATTTTCACAAAGGTGGTGACCTGATGATGGGATCCATGAGTAATCGAGGGAACTCCTCGAAATTTATATGGAAACATATGGTGATTTTGGTTTTATGTGAAGTGTACTAAGAATATGCTACCAAAAAGTCAAATATTGGGTCAAGGTATACCATGGTTTCGAAGATGCTGAGAGAACTCCTGACTCCTTATAGATACACGTTTGGGAGTTTCGGCGTTGTTTTAAGAACAGAAAGCATATGCTACTATGCAATTAATATTCATCATCATAATCATAATCATCATCATCGTCATCATCATCATTACCACGTCGTGTTAAGGTCACCAATGTCTCATGGCACAGAATAGATAGTAGTACAAGGCATAGGTATGGATATACTAACTCGTAATAATAATTTTCTATTGTTACCAACAACACCTGTTTGTTTAATACACGGCGGTCGGCGATACAGAGGCGACGGTGTCGCGCGGGCGGTGCGTGGCGGCAGATGACAGATTGAATATTTTACTACTTTATATTATACAGATCGAATACTTTACTAACTACTGTTCACTTCACTGATAATATATTATTTTGTGAGTGTGAGTTGTGACTCTTAATGTATAGAAAAGACGTCATACGCCTAAAACTGGTCTTATGGTTCTGTAGGGTTACCCTGGGACGTTAATCCCTCTGGCGTAATATCAATTAAGACAACCAGTGCGTGTGAGCGAGAAAAAAAAGTTAATTGTAGCGAATTAGTTATATCAAATGAGTCGAGTAAGCGATACCGCGATGCAGAAGCTTAACAACGACATCTGTTGTTGAATTGCGGAACTAAATTTTCTTAGAAAATATAAAGTTTACAAATCTCAACACTTAACAAATTGTAATAAAATACGTAAAATATACACGAAGGTTTACGTACTAGTGTAACTAAAAAGAGTGAAATTATTATTATTTTTAACAAAAAATTAAAACCGACTTCCAAGGTAAAAACAATAATAACATTAATATGAACTAAAAAGTATTAAATAATTTTTACTATCTAATAGTGCCCTTTTCCGAATTCGGCTAAACCTCAACTATTTCTGTACTCACTCTTCATAATTTTGAAGTCGGTGCCAGTTCCAAAACTTTCAAATATTCTGTCAGAGGACTGAAGATTCAGCTATCTGGTACCGATTTCAAAATAATGAAGAGTGAGTACAGAAATAGTTGAGGTTTAGCCGAATTCGGAAAAGGGCACTATTAGATAGTAAAAATTATTTAATACTTTTTAGTTCATATTAATGTTATTATTGTTTTTACCTTGGAAGTCGGTTTTAATTTTTTGTTAAAAATAATAATAATTTTGGACAATGCCCATTGAGGCGCGGTTTTAATAAGGTGATGGTACGAATGTTAGCGATTTTGTTTAGGAACCCAAATTAAACTGCTCGGAATTTGAGTCGTCTTTTAAAAGTTGATAGTAGGCCTGCAGGTGGGCCTTATGGTTGTTGAGAGACTTGAAAGTGTAAATGGAACGCCTCAGAGCAGCTGTCAACGAGGCAACGCCGCATGAACTGTCATGTTTTTCGGGCGCGCACCCCATATCGAATTATAAGACGTTATCACGTCAAAACATATCCAACACGGTTTTTTACTTTAACGCGGCGGCGTCACCTTAAAGCGGGTTGGCGCGTAGTGGCCATAAATGTGGTGTTTTGACGTGACAATGTCTTATAATTCGATATGGGCTGCGCGCACGAAAAAACATGACGCAATATGCGGCGTTACCTCGCTCTGAGGCGTTTCATTTAAGGCTATGACGTTGTCACGTTCACTATCGTCAGTAAACCGACTTTACAGACAACCGAGTTCGAGTCGAGTTCGAGTCGAGCTCGAGTCGAGTTCGAACACTATTTTTTTAGGAAAACTTTCGGAAGCTATTTTTCAAAATTGTAGTACCTACTGACAGAGTGGATTGATTTCAACAAGGATCAATATATCAAAATTTGGCAGGTAGGTTTAATTGCACCCTGTATAATATAAAGAGATATGTTTTTTTGTTTGTAAATTGTAGGAGGTAATCTCTGAAACTACTGCTCCGATGGCAAACATTTTAACACCGATAGAAAGCTGGTGTGTTCCTGAGTGACGTATAATATAGCCTGTAGGCTATATTAATTTAAACATCAAAAGTTGTTTTTTTTTCTGAAATTATGTTGTTCTCAGAATTCCAAGCGGGCGCAGCTTGCAAAAGCTAGTCTTCTTATATATAAAATTCTCGTGTCACAATGTTAGTCCCAGAACTCCTCCGAAACGGCTTTACTGATTTTTACCAAATTTATAATAGATGCATATTC
The DNA here is from genome assembly GCA_937595015.1 of Polyommatus icarus. Classification (NCBI taxonomy): domain Eukaryota; kingdom Metazoa; phylum Arthropoda; class Insecta; order Lepidoptera; family Lycaenidae; genus Polyommatus; species Polyommatus icarus. The sequence continues at coordinate 7,121,800 of OW569336.1, read as the reverse complement.
AGTAGGTCTGAGAATCGGCTACTCGGTACTTATTATATTGATAAGTGCATTTGTTGAATAAATAATAGTAAATTATTACAACTCGAGAAAAACGACGAAATTGATAGCGATGAACGTTGCCATGGTGACATAATTATTTAGTCACTTCAATAAAATAACACGGGCGATATACTTTATAATATAATGGCAAAGAAACGTTTACCGGGACAGCTAGTATATAAAATTCTCGTGTCACAATGTTAGTCCACGAACTCCTCCGAAACGGCTTTACTGATTTTTACCAAACTTTATATGCATATTCAGTAGATCTGAGAATCGGCTACTCGGTACTTTATATATTGATAAGTGCATTTGTTGAATAAATAATAGTAAATTATTACAACCAGAGACTGACAGCGACCATTGTTTGTGCAACGGGATAGCGTTCGACGTTGCCATGGTGACATACATTATTTAGTCACTTCAATAAAATAATATGGCAAATATATTATGGCAAAGCAACGTTTGCCGGGGCAGCTAGTAATATTATAATAATACTGACTTGTCCGGGAACGCCTTGCTGCAGGTCTGGCAGGCGTGCGGTTTGTGTTTGAGGTGGGTGGCCAGGATGTGCCTCGCGACAGTCTGCTTCGACATGAAGCGCCCCCCGCACTCCGCGCACTCGTACGGTTTCTCGCCTGCAACATGCAGACATACAGATTCAAGAAGTTGATATACATAGAGTTTGCTGTGAATATTTCACAGATATAGGAAGTTGAGATATAATATAGAATTTGCTATGAAAGAAGCAGCGCTGAAAGTAATTTTTTAAGTGAAAACTTCTTTAGCGGCGTTGAGCACTTAATTTGTGGGATGGGTAAAAACTGTGAAACTCGCGCCAGATTTTCGTGTTGATCGAAAAACCATACAAAACGCGTAAGACGGTTGGAGAGTAGTGTTTTGTGTCGAACTCGAACTCGAACGAAATGTACAGTCGGGGAAATAAGTTGTTTAGCAGAAATGTACAGTCGGGGAAATGAGTTGTTTAGCAGAAATGTACAGTCGGGGAAATGAGTTGTTTAGCAGAAATGTACAGTCGGGGAAAATTGTGATAAGCAGAAATGTACAGTCGGGGAAAAGAGTTGTTTAGCAGAAATGTACAGTCGGGGAAATTAGTTGTTTAGCAGAAATGTACAGTCGGGGAAATGAGTTGTTTAGCAGAAATGTACAGTCGGGGAAAATTGTGCTAAGCAGAAATGTACAGTCGGAGAAATGAGTTGTTTAGCAGAAATGTACAGTCGGGGAAATGAGTTGTTTAGCAGAAATGTACAGTCGGGAAAATGAGTTGTTTAGCAGAAATGTACAGTCGGGGAAATGAGTTGTTTAGCAGAAATGTACAGTAGAGGAAATGAGTTGTTTAGCAGAAATGTACAGTCGGGGAAATGAGTTGTTTAGCAGAAATGTACAGTCGGGGAAATGAGTTGATTAGCAGAAATTTACAGTCGGGGAAATGAGTTCTTTAGTAGACGCGCTGATTAAGGCCGCGTTTCCTTCTGCAAGACAACTGTCGCGAGAAGTGTCTGACAGTCTGTCTTTTTTTTCGATTGTCGATATTTTTAAATCGATTGTAAGGGTTTCGATTAATTAATTAAAACGATCGTTTTTTATTATTATTATTTTTAAATCGTTTTTCTAAAGATCTCTATCTTTCTAAAGATCGTTTTTCTAAAGAAATCTTTAGAAAACTGGAAGGTCCCTGGGCGGCAATGGGCATTGAAGTTGGCAAGAAAAGGTTAACAAACCTTCGCTTTGCTGACGACATTGTCCTGTTTGCTGCCACAGCCGCGGAACTACAAAGAATGCTCCAAGACCTGAGCGCTGCAAGCCTCGAGGTGGGACTAGCAATGAATAGGTCCAAAACTAAAATAATGACCAACAGCACGAAGCGTAGGGTCGAGGTAGACGAGCAAGTAATGCAATATGTGGACGAGTACATCTACTTGGGCCAGTTAGTCTCCTTTGAAAATAGACATAGGAAGGAAGTCGATCGCAGAATCGAAAACGCCTGGAGGAGCTACTGGTCCATGAAGACGCTGATGAAGGGGGATTTACCTATCTCCCTGAAGCGAAGACTCGTCGACATGTGCATTCTGCCCGTCCTAACCTACGGTGCACAAACTTGGTCATTGACCGATTTGCAAAAGTCCCAACTCGGGGTATGCCAAAGAGCGATGGAGCGCAGTATGCTAGGAGTTAAACTTCTCGATAAAATGAGAAACACCATACTGCGCTCAAAAACGGGAATAAAGGACGTAGGAGTAAAAACAGCAAAGTTGAAATGGGATTGGGCGGGACACGTAAGCCGCATGCATCCCGACCGCTGGGCAAAGATCTTAACAGAGTGGGTACCGGAAGATGGACGCCGCCGCCGCGGCCGGCCCAGAAAAAGATGGCGCGATGAGCTGGAAGCATACCAGCCAGGCTGGCCAGCGGTGGCACAGGAGCGAGCACAATGGAAGACCTTGGGGGAGGCCTTTGCCCAGCAGTGGGACAGCATAGGCTAAGAAAAAAAAAAAAAAAAAAAAAAAAATCGTTTTTCATAAAAAATGTGCTAAAAAATAATGCACAACGTTAATAATCAAGTTTTCACTTCTGCCGGCACTCCCGGAGTGCAACCCATCTTTTTTTTTCACCTTGAACAATGGCCAAATCGTACCAGGTGGGCGGTGGCGTCCCGATATGCCATTAGTAGCAAAATTCCCTTATATTTTAAGGCATCGAAAATCATTAGAAATGTGTCTTCAAATAGCTACAAAATAAAGATCAATATATTTTAGTTTCGTTATGTTCTGACAGCCGGCGATCATTCGCATTCGTTCTATTTTTTGGGTAATACTCTAGGAAAAATTGAAATAATTAGAAACGAGATCGCCGAATATACCTGTACCTGTAGGCTACACCGCAGTCGGGAAAAAGGTAGTTCTTAAGTCTTACCTCAAAATTTTTTTTGTTTGTCCCTTAGTAGTAGTTTTAGACATGTTTATATTTACAGTAAATTTAATTGACAAAAATATGTTTAAAATTGTAAACAAAAGCTCGATGAGAATAAAAATGGCAATTTTTTACAGAAATATCAATATTTCAGTCTAGAATCTAGAATCTAGATTAACAAAAATATTTCTGACAAAAAGTAATAATGTTACATAACAAATCACCTGTATGTACCCTTGTGTGTATTGTCAAATTATTCTTGGTCATACAATTCTTCCCACAGAACTCACAATAATATGTTTGCCGTTTGCGGGGATGAGATTCTGTATTATGCCGCTGCAGCCTACTTTTATAACGAAACTCCATTGCACATTTCTTACATGGGTAAATATTGCCTGACTGCATGATTTTCTTTTTTGGATGTTCACTTTTTATATTCGACGATTCTAAAAGTGAATCTTTGAGGCTAGATGAGTTTATGTTAGGAGTTGAAATTATATCTTCCAAGGGAATTTCCGAATCCGAGTGATTAGAGTTTTCCAGCGGTACATTGGTGGTTAATAGTTTGTCTACTTCAGGATCATGAGGTACTTGTGAAAACAGACTAATACTTTTTCTTGGTTTGTCTGCAATGTATAGGCATCTCTTTAACACAACATTTTCGTCACTATTAGTATCTGGGCTAGGAAGTTGGTTTTCTAATGATTTCAAATTAATTTTCCTTTGACAGGTTTTTTCTGATGTTCCAGTTACTGGTCCTATTGAATCTGTAAATATTATTTCATATTATTACTATTATTATAATAAATTTTATTTTGATGACAAAGTATGTACATATATTAGATTTTTTTAAGAAAAAAAAAACTATTTAGTGAAATAAAATATATAATGCATTGGAATAATTATTATTATTTTTTTCTTTCAATGCATTAAAACTGCCTAAAAATTCTTGCACATGGCATCTATTTTTAAACAGAATTCCACAATTTACCTTTTGACTCCTCTTTTATTAATTGACCAGCATATATTGGCACAGAATAATTCACCACATCAGACTGCTTCATTGTGACTAATTCTACTTTTTCTTCAATCTGCAACAGAAAATTAGTTTTTTGGCTACTTATATGTTATTTCACAGGTATAAAAATAATTTTAAAAATGTTCCTACAAATTATTTCAGTGCAGTAAGCACATGTAAAACAGTAAAAACCTATTTTAACTCACCTCATTGGAGTTCTGAAGATGTGTCCTCCGAGCTAGCCCAAACAGTTGCTGAGCCTGCCGCAAACGTGTGAGACACAAGGAACATATTCTAGGTGGGTTTTCAAACTGTAAAAATATTAAAATTGACATTTTTTATTACACAATGCAGGCAACACAAATTAAGCCCGCCCTTGTACAATAACATGCAAAAGTTTTTATCCATACTAAATTTGGCATGGAGATACTTTAAGTCCCAGGAAAGGACATAGGATACTTTTTATCCCGGAAAAATGTACGATTCCCGCGCGATAAACGAGTTTTAGCGCAACGGAGTTGCGGGCATCATCTAGTAAATAAATAAATTATAAGGCAATTGGGTTCAATTGCCAACAACAACAAACAATAATTTTTGTAGTGTATAACGGATATGGGTGGTTACCCATATCCGTTATACACTACAAAAATTATTGTTTCAATGGTTCTATTCTTGACCATTGCAGGGCTGTAGCTAGAGTCAATGCTGAGGTAAAACAGCATTGGTTACAGACAGGAAGTAAAAAATTTATCATAATATTAATCATTATTGATCTGTCCTCGGAGCATGGGCTACTGAAAGTGGTTTGCACCCATTTGGTTTGTATAAAAAAAGGCGGACGGAGTCCCACCATACACAGATGTTTCGCAGTTTTATATTTTTCCTGACGGTTTTTACGGGTAATTCAATTGTTGATACTCTCAATCCCATTACCTGTAGCTTTAAAAATAGACGCAACAGACTTCTGACAATTTCTGTAGTCAAAGTTAAGGTTAAAGCTAAGTTAGCCTTAACTATAACCATAACTTTAACCTTAACTTTAACTTTAACCATGCCTCTGGTGCAACCCACCCTAAATCAATCACCATGACTGTGTACAAATATTTGCTTTCTACAATTTTTTTATTTCAAACTAGGTATGGACAAACAATTTAACACCTCGAATCTCGATCGTGGAAATCGCAGACACAATAGATTTTCAATTGTTATGCGACAGCCGGGTGCCGCTTGGGGATCGATGGGGTAATAATAAAAATATATTATCTCCGTTTTTAGTATTTTTTAAGGTAGGCCATTGCCCCACAATGCCCCTCTCTAGCTGCTGCCGTGGAGCATTGCTGTGCATTACACTGTTAAATAAGTCATGGACCTATGACATATTTTCTTAGGCCGTTGTTGGGTCTATTTTTATGTACCTATGTATTTTTTTCTATTCTATTTGTCTGTACTAAATTAAAACAAACCTTTATCTCTGCTAACTGCTCACAGACTTTCCATAAATTGTTATTTACAATATCGCTAACATTTTTTGAAGGATGAAAACATATCAAACAAGAGGCTTGTTCCATTTCTCAATCGAAAAGAGAGTAACTACGAGTCACAACTCACAACTATGCAATACGATTTAATATATGATTTATTTACAACAATTTATTTTGCTAAAATAATTTATAATTAATGTAATAATTGTAAGTTCACTGTTCAAAACTTATCTGCAAATTGCTTAATATACAGTTTACATCCTCTTTGCTGCAAATAAACGCAATGGTGAATGGATGGTAGTCTGTCAAGTGTCAGTTGTCACTTGTCACTCATCTGACATCTGACATCTCCTCATTAAAACCTATCTCTTCTTTTTTTGTTAGGGTTCCATACCCAAAGGGTAAAAACGGGACCATATTATTATGACTTCGATGTCTGTCCATCTCTCCGTCTGTCTGTCTGTCTGTTTGTCTCCAGGCTCAGCTGTAACTCAAGATTCAAGAACGATAATAGCTAGAGAGTTGAAATTTTTACAGATTATGTGTTTCTGTTGCCGCTATAGAAAAGCAATAAATACTAAAAACAAAATAAATTAAGTAAATATTTAAGGCGAGCTCCCGTACAAAAAACGTGATTTTTCACATTTTTTGCTCGGTATCAATGATAACAGCAGACGTATAAGAATAACACGGTCACATTATCTAGATTCCAGAGTCTAGAGTCTAGACCAGTGTTTCCCAACCGTTTTTCATGCAGGCCACAAATTTGTTTTGGTCTTGGTGTCGCGGGCTGCAACAAAAAATTTTAGTGTAAAAAATAACATTATTCAAAATTAACGATTTAAAAGTGGAAAAATGTAACGACTATCACGTAGACTTTACGTTATTTTGCCGGTGGGCGTGAATTTCAAAATTATTTAACATCACGCGGGCCATAAATAAAGTCCCGGCGCGGCGGGCCGTGGGTTGGGGATAGCGGGTCTAGACGCACGGTATGATGAGTGATGACGTCATTCTTAGAGCTCGCATGTTAAATGCATTCTAGCGATGCCGACACGTGCCGTTCGTCTGTAAGAACCCGTTGTAGGCACCTGAAATATTTACAAAATACTCAGCTGTATTTATAATTTAATAATTAATAATAAAATTTAAATATTTAAATAAATAATTAAAGGGGCTCCCACACAAAGAAACACAATTTTTTACTATTTTTGCTTTATAATATTATAATGGTACGGAACCCTTCTTGCGCGAGTCCAACTCGCACTTGTTTTTTGTCTGAAAGCAAAGGTGACTGAGAATTGAGTTCAAGATAGGTGGAGACTGGAGACTGGAGATTTAACATCTGCCGTTAATAGAATAACCTACCTTCCAGCAAAATTTATTTAAACCAAACTAAGGCCCATACTCTAAAGTCTAAACTCTAAAAGGGCCCATTCACGGCAGTCCGCCGCCGTGCAGGACTGCAAATGGATATAGCTCAGTGCTCACTGATTGGTTCACACTTGGTGTTTCCGGTCGTGTTCATGAGCCAATGAGTGAGCTATGTCTATTTGCAGTCCTGCACGGCGGACTGCCGTAAATGGACCCTTTTAAGTCTTTAATCTATAGCAGTGGTTCCTAACCTTTTCAGAGCTGTTGCCTGTTACCTCACTTACCCCTAACCTGATTCGAAAGAATCGGGAACCATATATATAGCTATAGTCACAAGCAAAACAATATGAATCATACATTTTAATAAGCCAAAATATTATCCTTGCAGAAAATAATAATTAATAATTATTGTTTTCTATCCTACGCTACGAATAATAAAACCTAAAGAAACGTAACTCCGATACTAATACAGTTTTAAATTTGGTTCCATTGGGACTGTCTTGTAACGTCAGCCTTTATACCGCTCAAGGTCACCTAAACATTGCAAATGTATGAAAAGTGAACCTAAGGGCCCTAAGCAGTGTTGCCAATCACATCACAGAGTTAAGCTGTAGATATGGTAAAAAAAAATGTAGAAAACTGTAAATATCAAATGGGAAGTTTTCTTTTTTAAATCTCCACCAGACGGCGCGACGGTAGACACTTCTAGATTTTCTATTGGTTCCCCACCCATCTAAAATAATCTGCAGGTTGGCATCACTGACAGTGTTTCAAAAAATATCAGTGTACTGTCAAGGGTGACGTTAATCAAAATATCTTAAATCTAAGCCATCATTGGCCTAAGCGATTAGGCCAGTATACTGGTAACAGTTTAGGAACACGCAAATTGTCAAACTGAAAACTGACAACTGACAGAGAGTTTTGGCGGGCATGTCACTTTCAAAACTTCTTCTACTTTTTATTGTTAGTGTGGTTTTTATTATTTTTTCCCAAATTGTGTTATTTGTGTTTTTGATGTTCATTATTGGTAAAATATTAGCCACTAAATATCCGTTATCTTGCACAAGTGCAGGTAAGATGTTGTCAAAATCAAAATGTATATTTCCTGTGACATTTGGTGTGAATATCAGTAAACAGGGCTATTTCTTCCGTGAGTTTTAACTAAAACATCGTTTTAATAACTGTATTATCCTATTCATTGGAATATTATTGCGTCTTTTTCAAATTGAAATGTATCAAGTTTTATATTCTTTTGCCCAGTTTTGTAGCAAGTATTGATGGTATTCCCTGGTATTACCGATAGTTGTCTACCCGTACGCCATCTAGTTACTAAAATGGAAGCTGTTTGACAATCAAATTAAAAAGCTAAGAAAATCCCTCATTGAAAAACAGTAAATCTACAGTTTTTTTTAATAATAATGGTAATAAATAGAATATAGTTTAGAAATCCGGGAATTAAAAACCAGAAATATCATAGAATATGCTTGTTTTACTGACATTAAAGTCGGAAAAATAGCCATCGATTGACCTTAGAGCATTTTCACATTATCCGATCCGATATCGGGGTAAGTAAAATGTGTGAAGTAATAGTACCTGTCTTTCATATTGTTCGGCCCGGTATCGGATATCGGTTCATACATTTTACATTACTTCGGTATCGGATCGGCATCCGACACCGATATCATATCGGATGCTAGCTTCTGATTGCACCAATCGCAAGCCCCTATCCTTCTGATTTAGTATGCTAATTAGGATCCTAACGTCTACGACTGTCTGAAACTAATGCCATCTATTAAATCAATTAATTACCAGTACCTGTGTTTCGATTATATTAAGTTTAATGTAATAAAATAGATTGAGCTCATAAAAACTGTAGATTTCGAGGCCTAAACTGAAAACTGAGAAGATTTCCGAAAAACTGTAGATCTACAGCTAAAACTGAGAGGTTGGCTACACTGGCCCTAAGGTACACTTTTTTGACAAGTATTTGGAGCATGTTTTTTGACGGAGTTACTCTTCCGTAGTATTTATTATTCGTAGACTGCGCCTTCTATTAGCAAATCAAATTTGGGAAAGTTATGTCATTTTTGATAACTGGCAATAAAATAGTTCAAACGTCAAATATTTTTTACCGCTGGTAGCATTTTTAATTAATATGGCAGAAGTGTATTGAATTTAATATTCTGATTATTTCGAGTTTTTGTAGCCGTACCGCCATAAATTGATATTGTGACGTGTGTGTCGTGGTTTAGCGAAGATTTAGTGTTTATTGACTAGCTGTGAAGTTTTTGATGTTTATACCAAGGTGCAGAAAAAAGAAATCGCGATTTTGTTCCCAGGTAAGATCTATGATCTATCGCTTCACTGATCGCCCACTTTATCAACAGCAACTGTTATTTCTTATGAGAATATTTTCGTCATTCTCACATTAGCTACTCAGTAATATGCTCAATACATTAGAACGCTTATATGTCTCGTTGTTTCACTCGTTGCACGGTTAATCATTCGTCACATTTTTGCAGAAGGCACTACGCATTACTATGTTGTATTTAATTTTATCCCAAATTATTAAAGAAGGCAAATTTTGGCAAATACTACGTAACCATTTATTGCGGCATCTAGAATATAACTTTATTACTTAGTCTATAAAGTTGTGTGTTTAACGCATAAACACCGGTTTTGCGACGGGCAAAATTGCTACGAATATGACTAGATTTTACAAGTTTTAATGCTAATATATCTGAATACAATGTAAACATTATGTTTAACATAGTATATTAAGCATGTAAATGATACAAGGCACCTAAATTTAAATGCATAGCTACTTTTTGATTCAATTTGCAATCTCTTTTCAACTGCAGTGGCAGCAATGTATTAAAAACCAAGTTTCTCTGCATTACACCAATATTGTTAAAAACCTTTCTACCACTCTATGCTAATTGATGTTGCTATCTTAATCAGATTTGTTTGGTAAAGACAGACAAATGTAAAAACATGAAAGGCCTATCATATAAATCAGAATGAGTCTGTCTATAAAGTATAGTTTTCACAGAGCCAGTATTGGCTGCCAATAAGACTGGCACCCATTATTGGCTTGGTATATGCTGCGTGTGAACAGTTTGGCCTGGCTTGAGAAACTGCTCACACGTGGCATATTATACCAAGCCAATACTGGCTGCCAGTCTTATTGGCAGCCAGTACTGGCTCTGCGAAAACTATACTTTACATCTTCATAATCAAACCTCTGGTCAGATTTTGATAAAGTTTTGGAGATGCTCTGAGTCCCAGGAAAGTATAGTTTTATTATAAATACAATATAATTAATACTAATAAAATGCATTTAACACTTCAAATCTCAAGCAGCTCAAGTGGGCCACGAGAACAATAGATTTCCAAGAATCCACAATCGAAGGTTTAAGTTTATATTTTGTATGAATGATAATTTCAATATTATTATTCATACTTCTAATTGAATTTTTTTGGGCTCTAACTAATTTGCTTAGACATCTTGATTAAGGAGATACAGATTACAGAGGATTGACAGGTGAGCAAACATGATAGACAGGCAGGCAACAGACCAATAAATAGGGTCCAATTTTTATTTTTTGGCTATGGAACCCAAATACAGTAGACCGGTGTTAATTTTTAATTGTTAATTTGACAAATGCTTTGCATGGCCGTGTCGGATTAGCAGATTTGTCAGATTATGGATTAAGTTCCATATATTTTTACACATTACAATACATTAATGCTTCAAGTCCCAAGAGCTCGAATGTGATGGCATAAACAATAGATTTCCAAGAATCCGTAAAGAGCCCAATTTTATAGAACCCAAATCCCAAAGTGGTGGTTAAGTGGGTATCTGGAGCTGTAGTTCAGAAGGATGGACTTAAATAAGGCTAGTAGATTGGGACCAATTTTTGGAACCCAAATCCCAAATTGACAAACTCTTCAAAGTCAGTTAAAGTGGATGTTTACGCGGAACTGATGCCTTAGTACAGTATGGTGGCATTGAAAACGTTCCAAAAATTTGACCCATATAATAAATTGGATCAAATTTTTGGAACCCAAATCCAAATTGTGGGTAAAAGGGGCTGCTTACATGGGCATCTTTAGCTGTTTTTCAGAAGGGTGGCAAATATGTAGGTAACTAGGTATATATTAAGTGGAATTATACTAGAAGCTCTAACTAGGTTTCGTCCAATTTTTTGGAACCCATTTCTCGCAATTGTCACCTTTCTTCGTAAGTCAGTTAAAAGAGGATGGTTACGCGGGCATCTGGAGCTATGAATATATTGTCACTATAAGCTAACTAGCTGTTGCCCGCGACTTCGTCCGCGTTAACATAGTATAATAACAAAGATGGATAGTTTTCCCCTTTTTGTGGTTCCTTATACAAAGGGTAAAAACGGGACCCTATTTAAGCAAACGTCAAACGCAAACGTCCATAAACTTTTATGTTTCTAACTCAAAAAATGACGGACTTTTATTGAAACTTTCAACCCCAATTTCACCCCCTTAGGGGTAGAATGACCAGAAACGCTTAAATACCTATCCATTCATTTTTAATCAGCAGACCAAAAATAAACTTTTATGTTTCTTACTTAAGAAATGACGGACTTTCATTTAAACCTTCAACCCCTATTTCACCCCCTTGTGGGTGGAATTTCCAAAAACGCTTAAACACGATTTTTAATCAGTAACCCAAAAATAAAATTTCATGTTTCTAAGTCAAGAAATTACCGTGGAAATAAAGGACTTTCATTCAAACTTTCAACCCCTATTTCACCCCCTTGGGGGGTAGAATTTCCAAAAACGCTTAAACACGCATCCATTCATTTTTAATCAGTAACCCAAAAATAAAGTTTCATGTTTGTAACTCAAGAAATGACCGTGGAAATGAAGGACTTTCATTCAATCTTTCAACCCCTATTTCACCCCCTTCGGGGTAGAATTTTCAAAATTCCTTCCTTAGTGGGTGTCTTCTCAATAAAACAACCCTACTCACCAAATTTCGTGGCTGTAGCTTTAACAGTTTTTTCTCAGCGATGATGAATCAGTCAGTCAGTCAGGACATGTAATTTTATAAGTATATAGATAGGGTCCAATTTTTGCAACCCAGATCCCCAATTGATTAACTCTTCGGAAGTCGGTCAAAAGGGGATGTTTACGCGGATCTGGAGCTGTAGTTCAGTAGGGTGGCATAGAAAAGGCTGAGGTGCGCGGGCGCCGCTCATCGCGAGCGCATCGCGTGAGTCACCGCCGCCCAGAATAGCCCGCGTCGGGCGCCGCCTACCGGCCGGGGCGGGCGGGCCTCAGTGGCTGCCGAGCCGCTTGAGGAGCGGCGTGCTAGTGCCGCCGTGGTCACTGGTGGCGTTGGCGCGGCATGCGCGGCCATGCCGGTGCGACACCGCGAGCACGTGGACGACACCATCGCACCACCGGAGGCAAAACGCTGCAGGCATTGCGACGGTACTGTAATTAACACTAAATTAAAAAAATATCGGCCATGTGCGAGTTGGACTCGGGCACTAAGGGTTCCGTACCTACAGAGCAAAAGTAGGCCAAAAACTGTGTTTTTTGTATCGGAGCCCCCTTATATTAAGATTATTTTGTTTTTATTATTTGTTGTTATAGCGGCAACAGTTATACACAGTCTGTGAAAATTTCAGAAGTCTAGCTAAAGCGGTTCTTGGGATACAGTCTGGAGACACACGGACAGACGGATAGACATCGAAGTCTTAGTAATAGGGTCCTGTTTTTACCCTTTGGGTACGGAACCCTAAAACTACCACTCTACTGTCTACTCCTCGGCCGTTGTTAAAGATCCATTGATGTAGAAAATCAAGGCATTAGGGTGTACCCTTCGCCGTAGTTTTTCGTTGGAATTGTCTAGGTTTGTGTTGATAAGCTTCGTTGTTTCTATGCGCAGACGCACGTGCCGTATCTAAACGATAAACTTACAAACATTTTAATAAATCCAGAACTTCTAATATTTTGATGGCCTGTGTAGTAAAATGTTACAATGTTTGTATTACTTAAAATGTTTGGTGTTGTTGCCTTAATTTTTAAGCTTCCAAACTATTTGCTAATTGTTTTCTAAAACACCTGTTAATTGGGAAAACTTTCAGTTTTTAATCATTGGAAACTATTTGTAATTCATAAACACTAGCGCAGACCAGCTCTACCTCATTTTTTGCGACATGGGGTGATAACGACTTTCTTGTGAGCAACTAAAGTTTTTTTAAACTAGTAGAGGAATTGCAGTGGTGGGAATGGTTTACGATGTGTTGCCAGGATCAGCAACGGTAACCAACAATGAAAAACCCGTTAATATGACTGTGTGTATATGTTATCAGGGATGCCTAAGAGACAAGTTTAATCTATCTTGTGATCCTAAACGAAATTGATTAGAAGAAAGGAGGAATAAAATATGATGTAATTGCTTTAAATACTCTCTCTTACTATTTAATATTTCAAATAGTCAGACACAATAAATATTTTGTCTTCTTTGCGCGCGTATAGCAACGTGCTACGTTGAAATGACAGCTTGGCAGACAGGGACCGAATATTGTAGAGCTTTTTACTGTATAAGTTTTTGTATTAGTAAGGGGGTTAGTGTAAAAGCTTACTTTATTCGAACTTTCTCATTATAAAAATTAACTTCACTCGAGGAGTATCCATGCTATTCGTAAGCACAACACAAAAGTAATTGCGCCTCTGATATGCGATTAATTTATTTGCGAGCATAATGTATGTATATGTTTACACGGTGCTCAATCTCCGAACTACCGTTGGTAATTTTGTTTAGTTGCCGTAATATTTTAGATGAAATACGGTACTTGGGTCCGTGGAGCGAGAAGTCGCGCACTTAACTGCAAGCAATCCGTTTGTTTTACTTTCTAATGTGATTAGACTAACTTCTTAATTACAATTAAGGCTGTCAAAACGGTCTAGTTTTATGCCACCCAGTTCGAGAAATAACCGTTAATTTACGCCTCAGAAGGCCTGAGCGCCTGAAAAGTCTGATTTTTGATACCATGTTTCTAAAGACAGACCAACAGGTTTGCTATCCCCAATTCAGAGAATCAGGTAGAGTTAACTTTTTTAGCAAAAAATATATAATATATAACTAAATGTGGCGCAAGAAAATACGGCCATCCTCAAGACTCAACGTGGGATACGTTGAGTGTTGAGGATGGCCGTATTTTCTTGCGCCACATTAATTCGAATGATAAATTTCTTCCAAATCGGTCCGACGGCCTTTTTCGCTGAATCGATTCCGATGTCAAAGAGGTAACAGACAGACAGTTCGTCAAACATAGACACTTTTACCTATTTGATATTAGTTTGGAAGATTTGCAAACATATGGCAGGGGCGCCAAAATACCAACTGCTCCTTCTGGATCGTATCCAACGAAGGGCCGCTCGAATTGTTGGCTGCCATAGTGTTTCAAACAGCTTGGACCCCTTGGAATTACGCCGAGATGTAGCTTCACTCTGCATCCTCTATCGGTTGTATCACGGGGAGTGCTCTGAGGAATTGTTCGAAATCATACCACCTGCAACTTTTCACCATCGTCCCCCGCGAAAAACATACCGTCCTCATCATCTTGATGAGTGGCAGTCTTCCACAGTGCGTTTTTCGCGTAACTTTCTGCCGCGCACTGTAAAACTCTGGAACAGGTGGTGACCGTTCGTCACCACCTGTATTTCCGGACCTATACGACCTGCAAACCTTCAAGAAAAGAGCGTATTCCCTCTTAAAAGGCCGGCAACGCACCTGCAGCTCTTCTGATGTTGCGAGTGTCCATGGGCGACGGTAGTTGCTCACTATCAGGTGACCCGTTTGCTCGTTTGCCCCCTTATTTAATAAAAAAATATATATATCTAACCGAAAAAAATTGACGAAATTTGGCAAAGAGCGTAGGTAACTCCAAAGTCCGAAAGCAATTAACGAAAGAGTAGGCGCCCTCAACAAACAGGAGTAGGCGCCCTTTAGTACATTCCGATTTGTATGAGTTATCCCTTATTTTCGCGTTAATTTTCCGAGTATATTTCGAGATGTGGTGGGTGTGAAGTGTGACGGGAGACGCGCGACTTATGTAAGTCTCGTAAACAAATGCACAATGCACGTGTCTGGAGCTTGCATAATTGGACTGAGGCGCCCGACAATGCTGCAATGTTCCGATGTAGAGCAAAATTCGGATGGGGAGATTGGTTTCTCAAAAATTGTATGAGAAGATGCTCAAAATGCCTAAATGCCTCAAAAGCGGAAAAGTGATTCAGGCAAGGGATTTTTTTTGGATGTTTTGATATCTCTCAAAAGCGGAAGGAGTTCGTTAGGTCGTTTCAAAATTTTGCAATGTTTTTTTGGGCAGTGGCGGGGCAAGACCGCGAGCGAGATACATTTTGCGAGGCCCCCCAAGGACCAAATGGATTATTTTTAAACAATCATTTTTTTAAATGAAATGAGAGTCTCAAAACGCGTAAATTCCAAAAAAAAAATCCTCGGGGTCCAAGAGGCGCGAGGCCCCTTGGACCGCGAGGCCGTGGGCGGTCGCCCACATCGCCCACGCTTTGCGCCGCCTCTGTTTTTGGGTATTGCAAAAATAATAATAACGATTTTTTTTGGGAAACATGTAACGGGGACATGAGAAGTCATGAGTGCGGAGGGCCTATGAAATGGCTCACAATAAAGTACATACTTTGAAGAATTTTGGGACTTTTATCATTGTCTACGTTCCGTGCCTTGCTAAACAATTAATAATAATACAAGAACTCTGAACAGAGTTTAGTTTGAACTAGATGACGCCCGCACTCTGTTGCGCTAAAATTCGTTTATCGCGCGGGAACTGTACATTTTTCCGGGATAAAAAGTATCCTGTGTCCTTTCCCAGGACTCTTAAGTATCCCCATACCAAGTTACAGCAAAATCGGTTCAGCGGTTTGGGCGTGAAGAGGTTAAGCAGACAGACACACTAGCATTTATAATAGTATGGAAGTATGGAATTAGCGATTGAATCGCTTAATTTCAAACTAAAAAAAACACATTAAATTTTCACTATAAAATACTTTCATAAGTTATTTAAATGACTGATAATATCCAGAACACATCTGTGCAAACTTGAAATAAGCAAGGTCTCTGTAACAAGATGCAACACCTTGATCTTTTGTCTCGGGCAATCACGTGCGATTACCGTAACTGTTGTAAATTGTAATGGCTCCTCTTCACAATCGGCGATGATCGGCACTCGTTGATCGCCTGTGATCGGCAAGGTAATCGCCACGATCATCGTGCAAGCATCCACACGATCGTCCGCGTTCATTCATTGAGCGGCAAGCCATCAAGATGGACGTGGAGGTCATAGCTGCAGCTACAATTAGTTTAATTTCAATTTACAATCATTTTAGCATTATAGTTCAACGAAAAGTTGTGAAAAGAAAATGGAAGAAGAGAAGATGGTGGTGTTTGAGCATTCATCGCAATAGAACAAAGTAATTATTATTTTAGAATAAATTCTCGATGATAAGATAAAGAATGATCGGCGATCGTGTGGGCACGCGCTGCCGACTACATGCGATTCCCTTTGATGCGTGTCCAAAAACCGATCGCGGCGATCACGACGGCGACTATGGACGATCATGGCCGACTACAGGCGAGTAGCACCTCTACACAATCGTGCTCGCGCGTAATCGCCTATGATCGCCGATTGTGAAGAGGCGCCTTAATGCTAATGTAACTTTATATTGATCACAGTTTACTACAAGTTATGTAATTTACATACAGTATATATCTGTTGTAAAGATAAAAGATAACATTGTACAGTCGTATAACTTTACAATCAAATTTTTATTTTGTCTTGCGAATAGTTGTGGATAACTCTACATTTTTTGACCAGAGTTGAAATCGGGCAATTTAATTGGATTTTAAGGTAAAATATAGTTTAAGCGTAAAAGGTAACATAATAATAATAATAATAATAAATACTCTTTATTGTGCACACATAAAATTAGATACATACATACAGAGACCCTTTCACGTTTATGATATTAGTATATTTTAGGGCATGTATAGAGTTCACTGTGAAAGTAGAGACATTGAAAAAGTTTGTCTTTGCTCTTTTAGCTTGTACATTTAGGACTCTAGACTTTCCTGGATATGCTTTAGTTATGTTTACTCCTGCATTAGAAGAAATGAAAAAAATCTTTGCACCAAGGCAAAGGAGTAAATTAGAACTCTAGTAAATGTAACGTAAAATGTCTTCACGTTACAATAAACTCCACATTCATTAGAACTATTGGACGTGGATTCTCATATTTTAGGATTCCGTCTAAAAATAATATGTTGACCCCATTTTCATTCCAGCGTCTTGTATGTTCCGAAAATCTCAGATCTCGACGTGGTTGTTAATGTTATTCGTATGGCTCTGCGTGGTCTTAATTATATGTAATTAGCAAGAACTTTTTGTAATTACAACTGCCAGAAACATCCCAAGAGATTAGAAAAAAATGTAGGGTAAGCTTTGAACGAAATTCGTATCTGCGCTAAATATTCTCGTTTTAATTAAATTTCTGTCGGATTTGGTTTTTCCAACGTTTTTAATGAAGCTCGTAAGTGGATTACATCTTAAAGCGTGCTTCCTTCCTCGTCTGCAAATTTTCCCTTTGATTCATTCGCTATTTTTAATTTTGTGATCATTATTCCAAAACAAAATTGTTTGATTTTTCATTAAAACCTGTGTTTTTAACTTTCCCGCTCCCGTTTTCTTAATCTTTCCAAATATTTTTGTTTTAAGATTAGGAGACTATGCCCTAAGTGCTGGGAAAATGGTATTGACAAAACTGTCCAATTTCTACAGACTAGTTACTTTACTCAGAGAATACTGTATTTAAATTACCTACTAAGGATTTTTTTTAATTGGCTTTAGGATAGTTTTCAGCAAGGCCAAGCCAGGACAATCAGCCAAGGAAGGAATAGAAGGAACTAATACAGTTCTTCCTTCTTTGGCTGATGATTGTAGTAGATTTGACGTTCGTATAGTAAACGCATAGTATTTCCGTTTGAAATGTAGTTACTTTGCTCAGAGAATATTGTATAAATCATCCACGACGCGATGGGTGCAAAATTCTTAAGACGTTCTGTTTTCCGGTGACTATCTACCTTCGTTGGCTGGTTGTAGTAGATTTGGCGTTCGGCACCTAGCTGTGACCTATGTATCTGTAGTATTGTCGTAGTAAACGCATAGTATTTCCGCTGCGTGAAGATGCGTGTTGTGACAGCCAGCAATGTTATGGCAGGTGGCAGTGTCAGCCAGTCAATGCCAGCGTACTACACTACTGGTTGTAGTATATTTACTACATATATCATCATCTGTCTTATCTCTACTTGGATTAATGTGAATAAACAAGTTTTGAATTAAGTTGTCATTGTTCAGATTTTTTTTTAATTACTTAAATAGTATTAAAAATAATAGAAGATAATATGCAGTAGTTCATATTAAAACATTTATTGAAAAAAAGGGAATGAAAGGGATTCTACTAACCAGAGTCAGGGGATTCACTACAACTAAACACTACCGCTGCATTTAACTCTCACATTTAGAAGACCATCGACATCATCCAATTTTCTATTTTACAGGGATTCCTTATGAAAAAGAACCAATATTCGGCACAAGTCTTCTTATATATAAAACCGGCCAAGTGCGAGTGGGGCCACGCGCAATATAGGGTTCCGTAGCACCGCTAGTTTTTGACAATTTTTTATGATCAATGAACGTTTATTTATAGCGTGTTTTACACTACCAACTATCTCAGTTACTTTCAAAGGAATTTGAACGAAAAGTTCCTTTATACTTCGCCGAATACATTTTTTTTAGTTGATCGACTATTACTCTATAACTTATGATGGCTTCTTAGCCGTGATAGTTTTCCTTTTAAATTCAGCATATTTCCTACTCCCGTGAATTTTTTCACATTTCCAGAAGCAACCGTTTAGCTGGTAGAAGGGGGGGGGGGGACACTGGACTCGAAAACGATTTTTTCCACTTTAAAACTTAATATGTCACGAACGGATCCCTAAATCGAAAAATGATCTATAAATTCTCGCAATATTTTTAAAAAACCTATTCAACGACACCCCACACGATGGGGTGGGCGCGAAAAAAATATTCATCCCCGCTTGATGAGTAGGGGAGGTAGCATAAAAAATTTTTTTTTTACCATTTCACGTACCATTTTGTTGCCATCATTAATATGTGTATTCATGCCAAATTACAACTCTGTAGGTCCTATAGTCTCTAAGTAAAACCGCGGACAGACAGACAGACGGACGGACAGACCGAAACTATAAGGGTTCCTTGTTGACTACGGAACCCTAAAAATGGATTTTCAAATGCGTTAGTCGCGCTAAAACTCGAAAACGGCTGAACGGATTTAGCTGATTTTAGTTTTAAAATATTCGTAGAAGTCCAGGGTGGCAGGGAAGGTTTTAAAGTGACACGAAGTTGACCGGGACAGCTAGTACAAAAACATAAAAACACAGTCAAATATTTTCCAAAGAACAGTCATCATTAGAAACAACCCCGCCCACTATACCAAATAAATAACCATATTCATAATAAAGAATGTTGACAAAAACATAGTTCGGATTGTACAAGTGGTTTATATGAATTACACAACGGGAGATAGCCAGTGCCAAAATTCTATTTGTAACGACAAACCGAGACCGGTATATTTAACTGCCCACCCATAAACCAAACTACGAACAACAATAGGGATACACAGTATAACACACGTTTATCTCTGTTATTTTTAGAAGGATAGTATTGACGTCATCTGTCAATTTGTCATGAAATTATTTAGGTAGCCCTATTCATGGAAGAGCATCAAGATTCAAGAATCAACAACATAGCTGCTTCTAGTTCGATGAAGTGTTACCAAAATAAATGAATGTTTTTGCATTTTGTCATTTTGCATTTGCATTAAACGTATTTGCTCCAGTTTAGCGCCATTCTGTTTTTTTTTACGAAATAAGGGGGCAAACGAGCAAACGGGTCGCCTGATGGAAAGCAACTACCGTCGCCCATGGACACTCGCAGGTGCGTTGCCGGCCATTTAAGTGGGAATACGCTCTTTTCTTGAAGGTTTACAGGTCGTATAGGTCCGGAAATACTGCTGGTGACAGTTCGTTCCAGAGTTTTACAGTGCGCGGCAGAAAGTTACGCGAAAAACGCACGGTGGAAGACTGCCACTCCTCAAGGTGATGAGGATGGTATATCTCTGTCTGTTCTTATCTGTCAAGTGGCTTCTCTAATGTATCAGATCAAGACAGCAGCACGAGTGCGCAATGGAATATTGAAAATCTGAAGGCTTTTCCAAGTTTTTACTACAGTCTACAAGCGCACCTGAAAACAATCCAAGAGAGACTATAAATAAAGGCGATAAAACAATTTAACGGTATAATCAGAAGTGATCTTAAACGCGATAATCTCGACAGGCTCCCGGTAATGTTTGAAAACAACATTTAATTACATAGTTTGACTTCATTTCGGAGAATAATAAGATCGTTTGCGAGCCCCAACACAAACATGCCCGAGTCGCGGACGGCACCCGCCGCCAACGCACGCGCACAAATAGATTTCCACCATTTTTATGGATGAAAATTCGCTTTTACTAGTAATCCACCAGCTAGTGACAGCAAAACTTCAGATTCCTACGGTTATCCTGAAGAAAATAAGACAAACATTGAGTTAAGTTATACTTTATCGAAAGTCTACCTAATACCAGTTTAATACCTTCAGAATTGGAACTCCTGAATTAACTGCGACTGTTGCTTTTGAAGTTAATGGTAGTTCCTAGCTCTGTAGGGGTCATACACAGACAAATTTACGACATTTATAATACATTGATGAAAATATCTTTGGTTATAGGACCGAAAACGAACAATTTTCTTTAGTCACACCCTATTTACGAACAGGAGTGACGTCAATAAAATATCTCGCATATAACCAAGACGATTTACCTCAACGAAAATAGTACAAAAATCTACACATAACACACAAATCATTATATGCTCGGAAAGAGTTTCCAAAATATGATATTTATATGTGATTTTTTCAACACCTCGCCCGTAAATATTCATTAATGCCGCTGTGGTAACATATAACTGTCTTCGTTATAATATTAGAAATCTTTTAAAACTAGAAACTGTAAATCTTCCATTGAGCACTCCATGCGAAAATTTTGGAAAAACATCCTTTATACGTCGGTATGAGATTTCATATGCCTCCATGCGTTGAATAGGCATAAAAAGTCGGTCCTGAGCCTGATCTCTTGCCAATCGTGTCTGTCATCCGTCCCACTGGGTTATGAGAGTAAAGGAAGATAGAGTGCTCTTGCGTAGGTACTGCTTAGTTCTTACACACTTGGGTACTATAAAATTACTCCTACGCAACTGCAGGCCTGGCCTGTAACGGGTTACCGTCACCGAAATCGGTGAGGCAGTTCTTATTATGAGATTTAAATTCAAAGAAAGCGTAACACTACAGTCGTAACTCATAACAAACAACTGACAAACACGTAACAATCCCAAAGATTACTCTACAGATCACTGCAACTGGGCGACGTGACATTGACACGAAATAAAAACAAAAACTTATAACCTTGCGATCCGATCTGGTTTAAATGAAAACAATTCTGTCACAAACAATGAGTAATTCACGAACTGTTAACTATTGAGACAAAATAAACTTATTTATTAGCAAGAAGTCAGTTTTAAGTGGGGGAAAAGAGGAAATTACAGAAAAGCTTTTTTAAACAGCTTATTGAGGAATGGGACTTTTGAACAAAATCTGTCCGAATTCATAACTCGTCTACTGTAAGTAGACGAGTTATGAATTCGGCCAGATTTTTGTAATTCTGTCAACCCAGGGGTAGGCAGTAATTTTCAAGGACTTGGTAAGCACTGAGCACGATCATGCTATTCCAATCCTATTTTCTGATAATAATCAAGCTGGCAATTGGCTCTCTGAGATTACTGTTGTCAATCCTGGCTTGAAAGACTAAAATCCTGGCTAGACATTCCGGTATAGAGGTCGGAATGGATAATAACGCGTAAAACAAGAGGACTTTTATAGGATTTTAACGTTTTACCTTAGAGTTTAGACCATAAACTGGTTCTTCTTTCGTTTATTTTATTTCAATGAATTATATTTCTGTGATTCAAAGCACGCGTTGCAATCATTGTATTAGTCGAGTCACGTGATGAGCTTGGAATATAAATTGATCCATGTACGCTCAACTTTTACGTCATCGATCCTTATTCTTGCTGAATTTATTGTTTCGGAATTCTTATTAAGTTTTTATAGGCTACTTGTTTCTATACCAGCTCTTCTTATTTTATTTATTTATTTAGACCTAAAAACAGTTTTGCATTATCATTTTTGTTACAACATTTAATAATTGTAGCAAGTTACAATCTACATGCTAACAATAGATATTGGTCACAGCATGCATTAAATAACATTAGGATTTAATAATTTTTTTGTATTTTAAAAATACGAAAGCGATTGACCGTTTTATCTATTTTGCAAAGCGATACATTATCGTTACACCAACAAATTGCTTAAAATATGTGTGGCACATTTCTAGAAAGTAGAGTCGGTACTCAGTACTCAAAAGCAAGTGAGAGAAATATAATAGTGATTGAATAACTGTTAACATCGCTCGCGGACGGTCATTGTACGAGATGTAGCTCAAACTTATCATATTATATCCGCGGGAGTCTGATACTTATATAAATTACGCTAATGACGTGATAAAAACAATCGAAAAATGTGAGGATGTCAGATGTGTCAATTAAATATGAATTGTTATACTGTACTTGGCGAAACATGGCGGTAGCGGTCATTGACTCCCTGTCAAAAACTTGTCATTTTCTATACAAAGCCGCGATTGACAACATCTGACACTTCATTGTCAATCGCGTTTTATATAAAAAATGACAAGTTTTTGACAGGCAGTCACTGACCGCTACCGCCATGTTTCGCCGAGTACAGTTTAGACGTTTTATAACTTCTCTGAGACTTTATCGAAGTTATGATATTCAGAACAATATTTAAATGTTTTTTCCTTGTACCGTATTTTGCGAAAATAACTGTAATTTTTAGGGTTCCGTACCCAAAGGGAAAAAAAGAGACCCTATTACTAAGACTTCGTTGTCTGTCCGTCTGTCTGTCGCCACTCTCCAGGCTGTATCTCAAGAACCGCTATAGCTAGACTTCTTAAAATTTCACAGATTGTGTATATCAGCTGTTGCCGCTATAACAACAAATACTGAAAACAAAATAAATTAAATATTTACGGGGGGCTCTCATACAACAAACGTGTTTTTTTCGGCCTTTTTCGCTCTATATCAATAATGGCAAGAGGTAGGCACTTGAATTTTTCACAAATTCTTTTATAATATGTGTGATTTAATCTTATATATAAAATTCTCATGTCACAATGTTAGTCCACGAACTCCTCCGAAACGGCTTTACTGATTTTTACCAAATTTTATATGCATATTCAGTAGGTCTGAGAATCGGCTACTCGGTACTTATTATATTGATAAGAGCATTTGTTGAATAATTTCAGAGATGTAATATGTTTAGACACAATATTATGAAGCTGAATCATATTAATTTTAATTAAATCCGCCGTCTCCTAACTGATATTAGCATTTAAATAGCACATACTAATAAATAGTGTACACTGCTTGAGCTAGATACAATGTTGGTTTTCAGATCACCTTAATAATATGTCACTTTCTTTATTTTTGTCCACAATACAAGCGTGTTTTGCACAATATTGACATGAAAAAGTAATTAGTGGAGCGGTTTTTATGTCCCTACCTTGACCTCGTTCCAAACTTTACGATGCGCTATTCACTTTTTATACTTCTTTCTAAACACGCTCACCGATGTGACAGGTGGAAGCATTGCCGCTTCGCCATAAATCATCAGCTGTCTCGATCATTCACTTCCAGTGGAAAGAGACAGCCTTCGTGACGAGGTTGTCTGATCCCACTAATGACTCCTATCGCCTATTAGTTGTTGTTTTCGAAATGATTGTCTATTTTTGACAAATTTATTTGTTTACAGACTTTGCCAAATTATGAATAGTTTACGATTTTGGTTTTAGCATAATTTATACGCTAATCCGTTATTGTTACAAATGCAACTATAACGGTTATCTTTAAGTGCAAAGGGAGCGTCCGTGGCCTAATGGGTAGACCTTTGGTTCGCACTCTGAGGGTGCAGGTTCGATCCCGGGTGGAGGCGTGTACCAATGAGACATTTTCTGATCTCAAGTACATAATACGGACGCTCGTACGGTGAAGGAAAACATCGTGAGGAAACCCGCACATAGTTGGCCCCAGACGTATTGACTAGTTCTTTCCTCTGGACTAGGCCGACTATGTTGCGAGAATGCCGTATGCGCTTGGGCAACCATACGGACATTTAAAAATCTTGACCCAGGCACTACAGTATTTGAGGAGTGGTTACTTCGCTCTGAAAATACTGTATAAATCATCCACAACGGATGAAAAGGCCTAGTTTTTTAAGTGCAAAGCCACATTAATTATTATAATGATATTATCAAATAATATTATAATGTTTTAATTTCCGATAATGCCAAATGTTTTTATCTCGTCTGGGTAAACAGGAAGACTACAAATGTCTGGCATCCTGCAAAAGCAACTCGTCTTTAAACACAAGAACAACTGTTGTCAAGCTTGGCTAGGGTATGAGTGTCTGACACGATGGATATTGGATGGGCATATAATACATCGGCCCTGCGACTGATCTTCCGTCAATCGTATCGGAATATCGTCTGATGTATGTAAAACAACAATGATAGATCGATTTTTAATTTCCCGTGGTCACGACAAACGTCAGATGTCGTTGAACGGCAGCAGTTCAAGGTGTGGACACGTACCGTATTACCATTATCACAGACAGCATCTTGGACCGGACTCAACTGGCTGTACCGCAGCCGATTTCCAATTGCATATGCACTCATTTATTTTAAGAGATTTAATTAATATTTAGCGCTGCATCCAAAAGTTATGTTTACAACCATTACGGATGATCCAAGATTTGAGAATGTTATTGTGCAAATTCTTGATGTTATTGAACATATCAATAACATCAAGGCTTTTGGTTATAACAAGTGTACAAGATACACGCAGAATTTACTTTAAATAAGTTCACTGCATCGGAACCACTTCTTACGGACTTTTGTCTGTATGTATTTAATAAATACTAGAAGGTTTTTGACGGTGCAATACACTCTGTACCATACAAAGCAACTAAATGCTATTGTTCCGTATAGCTCAATTCCGAATATTCCAATGCTCAGCTTAATAGCCATTGTTTATCCAATTTTCCATGTTTTGGCAATACAGCATGATCACACTTTCGTTGCCAAAACGTTCAGAACTACATTAAGCTGATGGTGATGATTTGTTATCGTTGTAAAAATAAATTGTACAAAGCACTAACAGATATGATGTGACAAGTGCCAACGTAATTGCAATTTGCAACTAAAACGCTGATAGATGTATACGATGTGTTGCTGTTTGTAAACTCAACAACCTGGAATTTAATGCTTCCTTTGCAACGTCAGAAAACTTACCTGGAAATAGTCAAGAGAAATGAGAAATCCTCCTAACTCTGTTTTTCTCTCATGATACACCCATTTACACTACTCCAGATAAAGATGTTCCATCGGATTTTCTTAAAAAAAAAACTCTTTATTCAAACCATTAAGAGGCCGGGTACACTTGGAATTTCTCATACATACGTAATTCCAAAATCATTTTCTCATACGAAAATATTTAACATGTTTGAGTTGTATTTAAACATGAATTTTTGTTAAAACATGAGTTTAAATATTAAGTACTAAATTTACTAAAAAAAAAATTAAAAACAAAAAAAAATCATGTTTAAATATTTTGAAGTAAATTTTTGTGCAGGAAACTAGATAATTACTATTTTAAACTGAAAAACAACTCAAACATGTTAAATATTTTCGTATGAGAAAATGATTTTGGAATTACGTATGTATGAGAATTTCGAGGGTACCCGGCCCCTTAATGAAAAAATCAGTTGATAAAGTTTACAAAGAAAGAGAAAAAAAAAACAGTTTCTTTCTTACGATAAAGGAATCGATTTCAAAAATCCCCGCCAAACAACTTTAAAAAGTAATAAAATAATATTTACTGCCTTTAAGTCCAAATAATTCCTAACTTGTGTAAAGTAATACTTTAGTCCATAATTGTTGTCAAGGTGTGTCGGGGGACCGCGCAGCCAAGTAAACTACAACATACAACTTAACCGCCAAGTCACTGACTATCTCGATTCAGTTCGCTATGAATTGATTGTGAAATCAAACATCTACATTAGCGGTCCCCCGACACACCTTGACAACAATTATGGACTAAAGTATTACTTTACACAAGTTAGGAATTATTTGGACTTAAAGGCAGTAAATATTATTTTATTACTTTTTAAAGTTGTTTGGCGGGGTTTTTTTTAAATTTCTTAATTTAATTTTATTTCATACTTCTTAAACTTGTGTTGGTTAAAGTGTAGAATAATTCCTATCAACAGAATCATAAGTATTCTCATGATTACCATCTATCAATGTCCTTTTCGATGAGGCTGTCAATATGAGCCCAAACATGAAACCTCCCCTTTGGGTTCATACGAAGCTCGGTTCCTATAGAATCCAGGTGATGCTAAGCAGCAGCATATAAAATATATTTGAAGATCAAACGAACTTACCTTAAGTGAAGTTCGATCACAATTATATGAGCGACTTCATTCTTAGCGATTTATGCTTACTTATTGTATGGTGGCGCTTCCAAGCGTTACCCTTGCACGTATTTTAGAGACGAAAAAAAAAAAAATGTCATCCCTTTTATGTCGCCTGTCATACTTGTCAGGGCGCTTAGATGCAACTTGCGAGTTGCGAGCTGCTCATTTTGTTTAGAGCAAAAATTAACCTACGGTGTGCATTTTATATTTGTCATTTCCTAGGGAGGGAAATACTGTTTACAGTATCGTCTATTTAGGGAGGGTTTGGATAAATCGCTAAGAATGAAGTCGCTCATATAATTGTGATCGAACTTCACTTAAGGTAAGTTCGTTTGATCTTCAATTATATTTCGCGACTTCATTCTTAGCGATTTATGCTTACTTATTGTATGATGTTCAGAGTAAAACAAATATAAAATGTAAAATCATAATTTATTATACTATATTTGCCATACAAAAATAACAGTGTTTGTTTTTAATACTGTTACATCAGCTTAGATATGCTTAGCTTTATAAATAATAACATAATATGTTTATCTTTATACATAATGAGGAACTTATTACAAAAAATCATCCAACAACTTTGTAGCTAAATCAGAAGAAACAATTTCTTTATTATAAAATTTTGCAAATGTAACTGAAGAATGACTCCAGCCTGCAGATTTTCTGATTATCTCTATATTTACTCCCAATTTATTAGCTTTCGTTGTCGCTGCGTGGCGAGTACTATGAGCTCCAAAAATTGTAGTGTCAATACCACTTTTACATAAAATTTCTTTGATCCATTTACTCAAAGTTTGAGTAGAAATTTTGTTATATGGTTTTTTGAAGCTAATAAAAAGGTAATCAGATTTACGACACAATTTAGTTTTATCTAAATATTCTAAGAGACATAATGCGGGGCATATTCTTTTGTCTTGTAAATAATACGGAAGCTTTAGTACTGGCTGAAAACTGTTAGGTTTAGAGGTTTTAATGATATCTGGAATATAGATCAAGATCTCATCCTTAGTTAAATTAATATTACTAATCCTTATTAAACTTAAAGTCTGTACCCTATGTGCTGTTACAAGAGCCAACAATATAGCAGTCTTTTTAGAAAGAGTTTCCAGACTGAGATCCTCGTTGGGCCACTGTTGAGATATATACGTTAATACAATATTGGTATCCCAACTTACACTATACTTTGGTTTGACCGGTCTCATTCTGTAAACTCCTTTCATAAACCTTTTAAGCATATGATTATTTTCTAAATCAGTACGCAGCAAAGATAAAGCAGATTTAAAACTATTTAGAGTACCGTATTTAGCACCTTTATTAAACTTATCAGTTAAAAAAGCAATTACTCTGTTCACTGACACATCGTAAAAATCATAATTATGGCTCCTACAAAACAGAATCCATTGTTTTATTCCACTATCATACTGTTTGTATGTATTGTCAGATAAGGAATTAAGAATGATTTCTATACATTCCTCCGACAGGGACATCTTCAAATACTTCTGGCGGATAACTTCGCGGCAATTAGGCGTAAGGTGGGATGGAGATGATGCGGGACACTGAAAGGAGATTTTAACAGGTTAATGTTAGGTTCAAAAGTAATCGAGTGTCTATTTTTACTTAATTTTTTAAACAATGGGAACCACGGCTGTGTCGGCCAGTAAGGTACGACAATAACACCTTCTGCCTCATCCGTTACAATCTTTCTTAATGTTTTTAAAATTAATGAAAACGGTGGGAAAGCGTAGAAGTATATATTGTTCCAGTTGATAGTAAATGCATCTACTGCCCAAGCACCGGGGTCCCTATGCCATGTGACATATGTGGAACATTTTGCGTTGGCACGACTAGCAAATAAATCGACATCAAATTCACCAAAATATTTCCTTATTTTCGCAAACGCATAATCGGCTAATTCCCACTCTGTGTCAGAAAATTTTCTACGCGATAGGCTGTCTGCTTGTAAATTGTCCTTAGTATTAATATATGACGCGACCACATACAGTTTTCTGGTTTCGCACCATTGCCATATATCTCTAGCGACCGAGTTTAAATGTTTATATTGAACACTACCCATACGGTTAATACAAGATATAGCAGTCGTGTTATCAATCCTTAACAAAATTTCACGACTACTAAGATCCTTAGTAAAAATTCTTAAACCGAAAAGAGCCGCTTTTAACTCTAATTCATTGATATGTAGATCCATTTCATCACTGGTCCAATGCCCAAAAGATTTTTGACCATTACAATAAACTCCCCAACCGGTTCGTGAAGCGTCAGAAAAAATTTCAAATAAAAATTTTTGTGTTTTTATTATACTAGAACCTGTATCTACGTGACTTAACCACCACTTAAGATCCTGTTTGACTTCATCTGATATAATAATTGTTTGATTATAACTAGGATTCTCAGCGAGGTATGAAAACTTAAGTGTCTCTAGGCTCTTTGTGTAAAGCCACGAGTAATCTATCGCGGGACACGCCGATACCAACAATCCAGTTAATTGAGCAAAATTAATCAAATTACATTTTTTCTTATGTACAAAAGATTTAATGTATTCTTTTATTTTTTCTCTTTTGTCAGTTGGCAGTTCCAAAGTCATGTTAAAAGAATTAAAAACGAAACCTAAATATCTGCATTTCAGTCCAGGAACTAAGTTACTCTTGTTATTGTTAACAATAAATCCTATTTTTTTAAATAAATTACAAGAAAAATTTATATGCCCCTGACATTCTTCTAACGTTTCGCCTAAACTAATATAGTCATCTAAATATATAGCACAAATAATTTCATGTTTTCGTAAATATTCCATCACCGGTTTTAAAATTTTTGTAAAAATATATGGAGCTATACATAGGCCAAAAGGTAAACATGTAAATTCATATAATATGTCTTCATATTGAAAACGAAGATATTTCCTACAGGTTTCGTGAACAGGTATTAAAAAGTATGCATCCTTTAAATCAATGGTAGCCATGTAACAGTTAGGCGTTAATAATTTTGATACCGTTCGATAGTCTTCCATTTTAAAATGTTTGGTGGTGATGAACTTATTTAAAGATTTTAAATTTAATATAAAACGTTTTTCTCCGTTCGGTTTCGGTATCAAAAATATAGGAGACAAAAATTGATCTGCCAGGGGAGTACATCTTTCTATCGCTCTTATCTTAATTAATTTTTTAATACAAATATCAAAATCAGCTTTTTCTACATTAGGAATGTTATAAGACGGTACGTTGTGCTGGAACGGTTTTGATTTAAACTGTATAATATATCCGCTGATATATCCTAATATAATTTTATCTCGAGTAATTTTCTCCCATTCGTCATAAAAATTACGTAAGCGGCCTGCATACGGTACCTCGTTCAACGACGGGTCGGCCTGCGCGTCTGCGTTCGCGCCGTCACTGTCGGCGCCGGCGGGGGCGCGGGCCTGCGGGCTCCCGTGGCGGCTCGCGGCGGCGCTCGGGGCGGCGCGCGCGGGTGTCTTGCCGCCTGGCGCTGGCCCTGTTGCGTCGGCCCCGCACCCGGCCTCCATTGGTGCGGGGCATTGTAGTTTTCCCGTTGTTTGTTATGAAAAGAAGCAGAACTACTGGGGAGTCTCTGTTTGAGCGACTGGCCAGATTTTTGCACGGTTTTTGCCGATTTTAATCTCTCTGATAAATCCTCTCCAAATAAGTATTTGTCTGAACTAATATTATTCAAAGCGTCTTTAAGTTCGTTATTAATAGAGGAGATAATGAATCTTCTCCTAGTCTCGGACTCATATCGATACATATCGCACAAAATACGACACGCATCACTCGCAATTTTTAAAATTTCTTTGTGTTCAATAACATTTTTGGTTATAATCTTATCTATAACTGTGGTGAGCGCCGCTATGGTGACGCTTAAATGTTTTTGTCTACCCGCCATAGCGGTGTCACGCTTGACGAGACTCTCGGACAATGCTGCTTTTACCTCCGGGTTGAGCAGTGGCGGTATTAATAAGTTACAATTTTCAGGTACACGATATTCATTAAATATTCTTTCTTTCGTGTCCTTCTTAAGGCCTTTTTTAATGACCTCATGCCATCTACCCGCAATATCTTTATGCACCTCCTTGCCGAGTGTTATCTCCGGCTCTGGAGCTTCGCCGAGAAGCTGTAATAGCTCCTCATCCAGATTTGCATGTAGCTCACCTGGCGTGGTATTATCAGCTGGTCCCAGCGGCTGAACGATATCAGGTTCCACGTGCGCTGACGGGTCCGACGGGGTGGCAGCCGGTGTGAGGGACAGCTCCGGCGCGCAGTCGCCTGATAGCTGCGGCGCGCAGTCGCCCGATAGCTGCGGCGACATCGCCGGCACCCGGTCGATTTCTTCAGCAGAATCTTGGTGATCTGTCAATAACAGAAGTTGTGATTAAAAAACAGCAAAGACCCTGGTTTGGTAGTTGCGTATTTTATTCGTTTTCGAACAGCAAAAGCCCGGGTGTTGGCAGTTGCGCATTCTCATCGTCATAAGACGGTAGATGGAAATAAAATCACAATGGAGCGACTCCATTGTTCCGACCCAATTTAACGCTGGTGCGTAGGTAATACATATATGTATAGATGGATATAGCCCTGGTTATTATAATTATGAATAATAATTATAATGTTAGCTATTCGCATCAGAATTAAAACTTACTACTCGACGAAGATGAAATTCTTCTGCCTCGTTTCTTCAATTTTCTTTCCAATCTTCTTATCTTCCTTCGTATATTTTCTTCACTGTCTGGACTCCTGCGTCTCTTCCCCATGTTGAGAGCACACGCCGTAGGTAAATTGTAAACGTGCGAAGGGCTCGGCACGAAAACGCGTAATGAGCAGCTCGCAACTCGCAAGTTGCATCTAAGCGCCCTGACAAGTATGACAGGCGACATAAAAGGGATGACATTTTTTTTTTTTTCGTCTCTAAAATACGTGCAAGGGTAACGCTTGGAAGCGCCACCATACAATAAGTAAGCATAAATCGCTAAGAATGAAGTCGCGAAATATAATTACTGTTTATCTACTTACTAGTTGTCGCAATTAAAATGAGCCTAAACACGAAACCATCTACTCTAAGTTGGCGAGGAGTTGGATATCCTATTGATTATCAGGTGATGGTGCATCACCAGGCCAACTTTTAATTATTATATGTAATACGTATATTGTATATTCACAAATGTCACGAACTAGAACGAAATATAAAACCCATCAAATGACTACAAGTTGCTAAAGGCCTTTCATGAACCAGATAAACCCTGACTGTCCAGCACTGAGCAGGCTGATGATGATGACCTGTAGCTAAGAACACTCTCAAACATGTCAGCTCTAAATAAAAAAAAAACTAGATCAAAATCGGTCCACCCGTTTGGATGCTACGATGCCACAAACATGAACCAGATAAACCCTGATTGTCCAGCACTGAGCAGGCTGATGATGATGAACTATAGCTAAGAACACTCTCGATCATGTCAGCTTTCAAACAAAAAAAACTAAATCAAAATCGGTCCACCCGTTTGGATGCTACGATGCCACGGACAGATACATACACAGACAAACAGACAGAAAGACAGACAGACAGACAGACAGACACGTCAAACTTATAACACCCCTCTTTTTTGTCGGGGGTTAAAAAGGTGTGGTAAAGGTTTGTAAACCGCTTATAACTTCCATATTGGCCTACTTATACGCACATCGGTTGATTTTTCCACTGGGTACTGCTAAACACGCAATAGATCAGTTATTACGTGCGATGATTAATCTCGTCTGTTGACTGCTACCTATTCAATATTAAAATCTCAGTGAGCTTCTCCAAATATTTATGTTTTCAAATAATACGCGCTTTTGATGCTTCGACATTGAAAGCCACTATGAGTTTTCCGTGTCACGTCGTAACGCCCGTATTTATATCGCATGGCGTTTGTTATGGATAATTAAAGCGGTTTATGTTGTTTTTCGCGTCTGTCGAATTCATTAACATCAGATTGAGTTGGTTTCCGAGTATCGCATTTAACTTCCTCCTCTTCAAAGATAGATTTACCAAAAAATCCCATGCAAAACATCACAAGTTTCGGTTTTATAAGAGGAAAACGAAAGTACATAAATATCGGCCTCCTTCCAGCACGTATTAGCATCTAACGAAAATGAAGGTAAAATGTCGTGCGTAGGCAGACAAGTAATTTAGCGACGCAGTGCATTCTTCGATCACTAATATACAAGATACACAGTCTCATACAAAACCTCTCGAAAATCTGTCCCCGAGTAATAGAGTTTAATGAAGTATACATTTATCTAAAATCAACCTTAATTATAGTAATTATTAAAGATCTTTTTATAAAACAATGAACATTTGTGTTTACAAAGCAATAAAATTTTTACGTCCGATGCACGCTTCATACTAAATTCAACCATCCGCGTATATGATTTAAGTTCAAATTTGTATAGTGCCAAAAAAAAATCCAATTTTACGACCGAAATTCGCCGCTGGAACAGGGCGAAGTGAGTGGAATCGAACTGTTCAAATTTTTTTTGTTGATTGTAATTTGTAATAATTTTAATAGTCCATTTTTTTATTTTTCCGAAGTTTAATGTATAAAGTGAGGAGTAATTATTTTTTACTTGTAATATTATGTTGTTCTAATGTTATGTCTAATTTTATCATTAACCAAAATATACATAAGTGTACATACATTTTCCGATAGGCCACAAAGGACAACTCACATCACCCAACGCCCATACTTTTTAACCTACTTAAAAAATCCTTAATGGGAACTATATTTGATCGAAGATGGGAACATAATATTATTACCACATCTAACTGGATCTCGAGGAAACCTGAAAAAAATCCTCAATAAAAAAATAATAGTAATAGCGACTCCATCAAATGGAACAGAAACATAGCTTATAACCCGAACATTTCAAGTGGGCATGATAAACTACGATAAGTACCTTTAGTATGAGTATTCGCAATTGAGATGGTTTATACCTGGTGTTGATTTATTTACAACTTAATTTTAAAACTGTCTTTTGGTGATTTCTTAAAGAAATACCAATATTTACAATACAATTGTAAGAAATATATTAGGATAAAATTAATACTTACCGGAAATATGAAATTCCATCCTTTTTTTTGGTTTTAGACGTATGATTTCTACAATTATTAAACGCGCACCGAGGCATGTTTCCCGGCGGAGCGTTCGAGCACTACTAAATCAAAAGTGCACCAGAATGTTGAGTTTGGTGCTCTTTTGGTGAGGTCGTTTTTTGCCGCGGATTGTGTATCTTGTATATTAGTGATCGAAGTATCAAGAATTAAAATCGATAGGTACTTAGTGCACCATCTATCGATTAATAAGTATAACTAATTAAAAAGACACTTATTGACTTTGTTTTGTTTAAATGCTCTTTTTAAAATAACTTTATTTTAATTCTATTTGTCTATTAAAATTTTATAAAGTAGTAAAGTATTCGATCTGTATATAAAGTAGTTAGTAAAGTATTCGATATTCTGTCTTCTGCCGCTGGGCGGCGACGCCGACCGCCGTGTATTAAAAACAAACAGGTATTGTTAATTGTTATACAGTACACAATTATTATTATTAGTATATCCATACCTATGCCTTGTACTATTATCTATTCTGTGCCATGAGACATTGGTGGCCTTAACACGACGTGGTAATGATGATGATGACGATGATGATGATGATGATTATGATGATGAATATGAATTGCATAGTAGTTTATGCTTTCTGTTCTTAAAACAACGCCGAAACTCCCAAACGTGTATCTATAAGGAATCAGGAGTTCTCTCAGCATCATCGAAACCATGGTATACCTTGACCCAATATTTGACTTTTTGGTAGCGTATTCTTAGTACACTTCACATAAAACCAAAATCACCATATGTTTCCATATAAATTTCGAGGAGTTCCCTCGATTACTCATGGATCCCATCATCAGGTCACCACCTTTGTGAAAATGGGACCAAATTGGAGTGAAACCTAAAACAACAAAACCAAAATTTCGAAAATCGGTTCACAAACGGCGGAGTAATCGTTGAACATACAAAAATAAAAAAAAAAAAAAAAAAAAAAATATCCACAGCCGAACATATAACCTCCTCGTTTTTTGGAAGTCGGTTAAAAATCAACCTTAATTATAGTAATTATTAAAGATCTTTTTATAAAACAATGAACATTTGTGTTTACAAAGCAATAAAATTTTTACGTCCGATGCACGCTTCATACTAAATTCAACCATCCGCGTATATGATTTAAGTTCAAATTTGTATAGTGCCAAAAAAAAAATCCAATTTTACGACCGAAATTCGCCGCTGGAACAGGGCGAAGTGAAGTATGAGTGGAGTCGAACTGTTCAAATTTTTTTTGTTGATTGTAATTTGTAATAATTCTAATAGTCCATTTTTTTATTTTTCCGAAGTTTAATGTATAAAGTGAGGAGTAATTATTTTTTACTTGTAATATTATGTTGTTCTAATGTTATGTCTAATTTTATCATTAACCAAAATATACATAAGTGTACATACATTTTCCGATAGGCCACAAAGGACAACTCACATCACCCAACGCCCATAATTTTTAACCTACTTAAAAAATCCTTAATGGGAACTATATTTGATCGAAGATGGGAACATAATATTATTACCACATCTAACTGGATCTCGAGGAAACCTGAAAAAAATCCTCAATAAAAAAATAATAGTAATAGCGACTCCATCAAATGGAACAGAAACATAGCTTATAACCCGAACATTTCAAGTGGGCATGATAAACTACGATAAGTACCTTTAGTATGAGTATTCGCAATTGAGATGGTTTATACCTGGTGTTGATTTATTTACAACTTAATTTTAAAACTGTCTTTTGGTGATTTCTTAAAGAAATACCAATATTTACAATACAATTGTAAGAAATATATTAGGATAAAATTAATACTTACCGGAAATATGAAATTCCATCCTTTTTTTTGGTTTTAGACGTATGATTTCTACAATTATTAAACGCGCACCGAGGCATGTTTCCCGGCGGAGCGTTCGAGCACTACTAAATCAAAAGTGCACCAGAATGTTGAGTTTGGTGCTCTTTTGGTGAGGTCGTTTTTTGCCGCGGATTGTGTATCTTGTATATTAGTGATCGAAGAGTGCATTACATAAAATATGTTATACGATTAACAATTTGTAGACTATTAAATGATTATACGTCACCGCTAAAGAAATAGTATCATTCTTGAAAGAGGGGATCGCCTTTGGTAATCCCATTTTTGGCGCATCTGACATGCGTACTGCAACTGCTAGTAGAACTTCATTTATAGTTTTTGAACTAGCTTGTAAATGTTTTAGTCAATCTCATATAAATATATCATAGTGTGCAATTAATCAAACGTGCAACATATTCATTAAATACGTGCAAGGCTACACGCCTAAATTATATGACGGACCTTTTAAAATTGTGCAACGCGGTGACACTTAATAAACGTAATAAATCGTCCTAGATCGCTTAAATGTTGAAAGATTAGGCCATCGCAAGGCAAACATTAAAAACAGCTGTAGCGAAATGTTCAAAAATATAATCTCTCCTAAAAGCTTCTTTTGCAATGTTATCATGTTACTTTGTTATTTTTAGGGTTCCGTACCTCAAATGGAAAAAACGGAACCCTTATAGGATCACTTTGTTGTCCGTCTGTCCGTCCGTCTGTCAAGACCCTTTTTCTCAGGAACGCGTGGAGGTATGAAGCTGAAATTTATATCAATTACTCAGGTTTACTGTCCCTTGAAGCTGTGAAAAAATCAAACTTCTAAGCCAACGCAATCAAAAGATACAGCCGTTTATGCCGCAAATTTTCGACACTTGCAAGGGAATCAAAACCTACAGGGTGCTTCCCGTGAACTCAGAATCTTGAAATTTGGTACGAAGCAACGTCTTATAGCATAGATAAAGGAAAAATTAAGAAAACCATAAATTTTTAGTTACATCACATAATATATATTTTTTTTATAATTTTAAACTTACTACCCATTTCCTCATAAACGCGTAGAGGTATTAAATTGAAATTCATACCAAATACTCAGGTCTATAATACCTTTAAGCTGTAACAAAATCAAACTTCTATGTCAACGCAATCAAAAGAAACAGCAATTTAAGCTGCATATTTTGAAACTCGCAAGTACTCGCAAGGGAATCAAAACCTAAAGGGTACTTCCAGTCGACCTAGAATCTTGAAATTTGGCATGAAGCAACGTTTTATAGCACACATAAAGGAAAAATTCCGAAAACCTTAAATTTTTAGTTACATTACAAAATATATATTTTTTAATAAATATAAACTTATTACTTTTTTCCTCATGAACGCGTAGAGCTATCAAGTTGAAATTCATATCAAACGAACTTTGTAAACCTTGCAGGTTTGTACGGAACCCTCGGTGCGCGAGTCCGACTCGCACTTGGCCGGTTTTTTTTGTTGATCCAATTGCAACATGTTCTGCGAAATTCGTGTCCTAAGGAAAATAAATATTTTTCATTATCTCTTCTTACTCCAAATCTCCTTCGTTCCTTATATTCGTTATTCCCTTCTGAGTCTCTAAAAACTGCCACAATTAATTTTGCATACTACCGGTTTACATAACCCCTTCAACACCTTATTATCGGTAAAATATATTTATTACCTCATCGGCTTTGTTGACGTCATTTTTCACCTCTACTATTTAAGTCCCGTTTTAGACTGAATGTTCGCGTGGTGGAACAGGTGGGAGAGATCTAGGCAAATTGGACACGTTAAATTCGTACTTGTGACTCAGTCATTGAGATTACAGGTTAGCTCGTTACAATTTTGGCTTTAACTAATACATCTTTCGATTGTCAAGGACAAACAATACGTGTACCATGTGTACATTGTAAGGCTGCGTCACGGGTGTAGTGAATAATGTTATTGCTTTATTTATGTTGTGTTCGGGCTTGAAATTTCATTGTTTGTTTCCTTCACATTTTATTTCCAAGTATTCAGCTTTTGCTGGTGGTTTGTTACCGGAGCGCTGGTTTTCCTCTTGTGTTGACATGGAAATCGGGGCATTTATCAACGATTTAATTCATTCCTAAAGTTTGTCAAATCTAAACGTTTTAAGTATCCTTTCTATAAAAATATTATATTCGATTAGTACCTTATTGGGTTTAGGGCGCAACGTAACATTTCCTCTCAAACATACTTCGTTTTATCCATAATGTAATATGGATGTATTATTAACTTCACTGGCGCATAATTGTGCAGGATGGGCGCGGAGGAGCACAAGAATATACTGTGTATAATAAAATGCTCATTTGGAAAATCTGTTACCTAACTGTGTCAGCAGCGCGGGCGCATGAGCCAGCCGGAAATGCTTGGCTTTTTCAGCCTGCAGACTTATTTCTGTCTGCACCCTGTCATGCGAGGGCGTCATCTTTACGTGGCGGATTTGTTTGGCATTTAAAGTCATTAATTTGTTAATCATTGGACGATTAATGTTCTAAACGGCTTCAGTCCCGACTCCCGCGAAATCAGTGACGTTTTGTAAGTTTGTTGGACCATAATGGACAAACACGACTGTCAATATGACAAGCTGCCTGAAGTTCCTTTCCACGTTGGGCCATGGTGAATCATGACTGCCATTATGATTGCGATATCTATGGCATTAAAACGGTCCATTCACTAGGATAGTGATAGGAATGCAGGAGCATTGCAGTCCTGTTGCAGGCCTGCACGGCGGACTGCAACAGGACTGCAATGCAGGATAGTGAATGGACCGTTTTAATGCCATAGATAATATATGGCATAGTGAATGGAATGGAAGTGAATGGGCCCTTTAACAATCGATATCGATCATGGGCAATCATATACGAATATCTCTATTCGTAGTCGCCTGTGTCTATCTCATCTGCTGCCTGTATTTGCCTTTGCGTAATCGACGTTCATTGTAAGGTGCATCCGATTCACTCTTAATATTATTGCTTTGATAACTTGCCAAGCAAATATGTGTCAGATCGAGTTAAACGATCGCTAGTAAAGTATGGCCACCGAATTTGTAACAAATGCCGTCGCTGACGCCGCAGTCAGAAAGCGTTAAGAGTATTTCGCTACTCTGAAATAACAGTTATTTTATGCACCTGTCACTCTGGCTCGTCCAATATCAACATGGTA
Organism: Polyommatus icarus; assembly: GCA_937595015.1. Classification (NCBI taxonomy): domain Eukaryota; kingdom Metazoa; phylum Arthropoda; class Insecta; order Lepidoptera; family Lycaenidae; genus Polyommatus; species Polyommatus icarus. The sequence goes on along the minus strand of OW569336.1, from coordinate 7,082,895 downwards.
TTTCACGCCTCGATACCGCTCGGTTGGTAGTTTATTAGATTAATGTAACACATTTTTGGCTAAGCCCCCTTTTGTTATATGATTGAGGTGTTTATTTCTTAGTGTTGATTTAACCTAATTTCTATTGCACTAAATTAGTGTTTATTTTGATTGCTATTTGCTACGTTTTAACTATGTCTACTTACTACCGCTCTGTGCTAACCAGTTAGTTTGGAATTGTGGTATCAGTATGCCCTCGTCTAAATCTATGTCAATAAATCGTACTTACAATGTATTCGCATGATAGGTATTCTCATAATAGCCCAGTCCTAATTCAAAATTAAAATCAATTGCGACACGACGGTATCCAAAAACTCAACGAACTCGGAAAATGCGGCCAGTTAGTTCCCAACCTGCGCTCTTAATAGGTCAGCCGGCGGTAGTTCGTTAGTCTCTGAACTGACATTATATTTCGCATACGGTACCAACGCATCGACAAGCCAAAAGGACCGCTCATTCTGGCCGTGTACCAAAGAACGCGAATTCAGGCCTAACTAATGTGCATAACGAGACCCAAGTTGGCATTTTGATCGCCGCCGTCTCATCGCCAAACACGCAATCGGCACACGTATCATAGATAACTCGAAGTGATATAATAAACTAGTAGCACATGAAATATAGATACAGTAGGCCATGTTTGTTATAGAGCGCTCGAGTCGCACGCAACTGTGATTGCAGATAATAATTTAGAGAAGCAAAGTAGAGTATGAATAACGTTGTGCGCGTTTAAATTAACACCAATTCAACGATTTTAATCCTACTGCAGCTACGACCCAGATTCTATCAAACAAAAAAAAACTTAAATCAAACGAACAACATTTTGCAGTTTTCACCAATGAAATTATGAGATCGTCAAAGTAGATGACGTTTAACATTTAGCGAGACTGTATAGAAACATTATTTCTTTATTATTTTTATATTACATTGTTTAGCAAAATCGACCAACATAATATTATGTCCTTTGGGTTCATTGAGTTTAAAGGAGCCGAGTGACTCTACTCTTTAATATTTGTATTGCGCTCAAGTATCTACGCTTGAATAGAGTTTTGATTGGTGACGAATGTCGCTCATCACTCGTAGGCACATGTTTGTAACGGTACATATTGTATTGTATGTTCGTTCATCATATAGATTTAGAAAGTGAAACTGGTGTAAATAAATGTGTTCTTTTCTCACATAAAATTCTCGTATCGCGCTGTTCGACTCTAGGGACTTGGTTGAAAGTTTGCTTATCGTGTAGGTCTGAAAGCGACCGACATCTATTTTCATAGTTAAAATAATAGGACAAAACAACGTTTGCTGGTTCAGCTAATAAATCTAATCTGGGTCAGCTAGTAATTCTTTTCTTTCTTACCTCTGGGATATGCCCAACTTGACTCTGCTCTCTTGCTGAAAGGTCTAAGGGTTCATGGCCCTTCGTGTTTGGCTTCGACGGATTATCCTGGTAAAGCCAGCTATCTTCTCATAGTAAGTTTGGATAATGGATGTCGACGATGGGGCATATATGTCACACTATTCGTTGGTACTCATCTATATTTGCCCATCATCGACCAACGTGGACAAGCCGCATAGCTTGTGCCTCAAGCAATGATTGATTGTCATGTCATGGCTTTCGTAAATGTGACGAATTGGTATTTACGTTAATATTTTTGGGATCAGCGCGTTTGACGGGTGACGGGGTGACGCTTTTTGACACGCGTAACGTAAAACGTGACGTGCGTCTAGCAGACATGCGGCGAACCGAAGGCGATCCAAGTCAATCTGGGAAGCCGCCTCAGAAAATTCCGCGGCTCAGATATCTAATGTTGGGAATTAAACTAAACAGAAACGACGTGCTTCACTCTGGCAGTGTCGGTAGAAGTGAATAGCGATGCAGGCATACAATTTCGCCGTAGAAATAGAGGGAATATTCTTCCACACACCATACCGGCGGGCAATATACTATAGGGGAAGAATATACTATATCCTTATACTCCCTCAGTCTTACGAATTGTTGTTCAGGCCACATCGCATTACGCGAGTTTAACACTTTTCCCAAAAAAGTGCAATCGTTAAAAAAAATCGCTTAAAAACTTGTACAACTTGACAGAGAGTACGTAACTTAAGGTACAATTCTGTGCATCGCGATCGATCGCGGTCGCGCACGACCTACGACTGTCGTCGGCCACTCGCGACCATAGTCAGCGTATGAAAATGTATGGCACCGCTTCCGAGGCCCGCGACTGACGCGCGCGGCCTACGACTGTCGTAGGCCGCGCGCGATCGTGTCTTGAAGTTATGACAGTCGTGCACGACCGACGACAGTCGTAGGTCGTGCGCGACCGCGATCGATCGCGATGCACGGAATTGTACCTTAAGTTGTACAAAATTGTATTAATATGTTGGTAAAACAGTGCCCTGTTTAGCCTAGCTTTTGTGACTTGTCAGTTGTGACATACCCAGTCCTCATACTGGAAGATAATAAATTAATTATTATTATGGTTTTTCTTTGTATATTATTCAAATCGTGTTTGTTGCTGTTTATACTGAATCCTAATTGACGTATGCAGTATTAACCACAGTGCAGAATTATGCAAACACGACTTATTATAACTTGGTTGTTATGTTTATGATTCAGCACGAGTTCAATTGTTTATTTTATGTTTTCAGGTAATTAACCTTTTGATGTTACTGAGCTGAGTGCATGTAGCAACAGATATCAGTGAGTATAAAATGTTTTACGCGTGTTTTGACCCATATGGTAAATATTCTTTAAAAGGTACCAGATAGCTGAATCTTCAGTCCTCTGACAGAATATTTGAAACTTTTGGAACTGGTACCGACTTCAAAATTATGAAGATAGAGTACAGAAATAGTTGAGGTTTAGCCGAATTCGGAAAAAGGAACTATTAGATAAGATAGTAAAAATTATTTAATACTTTTTAGTTCATATTAATGTTATTATTGTTTTTACCTTGGAAGTCGGTTTTAATTTTTTGTTAAAAATAATAATAATTTCACTCTTTTTAGTTATACTAGTAGGTAAACCTTCGCGTATATTTTACGTATCTTATTACAATTTGTTAAGAGTCACAATTCACACTCACAAAATAATATATTATCAGTGATGTGAACATATTGTGCTAAGTAATTTAACAATAATTTTAATGCTTCAAGCCCCAAGCGGTCACCGGCGATTGCGATAATAATAGAAAGGTTATTGTGCCTCGTTTTTCCACGATCGAAGGATCCATCAGATAAAAAATTGTATAAACTTGCATAGGATGTAGCGTAGCTACTCATAATACACACACCGGCAAAATTAGCGGAACATAGGTAAAAAGGGCCACAACTTAAATTCAAGTGGGTCGGCCTGTGTGAAATCCTTTTTTATAGTTTCTAAGCTCATTTAAGAAATAAAATATTGAACACAACTGGGAAGCTAACAGATTTTTATTGCAATTATGCCCTACTAAGTGTTTTTCGATGATTGACGTTGTAAGTGTTTCTGATAAGAATGGCGTTTTAGCGGGGTGCAAGGTATGCCAGCTCATTTGATTGTTTGGTTTTTGGAAGAACACATTGCTTAGATGCAAAATTAGTGATTTTCCAGCATCTACGACTGCTAGAGCTGTAACCACGATAGAGAAAGGTCACACCTACCGTTCGGTCAGTCAGGCCTTAGGCCTTAGGCTTTCGTGGTCCATCGTAACTTTCAACGCTACAGAGAGACTGGATCTTACGTTTGGAGACGAGAACAAGGCAGATTTCGGGTGGCAATGGTTCAGGATGACCGTTTTGTAAGGGTACAAGCCTTAAGAAATCGACCTCAAACTGCTTTGCAGAGACGAAACCTGTCGGAACAGGTCCGAGATGGACGTGTAAGTGATTGTACAGTAAGAAGAAGAATCAAAGAAGTTAAATTAAACTCAAAAGTGCCAGTAAGGGCACCAAAACTTGAGACAGGACCGCAAAGAGCCAGGCTAAGATTTGCGCGTGAACATCAAAATTTAACAAGTGAGTGAAATCGTGTGCTGTACAGTGATGGGAGCAAACTCTGTGTAAATTTTGTTGACAGGCGATAAAAAAATGTGGATAAATCGTAAGGAACGCTATATACCATCAAACTTAACGGACACTGTGTCCTATCATGCAGGCTTCGTAATGGTTTGGGGTGGCATATGATTTGGAGCCCGCACGGAGCTGATGATTGTTAATGATGGTACTTTGACAGTACAGGGCTATAGCACAAACATCCTAGAACTGCATGTTGTGCCTTTTACACAGTTTTAGGCAGTAACTTCAATTTTATGCGCGTCCATAGAGTAAAAAAATCGGGTATTATTACCTTAATGATGCTGGCGTAGCCCAGGTGGAGAGGTCAGCACGGTCTACGGATGTGGATCCGATTGAGGACGTGTGGCACATCAATGGGTGAACGGTACGAGTTAAAACTCCAGCTCCGTAATGTGTTCAGAAGCTCGAGTTGGCGCTACTGGAGGAGTAGAAGAATATCTCACAGGAAATGATCGACAATCAAAATGCAAGCATGGAATGGCGTATCCAGACCCTCTTGAGATCCATAGAAGGCATTACACGCTTTAAACATGGCATATCTTAAGTAAAAATGAAGAATTTAACTTAAAAACTTACTACTGAAATTTCAAAGATTTTTCTTAATTTTTGATTTTTGCAGATTTTTTCTATTTTACACGTTTTTATGCCCTAAATTTATATAAGTTTTATTTTTTAACCGTCAATTATTTAATAAATAAATAAATATATAAAAAACAGCGAATAATTTTCAAAAAAAATATAAAATTTTGTTATGTTTCTCTAATTTTGCCGGTCTGTTTATATAATATTATCATAATTATTGACAGCTGTTCTTGTAATCAAGAATTCAATAATTCAAATCGATACTTAGTGCGCCATCTATCGATTAATAAGTATAACTAATTAAAAAGACACTTAATGACTTTGTTTTGTTTAAATGCTATATTTAAAATAACTTTATTTTAATTCTATTTGTCTATTAAAATTTTATAAAGTATTTAGCAAAGTATTCGATCTGTATATAAAGTAGTAAAGTATATTCGATCTATCGCCTGCCGCCACGCGCCGCGCGGCGGCGCTGCGATGCCGTCGCCTCCGCGGCGCTGACCGCCGTGTATTAAACAAACAGGTGTTGTTATACAGTACATAATAATTATTATTATTAGTATATCCATACCTATGCCTTGTACTATTATCTATTCTGTGCCATGAGACATTGGTGACCTTAATACGACGTGTAATGATGATGACGATGATGATGATGATTATGATGATGAATATAAATTGCATAGTAGCATATGCTTTCTGTTCTTAAAACAACGCCGAAACTCCCAAACGTGTATCTATAAGGAGTCAGGAGTTCTCTCAGCATCTTCGAAACCATGGTATATCTTGACCCAGTATTTGACTTTTTGGTAGCATATTCTTAGTACACTTCACATAAAACAAAAAAAAATATCCACAGCCGAACATATAACCTCCTCGTTTTTTGGAAGTCGGTTAAAAAAAGCCACACAAGAGTGGAACTTCTAAGTATATTCCACCAGCAAGAAATCAGACTGCAGTACCGATTTTTACTTGCCCATTGCCCATAGAAGAAAGTTTGTCGCACCCAAACTTGAAGATATTTTTCATTAGCTCCAGCTCGGGAAGCGAACAAACAACCACCGAGTCCAGTGACATTAGCCAAACTTTAACCATGATGACGTTTTTATAAAAATATTTTTTTTTATAAAATAAGGGGGCAAACGAGCAAAAAACGAGTCACCTGATGGAAAGCAACTACCGTCGTTAATAAATAAAACAATTAAACCTACTATTTATCAAATATCAGATCCAATATTAAAATTATGCACGGGTACTGTGATGAGACTTTAAACATGAATGTACCTATAAGCTTGGATTTTAAGGTCAAAACCAAAAATAAAAATATGATTTGGAGGGGTTCCAATTGCTAGACAAAACATTTTTCCACATTTGAAGCATGAAATGTTCCAATGTTTATCGCCTAGATATTTTGGCATTCCATATCGATTGCTTTAGAAAAGATTAAGGGCCTGTTTCACCGCTTCCTGATAAGGCTATCCACCACTTAATTTGACAGATGGAGTATGGAAAATCTGTCAAATAACCCTATCGGGCACCTTATCAGGAAGCGGTGAAACAGGCCATAATAGTCTTAAGTCTATTTTATTGTCAGTTTCTGCCTTGGTGCTAGTAAGAACGAAGGACATGGGAAGAATAAAGCTTTTTGATAACATTTTTTACTGTTTATTCTTCTTCAAAAATCTAGTCAACTTTAAAGGTAACTCACAGCATCAAAACTATAGCTAGGAGTTTGCACTTCTGATTATAATGTCCATTCCAAATTGAAGAGACAAAAAAAGGAAATTTCTAATTTCCTGGGTCTTCCGTATATTATACTATATTCAGATTTCAGACAAGAAGCCATTTTAAATAATTACGCCTCCAGTGGCTTTGAGATATATCTTCACCTTCGGAATATCGTCGTTGAATATTTTAGTGTGTGGAAAAAGTAGGATTTAGATACGGAATTAATGTATGATGTCATATGAATCTCATAATACATTGGATAGAACACAAATACATCGGCCACTACAAAAACTCAACATTTCCAAAGCATTTGTCTTTAAGATCAAAGATAAATTGATATTTAATTATGTTAATGTTACCTGTGTACAATTTCCACTTTAAAGAAAATAAAATAGTTTAAAGACGTTTAGTCTTGTCTCTCTTTCATATTAGGCCTACTTTTGCATTGAAGACGAAAGATGAAAGGTCTAACTCATAGTTATTTTATCCAGATCAAGTGTCTAACTTTAATGCTTGTTATTCGGAGCTTAATTATATTTAATAATCGCGTTAATTTACGGCAAAGCTGGCGGAAAATCATAAATGGCGAATTTACAGGGATGGTTGTAATTTTTATGAAACGTAAAATATAATATGATTTTATTGCCGCTGTCTGTAGGTGCCTAGCATACTCGTAAAATACGCGTATCTTCTCAGAATACAATGGCGAGAGTAAAAACGGGGAATTTACGAGAGTCCGATGTTATGATCGCTTGTGGTCGCGATGGCCGGGGTAGCTGCACGATCTATTCGCTGGTTAACGACCTGTTCTAGATTATGACCCCATATCCAGGTCTTGGAGAACATTGACGGAAGACTCACCAACGAAATTTAATTTGCTTGTTAAGTTTAGACCTTATAATATTATGTCTCTTCTACTATATTATATTTTACATACTTGATGTATCCTGTAAACTTTCCCGGGACAGTATCACGCCTATCAAAACCGGACACCGGTACAGCTGTTTAAAATCGAAGACGTAACACCCAGACACACTCCTGCACTTTTTTGTATAAATTCTTCCAAAACATTTCACAATTCCTTTCTATTGTTCTCTAAAATAACTCTATTTCAAACTTGGCCAATTTTCCAGTGTCGTAGCAGACTACACGTTGTGGGCGCTTGTTTTTCGCGTCTCTGAAATAGATTCGTCCACTATTTTACTGAAAAATATGAAAAAAGCACAGGATTGGCCGTGTACGAAATGACCATCCTCATCAATCAGCTAGTTGGCTTCGGGCCAAGATTTTTTTCCACGTTTAAGTTTTTTAGTTTTAGCCCGATAATTCGGCTAGAGCTTTTGACGCCAGAATCGTGCTATCGTTGTTTTATTCTCGATTTATGTGTTTTTTACGACTCCATATAATTAGACGTCGCTCGCGTTAAAATTATATTCGCTGTGAAAAAATTGCAGTCGTTTCGTTGTGCAGTGCGACCGGTCCCGGAGTCTGTTTATGCCGTCACATTGTCGGATCACGGCTTTTCGTATCTAGGTTAAACTTGTAACGTAAATATTGTTAAATATTTATTTTAAGAGTGCACCTGCTCGTTATTGGAAGTTTAATCTAGATATTACGAGAAATGCATGTTAGTATGCTCCTCATGATGATCCAATATTTTCCTCGATGTGAGCGTTTATCGTATAGAAGTGTTATTGTATGAATGGCAGCGCCTAATTTCGTTGTCGATGACAGACGTTAATGGTATGTACGGGTGTCATAGAGGTTGGAGACGTACTAACCACGACACCTTTACGCAATTCCTGTTTCACGGTGCGCGCTTGCCAAGTCGCCGAGCGCTACGTCACGCTCAGATCCTTCGCCTTTGGAAGGGTTGGCACTTGTAAGGCGTCATCAATGCCTAGTCCCTGAGTTTTTGACAGGAGTTTATCTATTCACTATCGTTTTTGATTGGCTAGGGCCAAAAAAATATTAGTGAAGCTAGTGAAAAGATAAAAATCTGTCCAAAAACCTTACAAATAAGGCATAGGTCAGATAAGGGCGTATTTTTAGGATGTACTTTTGGTTTCACATCTTTTTGGATTAAATAACTGCAAGACAACTAAGTACCAGTACTGAGAATTTATAGAATCGTCAAAGATGGTCTTTTCCCCTTTTTTCCCGATATTAGGTTATAATGGTTGTCCGGCTATTAGGATCCGTTTGGCAACCCTAACCTCAGGGGAAAGTGCTCCCGCTGGACGCAATTAGAATTGTTTTCTAAGAAAAATACCGCCACCCGCCATTAAGTTTTCGCTCTATATATAATACTCTGACCCACTTCTGCGGTGAGATCTTAATTATTTATTTTGATATAGTCGGTCGTTAGCATTTCTAATTTCATATGTCATTATGGTTCGTTACCAGGGGAAGACATTTCGGGCGTAACGTTCGATTTATAGTTTACTCGATCATCATCAACAGCTTCAATTCCGGCATGTAAATAAAGCAGCTCTGTTTACTCCGCGGATTTGTTTACCATGTGGATAAACGTATATCAAAAGGGCTAATTGATACACCAAAAACCTTGCATTTGATTGCGTCATGCTTAAAAATATGGTTACTCATGCGAAGGTTCTTGTGTAATCCTTTATTAAATCAAAACCTTATTTATGTTACGTCTTATGCTGTTTACTCTTTGTACTGTAGTAATATTGAGCTTATTATTCTATTGATAGTACGTTCTCTGTTAGTATTCATAGAGAAATATGTTTGTGAAAACATTTAGTATTTACTAAAGCACAAAGAAGAATTTACATATCTACAATTAACGGACGTAAAAGAAAGTTCTGATCCCAATTTAACACCAACTTTTGTGTTCCTTGATATATAGACACATCAAAGTCAAATAAAAAATGCGCCCGTCCCATTTGGAGGAGGAGCTATTTAAATTGCTTAGACGGGGCTCCTTTTGTATGATTTTTTAAAGTTTTCCGTACGTGCGTCTTGGATCATTTCTTCCTAGTCGGCCAATGAACTTTTGCTCCTTATTTAGATTATAGAAGTGGAGACGACGGACGCAATCGGGGCGCGCTCTGCAAAATCAGATGATCGCTTCCGCAATCTGTACGGTGTACCGCATGGCGCATCTACACCCGAATTGTGGTACACTACCTGTTCCACATACCGATATTTCGATGATGCATATCCCCAATTCTCCAGATTAACTGCGTCGTTTGTTGCGTATTCTAGCCGACAAATATTAATTTGCTAGCTATTTTTCTACGAGACTAATCAATTTGAAAAAAATATATATTTGTTTTCAAAGTTTTGTGGGCTATTGTAGGTCGTTAAGAGCCCGTACTATCTTTTCTACTGCTATCTTCACACTCACGCCCGCCTTTCATATGCCAGGTGAAAAAGGACGATCACCAAGTTAGCGGGCAGTTATAGGCATTCTGTTTTTTAAAGGGTTTTTTATATTAAAGTGGTAAAAAGTAATTCCAACATTGTATAGACGACTTTCTCAACAGTACATTGTATTTTTTTCATACCGTTAAGACGTCAATACAATCCATAAACAGGTGATATTCTAAACCTTTTACAGCAAAAATCACAAAACTGTCGCGGGTTTGAGTTGTATTATTTAAAGATACTTAAAAAAAATAAAAAATCTAGCTGCAACATTAGATTATAATTGAAATGATCTTACATGTTGTGCATTAAAACTTATAGAAATACTGTATTTTAACTGTTAAATCACGTCTGTTAAATGAGCGAAATCGGCGAAATTTCGTATACGGACTCTTAAGCGTCTTTAGTTGCATATCTGTTACGTCTAAACAATTTATTATTTGTGCCCTGAATCACGGGTTTAAGGGATATATTTAGTTATGTTATCTGTATTATTAAATGTGAGATAAGTATTGATTATTTCTAATAAATCATCTGTATTCCTTATGTACATAGTAAAAATCAGTCGCAAAACAAGTTGTCGCAATATTTCTCGTCACATATACGGTGTTCAGAAATAGAGCCCCGGAAGCGTCCGAGCGACCCGTTTGGTATTTGTTCAAACGTTGACCTAAAACAGTGCTTGCTTTGCTCGTTTGATATTTGGGATCGTGTGCCGCCCAGTCTATCCAGACATCTCGAATCTGCTACGCATCAGCTGAAAATGTCAAGTAAATTTTCAAGACTTAGAGAAATATTTCTTCAGACAACTTGTTCAAGATTTTATCTTTACTATTGGTCTTGTAACTTATGTAGAGTTTCTTATGTATGATCAGTCTATCCATCTGGAATCTGCTGGAACATTTCGACATAGTCCATAGTGAGCGGATTGTTTTCAGACAACTTGCTCAACATTTTGTATTTACTCCGCATAGTCTGTCTCGTAACTCATGTTACACCAGTTTCTTTAACACGTTCAGACCGGGACCTCATGAACTGGTACTCGTATCCAAACGGGGCAAATCTTCATATGGCCACCGGTGGTACATCACCGCCCCATAAACCGAAACACCTGCCGGGCGGGGTGGACACGGCCAACGATTATGCACGAATTATGCATTCTCTCTCCTTCTAACGATCTAATAATCCTATAATAGGTCAATTATTTTGTCTCATCACTCATCACGCGTGGATGTATCAGATCAGATGGCTTCGTACTATACCAGCCTTAAAAAAACCCTAAACCGCAAACTTCACATCGAGATTGTTTATGGCATTGTACCATCAATGTCTTTATAATTTTTTTCATGTTTGATTTAGTTATCCTATAAATAAACATTGTCTTAATGTGATTCAGCAGAAATAATTTGCTTTTCACAATACAATTTTTCAATCCTTTTTTTTTTTACTTCCCGAAACAATATCCATCTCCTGAGCTACACTATGAATCTTTGTCGATTTTACAGGGCGGGAACGGTAATTGCAATACTCTCTTTCAAGGCGGCACAAATTTCTTAGTACATTAAAAGACAGGTGTGACGTGGCCACCGGTGGTACACCCCGCCCTGTCAGCGAGTACTCCGTGCTCCACCGGTGGTACACCCCGGTCTGAACGTGTTAAATATAAACGGTCCACAAATCAACGGTGAACGAATAATGCCACATGATGAATCCCTTGAAGGGCGTCCCTTAATCCAGATATAAACTGCGGTTAAAACGTTTGTTTTCATATTTTGTCGATCGTCACCCGGCACCATGCCAGCCACCACCCAGCACGTAACATGACAAGTGAATGGAAGACACCACGTACTACATCGTCTTCCATTAAAATTTAAATGGAAGTGTTTTATCCTATATATCTGGCGTAGATACTACAGCAACTTCCATCTTGGTGACATCATCTACTCTAAAATTTCTTGACTTAGTTGTGAGAAACACCAAAGAAAGTTGTCTTAAGTGATCGTGTCCGACATTGTTTTTTTTCCAATTTTCTAATCAATTTTAATATCTTGATTTTTCTTTACCCCCCCTGAAAACCTTGAAAAATTTCAAGTGCTGTTGTATATTTGTGGAGTTTTTTCTCTCTTCACGGTAGAACCCGTTTTGTAGTTTGAAGAACGACCTTCGTTCATTAGTCTCAAATCTGAATCCACTCCATAGCCACAGAATACATGCTATAGCGAGCGAGCGGAAAGCGCGGGACGCTAACCGAGAGGAAAGAAATTGGCAATGGTGCAATATGGTGCTATCAGCGTTAGATACGTCTTAGTCATTATTGGCTTATAAATAAATGGTCAATGATGAAATTACCACTTGCGTAACACGGTGAAGTGCATTTGTGTCGGTTGTTTTGGAAGCGCGAAAGAATTTCACCAGTACTCGTAAATATTTTGAACAGGTGCGCCTAATGTACGATGTTGATTTAGTACTTGGCTCCATCGCGCCGTTTAGTTAAGCCGGGCTTTTTAAATATGCAGATTTTCTTTACGTTCACCATTCGTTTGGCAGATGTAAAATATGTTCGAAGGACAGTGTGTTCCTATATAGTTTGTCGGTCTAAAATAGATGCAGTTGGATGGCGTGAAAATATTGCAGTGATTTTGGTGGCGTTGGAGTTGTAGAGGTGACCTTTAATCTGAAGTGAAATAGCAAAACCAGAAAAAGTAAGAAAGGTCGATAAATCGTTGTTATGTACGTACCTATTTTAATGAGACAACGCGGTTCCACTCAGAGACATTTATTAGTTGCTCAAGTTGTTCATATTTTGACAGAAAATGTATGAACTTTATGTAAAACCTTTAATAAGAAGCTCCTACATTAAGGGCCTATTTCACCACTTCCTGATAAGTGCTGAATAGGCTATCTATCACTTAACTTGACAGATAGAGTATGGAGAATCTGTCAAAAAAGTTGTGGATAGCCTATCCGCCATTTTATCCGGAAGTAGTGAAACAGGCCCTAAATGTTTAATTAGTGCGGCCGAGAGTGATGATTTTTGTTTATTAGAGGAGTAGTTTGAATTTAACTGTTACGCTGTAAGTTAACTCGTCTGGGAATAACATGTTTGTCTCTTTTGGCCGAGGCTGAACATCTCTTCTATTAAAACCGGAAGTCTTATTGATGTTCTACATGTTTGAATTTAAAAGCATTTCTTGATTCTTAGAATATAATATGTTTAAGGCGCGGCATTGATATACAATGATATAGTAATTTTCGACTGCGATAAAGGTAGATAAATTGTTGCAAGAATTAGTTGTCCTAGATAAGATTAACTATATTATTGCTATTATTATCGTTTACAGAAAGTTTACATTGATATTGATAGATTCTTGTAGTTTGTCATCTCTCTAATCTAAGAAATTTTAGTCACAGGTTAGTTATGGAGAAGGGTTTCAACTTTCAGACCAGAAAATAATGCCAATAAGGAAGCACTACGTTTTTGAGTTTTTATTGCCTTTTAAGGTATTTTGTCGCTAATAGTCTTTGTTTTGCAAATAATAATACTGAGTCAGTCTATAAGACCACATTACTCGACATTAAAAATGTTAAGTAAATGACCAAAAGAGGATACTAATTTGTCACTAACATGTTACTTATTTTCTATGAAATACATGAAACTTCCTCGCTTTACTCATTACTGAATACGGTGGTCTGGTTTATGTTCTATGGATTCTGCTTCTGTTTTCCTAAGTTAGGAACCCAAGAGATTTTCACGTTACTTGTCAACTGGTTATCAACGAAGTAAGGGTACGTACCTATTCGAAGTTTTTGAAGCTAAAAGTAATTTTGTTTCAGTCACTCAGAATTTTTTAAATTAAAAACAAAATTAGTATCTTGGCAACCGGTGAAATTATACGAATAGCAGTTATTGTTATAAAAATTCCAACCTGTTGTCTATTAATATTTATATTTAGAAGCGGGCACATTAAATATCACAATAAAAAGTGTATAAAAGCTTTTTGGCAATAAAGAGAAATGTGAAAAATGATGATGTGAAAAAAAAGTTGAAACGGTGTCTAAATTTAAAATCGTAGAAATTCAACATAATATAAATTTCACGAAAAAAGTTCATACTGCTAATAGGTATGATGAAATTTTTCTGAACCATAAAATTGTCAAGATTTATTAACCGATGTTTAAATTCGTTTGATACGGAATTGTTATGTAAATGTTATTAAAATTACAAAGACTTGGCGAGGGCGCAAATTTTCGATACATTTCGCAACTTTTGTTTTCGTTATAATAAAAATATAATTAAATTAGGTACTATTAGAGAAGTTGATTCCTAGGCAGATGGTGGACCTAAGTTATTTGGTCGCGTTAAGTCAAACCCATCTGACCGATCACAGCTAACGTTGAATTGACAGAAGCCGACCAAACGACGTAGGTCCGTCAACTGCCTTGAAATCAATTTCCCCGATGGTAGGTACAACAGGCCAATTTCGTATTGCAACTTATATTAGTAATTTTATGTAAACAACTGATAGAGTTTGTGCCGAAAAAATGTAGAGCGTATAATTTTCACGTTGTAAAAAGCTAATTAATTCAAAGATAGTCACACCTACTAATGTATAATTTAAAATACGTGGTGTGGCACTATCACATTATGTAATTATGTAAGCACGGCTCTATGTTAATCGAAAAAGGGGCCAGTATTTTAAAAATGGCTGGCTGTATGTTCACCAATAAAAGGACCAAAACAAAATAGAAAATTTCAACGAACCATCAAGATTTTTAAGCAGTAAGAAATCTAATGACAATAATATATGCTAAGAAGCAAGAAATGAGATCATCTCAAACAACCCTTGAACCCTTAAAAAAAATAAATAAAAAATAAAATATGTTTATTTCAGATAACTCAGATCCATAAAATTGTTAGTAGAGAAACTTATCGCTATGTTAGTATTCTATTCTAAAAAGAGATTTAGTCCTATTTATCATAAAGTCGATCAGAGGACAATCCCCGCTGTCGACTATCTCTCTCAGGACACTGTGGCTGCTGCCGCGGACCCTGGCCAGTAGCGATGCAGTCCTTTTGCGGAGTATAGCTTCAAAACTATCTACATCCGCAAAAGCAAACATCGCCGAGGCACTACAGAAACGCGGCAGCCGCAGCAGTGCTCTAAAAGCATTATTATATTGGATGCGTAGGGCATTGTATGTTTTCTTAGTGTAGTTGGTCCATAAGCTGCAGGTGTAAAAAGAGGTGCAGTAAGCCTTAAAAAGAGTAATTTTTACGGCGTCCGTGGAACGACCAAATCTATGCACCAACATATTTGCCATGACAGACAATGCCCTACGCTCTCTTTCGAGGTCTACATCGTCTCGAAGGCCGTCAGTCACAAAATGTCCAAGATATTTAAAAGTGTACACTCTCTCGAGAGGTTTATTATTAAGGTGTATAGGGGGAACAATATTGGGACATTTGTTGCCGGCCTTAAAGACCATGTACTGTGATTTTTTGGCATTGTAAAGCAAACCATGTGAGACAGCGTATTTTTCACAAATACCGAGTAGAGTTCTTAATGCACTGACAGAGGGCGCCAGCAGTACCATGTCATCCGCGTAGCTAATATTGTTGACGCACACATTTCCGATATGGCAACCGACACGAGTACCGCTGAGCTCCCGTATCAGTGAATCCACGTACAGGTTGAAGAGCCGGGTCGAGGTCTGCCCCCCCTGCCTCACCCTGCACTCCATCCTGTACGGTTCGGAATACTTGTCAGCCCATCTCACATAGTTCACCTGATTACAATACCAAAATTTAAGCAGGTCGGTGAAGCCGTCGGGCAAACTAAGAGTTTCCAATTTTCGCCACAAGATGTCGTAGGAGACGAGATCGAAAGCCTTGCTGAGGTCGAGGAAACAGGCGTACACAGGTGTACGCCTGCTCGTGTAATATTTGACAGTGTGCTTTAGACTCATTATTGCGGTCTCCGTTGACAGTCCACGCCTGAACCCGTGCTGACCATCATGGAGACTACAATGTTGTTCTAATATGGAGCTAAGCACACTGTCAAATATTTTTGCTATAGTTGTTGCTAAAGATATTGGCCTATAATTCGATCTGTCAGATACGTCACCACTGCGATTTTTAGGTACTGGCACAACCGTAGTCCTTATTAAATCAGCAGGTAAGTAGCTATGCCCAATAAAACACATAGTGGCATCAAATGGTGGCGCTCCACCCATCAACATTTTACGTGCGCCATGCTTCGTCCACAGCTAAGGATTAATTCCCTACTGATTATTCCTTTTTCGATTGCAGTGAAAACAATAAAACGAACTCAGTTGTGGTGGCCAACTGGTGTGTGGTTGTTCTATAACGTATGGCTGTGCGGGAATTGGCACGTGCGCTATAGAACTTTAATAGTTCTGTTACGGACGTCCCCGTGACAAATTACGGCTCGTGTAAAGTTAATTTATACGCATACCGTTTTTGAGTGACGCCTAATTGAAATTTACAACAATTGTCATTGTTATTGGCGTGATTGGTCGGCTTGAATCTGTTCTGATATTGTCAAATCCGGGATACGGATGCGAACATACGCTTTATAAATGTGAGTCAAATGGTAACAGCATTAGATGACTATTTACTCTAATATTTTTCAATGATAAGCCCAAGATACTCATAGTCATAACTCATAAGGAATGACCCTTGTAAGACAAAGGAAAACCGTAGTCAAAAGTGCAAAGGGACGATTGGCTGAAATCGTGAGTTGCTTGTGGTTTTCTTGTTACCATGCTTGAAAAACACCCTAATTGCCCCTTTCTTTAGAAATTGACGCGAGCTATGTCATATATCATGTGCTCTACATTGTATTATGTATTTAATTGGAGTGGGCGCGTACCTCGATCGCGTTGAGTAACAGCTATCATTGTATCTACGTGTACGGGCTCGTGTTTGTACAGCTGCATAGGCAGACTCGGGTGGATCTAGCTGGCCGACAATAAACAGACCGCCCATAGCCGGCCCGCCGAAAACATCCTTTTACGTCATCGCCGCGTTATGGCAACACAAATCACGGGCTGTCTTGTACGCGGTCGACGGTCGTGCAATTGCAATAGAACATTCCAACAAGGAAAAACTGCTCAGAGGGAAAAATATTTACAGAACTATTTTAGCGTTGACGTAGGCTCTCTCACAGTGATGAATGTTATTGGAGTTGTGGGCATTAGCGTGTTGCTATGACCCTACATTATAGAGGTTGGACAATGGACAGTGATTTGCTAAAGATCTAAATATTGTCAGAAAATCTGACGTTATAGTCTAAGATCCCACTGCAAAACTGTGCAGGTATCGAGTACACGCTTAAAACCACATTTTTACAAATATTTATGATAAGGAGAACCTATTTCTACTGGGGTGCCAGTCCAAATGTGGCCGCAACTATTTTTAAATATTTTTTAAAAAATTGAGTTTGCGGGATAAAATGTTTTCATCGGGTATTGAAAGCAAACATGGTTAATTTCACGGCAATGAGTATAGAGATTTAGAAAAATCCGGTGTGCCGTTAGGCACCCGGCCGCAACTATGTCGTAACCAGGTGTGAACAGGTACCATTCCGAAACATTTTTGCATCCATAACGTATATTGATATTTTATATATCAAATGGAAGCTTATTTTCCTCTTATTATTATAATAAAGGTGTGCCTGATTAAATCTGGCCGCAAATAAGGGGTCTCCGGCTGTCAAAGATGGCAAAGTATCGAAGGTTGAGGGAAAGGGAGCTAGCGCGAAATATTACGGGATAGTGATAGTACATCATGTTAGTGTACTTAAACATCGGTTCAAACAATAGTAATAATCGGCCAAGTGCGAGTCGGACTCGTGCACGAAGGGTTCCGTACTATTTTTGTGTAGTGTAGTGAGCAAAATTAGGCCAACATTTGTGTTTTTTGTATGGGAGCCGCCCTAATATTTTAATTTGTCTTTAATTTTTTTATTAGTAGGTAGTTAAATTGCACATATTTTACTTGAAGATTTCGTGAAATTTTAAGGTGCCCATTTGTTGCCATTATTGACAGAGCGAAAAAGGCCAAAAAATCACGTTTATTGTATTCAAATTCAAATGTCTTTATTGTCAGAATGTTATAGTTATTGAATATAGTAATTAATGTAAATTTGAACATACTTAAATTTTATTTTGTTTTTAGTATTTGTTGTTATAGCGGCAACATATTATTATATATTACGTACATAATCTGTGAAAATGTCAACTCTCTAGCTATTACCATTCTTTATTTACAGCATTGAGCTTGGAGACATACAGACAGACGGACAGACGGACAGACAATGAAGTCTTATAAGTAATAGGGTCCCGTTTTTGCCCTTTGGGTACGGAATCCTAAAAACGACCAAATAAATTAATACTCTACAAGAATTTAAAAGTTTATTCAAGTGTTAAATTGTTTGTTACATAAAGATTAAATATTCATAATATTATGTACTAGCGACCCGTCCCGGCTTCGCACGGGTATAAAATATATTATAGTCTATGTCACTGAAGAAATGATTAAAATCGATTCCGTAGTTTTTAGTCACATAATATTATTATATTCATTACTACCCGCCCGCATTGTTCGGTACCGCCACAAAAGCTACGTCCCGCAATTTTAGAATCTGTAATATCTTCAAAAACATATAAATCGTATGCCGTAAAGGGCCATATAGATCTATATTAAATCAATAATGTATTTAATAAAGTATTTAATTCAATAAGGATTATTGCCGTATTGGTTAAAATTGCTTCGAAAATAATTAACCATTTAGCCAAGTTAAAAGTAAATGACAAAAAAATGTTATTGTGGGATATCCGAGATAGACATATTATACCATCGCGGAGTTGTCTGTAGACCTTTTCATAGTGTACAATACTTAGGCCCAATTTCACCAAAGACTGTTAAAGTTAATGCTCGAATTAGTATCACGTTACCTCTTTCGTTTTTCGTATGAATGAAAAAGAAGACATGACATTTTAAGAAGCTGTTAACATTAGCAGACATTAGTGGAATTGGGCCTTGGTACATTATTTTTGCTGCGGAGGACACGGCCCAGCATACCCTCGAGGTGTGCGATCGTTGGGCCGTGCAGTGCCACGATCTGGTGGCAGTGCTGGGCGGGGACCTTTCGCTCCCGAGCATGGTGCGCTGCATGCTCGAGAGCGATGAGGCCTGGCAGGCGGCGGTCTCTTTCTGCGAATTTGTTATGTCGCAGAAAGAGGCCACGGAGCGGGACAGAGAGAACGACCCCACCTCTGCCGCTCCGTCGGCGTAGGACGGGAGTGCGGAGGCGTCGCTACGCGAACCTCCAAACTCTTGTCTAACGGGGCTCCGGGAGAGGATGGGAACCTCCCCCGGCTTAGCGAGCCCCGGCGCCGAACTAATTTTGGCCTAATTTTGCTCTTTAATAATACGGAACCCTTCGTGCGCGAGTCCGACTCGCACTTGGCCGATTATAAGTATTGTTTGATGAACGAATGAACCGATGTTTAAGTACACTAACATGATGTACTATCACTATCCCGTAATGTTTCGCGCTAGCTCCCTTTCCCTCAACCTTCGATACTTTGCCATCTTTGACAGCCGGCACCCCTTATTTGCGGCCAGATTTAATTAGGCACACCTTTATTATAATAATAAGAGGAAAATAAGCTTCCATTTGATATATAAAATATCAATATACGTTATGGATGCAAAAACGTTTCGGAATGGTACCTGTTCACACCTGGTTACGACAGAGTTGCGGCCGGATGCCTAACGGCACACCGGATATTTCTAAATCTCTATACTCATTGCCGTGAAATGAACCATGTTTGCTTTCAATACCCGATGAAAAAATTTTATCCCGCAAACAGATTTTTTAAAAAAATATTTAAAAATAGTTGCGGCCATATTTGGACTGGCACCCCAGTAGAAATAGGTTCTCCTTATCATAAATATTTGTAAAAATGTGGTTTTAAGCGTGTACTCGATACCTGCACAGTTCTGCAGTCGTATCTCGTACTATAAGCGATGCTTCTACAAATATTCTTGTTTGCTATCGTAAATAACGTTTACCGTAATTCGTTTCTCACGTGCCATACATGATACAATATAAACAGCGTCGTCACTCGGCATCACACGCATCCCCGCAGATT
Organism: Polyommatus icarus; assembly: GCA_937595015.1. NCBI lineage: Eukaryota > Metazoa > Arthropoda > Insecta > Lepidoptera > Lycaenidae > Polyommatus > Polyommatus icarus. The sequence goes on along the minus strand of OW569336.1, from coordinate 7,062,912 downwards.
ACCGTTGCCGGCAATTCATTCATCGGCTCCCAAAGTCAATTGAGATCCAAATTTAGCCGTAGAGCATTAAGCCAAATCTATACAGTTGTGCAAGTGGGCTCGCTCTGGACCGCTTCGAGTTCTAGGTTGCCGTACCGATGTTTGATATAAATGTAAGTAATTTGTAACACTTGAAGTATTGCACGCCCCGAACGAATGTGTTTCTAGGTTAATCAAACATTCAGCCCAGAACTTATCCTAACCTATTTTTTCTGATGACGAAACGTTGGCAAAATAATGGTTTTTCGCGAGTTTTGTTTGCATAATGCAATGAGCCGATGCGCTGACGTGTGCTCTCGCCGATCAAAGATTAGCAGTATTTGCGTAAATGGCTCCTACATAACATAAGCGACTCGAATTCAATTCGTGAGCTAGTCAGATCTAATTTGAAAGTGGTAAAACATCTTTTAGCAATGAACCGAACCTAACCCAACCGAACAATCGTATCAAAGTCGAACAAACTACTTCGCTGAACGATTGGATGTTTTGACATTCGAAGATTTGCCAGTTGGAAATATTACGCGGAACATTAAAAGTGTAGACATAACAAATAATTTAGGTATTGTGCGGAGTGAGAAACGAAAGACAAGTGCGGCGGAAAGCGCCGATCGAGGTCAAGTTTTTTCGAGACGCCCCACAAATCATATTTAGCTAACGCTATTGTGTCCGTGTGAAGTGGAGAAATGGAGTGCAATATAACAATGTTGGGGAGACGACTTAAACAAATGAATCGTAATCAAAAAATGAATTGTAGTTAGTGCTTTAGGTGGGAATTTTAAGTGGTTGAGATGCGTCTGATCTATATCTGTTATCGAAACCACGATATGGTTTGAATTATTCGATCCAATATGCTAAGGGTTATTAAAGGGAATGCTTTAAGACAGCTTCTGGTGTAGAATTTGTACACTTTACATTTACAAGATACTATCAAGTAAAATCATAGATTCTCTGTTTGGATATTATGTAGTTTGATCTTGGAAGTAGCATTTTAACGATGTTTAGTTACGGTAGTATTGGTTTTTCACTTGTCTAACTAACGTCTACTCCACCTGATATCAGTTACTAGTTTACCTCCTCCTAACGCGACTGTTGGTTCCGCGAACGCTCACTCTCGGTGTTTACTATGACATAGCAAGTGTATCGTCAGGTGGGCGGGGGTGGCGCCTACGCCGAGTGCCGCGTGCAACGTGACGTCACCCCCGCTGCCTTCGCCCTAGAGGAACCTTCAGAATACGCTCCTATTGCTATGGTAGTAAAGAGCATGGTCGTCGGAGTCTGAACCTTCGCTTACGAAACTGATTGTTACTGAGTACTGACCTAACTTATACCGGACTTTGGGCGTTTATCAGATTGTTAATTAGTATTGATTGTATTGTTTTGAATTCTTAGATGACGGGTTTAACGTTGTTAGGTTTTGTAGCTTTTTTGTCCTAGATACTTTTGGTCGAAATACGTCATATTTCCGTTACTAGTTCTTCTTCGGCCTTTATACCTCAAACCTTTATCGCTTATCAGCTCATAAGGGATTGTTAGTGGTATTGCACAATGTTGTGATCTTGTGGCTTTGATGACGTCATTCGGTTTGTATGTTTCACTTCGTCATTCCCTAAGCCTTTGCCCTCTAGGAACCTTCGAGTTAGGTGGGACTTGTTCCAACGTTCCAACATGTCACATGACCTAATCTTGCGCTGGACTTTGGAAAGTCCAAATGTGATTGAATTATACTTTCTTCTAGCCTGGTATTTTCGATTCCTCTTTTGACGTCGCGTTGCAGATTTTTTTGCCAGTACAGTTATCAGAAAACTAGCGGTAAACATTTTTACATGTAAAGTAAAACTCGAAATACGTATTAATCCTTCGATCGCGGATTCTTGGAAATCTATTGTTATTCTATTGTTGTCGCGGTCACCGGTGTCCTTATGGGGCTTGATGGGTTAAATTAATGTATTTATCAATATGCTGCAGTTTTTTTATATTATGATCATTGATCACTTACATGTTAGCATTCTTGTATGACGTATTATTTGATCCAAAAAAAAATGCTATGGAGCTCATCATTCGCGCTTCTATTGCATCTATAAAGGCAAATATAGAAAAGAATTTATGGTAGCCATATTTATTTTATCTTCGGCGGGCGTCTGAGTGTATCTATTGATCTAACACAGTATCTCTAGACCGGCTGAAGTAATTTTGGCGAAAACCGAACGATTGATTTGTATAGCCGCGAGGAAAAATAGACTTGGCATCGATAAAAGCTATGCCTATAAGTAGGTAATGGGCTGAAGGCCGCTCTGTATATGTGGAATTATTCAATGCTATTTTAGAAGCGTGCACTCGGTGCGTAATGAGGGAGAATATTAAGATGGTGGGTTTTCCCATACGACATACCCATTACCCATTCTGCTCACATGCTAGGGTCTGGAAGTTTGATTACTTACTAATGTCGTTCTGTCTATCTGTCTGTCTGTCTGTCTGTCTGTCTGTCTGTCTGTCTGTCTGTCTGTCTGTCTGTCTGTCTGTCTGTCTGTCTGTCTGTCTGTCTGTCTGTCTGTCTGTCTGTCTGTCTGTCTGTCTGTCTGTCTGTCTGTCTGTCTGTCTGTCTGTCTGTCTGTCTGTCTGTCTGTCTGTCTGTCTGTCTGTCTGTCTGTCTGTCTGTCTGTCTGTCTGTCTGTCTGTCTGTCTGTCTGTCTGTCTGTCTGTCTGTCTGTCTGTCTGTCTGTCTGTCTGTCTGTCTGTCTGTCTGTCTGTCTGTCTGTCTGTCTGTCTGTCTGTCTGTCTGTCTGTCTGTCTGTCTGTCTGTCTGTCTGTCTGTCTGTCTGTCTGTCTGTCTGTCTGTCTGTCTGTCTGTCTGTCTGTCTGTCTGTCTGTCTGTCTGTCTGTCTGTCTGTCTGTCTGTCTGTCTGTCTGTCTGTCTGTCTGTCTGTCTGTCTGTCTGCGTCCGTCCGTCCGTCCGTCCGTCCGTCCAGGCAACCAGGCAACAGCTGAGCGGTAAGCAGATTCTGAAGAGTATGTTCTTACATGTGTAGACTCGGGAAAGGAGAGAGGAATGATTTTGGATTTTCTATCTTGACTCATAACATAAGTCATGCGTGACGTAGGTAACTATTATGTATGCGGGATAATATTATGCCATATTATGTAGTTCCTGAAATAATAATTACTTATAACGTAACTTAATACCACAGAATACATAATAGTACCTTACGATACTTATACATAATTATTAATTATGTTTCAAAGGAAAATATTGTATATATATCCTATTATGAGTAAACGAGGATGAATTTAACGTGTTTTTGAAATGTTTTCTCGGAAAAACATGTGCCTACTGAAATAATTTTCCAATCATATTATCCTGTTTAAGTATAAAATTATTAAATAACAAATACATAATATTAATAAGTGAAAAGTTTAGTAAACACTAAACTTTTCACTTTTCTTTCTTCTTTGCTTGTTTGCGTTCGATCGTTTCGGTCCATTGTGAAGAAATGCTATATATGCTCTTTATCGCTTCTTTATAGAATCGCCGATCAAAATGTGGTATTGGCATAAGCGTTCGACAATACGAAGTTGACTATTTAGTTCCAATAGGTGTTCTCCTAAAATTTTATCTCCAATCATAGTCTCCAATCGACTTTTTAAATCTAGTGCTTTAATGTAATTTTCATTTCCCGGCCCCCACTAGTAGAACCTATAATCAGAATAACAAACCATACAAGTGCTTATAGACTAAAGTGAACAGCAGTTAATATTATTAATGCTCAATTATATTGTCATGTATGCGATAAATCAATAAACACAGTTAACACATGTGAGTTACGGCGACGGTAAACTTTATTTACTTTTGAATGCTCTTGACCAACGAAAACAATATATATTATAATCCAGTTTCAAATATTTTACAGGAATATTATAATAAATGTAATCTGATATGGTCGTAGAATATAGGTAGCTGTCAAAAGGCATCCATACATTATGCAAAGGCCGATTTCGTCGGACTGATCGCAGGCCGAATCCACCGGACTGGCCTTTAGTTTGAACTTTGAAGCAATAAACTGCAAGTCTAATAGACAGAATTGTCACAGCACTAAATCTAGAGATAATAAAACTTTCATATCTTCAAAGGTTTTTAAATTTAGTGAATATTTTATGACATCGAACATTCTTTGATGCTGTATAATTAGCTGATATATTTGGGTGAAGGAAAATTGTAAATTAACTTGTGCAAAATATTGTTGTGGTCGAGGCAAAACAAGTGAAGCAGTGGGGTGAATCACAATTCCGTCGTCGGTTTGACTCGTATTCGGTACTGGGTGATTATTGGTCAACGCCAAGCGTTCCGCGATTTTATTGGCTGTCAGGGGAGAAATGTCGCATCCGATTCGGAAAATTAAATTCTAGGACTAGGGAAAATATCTTTTGCAGCTACCCGTCATAAAACTTAAATGCTATGTAAATGCTGCAATACCTACATCATCTCAAAAACAAAAATTTTGAAAATCGGTTCACAAACGGCGGAGTAATCGTTGAACATACACAAATAATAATAAAAAAACCACAGCCGAAGATAATATAACCTCCTCCTTTTTGAAAGTCGGTTAAAAACTGAATTTAACCATATTTTCAATTTTGTATTTTCCGCCACAAGGAGGGCCTTTCTATGTTTCTAGTCAAGTTATAAAATATATTGTATAACATGTCCTTATCTTCCTCTTATCCCCTCTAGACTATTCTCTAGTAGAGGCTTAAAGAGTAGAGGTGATGAATTATTTGCAGGTAAAGATCTCATGAAAATTCGATGCGTAGCGTACCGACTACCGAGTACTCACTGGGTACATGTCTTTTAGGCTTTATGATACATCGTAGATCTATTTCGGTACTATTAAGTGGCATTTGTAAATAAACAAGTGTTATTGTCGTATACACGTATGCGGTATGACACACGACGAACGTGTGGGCGGGCCGAACGCTAGTGACAAATCAGCGCCACGTAATCGGTGTAGGCACGCGATAGTTGCATAATGCCAGAGATTTCTGGACGGTGTTGTTCAGGTGTCTGAATCGCGCTATCGAAATTCCTAGAAGTTGGACGCGTTTTCGTGGGACTGTATAAGCTGGTCTGCTAGCCGCAACTCGCAAGCCAGTGCGAATGTTGATTTGGTGGTGTGAAGAGGCTCTAAACTTGGTGGTGCTTAAGTGGAATGGGTTGTAGGACGTAGGTGTTACTGAAAGTTTTTATGAAAACATAGCGTTTAAAGGCTTAGTAAGAGTTTCTATGAAAATTATGGAGTCTTTGAAAGGTTCTGTAAGAGGTAAAACAATTCAGAATGGACTTTAATTGAAGATTCTGTGGTTTTGGCTCGTAAAGTTGAGGATAGAAATTAGAATATCCCTTCTAAGTTCTTCTAACTTCTTACCAATGTCTGGTTTTACAACTCTTGCTCTCATAGGTATTTTTTGCGGCCCCGTCTGTCCATTACATAGTCTATATTTAATAAATAGGATTATGCGCAGTTTATAAATTTGTTTTTTTTTTAATTTCGTCGGGTGGGAATTGGGATCGTGTGTGACACGTGTTTAATGTATCTCGGGCCTCGGCGTTCGGCGGTGAGTCACCGTGTTTGTTTACCTGGTGGTAACGGGTTGTTGCGGGCGCGGGAGTAACTTGTGTTACTATTGTGTTGGTTCTTCTGTTACGCACCGTCTGTCAAGGTCACTTTTTTTTAGAGGAGATCATTCTTGCCACGGAATTGGCTGTATGGTGTTTATACTCTATAGTCTATGGTATATCATAGAGTATGGACATCAACTAGAAAGTGCTTATAATTCCAAGTTGGTAGTTTAGATTTTAGATAGCGCCCAATAGAGTACGTAGTTTGGAGATGTAGAATGTAGACAGAACTTAGATAACTATACATATACCACACACCTAGGTACTTTTCGCTCTTAGCCTGTACTCTACCTAAGAGCAAAAGTCAAAAGTATTCGGATGAAAATGTGTTTTTTTTTTGGCCAAGAAGTCAGAAGATATTCTAACTATTAGGTAAATTTACTTTCATTATATTTTGTCCTTATATAAAATTATTTTAATATGCCATATGAAGGTACCAAATAGGCAAGCTACTTATATTCAGTAATTAAATATATCTCATTGCTCATAATGCAATAGTTTACATGTTGAGTAATGTCTTAATCAAACATTTAGCTATTTGCTTATTTTAGAATGTTTACAGCGAATTTAATTTACACCGCATAACTCACGTGAGCGGACGGACGGACCGACGTGTTTTATTTATTTCCTGTACGGATTTTATTGTCCGGCCAAAAAACTAAAAATGCATTTGTCAAGGAAATTCGACTGTTGATGTCTAGGAAGTTTACAATGTAGCTAGATATTGTTTTTACTAATATGTAATATAAATGCGAAAGTGTGTCTGTCTGTTACTTCTACACGCCCAAACTGCTGAACCGATTTTGCTGAAATTTAAGGTTAATAAATAACGAATTTTGGCACAAAGGAGTTACGGGCGTCATCTAGGATTAACATCTAAAAGTAATGCCCTGATTAAGCAAAGTTGACTGTCTATCTATAAGTACTGGCAATACACGAATAAAATGACATTTTCTAAAAATGATTCCTAGCTAGATCGATTTATCGCCCCCGAAACCCCCTATACACTCATGAAAATCGTTGGAGCCGATTCCGAGATTCCATATACATATATAAGAATTTCTCGTTTAAAGATATAAGATAAATGAGAATGAAAAACCGGCGTCACTTCGTTGTTCGTATTCTAAGTCCTAACCAGCTATCAGTGGCAGGCTGGTGCTTCTTAAAAATTAAGCCTTAGGCTGTATAATAGGTACGTAGAAATTTCGATGACGGTCTTCAAAAGAATGAATGTTTGGGATATGGAGGCAGGATCTTAGAAAGATCTTCCGACTGAGCATGGTGATAGGCTCGGTCAAACCCACCATATTCATTTCAGCTGTCACACATAGAAAACTTCGGTGCCGCGATGCAGGATGGTTACGCTAGTTGGCCGAAATATTGCCGCGCACTGTAAAACTCTGGAACCCACTGTCACCAGCAGTATTCCGGACCTATACGACCTGCAAACCTTCAAGAAAAGAGCGTGTTCCCTCTTAAAAGGCCGGCAACGCACCTGCAGCTCTTCTGATGTTGCGAGTGTCCATGGGCGACGGTAGTTGCTTTCCATCAGGTGACCCGTTTCCTCGTTTACCCCCTTATTTTTTAAAAAAATATTAATATTTAATATATAGTTAAATATACGAAACTAGCTAGGCGCCAAGCCCGCAACTTCGTTGCGACAAAATTCGTTTATCGTGCGGGAAACGTACAGACAGACACACTTTCGCATTTATTAGTATGGATAAGCACTTGACCTAGACAATGTCGGTATGCGATCTATTTCTGTCCGGTATGCAGTTTACGTAAACCGAAACGGGCCTGCCAATATATCATACAAGTTGCGTCTATGCACCATTAGATAACGCTATCTCAAACAAAGTATATCCGCACACAGTATAGGTGAAACATAAATGTAAAATGACTGATAATGCTTTAGGATGTGTATTGTGTACGTTGTACGTGTCTCGTGCATAGAGTTCACTGTGAAAGTTTCAAGATAGCAGCGCTAAAAGAGTTATTTTTTTGTGGATGGGCATATTCATGATGTTGGGCTGAGGGCATTTTTAATCACTTTGATAGGAATCAAGAGTTAAACATGGAAAGAAACAGTAGTGTTGCCTTCAAAATTTAATTTGTAGCCAGCTTGTGAAAAGTTTCGGATAGGGCTGTAGAGTAGGATTATCAGGATTGGCACTACACGAAATCCGACACTGACTTACCTTTTAGATATTTGCGATATTATGTTTGTGTGGTCATCTATAAAGGGCTGCCATTGTGAGTGATTGTCGAATTTTCGAATAAACCCACAATAAACATCGGAAGTTTCCACATTGTGCAAGGGCTCGTAAAAGTTGGTTGAATTGGAGCGAGGCTACGATGCTCAAGTGCGGTACGTTGCGTTGTTTCGACGCACCGCATCACTGCTGCGATAAATAGCAAATTACTTTCACGCTGAAATATTCACGCACCAATGCCTGCGCGGCCACAAGAGTATCAGCCAATCATAGTGCATTACGCTTCCCTTCTGCTTTTTTTCCGTCAATCCGTTGCAGCAACGCATTCGGCAATGCATAATGTGCCATATCAGAAAACGATAATGCATTGGTGTCGCTACAAAAACGCACCGCAGTGGTGAAACGTGGCTTCGCTCTTAGGGCGTTACCCGTGTAGGTGCCGACTGCTCACTGCTGCCGCGCCTAATTTCAACACAATATATCGATCATTTAGTTGTAGGTTTGGCTATTTTTACAGTTTGGTAGTTGATACTTATTATTGTGTCTGTTAAAATTGGCTGAATAACATGTATTTGACGTATTAAGGAAGGAAATATGTAAATGACCGCACGCTGCAAAACGCTGCAAGTTAATTATTACGTGTGCTTTGTGGTAACTTTTGTCATAATATTGTATTAGTTGTGGTCTCAGGCTAGTAGTGGATGGAAGTCCTTTCCTGCTTCATTCTGTTGCGAGTATTTGCGCGTCGCTATATGTCTGCATCGGTAAGCTTGGCAAGCTAACTTTAAACTTTAATTTGATATTTGTGAATTGATTTTTTTTTGTAAACTGAATTTGGGATCGAGCCGACCACTTGATGGTAAGCCGTCCGTAGATACTCGTAACAACAGAGGTGTAACACCTCTAGTGTTGTGAGTTGAGCTCCTCAAAACCCTAGTCCTCCAACCAACTTGCGCAAACGGTGAGACACAATATAAGCGTTGTTTCAGGCCGCAGTTTCCACCCGGTCGAGCCACATCATGGCTCCCAAACATTTGAAAGACTTCAATTTTCATCAGTTCCCTGCGACCAACTCTTCTACAGGTTCTTGACAACCGTAACCGTAACCGTAATGCCGCGGCCGCACGTGCGTCTATCGTGACAAAGCTTCGTGCTATGAGACGATACCATTGGAAGATACACATAGATCGTCCAAACGTCAAACTCCAATAGTATCGTCTCAAGCACGAAGCACTAGGCATGTGCGGCCGCAGCGGACTATAAAACTTATGGAAGTGTGTCTTGTTTCAGAGAGTCGGTCCGTGTGCGGCGGCGGGTCAGAGGGCGGCGAGGGGCGCGCGTGGCGCGTGACCCTCGACCACGACCTCGTGGAGACCCTCAGCGCCATATACCCCGAGTGGTTCAAGCAGCCGCGCCGGGACCGCCCCCCGCTCGCTTCGCCGCCCTCCCCCGTCACCCCCGTCACGCCAGCTACGCCCGTCACGCCGGTCACACCGCAGACCTCAGATAACGATATATTCAGGTGGGTGCAGTGTCAACCCTCTATGACATAAAGCATTGAGAGAGCGATATCATCAGGCTGCTCAGATTCTTTGGTAGTTTGGTAGAGTTTATTTGGTAGCACAGAATTACTGCTCTATGTAACAGCATATTATGAACGTCGTGCTATTATAACACTTAATTTCGACGATCTTCAACGTAAAACGATTGCAAAGTAGTAACAAAATAGCTGCTTCTTCAGAAGAAGTTAGAAGATTTGTTTGCATCTAGGCAAATTTTATGACGATGTTTAAAATGGGAAATCATGCGATAAGGGAATAAGAATAGAGCTATGGGCATTGGGCGCCCCACGCCGCTGTTGCCCAAACGGAATGTAATTTGATGGAATCCACATTTTCTCATGCCATTTTTTATTGCTCCTTCATTTGTGTCTACACTCATTCCGTGGTATTGACAGCCAAGATGCTATTAGAGTGCTATTTTTTGAATTAATAGCACTCTAATAGTATCTTGGCTGTCAAGTGTCCAATGTCCAAAAATACCACGGAATGAAAATTAGCAAAAATATGGTTTGTTATTTGCTAATAAACTTTATATATTATAAATAAACTTTTGCTACTAAACACCATATTATTGCTATTAAGTAAACTTTCTTAAGGCGCTCCCGGACAGAAGTTATATAACGTTAGATAACATTTTTGTATAACATTTTGTAACAATTTATAACAAAATACACGTTCATTTTTTGACATATTGTAGCGTATGTGTGTTATAAAATGTTATCGTGTTACACAATGTTTTATAAGTTATAACGTTATATTATAACTTCTGTCTGTGAGCACCTTCTCATGACGCAAATGAAGGATCAATGCATTAGCACCGATCCTTCATTTGCGTCTATACTCATTCCAGTGTATTGACCGTCATGATGCTATTTCACATTGTACCATCTTATTGGTACCGCCATATTTTTTATAATAAACTTTCTTATTCTCACGTGGTACATTCCAGTTCGGGCGCGGAGGAGATGGCCAGCGGGCAGGGCAGCAGCGGCGCCAGCGAGCCGCCCAGCTCGCCGCGCCCTTCGCCGCCCAAGGTGGTGGTTGACGACAGCCCGCTGCAGCCGGCCATGGGGAAACATAAAGAATGTGAGTCGTCTGTCTAGTATAGAAGTTCCCAACCTTTTCTTGGTCAGGGACCACTTTTAATTTTTTTCGGTAGCACCTCCATCGTGGGTATTACAGACACAACAGATTTTCGATTGTTATGCGGCAGTCGGCTGTCGCTTGGGAATTGATGGGTTAACACTTAACAGGGATCATTATGGAGATGGAGGGACTAAAAACTTAAAAAGAATTTTACATAAAAAGAAATCTTTGGTATTTTAGTATTATTTTGGCTTCTGGGCTTGCATGCTCTTCACGAGGTCGGCACTAGAACTAAGTTTATAAATTTTTCGCGGACCATATTTTGGCTCCTGCGGACCGCTGGGTGGATACCAGTTTTCTAGTAGTTTTTGTCCCTCGCCGTAAGGTTACGTAATACGTTAGATTTGTGGTATCTGAACAGCGCATAGGAAGGCCATTGTAGCCCTGAAGTCGATGCGACCCTTGAGGATCTATTGTGATTAACAAGCGTATAGTGGAATCAAAATTCGTAACTGATTTGATGCCTTGCAAATTTAATGGCTTTTGCTTATGTGTTAGGCGTTAGCAAATCTAAAGCGCTAGTGAATACGTTAACTCCTAACAAAAGCCCTCGAAAACTAGGCATAAAGATCGGTTAATTTAATAAAGTTAAGAATATTAAGGCTTTATGCTTTTGGAAGACCGTAATTTGTATGCTAAGAAGTCTTCGCCAAAAAACATCCCCATAATATGCCACCATCCATAGACGTTACCCCAAACACGCACGCCGCGTATAAACTCCTCTCGTTAGCGTTTTGCGCCTCACAACAGGATAAATATTTCTAATCGGTCGGAAAATAACGCGAGCATTTCACACGACACGAAAAATATTGTTATTTTATCCATATGAACGGTGTCATAAATTGTGGACAAAAATTCGATCGCCCACTTGGTCGTTAACACGTGGGCTATTACGTAAGTCTCTCGCCCAGTAACCCACAGTGTTGCGTCTGTAACACGGTCGCGGCACAACACTAGTTCCCTTGTGCAGTGTTTATTGGTGTTGGCAGGGAGCCAGCGTAGCGTCTACACTCTACTGTGTGAATACCGTCGTCATGTAGCGGCCGGGATATAGCGGTGAATGGTTTCGATTGTTTTCCTCGAGCGTGGCGATTGTTGACGTATTTTATTAAAATTAACTTTCCGAATGAGTTTCTTACGTTTAAGTAATAATTTAACAAACATACACTTTTTTTTATTCTACAACAAATTAAGTAAGTTCAATTTAAAATACGAATATTTTGATTTGATTTATAAAATTATTCACGTCATAATATAATTTTTTGTCCTTGTCTGTTAGGCGACCTTTGTAACGTATGAAACTAGGACTAGAGCTAGACATTGCAAGATTGTTTATATAATAATACTAGCTTTCCCGGCAAGCGTTATTTTATTGAAGTGACTAAATAAGTATGTCGCCATGGCAACGTCAATCGCTATCCCGTCGCACAAACAATGGTCGCCGGCAGTCTCAGGTTGTAATTATTTACTATTATTTATTCAAAAAATGCATTTATCAATATAATTATAAAGTAGCCGGTATATGCCGGTAGACGATTCTCAGACGTCTACTGAGCATGCATATAAAATTTGGTAAAAATCAGTAAAGCCGTTTCGGAGGAGTTCGCGGACTAACATTGTGACACGAGAATTTTATATATAAGATGAAAAAAAAAAACTGCTGCTATATATTTTACAAGTTACAACACCAAAATCTGAGGAAAACGGAGCTTTCGTAGAAATCCGATCGATCGAAATCGTAAGATCGTCACTGTCATAACTCATAACACTAATCAATTCCAATTGTCACGTAAAAGGCTCAAGCGGCCTTTTACGTTATAATACACATGCATTATGTATCGAGGTACTTCGGCTTACATTGTTCAGATCATTTACATGTAAATTGCATTTAAGAATATACACGCTGTATAATATAGATGGTAGACGTATCCGCACGTTTTCTGCTGTTAATTTGTCGTTTACATCGAAACGAACTTATTGAAACTGAGGGGCTGTTTCACTTACCGATAAGTTCCGGATAGGCTATCCTCAACTTATGTGACAGATACTCCATACTTAATCTGTCAGATAAGTTTTGGATAGCCTATCCAGCATTTATCAGGACGTGGTGAAACAGGCCCTTAGTATCATCTGTCTACGGCAAGATAGAAATGTTATCTTATAGACGCTTGTGTCAAAAGCTAAAACCACTGGCTCTTGCCCGATTTCTGAGTTTCTTGACAGGAGTTTATCTATTTAACAGCGTTGTTCATTGGTTAATATTTAGACAAGCCAATCAGAAGTACTTCAGCCAAAAAACTTTAGGAACCGGACATAAGAAACATTAAAAATTACAAAATTACATGATAAACCTGCCGAATTTCCATTCGTTGTGGATAATAACAATACTTATTCGCTTGATGTCTAATGTGTTTTTTTTTCTTCAGCGTTGAAAGTGAAGCTGATGATGAGGCGGCCAATCAATGAGCTGGTGGAGCAGGGGATTATGCCACGTGAGTAAATTATATGCATCTCTTTCTCTCATAACCAAAGCCTATTGACTATTGACAAAGGCTAGGCTAGACGTTATTTCGCTCTCTTTCTATTTACTGCAAATTGTTATGCACTTTGTTTTCGTTATTGTTGTAAACGCTAGGGTTTGTTGCTTAAACAAAAAAAATCAGAAGCGTTTAAATTTTATTTAGCGCTGTCTATGAGGGGGTTTTAAGCCATTAAGATGCATTAGAAGGTAGGGTGTAAAATCGTGTAATAAAACGTCATATTTTTTTAAGGAAAAAATGTAGTTTTCCTTCATGACACAATATATCAAATAAAAAAAGTTAAAAATTGTATGTAACGTTTAAAATTACGTGGGTACATAAAAATATTATGGTTACACAGGGTGAAGGATGGCGCATACTGTATAAATAATCATTATAAATTGCGTTACATAATACTAATTGAACGTTCCCTTAACTAAACGATAGTATGGCGCCTTGCACGGCTGTCGTGCGTAGGCGCACGTTATTTGCGGGCCAAACTCACGTTTTAAAACTATTGGCATAACATATAGATCACGTTTATACCACACAAATAAATGTCAATTTTATTCGCCGCGACTATATTTAATGCTTTGGACAGTTGTCGTTATTCATGAAGCCCAAACGGCGGATCGAAGCACAAAATTCAATATCAGAGAACTTGATTCATAGGGTGATGACGGGCCAAAGTAATTGGTCGCGTTATTTCAAACCCAGCAGACAGATCACAGCTAACATTGAATTGACATAATCCGACCAGTTGACGTTGGTCCATCTGTGATGTCTATGAATCAATTTCTTCCATGGTACAATGTCCAAAGTATGAAATTATTTGTCTCGGCTTAGAAGATCTAAGATAAGTACTTGTAAGTTGTAGGTATGAAAAAAAATCATAGTATCTTGAAATTGCTTTGACTGCTGTAAATGTCAATGCTAATAATATTATAAACTTGATGATGCCCGCAACTCCGTTGCACCAAAATTCGTTTATCGCGCAGGAACCGTACATTTTTCCGGGATAAAAAGTATCCTATGTCCTTTTCCGGGACTCAAGGTATCTCCATGCCAAATTTCAGCAAAATCGGTTCAGCGGTTTGGGCGTGAAGAGGTAACAGACAGACAGACAGATATACTTTCGCATTTATAATATTAGTATGGACGTAAAAATGTATGTCTGTTACTTCTAGTATTATACCGCTTTTGATGTTTGGTATAGAGATTTGAGTACCAAAAATGGACATAGGATAGTTTTTATCACAGAATTATACGGTACCTCCGCGATAAAGAATTTCTACGCAAGCAACTTATTAGTTACTAGTTTGAAGATATATCAACCATATTGAAGCAGCTTTTTTAACTAATTAAGGGCCTGATAAGTGCCGAATAGGCTATCTACCACATAACTTGACAGATGAAGTATGGAGAATCTGTCAAAAAAGTTGTTGATAGCCTATTCGGGACTTTACGGTACTAGATGTACCTGCAGTTTTTAACATTATTAAACTAACACAATAGGCTATATAGGTAAATACAGGTATTGTGATTGTTTGTATGTGTTTTACAGCATTGAAAACGCCTCCAACGTACTTCAAGCAGCTGACTAGCTTGAACCGAGCGAAGACTGGTGACATACTGAAGGCCAAGATCCAGCGACGGCCGGCCAGAGACGAGTTGGAGAGACGACATATACTCGAGCAAGTGAGTGAGATATATACAAGACTAGCTGTCCCGGCAAACGTTTCTTTGCCATATTATATAAAGTATATCGCTCGTATTATTTTATTGAATTAGTGACTAACGGCCGTTCCCAATATTCAATCTATCTCTGGTTTGACATACGACCGATCGCAGCTAACATTGAATTGACATAAAATATATGTCTCTAGTTAATGTCTAATGAGAGCTATTCCTATCTCTACTCTCTAGTAGGGCAAAACCAGAGATAGATCTAATACTGGGAACGGCCATAAATAAGTATGTCACCATGGCAACGTCCATAGCTATCCCGTGACCCGCGTCGCATAAACAATGGCCGCTCTTTATAGACAAATAATTTGCAATAAAATAAAATTGCGACTATAATTAAAGATCTAAGCTATCCTATCTCACATGTTGGTTTCACTCTCGCATTGGACAGTGCGGTGTAGCGACGATTTTTTTTGTTGAGTGTATACAGGTTTTTCGTACATAAGAAATAACTTAGTTCCATCCGAGTGTCCCTTGACACCTCTCAAGTTTTAGTCAGGGCTCGAAAAACGTAATATTTTTCGAAACGTTATCGCCTTAAGTACCTAAAGAACGTTATATTTCGTTTTCGTTCGGAACAGAACGCTATTAGGAACACTATTTTAGAACGTTATGATTTTTTCGTTTTTGATCCTTAAAAACGTTTTTAAACCGTTTTTCCCGTTTCCTCGATGAAAAGCTAAATATATAACAAAATTAACTATTATTTTTCGGGCATTCGTTTGCGGCGAGCACGCCGAGGCAATTATAGACCAAGTGCGAGTCGGACTCACTCATAGAGGGTTCGTACCGTTACAGAGTAAAATAAGGTCAATAATTGTGTTTTTTCTATGGGATTAATTTTATTAATTTTTTATTGGTTTTATTAATTAATAAAGAACTCATATAGTCAAGGACTCTATGATAAATTTCAAGAGCCTACCTATTATCGTTATTGATTTCGAGCAAAAAAGCAAAAATCGGTAAAAACTGTGAAACTCGCGCCAGATTTTCGTGTTGATCGAAAAACCATACAAAACGCGTAAGACAAGTTCAATGTTACAACACTAGTAACTCTCCAACCGGAGAGTTACTAGTGTTGTAACATTGAAATTAAAATTAAATGATAATTAAAATTAAGTAATATTTAAAATTAAATAATAATTAAAATTAGTAATAATTATAATAACTAAGTAACATTTAAAATTAAATATGGATTAAAATTAAATGATAATTAAAATTAAGTAATGATTTAAATTAAGTAATGATTACAAATAAGTAATGATTAAAATTAAGTAATAATTAAAAGCGAGACAGTACTTCAGTCCGGACCAACGCTTACAACTCTACAAGGCCTCATATGGAATATTGTTCTCATCTCTGGGCAGGGGCGCCAAAATACCAACTGCTCCCTCTGGATCGTATTCAACGAAGGGCCGCTCGAATTGTTGATTGCCATAGTGTTTCAAACAGCTTGGACCCCTTGGAATTACGCCGAGATGTAGGTTCGCTCTGCATCCTCTATCGGTTATATCACGGTGTTGGTGTTTGGACGTTGGACGTTGGTGTTGGTGTTTGGACGTCGGTTGTTGGGCGTTGGACGTTGGACATTGGTGTTGGTGTTGGACGTTGGTGTTGGTGTTGGACATTGGACGTTGGTGTTGGTGTTGGACGCTGGACGTTGGACGTTGGTGTTGGTGTTGGACGTTGGATGTTGGTGTTGGCGATGGTGTTGGTGTTTGGACGTTGGACGTTGGTGTTGGTGTTTGGACGCTGGACGTTGGACGTTGGTGTTGGTGTTGGAGTTTGGTGTTGGCGTTGGCGTTGGTATTGGTGTTGGCGTTGGACGTTGGACGTTGGTGTTGGTGTTGGACGTTGGTGATGGACGTTGGTGTTAGTGTTGGACGTTGGACGTTGGTGTTGGTGTTGGACGCTGGACGTTGGACGTTGGTGTTGGTGTTGGCGATGGTTTTGGTGTTTGGACGTTGGACGTTGGTGTTGGTGTTTGGACGTCGGTTGTTGGACGTTGGACGTTGGTGTTGGTGTTTGGACGTCAGTTGTTGGGCGTTGGTGTTGGTGTTGGCATTGGACGCTGGAAGTTGGTGTTGGTGTTGGACGTTGGTGTTGATGTTGGACGTTGGACGTTAGATGTTGGTGTTGGCGATTGTGTTGGTGTTTGGACTTTGGACGTTGGACGTTGGTATTGGTGTTGGCGTTGGACGTTGGACGTTGGTGTAGGCGTTAGCGTTGGTATTGGTGTTTGCGTTGGTGTTATTATTAGTGGTTCATACAAACACTCACAACACCCACGAACACTCACAAACACCCACAAACACCCACGAACACTTACAAACACCCACAAACACCCACGAACAATCACAAACACACACGAACACCCACAAACACCCACAAACACTCACAAACACTCACAAACACACACGAACACCCACAAACACCCACGAACACTCACAAACACACACGATCACCCACAAGCACCCACAAACACGTCCGGGTGTTGGTGTTGGACGATGGTGTTGGACGTAGGTGTTGGTGTTGGAAGTTGGACGTTGGTATTGGTGTTTGGACGTTGGTTGTTGGGCGTTGTTGTTGGTGCTGGATGTTGGTGTTGGCGGTGGTGTTGGTGTTCGGACGTTGGACGTTGGTGTTGGTGATGGACGTTGGTGTTGGACGTCGTTGGATGTTGGACACAAACACACACGAACAGTCACAAACACACACGATCACCTACAAACACCCAAGAACACTCACAAATACTCACAAACACACACCCACAAACACTCACAAACACACACGAACACCCACAAACACCCACGAACACTCACGAACACATGTTGGTGTTGGCGGTGGTGTTGGTGTTTGGACGTTGGACGTTGGTGTTGGTGTTTGGACGTTGGTTGTTGGACGTTGGTGTTGGTGACGGACGTTGGTGTTGGACGTCGTTGGATGTTGGACACAAACACACACTAACAGTCACAAACTCACACGTTCACCCACAAACACTCACAAACACTCACAAACACACACGAACACCCACAAACACCCACGAACACTCACAAACACACACGATCACCTACAAACACCCACGAACACCCACAAACACCCACGAACACTCACAAACACACACGATCACCTACAAACACCCACGAACACTCACAAACACTTACAAACACACACGATCACCCACAAGCACCCACAAACACGTCCGGGTGTTGGTGTTGGACGTTGGTGTTGGACGTAGGTGTTGGTGCTGAATGTTGGATGTTGGTGTTGGCGGTGGTGTTGGTGTTTGGACGTTGGACGTTGGTGTTGGTGTTTGGACGTTGGTAGTTGGACGTTGGTGTTGGTGATGGACGTTGGTGTTGGACGTCGTTGGATGTTGGACACAAACACACACGAACAGTCACAAACACACACGATCACCCACAAACACTCACAAACACCACAAACACACACGAACACCCACAAACACCCACGAACACTCACAAACACACACGATCACCTACAAACACCCACGAACACTCACAAACACACACGATCACCCACAAGCACCCACAAACACACACACTCGAACACCCACAAGCACTCACGAACACTCACAAACATCCACAAACACTCACGAACACTCACGAACACATGTTGGTGTTGGCGGTGTTGTTGGTGTTTGGACGTTGGACGTTGGTGTTGGTGTTTGGACGTTGGTTGTTGGACGTTGGTGTTGGTGATGGACGTTGGTGTTGGACGTCGTTGGATGTTGGACACAAACACACACGAACAGTCACAAACACACACGATCACCCACAAACACTCACAAACACTCACAAACACACACGAACACCAACAAGCACCCACGAACACTCACAAACACACACGATCACCTACAAACACCCACGAACACTCACAAACACACACGATCACCTACAAACACCCACGAATACTCACAAACACTCACAAACACTCACGATCACCCACGAACACTCACAAACACACACGATCACCCACAAGCACCCACAAACACTAACAAACACACTCGAACACCCACATGCACTCACGAACACTCACAAACATCCACAAACACTCACGAACACTCACAAACACTCACGAACACTCACAAACACACACGAACACTCACAAGCACTCACAAACACATGTGTGTTTGTGAGTGCTTGTGAGTGTTCGTTCGTGATCACCAATTTCTTAGCGAATAGGTTAAGGAAGGCGAAATTTTGATTACAACTTAATGAACTTTAATGATTAAAACTAACTAATGATTAAAATTAAGTAATGATTAAAATTAAGTAATTATTAAAATTAAGTAATGGTTAAAATTAAGTAATGATTAAAATTAATTTTAATCGAAATTGATTAATCGAACAATAGATAGTTTTTTTTTTCGATTGTCGATATTTTTTTTAATCGCTTGTAAGGGTTTCGATTAATTAAAAATGGTTTTTCAAAAATGCACAACGTTAATAATCAAGTTTTCACTTCTGCCGGCACTCCCGGAGTGCAACCCGTCTTTTTTTTATTATAATATAACTACATACTAGCTTTCTCGACAAAATATCATGTTGTTTTGCCATATAAAGTGTTTCTACTTCATTACGAATTAAATAAAAAAACTTATTTTTATAAAAAAAAAAGCTCTGGGAAATTTTAATCGAAATAGAGTGAAAATCATAAAAAAACCATTTAAAATTAACATAATATAAATATTTGAGGGGGACTCCCATACACAAAAAACATTTTTTGGCCTATTTTTGCTCTGTACCTAATGGTACGGAACTCGGAACTCTTCGTGCACGAGTTCTGCTTGCACTTTTTTGTATATTAATAATTACTTGCCTAAAAACAAAATACGTACGTTTTTGTTCTCAAAAACGTTATTACAGTGAACCGTTCCGAACGAATCAAAACCGTTATTAAAAATAACGTTTTCGAGCCCTGATCCAAACATCCAAACATTTCGGTTTTCAAAATGTTCTCAAATCGTTCTCAAATACGTTTTTGTTCCCAAAAACGTTATTGCAGTGAACCGTTCCGAACGAATCAAAACCGTTATTAAAAATAACGTTTTCGAGCCCTGGTTTTAATATTATGTTATGGCGGGCATAAAAAGAAACTCAGGAGAGACTTTAAAGCATAGTATTATTCTTAACTACACTTATTCTTAACTAACCTAATGTCTTTTTATTTTATTTCTTTTAATTCCGTGAAAAGATGTTTAATTATATACTCGTAGGTCTACCAGAATCTGATGGCAAAAAGTGAGAAATTTAATTGACTCTAGAGTCCGGGTAGTTGGAATAAAACATTTTGATCCTTTTTTTTCTAAATAGCGGCTGATTCTGTGTGTTAAACACGCAAATATAAAAATTAATCCAATGATCAAGGATATTTTTTAAAAATCTGCTGTCAAAATTGCCATCAGATTCTGGTAGACCTACGAGTATATAATTAAACATCTTTTCACGGAATTAAAAGAAATAAAATAAAAAGACATTAGGTTAGTTAAGAATAAGTGTAGTTAAGAATAATACTATGCTTTAAAGTCTCTCCTGAGTTTCCTTTTATGCCCGCCATAACATAATACTAAAACTTGAGAAGTGTCAAGGGACACTCGGATGGAACTAAGTTATTTCTTATGTACGAAAAACCTGTATACACTCAACAAAAAAAATCGTCGCTACACCGCACTGTCCAATGCGAGAGTGAAAGAGAGAGACAGGGAGAGAAACACGCGACACTTTTGTGTCGTTACAACTTTTTGTCTAGTCCCCTTTCGCAAGGCGCAATAAGGAACTTCGTTCCAAAAATTGATAAGTCAATGTGATATTATGATGTGATGAATACTATGTGTCCCGACACCGGTGTCCGTGCCTATAAGGTTATGATGTATATAATTTTTGAAAAAAAAAAATCTCTGGCTCTCATAGTAATGTGACCATGTTCATAAGAAAGCGTTGTAACTTCTATACTATCTGACTTAGATCACTTAGAGCATATAAATAAAGGAATTTATTTAAGATGAAAACCTCCTCTATCTTTTTAAAATAAAAAATAACCAGTTTGCGCTACATTTCTCACAAAAAGCCATTTATTAAAAAATACACATTTTTTTCCTTAACATTTGGTTTTAAACTGTATATTTTAATTCCACGAAATTTATAACATTTTGCCTGCGTAAGCGTAGTCCACAAGTTTAGCTATCTAATGAGACCTTTTTTATCTTCATAGGATATTTACATGAGAAGTATTGGTCAGATTAGTGTGAAAGCCCGAGAAAAACTAAAATGGCTACCATTTCACAACCGTGAAAGAAATATAAAATTTGAGAGCTAATTTGTCGATAAAATATGCCATACATAATGACATTAAAGGATTGTTTTTAATACATATTATAATACAGAAAAAATAATAAATTATTTATGAATAATAATGATATTGTTTTCAGGAATGCCACGTGGATCCCAGCCTGGCGGAGCGCCAGCGGATGCTGAAGAAGGCCATCCTCGCGGACCAACTCAACGACCAGCTGTCGCACCGGCCCGGCCCGCTCGAGCTCATACAGAAGAACATCCTCCACACCGAAGAGAACATCGAATCCGCCGTCAAGAGCGGCACCGTCGCCTTCAAGGCCACCAGCGAGGGCGCCTCCGGCCGCCCGCCCCACCCCTCCTCCTACTGCGGCCCGCCCGACGACGCCTCGCCCTCGCCGTCGCCACCCGCCCCGCCCGTCGCGCCTCATCCCGCCCAGCATCCCGCCCCGGGCAAGGACAAGAAGTCCCGCTGCAAGAAGAGCAAGCCGTGCCGGTCGCGCCTCAAGTTCCACGAGTACAAGGGCCCGCCGAGCGCGCAGAAGGCGCCCTCGCCGCCCGACGCCGCCGAGACGCCGTACGACCTGCTCCTCCAGCAGCAGCAGCTCCTGCTGCAGCTCATGTGGCCGCCCTCGCCCGCCGCCTCTGTCGCCTCCGACAGCTCCGACCTCGCCGCACCCGCGCCCGCGCAGCCGCCGCCCTCCGCCGCCCGCTACGAGGACATGCGCGTGCCCGACCTGCGCGCCGAGTGCAAGCGCCGCAACCTGCCCGTCTCCGGCCCCAAGACGCAGCTCATCGACCGCCTGCGCCTCGACTCCGACGTCAAGGACGAGCCGCCGCGCTCGCCGATGTCGGTCGCCTCGCCCGAGTCGCGCGCCGACTCCGACATGCCGGACGACATCGTGCAGTCGCAGTCGCAGCAGATCGGCGAGCAGTCGCGCCAGATCCGCGAGCTCAAGCGGCAGCTGGAGGACCTGCGGCGGCAGCTGGAGGCGGCGCGGCGCGACGCGGCCGGCCACGCCGCCGGCGCGCAGAGCCGCCGCCTGCTGCAGAAGCACCTGCACATCACGCAGCTGCAGGCGCAGATCGACGCCCACGAGCGCCGCAGCCGCCCAGCCGCGCCACCCGCGCTACCCGCGCCGCAGTACGTCCGCGTCGTCGCCGTCGCCTCGCCGCCCGGCGCCGACCTGCGCCCGGACGCCGCCCCTCCCGCCGCCAACACGGCACTGCTTCTCAACGGCGGGGAGATCAAGATCGTTCCTATCGCCCTGGTCTCGTCGACGCCCTTCGAGGCCGAGCGCGCGGCCCCGGCGCCGCCGCCACCGCCACCGCCGCCGCCGCCGCCGATGCCGCCCGCCCCGCGAGAGGCGCCGCCGCCCGCGACCGACGCCAGCCTGAACGAGGAGATCGAGGACGTCCTCGAGATAATCGCGAAGTCCGGCGAGCTGCCGACGGGCGGCGCGGCGACCGACTCGCTGGACGCCGGCTTCCCGGGCGGCGCCGATTTCGCTCCCGCGGACCTCCTGCTGAGCTACGCGCCGGCCGGCGACGCGGAGAGCGCGCAGCAGGAGCTGAACGACATCCTCGGGCGAGCGGAGTTGGACGCGACGAGCGGGCGGGACGACGCCGACCTCAACGTGGAGCGGCTGCTGGCGGGCGACGAGTTCGACGCGACCTTCCCCGCCTCGCCCGGCCGCGACGACCTGTACGACATGTTCGCCGCCTGCGACGCCGCGCCCGCCATGGACGTCGACGAGCCGCCGGAGCGCACCGACCTGCCCGACCACACGAGGATGGGCTTCGACGACATGGCCGACCTCGTGTTTCCCGCCCCGGACTACGGCGGCGGCGACTTCGACCTGCGCCAGTTCGGCCTCGACACGATGTGCACGGACGCCGACCCCTACGACGCGTACACGAGCGGCGCGGAGCCGAACCGGTTCAGTCGCAGCAACATGCAGCAGTGCGACCCCGTGATGGGCGCGGTGCTCGCGCGCCCCGCCCCGCGGCCCGTGCACGACCACTACTCGTGGGACAGGATAGAGTACGGCGACGCCACCTGACCCGCGGCCCCCCGCGGGACCCGCCTCCGGCTCTAGAGAGAAACCGTCGCGGTCGATCCGAGTGAAATTAGCAGTGGGACAAACGCTAGTCTGAATGAAGTGTCTAGTTCTTCGGAGATAGTGACTTACGTAATATTAGAGTATAGAGGAATACCTGCGCGCTGCGCGCACGGCGAGGAGTGAGGACTGGACGCTCACTATTTAATTACCGGTACTTAATTATCGATATGAATGTCGCTAGTTGTATAACGTAGTGTTATTGTAAGTATGAGTGCGAAGCGTTCGTCGAGTCGGGCCGAGGTCGGCTCGGGACGATTCGAGTCGCCGAGGCGTATCTACTTATGTATATAATGAAAGTATATTAATCGTATAATACTCAACATAGTTGTGGATTCTGCATTCCGCCCGTGGACTTAAATTTAGGGGAAAGCTCGTGCCTCACGCCGATGGAATCGTTCGACGGAAGCACAACGTTCAAAGTCTCCTCATGGATAGCTAATTCCCAATTCATTAACGACATTCCAGTCTTGTTCAGGTGCACGTTGCTAGCGCTCCGGTGTGGCGGCCGTCAGTCGTATCGCCGGAGACGCGGAGAGTTCGCATCGCAAAGTGCACGTTTACAAGCCATCGTCATGGGTGGGACCAGCTCGGGAACAATATTAGATACGAATTCAGTAAGATTAAAGCAGGGAGCCGGCCCGACCGGACGGTCTATGCGAGCGTTCCCTCGTCGCTCTCTAAATATATTTCAGACTACTGTAAGTCCTTTAAATGTAATGGTAGGTGTAGTTTCGAGTCATAGTTTTGTTGAGTAGCTGTTGTTTTTATTTATTAAAATTGTACTTCACGAACGTAACATTCTTGACTATGTATCATTCCAGTGTATCGTCTTAAAGATTTAGGCTAGGTGCACCGATCATCCGCTGCGGGAATGTTCGCATAGACGTTCGTCGGACGCTCGGGGGGCGGGGCGTATACGGTGCGTCGCCGCCGCTCGGTCGACGTACACCGATATCGAAAAATATTGCCATTATTTGCATTTATAATTTAATTAATTTATTACCGGTCACGACAACGAATGCGGCGTCACTGTCGACCATGTGCCAATATGTGAAAATATTTCCGATACAAGCGATACCGTGTAGATGGCGGCTCGCGGCGGGCCGCGCAGTTTGGTGCTATATTTATGAAAATATATAAATAAATTATTCGCGTCGTAGTGTACGTTTCGCTACATTGTAGCGTATCAAGGGAGTCATTATCTTCGCTTTTAACACTTCCGAGAACAATTTTATTAGCTAATAACTCGCAGTTTATTTAGGTTAGGTTTAAAATGAACAGCAATTCTAGGGTAATATGAACGTAAACAAATCTTTCGGAATAGATTAATCTCTGATTTTTCGCTTCACTAAACGTAAGTATTATTCCATTATCTAAGTTAAAATTATACTACTAACTTATAAAATTTCTAATTGCTCATCTAAATTGTACCTATTTAGTTTAGCGAATTGTATCGATGGGTGATCGTGTGAGAAGTGTTACTCGAAGTGCGATTTCATTATTTAACTTGTGAGATTAGTCTACATTCATTTAACAAGATATGAGGCCTGATTTCTATTCGGCGGCTAAGCGGCCCCGCTGCGCTATTAGTACATATCGCAGAAAAAAGACAGACATATTTTATGTCTCTCATGTCAAGCCTGCGTTAAATTGCATCTCGCTCTATCTGTCCTTGATTCTAATGGCGTTCACGTAAGTTAGAATGAGACGCATATACGCCGCTCGGCCGCCGATTGCATCGGGCCTAAGTGAGATTTAATATTTTCATTAGATGTATACAGTGTATCTACTTGTTACTATCGTTGTAATTAGTTAGGAGAGTTTTATGATATTTGTTTTATATTTGGTAATATATTCTGAGGTGATATGTATCAGTGCTACTTATTTAATTAAGCAGATCATAATGGCTTCATTATATTGCGTTCATGCTAACAAGTTGTGCCCATTCCAGTTCCATGTTTAAGAAATCCCTTCATTTTTTTTTATTTATTTATTATAGTAAATGTATTTTGTTTATTTTGAATAGCTTATGGCTAATTATAACTGCAATACACAAATGCTCGTTAAGAATTTAAATGACCAGTCAAAAAATTCATACGAATAAACCTTTAATGTAAAATTTTGAATAACATTAATTTTAAGTTATTCTGTAAAAAATAAACTGGAGAACCCAATTTATGTCAGTTCAATTCTAAACGAGCAAAGACATAATGGAAGCCAAGTACAAGATTTATTTTTTATACTAAGTTGGATAACATAATAGGAAAATCAATTATAATTATTCTAGAATGCCTATATTCGAAAAACTTGCTTGGGCTTTTGGACTGAGCAGTAGTTTGTGCTAAGATTCAATTTATTCTTATAACAGATCAATCTTAATAAATAGAAGTCTTGTATGTGGTAACTTCTTTAAGATAATCATTATAATCTCAAAACCTAACTTATTTTACCTTTGACAAATCCTATAATCAAGTAAGGATCATTATCATATGGTAAATATCTGAACAAACTTGTTAACTTGTAGTCATTGGTTATTTATTAGCTTTTAAAAAAACAGAAGGGCCCGTTTTCACCAATAAGACAAATTAATTCACCAGCATATATTTCATATCGTGTTTACTGTATTCTACCACATTTTTGCAAATAAACATTCTTATCATTCTTAAACATCTATGTGTGACAAAGTCCAGAACTAAAGTGTTATATAAATTCTGGTGAAATCTTCAGAGATCTTATGTTTATCTAAGCCTTATATATAAGGTCTCTTATAATACATGTAAGGCACTCTTAATGGCCCTTAGAAGACACCAAACGTTACAAAGCCTTTGGTGAAAACAGGCGTACATAAGGTAGTTTAGGAGATGGTTGTATATTTTATACTTAAATTTACATAGTCAATACCTAAGTATGTTAATCGTGTATGGACATAAGTGTATCATGTTTGTGATAATCATATTGGAGTCAATGCTATAAGCTGATACGATATTTTTTACCTTGCCGTATGTTGAAGCCTTGTAAATATTACCTAAGCCTTTACTAGCATAAGAAAAGATTGTTGAAATAAAGTTTTGGCATAAACATTACCTATTTGGTTTTTTATTGCAAGTTTACCTGTTTTAATTATTATTACAAAATGTATGATAAAAATATCGGCTGATATCTGTTTAAAAATACTGACGAAAGAGGAACACGACAGCTTTTGTTTACTTACTTACCTAAAAAGCTCAGCTAAGAATTTTCATACGAGTGAAGCGTCAGCCGACAAAAAATTACGCTATCAATAAGCTGCTAAGTTGTAATATTTTTATTATTCGTAGAGAGTGAAATATTATTTTTCATACAAACCGAAAATTTCTCAAATGTTGCTTACAATGCCATTTTATTGCCATCTAGCGAATGCAAGAAAAGATAGTAAAATACACGGAATATACATGTATATTCCGTGTATTTTACCACGGAATATATAACTTAGTGCTATATTATAACACTAAGTTATATATTCCGTGGTAAAATATGTCTGGCAAGTGGCAAGTGGCAACCATCTTGGCCAAATTATTCCTGCTGCAGTAGGTTAATCGTCTTCACCGCAGTTCGATAGATTTTCAAAAGATGGCTCCACTCAGGGCTCGAAAACGTTATTTTCAATAACGGTTTTGATTCGTTCGGAACGGTTCACTGCAATAACGTTTTTGGGAACAAAAACGTATTTGAGAACGATTTGAGAACGTTTTGAAAACCGAAATGTTTGGATGTTTAGATCAGGGCTCGAAAACGTTATTTTTAATAACGGTTTTGATTCGTTCGGAACGGTTCACTGTAATAACGTTTTTGAGAACAAAAACGTACGTATTTTGTTTTTAGGCAAGTAATTATTAAGGGCGTTCCGTCCGGAGATTCCGTAATTGACCGTATTTAAAACCTTATAAACTCATAATCTGAAAGCTACAAAGTTATAATAAAAATACAGCAATAATCTTCAGTATATCAACATTCCTTTTGTCGTTTTAAATTTTCTATTTTTGTTTCTTATACTCATGATATCAGCTTCCAAAGTAATACCAATTTCTTAAAATTCAAGCATACATTCAGCATCTCCTTAGGATTTACAAATTACTTTTATTTGAAACTCACGCCAATAGATCGACAATATCATAAACTACATATTCGCCGTTTTAAATTTTTTTAGGACAATTTTGAACTAAGATAAGTAAAAATAATAGGGTTTTGGCGCGATCTCGGCAACGCGGCAAATGTATGGCCAAGGTCGTTTGCTCGGGGGACGGCCTTAATATACAAAAAAGTGCAAGCAGAACTCGTGCACGAAGAGTTCCGAGTTCCGTACCATTAGGTACAGAGCAAAAATAGGCCAAAAAATGTTTTTTGTGTATGGGAGTCCCCCTCAAATATTTATATTATTTTAATTTTAAATGGTTTTTTATGTTTTTCACTCTATTTCGATTAAAATTTCCCAGAGCTTTTTTTTTTATAAAAATAAGTATTTTTATTTAATTCGTGATGAAGTAGAAACACTTTATATGGCAAAACAACATGATATTTTGTCAAGAAAGCTAGTATGTAGTTATATTATAATAAAAAAAAGACGGGTTGCACTCCGGGAGTGCCGGCAGAAGTGAAAACTTGATTATTAACGTTGTGCATTTTTGAAAAACCATTTTTAATTAATCGAAACCCTTACAAGCGATTAAAAAAAATATCGACAATCGAAAAAAAAACAATTTACTGTTCGATTAATCAATTTCGATTAAAATTAATTTTAATCATTACTTAATTTTAATCATTACTTAATTTTAATCATAAGTTAGTTTTAATCATTAAAGTTCATTAAGTTGTAATCAAAATTTCGCCTTCCTTAACCTATTCGCTAAGAAATTGGTGATCATGTGTGTTTGTGAGTGCTTGTGAGTGTTCGTGTGTGTTTGTGAGTGTTTGTGAGTGTTCGAGGGTGTTTGTAGGTGATCGTGTGTGTTTGTGAGTGTTCGTGGGTGTTTGTAGGTGATCGTGTGTGTTTGTATCCAACATCCAACGTCCATCACCAACACCAACGTCCAACGTCCAAACACCAACACCACCGCCAACACCAACTACCAACATTCAGCACCAACAACAACGCCCAACAACCAACGTCCAAACACCAATACCAACGTCCAACTTCCAACACCAACACCTACGTCCAACACCAACACCCGGACGTGTTTGTGGGTGCTTGTGGGTGATCGTGTGTGTTTGTAAGTGTTTGTGAGTGTTCGTGGGTGTTTGCAGGTGATCGTGTGTGTTTGTGAGTGTTCGTGGGTGTTTGTGGGTGTTCGTGTGTGTTTGTGAGTGTTTGTGAGTGTTTGTGGGTGTGTTTGTGAGTGTTTGTGAGTGTTCGTGGGTGTTTGTAGGTGATCGTGTGTGTTTGTGACTGTTCGTGTGTGTTTGTGTCCAACATCCAACGACGTCCAACACCAACGTCCATCACCAACGTCCAACGTCCAAACACCAATACCACCGCCAACACCAACATCCAACATCCAGCACCAACAACAACGCCCAACAACCAACGTCCAAACACCAATACCAACGTCCAACTTCCAACACCAACACCTACTTCCAACACCATCGTCCAACACCAACACCCGGACGTGTTTGTGGGTGCTTGTGGGTGATCGTGTGTGTTTGTGAGTGTTCGTGGGTGTTTGTGGGTGTTCGTGAGTGTTCGTGGGTGTTGTGAGTGTTTATATGAACCACTAATAATAACACCAACACCAACGTCCAACGCCAACACCAATACCAATGCCAACGCCAACTCCAAACTCCAACGTCCAGCACCAACACCAACGTCCAACGTCCAGCGTCCAACACCAACACCAACGTCCAACGTCCAACACCAACACCAACGTTCAACACCAACGTCCAACACCAACACCAACGTCCAACGTCCAAACACCAACACAATCGCCAACACCAACATCTAACGTCCAACGTCCAACATCAACACCAACGTCCAACACCAACACCAACGTCCAGCGTCCAATGCCAACACCAACACCAACGCCAATACCAAACCAAACTCCAACGTCCAACACCAACACCAACGTCCAACGTCCAGCGTCCACCACCAACACCAACGTCCAACGTCCAACACCAACTTCCAACACCAATGTCCAACACCAACGTCCAACGCCCAACAACTGACGTCCAAACACCAACGTCCAATGTCCAACGCCCAACAACTGACGTCCAAACACCAACACCAACGTCCAACGTCCAACGCCCAACAACCGACGTCCAAACCAACACCAACGTCCAACGTCCAAACACCAAAACCATCGCCAACACCAACACCAACGTCCAACGTCCAGCGTCCAACACCAACGTCCAACGTCCAACACTAACACCAACGTCCATCACCAACGTCCAACACCAACACCAACGTCCAACGTCCAACGTCCAACACCAACACCAACGTCCAACACCAACACCAACGTCCAACGTCCAGCGTCCAACACCAACACCAACGTCCAACGTCCAACGTCCAACACCAACACCAACGTTTAACACCAACGTCCAACACCAACACCAACGTCCAATGTCCAAACACCAACACAATCGCCAACACTAACATCTAACGTCCAACGTCCAACATCAACACCAACGTCCAACACCAACACCAACGTCCAGCGTCCAATGCCAACACCAACACCAACGCCAATACCAAACCAAACTCCAACGTCCAACACCAACACCAACGTCCAACGTCCAGCGTCCACCACCAACACCAACGTCCAACGTCCAACACCAACTTCCAACACCAATGTCCAACACCAACACCAACACCAACGTCCAACGCCCAACAACTGACGTCCAAACACCAACGTCCAACGTCCAACGCCCAACAACTGACGTCCAAACACCAACGTCCAACGTCCAACGCCCAACAACCGACGTCCAAACACCAACACCAACGTCCAACGTCCAAACACCAAAACCATCGCCAACACCAACACCAACGTCCAACGTCCAGCGTCCAACACCAACGTCCAACGTCCAACACTAACACCAACGTCCATTACCAACGTCCAACACCAACACCAACGTCCAACGTCCAACGTCCAACACCAACACCAACGTCCAACACCAACACCAACACCAACGTCCAATGTCCAAACACCAACACAATCGCCAACACCAACATCTAACGTCCAACGTCCAACATCAACACCAACGTCCAACACCAACGTCCAGCGTCCAATGCCAACACCAACACCAACGCCAATACCAAACCAAACTCCAACGTCCAACACCAACACCAACGTCCAACGTCCAGCGTCCACCACCAACACCAACGTCCAACGTCCAACACCAACTTCCAACACCAATGTCCAACACCAACACCAACACCAACGTCCAACGCCCAACAACTGACGTCCAAACACCAACACCAACGTCCAACGTCCAACGCCCAACAACTGACGTCCAAACACCAACACCAACGCCCAACGCCCAACAACCGACGTCCAAACACCAACACCAACGTCCAACGTCCAAACACCAAAACCATCGCCAACACCAACACCAACGTCCAACGTCCAGCGTCCAACACCAACGTCCAACGTCCAACACTAACACCAACGTCCAACGTCCAGCGTCCAACACCAACACCAACGTCCAATGTCCAACACCAACACCAACGTTCAACACCAACGTCCAACACCAACACCAACGTCCAATGTCCAAACACCAACACAATCGCCAACACCAACATCTAACGTCCAACGTCCAACATCAACACCAACGTCCAACACCAACGTCCAGCGTCCAATGCCAACACCAACACCAACGCCAATACCAAACCAAACTCCAACGTCCAACACCAACACCAACGTCCAACGTCCAGCGTCCACCACCAACACCAACGTCCAACGTCCAACGTCCAACACCAACTTCCAACAACAATGTCTAACACCAACACCAACACCAACGTCCAACGCCCAACAACTCACGTCCAAACACCAACACCAACGTCCAACGTCCAACGCCCAACAACTGACGTCCAAACACCAACACCAACGTCCAACGTCCAACGCCCAACAACCGACGTCCAAACACCAACACCAACGTCCAACGTCCAAACACCAAAACCATCGCCAACACCAACACCAACGTCCAACGTCCAGCGTCCAACACCAACGTCCAACGTCCAACACTAACACGAACGTCCATCACCAACGTCCAACACCAACACCAACGTCCAACGCCAACACCAATACCAACGCCAACGCCAACACCAAACTCCAACGTCCAACACCAACACCAACGTCCAACGTCCAGCGTCCAAACACCAACATCAACGTCCAACGTCCAAACACCAAAACCAACATCCAACGTCCAACGTCCAACGTCCAACACCAACACCAACGTCCAACACCAACACCAACGTCCAACGTCCAGCGTCCAAAACCAACACCAACGTCCAACGTCCTACATCAACACCAACGTCCAACACCAACGTCCAACACCAACGTCCAACACCAACACCAATGTCCAACGTCCAACGCCCAACAACCGACGTCCAAACACCAACACCAACGTCCAACGTCCAACGTCCAAACACCAACACCGTGATATAACCGATAGAGGATGCAGAGCGAACCTACATCTCGGCGTAATTCCAAGGGGTCCAAGCTGTTTGAAACACTATGGCAATCAACAATTCGAGCGGCCCTTCGTTGAATACGATCCAGAGGGAGCAGTTGGTATTTTGGCGCCCCTGCCCAGAGATGAGAACAATATTCCATATGAGGCCTTGTAGAGTTGTAAGCGTTGGTCCGGACTGAAGTACTGTCTCGCTTTTAATTATTACTTAATTTTAATCATTACTTATTTGTAATCATTACTTAATATTAATCATTACTTAATTTTAATCATTACTTAATTTTAATTATTACTTTATTTTAATTATCATTTAATTTTAATCCATATTTAATTTTCAATGTTACTTAATTATTATAATTATTACTAATTTTAATTATTATTTAATTTTAAATATTACTTAATTTTAATTATCATTTAATTTTAATTTCAATGTTACAACACTAGTAACTCTCCGGTTGGAGAGTTACTAGTGTTGTAACATTGAACTTGTCTTACGCGTTTTGTATGGTTTTTCGATCAACACGAAAATCTGGCGCGAGTTTCACAGTTTTTACCGATTTTTGCTTTTTTGCTCGAAATCAATAACGATAATAGGTAGGCTCTTTAAATTTATCATAGAGTCCTTGACTATATGAGTTCTTTATTAATTAATAAAACCAATAAAAAATTAATAAAATTAATCCCATAGAAAAAACACAATTATTGACCTTATTTTGCTCTGTAACGGTACGGAACCCTCTATGAGTGAGTCCGACTCGCACTTGGTCTATAATTGCCTCGGCGTGCTCGCCGCAAACGAATGCCCGAAAAATAAAAGTTAATTTTGTTATATATTTAGCTTTTCATCGAGGAAACGGGAAAAACGGTTTAAAAACGTTTTTAAGGATCAAAAACGAAAAAATCATAACGTTCTCAAATAGTGTTCCTAATAGCGTTCTGTTCCGAACGAAAACGAAATATAACGTTCTGTAGGTACTTAAGGCGATAACGTTTCGAAAAATATAACGTTTTTCGAGCCTCCACTAGATACCTATTACGAAAAATTTAAAAATGACTTTCTTATAAAAACTCGAAAATGTTAGAATACTGTTAGCGGATGTCAATAGACAAGCTACATAGTATTATATTTATTTTATTTAAATCTGTATATTATGTTAGTCACTATATATAAGCTTAATTAGTGATTATTATATTTTGAATAATAATAAGTAAGGTAATTGATTTTGACAAATAGTTATAAATGGTCAGGAGGATTATTTACTTCCGTTATAAGTTCCTCTTCTCATATTTAAGTAAATAATTATCTTAGCCCCCAGATAGTGAATAGATTTTCTTCGGCTTCGGCTTCGGCCACCTTCGGCCAAAAAAAGCACCTTCGGCTTCCGCCTAAAACCCGGCCGAAGCCGAAGCTTTGCCGAAGGTTCGTTCGTTCACACAACCGTCGAAATTGAACGAACTGTGAACTGTTACGAAAGACTGAGTGAGTCGTGAGAGAGCGACGGACCGGTCGTGCTCGTGTATGCAAAGGCCGCGGGGAGTCACTGTCAAATACAATAAACAAACACTAACTTCTTATTAAATAATTTAATTATTTATTAAGAAGTTAGTGTTTGTGAATTTTATTTATTAGTCTAGTTTCGGTCTAGTCGAATAAAACAAATACTGATTGATTGGTCTAATTATTGTTATTTCTGAAATAATAAAAAAAATATATATTATTTTTACAATAGTTCAGTCAATAAAGTAACTGTAGGATGCGTGAGCGGGAGAGATTTCTGCTGGAACTTATTCAGGGTGCTTAGGGATAAATCATACTAAAAGTCCTGAAGTCTAGGAGGTGAGCCGGAGTGAGGGGAGAATGCCAAAAGTCTCAATTTTTGGTTTTTGGCTAATAACCAAAAAACGATGCGTTGTAACAAAAACATTCTACGATGAAAAAAACTTATTAAATTCTCTATAATTTTAATTCTATACACTTTTTCCGAATTCTCATCCATTTTAGAACTACACATTTGAGTCATTCCTTAAACTTAATTAATTATTTGTAGTCTACAAATTATTAACTAATAAATAAATCACGAAATCACAAACTTTTATTACCATCGCTCTTAATCAACTTCTCTATGAGACAGTCAATATAGAGGTAAGCCTTCAATATTGAAGTTTTGAAATAAGTACTTAATTTTAATATTAATTGTAGCTCGTAGACAATATTGAACATAATTGTATTTAATAAAGATAAAACCAACTTCAAAATTATACGTAATTGAGAAATAAAACTCCGTATCTCCAAAACTACTGAACCGATATTGTTGAAAATTGCACTATTCTCTAAGTAGAACAGTACCTAGTACAAATTATTATATTAATTTGGCACATTTGTTCAGACGCTAATACAGATTACAGACTAACATAATATAATACGAAAATTAGGCAGTTCTGGAAATATTATTACGTATACATACGCGTCGAATTGATAACCCCCTTTTTTGAAGTCGGTTAAAAATTAATTACTGAGTCGAGCGATTAAGACTGTAAACCTTCGGCTTCGGCTTCGGCCGAAGGTTGTGGCGATTGCCGATTAATCGGCTTCGGCCAAAAATAGACCTTCGGTCGGACACTAAATGTGCTTTTAACTTTTTAGTTACTTAATTTAACATTCATAATATTTCACCATAATATAAAATCAGTAAAGAAAAAAATATTTTTTCTTGTTCCTTTTATTTAATGACTCTTATCCGATTGTTTACATTGAAAATTAACCAAAAACACGTCATGTTTTCAAAAAGAAAGTTTGATTTGTTAAGCTAAATAAACCTATAAGATTTGTGCAAAGTTTTTAGAGATTAACGCTCGTCGTAACCAAGATAAAAGGGTTTGGGAGGATTTCAGGGGACCGTAAAGAAAAGTGTGTTACACACGGTACTTACTGTGCGTATTTAATTTTTAGAGAAATGATGAGTTTTAAGTACTTTAAAATATTTTAATATCTCCAAAAATGTGTAAAATAGACCATTTTTTCCTACATTTGTTAAGAATTTATTTAAGTAAGAGCTTAAACGTTAAATGCATCGACAAATGATAGGCTTTTTCTAGCCTCTGAAATATATTTAAACTTCCTAATTAAAGACAGAAAAAATTTTGGTGCTACATAATACCTATGTTTGGAAATGCTTACCTGAATACAAAAAATATCAGTTCTTAATCTAATTTGTATTTTATTCCTTTAAGTATGTTTTAGCGAATGTAATTAGTGAAAATAAATAATAAAAAATCAATTTTAATCTGATAAAATCGAACCAAAAGAAATAAAATTCAACTTACAGATTTTCTTCGAAATATACGTGAAAAGTTAGTGCTACATTTAAGTAAGAGCTAAAAATATTTACCCATTAGCAAACAGAAGTTTTTGTAAAGCCTAAAAATAATTTTAAACTTCCTATTTAACACCAAAACAAAATAGGAACGCCATTTATATAATAAAAATCTTAAATATATGTATAGTATAAAAGTATTAAATAATATTTCCGGTGTCTGGTACCTACCTGTAACACAAGTCCTTCAGGTACTTAGCACGGGGCCAGAGTCCAGACTGACGTGGTGTGAAGCGTCCATAGATTTTATTATTATTGTCCATAGATATTATTATTTATCAAGTACTTACTGCCGAAGCACACAACAAACATATTCGGAGGCATGCTCAACTAGATAAAATAATAATTTTTAAATCTAAATTATTATTTTTGTATCTGTATTATTATATTAATTATATATTAATTTTTTCGCATAGGTGTTTTCTTTTCTTGGAACATAAGCTAGCTAAGCAAATATATTTTATTATTTTGCTACATAACTGAACCCGAAAGAAATGCAGATTTTCTTCAAAATTTTTAAATTTATGAGTGTAACTGAAGTTGTAAGTATAGAATAATTTAAAAATTAAAATTAATAGGTAAACTTTTTTATTTATGTTATCAGTAGGGCCCGGATTTATATGTAAGACCTATTTTTGTTTTGCGTGATTTTCGGCCTAGAATGTGTTTTTTACACGAATTATCATGTGTAGACTGTAAAAAACCAAGTTTTATTTTCCATATTTTTCCATATTTTAGGGTTTTTCAAAGATAAGTCCATATTTTGCAAGAAAATGTCACAATCGTCCATATTTTCACAAAAATACAAAAAAAAAAAAGTTCCCGCCACCATGCGGCTGCGTATTTCGTTCCACTCGCGCTTTATCCTCGTATTTGTTGTTTCCAAAGAAGATTATTCCTTCAGGATTCAAGTCCCATAAGAGCACCGGTGATCGCGACAACAATAGAAGACAATAGCATTTCCAAGAATCCGCGATCGATGGATTTATAAAGAAATATAAAATAAAGTTTCAGATGCAAAAGGTCCTGTTGCTGACATGGCTAAACAAAAACTGAAGTATGTTTCGGTCTTCGGGTAAAATAAAGGATTTAAGTATTTAGGTACACTCAAAGGAAAACAAAATTCTGTGCCGATTATTAGGGTCCCGTACCCAAAGGGTAAAAACGGGACCCTATTGCTAAGACTTCGATGTCTATCTGTCCGTCTGTCTGTCACCAGGCTGTATCTCAAGAAGTCAAGAACGGCTATAGCTAGACTTCTGAAATTTTCACAGAATGTATATAATATCTATTGCCGCTATAACAAAAAATACTAAAAGCAAAATAAAATTAATAATTAAGGGTGGCTCCCATACAACAAACGTAATTTTTTTGATATTTTTCGCTCGATATCAATAATGGCTAATGGCTATATGGCTACTACAGCTAGGCACTTGAAATTTTTACAAAATCCTTAATTATACCAATATAATTCAATACTTTAATAATTGATAAAATTTTTAAATAAAATAAATATTTAAGGTTACCTACCTACACTAAAACAATGTTTAATTATTGTAATTTAAGGGCGTTCCGTCCGGAGATTCCGTACCTAATTGACCGTATTTAAAACCTTATAAACTCATAATCTGAAAGCTACAAAGTTATAATAAAAATACAGCAATAATCTTCAGTATATCAACATTCCTTTTGTCGTTTTAAATTTTCTATTTTGTTTCTTATACTCATGATATCAGCTTCCAAAGTAATACCAATTTGTTAAAATTCAAGCATACATTCAGCATCTCCTTAGGATTTACAAATTACTTTTATTTGAAACTCACGCCAATAGATCGACAATATCATAAACTACATATTCGCCGTTTTAAATTTTTTTAGGACAATTTTGAACTAAGAGAAGTAAAAATAATAGGGTTTTGGCGCGATCTCGGCAACGCGGTAAATGTATGGCCAAGGTCGTTTGCTCGGGGGACGGCCTTAATAGTCCATATTTTTCCATATTTCTGTTTTTTAGTCCATATTTTTCCATATTTTCGATTTTTTTGTCCATATTTTAAGTACATATTTTGGATTTTTTAATACATATTTTTCCGGCCCCTAGTTATCAGCTACACATTGCTTTTTTTTTCAATTTTCATCCACTATTACGGAAATCGGAGGTTTGCATGATTTTTATGCTCTAGGCACTCCACTATAGGTACTATAGGCATACCGCATAAGTACAGAGCCAAAATAATTCGCTTTCATTTATCTGTGTGAAATTGCAAGGTTGAAATAGCAAATTAAAATAATAAAACTTTCTTCGTCATAAAAACTTAATTTTTATTATGATTAACTTGTGTAACTGAGACATTTACAACATTTTTATTAACATCGCTAGCGTGGGGACTTATTTTTATTTGTCCTTGCACTATATTTAGCATTGATGTGTAAGGGCTTTCTGGGACTTCGTGGGTTTTCTCTGATTTGGCTTGGTTATCATTGCGGACCGTTTCGTAAACGGAATTTTTCATTGAAACGTACGGCTGATTTTGTGACTGTTCAGCGTAGTATCCGTTTTGGTTAGCAGAATTTACTGTATTAGGTCTGTTCAAAGCGGTTTCTTCATCATTGGTTACGGAATTAGAATATTCGAAGGAGCCTTTCCTTTGTATACTATTAGATCTCGATGAGTTGGCTATCGACTGCACGGTAGATGCGCTGCCTTTTATACTTTCAAGCTCCTGAGAATATACCTCCTCGCTCTTCTGAAATCTTTGTACTGGGGCTGATAAAGGCACTTTGTTTTGAAGGGAAACAGAGCTCAAAGATCTACTGGGAGAGTTCTGTGATCCTCTTCTATCTACGCGTGAATTTGTTGCTTTTTCCTGGTTGTAAGCACCATTGTTAGCTGCTTCTATGGAGCCGTACGCGCTGTCTTTGGTCGAACTGGGTGTAGATTCTTCTTTCATACCGTATCTTCTTGTGACGTTCGCTGGTGCTACCGGTTCTATGTTCTGGACGTCGTAGGAGAGTTGATTCTTGTCTTGTCTTTTAACGCCTTCTATAACTTCCCCTGTTCTTGGGTTGATGTGTTTCTCTGTGTCGTACCGTAGTGTTACTCTGTGACTTTCGTCCAGGGGATGTGGTCTCGATCTGTCTTCTAGCTCGACATCACTGTCTTCGTATGTGCTTGGTTCATTGCTTTCATCCTGTAAGATGAAATTTAAAACATTATTATTTTTTGTATTTACACCAAATTTGCACAAGATTCTTAGGGTGGGTTGCACCAGAGGCGTGGTTAAAGTTAAAGTTAAGGTTAAAGTTATGGTTATAGTTAAGGCTAACTTAGCTTTGAAACAGATGTCTGTTGCGTTTATTTTTAAAGCTACAGGTAATGGGGTTGAGAGATTTCCGTAAAAATCGACAAACACTGTGAAACATAGTAAAGTTAACCATATTTAACGGTAACCAAAGATTTGACATTTTGCACTGTAGTTATAATTAAAGGTACAGTTATAGTTACAGGAAGTTGGTGCAACCTACCCTTAGTATCAAATTGATGATATCAGAACCCTATGCAAATCTGTGAGTCTCCATGTCAAATCTCTTGTACATATAGTTTTGATAGCAGCCATTTACCTCTTCATCAGCCTCCTCAATAACGCTATTCTGTATCCACTCTCGTATCCTCTGTTTCTTAGCTCTCCTATCCACGGTAGTCTCAATCCCGCTGTCAAGGAAGTGTTTCAGCAGAATATTCTTCTCGTTGGGATCACTGTGGAAGCTGTACATGGATGGACAGAGCTCGTCTATATCACCTCCAGCTGAAAAAAAAATTACCAAGTTATTTTTTTAGTAAATATTTAGTATGGAGTGTCTAAGTAGGTATTAGATGGTGCCCGCAACACCGTTACGCCAAAACTCGTCTATCGCGCGGGAACCTTACATTTTTCCGAGATAAAAACTATCCTATGTCCTGTCTCGGGACTCAGAATGTCTCCATGTCAAATTTCAGCAAAATCAGTTCAGCGATTTGACAGACAGACAGACAGACGGACAGGCAGACAGAATATTAGTAGATATGGAAGCATGGATTAGGTATTCATAGTATCACAATTTTGATCTTTCTTTCTTTCTTTTTCTTCTTTTTTGGCAACTTGACACAAAGGATGTGTATGTTGTGCCACAGACAAGGTAAAAAGGTAAGGAATATGGCGGGAAAACCATATTCCTCCTATTATATTTTTCATCATCGTTTTCATGTATCGTCAGGTCTAAAGTCTAGTCAAAGTCTAAGTAAAAGTCAATACAGTCAAGGAGTCAAGTCGGTCGATTCAGTAAAGTGGTAGACGCTTTACTGAAACTTTCGATGGAGTTTTGGAGGGAACACAAAATAGCACGTTTCTGGATATTACATCACTTTCCTACACTTGTGCATGAACACGAATATCTAATGGTTAATATTCTACCAATATTACACATTAAAAACCCAGCTAACACAATTTTAGGAAAATAATATAAAAACACAACAGCACACTTTACATTCCCGGCAAAATTCCTCCACAATTTTGATCATTGAGAATGATTTTTTCGAAAGATTACTATTATACAAGAATACCCTTAAATTACGATAATAATAAGTACGCTAGCGCTATTAATTTTGCTTCGAAACTATGTAGCTCTGTTTATTATTGAAGTCGTATTTTATGACTATAAACGTTTTATACCTAGTTATACAACTAAAGACGTAGTTTGGTTATTTACTTTTGTATCTATTCATAGATTTACATTTTTGGCAATGGTTACTTGGAATGAATGGTCCTCCAGTCTTTCTACAGATTGTATTATACAAAGAATATTTAGAAATTTTTCATCTTTACCATTTATAACTACTTTGTATTGTTGACTTTCTTCAGTATTTTCCATTGGATTTATATCTACTTGATCTACTTGCTTATTAATTATTATTATATTATGATTCATGCTCTACAAAACATATTTATAAGCCAATGTTATCGAGCGAATAAATATATTAATGAATGTGAATGATGAATAACTTATTATTGATTTAAGTATAGGTAAATAATTAAATCAATAATAAGCTATTCAGGGTCCGCCCATCTATATCTATACTAATACTTAATATTATAATTCTGTTGAGTTTCTTGGTTTGTTTGAACGCGCTGGAACTCTGGAACTACTGGTCCGATTTGAAAAATTCTTTCAGTGTTAGATAGTCCATTGATCGAGGAAGGCTATAGGCTATATTTAATCACGCTATGACTAATAGGACCGAAGAAATAGAGGAAAATGTGTACAAAAACGGGGGAAATTATATGAAAGGGCTTATTTAAACGCGCTAATCTCAGGAATTACTGGTCCGATTTGAAAAATTCTTTCAGTGTTAGATAGCCCATTTATCGAGGAAGGCTATAGATTATATTTTATCACGCTAAGACTAATAGGAGCGAAGAAATAGAGGAACATGTGGAAAAAACGGGGGAAATAATTATATGAAATTGCTTATTATCTTAAGAACTACACTATCTGAAGCAATTTTTATGTTATTTGGCAAACATGAAGAATAGACCACATGAAGGGACATACCTAAGCAATTTTTTGCGGAAAAATGTACGGTTGCGTGAAATTCCTAAATTACGCAAGCGAAGCCACGCGGAGAATCTATATAATATAATAAAATCGTAGGAAAGTCAATTCTGTACAATTTCAATAAATAATACTTGGGATGTGGATCTACTATGCTAACGCGGACGGAGTCCCGGGCAACAGCTAGTCTCTATCTACTTACTTTTACAACGTATCCGAAAAAGACAGAAACAACAAATCGTCAATTATTTCAATGTTTGTATTATCTATTTGCCGTATCCAATGACTTAACTTTAGAAGTTACTTACGAACTCTATCCGTGTAGCCTTTAGCCATCCATCTATCATCCATGTAACGTTGTAGGTCATTCAAATTAGCTGCCCTCTTCTCCACTCGCGGTTCAACCAATCTCTTGAACATCTTTTGAGCTCTAGAAGACACCATTTTCCACAATTTTGGTTGCTTCTTCAATGGATTTGCACTATTATACCAATTATAATAACTGAAAGAAAAAATGGAGTGTTACGAGTAGAGTTATAAACCTACGAATAATAAAAACTAAGGAAACGTAACTCCCATACTATTACTGTTTTAAATTTGGTTCCTTTCGAATTGTCATGTAACGTCAGCCTTTATACCGCTCAAGGCCACCTAAATATTGCAAATGTATTGAAATGTGTACCTAAGGTACACTTTTTGACAAGTATTTTGGAGCATGTTTCTTGACGGAGTTGCTCTTCCTTAGTTTTTATTATTCGTAGGTTATAACTCTAACTGGAAATATTACGCAAAGGTCAGAGCAGAGGGCGCTACTAGCGCGTATGGTAAATAATAATCCGACTAAAATCCGAATGTTGCACACACCATATCAGAATATTGACAGAAACGTTATCAAACGGCAAACAAAACTTTGTGCCGGTGCTGCCTTCTAGCGTGTGAACATTGCAGTAATTTATCCTATTAGGTACCTAGTCCTAATTAGTATCCTAATACCTAAATGCTAGTATCTGCTCTTAAAAGAGAATTCTGAATTCTGAAATTAAAAGTAAATTTAAAGAGGGCATTGGGAGGAAGTGATATTTTCATGATAAAGTCCAATAAAACACGCAGTTTGATGCCCTTGTCGAAGGCCGAGTAAACATCGTGGCCTACATTTCATACCACGTATGCATCATTATTCTATCGTCCGAGTATAAATAGACCGATAAAAACAAACAATATCCGCACTTCCACGGGTTGTCGGGCTGGAATTAGAACCATCTGCTGAACATTGGAAATTGCTCATAGTTGTTTGTCTAAAGTCTAAACTATTGTTTTGTTCTTAGAATGCTCAAGAATATTTCATTTGCTACGCGACCTTGTATGTGGTAAAGGAGTATTCAAAAACAATGTAATTTCTGTACTCTCTATATCACTAGAATTTTTAGTATCCTTTTGTTTCTCTCAAGCTAGTTGCTTTAAACGTACCAGGCACTTACAATGTGCTGTGGGTACTGTTCCTGATAAAAATGTAGTGTTTTTCAATGACTGTCTTACCTTAA
Source organism: Polyommatus icarus (assembly GCA_937595015.1). NCBI lineage: Eukaryota > Metazoa > Arthropoda > Insecta > Lepidoptera > Lycaenidae > Polyommatus > Polyommatus icarus. The sequence continues at coordinate 7,020,417 of OW569336.1, read as the reverse complement.
ATATCTAGGATCATCAAACGACGCTTTCTGCCACGGCAAACAGCCCGTCAAACATATAAAAATAACTATTCCAAACTGCCATATATCGTGACTGACCAAGGCTCTGAAACAAAGACACAAATTAAAGAGGCATTTGGGAGTTATATCTAAGGCTTCAAACAGGTCTATTTCTTTGTTCTTTTATTATAGAGATATAGTTACTTAGGCTCTCAGTCATAATATGCTCTCAAGAGTACCCAACTAACAATAATGCTTGGAATCTTTATACATACATATTTTGTCTGTTTAGATATTTTACCTCAAATCTTTGTCTACATAAAGGTCCTGACCCATGTCAGCAACTGCTCCATACTTAATTAAACCACAACCATTGAATGCTTAGGAATTATGACCTCTAAATTTTAATTCCTTTTCACTTACTTATAAGAACTATCCATCGACAGCCGTAGCACCTCTGGCGGGGAGTACGGCAACCATTCGTTCCGTCTTCTCACCACAGAGTTCACTTTCCTCGTCTCGCCGAAATCACATAGCTTAATTCTAGAAAAGTCTGTTTTAAATATTAAAATATTATCTAATTTCACATCTCGATGCACTAGGTCCCTTTGGTGGAGGTGTTCCAATGCCGCTGCTAGTTGCTTTGTTACCCGTTTGGTGTGGATCTCACCGATACCAGTATCAAACATGTTTGATGTTAGATCACCTGAAAAAGAAAATTTGAAACATTTGACCTTACAAGAACTTTTGTCGAAGAAAGTAAAGCTGGCCTAAGAATCATAGTATTGGTTGATGGAATACAAAATACATAAAAAGACAGTCGAGACGAAGTGGTTAAAGGAGCCATTTCATCTCTGATTGATGTATAGTTTGCGTTGGACTCGGTTGGACATACACCCAAATACTTGAAATAGTTGGATCTCACGAATGGCTGGCTAACGAATGCCAGCGCCATAAATATTATACGACCAGTCTCAAATCAGAACAGAATACCAAATATAATATTTCAATGATTTTAGAAATGTTGATTATAGTATTAATGATAAATCAGAAAATATTGAGACTGAAGATACAATGTGAGGAGATAAAAACAGTTATGTTTCAGAAAATTCACTTCTGCTTAATAATATCGCTCATATTATACATAACTGTGTGTGTGTAAAGCAAGATATATCTAAATATATAAAACTCGAAGGTGACTGACTGACATGACATGGAGATCTATCAACGCACAGCCTAAACCACTGGACGAATCGGACTGAAATTTGGCATGCAGATAGATTTTATGACGTAGGCATCCGCTAAGAAAGGATTTTATCAATTCTACCCACAAGGGGTTAAAATAGGGGATGAAAGTTTGTATATATTAATACTTCTTAACGCGAGCGAAGCCGCGGGCAAAAGCTCGTTTTTAGATAAGCTTTCAAATACACTTATCTCATAGTTTTAATTGGTATTATCGTGAATAATTTAATGGATGAATATTCATCCGTCTTTGGCTGCAATCCAACCGTCCATAAGCACGAACATTACGATCGAATTTACGCAGTGTTCAATCTATTCAATTAAATTAATAATAGGGACTGATTCGTACCTAACGGTGCGTACTCTTGGCAGAATACATAAAACCCTGCAGTTTCGAAAGCGACATCGAATGTAGTAACGATATTCTTATGAGCACTCAGATGTAGGCTGTAGTGAAACTCCCTGTAGAAATCTCGTATGGACACGTAGGGTTTTGGAAGGGCCTTCAACACGATCTCAGTGTCTGAAGCTCTATGTTCCACGAGCAAAATTTTTCCAAACCATCCCTCTCCAACTATTTGCAATATATCGAACTCTTCAACGAGGGAAACCTGTAAATAAATGATGGTTTAAATTAATCAACCCCCATAAGGACACCGGCGGGCGGCGACCACGACATCAATAGAATAACAATAAATTTTCAAGAATCCGCGATCGAAGGTTTAAGACGTAACACACCATTCAAGTATTTAAATAAAATGCACAGAAGTGAAACAGAGAAAAAAGTATAAGAAAGTATAGACATTAAATAGAAAATGATATCGTTATATTGGTCCGTGGTTAGAACTAGATGAAATACTAGGAATTCATGATTAATTAGACTATGAAATAGAACGCGAAATATGCAGAAATATAAGCGACAGGTGATTAAAATAATAACAAATGATTGTGTGTGAGTTGTGACACAGTGATTAAGGGAAGAGACCTAATGGTAGACACTGAACTAATAGATGACACTTATGACAAAAACACCATAAAAATAAGAATTACTCTAATTATTTCTCACCATTGTAAATTTTATAAGCTTCTCAAGCTATCTGTTGAATTGAAAAAAATAATTAGAGACGCCTTCGGGAACAAAATTTTAAAATGGGATCAGTTTTCGTAAATAATATGACCTCGTCAACACGCGCTCGGCAATTTCTTAGCAAATAGGTTAAGGAAGGCGAAATTTTGCACGTAAGTTTTGAATACATTTATTTGATTTTTTGTAATTACTATTGATTTAATTGGATTAATGGTCATCTTGTATACACTAATTAATGTTTATTTAAGATTTTTTGTCCATTTTCCCTAACAATATAAAGGGTGTCTACTATTAGTTCTTGAAAATGTAAAAAAACCTAATAGATGACATGCATCTCATCTTTGAGTTTTGCAATACATACTAAAGTTATTTTGTACTTTATTCTACTGCAAAAATCATCACTATTCTCTGTAAATATAATTCTATTAACAATCTAAGAACTTAGAACTACTGCAGCTAAAAATGGACGTGTCTAATATTAGACCTTGTACTGATCTAAAAATCGATTGCTTTAGTTTTTTAGCAGTAAAAAAAGAAAAAGGAGAGCTGAGAAAAGAAAGAAAAAAAAGAAGAGGCAAAAGAAGCATGGAGACTAAAGACTGAAAATAAATTTGCTAGGAAAAAAAGACGGGTTGCACTCCGGGAGTGCCGGCAGAAGTGAAAACTTGATTATTAACGTTGTGCATTTTTTAACCCATTTTTTATGAAAATCGATTATTAAAAAATCTTTTTTTTTAATTATTCGAAACCCTTACAATCGATTAAATTTTTAACCCAATTTTTATGAAAATCGATTTTTAAAAAAATCGTTTTTTTAATTAATCGAAACCCTTACAATCGATTAAATTTTTAACCCATTTTTTGTGAAAATCAATTATTAAAAAATCGATTTTTTAAATTAATCGAAACCCTTACAATCGATTAAATTTTAACCCATTTTTTATGAAAATCGATTATTAAAAAATAGATTTTTTTAATGAGGAATTTTCTTAGCTTTTTAATTTGATTGTCAAACAGCTTCCATTTTAGTAACTAGATGGCGTATGGGTAGACAACTATCGGTAATACCAGGGAATACCATCAATACTTGCTACAAAACTGGGCAAAAGAATGTAAAACTTGATACATTTCAATTTAAAAAAGACGCAATAATATTCCAATGAATAGGATAATAGAGTTATTATAACGATGTTTTAGTTAAAACTCACGGAAGAAATAGCCCTGTTTACCGATATTCACACCAAATGTCACAGGAAATATACATTTTGGTTTTGACAACATCTTACCTGCACTTGTGCAAGATAATGGCTAATATTTTACCAATAATGAACATCAAAAACACAAATAACACAATTTGGGAAAAAATAATAAAAACCACACCAACAATAAAAAGTAGAAGAAGTTTTGAAAGTGACATGCCCGCCAAAACTCTCTGTCAGTTGTCAGTTTTCAGTTTGACAATTTGCGTGTTCCTAAACTGTTAACAGTATACTGGCCTAATCGCTTAGGCCAATGATGGCTTAGATTAAAGATATTTTAATTTACGCCACACTTGACAGTACACTGATATTTTTTTGAAACACTACCAATATGTTGTCAGTGGTGCCAACCTGCAAATAATTTCAGATGGGTGGGGAACCAATAGAAAATCTAGAAGTGTCTACCGTCGCGCCGTCTGGTGGAGATGATAAAAAGAAAACTTCCCATTAATCGAAACCGTTACAATCGAATAAAATTTTAAACCCATTTTTTATGAAAATCGATTTTTAAAAAATCGTTTTTTTTTAATCAATCCAAACCCTTACAATCAATTCGAGTTCGAGTTCGACACAAAACACTACTCTCCAACCGTCTTACGGTTTTTCAAAGGTTTTTCGATCAGCACGAGAATCTGACGCGAGTTTCACAGTTTTTACCCATCCCACAAAAGTGCTCAACGCCGCTAAAGAAGTTTTCACTTCAAAAATATGAAAAATAAAAATAAAAGGAAAGATAGTTTCAGCATGGAAGAAGAATGAATAGAATCTAGAGACAACGTGGATAATATTTCTGATGCATGTAGTGACTGAAGTAAATGAAATCTTTTGAAAAATGGCAAATAAATACCTAATTTAATAGAAAAAAATATGTAAAATGTAATGTAATGTTCTATGTCAACTATTAGTTCATATTGGTGTCTACTATTAGTGATATTCGTTTTTTGTGATGTCATCTATTAGTACTTATGACTAAGTTTACAAAAAGACCAATAATATATTTTTTAATTGATTTGTCAGAGAATAATTATAATCGTTTTATTTTGTAAGAGTTTCTGAAGACATGGAAGAAGTTATCAATCCTTTATTTTCATAAATATATATTTTATAACATTCAAATGTTGCATGTTTCCTTAAAGTGTCTGCCAGTAGGTCTTCTCCCTTAATTAAATAAACCCGATATTATGAAATCCCTGTGATATAGACTCATCATGGTATTTGGAAAAAGTCCTGTCATTGGTAATATGAATCTAAGGAGTAAGGATACTACGCAATGTGGACTCATCGCCAAAAATCCTGCTAGTCTCATTTGACTTTATTTTACATTACGACTAGGAGTTACGACTTTGATATGAATATGAATTACATGTATAAGTTAACTGTTAGATGATATGGAGTTTAGGGAAACTCATGCTTGTTCTTCTCATACTCACTTTTTCTAATTCAAATTCTCTTATTTTGTGTATGGAGCCAGTGAGAGCTCTCCTATTGCCGTCATTCATCTTTGGTCCTTTGAATTCATTGTCCTCTCTGTAACAAAAACCCTACTTTAATTACTTAATTGATTACCTTTACCGTTATTACAATGGCACGTTTAGCATTCCGTAAAGAGTTTCTCGTATGATATCGTATTGGGTTAAGTGTTTCTTTCGATTTATCATCCTCTCTGTAATGAGTAAAATAACCTTCATTTAGAATGTTACCTAACTTTACATCATTTCTTAATATAAATTATGCCTTGTACGTATCCTACTAAATATTTTATTGGATTCACTTATTCTTTGGCTTCATAGTCCTGTCTATGAAGTGTGAAACGACCTTACTTTAGAGAGTTACCTAACTTCACATCATTGTTACGATTTATGTGTTGTTCGTTTGCAAGGAAATGTTTTATAGACTGCCGAATAGATTAAACATTGTCCCCATTTCACATTTCGTTGAGTGAATGCTCTTGGCTGTTAGCCAGGTCGTGAAGTCTACTCCAGATCCAGACAGCTGCGCTGACGTCACTATGACGTCACCAATTTTATTTTATCGAGTTGTCTCATTCATTGTCTTCATTGTGTTAGACAGGAAGTAGATGTTTTGTTACAAGCTGAAGAATTCTTTACGTTTTTGAGTGGCTTGTTTTAGTAGACGAAATTATACCTACAATCTACGTAGCTTACACTACTAATTGGGGGCTACCGCGTGCGAATTTGCCACTAGAGGCGCTAGTGTCGCGCCAGGTCCAAAAAAAGACATTTTTTGGACCTCCCGTGACACTTACTTTAAACATTTAGCATTATTTAGCTCTACTTTTAGTTATTTTACGGATGTTTAAGTTAGAGCGCTTATAAACGAATGGCATTCGACGGCAGCCGTCAACTGTCGACCGCTGCCGTCTACTGCCGTCGACAAGTGCCGTTCGTCTGTAACCGTTCTAATAATACATAATTATTATAATTTTAAGTTCGATAAATCCAATTTCTCGAAGTTGTTAATCGCCACAGTCACCCGAAAATTATAGGAACATGGTCGAACTGTATTAGAAATTCCTTAGACGTGAGTCGTAACATATTTGTAAATTATAAATCTGTAATAATATTTACGTTGGTGGCACGGTTTTAGGAACGCTTTCATGTGTTACAAAATTGTTTCTTTCTTTACTTTCGTCTATTAATTTAAGAATGCCCGTTCTAGTTATTTAATGAATAATAATTATTAATTCTTCGTAGTTCGTACGCTACAGCGTTCCGAACATTTTCATTCAAATGCATTGTGTCGTCTGGGTGTCTCTGTATCTGAAGTTCTGCCAACTTCTTGCAGAAAGGCACATTTTGTATAATATACTTTTTCTTTAATAGTCCATTGAAATGTTACATAAGCTTTGCATTTTTTAGAGTTTGTTTCATAAAGCTATGAAACAACGTTCACCAACAAGAGTGAGCAAAGATGAATCGACTTCCGCACTGGAATAGCACGGTACCTAATACCACCTAATACCGGAAGCTAATTCAGGTCAGAGGTATTATTTTTTGTAAAATATATTTAAAAAAAGAGCAAAACAGAAAATTAAAGAAAATCTCACTTTTTTACGTCTTATACTTAACTTTTTAATTTTTAATTGAAGGATAAAAGTTATTTAAATAAACATTTTTGTAGGCAAAATAATTATAGCAACAAAATATTAAATGATTTCACAATTTTTTTGTAACATGTATAGTCTCCGATTTCCAAAGTATCTTTTTTTTTAACATGGGGAAATGCTTTACGCATCCCCGGCAAATTGGGGATATCGGGCGGGGTATGTGGGAGTGGGACTCCTGCGTAGTCTACCCACAAACGTCCCATGGTGCTCCACTCATCGCTTAAGGCAGAGTTGCGGGTATGATAGAACAGCCGCGAAAATAGTTTTGTCACCCCTTTTTTTTCAATCAAAAATCAAAATTCCAAGAGGGGCTGAAAAAAAATGCAATAGTTATAAACAATTAAGTAAACATAAAAAGAAGGGTTTGGATTTTTTTTAATATTTCGAAAACTATTTAAGATAATCAAAATTTGAAAATAGATCCTTAATGAAGAGGAAATTTCCTAAAAAAATCTTAGATCCTGGAACCTTACCAATAATCCTTATAGCTTTAAATGAGCGGCGAAAGTAACGGTAATAAAAACGCGTAGTTCGAGTTTCGCGTGAATTGCCGCAATCTGCCACGCGAACTAAAAAATATATTTTAACTGATTAAATATTAATATAAAGAAATAAAAAAAATTGAGTACTAAGTAGACATATCAATAAACAATAATCCGTCAACAAAAAATATAAATTATCACAATTAGTTTAATTATTATGCTTTTCTTAATTTGTTAATAGTCACCATTTTAATGTTAACATAAAAACGCTGATTATTTCTAAACAAGAAATCTAGAATTTTTTATTATTCTTTTGAGACAATCTTAGAAAAGATATCCGGTGGAAAAATTCAATAATTTCGATTTTTCACTTTTTTGTGAACAATCAAAGGCATTCATGAAATTTTCATGTAAATCAAGCAATTAGGGTTTTTTCATCAATAAAAATGATTGTTTAAATTTTATTAGTTATAAATATAAAAATATATATTGTTATCTGGCTTCTAACAACAACAAAACAAAATAATAACAATAATTGGATATAAAAGTACCGTAATTGCTTTATTTACATGAATAATTTTGGAATGTTAATAAAAAAGTGAAAAATCAAAATTATTGAATTTTTCCACCGGATATCTCTTCTAAGCCCTTTTAAGATTAGCTGAAAAGAATAATAAAAGTTTCTAGATTTCTTGTTTAGAAATAATCAGCGTTTTTATGTTAACATTAAAATGGTGACTATTAACAAATTATTAATTAAGAAAAGCATAATAATTAAACAAATTGTGATAATTTATTTTTGTTAACGGATTATTGTTTATTGATACATATCAATAAAAAGGAATAAAAAATTGGGTACTAAGTAGACATCTACTTAGTACCCAATTTTATTATTCCTTAATATTAACATTTAATCACTTAAAATATTTTTTAGTTCACGTAGCAGATTGCGGCAAATCACGCTAAACCTGAACCACGCGGTTTCACCGCTACTTTCGCCGCTCAATTAACACCTTCACTGCGGCAAGTAAAATCTTAAACCTTCGTCTGGTCCAGCGGCGGGCCAAAGTGTGCCCCCAATGATTTTTCCGCCAGTGCGGGGTGGGCCTTTCTCGACCCACACACACCCCACAAGGTTAGATTAAATTACTATAACTTTGCGAAAACATAATGTAGGTGTACAGTTTTTGGACTATTGGAATAACCTTGAACCCAACTACTTTAGATTTGATTCGCCCCGGGATCTGTCAAACAGGAAATGAGAAATAAACCAGGGAAAGTGGCGGGCAGATATCGACCCGAACCGCACTAGAAAGTATTTTTAGTAGAGATGGGAAAGACAAAAATAAGAGGATATCGAAAATATACATATTTTATTAATATATTTAAATTCCTGTCTTTAAAACACAAAGCCCGTTTTTGTTTGCACATTCTGCAGTATGTTTTATTTTTTTTTAAATTTCTTTTTTGATTCGACACTCCTCATGGTTTCTCCCAGTTTTTCATATCACCCTGCACAATTTCGCCGTTTAACGCTCATCTCAAGGACATGATTTTTTGTTTCCTGCTATCGTGCGTTGTTAATTTTATAAAATGAATGAATTTTTGAATGAATGAAAAAATGAATTTTATAAAATTAATAATTATTGTATTTTAAAAATATCTTTTTAAAATACAATAATTATTCAATTTATAAAATTAACAACGCACGATAGCAGGAAACAAAAAATCATGTCCTTGAGATGAGCGTTAAACGGCGAAATTGTGCAGGGTGATATGAAAAACTGGGAGAAACCATGAGGAGTGTCGAATCAAAAAAGAAATTAAAAAAAAATCAAACCGACTTCAAAATCGTACCTAATTGGGAATCAAAATTACCTATTTTAAACACTACTGAACCGATTTTGATGATCAGTATTCCCGAAGTTAAATAGTACCCAGTACAAAAAAAGAATTACTTTAATCGGACTAGTCGTTCCGAAGATCTGCGAACACAAACATAAAAACATACATGAATATGTATGTCACTTTAGAAATTTGTCACATTATAAATTTCTAAAGTGACATAAAACATATCAAAACTAGGCAGTTCTGAAAATAATACATACAATATACAGGTTGAATTGATAACCTTTTTTTGAAGTCGGTTAAAAAACGCAACGTACGTCAGCTACGACTTAAGATAGAACTAACTAGCGAGGCGGACGCTCGGTGCGGTATCGGGTCGCCAACCGCCTGCATGTACGGCGGGCCGCAATAGGCCCACTGCCGCACTGAGTTGATTTTTGACACCTCCAGTGCGTGGTGGGTCGATAACGACCAGCCATAATTTTTTTATAGGAAAGACCTATAATTTTAAACACAATCTCAAATATATATTTGCCTCTGTCGTACCTTTACAAACACCTGAGATAATCGTTCCGCACTGAGTGAAAGAACATAGTTTTCTTCGTCCGCACCAGCTGAAATTCCGCGGCGGGCCGATTTCGGCCCGCCCCGCAGTGAAGGTGTTAAAGCTATATTAAGGATAATTGGCAAGATTCCAGGATCTAGGATTTTTTTAGGAAATTTCTTGCTCTTTAAGGATCTATTTTCAAATTTTGATTATCTCGAATAGTTTTTGAAATATTAAAAAAAAAACCAAACCCTTATTTTTATGTTTACTTAATTGTTTATAACTTTTGCATTTTTTTCAGCCCGTCTTGGAATTTTGATAGAATGTTCTAGATGGTATTCCAAATCGAATGAGACCAAAATCATAATTTTCAGTGCATGCGATCAGGTTTCGAGGAAAATGGCACTTGTTTACTAGAGTAATATACCTATTATTGCAAAGAACGTTTGCCGGGAGAGCTAGTAATATTATAAAGCGGAAGAGTTTGTTTGTTTGTTTGAACACGCTAATCTCAGGAACTACTGGTCCGATTTGAAATATTCTTTCAGTGTTAGATAGCCCATTTATCGAGGCTATATTTTATCACGCTAAGACTAATAGGAGCGAAGAAATAGAGGAAAATGTGGAAAAAACGGGGGGAAATTATGTCTAAGTTCCTTGGACATAATAATATATTAAGTATGTTATGCGACTTTTCGACCAATATGCCACTCAAAGACAAGAAGATCTCGATAGTTATTCGCTGTTTTTTTTTTTTTTTTGGTAAGTGATTACCTACTGTTTTATCGGGGTCGGGTGTTAAAATACGTTTATTGAAATAGTTTAATAGATCAACTGTTGATCGTAGTTTACCGTTTAGTGACGTCAATATAACTGTGGGAAGATCCAGTGGACGTACGGAATGTATGCCAAGTCGGTCACCTAAATGATTTAGGGTGCAGATTATAAGAACCGTTATTATTTGTATACAGGGTGTAACAAAACAACAGATTCATAGAGCAGTCAGCAGAGATTCTCAAGAAATCAGGGATTCACACTGGGGATAGCTCTTATTTGCCATATCACTACATAGTATAATACAAAGTCGCTTTTTATACGCTTTTTATTAGCTTCACCTGTATGTTTGTTTGTAACCGACTTCTTTGGGCGCGATTTAGACCCACTTTAAACGGCCAGATTTCGTTCAAACTTTGTAGATTCATCGAGGACCGATGACAATACACTAATTTGATATAATTATTCCATTTTTAAATTTGTATGTTTGTTTGTAACCGACTTCTTTGGGTGCGATTTTGACCCACTTTAAACGGCCAGATTTCGTTCAAACTTTGTAGATTTATCGAGGACCGATGACAATACACTAATTTGATAAAATAAAGCATTTTTCAATTTGTTAGTTTGGTTTTCTATAAAAAGCGTGTTTTTAGTTTTTTTAACTATCATGTCTCATGTCCCTTTGTTCCCTTTAATCTTGAAAACTACGCAACGACTTTTGATGCGATTTTCTTTAATTAACCGACTTCCAAAAAGAGGTTATATGTTCGGATAGGAGGATATATATTTTTTTTAGATAGAGTTTTAAAAGAGTTTGATTAAAGAGGAAGGTTTATAAGTATAATAACATTAATTAAATTGTGGAAAAATACTGTTATTGTTGGGGTTTCTAATATGATGTCGTAAATAATTACATTGTTTTCCGCTTACATTGCAAACTCAGGATGAACCCTACGAGATTTATCAAAATAATGTACTAAATACAGTACACTATGAAAAGGTCTATAGAAAACTCTGCGATAGTATATTTCTATCTATATGGATATCCCACAATAACATTTTTTTTTTCATTTGCTGTTAACTATAATCTATCTAATCTACCTAAACAATAATCCTAATAAAATTAAATATTTAAAATAAATACATTATTGATTTAATATAGATCTAAATGGCCCTTTACAGCATATGATTTAAATGAATATTTTCGAAGATATTACAGATTCTAAAATTGCCAGACTTTGCGTAGCTTTTGCGACGGTACCGACCAATGCGGGCCACGGGTAGTAATGAACACGGAACTAATAAAATATTGTAATGAATATATTTGAAAACTACTGAATCGATTCAGTAAGTGACAAAGATGACATTGGCTATAATATTATAAAATATTTTATACACTGCGAAGCCGGGGCGGGTCGCTAGTCAATTATAATTTTGTATCTAGGGGCCGTTTTCGTAGACCTGCAGCTACGCCCGTAGAAGGTCTACGATATCGCTATATTATTTAACATTTTACATGAATATTATGTACTAAGTATGCAGTTTATTTATAACTAGCGACCCGCCCCGGCGTCGCACGGGTATAAAATATATAGCCACTGAAAAAATTATTCCTATAGCATTCCTCAATAAATGGGCTATCTAACACTGAAATAATTTTTCAAATCGGACCTGTAGTTCCTGAGATTAGCGTATTCAATTTAGCCCTTTCAAATAATTTTCCCCGTTTTTTCCACATTTTCCTCTATTTCTTCGCTCCTATTAGTCTTAGCGTGATAAAATATTGCCTATAACCTTCCTCGATAAATGGGCTATCTAACACTGAAAGAATCATCAAAATCCGTTGCGTAGTTTTAAAGATTAAAGGGAACAAAGGGACATGAGGGAAAAAAAAGCTACTTTGTTTTATAATAAGTATAGATTATTAATTATATTATAGGGCGTGGTAATGTTAACAATAAGTTAAATCTTTACTTAATTACTTAATTACTTAATATATTATAAAGCGGAAGAGTTTGTTTGTTTGTTTGAACGCGCTAACCTCAGGAACTACTGGTCCGATTTGAAAAATTCTTTCAGTGTTAGATAGTACATTTATCGAGGAAGGCTATAGGCTATAATTTATAACGCTAAGACTAATAGGAGCGAAGAAATAGAGGAAAATGTGGAAAAAACGGTGAGAAATTATTCGAAAGGGCTTATTTGAACGCGCTAATCTCAGGAAATATTGGTCCGATTTGAAAAATTCTTTCAGTGTTAGTAGCCCATTTATCGGAATTATTTGAAAGGGCTTATCTCAGGAACTACTGTAGAAATTTTTCTGTTATTTGGGTCAGATAAGAAGTAGACCACGTGAAGGATCATAGGCTATTTTTGTGGACTAATTTGTCTGTGAAATATCTAATTTACGCGGGCGAAGCCGCGCGGAACGTCTAGTGTAGTAATAATAATTAAAATACTTAAAATATGTTTATTGTGACTTTGAGCTTTGGTTTATTCTACCTAATTAGGAAATTATGCTATTAATCCTTCGATCGTGGATTCTTGGAAATCTATTGTTATTCTATTGTGTCTCGCTCACCGGTGAGCTTATGGGGCTTGATGGGTTAAAATTATATTTTAAGAAGGAATTAATTTATACGCTGTTAACATACCAACGTGACTTTGTGAGATTATGTCAATTCAACATAATTTTTGTGATCTGTTGGCTGGGCTTGACGCGACCAATTTACGTAGACGATCTGCATATGAAATAACTTTTCTGACGCATACACACCCGTTTTATCACTTTTTTGTTTACACCTTGAGGTATACTGTTTTAAAGTAAGTAGTGTTCATTTACTGTACCTAGTACCTATAAATTATAATATACGGTAAGTCGTCATAAGTCATAACACTCATAACGTATTATGTTGAAAACAAAATACTTTCTATATTATTGCCTATGAATAACAAAACTTATTTCGAAGTTTTATCACGAAAACCCTTTGATAATAATTTGATAGAGCTGTGTTGTCGCAAAGAAATGAAGGGAATAAGATGAGTAGGAATTAGGAAGTAATCCAGATTCTTTCGCAAACAAAGCGAGAAATAGCACAAAGTTACAATGACCGAAAGCATAGAACCTTTTTTTTTTTACGTCAATGATAGGAAGTATTAAAGCCTAAAGGGAAAGTACTACCGAAATTAAGCTTTATTGTAAGTGAGCCATTTCAAACTGTTTTCATTCTTTGTAACTTTTGTAAACTGACTTTTTTAATTAGCGGTTTGAATAAAGAGTTTTATATTATTTTATGCCATTCAAATGTCAATGAAACCTAATTTTTATTATTTACTAAAAGCTAGTTTTTATAATTCGTAGCTTAAAGCCGAGCTTTGTGAGGGCTCGCGTCGTCACACCTTGACTGAATGATGATAATTCATAAAGTACATACCTACATAATATAATATTTAAAAAATAAATTCCTAATGCAAGCACAAATCAACAGGTGTGATCGTTTTTCCGTAAAGTGTACCACAAAATGTAAAGGTTGTGGGATTATACAACGTATAAACGTAGTGATTATTAATTTTATTATCTTTCCAACGCATGCACAATATTATGTGGATGTATCTTAAAATCCATAAGGGTTCCATAAATTATGAAACCATAAAAAGCTGTTTGGGTCGCTACTTGCAATTTGCATTCACACTCCGCAGACCACAATCAACTGCAATTATTGCACTACATATTTATTTACTTATGGGTTGAAAACGCTTTATTTTGTGTTCCGTAGTTTTTACACTGATTTTTGTATGAAGTAAATGTATGCATTTTATTAAAAATGTTTGGCCATAATTATCTACATGCGAACACAAGTTTTGTGCTTATATTTGAAACTGATTGAAGTTTTTAACTTTCTTGTATTTTACGTACCCACAAAAAACTACCACTTAGGTTAGTTACGTAAGTAATAACGAAAATCACAATACTAACACTGTCACTATTTCACTTCATGTCACATTTCCTCACTGTTTCACGGCACACGCGCGCTCTGTGTTATTTCTACAGTGCGGCTGCCTCCCGGATGGTTATTTTAGTGCTATAGTGCAAGGAACAGAAATATAACGATCAACGACCTATTACACTCACAATTATTCTCACTTTAAAGGAGTGTTTTTTCAAGAGTTGTTGAATTGAGCAAAAGTGAGCAAAAGCAATATTGAGACCCGTACCTAATAATAAAGCGTTTTACACCTAAGATTATGCTCAAAATCATTGTTGTACTTAATTTATGCATGTTGTTTTATTGCATGTTGTTTTAATTTATGGATCGTTGTTGAGTGCCGTCTGATGCCGTACCTACTTATGGGTGGTATCAACTGATTATTATTATTATTATAGCCCTATACCTAATCAATTCACCACCCAGTAATTAGTATTACAATAAGAGTTTATGGCGGTACCCACAATTCGCCTAACAATCCTACATCGCGCTATCGAAGTTTCGGAGAACGGCAAGATAATATTAATATACAACGTCTGTGTGTAATAACGTCAGTGGGCTTCGGCCTGACCGAGCATGCTATCTCGCTCGGTCGGAAGATCTTCCTTTTCGGCCGCCACTAACAACGTTAAATTGGTGACCACCGACAAGAACACGCATTAAAAGTTGTTTAACTAGCAATTATAGTTGAATGTGGTGAAGTTGCCCCTTCACGGGTATAGCTTTTAGGCCTATATTATGTCATTTAGTCTGATTAACAAGTGCCATTTTCCTCGAAACCTGATCTCATGCAACGAAAATTATGATTTTGGTCTTATTCGATTCGGAATACCATCTAGAACATTCTATTTTAGAGGACCGGTTGGTCTCTCTAAGAGTTCACTAGAGGTCGGAGGAGTAAAGAGTAAAACTCGATTTACTGTGGTGAACTGGAGTGCTTTATTTACAGAAATGCGCTGCTTATATACAAAAAAATGGGATAATTATTATTATTACAAATCTGTACAAAGGTAAAAAGGTTATTTGTGATTGGTTAACTAGATTAGACAGAGATGTAAAGAAAGAGATAAAAATATTTACAAAACATGAAAGAGAAAAAAATCGAATAAGAAATATTTACAAGTTGGAAAATCCGCGCGGGAGATTCTGCCGCACCGCGGTTCGTGGCGCTGGGATCGCGCGAATATAAATATGGGCTTCCGCGGGGCGCGAGGTCAGTGAGCCGGCGCTCGTCATGCCGACTAGTCTCGCGGTCGCTTGCTGCCGTCGCGAGTAGTTGTGCCGCCATTTTGTGAAGCTCACGCCATGAAGACTGTAGCCCCGCTGCGAAGATTCCTCTCACGATGTAGGCACGATGTAGTGAAGTGTTGCGACGAATTCTTATTAGAAAAAGTCCTTTTGAGGGCTGCTTCATGTCCGGTGCAAATGCACTTAATATACACGGACGGTTTCTCTTGTTATATCGGACGTACGTTCTTTTCAGAACGATTTTCTTCTGTGTTTCAATCGACGAACGAACGTGTAGGTACTGCTACAGTGCTCCCCCTCAAGCGAAGCGCACCGGCAGTCTGACGACACGGCCCGTTCTTGTTGTCTTCTGTGCTGGACTTGCTGGTGTCTTCTGCTTGATCGGCGATGCACTTGGTAATGGTTGTGAGGTAACAGGTAAAGGTACTGAAGTAACGGGTAAAGGTAATGAGGTATTTTGAGGTAAATTATTGGTATGTGAAGGTAAGGTACTAGGTACATTGGTATTAGGTAAGTTGGTAATTACCGGTGACTGTTGTACATTGCTCGTTGACTCGCCGAGGTAATCTTCACTCAGAATGTAGGCGGGTTTCAAACGATCGATGGATACTGTTGCTGTGCGATCGGGTAGTTGTATCACGTAGTATTTTTCTTCTCGTCGAAGAACTTTGTACGGCCCATCATACGGACTCTGAAGTGGTTTTCTTACAGCGTCTATTCGTAAAAATACGAATTCGCACGTAAGTAGATCACGATGTACGAAGATGTTGCGTTGATTACCGTGGCGATGTACATTGTTTTTCGGCTTGAGAGAGTTGATGTTTTTTCGTAGTTGCTCGATGTAGGTATGATCTAGGCTCGATGATGATGTTGTTTCGAAGAAGTCGGCCGGTAAACGTAAGTTACGGCCGTAGGTTAATTCGGCGGCGCTGACTCCGGTGTCCTCTCGTATGGCGGCGCGTAGTCCGAGTAAAACTGTAGGTAGCTCGTCGATCCATGATGTATTACTATTGATGAGTCTTGTTTTCAGTGAATTCTTGAGACTTCTATGCCAGCGTTCGATCATCCCGTTTGATTGCGGGTGATAGGGCGTTGTACGGGTTTTATCGATTCCCATACAACGTGTTAAGTTGACAAACAGCTGACTCTCGAACTGGCGTCCTTGGTCGGTTGTTATTGTAGTCGGACAACCGAATCTCGCTATCCATTGTTCGTAGAATGTTCTTGCGACGGTTTCGGCGGTGATCTCGGTGAGCGGTACAGCTTCAGGCCATTTTGTCGAGCGATCGATCATAGTAAGTAGGTATCTATGACCACTCGCTGTTGTACTTAGCGGTCCGATTATGTCGATGTGCGTATGTGAAAAGCGATCGACTTGTGGAAAAGTCGACACGGCGCTCGATGTATGTCGTTGTATTTTGCTTCGCTGACATTGTATGCAGGTTTTCGTCCATTCACTAATGTCGGAGTTCATTGACGGCCAGAAGAATTTTTGCGCGATGAGTTTTCTTGATGCTTTTGTTCCAGGATGACTTATGTTGTGAATAGAGTCGAAAATGGCGCGTCGAAAATCTTGCGGAATGTACGGGCGAACGTATTTTGTTGATGTTTCGCATACAATCTTGATATCGGAGTTAGGTAGCGTTGTTGTTTTGAAACTTAAATTTTCTTGACCGTACAGAGTAGGTAGCGTGCTATCTCGCTCTTGCGCGCGAGATAACTCTTCGTAGTTTACAGCTGACGGCGTGTTGATTGTTTCTATGCGGCTGAATGTGTCTGCGACGATATTATCTTTTCCACTGATATGACGAATGTCGTGCGTGAACTCGGAGATGAAAAGTAGTTGCCGAGTTCTTCTTGGAGTTTCCGATGTCGATGTTTTCTTGTGTAGGGCGAATGTCAATGGCTTGTGGTCGGTGAATATGATGAGTTCTCGGCCTTCGAATATTTTTCTGAAGTATTTTACTGCCATGTAGATAGCTTGAAGTTCGCGGTCGTAGGTGCTGTACTTCGTTTGCGCTGTCGTAAATTTCTTCGAGAAGTAGCCGAGTGGTTGCCATTTTTTATTGTAGTACTGTTGTATTACAGCTCCTGCTGCGGTGTCTGAGGCGTCGGAGAAAATAGCGATCGGTGCTTTGTGATTCGGGTGGGCAAGCAAAACAGCGTTTTTAATGCTATTTTTGCAAGCCGTGAATGCTTCTTTCGATGTCTCGTTCCATTCGATCGGTGTTTTGTCTCGCTTTTTCGCATTATGTAGGTATGCGTGTAGCGGGGCTTGAATAGTAGCGGCGTTCGGAATGCTGTCTCGGTAGAAGTTTAGCATGCCGAGGAAACGACGTAACTCTTCTATATTCTTCGGTAGCGGGTATTCTTCTATAACTTGTAGTTTGTCGTGTGGTGGCTTGATTCCGTCGCTGTTTACGCTGAAGCCGAGGAATTTAACTTCTTGCTTGCCGAGTACACATTTAGCTGGGTTGATTGTGATTCCGTTTTCTTCTAGGCGTTGAAGTACACACCGTAGATGTTGGCGATGTT
This sequence comes from Polyommatus icarus, assembly GCA_937595015.1. NCBI lineage: Eukaryota > Metazoa > Arthropoda > Insecta > Lepidoptera > Lycaenidae > Polyommatus > Polyommatus icarus. The sequence goes on along the minus strand of OW569336.1, from coordinate 7,002,282 downwards.
CTTCTTCGCTGCTGGATGCAATTAACAAGTCGTCGATGAAGGAAAACACGAAATCGTATCCTTGCAGTATTTCGTGTATAAAACGTTGAAATGTCTGGCCTGCGTTTCTAAGGCCGGGACACATTCTCGGGAACTCGAATAATCCGAATGGTGTGATGATTGCTGTCTTCTCTATATCTTCTTTACGGACTGGTAATTGTTGGAAGGCTCGGTTCAAGTCGATCGTCGAGAAGATAGTTTTTCCGGCGAGTTGGGAAGTAAAATCTCGAAGTCGTGGTACAGGGTAGCGGTCGGGCTTCGTTACTGCGTTGAGTCGTCGGTAGTCGCCACACACCCTTATATCGCCGTTCTTTTTCGGTACGACGTGAAGCGGAGAAGACCAGGCGCTCTTGCTAGGACGACAGAGACCTTGTTGCATCATATTCTCGAATTCTTTCTTGACTTGATTGTAGCGATGTGGTTGTAGTGGTCGGGCGCGACAGTGTAGCGGCGGCCCAGATGTTTCGATGTAATGTTCGACGCTGTGTTTCGGCGTGATGTTCATCGCTGTCAATCGTGTGATGCCGGGGAAGTCAGCCAGTATATCGTGGTACGACTGCGTGCTGTCGACACTACGGACTGTAGGTACGTCCGTGTAGCGTCCAGGAGCGTTGATGTGCAGACTTGTTCTCCCGTCGATGAGTCTTCTGTTCTTCATGTCGACGATGAGTTCATGATGTTGCAGGAAGTCGGCACCGAGGATTGGTTTCGAGACTGCAGCGACGATAAACTTCCATCTGTATGGTCGGCGAAGTCCAATGTTGAGCTCTAGTGTTTTTTCGCCGTACGTAGGTATTACGGTGTTGTTGGCGGCGTAGAGTTGAAAAGGTAGCGGCTGGAGATGGATGCCTTTCTTTTTTGGTATGACGGATATATTGGCACCCGTGTCTACCAAAAAAGTGAGATTCGTAGTCTTGTCCGTGACGAATAGGCGGTATTGTTTGTTGTGAACGCCGGATTCCGCCGCTGCCAACGTTCTGTCTAGTTTTCCGATGTGTTGAATGTACACGGTTGCGTACATTTTCGCGCTTCTTTGCCGAATCTGTTGTGGTAGTAGCAGAATGGCGATGGTGATGTAGACCGTGGACGCGAAGTTGATCGTTGCCGGAATCTTGATGTAGATCGATGTCTTGACCGTTGATAGTAATTTTCTCTTCTGTAATTATTGTTGCCGTTGTATTGTTGTTTCTTCAATTCGGCGACCTCTAGCGATAGCTTGCGGATTTCTTCGATGAGAAGGCACTCGACGTTCGATGATGTTGATGAGTTATTTACACGATGAGATGAGATGTTATTTACATTATTTACATGTGACTGCTCCATTATTTTGTCGGCCAGCGCAGCTTGCTCGTCTAGTGTGGTCTTCGTCTGGAACGTTTCGCTGACGGCCAGGACGGAGCGAACATTTGCCGGGAGGAGATTGGCCCACATGAGTTGGAGGGTGGAATCGGGGACCTTGTTGCGAGCCAGGTTTCGCATTCTTCTGAGTAATTGAGATGGTTTCTGGTCTCCCAATTCCATGTCCGACAGCAGCGTTTGGAATTGCCGACTGTCGGATTCCTCGTATGCGGAGATGAGCCGGTCCTTCAGTGCTTGGTACTCGTTCGTCTCTGGCGGGTTGTACAGGAGGTCAGCGATCTGTTCGATGTCTTCCTTTTCTAGGCGAGCGATGACCATCTGGGAGAGCTGGCTTTGGTTTTTCTGTAGACTGCTGGTGGCTGCTTCGAATGTGACAAACCAGAGCCTGGGTTTGTCCCTCCAGAAAGGCGGAATTCGCATGGACAGTGCGATGCCGGCGATTTCCTGGGATGACGGTGACGTCGCCGGGTTGTTGGTGAGTGCCGAGGTTTCGGGCAGGGATTCGCCTCTGGATTCCATGATGATGCAGGGATTCGAGGTGCAGCGTCGTTGAGCAGCGTTTCGTGGTGCAGCGTTTCGTCCGAGCAGTGTTTCGTCGGGCAGCGTTTCGTGGTGCAGTGTTTCTTCCAGCAGAGTTTCTTCTTGCAGAGGTTGCTTGTTGTTCACGGGGTCACCAGTTTAGAGGACCGGTTGGTCTCTCTAAGAGTTCACTAGAGGTCGGAGGAGTAAAGAGTAAAACTCGATTTACTGTGGTGAACTGGAGTGCTTTATTTACAGAAATGCGCTGCTTATATACAAAAAAATGGGATAATTATTATTATTACAAATCTGTACAAAGGTAAAAAGGTTATTTGTGATTGGTTAACTAGATTAGACAGAGATGTAAAGAAAGAGATAAAAATATTTACAAAACATGAAAGAGAAAAAAATCGAATAAGAAATATTTACAAGTTGGAAAATCCGCGCGGGAGATTCTGCCGCACCGCGGTTCGTGGCGCTGGGATCGCGCGAATATAAATATGGGCTTCCGCGGGGCGCGAGGTCAGTGAGCCGGCGCTCGTCATGCCGACTAGTCTCGCGGTCGCTTGCTGCCGTCGCGAGTAGTTGTGCCGCCATTTTGTGAAGCTCACGCCATGAAGACTGTAGCCCCGCTGCGAAGATTCCTCTCACGATGTAGGCACGATGTAGTGAAGTGTTGCGACGAATTCTTATTAGAAAAAGTCCTTTTGAGGGCTGCTTCATGTCCGGTGCAAATGCACTTAATATACACGGACGGTTTCTCTTGTTATATCGGACGTACGTTCTTTTCAGAACGATTTTCTTCTGTGTTTCAATCGACGAACGAACGTGTAGGTACTGCTACACTATCAATGTTCTAGAGAAATAACTAAGGATTCTACATTATTTAAGAAAAAATAATGTGATCGAAATGAAATGCCCTAAAACCTTATTTGATTTTATCAAAAAAATATATTTTATGAACAAAAATCGCGACGGCATTTAAAAGTACTACACCATGATTTTGGCACCTCGGGAGGAAATAACTAAGGATTCTAAATTCTTTAAGAAAAAATAATGTGATCGAAATGAAATGCCCTAAAACCTTATTTGATTTTATCAAAAATTATATTTTATGAATAAAAATCGCGACGGCATTTAAAAGTAAAAACTTAGCATTTATGCAATTATTAATTCTTTACGCTCGACAATTTGATGCAATGTACAGCAACCGTAATTTTTTTCCGGACCAAAAAGTATCCTTCGTCCGTTCTTCACCAAATTTCATAAAAAAATGGTTCGGCATGAAAAGGTAACAGACAGACTATTCTAATATTAGTATAGATTATTATTAAAATTTAATAAGATACACATTTCGTAAATATTTCAAACACCTACCCGCTACCTGTTGTCATTATTAATGTCGAGCAGAAAAGGCCTAAAAATTGCATTTTTATTTTGAATATTTCAGACCTTTTAATTATTCATTTAAATATTTTGTTTCTATATTTTGTTGTTATAGTGATTGATGACAGCAAAAATTATAAAATATTCTTGAAAATTTTAGTTCTTTAGCTACCGAGTTTACTTGATATACACCCTGGAGACAGACAGACGGATATCTCTTTTGGGAACAGATTCCTAAAAATTTCAAATGACAAAGAAAATATGAATATGATCTGCATAAGTATAATGATTAATGAATATATTATTATTATAATGAAAACAAAAACGTTACCTTTACTGCAAGTAGAGTTATCGTTTTTGAACTTGTGGAGGGTGTTAGGTATATTGATTCCAGGTGATATAATTAATAATATCTATGGACGCAATATCTATTGCAATAAACCCAAGCACAAGATTGGGTGTTTTCACACTGCGACGGTAACGACACGACACGATACCACAGAATAGATAAGGGCCAACGCACATATTAATACAATTTCAAGTTGGCCGTCTATCGTACAAACTAAATTGCCTAGTGTCACAATTTAATTAAACAAAATCATTTTTTTGTGCTTTTAATTTTTTAGTTACTTAATTAAAAATTTATATTTCACCATATAAAAGTTAAAACCGGTCCAGAAATTTTTTTTCTTGTTCCTGTTATTTAATGACTCTTATCCGATTGTTTACGTTGAAAATTAGCCAAATACACAATTTTTAAAAAAGAAAGTTTGTTTTGCTAAGCTAAATACAACTATAAGGTTTTTGCAAAGTTTTTAGAGATTAACGCTCGTCGTAACCAAGATAAAATGGTTTGGGTGGATTTAAGGGTTGTAACGTAAAGTGTGTTAAACTTACTTGTTGTGCGTATTTAATTTTTAGAGAAATGATAACTTTTAAGTACTTAAAAACGTTTAAATATCTCCAAAAATGTGTAAAATAGACCGAAAACATTTTTCTATATTTGTTGAGAATTTATTTAAGTGAGAGCTAAAATAATATTAAATGCATCGACAAATGAAAGACTTTTTCTAGTCTTTGAAATATATTTAAACTTCCTACATAAAGCCAGAAAAAAAATTGGGTGCTACAAATCTCAGGTCATAGAGGAAAATAATACACGGGGCATCTCAGGTACATACTAAAGACGCATGCTGCGACCTATGTTCGGAAAATGCTTATCTGAATACAAAAAATATCAGTTTTTAACCTAATTTGTATTTTTTTCCTTTAAGTATGTTTTAGCAAATTATTGTAAATGAAAATTTAGTGCTGGTGTCGTGTACACGGGTGGCGGGACTTTTTGTCATAGAAACACACTCGCGTAGAAGTTAATTAAAATATATTAAACAAAACACATTAAAAACACTAAATTATGACAATAAAACTAAAAGATAAAATAATAAACTAATAAAATTATAATTAGATATGCGAAAACAAGTTAGCGCGCGGAGCCCGGAAAAAATCTCTCTCTTCATTCTGCTCTATATTATTTAAATTAAAAATCCGCGGCAAACTCCTTCTTCCCCTTTTTTATGTTACAAAATCATGCAATAGTGTTTTGGCATTGAGGCTTTACGTCGTGGCCTCTATGCAATAGTTGTGTACTATTATTATTATTTACTATATACTCCCCCTCTAGTTCAGGAGAACGCCCTCGTTCCTGAACTAGTTTGGTTTAAAAAGCTTTTATGGTAAAATAAACTTCTCGCGTTTAACGCGTAATGGTGTTGGCTCTCCCCTTGGCTGAAAAATATCAGCATTACCTATCAAAGACTGCTTTAGCAAATCTCGGTGAGGTGGATATGTGGTTTCCTCATCCTTCCGAGAGACGTCAGTATGTAAACATTTGACTGCTTCTGACGACATGGGCTCAAAAGCCATAGGAAAATGGATGGAGCTGTTACTAGAAAAATACCAGCATTTGCGATGGAATTCCAAGGCGACACCGCTATTAAATAAAAAATCCATACCGAGCAAAGTTTCATTATTACGCGCTTCTGGTAGTACAAGAAATGAAGTGCGAATTATTTTATTCTGTAATCGTACGTCTAGTTCAGTACAAAATACGTCTAATTCTCTAACGACTCCATCGGCCAATTTTATAGTTTTACGCGTCGAATAAAAAGGATGGCCCTTGCGACAAAGAAGGAGATGTAAAGTATGTCCTGCAATACAATGCTTTGCACCGGTGTCGACCAGCGCGGTTCCCTGCGCACCAAGAATCTCGATATAAAAAATCGGTCGCAAAATATTTTGGTCAAAATCGACTCCGGAATACGCTTGCTCCGTACACTTTGTTTTTGCGGTACAAAAAACATGTTTAGTCTCTAAAACATTGACATTAGAATTATCTTTTGAACAATAATCATAATCGAAACTAGGCTGTCGACTGTACATTGAGTCGAAAATTTATGTCTTCGACTGTACAATTTATTTTTAGGGCACACTAAAGAAATTTTACAATTATGTGCAGAGTGAGATTTACATGAGCTACAATATTTACAAATTTTACAATTCTTAAAATTACTATTTACATGTTTAAATTTAGAATCATTGACACTATTTACACTATTTATACCATTTTTGGTTTGTTCACTATTATTACATTTATCGCAATTATCTCGTGACGTATTCACCGTACCACATTGGTAATACGAAACAGGCTTAGTTGGAATGTCTGTGCACTCACCTTTATTCACTTACTTACGGCACTGATCACGTTGGTGTCCGTAGTTTTTGCAATACACACAAAAACTGTTTCGCTGGTGGTGTGCGCTGTTCTTTAGGCTGCTTGAAGGCGGGAACGACAGGACTTTGCGCGTGTTAGATTGGGGTATATTATACAAATAAATTAAACTAATGTCATGCCCAGGCAGTGGCAAGATAGATGTGGTTAAATGAAAAATAAACTGTAAGGCAATAAAGATATTTATTAAAACAACCTTAACAAATAAAAGTGGGTAGATATAATTATTTTCAAATTGTATAACAAATTATTACGTAATCTAGCCAAAGTAAGTACTTTCAGTTTATTAAATTAATAAGATACAACTCAGGAATAACACAGAACTTATAACTTTATATTATAAAACAACATAATATCAAGCAATTATAATATTATAGATCATCTAGCAAAAATAAACCATAGGCTTGTACAAAATCTTCTTTATATAAATTACAATAATAACCAAGTTACTTATTAGCTAAAACCAAGCATCTCCTTCATCCAAGCTTATTCTAAAACCAAGCATCTAGTAGACTTGACACGGGCGTACACCCGTAAGGGATGGATATAAAGTACCAACTTTGTCTGGTGTTACCAGACTATACAAATCTTATTTATTTTCCCCACACCAAATCATTTTTTTATCATTTTTTCAGATGGCAAAAACGCTATTACATATTACCATTACTTTTTGTATTTTTATTATTAGCAATCTTCCCGTGAGTTCATCCGCGTGAGGGCTTCGCGTTGTAAGAAAATATATGTGACTGTGTCCACTGCAACCCACGGACACGCTACGCACGAATTGACTCAAGTCAAAGAAATAAATCCGTGCACGTCCACGCGTGCGCGTGGCCGTGCACAGCGTGCGCCGCGGTGGAATATATATTGAGCTTCAGAGAACATTCAAAATGTTTAAACTTTGAATGCTCTCTCCATGTTAGGGGTAATTGTTATGGATTTTAATCTTTGTACTTAAATTATAATTTTACTTACTATACTTGCTGTTTGCTTATTACTACTGTACCTACTTGCTATACTATCTTACTAATAATATTAAAAACGGGAAAGTTTGTCAGGATATATAAATGTTTGGAGTCAGGAGGATAATAATTTAAGGTGGCACATAAACATAAATAATAGACAAAAGAACTAAGAAAAACACATAATATGAATTTAATCAGTACCGTATCATTTATTTACTATAGTCAGAATAATTTAAGGTGGCACTTGCGGTCATTGACCTTTCTAGTACTAGTCTAGGAGCTAAGTGAAAAATACTCGCACTGACTTCTGTTAACTTAAGAATAAAATTCAATTCTTGTATCATAGTAAAACGTCTTGGTTATATTTTCGTATGATAATCTCCAACTATTTATGAGTTTGAAGTGATTTAATTCATACTGTGTTTACATCGTGTATGGAAAATACGATATCACCTCGAAACATCTGTCACTTCATTGTGAACTACAGTTTGTACAGTTCGACAAGGTTTTAACTTTTAAATGAATGTGCCGAGAAAAGGAACTAACGCTTCTATCATACAAAAACGTCATTTTTGACGTATGTTTGAGTTTTGACAGTTTTCCTTTACCAGCAGCGCCCCGTGAGTCGTGACACATTTAAAGCCTTGGAGCACTGTATAGAAAATGACAACATGACCGCTACAGACAGAATTCCGCGATTTGAGAATAAAACACACAAATTAATGTATACCGATCCTAGACAGTTGATAGACCTACGTTTGGCGAGACCATAGTAACTAATTCTTAATCTGTGGGCGTGGGGCGTGTGCAATGTGCATGGCCGACTCTGAAGAAAAGTGAAGACACAGTTTTGTATATGACAAGACTCCGTCCTCCTTTTTTTCTACGTTCATGCATAGAATGTAAAACATACAATGTAAGTTATAAGTATGTTTTGATCTTACAATAGAAAGATAATAATATTATGTTATCTGAAGAAGTATGTTTAAGTTCATGTTGGATGACAATTGACAATTTAATATATTATTCTTGAATGATTTTTTAAGTATTCAAATTAATTATAATATTTTTTGTTAAAATAATAATTATTAAACATATTATAACAAATAACAATAATTCTAGGCAATTCTCCAACACTAGCGCTGGCAACCCTTGCAATCGTTTAACGCGACAAAATCAAAGAGTAATAATAAGCTTTGGTTTGCTGTTGAAATAACGACCTATAGAATTTGGTTGTGTATTACTACAATAACAATGTTTTTTAAATACTATTTTACGCTGTAATAATGTAATTAACACATCATTCCTCGTGTAATAATATTATTAGATAATCATACAGTCAATATTACTGCAAACTGAGAAATGTTAAATGCAAAATATCGTACTTACGAATGAAATGTTATGTTTTCATATTTCCGCTCACTACGGCTTTTACAGCCTAAAATGTAACAAATCACCATGTTTTTCAATAAATTTAACACACACTTTAACACCGTCAATATTGTTTTTCGCTAAAAAAAACACAGAATCAACGAATATCGCAAAGTACAATAAGAGCATAAATTATCTTTTGTTGGTCAAAAGTACGATTCTTGACCAACAACAAAAAGTGAAACTATGACAAGGACAAAAAAAATGTTACTGACTCTATTACTCTTATGAGTTTATGTATAGCTGCGTCTTTGTCAATCTCGGTATTATTATTTGCTTGTCAAATCCAGTTTGATCCTTCATCCAAGCTTATTAGGTACTAAAATCTTTATAACTAATAGGTACATCACCTTAAACACTGTCGGCCAGAATGAGAGCCGTACTAGGTTCGCTAGCTACTTTATACTGGGTAAAATGGATATTCTACCCACACCCAATAATAATTCTAGTGCCCACATTTTTCAAAGTTTGGTACTAGAATTATTATTACTTAAATATGATATTCTATCTGAATACAATTAAACAAAATCTTAACATAATAATATTCATAAAATAATTAAGAGACAATACTTTAAATATAAACTATCTTACATTAGAAGTCTTTCCTTACCACTGAGGTAGTAAGTACATACTATGTCAGTGTTCCAATTCAAAAGGTGTTTTTATTATCAATTTTAACATAAAAATTACGGCTTAATATTGGTGTTGTCAAGTCTTCAATTGACTTATCGGAACTATTATCTGAACCAGTATATATTATAAGTCTATGATCTGAACAATGTAATTTCGCCTTAATTCATACATTTTATTCTTTTATCTATACTTATATTATATATACTGCACTTTGCAAGCGCGGCATATTTAAATATGGAACGTTTTGTTGCTCGTTTTAGTACGTTTAGACTCTTTTATCGAGTCCTCTACAATACGAGCTTTATGAAGTAGATCTGAGAAGTTTGATATTTCTTCCCGGCGTAATCGTTTTCTTATTTTATGATTTCAAAGCCCAAAAATCATATCTATCTGGACCTTTACCGACAGATTGTTTGGCGGTAATCTTGATAAGAGCGCTCTGCATTTTGATATGAATATATCCGTACGCTCCTTCTCGCTTTGTTCATTACTGCAGAGCTCCCGGTATATTTTATACTCGGGGCGACGATCTCCGTAGGCATCTCGTAAATACTCGACGACTTGTCTCCATGAAGTGACTTCGGCACGAATGCTTTGCCACCAAGTCGCCGCTTCATTAGTAAAGAGCATTGACATACCTTTAATAGCAATTGAGTCAGTCATGCTAGTACATTCCTTATAGGCTTCGAGTGCATCAATGAAAGTTTCTACATTTTCAGTACCGGAGAACCTTGCTGTGCATTGTAGGAAGTTTCGTGTCGACTCAGCTGCGCTCGACGTTGGCGTCGGCGAATGAGCAGCTCGAGGAGATGAAGAAGCGAATCGGTCCAAGACACGTTCACACATTTCCGAGCTTGATTTTTGGATTGTTTCTAGAAGCGCGGCAAAATTTTCGCTGGACATGGTGATATTATGAGAATCACCCATCGAGGAATCGAACGATTTTCTTGCACGTGTTTTCGGCATATTTACAGTTATATACAAAACTTCGGCTAAGATTCGGGCCTAAAGTTGGGACGCCATTTATTGTAAACATATTGTAAATGAAAATTTAGTGCTGGTGTCTGTACACGGGTGGCGGGACTTTTTGTCATAAGAAACACACTCGCGTAGAAGTTAATTAAAATATATTAAACAAAACACATTAAAACACTAAATTGTGACAATAAAACTAAAGATAAAATAATAAACTAATAAAATTATAAGTTAGATATGCGAAAACAAGTTAGCGCGCGGAGCCCGGAAAAATTCTCTCTCTTCATTCTGTTCTATTTTCTTTCTTTCTTTTTCTTCTTTTTTGGCAACTTGACACAAAGGATGTGTATGTTGTGCCACAGACAAGGTAGGTAAAAAGGTAAGGAATATGGCGGGAAAACCATATGCCTCCTATTATAATTTTCATCATCGTTTTCATGTATCGTCAGGTCTAAAGTCTAGTCAAAGTCTAAGTAAAAGTCAATACAGTCAAGGAGTCAAGTCGGTCGATTCAGTAAAGTGGTAGACGCTTTACTGAAACTTTCGATGGAGTTTTGGAGGGAACACAAAATAGCACGTTTCTGGATATTACATCACTTTCCTACACTTGTGCATGAACACGAATATCTAATGGTTAATATTCTACAAATATTACACATTAAAAACCCAGCTAACACAATTTTAGGAAAATAATACAAAACACAACAGCACTCTTTCAGATGCCCGCCAAAACTCCCTGTTCTATTTTATTTAAATTAAAAATCCGCGGCAAACTCCTTCTTCCCTTTTTTTATATTACAAAATCATGCAATATAAATAGTGTTTTGGCATTGAGGCTTTACGTCGTGGCCTCTATGCAATATTTGTGTACTATTATTATTTATTTATTTATTTATTTATTTATTTATTTAGGACCAAAAACAGTTTTGCATTAGTAATAACAATTGGTTTGAACATTTAAAATACAAGCTACATGCAATAACTAATTATTATTTACTATAAAATATAATTAGTGAAAAAAAAAATCTATTATATTATAGAGAAAACCTAGAAATGGCTGTATGGGCAACGCTCCTTTTGCCTGTCCCGACCGGGACGAATTAAAAAAAAATCTCTATGGTTCTCATTTCAACATGATTTCGACTTTGACAGTTGTTTTGTTTTGATTTTTTGTGATTTTTGTACGATTGCATTTTAATGAATTGTTATATTTTGTTTTTATAAAGTGTTGGTTGCGACAAATACAAAATAGCTTGAACAATTCATAATTAAAAGAATCTTAAATTGTGTTACGCGTTAAATAAAAGGAGTCTGGTTTGCTGATTTTGTGGTATAAACTTTATAGGTAAGTGTTTTAGGTTATGTTATGATTTTACCTTCATGTTTTTGTGTAACAAATTATTACAAGTTTATTATGTAGATTTCTAAAGATGATAATATATAGACTACATTTAATAATATTAAATAACACGGTTAAATTTTCATCCTGCAATTGTTATAAAATATGTGGTTAATAAATCATAAACAGTGTCAAACAAACATAATATTTTGTTTGAAACTTATGGATATAGGTACGATTATTTTTAGGATCTCGATTAAGAGTGGGCTGTGCGATTTTGCTGTGTTTTCTATTATGTATTATCTATTATCCCGGAAGACGATTGACTCAAATGAAATTGAGATTTATTAATTTAATTATTGTATATTTATCTGATACTTAGCTAACGGAAAACACGATTCACTTATTTTGATACGATAGTTTTATTTTTCGAATTTATGAATCTTTTTGGGCATTTCCACAATTATTAATATCTGTTAAACTTATTGAGTTACTATCAATAAATAACTTGCACTACTACAATCACACACTTTATAAAATAACAGCTAAAGGAAATATTAGTATTGTATTTAGTTATTAAGTAATCATCAAAAAACAGTTTTGGGATATACAATCTATACTTTCGTGCTATAATGCAGGAACCGTTGTTAAGCGATATTGTTCACTATTAGCTGCAGCCTAAAACACATTGCCTGGGAGAACGATTCATGGAATTATTGTATCACGATTGGAGGATGCGGGGCTAGCGTTTTGACCGTAGGCCCTTAACAAGTAGGCTAAGGTTTCTTATCTACCTTTTCAATTATCTAAAAATAATAAATACATTGGGTTGTGCCTAGTCACTAGTGTCATAATTAAAATTTTTAAATTTTGTTTCTTAAACTTATAAATTGCAATTATCTTATCCTGATGTACACTATCACATTGATACAATAATTAATTGTCTAGTACAGCTTTACTCAACCTCTGGCTTGCGGGCCGCATGCAGTTCGCTGAGCCTTTATAGCCCACAAAAAGATAAACCATTTTGAAATTGACACATAGTCAGCAAAATAGTGCAAAGTCATTGTGAAAATCATAGAAAATTTCAACTTTATAATTACAAATTTTTAAGAATGTTATTTTTTTAACCCTTGAAAAGACCAAAAGAGTGAATCCAGACCAAAACGTTTGTTGGCCCATTTGTTGGCCCATATAAAAAAAGAATGTTTGAGTACAGCTGGTCTAGGGTGAACATTGAGAAAAAGTTCAAAGGGATAGTCTAAATATAAACTTTGCTGTAATAAATTTTGTGCCTTGTTTTGATCACAGAATCTTAATCACAATAATGTATGCAAAATTTGCACTAACCAGTAACCATTAACACCTACTCACATGTTAAACAAACTATGCCATGTAATTTAAAAAATAGGAGAAGTTTGATGGAATTGATTTTGGTGCACTGTCAAATATAATAATTCAAGACATGAGTGGAAGAATAAGGTAAGTAACATTAAAAAACTTCCCGTTTTTTTGCTTAAATGGAGGGTTTAATGCCGGAAAAATTATTTGAAATAGAAAAACTATGGATTATATGTGTAGCCCACAGATCTCTAGATCTTATTTCTGTGGTGTAGCCAGATACATTAGCTAGGTTATGAAGTAGATAAGTTAGAAGTTTTATTAAAATAATTAAGGAAAAAATTTGTTATTGTCCAAATGTTACAAAATGTAACTTGTTCGATTCTTCCACTCACATCTTCAATTATTATCAACTTTTAAAGACATAATAACAGTAGACAGGGTAATTACCTGTATATATGATGTACCCTGTCAGGGGTAATTACCCTGTCGACATTACAGCAGTTCTAAACAAAGGGCTTGGAAATGATAGAATATGTCATGTTAAAATAAAGCCAACCTTTGAGTAAATAAATAATTTTTGTAACTATTTTTCTACTTGAGCTGAATTGAAATCTAGTCCTCCTATATCATATAATATGGTCCACAATATATTCTCATACATAGTGCAATTAAATAAACAAAATTGCTGGACCATCCAAAAATAGAAATATCAGTGAAAAAATGACTCTGATAGCGTAAAAACTCTCCAAGATATCACAATTCAAAACTCTCATAAAATAGACCTTCCCAAAACGCTTGACATACAAAATGTCAGCTAACTGTGACATCACGCCTAGTTAGTTTGTTCGATAGCTATGTTAAATATTGAGTTTATGAAAGTGGTTTTCTAAGAAAAAATGTTATAAATTGTATGAATGTACTTATACAAAAATTAAGAAATTTTATATAAAAAAAATCAACTTGACTTAACTTGACAAAAAAACTTTGAAGGCTCAAAACAAAAAAATACATAAGTTATGCATGAACGTAGAAAAAAAGGCGGACGGAGTCTTGTCATATACAAAACTGTGTCTTCGCTTTTCTTCTGAGTCGGCCACGCACACATTCTGACGCCTGTCTAATAGTATGGATTAGCGCAAGAATGTGTGCGTGCGGACCGTGTACATACAGCCAGCTGGCCGACTCTGAGCGACACAGTTTTGTGTATGGTGGGACTCCGTCCGCCTTTTTTTATACGTCCATGAAGTTATGAAGCTGAAATTTTAGGAATACCTATTTTTCATCGCTATGTCTTTATTTTATTTAAAAACAGCCAGTCTTTGACCTTGTCGTCATCCTAATACATATCATATCTAAGTACAAAAATTACACACATAAATTTTAATCATTTTAAATATTATCTCTTACATCATTCAATCATTACTGGCTACTGGCTGAATATTAACTTTAGTTGCCGAAATCTTTTGATGGCTCACCTGTAAAATTTTCTTTTTGCAGATATACACATCATACATAAATAATGTAGGCTCTGTCAAAACATGTATTACATCTGGAATTATTAAAAGAAAAAAATTCTCCAGTTTTCCTACTGCCTGGACTGTGAATGAACTTTTTGCGCGTACCTGAAATATTTTATTTGTTTATTTAAAACTTCTTGCACATTTTGGTCCAAAGGCGGGCTTAACACCACATGTCATTTTCTTCCAGACAAATCTTATCCATACCGCGTTGTCATCAGTTCAATTTAGGTTAAACGTACGGAACCATGCCGCGACGTACTCAATGCGTAATAATCGGCCAAGTGCGAGTTGGGCTCGCACACGAAGGGTTCCATACCGTTATAGAGCAAAAATAGGCCAAAAATTGTGTTTTTTGTATGGGAGCCCCCATTAATTTTTCATTTTATTTAAATATTATTATTAATAATTATTAAAGTACTGTTATATTTAAGGCCTTCGTGAAAGTTTCAAGTGCCTACCTCTTATCATTATTGATGACGAGCAAAAAAGCCCAAAAAATCATGTTTGTTGTATGAGAGCTCCTCTTAAATATTATTTTTATTTTTATTTTAGTATTTGCTGTTATAGCAGCACCGAAAATACACAATCTGTGAAAATTTCAGAACTCTGGCTATAGCGGTACTTGAGATACAGCCTGGAGACAGACGGACAGACAGATAACGAAGTCTCATGAATAGGGTCCCGTTTTTACCCTTTGGGTACGGAACCCTAAAAATGGACCCCTGTAAAGGTTGATCATGCAGGGATAGTGAAATATTGTTGATGATCTTCTGCCTATAGAGATCGGCACGGCATAATAGCCCTTTAACTAAGTCGCTACCTTCAGTATCGGATTCCGGTAGTAACTGGTAATCTATTAGCACTAAAACCCAATCGCCCATAAAACAGTAGGACCCATGTACTCATCCGATTTTATAGATTTGGTTTACGAGACTCGGCTGTTTTAAATGGTTCTTTATTGCGCTGACATGATTGGCAGCGTTGTTCTACTTGTTCTATGTCGGTAGGGATAAACCACGATAACATGGCGCGCCCCTCCAAAATTCAAAACAGGATATTTTGTTGACCAACAAATCTTGGTAATAACTAATAAGTGACATAATATTACGAGTACTGGTTGATTGGTTGAATACTTACTACATTGAAATTCTTTCATAAGGATGTGACTACACACATAAACAGTAATTTGGAGGGGCGCGCCATGTTATCGTAGTTTATCTCTAATGGCTGGTTTACACGTGTCAAGTTGATAAGTAGTTAATTAAATTTTAACTTAATTTTTAGATGTTAATTGCATGTAAACACAAAATTTAGTAGCAAGTAACAAGTTAAAATTTAGTTTTATGTACTAAACAAGGAAATTAGAATTTTGACTATTTTCTGTTAAGTTGGCAGGCGGGGCTTTTCACTTGACACATTTAGGGCAGGCACTTCAAATTAAGTTAAAATTTAGTTACTACCTATCTACTTAATGTACGTGTAAACCAGCCATAAGTAGTAGCTACGAAAGACGCGCAATGTTACGAAGCTACTGCTCTTATCTGTGAATGGAAAGAGTAGATTTCATTTTGAACTGCTATAACAACAAATACTTACTAAAAACTAAATAAAATAAATATTTAAGGGGGGCTACGTTTTTTCGTCAAAAGGGATCCAAACACAGATCTCCTGTCTAATTAGATCCCGCATGTGTATGTACTTCGCGTGCCATCGCGTTCCCAAAAGAGTATAAACTATATTCTTTCGAAAGTCTGTTCTTTAGTCTGCGCTCCACCGTTATCGGAATCGGACGTCAATCGGAATTCTAAAAATGCCTAGTTGTGCCGTATTGGGCTGTGGAAATTGGACTACAAACGTTGGTATAAATAGTGGACACGTTTCTTATCATCGGTAAGTAATTTTATTATTAAACCATGTGACCTGTATTCTAAAATCAATTATTTAAAAATGTAAATCGTGTGTGGCTGTAGTTTTTACCATGAAATACGTAACTGCGTGTGTACCGTATGATTCATAATACATTGCCGCTTTAGCTAGAAAATTATAGAGCCCGTTCTGTTTGTCCGCTATTGAGCGCGCAATGGAAATAATACAATCGATACTTTCACTCATCGCTTAGTTTCGAGGTACAGCCAATATTCTCATTTTTCTGTCAAATGAAGCAAATAATGTTGTACATATTCTCGATTCTAATTAATCGATTTTCGAAACATACATGAAACAGAGGAATGATAATGTTCGCTTTGGGATATTTTGTGACTCGGTAATTATATTTCTATACTTACATATGTATATAATAAAACTGTAGAAATAAAAATTCTGTACATTAAAAAATAATAAGCGGGGGGTATCACTACATCGCTATAGAAGTCAAACCTGTAGTTAGTTTTTTGTCTACTGTCTGTCTGTATGTTTGTTCCACTATCACACGAAAACTACTGATCCGATTTGAATGCGGTTTTCGCATATGCCGCCCGCCTTAAGTTGGAAGAAGACAATATATATATATATATATATATATATATATATATATATATATATATATATATATATATATATATATATATATATATATATATATTGTCTTCTTCCAACTTAAGGCGGGCATAAACCCCAATTTGTTATTCCGTGACTCCCGGTTTACCTAGTTCCAATATAATAACGAAATGTAAAAAAATATGAGATATAAAGCACAATACTGAAAAGACTTTAAACCATAAACATTTTTATAAAACGTAATACTTTGGCTGTAATTAATTTACAAACTCACCTCCGAAAAAATCTAATTAATCGAAATATAAGTATTAACTAAGATAATTATACATTTTATTTGAATAAATTGTTAGTAAATCTATATTAAAATATCCTTAACCGAACAATTTTGTTTCTTAATATTTATTTCCAAATATATTTAAAAAAAACATGAAAAATATTGAAGATCCGCCCCTAGTAACTACAGTTTATGCTAAGCTAAAATGAATCTTATTACGATGCGTATACGCTTGGTCTTTTGTTGTGTGCAAGGTTATCGTTTTGGATTGAGATTGATCCCTGCTTAACATCTGGTGTATAACCCCCCCACCCCTCTTAGGAGACAAAAGAGGGAGTAAGACTTTGTATCAACTGATGAAGTACAAATACTTTAAATGACAAAACAACGTTGCCGAGACAGCTAGTTATGTAATATGTATTTATGTTCCTGTTTAGTGATTTAATTTAGAATAATATGATATAAGTACTAGCTGTCCCGGCAAACGTTGCTTTGCCATAATATATTATGTATTTGCCATATTATTTTATTGAAGTGACTAAATATGTATGTTACCATGGCAACGTCGATCGCTATCCCGTCGCACAAACAAATGGTCGCCGTCAGTCTCAGGTTGTAATAATTTACTATTATTTATTCAACAAATGCACCTATCAATATTATATAAAGGACCCATAGCCGTTACTTACTCAATCCAGTGTAAAAGTATCGACATCTGTTGGAATCTTTTGGAGTTTACAGATAATTTGACTGTCAATTAATTATAGGCAAATAATTTTCAATAAAATAAAATTGCGACTATAATTAAAGATCTAAGCTGGAAAAAAGCACGTACATTTAAATTTTTTCGAAAAATTTAAATGTACGTGTAAAAATTCGAATCCATTGCGGACAAACATCGTGACAGGAGATTTTGTATATATTAGATTACTAGCTGTCCTGGCAAGCACGTATCTTAAGATTTATCATTCCTCTGTCTATGAACTCGAATAATAATCGATTAAAAATCGATATACCAAATAAAATGGCAAAAGAGGCGGGGCGCGGCGATTCCTTTGAATCGATTCCGCGCGTACGGGTATTCCCATCACTAAAGCGCTCTTGTGACGTCACAGTAGGTATGAAAAAAGTGACACGCTCGTGTTCATACAAATGGAGCGACATAGCGCTTCTATCTAGATCTTATTTCTGTGGATCCAAAGTTTTTCGCTCGCGTATTAATATTTAATATAATATAATATTATGATGATGCTATATTGGTAATTTTATACGCGGAACTGTAAAACATATCGTAAACACACGTCAGCATAATAAATGCTATATTAGGACTAGCGCTATCAATACACGCGTAGATGGGGCAATAAACTAGTCTCGTATCTCCTTATCTGGTCTTTCATAAGCACCATCTCCGTGGTTTATGGTCCGCCACTCCAGTCCACACCCACTTACATAAGTACTAGTTTATTATTTAATT
Source organism: Polyommatus icarus (assembly GCA_937595015.1). NCBI lineage: Eukaryota > Metazoa > Arthropoda > Insecta > Lepidoptera > Lycaenidae > Polyommatus > Polyommatus icarus. The sequence continues at coordinate 6,983,740 of OW569336.1, read as the reverse complement.
AACCCTCCGTGTACTAGGTGACTAATCTCACCATGCTGTACTAGGTGGGGTATGACATACCCCAGCTGTAGAAGGCAGTTAAATCCGAAAAATTGTTCCTTGTGATTGTAAAATAATAAGTAATATATTTAAATATCTAATAATGAATTGGTTTAAGTGAAATAAATTCAATTTTACATTATAAAATACATTTTATAAGCAAAAGTACGAAAACTTGACTTTTTCTTCAAACTATAAGCTATGAAATCTTTTCTTCAGTACAAAAATCAAATGGCACCTATTTCAATCAAATTCTTTTCAATTTCAAAGACTATAGTTTATCTAGTTTTAACCTATTTATAATATAAATTTAAAATCAACAATATGAAATAGATCTTGGTCACTTATATTTTCGTAATATTGACAGTTATTTAGACAAAAAAATTACTATGGAAAATACATAATATGGACACCTAATAATATTTTTTGCAAATGTGCCCAGTATTCCTATATAATAGTATAGGTCATATCCGGTATCACTGATTTGATCTTCATAACCAGCCGATTCTTGTTCGGAATTCATTATCTCAGCGTCACAATTATCATCTTCTTCAGCCAGTGCTCGTAATATTATTTTTTTTTCGATAACCGAGACATTTTTAGCAAAACTTATACCAGAAAATAATATTTCATCAAGTTAAACACCAAATTAAACATATAAATAAATAAAAACAAAAGAAGTTACACTTACTTTTTTAGCTACGTGCTGCTGTACTAGGTAGTACAGCACGTAGCTAAAAAAGTAAGTGGTAGCTAAAAAAGTAAGGGGTATGTGATACCCAGACGCACTTTAAGCACATGTAGCAGAAATGGTGATAGACATAGGACTGAATATTTGGTAGGAATTAAAGCAGCAACGTCTTATTTGCAGCTATTGAGAAAAACCAACTCGCATAGTTTTTTCGTTTAAAAATGCTATGAATTCTTTTAGCGCTGGGGTATGTCATACCCCACCTCGTACACGGAGGGTTAAACATGTGTAGGCGCTTTCACATCTTTACCGATAGTTCTGCCGGGCTTATTTTGTGGACAGGTAATACTTAGTTATTACTAAGTTTACCAAAACAGTTGGTGAAATAAACAAATAAACTTCATGAGACTACCCAATGCCACTCTTACTATTAAGTCGATTCTGCTGGTATACGGTATACCCCGTATACCTCAAGCAAGGTGCAAGCCTTTTAGACACTAGGCTGGAGAGTTTCAAGCTAGACTGGACGAGGCTTTACATACACTTATAACATAATTTTCCTTTCAACGCTGCAAAGAAATCAGCATTGAAGGCTACGAATAATAAAAACTAAGGAAAAGTAACTCCGTCAAAAAACATGCTCCAAAATACTTGTCATGAAAAGTGTACTTAAGGTTCACTTTTCATACATTTGCAATATTTGGGTGACCTTGAGCGGTATAAAAGCTGACGTTACATGACAGTTCGAATGGAACCAAATTTAAAACTGTATTAGTATGGGAGTTACGTTTCCTTAGGTTTTATTATTCGTAGATTGAAGGCTACTTTAAACGAATTATTGTTGTACACAGCGTTTTTTTTATTTACGGCAAGTTTAGTTGTCATGCCATCTGGAATGTCGATTTTCTAAAGCAGGAACCCCAGAGACAAAGACCACACATTCATGTGGGAAACCTCATTCCTTCATTCCGATGGCATAATTGAACTCACGGGCCGTTCACGATCATTTTGCCTCGGAGCTACTGTGAAAGTCGTCCCTATTTCGTCGCCATAAGTTCCTGTCAGTGGAATAGCTCAAGCTGTAGGTAAGCAGTATGCTAATACCTCGGCTACAATTAAAGCTGTACCTTAACCTTACACGTTGACAGTTCAGATTGTACTCATAATAGCTCGCAGATAGCATGCGAACAGTCACGACCGCTCCGAATTCAATTAAGTACTATCTCAATACTCAATAGACATTACTCCTATTTTCTGCTGTGTTCAAAAGAACCTTTGGAAAATCATTTGACAGGACATGTCCGTATTTTCTGTAGTGTTGCAGGTGACAGGTCCAATTTCCAAAGTACATTTGGAATAAGATTTGACAAGACGTGTCAGAACCGTGTTCCACCTGCTCCGATTTTTACCCGGGAGGTTTTGATCTAATTTTCTGCATTCAACCCCGATTATTACCTGACTGCTTTGCACGAACATCTTCGGTAAAACTGCCAAACGAGTGTAAGTTGTGAGTCGCAGAATTTCGGTTCGGCAGGATTCTGCTGCATTCAGTTTCTTTGATTCACACGAGCGTAATTTTGTGAGTCGTGATTTGTATGAAAAAATATTTACGCGGCAGAAATTCTGCGACTGACAACTCACAAATAACGCTCGTTTGGCTTCACCCTAACAGAGCAAAACTCTGAAACTAAAGACTTTGTAAATTATAATTTACTTGGAGAATTCCTAAGGTATCGTATTTTTGGTACCTACACCGTTAGTATTCACGGTACAGGATTAATTAAGCCATTTCATTACGCCGACAGCTAGAAAGTCCTAAATTGCGATGGAATTTGAGGCTATTGTTTTGCTAAAGTCCGCAAATGTCGTTAGAAACCTGCGAGTTTCAGCACAACCTGACAACAACACAATAGGACTACGTTAAACCTACTAACTGCTACTAATCTACACTAACCCCCTTTGAGAAATATATTCACGCAGTCATAACACTAAGTTATAGCCTATAGGTCTACCGTCTACCAGAATCTGATGGCAAAAAGTGAGAAAGTGAATTGACTCTAGCAATACCGGGGTAATTGGAAGAAAACATTTTGATCCTTTTTTTCCTTATAGCGGCTGGTTCTGTGTGTGAAACATGCAAATATATAAATTTATCAAATGATTAGATGTTGCCCGCGACTTCGTCCGCGTTAACATAATATTCATAGTATGTATGTAGAAGATTTTCTCCTTTTTGTGGTTAAAACGGGACCCTATTTAAGCAAACCTCAAACGCAAACGTAAATAAGAGGCAGAGATAATTTCAAGGGTACCCCTTGAAATTATTCATACAAACGTAATACCAAAATCATTTTCTCATACGAAAATATTTAACATGTTTGATTTATTTTTCAGTTTAGAATAGTAATTACCTAGGTTCCTGCACAAAAATTTACTTCAAAATATTTAAACAAAAAAAAATGGTTGCCTGTAAAGTCGGTTTTACGGGCGAAGATTTTACGTGACAACGTGTGGGAGAGAGACGCAAGGCATTCGGCGGGCCTCTCTCTCGTTCGGTGACTCATCGTAACGTTACCGAGCGTTACACTTTTTCATAAGTGACTCCCAGCCGCAACCTAATTTAAGACGTTGTCACGTCAAAAAAATTTTTTTGTTTAAATTTTTTTTTAGTAAATTTACTACTCAATATTGAAACACTAAAAAATAGAGTAAAACACTAAAAAATATATAAATAAATAGTAAATTTACTACTAAATATTTAAATACTAAAAAATATTTTTTAGAAATTAAATATTTTGTAGTAAATTTACTATTTATTTATTATATATATTTTTGGTGTTTTACTCTATTTTTTAGTGTTTCAATATTTAGTAGTAAATTTACTAAAAAAAAAAAGTTAAACAAAAAAAAAAATTTTTTGTTTAAATATTTTGAAGTAAATTTTTGTGTAGGAACCTAGGTAATTACTATCTTAAACTGAAAAATAACTCAAACATGTTAAATATTTTCGTATGAGAAAATGATTTTGGTATTACGTTTGTATGAGAAATTCCAAGGGTACCCGGCCCCTTAAGAAATGACGGACTTTCATATAAACTTTCAATCCCTTGGGGGTAGAATTTCCAAAAACGCTTAAACACGTATCCGATTATTTTTAATCAGTAGCCCAAACATAAAATTTCATGTTTCTAACTCAAGAAATAACGGACTTTCATTTTTTTTTATTTATTAAATAAGGGGGCAAACGAGCAAACGGGTCACCTGATGGTAAGCAACTACCGTCGCCCATGGACACCCGCAACATCAGAAGAGCTGCAGGTGCGTTGCCGGCCTTTTAAGAGGGAATACGCTCTTGTCTTGAAGGTTTGCAGGTCGTATAGGTCCGGAAATACTGCTGGTGACAGTTCGTTCCAGAGTTTTACAGTGCGCGGCAGAAAGTTACGCGAAAAACGCACTGTGGAAGATTGCCACTCATTAAGGTGATGAGGATGGTATGTTTTTCGCGTGGGACGATGGCGAAAAGTTGCAGGTGGTATGATTCCGAACAATTCCTCAGAGCACTCCCCGTGATACAACCGATATAGGATGCAGAGTGAAGCTACATCTCGGCGTAATTCCAAGGGGTCCAAGCTGTTTGAAACACTATGACAGTCAACAATTCGAGCGGCCCTTCGTTGGATACGATCCAGAGGGAGCAGTTGGTATTTTTCGCCCCTGCCCAGAGATGAGAACAATATTCCATATGAGGCCGAACCTGCGCCTTGTAGAGTTGTAGGCGTTGGTCCGGACTGAAGTACTGTCTCGCTCTGTTAAGAACACCAAGCTTCTTTGAGGCTAATTTGGCCTTACCGTCTAGATGATATCGGAACTGAGCTTCGCTCGATATATTGACGCCAAGTATCTCAATGCTAGGGAAGATGGTTAAAGATGTGCCCTCGAAACGAGGATATACGACCATTGGTGACTTTTTAGTGGTGAACGCGCAGACTTGTGTCTTGGCAGGGTTGAATTGGACCAAGTTACGTCTACCCCATTCAGAGACCTTCTCCAATGAATTCTCCACCTTAGACACAAGTTTGTTTCGACTCTCAGTGACATTTTGCCGAGAAATATTGGGGGAGCCGGTATATACAGCATCACCTGTACTATCATTTGCATAGCAATGAATGCCGCTGGTCTGCAACATGTCATTGATATGCAGTAAGAATAGAGTAGGCGATAGCACACAGCCCTGAGGGACACCAGTATCAACAGACTGAGTTTCTGAGCATTCGCCGTCAATTTCATTGCAACTTTCAACCCCAATATCTCCTCCTTGGGCGTAGAATTTCCAAAAACGCTCAAATATGTATCCATTCATTTTAAATCAGTAACCCAAAAATAAAGTTTCATGTTTCTAACTTAAGAAATAACGGACTTCCATTGAAACTTTCAACCCCAATTTCACCCTCTTGGGGGTTGAATTTCCAAAAACGCTTAAATACCTATCCATTCATTTTTAATCAGCAACTCAAAAATAAAGTTTCATGTTCCTAACTTAAGAAATGACGGACTTTCATTCAGACTTTCAATCCCTATTTCACCCCCTTCGGTGTAAAATTTTCAAAATTCCATCCTTGGTGGGTGTCTACTGTCTACTTAATAAAACAACCCTACTCACCAAATTTCGTGGCTGTAACTTTAGCAGTTTTTGCTCAGCGATGATGAATCAGTCAGTCAGTCAGGACATGTAATTTTATAAGAATAGAAGATCAAGAATCTTTTTTGAAAATCTGCCGTCAAAATTTGCCATCAGATTCTGGTAAACCCCTATTCGAGGTCCGCAGTCTTTGATGTCATGCGTTTACAATATGCCAGACCAATATTTCAAAAATGTATAGCGCCATCAGCCATGACACTTAGCAATACGCTATGTCAAATCCCATACTACTTCTAACTTCGCTATTGGAACTGGCGAATGCAATTTGACTAAGCGCTCTGTTTACTTTGTAGAGCTATTGCGTCATTATTCTGCCGAGGTTTGGGGAACACGGTTCTCCTCAATTAAGGTATCGTACCAGCTCATCTTCCGTCCTACGCTAGGGTTGCTAGGCTTCGTACATAGTGCTTAAATAATTGAGGGTTCTCACTCCTCAGACTGTTTAAACTTTAAAATATGCTTCCGAGCAAACGAGCCGAGGTGTAATCCTTCGATCGTGGATTCTTGGAAATCTATATTGTTATTCTATTGTGTCTCGCTCACCGACCTTATGGGTCTTGATGGGGACTTCATCTCTTTGGAGCTCAATTTAACAACTTTGATCGACTTAAAAAACTATTGTTCTACTTTGGATATCATAAATATTAAATGTCCATACTCTATTCTATGTCACATCCATAATATGATAAATTTGAAAGTAGTATGTCGGTCTGTCGTAGAGGCAACAACCTCTTGTCACCTCTTGTCACCCAAACCGCTGAACTGATTTTGCCGTTTGGCATGGAGATACTTCAAGTCCCGGAAAAAGTGTGTGGTTCCCGCGCGATATTCATTTTGCCGTAACGGATTTTCGGGCATCATCAGCTAGTGAAGTATAATATTATGAAAGGAAAAGGTCTTGATGTGGCAACCCTGAACAGGGGAATAATGAGACAGAGGAGAATTGTTACTAAAATGCAGTGCTAGCCCATATTATGGTCTAATGGATTTTAGACCTATTAAAAGTTAGTGCTTCGTAATGGTCTTTTATATTTAATTTATGGTCCTTTATATTATTATGGTTTTATCTGACCCGTGCCACTTCGTTGGCATTATATCTGAAAAGCCTTTTACTTGATGATGATGAAAATTATATTAAATTATCTATTATGTTTTAGGAATCATGTAATGTTTGTAAATTATCAATATAAAGTATTAGGGTCTACACAGACGGACTGCATTTCAACTGCAATCCAACTGCAAATTGCAGTTCAAGTGCAGTTTGAATGCAGTTAAAACGACTGCAATACGACTGCAATAGAACTGCAATCCGACTGCGCGTTTGGTTTGCAGTTCTATTGCAGTCGTATTGCAGTCGTGTCAACTGCATTCAAACTGCACATGAACTGCAATTTGCAGTTGGATTGCAGTTGAAATGCAGTCGGTCTGTGTAGACCCTTAGGGAAGTACAGTAGTTTTGCGTGTAGGAAACAAAATGAAACCATTTCTTCTTATAATATTATGTAGAAGTATAAATAAAGAATGCTTATTTGCTTATGAAATAATTTAAGTAGGTAAGGGTCTAATTTTTATATTGTTTGATGCACATTCAAAATAAAATAAAAGTAACTTGAAGATACTGCCAAAGCTACATTTTATTACAAGTATTATAAAGTTGAATTTTATTACAATATAATAAAATATTTCCTCATCAGGTATATGAGAGCAGAGAGTAATTAAGAATTATTATTAAGTTATAATTATGTCTCGGTGATAAAATTTTGCAATATGTTTATTTAGTTTACGGTTTTCTCGACTTCCTATATTTATATATATTGGAATTAATTGGTTAATGGTTAGTAATAAAATTGTTAGACGCACCTTGTTAAACTGGTTACGTTAAGTTTCCTCATTAGGGTTTCAGGGGCGTATATAGTTTGGGGGGCGAGGGGCAACAAAACTACACGCAAAACATCGGGACGCATATACTATTATAGACAGCGATTCGACAAATAATATGAAAATTATATATTTTACGATAATGCCTAAGGGCCTTGCTGTGTTGCTAGTGGTTTTAAAATTAACCTCCCTCCCACTTTGGTGGGACCAGTGGTTCTCAAATTTGGCGTGGAACCGCCGTTTTTGCCGGAATTGTCTCCATGCTGGTTTCTGATGACATTTCTAACAACTGTATTATAAAAAATAAATCGACTTCAAAATTGTACGTAATTGAAAATTAAAATTCCCTATCTCTAAAACTACTGAACCGATTTAGATGAAACTTGCAGCATTCCCTAAGTTGGACAATACCTAGTACAATAAAAAAGAATCACCAAAATCGGACTTGTGGTTCCGAAGATATGCGTGCACAAACATAAAAACATACATACTTTTGAAATTTGGCACATATTTTGTTCAGAAGCTGTTATAGATTAACATATTATACAAAAACTGGGCAGTTCTGGAAATATTACATACATACGCGTCGAATTGATAACCTCCTTTTTTGAAGTCGGTTAAAAACAACATAAGTATCGCTCGCTGTGTCCCCAGAGCCTTTGCGGAGCCCCGGGGCTCCGGTTTAAACAATGCTTTGTCCTATTTTTAAGCGCCTTTTTTAATGTATCAGAAAAGGACAAAACATTGTACAACTTTTTTATTTTATTAGTAAGTCTAATAATCATTAACCCGAGTCTCAAATAGACGCGAAAAAAAATCACCCCCGCATTGATGTGTAGGGGAGGTACTGTAAGGCTTCGTTTCCACTGAAGCGGAGCGGAGCTTAGCGGTGCCGAATTGACCAATCACCATGCTCGAAATCTTCGCTCCGCTTCGCTGACATTCCGCTGGAATAGCACGATTGGTCAATATGGGCACCGCTAAGTTCCGATTCAGTGGGAACGCAGCCTAAAAACCGGACAGATCGAAACTATAAGGTCTGGAACCTAAAAAACACCCTTTATTGAATCCGACACTGCACAAGACCATTATGATGGTATCGCCATCGGAGATAGGACAATCATATTAGATACAGCTAGTAGGTCAGCGCAATTGGTTTGGCATTTCGCACTGGCACGGGCACTGGCACGGGCACTGGTACGAGTGGGCCAGCGCTGGCATCGTGCGACGATATAATCTCGCTTAATGACTAACGACTGCTTCGATTTATTGAATGTGCTTCACTGAAATGTGACTGTTGGGAATTTACTCCTTTAGTTTAGGGTCATATCCATATCCACCACTATCTGTCCGTTTGTCTGTCTGTCTGTCTGTTACCTCTTCACGCCTAAACCGCTTAACCAATTTTGCTGTTTGGTATGGAGATACTTTGAGTCCCGGGAAAGGACATATAATACTTTTTATCCCGGAAAAATTTACGGTTCCCTGGTACGATAAACGAATTTTGGCGCAACGAAGTTGCAGGCGTCATCTAGTAAGTTATATAAATTAGATTTTATCTTATATAATTAGAAATTGAAAATTCTTTCTAAATAACTTTCTTTTGAATTTGGTTAAAATTGCGCTATTTTTAACTGATTAGAAATTTTTTTTAATTATCCAGATAGAGTAGAGTCGACTGAGGATGTTTGCCGAAACTATTATATGTCTAATGCTTAATACCAGTGCCACACCAAGGCCAGGTAAAGAAAAAAAAACATAATATAAATAACTAGCGACCCGCCCCGGCGTCGCGCGGGTTTAAAATATATTATAGCCACTGAAAAAATGATTAAAATCTATGCCAAATAACATAAAAATTGCTTCAGTAGTTCGCGAGATAAGCCCTTTCAAATAATTTCCCACGTTTTTTCCACATTTCATCTATTTCTTCGCTCCTATTAGTCTTAGCGTAATAAAATATAGCCTATAACCTTCCTCGATAAATGGGCTATCTAACACTGAAAGAATCATCAAAATCCGTTGCGTAGTTTTAAATATTAAAGGGAACAAAGGGACATGAGGGGAAAAAGCGACTTTGTTTTAATATATGTATAGATTTTACAGTCGATGTAATAATAACATTATTCCTTTCTCTTTATGTATCGCTGATTGCATTATCATAATTGTTTACAAGACAAACTCTACCGCCCATTAGTTCTCACGTAGTGTGGCCACGCCTTAACAACGCTTATCATGTACACCTGTCGAGCATTACTAAAGCAAATAAAGTATAAACCTTTTATTCCTCGCAGGCAAAGGCTTCAAAAAGATAAATAAAATATACCAAATTTTACAATTCCAAACATTTTTTTATTTTACCCCCATAAATATTATATTATATAAAAAATAGAATTGACATGGGCTTTTGAATTTTGTCGTGCTTCAAACATTTAAATATAATATTAAATATTATACTAGATTACGCCCGCCACTCCGTAATTTTTTCGGGATAAAAATCTTAATAATATGTCCTTTCCCGGGACTCAAAATATCCCATGCCAAATTTCAGCAAAATCGGTTCAGTGGTTTGGGCGTGAAGAGATAACAGACAGACATACGCACTTTCGCGTTTATAATTTTAAGTAGGTATGGATGAATAAAGAGAAACCGGAAAATGGCGAAAAGCGGCCTGAGCTGAATTTTAATAAAATCTAAACTTATCAGCTTTTTCATCTTGATCTTTTATCTTTTCCACAGATACATAGCTCAATAAGTCAATATCAATATTTTTGTGTGAAAGAGACAAATTACGATAGGTCAATGACCTTATTCCTATTGATAGACCGGGATATAGATATAAACATTGTCAAAACATGAATAACGATTATTGATTCTGGCTCGATAGTTTAGTGGCGTAGGAAGTCATTTGCAAGCTATCTCCATGCTAATAACTCAGAGCGAGGTGTTGAGCAGTGTCTTGCGATCGTGGGATTAGTCTTAAGTCATCGTTTTTAGTTATTTTACCTCTATGGGAGCCTTTATGTTTAGGTAATAAAGATCAGAATCAAGGGAACTTGGAGGTTAAATATTATGTATGAATGGACTTTTTATTCAGAATTCAGTTGTTATTTAATGATGTAGAGTGCTAAATAAAAAATACTTGATTGTCCTTTATTATGAAGCTTTTTTGAAAGGTAAAAAGTAAAAACCAAATCAGTTGTTTAGGCATTACGGTAAGAACAGGGAAGATGTATGGACTGTCAAATCTTAGGCATCCATTACACCCGCAGGCATTGGCAGCAGCAAAAACCTTGCATTTTGGCATCAGAGAAGCTGGGCAAAACATTCTAACGCTTCAACTCCCATAATAGCCCAAGTGGGCCGCGAGAACAATAGATTTCCAAGAACCCATCAACTTATAGAAGGATATTTTGAATATTCTAATCTCAATTCTCAAATTAGAAGTAACCAATTCAGGATTTGCAATGTTTTTTAAAGAACTAGTAATATTTCACCGAAAACTGCATTTTTTTAACTTCGAAGTTGCCTGGAAAACTTTAAACTAATACCTTATTAACGACCAGGACACGAATATTCGATTAAGCGACCATAATATAACAACCATAAAGTACTAAGAGCCGCGGAAATGGAAAGTCCACAACGCATCCTCGAGGTACGGTCTGCAAAATTACAAGTTTTAAGTAATTATTCATTCTTCTGTGTTGTAACGTGTAATAAGTATTGTCAATGCTCATCCATACTAAAAAATGCGAAAGTGTGTCTGTCTGTATGTCTGTTACCACGTCAGGCCCAAACCGATGAAATTCGGTATGGAGATAATTTGAGTCCCGGGAAAGGGCATAGGATTCTTTTTGTCCCGGGCAAGCCATCAGGTTTTTCGCCGATATCAAGTTAAATAAAGAGAAATAATAATTATTAACTGTGTTGCAACTTTCAGGTTGTAGCTCTGTATAATATGAAATAGCGCCGTATTTAAATTTTACAACAAAAAATGTACTCCTACGACCCATCGTAAAAAAAAACTATGTATTTAAAATAAAAAAATCAAAATTTTGATAGCCCCGCTAAAACTCGACAAAGGCTGAACCGATTTGGCTAATTTTAGTATTAAAATATTCGTGGAAGTCCAGGGAAGGTTTATACTGTGAGAAAATTTAGGAGTTAAGTGATACGAAGTTCACGGGTCATGTAGTAACTACTAACTATTTTTGTTACGATATGGATAAAAAATTGACAACTTGCTGTCCTTTGTCTTGAAAGTGCTTCTTGCTATCCTTCTTAAAATGCTTCTGGTTGGCATTCTCTATGTTCTTTTCTTAATATTTGTGTACCTAAAATTTTATCACTTTTGAAATATCTAGTTGTATGCCGACCGTACTTTAGTATTTGTTGTCGTCGTAAAGCATTTTACAAGTGTGCGAGGAGCCGCGATATTTACCATAAGTCGTTATCGACAACTATTTATGGTAGAGTCACAAATCACAATAAATTATTATTAAATTTACTAACAAATACGATGTTTTGTTCTTGTCTGGTACGTTGAAAAAAGTCGCTTAACGGACAATACGTCAGGTTACCGTTAATTTTGTATTATCGATTGTGCAAAACTATAAAATATTTAACCCATTTAAGCTTTACAAGCGTCCGTACCAGATTAAGTAATAGACGAAGGTAATAGAGGAATAATCGCTTTATTATATGCGCCTGCGCGTGCGATTTCACATGTATAGCCAAAGTACAGTTATTAACACAATATGCTGTAAGTAAAATAATTAATAGTTTGATATTTTAATTAAATTATAATTTTGTTTCAGCCGAACCACGGCAGCCGAAGAGTCGAAACGCCGGGAATTACAAAAGTGATCTGCGGAAAAAAAACCGTAAGTGCTTTTAAAATATTATTTGAAAAAACTTCTAAACTCTATGCGTGAGGAAAAGACCAGGTGTAGAAAACACCAAGTCTTTGTATTCGCCTCAGTATAAAATTGAGCTTTACATTTCTTTGTAAAGGAATGGTATGGTGTATAGTTTCTGTAGACTGTCATTGCTTGTCATAGGATTAAGATTTTATGTTTATATCCGATTTACAGTATTCTGTATCCGAATCCCAATCCTGTGCTCCGCGAAAAAATTCCGTACGTGCTTTTAAAATAAAGGGTGTCTCCACGCCGATTTTCAACTTTAAACACGAATTTCTCGGTAACCTGCGGTGTTAGCTGGAGGGGAGTGGTAGCGTTCGATAGTTATTATTGAAAAAAACTTCATAAAACTTTTCCTAAAAAAAAATTGGACTGTCTTTCTATTCCTTTGGATTAGATATAACTAACTGCATGGAATACTGTAAAATATGTTTACATTATTCCAGTAATAAACCAGAGCTGAATCCAGCTCTGAATTATTACATCCAATCGGATTACTGGATTGGAATAATGTCACCGGCCATGAAGCGCGTTTAACAATGTAACTTTAACATTAATTCGTCGATTTCTTAATAGAATATTCTAATTTTTGATTGCTGCAAACAATTCAGTAGAGGCTTGAAACATAATATTGTAGTCCAGCCTTTCCCAAAATGGGCGCTAACGCCCCCTTGTGGGTGCTGAAGGACTAAAGTTCTAAAGGGTGTGGGACCTAGAAAAAAAGGGGGGCGCTGTGTAATTAATTTTATCTGGATGCATTTTAAATTGAAATAATTGGGGCGCTAGCGCCGCTAGGACATAATTTGTTCCCAAAGTGGGCAGTAGACAAAATAAGTTTGGGAACCTCTGTTGTAGTGTATAAAACAGCCGTTAGTTTATAGTGGCTGGCACATTCTATTTGTTTATTTAGCGGCTACCGGCTACCGCGGCCGCTCTCACGACTCAATCTAATAAATAGCTACGGGAGATATTCAGTAATAAGATACCGCGGCCGGGACGCCACCTACAGGTGGAATTTATAATATTACGGAATACTTGTAAAATGCCGTGTGATTTCAGAAACAGGAGGTAAATCTATATCTATACTTATTATAAAACAAGGTCGCTTTTTTTTCCCTCATGTCCCTTTGTTCCCTTTTATGTTTAAAACTACGCAACGGATTTTGATGATTCTTTCAGTGTTAGATAGCCCATTTATTGAGGATGGCTATAGGCTATATTTTATCACGCTAAGACTAATAGGAGCGAAGAAATAGAGGAAAATGTGGAAAAAAACGGGGAAAATTATTTGAAAGGGTTAACTTGAACGCGCTAATCTCAGGAACTACTGGTTCGATTTAAAAAATTCTTTCAGTGTTAGATAGCCCATTTATTGAGGAAGGCTATAGGCTATATTTAATAATTTTTTCAGTGGCTATATATTTTATACCCGTGCGACGCCGGGGCGGGTCGCTAGTAAGTAATAAATTCTGTATGTATTTTTAGAATCAGGAGGTAAATAATAATAAATTGTTGAAAATTCTGTAGGTAGTATTTTTAAGGTACTAATGACCATTGGTTTGAGATGATGGGAAGCCAGAAAGTCGGTTAAGATTCTGGCCGTCTATGTACTAGATTCTAGACTCTAGAGAGCATACCAAGATTAATAAAAAGATTAGTATTGAGTTACCTACTTAATTACTAGTTACAAGATTTAAAGATTCCAACTAGGTTGGCCTTTTTTGTCATTAAAACAAACCATTGTCAAAAATATGCACAAAATATTTAAATACTTAAGCTTTTTTTCTGTAGCGCCAACTTCTATGGGCGATGGCAGTCGCCAACAGATTAGTCATAACGATAATAGCATGGTCAATTTTAGGCAAATATTGAAGGAGCTAGGACAGTCAGGTCAGACAGATCGTATGAGCGATATAACTGATTCTAATGGAGCTAGTACAGTCACGCACAGAGCACCGTTGCCACCGGAGGCGATGGTGGCCGTTTCAAAAACAACGATAATTTCAAATCTGGAACACCGGGGCTTCCTCGCATTACGGGCATGCAATGTTCTTCTTCTTCTTTCTAACTTGTATTTTTTTATTTTAGCAGCAATGTGTCTGATTCAATTCAGCCTTAGGCTTTTTATTATAAAGTTTGGCAATTAATATCTAAGCAAGCAGGTGTCTTGCAATAAAAGGGAGTAAAAGGACTGTGCCAATTTGAATTAAATTGCCCAGCGAAAAAGTACCAGAACAAACCTTTCGCCCATTTGTTAAGCAAATAAAGCCTTGTCTAATGCCTTACGAGCGTCGAAATAAGGAACTAATTAAAATGCAACATTCTGATTGGCCAACGATTTGCATTAGCCAATCGCATTGTTTTATTTACTGGAGTCCGCAGGTAGAGAAATCTCTACATTTTCAATTCGGTATTTTATTTCCTAAGAGAAAAACTTTGCTTATATCCATTACCTTTTATAAAGTAACCAAGTCTTAGCCAAGAATGGCGGTAGAAAACAAAAAGAGATGAAAATAATATAATGTTTCTTCGAAGTACTTGTTCACTGTAATCAGTAATTACAATCTTAGTCTAGAGTCTAGACTAAAATCTGCTGCTTCCGCAGCCACATGTTTTAGTAAAAATTACAATTTAAGTACCATTTGATCTCATCTTTACCTTGTGTTCAAGTAAACCTTTTAGCCACGATTAAACTACCAACCAGACCAGCGGGGCTAAAATGATCACATTTAGCAATTCCTCTCAATCAATTCAGCAAATGAATTGTCAATACTGTCAAACTGACAAATGTCAAATCAGTACAAAAATACAGAAATAATAATAATAATATCTTTATTTCAGGCCAAAATAGCCCATATTCTAGCCTAAACAGTTTATATTACATATTGACAGTGAAAAATAAATACATAATACACTACTTACAAGACATACAATAAGATACAAAATAATAAAAACAAACAAAATAATATGTGTTAGTAGCTTTGTTAGTAAGTACACAAATAACAAAGTTTAAGCAATAATAAAGGGTTAGTATTAGTTAGACAAAACAAACTTTAATTAACCTACTTCTTATTACTACTAAGGTGTACACATGTCCAGTATTTCTGAAACGGGCTGTCAATTTTTCCAGCTAACGTTCTGAGGATACTGTTGGTACTATTTCGAAGCCTTTCCATTGTAGATGCAGTTCTCTTACGAATTATAGCAAAGAAATCATCAATTCCTGCCTGTGCAAACATCGTGGATGCACTACAGTACCGCGGCTTTCCCAGCAGTATCCTCAGCGCGTCATTGTACTGGATTCGGAGAGTGTTGTAAGCCCGCCTCGTAAAACTGATCCATAGACTGCACGTGTAAAATGATTGACAGAAGCTCTTAAACAACTCAGAAATGATATTGCAAGCAGAGTTGCATTTTGCGATTTTAGAAAAATGAATCATATTATGATTCATATCATGATTCTTCAAAGCTACCATTTTAGCCCCGCAGTAGCTTAGACCCTTTCGAAAAAAAAAGTAAACTATTGAGTGCAGCTGTCGCGTCATTGTTTGACTTTTTACTGATGTCTCGCTACAAACTTAACGAACGGACAACGGACTCCGAAGACAATGTAAATAGCCAGGATGTTAAGTATTGAGATAACATTGTGTCGATCTGGCTCATAAACGCTTCCCTTTGTTCATGCGCGAGACTCACGATGCAATTTCAGGAGATTAACCAACAATTTGCGGCCCTCAGCTATAAGTCACCCGCACCTCGATGTGTTGGGAAGATCTTTTCTTTCTTTCGTTTTCTTCTTTTTTGGCAACTTGACACAAAGGATGTATGTTGTGCCACAGACAAGGTAAAAAGGTAAGGAATATGGCGGGAAAACCATATTCCTCCTTTTATATTTTTCATCATCGTTTTAATGTATCGTCAGGTCTAAAGTCTAGTCAAAGTCTAAGTAAAAGTCAATACAGTCAAGGAGTCAAGTCGGTTGATTCAGTAAAGTGGTAGACGCTTTACTGAAACTTTCGATGGAGTTTTGGAGGGAACACAAAATAGCACGTTTCTGGATATTACATCACTTTCCTACACTTGTGCATGAACACGAATATCTAATGGTTAATATTCTACCAATATTACACATTAAAAACCCAGCTAACACAATTTTAGGAAAATAATATAAAAACACAACAGCACTCTTTCACATGCCCGCCAAAACTCCATTGTTGGGAAGATGTGCCTGTCGTGAAAAATTATCGGTATCTTCTCCTTCTTTTAAATTGGCCACCAGGAATAGCCATTGTCACTTGTCAGTAATTTGATGAGGCTAAAAAAATATCGGTATCAGAAACTGTGCTCAGTTTCATTTCATCTAAACATCAATCCCTTGCAACTAAGGTATACATTGCACATTTGGTCGGCTTTTCAATTTCGTTTCACTTTTTAACCGACTTCCAGTTGGGGATATTTGTTTTATAAATTAAATTAGTTTGCTTTGAAGTATGATATTAAGTAGCGAATACAATATTTTTGGGACATGTGCCGCATACCTAATAGGAAATTCTTAATTAGGCACATGAATTAGATAGTCTTAGGACCTGTGGTTCCTGTGCACACCTAATATAAACAGCACACGCTTATTATTATCCTTTTAATAGCCAGACATATTGCAGAGGCCATCTTCGCTTATTTAAAAAACCGGCCAAGTGCGAGTTGGACTCGCCCATGAAGAGTTCCACAGCATCAATAAGAATTATTTCTAGGAAATTATAAGGTTTTTGATTTACTTTAATATTTCATTTTTGATATTATAATGAAAGTTAAATTAAGGTTTATAATTTATGACGCATAAAAAAACTACTGGCTAGATCTTGTTCAAACCAATTTTCATTGGTAGTTTTTATAGTAATGTACATCATATATTTTTTTTTGAATTATCATGAAAAGTTAGAGGGGGGGGCACACACATTTTGCCACTTTCGAAGAGTCTCTATCGCAAACTATTCAGGTTAGAAAAAAATGATATTAAAAACCTCAATATGATTTTTGAAGACCTATCCATAGATACCCCACACACATAGACCAGATGAAAAAAAAAAATGTTTCAGTTGTACCTATGGCCCTAAAATTTTTAATAATTTTTAATCCTATCCCCCTATACCCCCTATACCTATACCCCTAAAATTTTTAATAATTTTTCCATTTTTGTATCAAAATCTTAATGCGGTTTACAGACTGCATCTACTTACCAAGTTTCAATAGTATAGCTCTTATAGTTTCGGAGAAAAGTGGCTGTGACATACGGACGGACAGATAGACAGACAGACATGACGAATCTATAAGGGTTCCGTTTTTTTGCCATTTTGGCTACGGAACCCTAAAAACAAATTATATATTCAAATCAAGTCGTAATCAAAATTCCTCCAAATTATTTTTGTAATTAGGGGATATAAAATCCCTTAAAAATCGTAATATCGTCGTGTTTACGAGACATTTCCTTCCTTAACCGATGCAAGTGGAAGGGTAAAGAATTAATTACCATAAGTTTAGTAATAAACAAACTTTGTACTTATGTTAATTTGTGTAAATGTAGGTTTTTGTTACATTGAACAAGGACAATATTGTGTATTATGTAAGGTGTTTTGAAATTTTAATTTTCACTTTCTTGGTGGCTAATTCCTCGTAATATTTTAAGCTGGTATGTTGTCTATGGTTCTATCTGAAAATTTAAGGATTTCTCGGACCTACCTTATTTTCAATAGATTTATCTGAATAATTGTACATCTTTTCTCAGAGTGAGTAAATTAGTTAGCGTTGATAAATTTTGTAGACATCGTAGTCCGAGGGTCTAAGCACACTGGGCTGAATTACGCCGGCGTAATTTACGTGGCCGAAATTACGTTTAGCCGCTTTACGCGTACGTCTGATGCGACACACTATAAATTACGCGAAGAGCCGAAATTTCACGGCGTAATTTCCGTTGCGGAACGCGCGCGTAAGTGAGAATTTAAAATTCTCAGATGTAATTTGTGCGTTAACGCTTTGGAGTTAAGGTTGGATTTGCTATGTTCGGTTTTGATAATTCCGTCGCGTATAGTGTGTTGCTATACAAAACATTACCGCCGAATCGTTGCCGAACTTTACGCTCGACTCGGCTCCACGGAAATTCGGCTCGCAACGTAATTTCGGCATAGTGTATCGTCTGTCGCGTTGCGTCCGTATTTTGTATGCGTTTGATACGCGGCGTAAACGCGGCGGAATTTACGTCGGCGTAATTCAGCCTAGCGTGTTTAGACACTAAGGCCTATTTCCACACAAAATATATTTATTACACTGACATATATAAGTTCTACGTTTAATAATAGACGACGCCTGAAACTGTTGTACTAAAATTAATTTATCCCACAAGAAAATTTTTTCGCAACAAAAAAAAAAAAATAATGATATCGGTTTGGATCACACAGTGTGGACAGTTTTATTAGTAAGAAAGATGGAGTTGTAGACTAAAAGTAGATGTACCACTTAGGTCTCTAAGACCAGCCAGTATCCCTAGTAATTACTGTACTGTACTCTGCGAAACGAGGCGGAAGCGGCTATTGACCTTTTTAGTCTAGCCGGCAGGCGCTACCTAAATGAAAAATGCTCGCACTGTATTTAGCATATTATTTGAGAATAAAATTGATCTCTTTTAAAAACACAGATTTATCGAAAAACCTCTGAGTAACTCTTAGCACAATATATACATAACTACCTCTTAGAATGATAATCTCCAAACATTTTATGAGTTCAAACTGATATGCTTCATATTCAGTTCACATTGAGTATGCAAAATACGATATCGCCCAGGTAGTCAAAGGGCGATATCGTATTTTGCATACTCAATGTGATTTTTAAAACGTCTGATAATAGTTTTGGTCATTGAAAAGTGTCTTGCACTACATGATACTAGTTCAGAACAATAATTATACAAATTACATATAAATATTAGCCATGATAAAATAAGTAATGTAAGACTAATTTTTAGTCAACTTTCTTACCTCGTACCTGACCAGGTGTCAGACGTAGAGTCCACAAACTCGCAGGTATTCTAAGTACCTACACGAGGCACTAATATGGTTACATCCATGAGAGAGTAAGTTAGGTCTTATCCTTCTGGGATCCAGGTCTAATAGCACTATTGTGCGCCATGGCCCAGGGGGCGGGGGACATTAGGAGGCAGCAATTTGACGGATTAATACACCCCAGGCCGTAACAACGTAATAACACACGTATGGGAATCGAAACCACAATCCCACAAAAGTATCTATCAATTTCCGAATGAGCCTGCAGTTACAGGTATTCTATTACCGCTATATTACTCATTTACGGTTGGAATTATAGGGAAATTTACGTATGAGGTTTGGTTTTCATTAGGATTTTCTAAGTAGGTATATAAATTCTAAGATGTTACCCACAATTTATTATATTAATATGTGAATACCTGAATCTTTAATCATTATAATTTCAAAAATTAACAAATTAAGCTTTAGGGGCTACAATGGAAACGCCACGTTACGTGTAAGTAATCTTTAAATTAACACTATAATAATTAAAGATTGAACATTAAACATTCTAATATTTAATTTAATTATAATTTTTAACAAAAAATTAAAACCGACTTCCAAGGTAAAAACAATAATAACATTAATATGAACTAAAAAGTATTTAATAATTTTTACTATCTTATAGTGTTTTTTTCCGAATTCGGCTATACCTGAACTATTTCTGTACTCAATCTTCATTATATTTTGAAGTCGGTACCAGATAGCTGAATCTTCAGTCCTCTGACTGAAGATTCAGCTATCTATTTGAAACTTTTGGAACTGGCACCGACTTCAAAATTATGAAGATTGAGTACAGAAATAGTTGAGGTTTAGCCGAATTCGGAAAAAGGCACTATTAGATAGTAAAAATTATTTAATACTTTTTATTTCATATGAATGTTATTATTGTTTTTACCTTGGAAGTCGGTTTTAATTTTTTGTTAAAAATAATAATAATTTCACTCTTTTTAGTTACACTTTTTTTTTTTTTTTGCGACGGGAATTGCATTGACGCATCTCGGGGGGATTGGGGACTCCCCCACGAGTATGTGAGGCTCGCTGCGGCCGTAAGGATGGTAAGTGACCGCAGCCCTACCCACTAAAACCCGTCGGTACTCTTCGTCTTCCCGTTGCCGAGTCGCGAGAACGCGTGAGCTCTACTCCGTGGCTCGACAATAGTAGGTAAACCTTCGCGTATATTTTACGTATCTTATTACAATTTGTTAAGAGTCACAATTCACACTCACAAAATAATATATTATCAGTGAAGTGAACATATTGTGCTAAGTAATTTAACAATTTTAATGCTTCAAGCCCCAAGCGGTCACCGGCGATTGCGATAACAATAGAAAGGCTATTGTGTCTCGTTTTTCCACGATCGAAGGATCTATCAGATAAAAAAATTGTATAAACTTGCATAGGATGTAGCGTAGCTACTCATAATACATAATATTATCATAATTATTGACAGTTGTTCTTGTAATCAAGAATTCAATTTCAAATCGATACTTAGTGCGCAATCTATCGATTAATAAGTATAACTAATTAAAAATACACTTAATGACTTTGTTTTGTTTAAATGCTCGTTTTAAAATAACTTTATTTTAATTCAATTTGTCTATTAAAATTTTATAAAGTAGTTAGTAAAGTATTCGATCTGTATATAAAGTAGTATTCGATCTGTCGTCTGCCGCCACGCGCCGCGCGGGCGATGCCGTCGCATCTGCGGCGCCGACCGCCGTGTATTAAACAAACAGGTGTTGCTATACAGTACATAATTACTATTATTAGTATATCCATACCTATGCCTTGTACTATTATCTATTCTGTGCCATGAGACATTGGTGACCTTAACACGACGTGGTAATGATGATGACGATGATGATTATGGTGATGAATATGAATTGCATAGTAGCATATGCTTTCTGTTCTTAAAACAACGCCGAAACTCTCAAACGTGTATCTATAAGGAGTCAGGAGTTCCCTCAGCATCTTCGAAACCATGGTATACCTTGACCCAATATTTGACTTTTTGGTAGCATATTCTTAGTACACTTCACATAAAACCAAAATCACCATATATTTCCATATAAATTTCGAGGAGTTCCCTCGATTACTCCTGGATCCCATCGTCAGGTCACCACTTTTGTGAACATGGTACCATGGTACAACAAAACAAAAATTTCGAAAATCGGTTCCCAAACGGCGGAGTAATCGTTGAACATGCCGAACATATAACCTCCTCGTTTTTTGGAAGTCGGCTAAAAATTGGATATTTTGAGACCATCTGAATTAGGATACAACTGTTCGCATAGACTTTTATTATTTGGTTCTGTAGCAAAATTAGATTTTATTTATGCTTCCAGTAGATTATTCTTAAATTGTTGAGACTTAATTACATTTTTCGGCACTATTACAAAGTGAAAAATGATTTTTGTGTTAAACAAAAATTTATCTATCAATTCATAATTTAAAATAAATCATAAAACACTAATCAACAAAATCAATCGGCGCCAAACTTTATAAAACTCAATCATGGACTATAAAAATCTAATATTATAATGAATATTAATTGATTTTAAACAAAATAAAAACTATATTTATAACAGTTTCTGAACAAAATAAGTTTCCCAATTCTGAGTAGTTAAGCATAATGATAATTGATAATAATTAATAAACTTATTTTAACAGCAAAGGAAAAGATTAATAAAATATTATGTAGAAAGTTTTAGAAAGAATGGTAAATTATATCTTCGGTCTAGACATTTTTTACGATATTTGCTGGTGTTGAATAATACAACAGAAGTCAGTATTTAAATGAATGCAAACAACAGTTGACCTCTTCCAGTTAACAGAAACAATGATACTAAATAAGACAAGGCGATAAGTAGCCAATAAAGTATGACTACTTTATTTGCTACTTATCGTAAAGTCAAAAAGTCAAATATTACACTTGAGGTGGGGTAAAATATGCAAGTTTATAAAATTAGCACCAACCTAGAAAGAGTTAAAAATTATGAGACACAATATAAGTTCATTAAAATAACATTGTTTTATTCGGTTGTTTTAATCCTTCGATCGCGGATTCTTGGAAATCTATTGTTATTCTATTGTTGCGATCACCGGCGCGGTGCTCTTATGGGGCTTCATAGGTTAAGGCCGTCCCCCGAGCAAATGACCTTGGCCATACATTTGCCGCGTTGTTGCCGAGATCGCACCAAAACACTATTTTTTTTTTACTTAATCTTAGTTCAAAATTGTCCTAAAAAATTTTTAAAACGGGGAATATGTAGTTTATGATATTGTCGATCTATTGGCGTGTGTTTCAAATAAAAGTAATTTGTAAATCCTAAGGAGATGCTGAATGTATGCTTAAATTTTAATAAATTGGTTTTACTTTGGAAGCTGATATCATGAGTCTAATAAACAAAAATAGAAAATTTAAAACGGGGAAAGGAATGTTGATATACTGAAGATTATTGCTGTATTTTTATTATAACTTTGTAGCTTTCAAATTATGAGTTTATAAGGCTTGAAATACGGTAAATTACGGTATCTCCGTAAGGAAAATACAGCTAGTAGGGGTTCACCATCAAAAGTTATGGTGACGGCCATGGCAGTTCTGAGCTTATTGACACTAATTCCAATTTTTGCGCAATGGAGTTGCGGCCTGAAGGCATCATTTAGATTCTAGTGGGATATATTTCTGCAATGTTTTCATTGTGTTTATGTTTTCATGTGCAACAATATGTCGGATTTTGGACTGATTATTTGATGTATGGGATAGAAGCGCCCTTTGCTCCGACCTTTGCGTTATTATCAAAAAATACCAAAAGCTGGACAATTATGACAGCAATTATTGCTGTCAAAATATGTCTGGCTTTTATTCCGCGTGAATAATGGTTTTCCCTGTTTTCCTGCTTTTCTCTTGAAGTTTTTTCTGAAAACAAACCTCAAGGAGCCCGAGACCTTTCCAACGAATGCAAAACCGTGGAAATCGGTTCGTGCGTTCTGGAGTTATAGCGCCAGGAAGGAAAACCTGACTTATGTTTTATATTTTAGATGAATCCATTCACCAGTGCCACTGTCTCCCACATGACATTACACTGACATCTCACTCGGTAGGTAGCAGTCGTGCTGCACGCCGCTCGGGCGTCCGCAATCCGCATAATGCGGCCGTGCCGAAGACCTATTTTTTGCTGTACACTCTACAAGCGAGGGAATTTTAAACCGAACATGTCTACTGTGCTGGCGTTACCACTGGTTTCTGGGTTTTATTGTTTATTGTAAGCTTTATTCTTAATCCTTCAAGTCCCATACGCACACCGGTGATCGCGACAATAGCATTTCCAAGAATCCCCGATCGAAGGATTAATATAAGCTTACCTAAGTGTCTAAACAAAAAGTTTGTTTGTTTGGGCGGACCGCGCAGAATGCGTAGTCTTTGATTAAACTTAATATTATTATGTTGCTTTGTAAGCGATTTTTTAAATGACTTAACAAGGAGGAGGATGTTTGTGTATTAATTATTATTAAGAATTTAGATTATTGTCCAACATAACGTCTTAATCAAATTCTTGTCCTTTGGGCTAGTCTAGATTGTAGTAAATTTTGAAATGAAATTATTATCTAACTCAAATGATTCTTGTTTTGCTATTTATCTTTCAAACAATTTTGGATGCAATGTCGAAAATTATGCTCGTCTTCTTTAGTCTTCTCGAATATAGTCGCCTAATTGCACCTTCGTAACCAATTTTGCATTTTTCCCGTCTTTCTCTCTCATTCTTTAGTCATCTCGAGTCATTCGCGAATTTGCTTCGAAGTCATTCGCTTTTCGTGAACTAAAAGTAGGGGAAGTAGTAACGGTAGCCGCTGCAGCATAATCGCTTGACGTGGGTTTGTTTTAGAAATTGAGAGGTCCAATCGTGACGATTCCTCCACGGCTTTGTATCATTGTGTGTCTGATCTTTGCATCTTTGATATTACCCGTTTCCGCCTTCCAGCTATGATTTATTGAACCAATTGCTATCTTGTTTATTCTGCATTGCTTTTGATTTTTTAGGCGCTGTTTTACTATGTTTTAGGACTTGTTAAACATTGTCATAAAAGTGGTTTAACAGTTAAGAACAAATCATTTTTAGAATTACTATGATTCTGTACTATGCAGCGCATTTTACGTTGTTGTTGTCTAAGGTTCTTTTCATTACTTCTTTTCAAACCAAGAGAAAATGTTACCTCGGGTTTAAATATCATAATTCATTAGCAATAAGTTGGCACTAGAGCTTAGCTTGGTGCCAACTTATAACATTCTACCGACTATTACATAGTCTATACATATTCAGTGGATATTTACAATCTAAGATACGGTATCGGAATATTGTTTATGCGCTAGCTCTGCGCCCCGGCTCCGCCCAACTCCACCCATCAGATTCGCAGATTACCGATATATACTATAGTTGTATTTTATTAGTTATTTATTCTAAAAGAACCCATATTCTACCAATTTTTGGCTACGCTACGCACTTCAAGCTCAGTAGGTATAAGAACTTAGTTCAGACTTTGATAGGATTCGACGATATATTTTAGTGAAATGACATCATTACATCTATTTGCAAATGTCCCTTACAAAACCGATATATTTCTTAATTCCAATTTTTTATTTTGAAAAATTTTGAAACTCCCAAATCCTTCCCTTTTACGGAACCCGTGAGAAAATACTAATCAACGAAACATTAACTGCACGTTATTGTAAATAATAATTGTATTAATTAACAATTACTCTTTAACTAATCGGCCTACCTTAAAACATAATCACCTATTAATTAACAATCCAACTAATGTAAGCTTACATATTAAATGTAGCCTATCACAGTTTGTTCTAACTTTTAAACTTCTATTAGCTCTAATTCTAATTCAATTGATACTTCCAACGGTCTTCTTCGACTTAGATAAGTTCGCTTATTGAATATTGAAACGCAAGATTCGTTATTAAGATTAGGAAAAAGGTTTATTTATGATCCCTTTTATGGCTTACCGGTGGTTTGTCTATTGAAATTGTGTATCGTGGTTTTGAATTTATTAGTTGCATCATACTTGTTTTTGTATCGTTAAACAACATTTATAACCCAGAAACCGGGACAACCAGACTTTCGCCATTTTATAAAATCTGAAACTTGAAAGTGTGCCTGTAAAGTGTATGTCACATTGACCCCTATAGAGGTAAGAACAACACGCAATTGTGGAGTTTCGGTCGCGGGTCGTAGTTACTTTAGGATGTATCCACTATCCAGTTCTGAAGGCCTACCTAAAATTCGGTAAAGAACAAAGCTCCATTTTTTATCTTATGTTCTTTGGGATAACTGTAGGAATCTCGTATTTCACTGCTGGTAATTTTTGACGGTTACTTCTAGGAAAACAAATACGTACAGGAAAACTTTTAGCATAACCATTGAAAATGACGAAAGTCTGCCGTCTCTGGCTCTCGGGTTATAATACCGAATCTGTTTAACACGCGGAAATTGTAAATACAATAATTAAGTATTGTATTGTAAATAAGCTTGAAGCAGTCTTTCAGTAATCTATTATTCACATCCTTATAGATCGGTATTGAATTAAAATCAATATTTTTTCCTTCCTGTTATTTAATTTGTTTTTATTATTATTATTATTTTATTTTATTTTAAAGACTCACCAACACTCAGCATATCTTGTGACTATTTTAAATCGTACATGAATTTTCGTTTACAGACAAAGTGAATAATGTTGTCTGGAAGAAACTGCTTAAAGCAGTAAGACCGCCTTTTTGCACAAGTTTGTAATTTTTTTATGCTTTTTTTGTTGTTGTTATTTCTTTTGTCTTTTTGTGTGTGCAAATAAATAATTTATTATTATTATACTAGCTGTCCTGGAAAACGTTGCTTTGCCATATTAAAGTATTAATACGTCATACACATAACATACACCGGATAATTTAGCCCATATTATTTTATTGATGTGACTAAATAAGTATGTTACCGTGGCAACGTCCATCGCTATCCCGTCGCACAAACAATGGTCGCCGTCAGTCTCGACTTGTAATAATTTACTAATATTTATTCATCAAATGCACTAAATCAATATAATAAGTACCCAGTAGCCGATTCTCAGACCTACTGAATATTCATATAAAATTTGGTAAAAATCAGTAAAGCCGTTTCGAAGGAGTTCGTGGACTAACATTGTGACACGAGAATTTTATATATAAGATAAGATAAGATTATAATGAATAGATGTAAGAAAATTATGATATCTATCAACATTATCAGAAGCTAATCTCTGGTCATTGGGTTCAAAATACCACCTGCTCCCAAACTTTTGGGACCGATATGCCTTAATTACACTCTCCGAGTAGGGGTAGCGAGACAGCCCTCGGCCGAGCACGTCCTATAAACATACCGAGTGCTCGGCCGAGAGTTGTTGTTCTACTCGGTTGGTGTGATTAGACCCATTTGTAACACTTAGCACTTCGGACTATAAGGAGATTAACCGAAACTTACTTAAGACGATTATTAATTGAAGACGTCAGTGGATGAAGTGGGTAACTAACATTTTACAACATTAAGGCAATTACTCATAATATTATTTTTCCTTTTGAATTTGAACCAACCATTAAACTTACCTTTTGTTTAACATTAAATAAGGCGGTAAACGAGGATACCGGTCACCTGATGGAAAGCAACGGCCTTTTAAGAGAGAATACACTCTCTTTTTTGGGTTTGCAGGTCGTATTGGTCCAAAAATCCTGCTGGAGCGATAGTTCATTCCAAATCTACCTCTTACCTACTTCATACTCTAGTAGTTGCGTGTGTACGGTGAATTATACGGCTATTAATGAACCAAATATTTCCTTTGGTAGGATTGGTCCTTATGGTCCAAGGATGGATTTAAGATGTGGAGCCACCGCGATTTTTAATGTTAGTTTTTTTAAATTTAAGCAGCTTCTGGTCTGGAGGAAAATAGAGTCTCAATCTGTATAGAGGCATTAATTATGGTACTATGCCAAGTTCGGTACCATATTCGGATGACTTAAGAATACTAAATTCATTTTAGGACTCATATTTGCACGATAAAGATGTTAAACAACGTAAAAAGAAGAAGAAGAATAAGCATTATTTAAACGCGCTAATATTAGTATGAGTCAATAATTACTGCTCCGATTTGAAAAATTCTTTCAGTGTTAGATAGCCCATTTATTGAGGAAGGCTATATGCTAAATTTTATTACGCTAAGACTAATATAAGCGAAAAAATAGAGGAAAATGTGAAAAAACGGAGGAAATTATTTGAAAGGGCTTATTTCACGATTTTTTCAGCAATTTTTCTGTTATTTGGCACAGATAAAAAGTAGGAACGTGAAGAATCATGGGCTATTTATTGTGGACTAATTTGTCTGTGAAATATCTAATTTATGCGGGCGAAGCAGCACGGAACGTCTAGTAATATTTAAAGCTGAAGGGTTTGTTTGTTTGAACGCGCTAATCTCAGGAGCTACTTATCCGATTTAAAAGAATCTTTCAGTGTTTGATATCCTATTTATCGAGGAAGGCTATAGCCTATATTTATTACGCTAAGACCAATAGGAGCAAAGATATAGAGGAATATGTGAAAATAAAGCTGAAGAGTTTGTTTTTTGAACGAGCTAATCTCAAGAACTAAGGTCCGATTTGAAAAAATCTTTGAATGTCTGATAGCCTATTTATCGAGGAAGGCTATAAGCTATATTTTATCACGCTAAGACCAATAAAAGCAAAGACACAGAGGAAAATGTAAAAAAAAACGGGGAAAATTATTTGAAAGGGCTAATATTTCACAGACTACTGGAGCAATTTTTATGTTATTTGACACGAATATATAGTAGAATACGTGAGATATGGGTTATTAATTTGTGAAAAATATACGGTTTCCGTGAAATTTCAGATTTACGCGGATGAAGCCGCGCGGTACGTCTAGTAATTTAATATGTTTATTGCTCCATTCATCACCATGTCTTTGGCTCGCAGAATTATATCTAGATTAATAGATTTATTTATTAATAGATTAATCATATAGTAATTAAGCCCTGTCAACAGCGTTTTCGTTGGTTGAAAATCATATATTTTATTTTTATTTTTTATTTTATTTTTACTATATTTTATCTGAATATTATTCAAAAACTGGCATTTAAACATTCGATTCAATCGAAAATGATACCAAACTCGCCTATACATATACCTAAATCCCACGCAGTTATTGACCTCATACCTTGTTAAAGCTAAAAAAACCCCCTCCCTCACCTGCATGAAACATTCAGGTGGCTCCACATCGTAAACGCATCTTAGGGATATAAAGATCAATCCTACCAAAGGAAATCTTTGGTTCAGGAAAAGCCGTATTCATCGTTTTTTTCTCTTGTACGCACACGACTATAGCTAATATATCTACATATTATACATAAAATCCACATTTTTTTTCATTTTTCCATTCCTAAAGCTCCCATTTATCAGTTACTTAGTTCATTCACTTATGTCTTCAATTATTTTACCGTCTCTAACCCATTCGGAAGCTGCGTTATTAATAAGTTTTTAAGTTAAACATCTCAATTTGGATTAAGTATTGGGATGAGGAAATCCTAAATTGATTTTATCGACTTAGAACTTAGAAGCTTATCTGAGTTAAATTGATTATTCAAAATAAATAAATTATTAGGTAAGGTTACGCAAAGCTGAGGAATATCTACGACTTTGTTAGTCCTTATTAGATTTACATCAAAATTCGAAAAGTTATATTAGCCGATATATTAGCCAATTTCGAGTTCGATATATTAGCCAAACCGTTGTTTGGCTAATATATCGAACAGTTTCATGCTATATTCATTATTATAAATGCGATAGTGTGTCAGTCTGTTTGTCTGTTACCTCTTCACGCACAAACCGCTAGACTGATTTTGTTGAAATTTGGTATGGAGTCCCGGTTTATCCTTTAGGATACGTTGATACTTTTTAATTTTTATCCAGGAAAAATGTACGGTACCCGATAAATGAATTTTAGCGTAATGGAGTTTGCAGGCGTCATCTACAGTGTGTAACAAAAATAAGTGATAATACTTTAGGGTGTGTACGTGTTCCTTATAGAGAGTTCAGTCATGTGAAAGTGCAGCTCTGAAAGACGAATTTTTTTTTGCACTTTTGTATGGGCAAGGGCCCGAACGTCACGAGTTTCCCCATACAAAAGTGAAAAAAAATTTTGGTCTTTCAGTGCTGCTACTTTCACAGTAAACTTCAAGGAACACGTACACACCCTCACTTATTTTTGTTACATCCTGTATAATCTATACAAGTATTATTTCTATTCGATATTTTTAATGTCAGCTAGGTAATCCTTTATTTGTAAAGTCAAGTTTAAGGTCCTATCTATAGCTTTAATCGGGAGTATAGTAAAAGGTTCGATCGGGTGCTAAGACTATTAATAAAGCCACAATTTATCAAGGTGTAAACCTGCGTATAATAAAATATACAAGTCGTATCTACGTTGCGTCCGCTACGACAGTGTTTTTCAACCTTTTGGGTCGCAATTTCCTAGGGTCGCGACCTTTCGGCAGGGGGGTTGCCACTTGCCAGAGGTCGAGAGAACTATTTCTAGTGATTGGACAGCATCCGGCAATGAACAAAGCGCAAAAACAATATTTATTAAGGTTGCTTTAAAAATTGTCTGTTTTAAAGGAATAGAGCGTAGTTTTTAAAGCAATCTTTAATGAATATTGTGTTTTTGTGCTCTGTCCAATGACTAGTACTGTCCAATCACTAGTCATTTCACTCTTAGATAATATCTAAGAAGGAGATTTGTATCAAAAGTATAAATATTTATGAGTATAGGTACGTACTTGATAAAAAAAGCAAAAGGTGGGGGACGGGGATGTCTGCGATTTTTTACAAGGTTAAATCATCCCATCATAAAAAATATTGAAAAAAAAAACACAGCGCTACGGCAATTAATGCCCTGTCAGCCCAAGCAGCAACCAAGCGTAATGAACACCTAAAAAGCAGCCAATATAGTACCTAACGCTGTTTTACAGCTGTATATTAGAACGCTGAAAAGACATTGTAGTGTTATAATGTCGGTTTAGGAGTAATTATTCAGCTGTAGCTGTATTACGTCTGTATTAAGGAGTCAAAGTACGCTTAAAGTTCTAAATCAGTGTATCATAACTGTCATGTACAGCTTTAACCGATTCCTGGCCAATGACGCATATACGCGTCATTTGTAAATTTTTATAATACATTTTTTTTATGTAATTTAAATAAAAACAACTATTATCTTATATATAAAAATGGATTTTTAAATGTGTTAGTCGCGCTAAAACTCGAAAACGGCTGAACGGATTAGGCTGATTTGAGTCATAAAATATTCGTAGAAGTCCAGGTAAGGTTTTAAAGTTACACGAAGTTCACCGAGACAGCTAGTCTTATATATAAAAATGGATTTTCTAATGTGTTAGTCGCGCTAAAACTCGAAAACGGCTGAACGGATTCGGCTGATTTTAGTCTTAAAATATTCGTAGAAGTCCAGGGAAGGTTTTAAAGTGACACGAAGTTCACCGGGACAGCTAGTCTTCTTATATATAAAAATGGATTTACAAATGTGTTAGTCGCGCTAAAACTCGAAAACGACTGAATAGTTTGGGCTGATTTTAGTCTTAAAATATTCGTAGAAGTCCAGAGAAGGTTTTAAAGCTTTTAAAGTGACACGAAGTTCACCGGGACAGCTAGTTTTATATAAAAATTTGCACCTTAGAGATACAAATAGATGTGGCCACTAGATTTTTTGAAATATTAAGTTGTCAGAGGTTGTCAACCATGTGGATCAATAATTTTCTTATTTTTTTAATTTGATTGTCAAGCAGTTTTCATTTTAGTAACTAGATGGCGTATGGGTAGACAACTTTCGTTGATACCATCTTAATTGTCACAAATAGGGCAAAATAATGTAAACTTGATACATTTAAATTTGATAAAGACGCGAGACGCAATAATATTCCAATGAAAATAGTTGGGGAGAGGAAGAGGGGATTTCGGGATAAGCTCGAGCGTGTCAGATTAAGCTTGTATATCGGTCAAGCTTCCTGTAACGCTTTTGATCCTCATTTTAGTATAAAAGCTGTACAGTAGCTGTATTTTGCATACCGTCAATTACTTGATACAGCTTAGAGCTGGGTTATGGTGGTCCTCAAATCTTATTTCTGTATTATTAAGTAGACAAACTCTCTTATACAGCTTTTTATAGTGTAATTGTAACCCTTATACATACTATAACTGTCTAATTTTTCTGGCTAAGGCTGCTTTGGAGAGCTAAGGCTGCTTAGGGGACTATATGGAGAGCTAAGGCTACTTCGCAAAGCTATTTTATTAAGGGTACTATTTGGAGAGCTAAGGGTGCTAAGGGGACTATATGGAGTGCTAAGGCTGCTTAGGGGTCTATTTGGAGAGCTAAGGCTGCTTTGGAGAGCTAAGGCTGCTTAGGGGTCTTTTTGGAGAGCTAACGCTGCTTCGGAGAGCTAAGGCTGCTTAGTGGTCTATTTGGATAGCTAAGGCTGCTTCGGAGAGCTAAGGCTGCTTAGTGGTCTATTTGGAGAGCTAAGGCAGCTTAGGGGACTATTTGGAGAGCTGAGGCTGCTTCGGAGAGCTAAGGCTGCTTAATGGTGTATTTGGAGAGCTAAGGCTGCTTAGTGGTCTATTTGGAGACCTAAGGCTGCTTAGAGGACTATATGGAGAGCTAAGGCTGCTTCGGAGAGCTAAGGCTGCTTAGTGGTATATTTGGAGAGCTAAGGCTGCATAGTGGTATATTTGCAGAGCTAAGGCTGCTTAGTGGTCTACTTGGAGAGCTAAGGATGCTTAGGGGACTATTTGGAGAGCTAAGGCTGCTTAGGGGACTATTTGAAGAGCTAAGGCTGCTTAGTGGTCTATTTGGAGAGGTAAGGCTGCTTAGTGGTCTATTTGAAGAGCTAAGGCTGCTTCGGAGAGCTAAGGCTGCTTAGTGGTCTATTTGGAGAGATATGGCTGCTTAGGGGACTATTTGGAGAGCTAAGGCTGCTTATTTTATTTTTTTTATTTTTTATTTTATTTTATATTCAGAAGGCTTACAGACTAATAACTTAAATAAGTAATACAATAATTTGGATAAACAAATAGCTAATTACAAGTCTCCACATGTATGTAAAAAGATAATACAAGTCAGCAAAAATGTGTCAAACTATATTAATCTACTTACAAATTTTGGAAAGATGAAGAGAAATAACTTAAGAATAAAACAGTAATTTAAAGTTATGAGCAAAACCAAAGATAGTATTATGTAGGTACCACAAACACACTAATTATACAATCCTAATCAAAGAATACATTTGCCATAATCGTTTTACAACGTTAGATTTAGTACAGAATAGGTCAATATCCATGTCCTGCGATACTTTATTAAAAGCATGAGTGCTTCTTAAGAAAAATGCATTATTTCTATTATTAGTTGTTGCAGAAGGTACATCAAGGAGAGGCCGGTGACGAAATTCTTGTCTGTTGGTTTGTAAATTTCTTTTAGAAAGTAATTCAGGGCAATAATGGAACCATTTGCGATGTTCACTAAGAAACATATTATGTCACTGATTTGACGCCTGAGTTTAAGTGGCAAAAAATGATACCTTCTACAGCGCTGAAAATAGTTATCTGAACATTGCTGTGTCTTTTAATCGAGATATCTCAAAAATTTCCTTTGAACACCCTCAATACGTGATCTATAAATTTCATATTGGGGGTTCCAGACTTGAGACGCATACTCCAGGTGGCTACGAACGAAAGAACAATATAGGATTTTGATAGTCTTAATCGATTGGAAACTAGCGGACTGTCTCATAATGAAACCAAGTGCTAGTAGTCTATTTGGAGAGCTAAGGCTGCTTAGGGGACTATTTGTAGAGCTAAGGCTGCTTAGTGGTCTATTTGAAGAGCTAAGGCTGCTTCGTAGAGCTAAGGCTGCTTAGTGGTCTATTTGGAGAGCTAAGGCTGCATAGAGGCTGCTTCGGAGAGCTAAGGCTGCTTAGGGGACTATTTGGAGAGCTGAGGCTGCTTCGAAAGGCTAAGGCTGCTTCGGAGAGCTAAGGCTGCTTAGTGGTCTATTTGGAGAGCTAAGGCTGCTTCGGAGAGCTAAGGCTGCTTTGGAGAGCTAAGGCTGCTTAGGTGACTATTTGGAGAGCTAAGGCTGCTTAGTGGTCTATTTGGAGAGCTAAGGCTGCTTAGTGGTCTATTTGGAGGGCTAAGGATGTTTAGGGGTCTATTTGGAGAGCTAAGGCTGCTAAGTGGTCTATTTGAAAAGCTAAGGCTGCTTCGTAGAGCTAAGACTGCTTAGGGGACTATATGGAGAGCTAAGGCTGCTTCGGAGAGCTAAGGCTGCTTAGTGGTCTATTTGGAGAGCTAAGGCTGCTTCGAAGAGCTAAGGCTGCTTAGTGGTGTATTTGGAAACCTCAGGCTGCTTAGTGGTCTATTTGGAAAGCTAAGGCTGCTTAGGGGGACTATATGGAGAGCTAAGGCTGCTTCGGAGAGCTAAGGCTGCTTCGGAGAGCTAAGGCTGCTTAGGTGACTATTTGGAAAGCTAAGGCTGTGCTTAGCGGCACAAACGTGCTCAACGCCGCTAAAGAAGTTTTCACTTCAAAAAACACCCAATTTATTTTGCTTCAATGGACTCTCCTAATGATACATAAGCCCTGGAATAAAATTGTCAGGAAGGTTTAATTGCACCCTGTATGCTGCCTCATTCAATGTTTAAATCTAACTACCCTACAAAAAATATTTATATTGCCCCACTATCTGACGTGTTGGGATCTTGACAAATGGACGTTATTTGTTCCAGCTGATTGGCGATCCCTACCCGGCTGATTGTTTCGCGAGCCCCGAATCCCGGACAAATGGAGCATCCGCCCGCGCCGGCCGATTTCTCCACCGCGATGCATACATCAACGTGACTTAGGTGAGTACTTTAATCATAGTCTGGAATATTCTCAACCATGTGTAAAATATACGAATTTTTCTTATATACTCATCTTGTGTCAATATGATGAAGTTCTTTTGCTTGACTACTTGAATCTGAATCTTCTTTGAATTCTGAATCTTTTCTACGGAATCCTCATTTAACTTTAGGGGGTGGAATTTTGAAGAATCGTATAAACTCCTGTCCCCATTTGCCCAAAATGGCACTTACTATTAGAGTTTTCGAACTACGTTGTGACGGATGACATTTTGGTTAAAAGGTCAGAATTAATTGCAAAAGCATTTACCACAAAACTTCTCTTCAGACTGTATGCATTGTGATACATTTGAGATTGATTAGGGGAATTTAATGTAAACCTTTAAAAAACTAGGAAAAACTTAAAAATTAAGAGACTGGCAGGACTCTTCATGTGTCCAAAATCCAAATCGTGTAAGGTTACCAACAAGTGGAACAACCGTATTAATAGCGGTGTGACGGTTAATATTTTACGCGGGGGCACTAATTGGGCACACGTCAGCGCGGGGTTCATAATGTGGTCATCTGTTACTGGGGCCTCCCTGAGCACAGGACCCAATTCATCCAAAGGCGTTGCATGATGATGCGAACCAAGAATGATAATTTCATTATTGTTTTCAGTGAAAGTGGATATATTTAGAATTAGCTTTATGCACAATACTTAGCACGAGGAATTACATTTGCTCTCTTCTAGTTGTTGTGTGCCAAACTTCAATAATAAGTATGACTTCACTTATCAATGATTGCATATATTCCTTCAGAAACGAAGGCAATTAATACATCTAAAACATGTTCTTAAAGATATATACCTCCTGAAAGTTTATAGAGTTTTCCATTCACAGTGGCTGTTTATGTGGTCAAAATATTGTCCTATATAGTGCCCGTCTATAGTAAGCCAACGCTGTATTAAATCTATAAGTTACACGTGATTAAGAGGGGCATAATGGAATTAATCACGGACGTCTTGACAAACGAGGCGTCTGGAATTTCACACGCCGTATAATGTAATGTCTCCCGCTTGATGTACACGATTAATTTTTCTGGAATATTATTATATCTATGATAAATTTTATTTACATTCAAATTTTTTCTACAACATTTGAAGAAATCTAATCTGCAGGCTTAGTTAAAATGACTTCGCCAGTTTCGATAGCGAAGTTAGAAGTAAAAATGTGTGAGATTTGAATTTTGATATGTATAACGTACGAGTATCAATGTCATGGCGCTTGTGATTGCATTTTGTCTAAACACTCTATCTTTCTAAGTTTCTATGACCCCGTTACTAATTTTTAAAGAATGCCATCAAACGTCGTATGCCTTTAAATAGCATTGTGCACGCTATTCCGTCGAATTTTCGTCTCGTACCTTCGTCGTCATATTTTTCCTCAGTCTTCGATCATAGTAGAGGTATTTATCTCGTGCATTCGCCAAGAAACGAGATCGTCGCTAGGCGCGGCCATACAACCGATAAATCTGCCGCACTTAACTCCCAACCGGTAAATAATATGGGATTTCCGCGTGCGAGAACCCGATGCGCCGGCGCATAAATCTATGCCCGTATTGTGATATTGTGTTGCTATTATGAGAATCTGGGAAGGCTGGACATCACATAAACAAGCCACGTCGCCCCGACGGCTGATGGTTTGATATGTCACTAAACCGAAGAATATAAATGCGACGTCTTGCGAATGCTGCGTCCCAGTTTCGTGAGGGTAGAGAAATCTGCTTATACTTGGTACTGTTTGGTACGCATAAGAACGGATATAATAATTTTTACCTGCTTTTAAAAAATACTTGTTGGAATCTATGATAGTAATAATAATGTCAAAGATATGCAAAGCAGTCCCAAGAGTGTATCTGCAAACTGCAAAGTAAGAAAATAAAAGCTGTATTGAAAAATAATTTTGTGGGAAACGAAATTATCCCAAGCGTCTAATCCGTACGACCACTTATCTTCTGCAGCCTAATTTTATAAATTTTCTGACATTTTGATCAGGTTTCGCCGGTCCTAATAGGGTGTGCACTATCGTGATCAAACGGACGATGGCTACACGTGTTTCCAGCGAAATTACCATTATTATCGATCATCGCGGCCCTAACGACCCTGGATAGGCGCGAGTTCCAACAACAACGCTAGAATTCGCTAGAATTTTCTGGAGATATTAAAACAAATTCGACATCTTTAATTCCGAGTTCGCACGATCGTGGTCGGGGAATGGTAATACCTTCGTTTGCGGTATCTTATCATTCGAGTTATGTATTTGTGTCTAAGGAATTGTTGATTCTCTCGTCGATACAATTGGTGTATTTTAGGGGTAGAAAGGAAACCTTTAACTTATGAAAAAAGCTGCAAAATGTGGTCGACTCTTTTCCAGTCATCCTAACTCGTATGTCACACGTTAGGATGACTGGAAAACGTTGGGAAATATAACAGCTGTTGCATATAGTAAAAGCCATTCTCGTTAGGAGTCCAGACTTGAAATTGAAGCAGTAACCCCCAACTGTAACACAATATTTTGAAGCGGGCCCACATATCACCCGTGATTAATATTTCTGCGGCTCCGGAGTTATCAGCGCTACTTCGTTATACTGTCAAAGGAGCGATAATTTTATTTAGTGGCCATGAAATTGGATTCCGTACTTTTTGCTTGCACAGTTGAAGACGTAGTGGGTAACTAACAATTTGAAAATTTTCATATTTTTGCATAAATGGATGTTTTAGATTAGAACCGGGAATATGATTTGAATTTAGAAGTAGATTTTATGTAAGTATATATGCTATATACTATATGGTCAGATGATGAACTAGGTAATATACAAGGTTAGTGATTGCCCGTATAATGGACCTATCAGACAGAGTGGTCACGCGGTCCTTTTGCGTTCTCTGTAAGTATTGTATTACGTTACATGTATATAGACTAGACTAGATAATCTAGATGAGGCCCGCAACTTTGTTGCGCCCAAATTAGTTTTTCGCGCAGGAACCGTACATTTCTCCGGAATAAAATGTATCCTATGTCCTATCTCGGGGGTTAAAGTATCTCCATTCCAAATTTCGGCAAAATCGGCTCAGCGGTTTGAACGTGAAGAGGTAACACACAGACAGACACTTTCGCATTTCTAATATTATTAAACATGGATACAGGAGTCATTCTGACTGCGTTAAAATTCTTCTGACCGCTCGAACGTCAGTTATCCGAGTCATTCACTTACGTCTTCAATTCTCATTGCACAATAACATTTGTATTAGTTATCTTACGGCTTGAAGCTTTTATCCTATATCTTTTAGTTTTATCTTTATTGTGGTTATCAACATCTCATTTGATATTGGCACTATAATCTTAGAGATATGTTCTTTTGGTGCTCATATCTTCAATAGTGTTTATTGTGACATAAAGCGGTGAAACTAAATGCCGTGTTCGATTCTCTATACTTTTATGACGATTCTTAAAGCCTATATGTCATGGATTATGAATTTATTTAAGAGGTTACTAGTACTACTATGCTGTGAGTTTATGTTAAAAAGCTTCAGAATTTGTGTCTATATCTAGTGTAGCGTCAAAATTATGCGTAATATTTTGTAAATCGTAGGTTTGATTTCTATTAAATCTCCAACGTTTCTATGAGTGCCTGTCTGTATGTTTGTCATTGGCATGGTCATTTCCAACATCGGTCAGCCCATTTCAACATGATATTTATTAAACCTTTTTCACAATTTACGTAACATCAGTGATCGAGATTCGGTATTTCTATAATGTATTTGTACATTAGACCTACATCTCTATTTTGTTAAGGGGTATTAATTACGTGAGGTGTTCAAGGGGGTGAGGGGTTTAAAAATCCTCAAAAATGCCTCACGCAATTAATAGACGCCCCCAAAGTTTTGAGCAAATAAAAAGCTTCCAATATATTAAATGTTAAAAAACATTTTTCCCGCGTCGTGGTTGTACGGTAGTCGGTAGCTATGGTGTAATGATTTCGAATGCGAATTATTTTACACCCGACACAGTCTGACCCCAGACCGGCCGCGTCGTAACTCGGGAGGTACGTGTAAAATGCCGATTTATTTCTTAATGCATTCGCTAGATCGGGTAACGAGATACGCTTAATGCTCGATTTACACGGGTGACTAACGGGTCGATTTCAGTCGCGCGACAAGTCACCAGTCGAATCGCCTGTCTAACCCGCATCGCCACCCCATTTACACATTCTACAAAAATCGCCTGTGACTAGTGCCGACAAACTATGTATTTGCAACAAGCGATCGCTTGCGACTGAGCGTTTACACGGTCGATTTTAGTCACCAGCCACATGCGGCCATTTACCAAAAACAACTTAATTATAAATTTGCAGCGTGTTACTACATTTTTTACCCTTGTTAATAACAAATTTCATTGTTTTTTAATAATAAACAATGTTCCGTATGTTGCAAAACGCTGCAAATTTAATACACGTTAGAAAACGGTAAGAACAACCTAATTCCAAATTTGCAGCGTGTTACAAATTTTTTTACCCCTGTTATTAACAAATTTTATTGTTTTTTAATAATAAACAATGTTTCGTGTATTGCAAAACGCTGCAAATTTAATACACGTTACAAAACGGTAAGAACAACCTAATTCCAAATTTGCAGCGTGTTACTAATTTTTTACGCAATGTTATTAACAAAAAACCTTTTTCACCCCTTTTCAACCCTTCCGTACACCCCAGAACGCACACGGTAAGTTATTTTACCTTCTTTAACAACCCCCTAAAATTTTATCAAGTTACTAATTTCTTTCAGGTTTTGGATTTAATGATTGGCCTATTAGGCAAATGACTTTTTAGGTTGTTTTTACATTTTTAGAGTTTCGTACCCAGAAGGTAAAAACTCCAGGCTGTATTTCAATAATCGCTATAATAGGTCGACTTCTGAAATTTTTACAGGATTGAGATTGTGTATTTCTTTTGCCGTTATAACAATAAAATATACTAAAAACAAAATAGCTTAAATATCTCAGTAGGCTCCCATACAAAAAACCTGATTTTTTGCTCGATATCAATTATGGCAACAGGTAGGCACTTGAAATGTTCACAAAATACGAAGTTGTATTTTTACTTTAATAAATAAAATTGACATTAAAATTAACTAAATAATTAAGTGGACTCACATATAAAAAAAAAACACAATATTTGTCTATTTTTACTCTATTATGATGCGGAACCCTTCGTGCGCAAATCCAACTCGCACTTGACCGATTTTCATAAATTAGAGGGGCGCCATTTTTAACCGACTTCCAAAAAACGAGGAGGTTATATGTTCGGCTGTGGATATTTTTTTTTTTTATTTTTTATTTTTTATTTTTATTTTTTTTTTTTTTTGTATGTTCAACGATTACTCCGCCGTTTGTGAACCGATTTTCGAAATTTTTGCTTTGTTGTATTTGGTTTTACTCCAATTTGGTACCATGTTCACAAAGTGGTGACCTGATGATGGGATCCAGGAGTAATCGAGGGAACTCCTCGAAATTTATATGGAAACATATGGTGATTTTGGTTTTATGTGAAGTGTACTAAGAATATGCTACCAAAAAGTCAAATATTGGGTCAAGGTATACCATGGTTTCGAAGATGCTGAGAGAACTCCTGACTCCTTATAGATACACGTTTGGGAGTTTCGGCGTTGTTTTAAGAACAGAAAGCATATGCTACTATTCAACTCATATTCATCATCATAATCATCATCATCATCATCATCATCGTCTTCATCATTACCACGTCGTGTTAAGGTCACCAATGTCTCATGGCACAGAATAGGTAATAGTACAAGGCATAGGTGTGGATATACTAATAATAATAATGATTTTATACTGTATAACAACACTTTGTTTAAATATACACGGCGGTCAGCACCGCGGAGGCGACGGTATCGCTTTACTTTATACTTTACTACTTTATATTATATAGATCGAATACTATACTAACTACTTTATAAAATTTTAATAGACAAAATATAGAATTAAAATAAAGTTATTTTAAAAAGAGCATTTAAACAAAACAAAGTCAATAAGTGTCTTTTTAATTAGTTATACTTATTAATCGATAGATGGCGCACTAAGTATCGATTTGAATGGATTTGAAATTGAATTCTTGATTACAAGAACAGCTGTCAATAATTATGATAATAATATATTATATTACTAGCTGTCCCGGCAAACGTTGTTTTGCCATTTAAATAATTTTTGGTATGAAAAATAGATGTTGGCCGATTCTCAGACCAATATCCTCACAATATGCTCACATAATTTCATGAGAATCGGTCAAGCCGTTTCCGAGGAGTATGGCAACGAAAACTGTGACACGAGAATTTTATATATTAGATGAGTTGCTACGCTACATCCTATGCAAGTTTATACAATTTTTTATCTGATAGATCCTTGGATCGTGGAAAAACGAGACACAATAGCCTTTCTATTGTTATCGCAATCGCCGGTGACCGCTTGGGGTTTGAAGTATTAAAATTGTTAAATTACTTAGCACACATCCTATGCAAGTTTATACAATTTTTTATCTGATAGATCCTTGGATCGTGGAAAAACGAGACACAATAGCCTTTCTATTGTTATCGTAATCGCCGGTGACCGCTTGGGGTTTGAAGTATTAAAATTGTTAAATTACTTAGCACAATATGTTCACTTCACTGATAATATATTATTTTGTGA
This sequence comes from Polyommatus icarus, assembly GCA_937595015.1. NCBI lineage: Eukaryota > Metazoa > Arthropoda > Insecta > Lepidoptera > Lycaenidae > Polyommatus > Polyommatus icarus. Next base: position 6,942,681 of record OW569336.1, on the reverse strand, counting down.
GTGTGAACTGTGTAATAAGATACGTAAAATATACGCGAAGGTTTACCTACTAGTGTAACTAAAAAGAGTGAAATTATTATTATTTTTAACAAAAAATTAAAACCGACTTCCAAGGTAAAAACAATATTAACATTAATATGAACTAAAAAGTATTAAATAATTTTTGCTATCTAATAGTGCCTTTTTCCGAATTCGGCTAAACCTTGACTATTTCTGTACTCAATCTTCATAATTTTGAAGTCGGTGCCAGTTCCAAAAGTTTCAAATATTCTGTCAGAGGACTGAAGATTCAGCTATCTGGTACCGACTTCAAAATAATGAAGATTGAGTACAGAAATAGTCAAGGTTTAGCCGAATTCGGAAAAAGGCACTATTAGATAGCAAAAATTATTTAATACTTTTTAGTTCATATTAATGTTAATATTGTTTTTACCTTGGAAGTCGGTTTTAATTTTTTGTTAAAAATAATAATTGGTTTTCGCACCGCCCGAAAATTTGTCTAGGACCGGCACTGCGGCCAATGGCCGCACGCGGCTGGTGACTAAAATTGACCGTGTAAACGCAGTCGCAAGCGATCGCTTGCTGCGAATATTACTGTAGCGAGCGCAGACGCGACATTTTCACGCCGTCACACACGACAAAATCGATCCGTTAGTCACCCGTGTAAATGGGGTGGCGATTTGACTTGGACAGGCGATTCGACTGGTGACTTGCCGGGTGAGTGGTGACTAAAATCGACCCGTTAGTCACCCGTGTAAATCGACCATAAGAACCATAGGGGTAGCCAATGTAAAAGAGCCTTAATTTTTGTTCGTGTATAGTTTCTAATGAGATTTTAATAATTTGGTGGTCATTATAATTTATTTTTATATCCTTGACTCTTGAGAAATATTTTATTATAGGAATACTTAATCGTTTCCTTCCTACCTCCGAGACCTTTCAGAAATTTCAACAGGACCTATCTGCATTTTTTTTTACATATTTAAAGACACCTATGTAAAAAAACTCTATATTCTATCTTTACTCTCTTATGTCCTACGTGATTTAAGATCATATATTTATTTCTGTCTGTATTTTATGTCTTTCTTATTTAAAAAATTGAAAATATAAAGATTATTGAAATAGCTAGGAATCAATTCATTTCAAACCAATTAATTTGACACCCCCATAAGCTAAAACCGAATACTACAATCGGCTTCTGATTCTTTTTTATCTTTATCAAAGGCTTTAACTCTTAAATCGATGGCTCCTATTACTGGCTCTAGGTGGTCCGCGCGAAAGTACAAATAGCCAGCTTTATTTGTCAGATAGGCTGTATTAGTTTTATTCGTTCCGACCACATAGGCCATATTTCAAGGGAAGCTTTGTTATGAGTAAATGGATGAGCTGCCTAGATAAGTTTTCTTTGAGTTATTGGTGGTTGGTAAAAGCAGAGGTAAAAGGTATCTTATTAAAGACTTTTTTTTTCGCTCAGTGCATTTGTGAATTGTGTGTGGTAAAAAGTAAAAACCCTATACGTTTTCTTAGTGTCTCCATACCAAATTTCATACTGTATAAAATTTTGTAAGTAAGTACTTACCTCTTTCATGGTTGCTTCTTTCACTATAAACTCTATAAAAGAGAAATAAAGATACAATAATTTTGGGACTATATACTCCCATTTCCCAAAAATTGTTATGACTTTGTTTTTGATTTCATCGGTTTTTAACCGACTTCCAAAAAACGAGGAGGTTATATGTTCGGCTGTGGATATTATTTTTATTTTTGTATGTTCAACGATTACTCCGCCGTTTGTGAACCGATTTTCGAAATTTTTGTTTTGTTGTATTAGGTTTCACTCCAATTTGGTACCATGTGCACAAAAGTGGTGACCTGATGATGGGATCCATGAGTAATCGAGGGAACTCCTCGAAATTTATATGGAAACATATGGTGATTTTGGTTTCGTAAGAAGCATCCTAAGCATATGCTACCAAAACGCAAGATTTTGCACCAAGGTATACTATGGTTCCGAAGATACTAAGAGAACTCCAGATTCCTTATAGATACAAGTTTGGGAGTTTAGGCGCTGTTTTAAGAACTGAAAGCATATGCTACTATGCAAATTACATTCATCATCATCATCATCATTATCATCATCATTATAATCATCATTACCAAGTCAGGGTCACCAATGTCACCAAATTCAACCTTATCTCCAGAGCATAAGGCACACATTAACTGACATTACTTCTGAGAAGTTAAAGTTGCTTCGACCATGTAACATTCTGTCTCACTTCGCCGAGATATTCTGGAAAACAACCCAATTTCAACCTTTTGCATCGCGTTTAGTCACGAGAGCCGCGGCTCGGCGGCGCGGGCCGGGTACCTACCGTACTATGTACGAGTAACACTATACAGTGCGAGGCGTCCGCGTGTGCGACAAGTCGAGCGAGTGCCAGCCTATTGAAACTAGTCTGGTGCTACTTAGCACGTCACACGTGTTCACTTCGATTTTTTTTAATATATTGTTTAAAATTATCTGCAGGCTGCATCTGATTTTGTAAGTGTGACTGTAATAAGATACCTACGTAGAATAATATACAGGTGTATTATTCTACGTATAGTACGCGATGGCTTACTAGGTAACTAAAAAGAGTGAAATTATTATTTTTACCAAAAAGTTAAAACCGACTTCCAAGGTAAAAACAATAATAGCATCCTTATAATATGAACTAAAAAGTATTAAATAATAATTATTCCTATCTAATAGTGCCTTTTTCCGAATTCGGCTAAAACTCAACTATTTCTGTACTCAATCTTCATAATTTTGAAGTCGGTGCCAGTTCCAAATATTCTGTCAGAGAACTGAAGATTCATCTGGTACCGACTTCAAAATGATGAAGATTGAGTACAGAAATAGTTGAGTTTTAGCCGAATTCGGAAAAAGGCATTATTAGATAGCAAAAATTATTTAATACTTTTTAGTTCATATTATAAGGATGTAATTTTTGTTTTTACCTTGGAAGTCGGTTCTAATTTTTTGATAAAAATAATAATAGCTAAAATAAGCTGCAGATAGGCATACAAAGTACCTTCGCATGATGGTGATGAAGATAATGATCATTGTATATTATATGTTATAAAAGCATAAAAGGGAATGTTATACAGGCGTATTTATTTTATAATGAGTCATATCTATCGCGGCCGCGCCGATAATCACGGAAAATTATTGGGAACTCGAAATCGTGAGAACAAGCTTTCCGAGCTTTTCTAGTGCGAAATGACATTTACAACTAAAGGTAACGCATCGATGTTAGCGACTGCGACGCGCGACTCGTCAGCGATATCGACAGCGAATTTGACTACAACCAGTAGCTATGTCCACACTGTGCTCTTTCGTCTTCAATTTTCGTCATCTTCTTTCATTCAATTTTCGTATTGGCGCATTCAATAATTGAACGGGTCAACGAACGCAACGCCAACATTAATTTCATTAAAGAACAAAGCGAAAGTTTTGGATACGGTCAGAGAATAACGTCAGCGAACGTGAGGCATGCGTCGCGTTCGCTGTTGACTGCGCTATAACGCATGCCCTTGATTAACAAAAAAGGCACAGTGTGGACAAAGCTAGTAAAATAGCTAGTAAATTATGCTTACGGTGCGTTATGTCATACATTTTATATACCAAATTTCGCATCCAAGTACCCAAGGTAGGTACTAGCATTCCACTATTTCAATAGCTATTTAGATAGTAAAGTTAGAATTAAAAGTAAGTGACATGGCGTTTGCTCTATGTCAAATCACATACAATTTTGATTTGGAGCAATGTCGATAGGGCGATGCCTCAAGATTTTTCAAGGCTCTCGAATAGTCGCGCGACCTAGTCGCAGTCGCAAAGGTTGGAGTACCACCCTTTACGTTAATGGGCATTGTCCAAAAAAAATGACATGTACTTTTTATATTTTTTTTCGTTAAAATAGGGTATTTTAAGAATATAAATTCAATAATTTTGAAATTCATTGGCTAGTTTTTTCTCAATAAATTTTTAAAGTTTCGCTCTGACGTCATCATCGGCGGCCAATTGACCTCTGCAGAATGTTTTTTTTCCTTTGAATCTTATTTATAATGGCTGGTTCGTCAAATACAAGTTCTCATTATGTGAAAGCTGATACGAAAAGCTTACCAAAAGTTCGAAACGTAATGGTGGTCGAATTTATTGCTAATTTAACGCCATTGAAGGTCAAACTAAGGTTAAACATATTTGTTCAAAAATATAAGTAACTAATGGGTATTTTTTTCGTTTATATACAGAAAAACGATCACTGACCTTATTCCTCGAAATGTTTTTGTAATGAGCAAAATTTTTAAAAAATGGACAATCCCCATTAGCTCGTAAACTCTATCTGTATGCTCACTACGAATTCCTAGGGTAGTTGGAAGTTTATGGCAACAGGCAAGATGCACACGGCCGGAGTTAGTGGCCATCTTGGTTTTACAAGCTATCAAACTTGAAGAATGTGTCGTTCGATTTGAATCCCAGAATTCCTGTTGAGATTAGAGTTTATGTGAATGTTGTTAGACCTCAAGTTGTATAGACCAGCGGTTCTCAATCTTCTGTTTCATAGACCACTTTTCAACTGTTTGTTAGATCTGTAGATACAATAATACCAATTTTAAAATTGATAGGACTTTCAGGACCTACCGATTAGTAAAATTTTTGACACATCCAACGTAAATCCAACGACGAGTCTCCCGTCGACCCCTGTGGGTCCAGCCTGGACCACTTTGGGTATAACGAGTACAGGTTTACACCATTGGTAATTGCCAAGGGCATATTTTGTCACAGCTGAGAAGATATTTGACAAGGTTTGTTGTCTTTGTCTTTCTACTCACTTTCAATGTGTTAGCTAGATAAATACATTCGCTTTTTTTTGTCAGTAAGGGCCTTATGTCGTTGAAAAATATGTAGTGCTTTTACATAATCATGAGCTCTATGCAGTTAACGATGCTTTACTCAACTATACAGAATGCGACTATAAAGTATACTTACAATATATTGTGGGAGCGATAATGAGTAGTAGGTAGCTGTGTGAAACCAATAAAATATATCACAGTAGTTGTTAGTTGTTAGGATAATGAACAGAGGAATATGAATGAAAAGTGAAAATACGAGATGAAAAGGAAAGGTTGTTTAGAATTTGTGAACTGTATTGACTGACGAAATGTTACAGTGTAAGATTACTGCAAGTAATTTTACTGCTGAGCTGAATATAGGTGTTTGAACAGAATCATCCCACAAATAAGTTACCAAATTTTTTATGTAAACAAACCCAACTAGATCTTTGTATCATTGTCATAGACTATATCTAAGATAATAATTATGTTTATTAGTTTTAAAAGATTAAATTAATGCATTCATTTAAAAACATTAAAAATGCCAACATTTATTCAAATACCTGAATATTTATAAAGCAACCAAAAGCCAAAACTTACTAAAAGTCCTATGATAAACGTGAATTTGTGTGAATTTCCACATTATGCGCTTTCGTCTTCAATTTTCGTCATCTTCTTTCATTCAACTTTCGTTTTGGCGCATTCAATAATTGAATGCGTCAAAGAACGCAACGCCAACTGTCATTTTTAATAGCAAAGCGAAAGTTTTGGACGGTCAGAGGGTATGCGTCGCTGGCATGCCTCACGTTCGCTATTGACTGCGACATAATGCATGCTATTGACGAACAGAAAAAGGCACAGTGTGGACAAAGCTAATGTTTTTTCTGACAAATATACACCATAATATTATGAATTTAGAATTTGGCCCCAATCCTAAGAAAAAATCAAGAATTTAAAAATAATAAATACCACGTTTTCAAAGTTCAAACTCATCCCATATATAGATTAATGCAAGCGGATGTAAAATCATTTTGCATGGATAATGAAGTTTGTAGGGATGCTACTAATGTTAACTTTCAATTAATTTCAAACATTTGGATCCTTTATGCATCATTAGGAAAATTGATTCATAGAGACTCCTTGCGCCAGGGGTAACTGGGACATTAACCCTGTAGTTCTGTTGTTGAGATCGTGTTAGCCCAACCAGGAGAACGCAGGTTCGAATCTCGCCAGCGTAACACAAGTATATGCAGATGTATATTATGTACAGCACGGACTAGACTAACGTGCTGTTAGTCAAATTAGAAAAATTTGCTAAATTGACCATTGGGTGGAACTTGGAAGCTTAAAACCATCGATTAGCGCATCCCTGCACGTATGGTAAACAGTGAATTTGTATGGCGTGTAGGGACCTAATTCTCGGTGTTCGTAGACTTTCACACACGGAGATATGTAGTGATAAGCCTATTGGTGTCAGGCGAGATTGTCCGGGGTCTGGGCTAGCGGGCGGACCTGAAAGCGCATGTACTGCACCTATCTCCCGTCGGGCGCGGGCTGTGCAAACATTGGGTGGTGTAAGTGTTAGGCGATAGAAAACTTCGATAATATAATAGCTCCCCACACCGGTTTCGGTGACGGTGGCCAGTTTCATTGAAACCAGGCCAGCTACGCAGGAGTAATTTTATAGTGCCCAAGTGTGTGCGCAGTACACAAGAGCACTCTCTATTCCCTTTACTCTCATAACCCAGTGGGACGGAAGACCGACACGACCGGTGAGAGATCAGGCGCAGGATCGATTATTTACATGCCCCATCGACGCATGGATCATCTTTCTTGTCAGACAATTAGGTGATCAGCCTGCATTGTCCTAACCAAACTTGGAAATATTATGTTTCCAACGCGGGAATCGAACCCACGACCTCCGAGTCAAGAGCCGCGCTCTATACCACTAGACCACTTTACAATACCACTAGACCACGGAGGCGTTACTTATACTCGTATACGAAACTTCGATAGCGCGATGCAGCAGTGTAGAGCTAGTTGTACCACCACAATGTAAATAAATAGTCAACAGTGATCAGCTGAAGGGCCTAATATTGGCAGTCTAAAATAAAAAAGTGAACAGAACTCGCGTTTGCTCTCATTTTTCCTCTTACATGCTCCAAATGGAAGGAGAAGAGGAGAAAGAGGGGTAGTAAAAGACCGAGAAGAAACTGGCTAAAAGTGCTGGCATATGCATAAAGGGAAAGTGGCGGAAGCTCCACCGACAAAGGTTTAAATAGACGAATTAAGAACTCTATCGCGGACTATTCTGATTATGTAGACTTTATTTATTTAGTTAAAAGCCTAGTTAATGTGTGTTTTACTAAATATCACTCCACATCTGCTGAAGGCTAATCTTCTGTCAACGGTTGCTTACCTATCACAAGTTGCGTAAACGCTCGCGGATTTTCGGACTGGACAGATATTTTGTCACCAGTATACCATATGACAAGATTTTTTACTGTGCTACATCATCATCATCATCATAATCAGCCTATTGTCGTCCACTGCTAAACGTAGGCCTCTCCCAAACCACAGATTACTGTATAGTCCCAAACGTAAACCCAACTAATTGATCTTCAAGACTTAGCCGCTGTCTCCTGTCCCTCGTGCAGCCTTTCACTAGAGATATTGTCCGCGCGATCGGTACGCCTCATTACCATACACTATGTCCGTGACAGCGACGCAATTAACTATCTGTTTATTGTTGTTGAATTATAAACGACGTTGCCGTATCACTCCCGTTGGAAAGCTCCTGATTTGTGGCCCCAGGTACACATGGCCCGTCCGTAACTAATATGTATTATAAATGTGACAGAGCGTCTGTTTGTTACAGTGTAGCTTTACGTTTAAACCGCTGAAATGATTTTGATAGGTGTGAAGATACTTAGAGTCCTAGAATAGGATGTAGTATAGTTTTTGTTGCGGCGAAATGTTCGCGAACGGAGGCAATAGTCATCTAGTTAGATCCATCCATATTCTATACAAATATTATAAATGCGAAAATATGTCTTACCGGTTATCTCTAAATCCCCCAACCGCTAAAGCGATTTTGAGGAAATTCTATGTGAAGGTACTTTGAGCCCTGGGAAATGAATGATAGCTGTTTTCACTTGGAAAAATGTACGTTACTATGTTTTTAATGAATTTCCGAAAGTTGCGAACAACATCTAGAGTCTAGACTCTAGTTCTAGAATACAAACAGACTGGATAGTAATAAAAGAACCTGTATAAAAGAATCCTAGAAGTACCACGGAACCAAATCGAATAATTTTTCTTGGAATTCCATTACATACCGTTTAAAGATGTTTTAGAGTACCAGAGTAGTATTTATGTTGTTCGCATAAGATCATGTCAGAGGTAAAATGAATATGAATGTGCATGTGCATGGGGCTAACTGCTAAGGCTCTCTTCTTCACAGCCGGACGTCGCACGATGTTGGATTCCTGGCGTTCTTGCCGGTAACTTGTTCAGGGTAACGAACAATTGACGGTTGCGTTATCGTAATGTTATCGAATGGAAATTGTATGAAACTGTGGCACCAAGCTTTGTTAGTAAATCTAAAAATATGTCAAACCAATGTTGTTTCTTACTTTTCTTTGAACTTACTATGAAAAATGAAGAGAATACCAATCAGCTGTTTGGTAGAAAACGGACTAGATGGAACGAGAAACGAAACTGCACTAAAATGCTTGAATCAGGGTAGTAAGTTGGTGAATATTACAATGTCTTTACTATCCTTTTGTAAAGCTCGAAATCTATTGCCATGTTTACGTAATAGCTGCCATGTGAATAGTTTAAATGGCTGTTTATATCTTCATTAATATCTCGCGGTGCAGATATTTTGCAACGAATATTTACCGACTCCCAAGTAAATGTCAATTTAATTTAAATTGTTGACTCCGCTGATGTTCGGAGCTCGTGTAAAGATTGTAGATTAGCACAAATTTTCGTAATGCTTTTGTTTAGTTGGGTAATGGATATTTACTGTTTATCGCCAGCTGTTTTGGAGGTGCTTTATCGGTTCGATAGCGTTGTTGGTTGGTTGTTAGGTTACCAATCAGAAGCGCTATCTGTTTACCAGCACTTTTGTTTAATATATAAACTCCTGTGTCAAAACCAGGCCGATGTTACATACGTGTAACATCTTTCGGCCTGGTTTCTATTCTTTTTACCTGGTTTAAAAGCTTTTTAGCAAAGGCACAGCCGTACCATCTATCCATCTATTTAACAAAAGTGCTGATTAGGTGTTAGGAGGATCAAAGATTTCACGCACCACAGCTTCTTTCTACCGGGCGGTGAAAATGTATGTCCTGCTTGCGAAACCTGAGGGCCTCGACAAGTGGCAAGCAATTATCGTAAACGCTAACAAAATGTACGGGATGATTTGACATACTATTCGCTAGTGAAGCGATGATTTATGTCAAATCGCATACATTTTGTTGGCGTTTACGATAATCGCTTGCCTCTTGTCTAGTAGGGCTGATTTTTCGTTTTTACTTCTGCCGGCACTCCCGGATTGCAACCCGATGTTTTATTTGGAACAACAATTTATCATTAACAAACTATGTAGCACCTCCAACGCGGGTATGGCAGACACACTAGGTTTTTAATTGTTATGCGGCAGCCGCGGCCGCTTGGGAATTGATGGGTTAAATTTTCGTTGCTCAACAACCGAGCAACCCGCGGTGCAGTTTGTCGAGCAAGTCGCGGGCGACTCGGGCGAGTGCAATACATTACAATGTTACAAGATGAAACGTTTGATATTTAACAGATCTGATCTGATACGACGATCAACCTTTCACGATGCTCCACGTCCTCGTTACAAAACGCGGTACTAATAACAGTCTGTGGACGCGAAACTAATTCTAATGGAGTATGCTGGAATATTGAACAATAGTGGAGTGTGCGGGATGTAACATTTAGTGATAATACGTTAGGTATAACGCCTCCGTGGTGCAGTGGTTTAGAGCGTGGCTACTAACATGTTATTCCCAAGTTAGGTTAGGAGTTAGGACAATGCAGGTTGATCTGCAAGGGAATGCAGGCTTACAAGTATTTGATGATCCATGCGTCGGATGGGCATGTAAAAAGTCGTTCCTGCGCCTGAGCCCTGATCTCTCGCCAGTCGTGTCGGTTATCCATCCCACTGGGTTATGAGAGTAAAGGAATAGAGAGTGCTCTTATTTACTGCGCACACAATTGAGCACTACAAAATTACTCCTTTGTACCTGACCTGGTTGCAATGAAACCGGCTACCGTCACAGACACCGGTGTGGGAGTTATTATACTTTAGGGTGTAAGGGTTTTCATGTTTGATATGTCCCTTGTGTAGAGTTTACTGTAAATATAGCCCTGAAAGTGTTGCTTTTTGTTTTGATTTGTGATGGACAAAATAAACGCTTTTTGTTCTATCCTAATTCTATAGAATAGGATAGGGCAGGGGTCACCAAATAGCAGACCGCGGTCCGCATCCGAACCGCCGACCCATTGTGTGCGGACCAAGTATGTTCGAAGATGAACTTCGTTAAAAATAGTAATTTCGATCTCGACATAGGTAGGTACTGGAACATAATATTGTAGCAACAAAAATTGACACTTTTCTCATTGATACAAAATATAAACACCTTTGTAATTTACGTAATTAGTAATTACATTTGTTTTTTTTTTTTATGTGTGGACCGCGAAGGTGATTTTAGTTACATATTTCTTAAGGTGCAGTGGTTGTTGCAACTACGCAAAATGGGTTTTTTAAATAACGTTTTTTGTTAAGGAAATGTCATTATTTAAGTATAAAAAAGTACCATTTTAAAATTGAGAAACTTTCCTATACGCAAAGGTATATCAGTACACAATTTGAAAAATTTGGCTCGATAGAAAAAAATCTCAAAGATGACTCTTCTAATGCTGTTTTTCATAATTAAATCATTTTATGGCTAAATTACACACTTTCTAGAAAAAACAAAAAATGTAGCACATTTGTCATGACCTAACCTAAACGATTTGATATACTTGATTTGTGTAATACTAAAAACAAAAGGTTTTTTCGCCTATTTTCTATTATCAAGGCACGCGGCGAGCGCGTAACCGCCACTGTACAAGGCGCGCTGATATGAATGTTATTATAATGTACTTTACGTCGATATTCGTACTGACAGACATCGACCTGCTAATTCTCGGGACTACTGGGCCTTAAGGGCGTTCCGTCCGGAGATTCTGTAATTGACCGTGTTTAAAACCTTATAAACTCATAATCTGAAAGCTACAAAATTATAATTAAAATACAGAAATAATCTTCAGTATATCAACATTCCTTTTGTCGTTTTAAATTTTCTATTTTTGTTTCTTATACTCATGATATCAGCTTCCAAAGTAATACCAATTTGTTAAAATTCAAGCATACATTCAGCATCTCCTTAGGATTTACAAATTACTTTTATTTGAAACTGACGCCAATAGATCGACGATATCATAAACTACATATTTGCCGTTTTAAATTTTTTTTAGGACAATATTGAACTCAGATAAGTAAAAATAATAGGGTTTTGGCGCGATCTCGGCAACGCGGCAAATGTATGGCCAAGGTCGTTTGCTCGGGGGACGGCCTTAAAACGGACCTCGAGCGAAACTTATTGGTGACCCCTGGTATGGGATAGGGGTATAGGTCCAAACTCCAAACTTCTTTGGCTCTAACCATTTCGACAGCTGGATCAGACAAGTGTTTGATCAGTATTCAGTACTTACATAATATTTCATAGCTTTCCTGCTTCTCCCTTTAAACTTCAGTAATGACTGTACAGGATCACTGGTTCACTGTGAAAGTAGCAGCGCCGAAAGAAAAACTTTTTTTCTTTTGTATGGAAATTTTATACGCTGGGGCGCTTTACGCTTACTCATATTATCACAAAACAAATGCTCTTTTAGCGCTGCTACTTTCACAGTTAACTATATTTATTTTTAATATACTTATTCACATCTACTTGCCATTTCGGAGTCATCTCCACAAATCATTCCATATTTCACTCGCGACTGTCTGCGGAGCGCCTTGAGGGGAATTATGGTCCACTCGCCCGATAATAAAGATACCACATCATAAATATACACGTGTTGTTTGACACAATAATTCATTTCCCCCACGAAATTGTAATGTGATTTATACACGAATTAGTCATCCAATGGTGGTCAAGTGGTTTATAGCTCGTGTCGTGGATTCGATTCCCGCGTTGGAATAATGATTCTTAGTTTGGTTAGGACAATGCAGGCTGATCACCTGATTGTTTGACAAGGACATTAATTTATGTTTCGGATAGGTGTGTTAAAGTTGTTCTTGAGCTTAAGAGTCCGTATACGAAATTTTGCCGATTTCACTCATTTAACAGACGTGATTTAACAGTTAAAATACAGTATTTCTATAAGTTTTAATGCACTACATGTAAGATCATTTCATTTATAATCTAATGTTGGAGCTAGATTTTTTTTTAAGTATCTTTAAGTAATCCAACTCAAACCCGCGACAGTTTTGTGATTTTTGCTGTAAAAGGTTTAGAATATCACCTTTTTATGGACTGAATTGACGTCTTAAGGGTATGAAAAAAATACAATGTACTGTTGAGAAAGTCGTCTATACAATGTTAGAATTACTTTTTACCATTTTCATATAAAAAAAACCCTTTAAAAAACAGAATACCTATAACTGCCCGCTAACTTGGCGATCGTCCTTTTTCACCTGGCATATGAAAGACGGGCGTGAGTGTGAAGAGAGCAGTAGAAAAGAGAGTACGGGCTCTTAAGGGCGCAGTGACTTACTTACCAGTAAAGGGAGAGAGACTGCTACTGCGCATACACTTGGGCATTATAGAATTCCTTCTGCGTCCGTGTTCTGTGGCCTGGTTTCAATGATTCCCGCCTCTGTCCGAAACCGGCATGGGAGGCAATACACGTGATATTCGGCTCAATAATTCATTTCCCTCGAAATTGTAGAGTGATTTATACGAGAATTACTCATCCAATGAATGTTACTTTAGCTGTTTATTGATTTTTAATCCGATAACAAACGAATTTGATGTATTAAGTTATTGGCTTGCTTCTCGTGGTGTGTACGGTTTTTGTGGTAATACATCATCCCACCAAAAACATAAATGTAAAAATGCTGAGCCAAGTTCCATACAAACATTATATTTCTTGTCTATGGACTTCGCCATAAAAAGGATGGAGATCTAAATGAGTGCCAAGTTCCATGGAAAATCGAAATAAGTACGTATAGGAACCAAATAACATTATAAACAAATAATAGTCTATTTCTTTGCTTTATTGAATGTCTATAACAATTGATGTTATTTAAATAATGTGAGATCTTAAACTAGATTAGATCTAACTTGGCAAGTTTTCATTACGTCAGTCATTTTTCATAAAGTTATTGAACATTTTAATTCTGATGAAAACTAGCCAAGTAAAATCTAATTTAGTTTAAGATCTCACATTATTTAAATAACATCCATTGTTATAGACATTCAATAAAGCAAAGAAATAGACTATTATCTATACTAATATTATAAAGCGGAAGAGTTTGTTAGTTTGTTTGTTTGAACGCGCTAATCTCAGGAACTACTGGTCCGATTTGAAAAATTCTTTCAGTGTTAGATAGCTCATTTATTGAGGAAGGCTATAGGCTATATTTTATCATGGTAAGACTAAAAGGAGCGAAGAAATAGAGGAAAATGTGGAAAAAACTGGGAAAATTATATGAAACGCGCTAATCTCAGGAACTACTGGTCCGATTTGAAAAATTATTTCAGTGTTAGATAGCCCATTTATTGAGGAAGGCTATAGGCTATATTTTATCACGCTAAAACTAATAGGAGCGAAGAAATAGAGGAAACTGTGGAAAAAACAGGGGGAAATTATTTGAAAGGGATTATTGGAACGCGGTAATCTCAAGAATTACTGGTCCGATTTGAAAAAATCCTTCAGTGTTAGATATCCTATTTATCTAGAAAGGCTATAGGCTATATTTAGGGATTGCAAAAAACGGATTTTTAGAAAAATCCGGATTTTCGGATTTATTCATCCTCAAATCCGGATTATCCGGATAATCCGGATTTTTTGTAATTTTTAAATATTTTCGATAAACAGCTTTAAATGTAAGTTATGTTCTTATTATTTCTTTATTTAACATTCATTTTAAAAGTGCAAAATAAATCGTCTTAAAAAATTTTAATTTTTCCTAATTAAGTGATTTTGACATGGGTGTAAAAAGGAAGGGATTCAAATTATTAAGAACTTAAAAATACCTTGATTTTATCAACTATTTAAAACTATTAAGAACTATTTAAATATGTGAAATTTTAGTTAACAAGAAAATCCTAAGCAATCTCCGCTTTATCAACTCCTTCGTCATTTTTGCGCCTACAGCCGTCACCCACACATCATCAAATTATGCTCCAAGAGCTGCAAGAATAGAACTGGAAACTTACAAAAAATAGGTCAACAGTACGAGACGTAGGGTCGAAGTAGACGAGCAAGAAATTCAATATTTCAAGGAGTACCTGTACTTGGGTCATTTAGTTTCTTATGAATTATGATGTATCATAATTCCAATGGATTCCAATTAATAGACCAGTTTTTCTGCCTTTCTGTAGAAAGGCAGAAAAACTGGTCCATGAAGAATGGTGACTTACCAATCCCATTGAATCGAATACTCGTTGATATGCGTATTTCGCTCGTCCTAACCAACGATGCGCAAACTCGATCATTGACCGATTTACGATTTGCAAAAGTTTCAATTCAGGGTCTGCCAAAGAGCAATAGAGTTCAAATCTCAACAAAACAAAAAAAAACAACAAAATGTGCTCCCAAACTAGAATCACAGACGTAGGAATCAAGAAGGCTAAGCTAAATTGATATTGAGCTGGTCACGTTGTCCGCATACATCTAGGCTGAGTGGGTATCTAGGCCTAAGAAAAGATAGCTTTGGAGGTATTTTTTCCTCCGAAGGCAGATCACTGAAATCCTGACGTTACGACGATCCTTAGGAGGTATTTTTTTCCTCCGAAGGCAGATCACTGAAATCCTGACGATACGACGATCCTTGAGGATCTATTGTGACTCCTTCGTATTAGAGTACCGTCCTCAACCTAGTGCTGCACATAAATTTAACCTTAAACATAATGAAAAGGTCTACAGAAAACTCCGCAATGGTATTATGTCTATCTGTTATGGATATCCCACAATAACATTTTTTGTCATTTACTTTTTACGAGAAATAATGGCTAATTTTCGAAGCGATTTTAACCAGTACGGCATTAATCCTTATTCAATTAAATACTTTAAATACATTGTTGATTTAATATATCTAGATCTATATGGCTCTTTACAGCATTTGATTTTAATGAACATTTTCGAAGATATTACAGATTTTAAAATTCCGGGACGTAGCCTTTGCGGCAATACCGGCCAATGCGGGCCACGGGTAGTAATGAATATAAATCAAAACTACTGAATCGATTTTAATATTTTTTTCAGTGAATGATATAGGCAAAGTGAATCGATTTTAATCAGTTTATACCCGTGCGAAGCCGGGGCGGGTCGCTAGTTCAATACTAAAATGATCTAAAATAATTGTAAATTTTTCATCATTGCATTAATTACATTATCATATAGAAAACATATTATTTAATAATATAGTAAAATAAGAGCTAGGTTATAAGAAATTAAAATATATCATTATTTCTTTTAAATAAAATGATAAAATGTAAAGAAAATATGTAATTACAACCACCAAATGGAATGTTAGACATACGAAATTCTGACTTTGGCACATGTAGAGTGTAGACTGTAGACCACGCATAGTTGTAATAGCGCCTTTAAACAAATGTAAATGTGTATGTCGCATATTACACGATACATTTAAATTAATTTTATATTACGTAAAAGCTTCTTTTTCATAATTTTATCTACTATTCGAAAAAACCGAAAATCCGGATTTTGAAAAATAAAAATCCGGATTTTTGAAAGGCCCAAAAAATCCGGATTATCCGGATTTTTCGGATTTCGAAGTATCCGGATTGCAATCCCTAGCTATATTATATCACGCTAAGACTAATAGGAGCGAAGAAATAGAGGAATATTGCCGCGCGGAACATCTCAATATAATAAAATAAAATCGTAGGAAGGTCAATTTTCTGTACATTGAACATTTTTGTACAATAATACTTGGGACGTGATCTAATTAAATAATAAACGCGGACGAAGTCGCGGGGAACAGCTAGTTTGTTTATAATGTTATTTGGTACGTACTTATACGTACTTATTTCGATTTTCCATGGAACTTGGCACTCATTTAGATCTCCATCTTTTTTATGGCGAAGTCCATAGCCAAGAAATATAATGTTTGTATGGAACTTGGCTCAGCATTTTTACATTTATGTTTTTGGTGGGATATCACTACTTTTTGTAAAGTAAACTTTCCGAGCAAGGGTAGACACCTTCATCTTCCCAGTTTAAACATTCATAATATTCGACTATATTCAATGGCAATTCGCAACCTTAATGTGTCGTTTCACCACTTCCCGACAAGTGTCGGCTATGCTATCCGCAACTTATCTGGTAGATACTTCATCTATCAGATAAGTTGGGGATAGCCTATCTGAAACTTATCAGGAAGTGGAGAAACAGCCCCTAAGCCTTGTTGAGACGTGAGTATCAGACGAATAAAACAAAGAAAATCCAAGCGATGGGAAAATGCAGCTACCATCAGAAGGCATTGGAATAATACGGTATAACACAAGTGTATTTCCAACCAGTAACTATATAGTGTACAACTTACTATGCGGAAGTTAAGTAGCTATTATTATAGCTGTCTAACAGACAAACGGACGGATGGACAGACAAACGGACATACATATTGAAATATTTTTTTTTTTCGTTCGGTCTTTGTTGTGTCAACACCGCTTTGTACTGCTCCTCAAGTAAAAATTTATTTAAAATAGAAAAAGTGATCAGTTCGTGGAGAAATTTTTACCAGAACAAGAAAACCGTGTGCGCTATCTGGACTATAAAAAACTTGTAAGTTTTAAACAAGATTTTTAACACTTTATGAGACAATTTATCTAAAGTGTACAATATTTAACTACCCTAAAATCCTAAAATATACCACACCAGTATTTAGCGCCTATTAAGAAAATAGAGCAAAACTCTGCTTTGTAAATGCCAGTTTTGAAAAACGCCTGAATTAAAATAAAAGCAAAAAGTTAATACACTGTTGATCACAAGAAACGAAAGGTAATAAATAAGTTGGAGAGCGCCTGCCGAAATTCTCTAGCAATCATTTTTACGCGTAAATAGCAAAAATACGCCAGATCTCATCAAACTCAAAATGTCCAAGATCTATAATAAATGGGGATGTTGTGACTCGAACGATGATGACAGAGAGAGTATACTGTGCACAACTTGTAATAAACACTTTCATCACAAATGTACCGGTCTGAGTCGGAGTGCCTCTACTTCACAATGGAAGTGCCCAGACTGCTCGGATAAAAGGATCTGCAGAGACGATACTCCTACTCGCTATAAGATGGACAACGTCAACAAGAGATCTGCGAAGCGTCCAGCCCTAAAATCACCACCTAGTAATGACAGGAACGACTCGATTAAGCAGCAAGATGTGTCTGATATTGTAAGTGAGGCTATTAAATCAGAGATGTCAAATGTCATTAAAGAGTTTAAAATAACACTTACATCTATTATGAAATCGGAATTGGCAGACATTAAAAGTGAAATAAGAGAGATGAGAGAGTCTATGAATTTTATTAATAACCAGTACGAGGAGTTTAAACTTGAGCATGAGAAGACGGTTAAAATTTTAGCCAGGGTACAGGACGAAAATATTAAGTTGCAGAATACAGTTTCCACCTTAAATAATCGCATTGAACAGATGGAACAACATGCCAGATCGAACAACTTAGAAATACAATGTATGCCAGAGTCAAAATCAGAAGACTTAGTGGCTACTGTAGTGAAATTGGGAAATGTTCTCCAGTGTCCTATTTCTAAAGATCAAATTCTGCAATGTACCCGTATAGCAAAAATGGATCGTACAAGTCTTCGCCCTCGTTCGATTGTTGTACAGCTTAATTCCAACAGGCTGCGAGATCATTTGATTGCGGCTGTTATTAACTTTAACAAGCGTCAGGACAAAGGCAACAAGCTAAATACAACACACTTGGGTATCGTGGGTGAACCACGTCCAATATACGTATCTGAGCACCTCTCTCCTAGTAACAAAGCTCTGCATGCTGCAACCAGAATAAGAGCAAATGAAAAAAAATATAAGTACGTCTGGATTCGAGGAGGGAAAATATTCGTTCGTAAGGACGATGAAGCAAGATACTTAGTAATTAAAGACCTAGACTCCTTAAATAAATTAGTTATTTAATAAGTAGTGTGTAATATTTATAAATGTATTTTGATGTATAATTGTTCTAAAATTCAATCTTCAAATATATTACCAAAATGTTAGAGGCTTGAGAACCAAGACAGATAATCTATATATTGCTGCCCTTTCTTGCGAGTATGATATCTTAGTTCTGACAGAATCGTGGTTGAATTCTAGTGTTTATGATAGAGAATGTATTGATAGCAGATATGACATTTTTAGGAGAGACAGACGTGACACTGATAGTACTAAGAGAGACGGAGGAGGCATTCTATTAGCTGTCCTAAAAAAATATAAAGCAATTAGGAAAACCAGATGGGAATCATCTAAAGAAGATATCTGGATCATGTTAAAATTGTCAAATCGGAACATTGCTATATGTGCCATGTATGTCCCACCCCCTCCAACAAGTTGTTATGTAGAGTCAATTTTAAATAATTTCACGCAAGTCAGGCTCCATAAATTACCGAATGATACGATTACATTAGTCCTGGGAGATTTTAACTTTGGTGATATTCTATGGGAGGATAATTTAGAAACCAAAAACACTTTAAAAGCCGCACCTTCTAACTCATTAGTAACGAATATGTTCTTGGATGCTATAGCTTTTAATAACTTGTATCAATTGAATTCTAATTGTAATTTTAACAATCGTATACTAGATTTGACACTGACTAACAAGCCGGAACTGGTTAGTGTGAAAAAATCTGATCATCATCTGGTGCCTATTGATCCACACCACCCGCCGTTGGTAGTTAACTTGCAAATGCTAACTTCTGTCAGACACTTTAGGCCTAAACGTTCTACTTATTTCAATTTTGCAGCGTGTGATTATGTTTCAGTTTCCGCGGGGTTAAATTACATCGATTGGTCTCAGGTATGGAATAATCAGTCGACGATTGATGAAATGGTTGAATTATTTTATAGCAAAATTTTTTCCGTTATTGAAAAACACACTTCTCGTAAAATAACGCGAGATTTTAAATACCCTGCATGGTTTTCGAAGCCACTTATACGAGCCCTTAGGGAAAAGGCTAAACTACATTCAAGAATAAAAAGGTATAATAATCCATTGGACGTAATTTCCTTCAAAGTTTTAAGAAATAGATGCAGTAAAATGGTGAAAGATTGTTACGAATCCTTTAACAATAATGCCCTAGTACATATCAAATGTAATCCAAAACACTTTTGGAAATTTTGTAACGGTCGTAGATCTAAACAAACAACATTTCCACAGGAGATGTCTTTAGGTGCCGCTACAGCGAAAGGAGGACAGGAGATATGTGAACTATTTGCTCAGCACTTTATGAGTGTCTATCAATCAGTTCCTCAGGAAGGTAATTTCCGTGATAATATAATTAATGAATATAAAAACACTTCAACCCTTTCATCATTTAACATAGAGCAGGAGGAGGTTTATAATTATCTTAAGACTCTAGACGCTAACAAAGGCCCGGGACCAGATGAACTGCCACCGATGTTTTTTAAAAAATGCGCGGAATCTCTTGCGAGTCCACTCTGTAAGATTTACAACTACTCTTTAAAAACCGGGATTTTTCCTAGTCGTTGGAAATTAGCTCACGTTACACCGATACACAAGGCAGGGAGGATAGATGATATCACTAATTATAGACCGGTATCGATTCTTTCTATTCCAGGAAAAATTCTAGAATCTTTTGTACAGCGTAAAATTTATTTTCATGTTAAACATTTAATTCATAATAATCAGCATGGCTTCCTACCACGTAGGTCAACTACAACCAACTTAGTCTCATATGTATCCTACCTAACAGATATTTTAGATAAAAGAGGTGAGGTACATGCTATTTATACAGACTTTAAAAAAGCTTTTGACCTTGTTCAACATGACCTCTTATTACATAAAATTGAACAGATGGGAGTTCACGGATCTCTTTTACGGTGGTGTGAATCTTATATTCGAAATAGATCCCAACTAGTATCCATTCATGGTTTTAAGTCCAAAAGTTCTCTAGTACCATCTGGTGTACCTCAAGGCTCACATTTAGGGCCTCTATTTTTCATTATTTTTATTAATGATTTGTGTTTTGCTTTGAGGACATATTTCAAATTTTACGCCGATGATTTGAAAATCTACAAGGCAATTACCACTTGTCATGATACTCAGCAACTTCAGGAAGATCTTAACACTGTTTATAGATGGTGCTGCAGTAACTATATGGTTTTAAATGTTGGCAAATGTTATTTTATAAGATTCACTAAAAGGCGTAATAAACTTACTGCAGAGTATAGTATTAACGGTCAACTTCTATCGGAGGTTTCACACATTAGGGATCTCGGAGTCATCATGGACTCTGCGCTTAGTTTCCGTGATCATATGGAAAACATAATAAACAGGACATCTAAATTAACGGGATTTGTAACAAGACGAATGAAAGTCTTTAATGAACCAAGTATATCCATCCTAATATTTAATTCTATCATTCGCAGCATTCTGGAATATTGTTCACCGGTATGGAATCCAACTTATCAGATACATTGTGAGCGCATCGAGCGGATACAGAAACGTTTTGTTTATTTTTTATGTTTTAATAATCCTACGTGCAAAAGGTTTTTCACTTATGAAGATAGACTAAATCATTTCCAAATATCAACGTTAAAAGCGCGCCGCAAAATGCTGGATATGATGTTCCTTTACAAGGTTACACATGGACTGGTTGATGCGCCTGACTTGTTGGAATCCTTGTCATTTAGCGTACCCAGAGTGGGTAGTCGTTTCCAACATCGTAAAACTTTCTCCCTATCATCATACAGGACAAATTTAGGACAACATGGCCCTTTGTACCGCATGTGTTCATCATGTAATGCTATCAATATGACTTATGACATATTCTGTGGTCCTCTTGTCTCTTCTAAAAATAATCTTAAGGATATCTTCAGCTAGGGTACTGTTTTGTTTTTTTTTGTAACTATCTCTACAAAATAATATGTATTTTTGAATTATTAGTAGTTAGTTGACACAACTTTTATATTTTGTAATGTGCATGTTGTGTTCACTCCTTAGAGAGATACATTCTCTGGTATTATAACTTTATACTCTATTATTTATAGCTACATGTATTATGAATTGTATCTTGTTTTGTGAACCTAATAAAAAAAAAAAAAAAAAAAAAAAAAAAAAAAAAAAAAAAAAAAAAAAAATAATTGTCTATTCTCGGGACTCAAACTATATCTCCATACCAAAGAACAATCGGTACAATCAGGGCCCGTACCACGAAACGGTTTTGAGACTCAAACAATCGTACGAGAATGTTGCGTCCTACTCTAACAAACGTGAAATGACGTTGTCAGAGCAGGACGCGGCATTCTCGTCCGATTGTTTGAGTCTCAAAACGGTTTCGTGGTAGGCCTACAGTTTAGGCGTGAAGACGTAACAGACGGACAGACACACTTCATGTCACCTTCTATTCATTTCAAGTTTTTTCAATTCACAAATAAAATATGTTTACGGGGAGCTCCCATACAATAAACGTGATTTTTGGCTCTAAATCAATAATGGCAGCCGAAAGGTACTTGAAAAATTGTTCACAAAATCCTTAATTATATTTCTTCTTTCATAACAAATAATAAAAGTAAAATGAAATAAATACATAAGGGGGGTCTCCATACAAAAAAAAAACACAATTTTCGCTCTGTACGACTCGCACTTGACCATTTTTTTTGTTTTCGGATGTTTCCCTACGGTTACACACAATTATCGAGCTGGATTCCAAATTTCAGCCTTCTAGGTCATCTGGAAGTGGGTTAGAATTTTGATCTATAGGTCAGTCAGTCAGTGATAAAAATTTAGATTTTCGGACGTTAATATCTCAACCACCGTTTAAGCTGTGCTTATGTATGTATTTATCTCGCAAGTCTCATTGTATGAGCTAAATTTGAAACGTTTATGTGAAATAGTTTCTGAATTATGAGGGGGTCAAAAGTAGCTGCAAATGGTTCGTGTAATATTACACACGGTGCGGCTCGCCATTCTGTCATGCTGGAACTCGGCTTGACACTCTACCGCGTGTCTAGATAAGAGAGCTTTATGACTACTGTTATTATAATAATATTATTAATATTATCTTAGAATCAAAATGCCCGATTGGCGATTGCGCATGTTTGGGAATTGGGTTATTGTCTTGAATGTCAAAATAATTAAATATTTTGACTTGACAATGAATATAAGTACTACCGTACCTACTTGTATTCATTGTCAAGTAGGTATAAGCCGATATCTCAAAGGGGCTGGTCAAAAATCCTTCAAAATGCTTGCGCAATTTATGGACCTCTCATTAAGTAAAACCACAGATAAGAGAGAGGTCTATCGGCGAGTGGCATCGAGATAACGATGAGGAACGCTATTTATAATTACTCTGTCATCCGCGAACGTTTTTTTATTAAAAGCTTTTGCTTGCATAACTCTAAAGTTATTAATGATAACGATACTTTCACGCCTAATAACTGTTAGGGGTCTCACATTAGTTACGTAACTGATAGGATTTTTAAACCGTGTCGCGGATTTATATATATTTTTTATATTATAATCGGGAAGAGTTTGTTTGTTTGAACGCGCTAATCTCAGGAACTACTGGTCCGAATTGAAAAATTCTTTCAGTGTTAGATAGCCTATTTATCGAGGAAGGTTATAGGCTATATTTTTTCGCGCTAAGACTAATAGGAGCGAAGAAATAGAGGAAAGTATGGAAAAAACGGGGGGGGGGGGGGAATTATTTTTGATATTTTTTATTAAGATTTGATAGATTTGAAATTGACTTTTGCCAATCAGAAGCACAGGTAAATAGATAAACAGTCGAAAAACAACTGAAACCGGCCGTAATTTTTTATGTTTTGACTGGAACTTATCTATTTAAAGTTATTATGTTTTTAAACACACTCTTTACATTTTGTCCCGAAGAGGTGAAAGGTAAATTCTTGAAGACTTTGACTACGTTTCCGTCATACAATTTTAAATTGCTGTATTATTATGCTCTCCGTTCTTTAAAATGTAACGTATTTTATAAATGACCCCTTGTATTGTGGATTTTATTCTTATAGCAACAGGTTTTTAGTGATTGGAATAGTCATAAAGTTTAATAATACCTTTACAAAACTAACTGAATTGGCACACTGGGACTCCGTGGCCATTAATCATTTTGATGCAAAACGGAACATTTACCGAGAAAAAAAACCTCCTCCTTTCTTGTAAGTCGGTAAAAAGTTGCTAAACATGTTAAAAATTAAGTTGAGTCAGGACTCAGGAGGTGCTTGTGCCGTGTTTTTTATGAACGGATTTTGAGATCTTACCGTCATAAGTTTAAAGTTTAAACGTCAAATCGTTAACCAATCAACAACAATGAAGAAAACCGGCCAAGTGCGAGTTGGACTCGCCCATGAAGGGTTCCTCAGCAGCAATAAGGTTTATTTCTATGAAATTAAAAGGTTTTTGATTTATTTTTATACTAGCTGACCCGACAGACGTTGTCCTGTCTTAACGATGATTATTTAATTCTAATTGGTATAATTATGGGGACCCCTAAAATTTTTGATAATTTTTTCATTTTTGTATCAAAATCTTAATGCGGTTCACAGACTACATCTACTTACTAAGTTTCAATAGTATACCTCTTATAATTTCGGAGAAAAGTGGCTGTGACATACGGACGGACAGACAGACAGACAGACAGATAGACATGACGAATCTATAAGAGTTCCGTTTTTTGCCATTTGGCTACGGAACCCTAAAAAGGAGAACTCCAGTCAAAAAACCTTACAAACCGAGCATAGTAGTAATTTATTTGGTGAACTTTAAAAATAAACTATTTTTACGTAAACGCAAATTTAAAAATTTTGGTGAATTAATAAACGAAAGTATTTTAATTAATAAAGAAATTAAAAAACTGACGACCGAATCACAATATGGTAGGCCTTTTCTATAGCTGAGCACTAATAGTACCGGCAATTAAATCATCATTTAAAAGTCAATAAGATGCCATTGTGATACGATTACAATATTGGACTATCAACTATTATAGAGGTCGATGATCGATTGTGGCGTGCGCAAGGTCGGTGACCGCAGGCCAATAGTCAAGCCAGTAAAAAATGTACCATCTTTTGCGAAAGTAATCGTTGTGGATTAGTCATTACTCATTAGGTTAATAAATATCTAATTAACTCATCAAGATTCAAGCCCCATAAGCTCACAGGTGAGCGAGACATAATAGAATAACACTAGATTTCCAAAAATCCACGATCGAAGGATTAATTAAAACCAGATGTTACCTTTTTTACCAGCCACTTCGTTGCGCCTAATTTTATTCTTATGAACTCAAACTCAAAAACTCAAACTCAAAATTTTTTATTTAGAATAAATTTTTGCAAATATTTTCTGAAAGTCTACATGATGCCTACCACCGGTTCGGGAACTAACCCGACGAGAGAACCGGCGTAAGAAACTCGCAGGGGGCCCACTTTATTTACCAAAAAAAGTGAGAAAAAAATTAATCTTTTAAAATAATGTTTACAATGCTGTAACTTAAAATTATACAATGTCAACATACATACATAATTGTAAGTCCTAAAATAATGTAGAAGCAGCCTTGCAAGCAGCCATCCTACTCCCAAGATGTACCATCGTTTATGAAATCATTGACCTTATAATAGGCTTTGGCACACAAACGTTCTTTGACTACTTTTTTAAATTTATTAATGGAAAGATTTTGAACGTTTTCTGGGATTTTATTGTTAAGGCGTATACATTGACCTTTAAAAGATTTACTAACTTTACTAAGTCTGATCACCGGTATTTCTAGTTTGTACTTATTTCTAGTGTTTCTTCCGTGACTCTGTGTCACCTTTGGTTGTCTAAAAATCTTTCTAACATATAATACATTATCCAAAATGTATTGAGAAGCAACAGTTAGAATACCAATTTCTTTAAACTTTTCTCTCAGAGATTCAAAAGCTGACATTTTATAAATTGAACGTATAGCTCGCTTCTGCAGCACAAAAATCGTATTAATGTCGGCAGCGTTTCCCCATAAGAGGATGCCATACGACATTCTACTATGAAAATAACTGAAGTAAACTAGTATTGCTGTGTCTTCGTCAGCAATTTCCCGTATTTTTCTGACTGCGTATGCTGCAGAACTGAGCCTATCTGCAAGATTAGCAATATGAGGACCCCACTGTAGTTTACTATCTAGTGTAATGCCTAAGAATACAGTGGAGTCCACCAAATCCATCTTCTCATCATTTAATAGTATATTGGTTTTAACTTGCCTAACATTGGGCAAAGTAAATTTTAAACATTTAGTTTTCTTAGGGCCTGTTTCACCGCTTCCTGATAAGGCTATCCACCACATAACTTGACACATAGAGTATGGAGAATCTGTCAAATAAGCCTATCGGGCACCTTATCAGGAAGCGGTGAAACAGGCCATTAGAATTTTTTTTGTCCCTGCTAGGTTTTGATGACGTGTAAATAATCAAAGGTTCTGATAAACCAGATGTAGTTACGAACCAAAACCTTCTATCAAAATTTTTAATTACAAAAAAAAATATAAAAAAAATCACAAAAAATAACAATTTAACATAATTAAAAGACTGGTTGCACTCCGGGAGTGCCGGCAGAAGTGAAAACTTGATTATTAACGTTGTGCATTTTTTTAACCCATTTTTTATGAAAAACGATTTTTAAAAAATCGTCAATCAAGTTGCTTCGATCAAGGTTTAGATTAAAGTTTCGATCAAGGTTTCGATCAAGTTTCGATCAAGTTTCGATCAAGTTTTGAACAAGTTTCGATCAAGTTTCGATCAAGGTTTCGATCAAGTTTCGATCAAATTTCGATCAAGTTTCGATCAAGGTTTCGATCAAGTTTCGATCAAATTTCGATCAAGTTTCGATCAAGGTTACGATCAAGTTTCGATCAAGGTTTCGATCAAGTTTCGATCAAGTTTCGATCAAGTTTCGATCAGGTTTCGATAAAGTTTCGATCAAGTTTCGATCAAGGTTTCGATCAAGTTTCGATCAAGTTTCGATCAAGGTTTCGATCAAGTTTCGATCAAGTTTCAATCAAGTTTCGATCAAGTTTCAAATTGAGTTCGAGTTCGAGTTCGACACAAAACACTACTCTCCAACCGTCTTACGCGTTTTGTATGGTTTTTCGATCAACACGAAAATCTATCGCGAGTCAGTTTTTACCCATCCCACAAGTGCTCAACGCCGCTAAAGAAGTTTTCACTTCAATAATGTAAACAATAAGGTTCTTTTAAAAATTTGTTTTTGTTGTTAAGGAAGTTGGATAAGGCCAGTTAATAAGTTTTTTAACCGACTTCCAAAAAACGAGGAGGTTATATGTTCGGCTGTGGATTTTTTTGTTGCCTAATTTTAAAACAGTGCTACAAAGTGAAATTGTTTTTTATTCAAAAACGTTAAATGTTGGCTTACTTTTTTAAGTCGTCTCATGAACTACAAAAATACATCGCACCAAACATAGTGCCTTGCAGTAATCTGTGGCGCTTGACGTATTACTACACCAAGCGCGCTTGAAAGACACCAAACATTGCGCCTGGAACGACACCAAACAGTTCGCTCGAAAGACACCAAGTAATGCAGCGCATTGCAAAAAAAAAAGTGCTGCATTTATCATGAATGGGAGAAGAGCGTGACAGTGAGGCGTGTTCAAATAATGCGCATACATCATAGCGATACACCTGCGAGGCCCCGCCCACTACCGTCTACCATCATCAGGCCATTCCAGCGCCGGCCGTCGGGTGCGCAGGTTGTGTTGTGTGTGTCACTCGAAAGGAACACGGACAAGTGAACTGTGAGTTATTTTTATTTCGTACTAGATTACCCGGTGAGCTTCGTATCACTTCCCTCCAATACCTTCAAGAATTGCAATTTTTCAAGGCTAAAATTAGCCGAATCGATTCAGTCGTTTTTCAGTTTTAATGAGACTAACAAAATTTAAAATTCATTTTTATTTAAGTATATAGATTTTTATAATGAAATGACATTATAATATCCATCCGGCTTATCACTTACTTATAGTTTACCATTATCATGAACTGCCATTGAAATTATAATTGTAATTAATTCAGCGTTTTATAAGTCATCAACATTTATAAAGGTATTTTTTTTGTTGTGAATATATTTTTAAATATAATTTGGTTCAAAATTTACCAACTTGTTGCACTTGTGGGTGGAGTTTAGTTTTAGCGCAAGCGCAAAACTCTTCCGAGGGTACTAAAAAGTTTAAAATATTGTTGATGTAATGTATCAAAAGTTTTCAATTTTGCATAATCATTGGCAAATTACAAAATTGTCTTTTTAGTTTGTGACTTTAATTAATTAATTATTTTTATTAATTACCAAAGTAAAATAATATGAACATGGTTCTACTTTTCTTACTATTGAAAAAATCTTTGGTCAGCCGTCGATTCAAAATACAACGTCTTACATTTTGATAACTATCATAATATATAAATCGCTATACATATATTCGACAGGCCTAGGGAATCCCTCTAAAATCCATCTTAAATTTTGTTGCATTAGGATGACAAAAGTTTTGAATATGGAACGAGCAGATACTTTGTGTTCGTTTTCCCAAAAATGATAGCTCATTTGAAACAGCATAATATTATCGTAATGTGATTTTTTATCCACATATAATTTTAGTTTATATTTGAATTATTACCCATTTGTTTATTTTTAAATACTGATAAACGGCGCTAAGCTTTACTATCGTAGCTATTAATTTTGGTGAGATACGGAATTGTAAAATAAGAGATAATATCTCATGTTGGAAGTTGTCAAGCGTGATTGTAGCTGTCAGTTTCACAATATTTAATTCTTTTATCAGTTCACACTTAATTTGTTGCATGTGTATACTAATTATTACAACTATTTGTATTAGTTTGCAAACATTTTTCTGGTATTTGTGACAGTTTCTTATGTTGCATTTTTTCCTTCTTGCTCTAATAAAAATGAACATTACATTACTTATTTTAGAATATAATATGGATTAATTCGTTTTTGTATTTTCGGTCTTCTAGTGTAGAGTGTAGACTGTAGACCAATATAATATTTTGAAGAATTGAGTTCAGTGTAGTGTATGTTCTAAATTTTAGTGTTATTTAAATTAAAGACCCACTTGCGCCGGATTGGATTAAATATTCCGGTTACTTATAATCTTTTTTGTTCTTTTTGTAAATCAAAATGATATTATTCACATACACCAATTCCTTTCTCTTAATGTTTCTTCAAGCTTTCTTAGTTTCTTACATCTTTTACCCAGCCCATAACTATTCCAGTACTTAATATATTTTATCTGGTATGTAAAATTACTTAAGCCCGACTAGCAACGAAGTGCGCGATGTAAGATATTCGTGGTAACTATGACAACCGCCGCGACACCAGTCACATTGTCCTCGAACAATGAAAAAGATGGCACCCGGGAAATGTGGATGCGCTTTGCATGCGTTTGTATCGCGCGCCCCCATCGCCGCACAAAATGTGTACAAGATATGAATTGTGTAATGTCGTTTAACTCTACCGGTTCTATTTATGTGGAATTGTGCTACATGTTGACTTTTAATTTAACGCTCTTTTTGGGTATTTCCCTGTGTGTTAGTCCGGTAAAGTTGGCCTGCGATCACTCCAATTGGGTGGGCCTTCCAGTATATTATGTAAGCCTTCGTGCGCAAAAGTATACCCGCTTTTGTCATCATTCTGGCGATGATTTGAAGTAGCCTATGCCATCCTCCATTGTCTGCTCCATATTTTTGCTTTTCATGAAATTCATTTCATTAGTTTCAAGGTATTTTTTTTTTTTTGATCAAAGCAAATTAATATCCAGTATCATCTTACTAAAATAAATCATTAAAAAATTTAATCCTACTTCTCAAAAAATCTGCTGGGCTTTTTAGAGTCTTAGTGGCCCTAAACCTTAATCAAGGGGAATTCTAACAACAGCATCGTTTGCATGTGTAATAGAGTTTAGCTCGCTAATAGTCAAGACGTGACCGTATGTAGTCCACTTTCGTATAATTATCCCGGGAAAAATGTACTGATTGCACTCGCTAGTGTTTCCTGGTTAATTACCAGTGCCGTGTTTGTTGCTTGAAATACTAAACTATAAATATTTACTATATATAAATATATATTATACTATATAAATATAAACATAAATAATCATTACAATCAATGATTATTATTTATCAATAATAATTTATTTTCGATATAAATAAAATGTAAGGATCCCTAAAACTAAAGTACGGTTAGCCGATTTGACTGATTTTAGTCTTAAAATATTCGTAGAATTCCAGAAAAGCATTTGTTAAGTGGAAAGTGATACGAAGTTCACCGGGTCATCAAGGAATCTGTATTTTCTAGCTGTGTTGGGTCCACTGAAGTAATTATTGGCTAAGATTGTGATATCAAAGTTCATCCAAGATTAATAAACAGGGATTTTTACATGGCATTTGAAAAGCAAAACATACTTTAATATTTCTATTATCAATAAATTAAAATGAACAAACGTCGATAGTAAAGACTACAAATGATTTAAATGCATTTAACTTAAGCGATTCGTGAAATAAATTGTACGTAGTAAATCATTGTCCATTTGCGAATATATTTGCATTTTATCGTACCAGTTGCAGCACCTTTTACCTCTACAGTACCGTGTTTATGAATCGCCAGAGACATTAAACGATTTAATTGATTTAAGCTCAGACCCGGGGCGACGGGAAGTCTTCAATTACAATTAATACATCTCCACACTTGATCATCAGTCCTGTCATCCTAAAATGCTACCGATGAAATTGGACCTTCTTTCGAAATAATAGAGTATATATTCCCGTGCACTGAAAGGCTGGAGCATCACCTGTTTCTCCATTTTGGTGCCCCTGATTCTAAACTCTATCCTTCTCTACGCAAGGTTGGATTTCTTTTGCGGATATTTTAGCAAATGTGATAGCTAGTCTGAGATGGTCCGCTGTTATAAATGCTCCGTTTTGTGCATTCATCTTTCAATAGGTATGACTAACATCCGGCGAACAGCTGTTGAGTCTTGATATGGCTTTTATCTTATTGATAACAGCAAAAATATACTCGCGTATTTTGCGGGTTGCCCATGTACTCAAACTGTATCGAACTGTGGTAATTAAAATTTTATGCTTAATGTATTTGGAAAGGATTGGGTGTATCTTGTTAGGAATTCAGCTAAATATGCGTTCTACTATGTTCAATTTATTACTTTAACAATTATATTAAACAACATTTTATTGCAGTGTCGTAATATCTATTTCCAGTTTATTTTTATGATCCGAAGACACAACTAACAGACCAAAGAAAACTACAAATTCTGAATACGGAGAGTCGAGAGCCTTATTAAATTTGAAGTCACCAAACCTGATATCAATTTTTGGTGTGCATGAATAAATTTTGGATTATACAAATCGTATTAAGGCTTTATTACCAGTGAATAAGAATAAATATTACATTCCTGTGGCGTGTTATGATTCGGTAGCGACAAGTATTCAGAGACGCTGTGAGTTTCAATAAATCGTTACTTTTATGGTGAGGAGATGAGCTCGAATCTTCAGTTGCTCCCATTTAATTCACGTTTTTTTTTTTTATTGGAACAAAGTTCCTTATTATCTTTATATTTTCAATTTAAATCATGAAAATATTTTAACCTTAGATATTAGGACGTTTGAAAATGCTAAAAAAGCCAATAAAAAGATTTTCTAGACTACGAACTTTTAAGTTACCAATTATTGGGTGTTTTACCTTAATTGACTTTTTATAGTTTAAGCATAACATACTTTGATATTGGGTATCCGCGAAAAACTACTTCTTAGAGACATGAGTCTCGTTTCATCACACACTCATTTTTAAATACTGCTGAAGCTTTAGCTAGACAAAGGGAATTCGCGTGGTAATCATAATCTCCTTTCGATTTATCTATATACTGTCCGACACCATTCGCTTTTGTTACTTCATCGTTTATCGTTTTGAGTTATTCGAGTGTTTACGAAATGACCCATTTAATATTTGTACGATCTGTTATAATCGAATTTGATTTATCGTCTAGGTCTGTTCGACGCCTGTTTCATGGGTATGTTTATATGACGGGAGATGGATGTATACCGAGTTCCTTATTACTTGCCGTTTGTTCTCGGGGTGGTAGATTTATTTGACAGGAAGCGATGGTCGCGCCCTCTGAGGCTGATGTATTGCCGGGAAGCGATCTAAATTGCGTGAATGGTTATTGATCGTTTCTCGATCGATACTCCTATCTTCTCTTCTTTGCCTGCCTAGCATACGCCAACGAGATATCTCACTCTACATGTTTCTCGATGTTTGATAGTTTGTATCTTCATTTCTATTGACCCTAGCATGACAAACATTTTTTCTCGCGTAGATCTATCATGGAAATAACACATTTTCATAGAGTTTTGTCGAGATGATGTCGAGATTTTGACATTATGAGACGAGTAGTTTTTAATTATCTCGAGAGTGAGATACGAGATATATCTCGTTGGCGTACGAGTATGCTAGGCAGGCTGGACGCTTATGATAGGTGATATTGTCTATTGCTGCCATCCCACATTGTGATAAAAACCTCGATTTTGTTTCACCGCGTTTTTCTTTCAAAATACCATAGTTGATAGTTATATAAACATTAGAGTAGAACTCCGAGATCGATATTCTTTGTAGTTATTTTTTAAAGAGTGTCAAAGTTGGCGTTTTTCCGGGTCAAAAATTTGCATAAAAATTAATTTAAAAAAACTAATCAAGTAACATTAATTTTGTTTATACCAATTGAACAAGCACTTAATACTTTACTTTTTCTCCAAATTTGGTTAACCTACTGTGATCAAGTAGGGAGATATTTATTTATTTAATAATTTTAGTTTTTCATTTTAATTTCGCGATTAGATCGAGTTAGAAAAAGTTTTAAGCATGAAACGATAGTGTGAGTAATCCTTTATCAATGTTATTAAAAATCACACTCTAATAACCTCTTTGTCAGAAGTTATATCCAATTCAATTTTTTTTTATAAAAATTCGGATTTTTTTATACCTAGGGTTGTCACTAAAGTTGATATTTTATTTTCCCCGACTACATCATGATTACTGATTAGATACTGTTTGGCATATAAAATCATTTTGACCCGGAAAAACGCCAACTTTGACACTCTTTAAAAAAATAACTACAAAGAATATCGATCTCGGAGTTCTACTCTAATGTTTATATAGCTATCAACTGTAGTATTTTGAAAGAAAAATGCGGTGAAACAAAATCGAGGTTTTTATCACACTGTGCATCCATACTAATCCATACTAGTCCATACTAATATTATAAATGCGAAAGTGTGTCTGTCTGTCTGTCCGTCTGTCTGTTACCTCTTCACGCTCAAACCACTGAACCGATTTTGCTAAAATTTGACATAGGCATACTTTGAGTCCCAGGAGAGGACATAAGATACTTTTTATCCCAGAAAAATGTATGGTTCCCGGCGCGATAAACGAATTTCGGCGCAAGGGAGTTTGGGGGCATGATCTAGTCGAAATATAATTTTAATAAGTAGCAACTAGCAACGAAAATTGTGTGACCAACTTAAGCGTGGCAAAAAACTGAATTCTTCAAGTTCAAGATTAACACTAACCGGTGAAATTGAAATTAAATCTCAGTTAAGTAACGTGTTAACACTATGAATGCAAAGAAGGTTTATTGGTGATAATTTAATGAGTATAGCGTGCGGCAGTGGTGCGGTATGTTTGCGCCAGAGCAATGACGACTTTCTAATGTCGCCAGTATTTGTGGGCTGAGCTTTCCGATTAAGTAATAAATGATGTGGATGTACTAGAATGCTAGCTAATTTAATCAAGAAGAAAGTCGCTAAGTGGTGTTGAATACTAGTTGCTTATCCTTCTTCGGCAATCGATGCTATCTGAAATGGAAATGGAAATATTGCTTATAAGTATTGTCATAGTTTCTTGCTGCAGTCGTTTACAACGAAAGGTCAGGTTTAAGACAAAAGGATGTCTGCAGATAAAAAAAATACTTAGGGCCACTTGCACCATGATGTTTAACTCAGAGTTAAAATTAACTCTGAGTTAAACATCATGTCATATCTGTCACTCACCAAGTGAGTGATACAGATGACATGATGTTTAACTCAGAGTTAATTTTAACTCTGAGTTAAACATCATGGTGCAAGTGGCCTTAACTCTGAGTTAAACATCATGGTGCAAGTGGCCCTTAGTGGTATAATTTCTTAACCCTTCAAAGCAAGCGGTGCACTTGACCAATGAATGTGTACTAACTAACGGTGGCGGTGTTATATTATATGACAGGCGGTACGAGCGACCCGCACTTGTCAATCACTCGAGTCTCGAGGCGCATGGCATGATTCCTAGCGAACCTCTGCAAGCTCCGCTAAGTGATTATCACTCTTAACACTTTTTAATACAGTCCGAATTCCCAAATTGGGCTATCGGCTTAGCTACGGTCATCCATCACGACGAACGCGTAACGAACCTTATTCGAGAGATGCGCTTGAGACGGTTTTTACCACCCTCCTGTGCTTATTGATGGATCACGAATTTGAATTGGTTTATCTCGTCAAATAAACATCTCGATTTATCTGCGGTCGATCACCCCTTATCTAGATACTTCTTTCGAATATCCTTTAATGTCTATTCAAATTTCGTCTCCGGAATCAATTATGGTTACTCAAAAGGCTTATCAGATTCGCATAATTGAATAAGTGATGTGTAGGGAGTCTGGGAGTGGTTCTAATGATCTGGAGATGTTATCGCTGGTGACGTTTCAATACAACATAGATCAATCGATCGGAGAACGGATGGTGCCTTTGAATCGATTGTACAACTTGGATGTTTTGATATTTCGTGTCTAATTATGTCGTTATTACCGTGGGTTGCGCGCTTCGAATTTATTGAAGATGTAGAAACTTATATGAGAACTCAATCTTTTCCTGATGAGGTCTGAATTAGCCAAGGCGCTAATAAGCCTCCGGGCTTGAAATACGGACCGTAGTATAAAAATATGACGAAGATGACTTTTGGAGAAAAAAAAATGAGAGCTCTTAGTATTTATTTGTTTACAACAGGACAGTATATATCAGTTGTCATGTGAACATACTTAAATGTGAATAATGCAGGAGAAATATTCAAATAGTTGTATTTCGCGTTAGTCGCGTGCAGGGATTTCGTGGAATGTGAACGCCCAGTCGTAGTTAGAATGTTTAGAGTTATTTTTACTTCAAGTTTCTATGATTGTAATACCTATGCCGTCGGCATAGGGGTCCAGTTAGAGGTGAAATATCTCCAAACGCCCTATAGTGGCTAGATCTTATCGTGTTTCTTTCCTCACATCGCGAGGCTTTCTAGCCTAACGGATTTACTGCGTTTTACATCGATTCGTACTTACTATTGTTGTAAGCTACTGCTTGTTTACTATAGCTACTGAATTTGGACTTTTTGAGATCCATAACTATGTTTTTTTTTTAATTCAGAGCTAATAAATTTATTTCTATTTCTATAAATAGAACTTTTTTTGTGCGCATGTTTTTGATCATAACAATTTTTTCGTATTTAGTTCTATTTTTTGTAGGGTAAATTTGTTTCCTCTTTTAAATAAGTATTTATTGACTTCGTGTGTTACTTCCCTAAAAACTTCATATTAAATTAATCATCAATTCTATAGTATTGCATATCATTTGAAAATGTCAAAACTGGCAATAATATTATGTGTTACGTTTCTCTTGGCCATCAATTACTTCTAACTGTGTTTTTATTTAAGTTTTCCTTGTTTATATTACATTAATTATAAGGTAAATGGCACCCCATGTTTATTAGTTGCTTAGACTTTAGAGCATTAATAAAACACCTTGTCATATAATTGTTTAAATAGATTTCTCGCAATATTTTTGGCAATAGTGCTTGATTCTTAAACTTCAAACGTGTTTGTCAATGACGAGCGGAAGCTTAAATATTAAACATTCACAATAAAGTACTTAACTATGTTTATAGGCAATATAATTTTTAGATAAACTAAGACATGATATTTTGTTAGCACTACTATTTTTATTTTGGACATGATATTTTGATCTGGAGTTGTAATTTCAATAATACAAGATAACCATCATAATATTATGTTAATACAGGCTCATTTATGATTGGTGTAACTAATAATATCATCCACGTACGTCACATAAATGTGATTAATGTCTTCATATGCCTGATGAAGGCTACTAAATATGCCGCCAGGTAATTACGTTTATTTAGTGCTACTCTTAATCTTTACCGATATTTGGAATATTATTGTTGATGACGAATTGGGATCTGATTTAATTCATAGATCCCATCATCTAAATATTAAATTAATGCCTAATTCTTCATTACCATTAAGTATTAACGTTTCTATGGATGTTTATTATAATGGATAACTACCAGTCTCTGATTAAAACAGTAAAACAAGCTCATCTACAAATTCAAGTTAATAGACTTTCGACTGATTTATTTAATGACGTGCTATGAAATTATGCAGAATTATATGATGCTTAGTGATTCCTATTCAAGAAATAACCTGAAGAAATGCACCGGCGTAAGAAATTAAAATCATTTGCCGGTACATTTTGTAACAAACAAAATATTGTGTTATTTTTAAACGGGGCTAGCGATTGTCTTCGTAATTTGTTTGTAAAGTAAGTAGATTTAGGGGTAGCAAAACGTTATGGCTTTTTTATGGAGACAGGCACGGTAGTCCTCTTCTTTTTTAAATCATTATCCCTACTTATGTTCTCGTCTATAAATAGCACTCAATCAAATGGGGTTTCCTCTAGTTTTTCTAGGGTAGGAATTCCCTAATTCAAGTTGGCAAAAACGATTGTTCCGTTGGCAATAGTTTTGGTGAGGTGAATCACAGTTTTGACGTTGCCCGCGTTCGCATATCCGGCTCTCAATAGGTGATGACTGATGAGCCATTACGTATCTCACACGTATATCACTCAATGTCACTGGGAGATAGTCTTTCGTCGGCCGTATTCTTGTTTGTTGTTGGACACAGGTTTCTTGGGTGCCCATTTTAGAAGTTTTAGCTTCAAGTTCTCTTCGTATCTCTCTATCCTTCAAAAATTATTTTTCATCATTGTTAGTTTTTGTTGTTTTTGTAAACTGCATTGTTTTTATTGTTACTGCTCTTCAGTTTTTGCTATATGTATAAGTGTTTGATCCAAATATTGTAAACGTTCACGTGTGTACCGGATCTGAATTGCTATGATTTAGTTTTGAGCGTTGGTATTTAACTTGCAATTGTTCCAAATTACCGAGAGCCCGGCCAGTGTTGATTCTCCTAATGCCATTGTTCTTGGCACGAATGCCGCTATCCACACGCCTTTTAAACCGTGACTTTCACTGCGCCACAGTCTCATAATGGACCGAGATGATAGGTGTTCCGTCGTCTTTTTATAAATCGTCAAGGCCAGCGACAATATGAGAAATTTTTAACTGTACCGTTTGAATATTTATACTTTCATGTTTGTGATCGAGCTGATTTAACTTTTATTGTTGTTGGATAAGGTCTCCTTTGCGTGGTGCTCGATTATCGATGTACTATTCGTCTAGACGCGGCGATCACTCATTATAAATGAGTTACTTTAGTTGGCGGTTTCATATTTTTTTGCTCGCTTCTCAGAAACGCGATAAGGCGCTATACTTTACCGGACTTTTTTTACTGCGCTCTAATCAATAACAAAAAATCCTAAAGTTTTATGACAAAAACGATAAGTGTGGTGACAAAAATATATGAGAGATAACCAGTTTTGGAACAATATTATTCTCAGTCGTTAGATAAGAGTATTATTATTTATTATCGTCCCGTAATATAGTCGTACATGTAAATTATGATTTATTGAACAACTTTGATGATTCTAAATTAACCAATCCCGCCCCATAAGAGCACCGGTGATCGCGACAACAATAGAATAACAATAGATTACCAAGAATTCGCGATCGAAGGATTAAAAACTTTGTTGTGATGGCCATTCATTTCTCATTAATCTGGGACCATTAAAATTATATTTTCATTCAATTACATATTTGATTCACGTCCATTAACATTTGATTCACAATTAAAATTTAACTATTCAAATTGAATTTGACAATTTTCACATCTCACAATTTTTAATGGTATCAAAAGTCTACAATAGTTGTTTTTACTAAAATATGAATATTATATTGACAACTTTTGCAGTAGCAAATTTGACACCATCAAAAAACTACCTGTTATTTTTTGCTGTTGTTTAAATGTGGTAAAATGATTAATTATTTTAAGTGCCAATTTATTTATATTATGTAGATTTTTTGCAGTTTATATATAAGAGTTGTATCATTATCATTAATAACTTTTAGATATTATATTATAATAAATTTTAGATACCGTATTTTTAACTATCATCTAAAAGTCATCGAACTCTAAACCTAATCTTAGTTTTCCTTTAAATCTTAATCCCACCAAAAACATACCTGTTAAAATGGGGCCAAGTTCCTATCAGCAAATTTTTGGTCTAAAAAAAGAGTTGAAATCCAATCCAATGCCAAGTTTAGATGCACTTCATCGATTGTTATCATTTTCATCTACAGCCTGATCCATAATACTTCTAACTTGAACGTGGCAGGTTAATTTAATTATATTATCTTATTTTACAATTAATCCAGAGTTACGTAAAGCACGAAAACCTGCCAAGTTCAAATTTAGAAGTATTATGGATCAGGCTGTTGATGAAAATGATAACAATCGATGAAGTGCATCTAAACTTGGCATTGGATTGGATTTCAACTCTTTTTTAGACCAAAAATTTGCTGATAGGAACTTGGCCCCATTTTAACAGGTATGTTTTTGGTGGGATTTCAGTCCTTTTTTTCAAGAAATTATACCTATTTTTTTCTTTTTGTGCCACACCCGACTTAAACAATACCTTCGATATATGGCGCTAGTTGCAAACTATCAATAGAAGCGAAATTTTCAAGTAAACAGTATTTATTTAACCTAAGTATATCAACTCCCAAGCGGTCGAATTCGACCGCGTAAACAATAGATTTCCAAGAATCCGCAATCGAAGTATTAATAAGCTATACGGTATGCATTATACATGATGACAATATTTTAAACCAATTCTCGTTGTATCACTGGCGTATAAGAATTTTTACCTATAGTTCGTAGAGGAGCCGATTCACGCTTGACCGATTTCTTCTTAATTTTTTTATTAATCTACATATTATAACACACGACCTGAGTGTCAAATTTCATTACGTTAGGAAAATTGGAAGTGGTATCTAAAATTCGTAGATGAACCGATTCACGCTTGACCGATTTCTCAAATTTCTCAATTTTTTTTAATCTACTTATAACACACGATCTGCGTGCCAAAGTTCATAATGCTAGGACAATCGGAAGTGGCCTCTAAGGTTTGTAGGTAAACCGACTCACGCTTGACCGATTTCTTAAATTTCTCAATTTTTTATTAATCTACTTATAACACACGACCTGTGTGCCCAATTTCATAACGCTAGGACAATCGGAAGTGGCCTCTCAGGTTTGTAGGTGAACCGACTCACGCTTGACCGATTTCTTAAATTTCTCAATTTTTTGTTAATCTACATATAACACACGACCTGTGTGCCAAATTTCATAGCGCTAGGACAATTGGAAATGGCCTAGAGGTTTTGATTACCGGTCAGTGAGTGAGTGAGTGAATGAGTGAGTGAGTCAGTGCCAAAATTAGCTATTTTCACAGGGAGATATTTCAGGATCTACCGAAGCTATATCTATGAAATTTGGTATATTGCGTAAGTACTAGTATATAATTACGTAGGTATAATTTTATATTTGTACTCGCAATAGGCACTGAGCTACAGGGGGGTCAAAAGTGCGTCGAAACGGTTCGTGTAAATAGTGCACGGCATGTGCGCGGCCTGCTGGAACTTGGCCGCGCACTCCGTGCGCTTTGATTTTTGAAGAGGCTTCAGCGTTAAGGTAGGCTGCACTCGCAGTATTAAAATTTAAATTGATTCAATTAATCTTGTGCATGTTAATCAACTCCAAATTAATAACAGTTACTCTATTATCTATGGTCAAATTCATAATTGGTATCATCATGTACATTCTGAAAAGCCCGTCGTATTGCACCAGCCTCGATTCAAAATTAATTTCGAGTGGCGTGGTTGCGAGGTCCGTAATTATCTCGGCATCGATTCTATGCGCCCGTAATGAAGATATCGGACCCTTCTTTATTGCGATAATGAAATATAGAAGGAGCTCGCTTGATTTACTACTCCCCTATGCAATATTCCTAACTTATCTTCTAATTTCTGCAATAACGAAGCTCAGCTCTCGAAATTGTTATTTTAACTGCACTCTGCGTTGCTGCAACGGCTAATTATAAACGTTTATGGTCGCAGATAATGAGTTAATTGTTTACATTAATGTTTACGAGGTTGTTAAATTATGTACTTGGTTCGCTGATTACGGAGAACCGAGTGGGGTCGTAATGATCGCTAATAATTTTTGATTTGACTGAAGGGACTGGGGCCATCTTGGTAAGATTCTTAGGTTTACTTGGTTAACCTGGGTCAAGATTCAAACCTTTAGTAAATACAGCTCGTAATATTTAATTTTATTAATTACCTTTTTATTTTGATGCAAATGGGCCTCAAACTTCTTTTGTTTGAGATCCATTGAGCCCAATCTCAAAAATGTCTGCTTTTGTTGAAGGGCTTACATTTTTTGTTAGCCTATATTAACCCATGGCTGGGCAAAGGCCTCCCCTAGGGTCTTCCACATGTCTCGCTCCAGCGCCACCGTTGGCCAGCCCAGCCAACGGTTTACGTTTAATATTGTTAAAATCTGAGGATTATGTAAGCTCTGCGTCGTCTCCGTACTCTGTAGGCCATTCACCGCCAGACCGAGACGTGCATAAATAATCAGCCGTAATCATTTTTTATCGCCGCGACACACTACTTAAACGATTGTTGATCTCAACTTAGCTCCTTTTAAGATCGTCTGAAATTGGATTCTGTTAAGGTTTTCTTCAAAATCTTTTAATT
The DNA here is from genome assembly GCA_937595015.1 of Polyommatus icarus. NCBI lineage: Eukaryota > Metazoa > Arthropoda > Insecta > Lepidoptera > Lycaenidae > Polyommatus > Polyommatus icarus. Next base: position 6,902,170 of record OW569336.1, on the reverse strand, counting down.
ATCCAACTGACTCAATTTGTAACTTCTTAGTAAAAATTTTGTACTTCTTTTTCTTTACCATGACAATCTTTTGGTGATTCTTATATCACCAACGATAAATGTAAAAAATTTGGTCCTCCTTTCAACTTCTTTATCAAACAAACAGTAGGTATCATAATTACACTTCCACAATATATATTGTTTCTTCGATAGTCTTGTGTGGGCCACCAGTACATTCGAAATGTCCCTTGTAGGCCTTTTAGTATTAAATAAAATTTTATTGCATTTTTCAACTTTCATTTTTAATAAAATGTAAAATGGTGTTATAAGTATCAAATTAAGTTGTACCTTTGTCTTCGTTATTCAAATTAATTAATTTTTCTTTTTTTTTTCAGGTGAAAACTTGAAAAGTAAAACGGGGGACATCACAACATGAAATAAATGTAAGTTCATTACACACTTATTTTCTTCTTTATTTATGTTAGAAAATATAATCAAATGAAGCTTGTTTTTAGTCGCAAACTCGACGGTTATAAGTATAAAATTATTATAATGTGGTCATGACGGTCTTGCACAGCATATTAAACTCATTTCGCAACTAGCTCTATACTAATCCACCGTAAATTACTTCCAAGAAGTCTAGCCACTCATTAGTTTGCAATAATTACATTTCAAAATAAACGAGCCGTCGTCCATCCCTTTCTGATACAATGGCTGTCGCATGGACCAGATGAAACAGATGGCAGATAAAGTCGTGCATCAGATGAGATCGAGATCACAACATGGGCATATTAAAATTGTGTCCCATTATTTATACATTGCCGGTCATATTGCACGGTGCACATTTAAGTGCATAAGTCAAATGGGGTTTCTAGCTAGGGCAGGTTGGCCTGGGTCTATTTACTTTCTTTACTTTGTTTAACAAGGTTGTAACTGTTGGGAAAATGGGGGTCATAGTTTTTGAAGGTCCTCTCGTGTTGATGATCTTCTTGTCCATCAATTTGTCATATTCGAACATTGAAAGTTTGAGCCTTTTGTTATTTGGTTACGTCAAATATTATGCTATAATTTTTAAATTTTTAGTGTCTAATTCGAATATTTGTATAGGTAAATTATTAATTTTTTAAGTTAAGTCATTGTTTTTTAAAGCTACACATATTTTGACTTAAATTATTTGTGACTTAAATCATCTGATCTCAATATTGTGCCATTAAAATCTTTCCATATTTTATTAACTTTAAAATCTGAGGAGTTTCAACCGATCCATAGATCGATTAAATATGGCTTAACTCCAGATCTGCGGATAATATGGCCAAGCGCACCACAATTATCCACGCATTGCACGTACCTTGAATTACTATAGAATGTTTTTAAATGAAGGTCTTAAAGTACGCCTCCTCTGCTGAAGATAGAGATTATAATGATGAAGAACATCTCAAACCGAGAAATAAATTATTTAGAGAGGTAAAGAATAACATTTACGAAAAGGAATCATAGAATAAAAAGTAAAGGTCTTGGCTTTTGCGACTATTTAGAAAAAATATAGAATCAGAATTAGTTTAACACGTGTTTCAGAATTTCCTACTTGTTAGCTTTCAAACACCGTTGTTGACGCAATGACGAGCGAAACATTGTTTCTTACATGACCTATTATAAATAAATAAAGGCATTCTAATTGACTGATAGATCAACACACAGGTCAAACCTTGAAAGGACGGAAATTTAAATTCACATTTCCTATTATCGATGTGAGCACTGAGCATAATAATATACTTACTATGGATTTTTCGAAATTTACGAAAAAAATGCAGTACTTATCCACTTCTATAAAAATTCTACTCTTACCTGTTAAGCTGTGCAAGCTGCGTTTGTGCCAAACCAAAGGAAAACTCTATTTTATGTACATTTGATAGATTGGCGGTTATACAAGTCTCCGAAGATGTTTCCGACTAACGGACGGGTCCCACGCGCGTGTATAGGATATGTAGATCGCGAGGCGACGATTAAGTTAACGCTATGGTAATTTAGTCTCTATTTTCTGAGTCATAAGGTACACGTGAATTCCACGTTGGCTTAGCCGGTAGCCGTTTTATCTTTCGTGATTCTGCTACCTACGTTTAGGTTGTAAGAGGTGGTTTATGGGACGACGCCGATGTTAATTCGATGTAGACAATGGATGAAGACTTTTAATGCGATCGTCGCAATTCTTTTATCATTGAGCAAGTCTTTGTTTTTGACGTGATAACGTCTTATAATTCGATATGGGGTGCGCGCCCGAAAAACAGCTCACCTGGGCCGCGCTCTTTGTTTCGATTATATTACGTATTTCGATGACTTAGATCTTAGAGAATACTTTTGTATGAAGAAGTTTGGTTAGTTATGACCTTTGATACATTGACCACACTCTGAATGAAAAATAAATAAACAATCTGTGAGCTATTAGTATTATTTCGGCTATTCAAAATTGTGCTCTATTTCCTACGTGTCAAGGTTTGACTTGTGCTTTGTTCGAAGATTTTACTGGATTTCACGAATTTATGTAGCGTTTTGTATTGCGAATAGTTTATTTTACTCATTATAAATATTTTTAAATTTTTCGGAACTGAGGGGTTAAGGCTATGACGTTGTTACGTTCAACTATCGTCAGTAAACCGACTTTACAGGCAACCGATTTTTTTATATACTCTTGGTATCGTGTCTTCGCGTGTTAATGTTGTATCTGTTGCTGTAATTCATTAAATTGTAAATCTAAACTCAGCGCAAGGAATACAGAATATACATAGACTCTTCTTTAACATGATCTCGATGATCATGTTAAAGTGTTGTGTCCTGTCAGATTATTACTATTGTTGCTAATTAGTAATTACAAACTTCCTTGCGAGGGTCTAACTATCCAGAAAAAGGTTCTCGAGACTATTGTGGGTTTTGGTTTGTTTAGGATCAAAAGAGGAATCCACAAAGAATAATGCTACCATAATGTTATCTAATTTATTATTTGTCATATGCCTCATTGCATACAACAAAGTAACTAGTCGTAATATAGATTCGAATCCTCTCGTGGTACTCGCAGCGTTTGTTTCGAGTTGTATTTCAATTTCCCGTGCTGGCGGCCGCTATCGCCCCGTTCCCAGCATGGACGGAATATGTTAGGCGCGCGAGAACATTTTGATTCGCACAAATAGAATTTCAAAAGGGACGTGTGTCTGTCCGCAAATGATTTAAAATTAAAGATCGTGACTCGTGTGCCCGCTCCGCAGTTCCACTACACGTTTTGTATCAATAATCTGTACCATGTTTTGCGTAAGTTTAATAGTTATGTCGGAATGCAATTTTGTCTTGTGGATTGAATTATGGTCGTGGATTGAGTTTTGAAATTAAAGAGATTATGCCATAGATTCCGCGTCGATATTCTGACTGGGTTGTAGGCTTTTAAGTAATGTTATAGACTTATAGAGCTATAGACATTCTACAGTATGTCGATAAATCTTTATTTGTGACGGTATGTCCGTGAAATGTCATATCAGCTTACTGTAGTTGGTGTGAACATGGATCAATAGTCCAGTTTGTTTTTTTTCTGTCTTTTTAATCCGAATATTATACCTCTTTCCAAATCTTTCATACACCTCATGGAGAGTCAGGCACAGAACAATTTTGCTAAACGGTTCTTCGTAAATATTTTGTATTGTGTCACTCTGTCCTTTGAATTTTCCCAAGTTAAAGGTTATAAAATATCTCAGTCGGTTTCCAGTTAGTGCTCCAAATGTATTCTAGGGCTTAAACATTTTGTAAAATATGTTCATGACACGGGCATAAAGAAACATGCTTATCATATAAATGTTTGCCCTTTACAGGATTAGAGCTTTCTCTAGGAAGATACGAGCTGCATCTGGTCTGGAAAAATTGACTACGAATATTTTAGTCGTAGGTACTGCTTGGCTTGTAAAGTTGTACTTACTACAGACAGAAAAATAATTATCATCAAAATATAAGGGTACAATGGTTATTTTTTGTTTGCAAATAATTCTTGATTCAACGTTCTTTAAACAAAAAGTAGGTGTGATCAAAATAATCGTGGTAGAAATTGTTACAAACCTTAATGCTGAATTTGGAATATTTCTTTCGTTTACACTTTGCCTATATTGGAATTTGAATTTGGAGAAGACTTAATAGGAATTTATTTGTTAGATCTTCATTTTCTTATTAAATTCAAACTTTATTAATGCAACCCGTGTTAAAACCGTCTGTTTTTACTTCTAACAAAACATTATCCATATCTGTATTGTATTTTTTAACGTGACAGGTAAGCACAGTTAGAAATCGTGTATGAATATTGAGCAGTTTTTTGCATCCAGTTTTTGCCGCGTAGCGAAAGCCTCCTATATTTTTGACTACCGATTTCCTTATCTACACTAAGCTATATTTAAACTAATCCCTAATCGTCTCAATTATATTTTTTACTTGATTTCTTTTTATCACTACTGTTTATAAATCATTTATTGATTTGCTTAATATTTGGCTATTTGGTTAATATTTATTTTCTCTTTTACGTTTTTGTAAAAGCTTCACAAATACTTATTTCTAAGAAGGATGACTAATTGGCGCACTCAGAGACGAATATTCATTTAATTACAATTAAGTAATAAGTAATACATCATTGTAATTAAATGAATTTAGTAGAAATCTTCATTTAATTGTAATTAAGTAAAAATACTTAAAATTTGTAATGAAATGACGATTTCGACAGACATTTTATTATGACATTCAAATCAATAATGGAGGCACAGGATTTATTTTATTATTTTATTTAAAGTTCTGTGAATGGAATCAAAACCACTTGTTTTGGAGTTGCCGTTTGAACTTTAGTGCCTAGATGAAATCCAGACTCTACATTTCTAGATTCAATCTGGACGCAAATATTTCACGGACGCTACATCTGACGTGTTGTGTCCGTTACGTCGCATTACGCGATTATCCGTCCGGAGTTGTCCTACCTCTGACTTGACCTTTATGTAAGGTACATAAGGGTCAATCTCATAGAATAACTCAACAGATCTCTATGCAAACTGCCGTGTGTTAGACATGCATGTCTCGCCTCTCAACATAATTCTATTTAGTTTGTTTCGACCTTGTTTATTATTTCAGCCCTTCATACTATCATTTATTATTAGGGTTCCGTATTATTCTATACTTAACTATTTTTATTTCATTTATGAGAAGTATGGTTCTTTGCGGTTTGCGTTGTTGAATTCATGCCACAGTTTGCAGTGGAAAGTTTTTTCCGCACGAGCACGACGCGACGCACGAAATTCACAAACAAGTAACGCAAGGCTGAATGTTTCGGCTAATATTGTGGCCGAAACCGAAACCAAAGTCTAACTAGATTTTAACCGAAAGTATCCGATGCCGAAACCGAAATTTTGGTTGTTTTATTAATAGTTTTTTTTATTACTTAGTTGATTTTTAATGGACGATAAAGCTACATTTTAATAAAATAATAATACAATGGGCATTGTCCAAAAAAAATCACATGTACTTTTTATATTTTTTTTCGTTAAAATAGGATATTTTAAGAATATAAATTAAATAATTTTGAAATTCATTCGCTAGTTTTTTCTCAATAAATTTTTAAAGTTTCGCTCTGACGTCATCATCGGCGGCCAATTGACCCTGCAGTATGTTTTAAATTTCCTTTCAATCTTATTTATAATGGCTGGTTCGTCAAATGCAAGTTCTCATTATGTGAAAGCTGATACGAGAAGTTTACCAAAAGTTCGAAACGTAATGTTGGACGAATTTATTGCTAATTTAACGCCATTGAAGGTCAAACTAAGGTCAAACATATTTGTTCAAAAATATAAGTAACTAATGGGTATTTTTTTCGTTTATATACAGAAAAACGATCACTGACCTTATTCCTCGAAATGTTTTTGTAATGAGCAAATTTAAAAAAAAAATGGACAATCCTCATTATTGTAATCATCCTTTCTCAATTTGATTTTAATTAGAACCAGAAGTCAGAACAGATGAATTATGTTTTTTTACCCGACTGCCAGGAGGGTTGTTAGTACGTAACACAGGTCCATTCTTACAAAAAATGTTTTTTTACATTGGCTTGACTTTTGTGGTTTTAAATTTTTATTCTTATACATATTCTCACTGACATTTTTATTTTTTGTAAGACCGTACTATTTTCTACTCTTACAATATTATATTTTACTGTTTTTCAATTTGTCTTGCTACAGCTTTGCAACTTTGCAAGCCCTGACACTGTTAGGGGGACAAGGAAAAAAAATTGTCTTGCTTTATTTTCTGTTCTATTTATTCCTCTTACTTTTCTATTAATCCTTCAGGCCACGCGCGAGCACCGGTGATCGCGACAACAAAAGAATACAATGGGAATTCCTAGAACCTCCGATCGAATTATTAATACACTCCTATATATTTCCCTTAGGTACATATTATCATATTATATTATCTGCTCCAATAACTTAGATGCGTAGTATTCCACAACATATCCTATGATCATAACAGTAAGGTTCATTTCCATAAATAATGTGATCGCGTGCGACTAGATAGAAAACTTGTCACCGACTTGACCATTATCACGCGAGTCTCAGATTGCACTTTGATATTCTGTGATATATTGATAACTAGCACCACACTTGCTGCTTTAGATCGCTGTAAAATGTACGGTCCATGCGTTATATTATGTCATTACCAAAAACTACCCCTTACAAATCATTTACACAGCTCTACAAATAATACAAGTTTACTGCAAAAGTAGCAGCGCTTAAACCGACGATGTCAACATAAACAGTTACTTCTCTTCTATAGACATTACGCTACAACTTATCTTTTTTCTACGCCACCGTTTCCCTGCCTCCAGCTTGCCATCTTTTGTTAGGCTAGCCACGACCACGGCTGCTTTTTTTAGGGTTCCGTACCCAAAGGGTCAAAACGGGACCCTATTACTGAGACTTCGATGTCTGTCCGTCTGTCTGTCTGTCTGTCCGTCTGTCTCCAGGCTATAACTCAAGAACGGTAATAGCTAGAGAGTTGAAATTTTCACGGATATTTCTATTGCCGCTATGACAACAAATACTAAAAACAAAATAAATTAAATACTTAAGGGGGGCTCCCATACAACAAACGTGATTTTTCAAACATTTTTTGCTTGGTATCAGTGATGACAACAGGTAGGCACTTGAAATTTTCACAAAAGCTTTAATTATATGTGTACTTTAATAATTAATAATAATATTTAAATAAAATAAAAATTTAAGGGGGGCTTCCATACAAAAAACACAATTTTTGGCCTATTTTTGCTCTATAACGGTACGGAACCCTTCATGCGCGAGTCCGACTCGCACTTGGCCGATTATTTTCTTTACGCATCTCCGGCAAATTTGGGATATCGGCCGGGGTATGTGGGACTCCTGCGTAGTCTACCCACTAAACCCCCATGGTGCTCCACTCATCGCTTAAGGGGAGCTTGTTCTAGAAACGGACGATTTTCAAGATTTATACGTGACAGGCGCAATGGCTCGGCTGCAGGTGTTTTCAGTCACACACTTTGCGCCTACAATTTTATAGTTTTTTGATCGTCGTTATTTTATACATCAATTAAATCGAGTGAAATAAACGAAACTCGCTAGATTATAAATTCTATGTCTTTAAATCAGTGCAAAAATTAACTGAAAATTCCAAATAATTTGGACATAGTAAGGCAATTTCGTTAAAAGAAGAGGTTACTTTGGGTTTTTTTTTCTATCGAGTGAAGTTCATGATATTGTGAATGGAATATGAATTTCAATGCGTTAGAATTTAGATGCTTAACTAACACATGATATATTTTTTTCGGAATTTAAATTACTATATTTTAATGTCTCCTGTCACGTTTAAAAATCTTGAAAATCGTCCGTTTCTCGAACTACGAGTAGCTCCCGCGCTAAAACTCGAAAACGGCAGAACGGATTGGGCTAATTTAGTCTTTAAATGTTCGTAGAAGTCAAGGGAAGGTTTTAAAGTGACACGAAGTTCACCGGGACAGCTAGTTGAATAATAAGTTTCTAATTCTTGTGTCCAACTGGTAAGACTACCTTTAATTGATGTTTCTATTTATCTTCAAGACTCTTTCCTTTGCCGTCTCAACTTGCTAGTACTTAACTTATTTGCTTGTGACCACTTTCTCCCGTTCTCACGATAATCAAACTCTTATAAATGGCTTAAAATTTGTTTGGATTAGTCTCTTTCAGATAATATTATAATATTCTAATCACTATCATCAGCACTTTATGGAATAAGTAGTAGCAGTAGTATTGTTCGTTTTGTCAAAATTTACTAATCGCGTGGAATCGTGCATTTTTTTCGGATTATATGTATGTATATTGTCCCATGTCCCTTGGGTCGAGAAATTGATATCAATTTCTCGATGATTACACTACTCAACACTGAAAAAAAATCTGATTTGGTACATATATTTTCTAATCGAGGTTGACTACTAATAAATATATGTAGGCATTTTATTTCGATATCACATCTAGAAACTGAGAAATATGAATTCAAACTTTCTGTAACGTAGACGTAAGTTTGATGTTTATGTAGCTGGTATTTCGAAAATAAGATTATTTTATAAACAAAACTTACTTTATACGTTAGTTTAATTGATGAACTTTTATTCGACGACCTCTGTGGCTCAATGGGTAGAGTGTGTGGCAGCTCAAGCCGGTGGTCGCGGGTTCGAGTCCCGCCGACGGAACAAAAAGTTTTTCAATGTTCCTGGGTCATGGACGTGTATTAAATATGTGTATGATATAATAAAAATCTTAAATACATGTATAGTATAATAGTATTAAATATATTTCCGTTGTCTGGTACCCGTAACACAAGTCCTTCAGGTACTTAGCACGGGGCCAGATTGACGTGGTGTGAAGCGTCCATAGATATTATTATTATTATTATTATTATTATTATTATTATTATTATTATTATTTGATATGCGTGAATCTTAGCAGTCCTAACTTATTTGTTACATTTTTGGCGAACTTACGCCAAAATCTGGCCATCACGAAATTCACTCGTACCGGGACATAAGATTGTTAAATTTGGTTCATTGGATGAGCCCTACTTGATTATTTTGCTGCCGTAACACATAAAATGAGGCTTTATAAATATTTTTGTAAAACACTTGAACTAAGATAGTCCTGCACTACAATTTCTCTAGCACGTTTCCAAAGCTTAGTTAGGTGAAAATCAAAGTCAAAATCAAATCTTATTCGTAGGTATAAGAGGTAGGGTATAAGAAAGCCGATCGAAGATTCATCTTTTACATTAACTTACTCTTAATTATACTGAAAAAGAAGCAGGGGGCAGCTTTTATTGATGTGACAAAGAATTTTCTCGGTCACAACAAATCCGCTGACTTTCGCCAAAAATAAAACTGATGTTGGACTTTAAAATTAAAAAGGAATGTTATGTCATGTACTTAATTCCCACTTGGACTTTTTTCCCGAAAATATGGAATAAGTTAGCCATGAACATGGGGACCGCTTTCATGAAGATACGGCTGAATTTTTTTCCAATATGGGGCCTGTCATGCTAGCAAATTACTGTTGGAGCCTTATTAGTGAATCTCCAGGATCTTAATACAAGCGTATAGCCAGCTGCACCAAGAAATCTTCCCCTTTTTAATTAAAACATCAAAAAACCTAACGTATGAGCTTGATTTTGAAAATCATATTATGTTTGAATAATTGCATTTATCTCGTAAATGAGATGTGATCCAAAAATTTTATTTACATATTTATATTAAGCAAATAACAAGGAATTATAATAGGGATGATGACAAGGTCAAAGATTAGCGAATTTTGTTAATAAAATAAAGAAAGCACGGTAAAAAATAAGCGTAACCAAAATTTCAGCTCGATAGTATTTGTATTTTTTTTGTTAGGCGCCTTCAAAGTTGGATAATCAAGTCGAATCTTTTACAATTAAATTTCTTAATATTTGTATACCATTCGATAACATATGCAATTAAAAACAACTTTTGGTATGAAACCACTTTCATTAACGCAATATTTAATATACCTATCGAACAAAGTTCTTTTCCGATCCGTACAAACTACGAAAGACTGACGTCAGTCTTTCGTAGCACTTTGTATGGAGCGTTTCGGGCAGGTCTATTTTATGAGATGTTTAAATTGTTCATATCTTGGTGATTTTTTAAGCTATGAGAGTCATTCTTTCAGCGATGTTTCTATTTTTTAAGGTTCATTCAATTACCAATAAGAAAAAAAAATGGTCATCTAGCCTATTACATAGTAGGAACTCAGATAAAAAAAAATTGAAAACTTGTTGAGTAGTGTTATCAATCTCTCCAATCAATCAACAACAATTTGAGGGTAAAGAGGCAACAGACGGACGGGCTTTCACGTTTAATTAACTGTAATTACATTATTATACAAATACTAGATGACTCCCGCAACTCCGTTGCGCCAAAACTCGTTTATCGCGCGGGAACCGTACATTTTTCCGCAATAAAAATTATCCTATGTCCTTTCCCGGGACTCAAAGTATCTTCATACCAAATTTCAGCAAAATCGGTTCAGCGGTTTGAGCGTGAAGAGGTAACAGACAGACAGACAGACACACTTTCGCATTTATAATATTATGGATATATATGGATATGGATGGATGGATGTTCCTAGCAACTTAGTGACAAACACCAATGATTGCTTTACAAAATTGTTCATTATCATTACTAAACTGTCATTAGCATACAATGCGTACAAGCGTAACAATGAATAACAAACCTTAATTTCCAGTCAAAGCGCAAGGTGAAGATATGGTAGTTTGTTAACTAGTTACTTCATACAAACCAGGCCTTCAAGTTGAAGTTATAACTTAACCATCTCAAGTATATTTGTAGGTCCACAGTCTTTGTCCATCATGAGACTTTTCCAATGTAGATATAGCAGATCTTGTAGAGTATATGCTGTTTAAATATTTTTAACCGACTTCCAAAAAACGAGGAGGTTATATGTTCGGCTGTGGATATTTTTTTATTTTTTATTTTTGTATGTTCAACGATTACTCCGCCGTTTGTGAACGGATTTTCGAAATTTTTATTTTGTTGTATTAGGTTTCACTCCAATTTGGTACCATGTTCACAAAAGTGGTGACCTGATGATGGGATCTATGAGTAATCGAGGGAACTCCTCAAAATTTATATGGAAACATATGGTGATTTTGGTTTTATGTGAAGTGTACTAATAATACGCTACCAAAAAGTCAAATATTGGGTCAAGGTATACCATGGTTTCGAAGATGCTGAGAGAACTCCTGACTCCTTATAGATACACGTTTGGGAGTTTCGGCGTTGTTTTAAGAACAGAAAGCATAAACTACTATAATACAATTCATATTCATCATCATAATCATCATCATCATCATCATCATCGTCATCATCATCATTTCCACGTCGTGTTAAAGCCACCAATGTCTCATGGCACAGAATAGATAATAGTACAAGGCATAGGTATGGATATACTAATAATAATAATTATGTACTGTATAACAACACCTGTTTGTTTTTAATACACGGCGGTCGGCGTCACGCGCGGGGCGTGGCGGCAGAAGACAGAATATCGAATACTTTACTAACTACTTTATATACAGATCGAATACTTTACTACTTTATAAAAATTTAATAGACAAATAGAATTAAAATAAAGTTATTTTAAAAAGAGCATTTAAACAAAACAAAGTCATTAAGTGTCTTTTTAATTAGTGATACTTATTAATCGATTGATGGTGCACTAAGTACCTATCGATTTGAATTCTTGATTACAAGAACAGCTGTCAATAATTATGATAATATTAAATATTATGCTACGCTACATCCTATGCATGTTTGTACAATTTTTTATCTGATAAATCCTTCGATCGTGGAAAAACGAGACACAATAGCCTTTCTATTGTTATCGCAATCGCCGGTGACCGCTTCGGGCTTGAAGTATTAAAATTGTTAAATTACTTAGCACAATATATTCACTTCACTGATGATATTATATTATTTTGTGAGTGTGAGTTGTGACTCTTAACAAATTGTAATAAGATACATAAAATATACGCGAAGATTTACCTACTAGTGTAACTAAAAAGAGTGAAATTATTATTATTTTTAACAAAAAATTAAAACCGACTTCCAAGGTAAAAACAATAATAACATTAATATGAACTAAAAAGTATTAAATAATTTTTACTATCTAATAGTGCCTTTTTCCGAATTCGGCTAAACCTCAACTATTTCTGTACTCAATCTTCATAATTTTGAAGTCGGTGCCAGTTCCAAAAATTTTAAATATTCTGTCAGAGGACTGAAGATTCAGCTATCTGGTACCGACTTCAAAATAATTACTCAATCTTCATAATTTTGAAGTCGGTGCCAGTTCCAAAAATTTTAAATATTCTGTCAGAGGACTGAAGATTCAGCTATCTGGTACCGACTTCAAAATAATGAAGATTGAGTACAGAAATAGTTGAGGTTTAGCCGAATTCGGAAAAAGGCACTATTAGATAGTAAAAATTATTTAATACTTTTTAGTTCATATTAATGTTATTATTGTTTTTACCTTGGAAGTCGGTTTTAATTTTTTGTTAAAAATAATTACAAGTTAAATACTTGTAAAAATATTTAAACAGCTTTTCTCGAAGTGTTTCGCCGTTTTTTTTAACCTTATATTTTCAGGATATGATGTTATCAATAAACTTATTAAGCCTACAAAGTCTCAATTGAATAGCTCTTATACTTTAGATTTTATTGATATCTAAAGTACCCCCTTCCAAACCTATTTTAAACCAAATTTCGGCGTACTTTAGACATCAATAAAATACAAAGTATTAGACCTATTCAATTGAGACTTTGTATGTTTAATAAGTCTATTATTGACATTATATCCTGAAAATATGAACTATCTGCTATAACGGAAACCAATTCTATGAAGGTTCAAAAAAACGGCGAAACACTTCGAGAAAAGGTAGGTGCGCTTCGCTTGGCTCGCTCGTCTCGGCGGGTGCATTACCCAGATTAGCCCTACTGGGGATACCACAAAAAAAAACCACACCACTTACTCCGCCTCATGGTGGTGTGGAAATGAGTTATTTGGCTAAAACGCGTGTTGGAGTGAACTTTGCGGCTCGCGTACGCTGAAACTATTGATTTTACAAAAAAACGGTTATTACATAAAGTGTAGGAAATTTTCTCTAGTTTAATGTATTACTAACTTTTTTATCGTAGAGTTGGAACGGAGTTATTCTCAAAAAACTGTATTTGAGCGCCATTTTTCCAATATGGCGGCGCGAGCGGCAAAGATACGAGGTGGCAAAGTGAAAATTCGAAAAGAGCACGTCGAAATCTATAAAACCACCAATTTTCAAAACTCCCGTTTTTTTTAACCTTATATTTTCAGGATATGATGTTATCAATAAACTTATTAAGCCTACAAAGTCTCAATTGAATAGCTCTTATACTTTAGATTTTATTGATATCTAAAGTACCCCCTTCCAAACCTATTTTAAACCAAATTTCGGCGTACTTTAGACATCAATAAAATACAAAGTATTAGACCTATTCAATTGAGACTTTGTATGTTTAATAAGTCTATTATTGACATTATATCCTGAAAATATGAACTATCTGCTATAACGGAAACCAATTCTATGAAGGTTCAAAAAAACGGCGAAACACTTCGAGAAAAGGTAGGTGCGCTTCGCTTGGCTCGCTCGTCTCGGCGGGTGCATTACCCAGATTAGCCCTACTGGGGATACCACAAAAAAAAACCACACCACTTACTCCGCCTCATGGTGGTGTGGAAATGAGTTATTTGGCTAAAACGCGTGTTGGAGTGAACTTTGCGGCTCGCGTACGCTGAAACTATTGATTTTACAAAAAAACGGTTATTACATAAAGTGTAGGAAATTTTCTCTAGTTTAATGTATTACTAACTTTTTTATCGTAGAGTTGGAACGGAGTTATTCTCAAAAAACTGTATTTGAGCGCCATTTTTCCAATATGGCGGCGCGAGCGGCAAAGATACGAGGTGGCAAAGTGAAAATTCGAAAAGAGCACGTCGAAATCTATAAAACCACCAATTTTCAAAACTCCCGGAAAACTTTCCAGGTAAAACCATTTACTACAAATTACTGTAGTAAATAGTATATGTCATAATGTAGGATATTATTTCAATTTTTAGGTCTATAGTCTGTCATAAAGTGGCATTTTAACTGAATTTTTCGGAACTAAAAAAGTTCAGAACGGCACCTTAGGTTTATTTCCACAGTTTGTCCATACTCGCATTTCCGCTGGTCGCCGTGCTAGCGCTACTGGTACTAGACTTGGACGTACGAGGGGAGGTCCAAAAGTTCGCGGAATGAAAGGGTTGTTAATAAAATATAACAATAAATTTATTTTTCCTTTTCAATATAATCTCCCTTAAGTGTAATACATTTATTTGATCTATGGATTAATTATTCTAAACCATCGAAAAAATATATTTTGTCTTTGGCCTCAAAATGCGCCGAAATTGCCTCCTTCACTTCGTTATCGTCGGAAAATTTCCTTCCCCTTAGCTCTTTTTTTAAATTTGGATATAAATAAAAATCGCTAGGGGCCAGGTCTGGACTGTAGGGTGGGTGAACAAGTGGTTCGAATCCATGTGTGTGAAGAGCAGCCATGGCAACTCGGCTCTTGTGAACCGGCGCATTGTCTTGCAAAAGCATCACACCCTTGGCCAACTTTCCACGACGTTTTTCTTTAATTGCCTCCTTTAACTTTTCCAATGTTGATGCGTAGTATTCTCCGGTTACAGTGTTACCTTTTTCTTTATAATCAATCAGTAATATTCCCTCACAATCCCAAAAAACAGTGGCCATCAACTTTCCAGCCGATTCTGACACTTTGAATTTCTTGGGAGGTGGTGTACCCTTTTTGTGCCATTGCATGGACTCCTGTTTTGATTCAGGTTCAAAGTGATGAACCCATGTTTCATCTCCAGTAACAATCCGCTCCAAAATCTGCACAGGGTTGTCTCCACACACCTCCAAAAAGTGCTTAGACGCGTCGATGCGCTGCTGTTTTTGAAGCGGCGTGAGCATTCTCGGCACCCATCTTGCACTGACTATTGTCATGCCCAAGTGGTCGTGCAGGGTCCGCAAAATGGTTGTATCTGATACTCCAACAAATGCAGATAATTGTTTTTTCTTTAAACGTGTGTCTTCCAGTACAAGTTTTTCGACTTTTTCGACGATGTCTGATGTGGTGGCCTCAACTGGCCGCCCAGAGCGAGGGTCGTCTTCAATTGAATCTCGACCATGTTTGAAAAGTCCATGCCACTTATAAACCATTGTTTTACCAGGGCACTGATCTCCATAAACGGCTTCCATTTCATTTAAAATGGTTTGAACGTTTTTTCCTTGCTTGGTAAGGAATTTTATCACAGCGCGATGTTCAATTTTCTCCATAGTTGCAGTTTGCTTCCAGATTGACTTGTTTAGCAGGCGAGTACTCGTAAACGAATGGCGCTATAGGGTTGAGATTTTATATATATACTAATTATGAGTGCTCAATTAGTATGACACTAAGCGAGCTACCCTATCCCCACTCCATCCCCTCCATTCCGCGAACTTTTGGACCTCCCCTCGTACTTGTAACTATAGGGCTAGCACATATCCGCTACACGGAGCTTTATCTTAGCTCTAACATTTTTTTTTTTTCAAAGGACGCTCCACACCACGTCAGTCTGGTCCCGTGCTTAGTACCTAAAGGACTTGTGTTACAGGTACCAGACAACGGAAATATATTTAATACTTTTATACTTTACATATATTTAAGATTTTTATTATATCATACACATATTTAATACACATCCAGACCCAGGAACTTTGAAAACTTTTTGTTCCGTCGGCGGGATTCGAACCCGCGACCCCCGGCTTGAGCACCAACGCGCTTACACTGAGCACTGTCGAACATTAGCACAAATATAGTGGAAACCCGATGAAAGTTGTATCTGCAGAACCGGCGCCTATTAATAACGTATTATGTGTGTAATCCACTTTAAGTAAATGCGACTTTAATAAGGAGCATTATGTTTTTGCAATATTGAATCTTAACATTGTATCTTCTGCTGTCCTAATTAGTTGTGTCTGCACCGAAACGCATTTCAAATGAAGGTAACAACGTATTAAGCCACGCACATCATTTAGATCTGAGTTAAAGTTAACATTTAACTCATGTCATGACATATTGTCATCTCTGGCGTTCTTATGAAAGAATCATAATGCTATATTTAACCCAGGGTTATCTATTTGGTTTAACTGTGTATTTTTAAAGGAGCAACTAAATTAGGAACAAATTATGTGTTTGCAAAAGCTCTTTACTTCGCTGATTCAACAAGTTTTTTTTTTTGTGTTCATATCGAGATTCGAGAGATCTGATGTCAACTTTACAATGACAATCAAATCGTCAATGGTTGCAAGGGAGGAATGGATGGGAATACTATAAAATGTCCAACGAAGACTAACATTAAAATAAGCTTGGAAAACATTGATTTAGGATGTGGGAATAAATAACTACACCTCACTCTACAAAACCATACTCTACGCGCGAAAATAAAACCAGAGTCGAGAATTCTCAAGCGCGCCGCGGTCATTAAGTGAATTAGTGATGTTATAACGTCTATAATTACTCGTCGTGCTCGCCTCCAACCCGAAAGCGAGTTTTATCGATACTAAATCGATTGTCGTAAATCGATTCCATTGTTGCCGCGAGTTCTTATATGGGATCGGCCCAAAATAAATCACGAGGGAACCATATCGGTGCAATCGTATCAGATCCCCGGGCTAGGAGATATTATGCCGTTGAATTAGCATCCTCCTGCATGACCATCTTATCGTGGTCGTATTATATTCGTGCGGATGGAATCGTGCGATCATGTTCCGATCTTGTTCCTCATGTGTCGCCACTGTTTTTACCAGACAGCGTTAAAGGGGTTATGTTGTTCGCGAGTATGTTGTTTGTATAATTGTTTAGCTATGTCCACACTGTGCCTTTTATTGTTCATTAAGGGCATACATCATAGCCGCAGTCAATAGCGCACGTGAGGCATGCCCGCGAAGCATGCCCTCTGACCGTATCCAAAACTTCCGCTTTGTTCTTTAATGACAGTTGGCGTTGCGTTCGTTGACGCATTCAATTATTGAATGCGCCAATATGAAAGTTGAATGAAAGAAGATGACGAAAATTGAAGATGAAGGTCACAGTGTAGACATAGCTTTTGTTGCTCAGAAGCATCGGCTTGAAGGATTTTAGCTTGGCGTTCTGCAAGATTCGTGTTAATTACTAGAGTGACACGGGGTATAATATCAAGATGCAGATATTTATACGTTTATACTAACATCGCTAATAATGATACCTACCAAAGATTTGGTAACAACCCAATTTTTGTGACTATCATTATTAACGACCGATATATTTGGCACAGTCCCTTTTTTTGTTGGACATATTAATAATTAAAAATCAAACAACCCGAATGCAAAAAATGTTAACTTAAAAGAACGAAACAAGACCTTAATTCTACCGGAGGCATTGAAACCATGTTTTAATTGATACGACTCTTGCTTACGAGTTTCATGCCAGGATAAATAGAAGGTTACATAGAAAAATGTAGAAGACGAAAGTGGATTTAATAAAATGCAGTCGGAGGCATGTCGCACCACCTCCGACTGCATTTTATTATCCTCTTTCTTTTTCTACATTTTTCTATGTAACCTTCTATTTATCCTGGCATGAAACTCGTAAGCAGTCGTGTTTTTTGATTTTTAATTAATTTATTTTATTTGCGACTTTTTAGTTGTAGCCATCTAACCATTTCGACAATCAATCTAATAAACAAATTAAAAACTACCGTGCTGATATAACCATATATTGTAGGTAAACTTAGAAAAGTGTACGTTAAATACTTACGTTATAATAAATTTATGACAGATAGAGCACTGTGGCTCCTCATCAGTGGCATATTGAATTGCATCACTGAGGGTTTTAGGATTTTTACACCTAACAATAACAGAAATAGAAGAATTTAAGCCCAATAAAAATGTATTTAAAGCGAGTTCTTCCATAGCCGCAATTCGACCGGGAAGCTCTTTCTCGTCTACGCAACTATAATGGATATCAGACTGAATTCTAGTTAAAATTTGTTCAATTCTTAGTGAATATTTAATTACATCTTCGCCAGACAACTGTTTGCAATTTTGAAGATCGGAAAGTTGAGCGTAAAAATGATTTTAATTCCGCCCAATTTGAAAAAGTTTTTAAGCTACAGGCTACTTGTGCCTTGCCTTCTAATTGAGAAATAATAAATTTGCATAAAATTAGTTATTGTTCTGGGCTAGCATAATATAAATAAAATATTATATAAAATAACATAGCATTTTCACAGTTTGTGAGAAATGCAGGAAGTGACTCTCTGTCACCTGAATAAGGTTTAATAAATTTAGTTAAAAATGAAAGCGTTAATTTTTCGGACATTTTGTCTTTAGATGACTCTCCTTTGACTGACATTATAGAGGATTTAGAAAAATTAGAAAACACTCACAGGAACACGACGAAAACCTGCATGTGGATGCCGTGAAGACTGAAGTGGACCCGGAGTCGCGTGCAGAGGCTACGCTTTACCCGGAGCTGGGGGCCGATGATGTGGCCCTGACGAGTTAGACTGG
This sequence comes from Polyommatus icarus, assembly GCA_937595015.1. NCBI lineage: Eukaryota > Metazoa > Arthropoda > Insecta > Lepidoptera > Lycaenidae > Polyommatus > Polyommatus icarus. The sequence goes on along the minus strand of OW569336.1, from coordinate 6,883,417 downwards.
AGCGGCTCAGACAGCACAGCGCCGCTGTTGAAACTGCTGGGGCAGACCGAAGTCCTCGTGGGGTTGTAGCTGGAGCGGGCTCAGGCTTGGGCCTGAGGCTGACCGTCGCCGCGTCGTCCGAGTGTGTGAACCGGTTGGAGCAGGCTCGCGCAGAGGTGCGGAGGCTTACTGTCGTCCAAAAACGAGGTGCGGGCTCGCGCCTTCGGTGGCGGAGTCTTACCGTCGACCAAAAACTTTAAAACACGGCGCACGAGTGCCACGGGTTCGTGATCGCTAGGTCTAAAACGTTAGACTTTTTTTTTCGGGATCAAATTACTGCACACTTCTGACACCAATTTGTTTTGCAGCACCCTCTGTTGAAGTTAAAAAAAAAAAAAACAAAAGTTCACCCTAAACTAATTTATTTTCCCAAACTTAAAATTAGCTACACTTTGCTACAAGTTACGACTTCCCACACGTTACTATAGCCCGGCTTCCAGATTCTAACTGTCGAAGAAATTGAAATAAAATGAACAGTAAAGGAAAACTGCAACGCAAACGGAAAAATATGGAAGAATATAGAAATGCTTATTAAACGTATTGGACATAGTAACTAGGGATGTAACAGTACATAGGTTTGGTAGTTGTTTCAATGTATGTTTCTAGTTATAAGTACCAAATCATTGTTTTTTTTAATACTTTGTCATTGAATTATCATCTTGTTTCAGTAATGTCAGTAAATTTTTAATTAATATTGGATTTATCCATATCCATGGATTTTGGTTTTCCTTATTTTATAACTAGCGGTCGGCCGCGGCTCCGCCCGCGTGGATATCGGTGAGCTCTGCAAAAAGCATACCCAGGAAAGACTCGGTCAGCAAAATGATTCCCAGGTCAATTCACAGACTCCGACACTAACATCGACGACGCAGTCATTGCACAGATTGTCTTCCTCCCGCACGCGCACCCTTGGTGACGCCAACTATCGTAATATTTTAATTTCGCCATAATTTCAAAACCAAATGTCCAGTTTTATTAATTTAAAGACCAAATATTATCTACATAAACTGTACTTAGTAATGGAATAATTTATTTTGATAAGGATTAAAAGAATGAGTAAAATAAACGCGTTTAAATGTAGTCGAAAAAAATTTCAAGATTTTTAAATAAAAAAATGTTTATTGTGCCTCACTCGACATAGATAGGTATAGTGTGTCACGGACTTTTTTGTAGATATTTGTAAGTTCTACAATTACTTAGAATTTTATGGTTCTATCTTTTATAGTTTAGGCAGCGTACGTAAAATAAGTAACTTTTCTGGTTGATTTTTTACACCTTGCCTCCGAAGAACCTAAATATCTTACGGTACCCATTTTTTTCCAAAATTAGATTCAGCCTATGTTCAGCAAAAATAATGTAGAATTCCAATGGTAAAAGAATTTTTCAAATCGGTCCAGTAGTTTCGGAGCCAAGCATACAAAAAATCAAATATTTCCTCTTTATAATATTAGTGTAGATTTATTGTTCTATTTAATATTAAAACTGCAAGTTATATACATATTTAGAATCAGTGTTTAAAATCCTTTATTTTGATACCCCACTCGATATGCTTTGTAGATTTTTTTTTACCTCACAATATGGCGTCAAACATCTGCCATTTTAGTTTTTTCTTAATGTGACCTATCTAAGAACACTTGGGTCATTAAGACAAATCTAACGATACCTCAAATGTGAAAATCCGTTCAGCGTTCCTGAAGATACAAGGTAAGGAAGAATATTACAAACATACAAGATACGCGCTAAACACATAACCCTCCCGGCAGTCGGGTAATAATATGATCTACAGTTATAAAGACGTTCATGGGTACATTATTATGCACATTCCGTTTCGAGACATTGCATCCTCGGTGTCAATACATATTCACAACTTTTTAAAATCATAACTTTCTGCCGAAACTCGTCTTAACTCTACATTCTTCTTCTAGATAGTGCCTCTCCAATCACTGAAGGTTGGCAGTCAAGTTCCGAAAGTTTTCCTTGTCTAAAGCGAGTCTGAAAAGTTTTTCATTTCTACATAGGCAGTGAATAATATGCACAAAAGTTTCTGTACTTAACTTCAGTAAACCTTATAATACATCTTTGATTATTTATAGTTAATTTATCTCTAACATGCGAATGCTAATTATATGGTGCAATGCAACGGCAGTATTGCAGTTGCAGTGATAACTTTATCTGACATTATTAGTTTGTGTCACTTGCAACTTTGTTTGCTCAAAAATTCGTTTATCGCCAATGCTTCCAAACTATGCCGAAATTACGCAATTGTAGTTCATAACGTTAAGTACTCATGTGTTTTTCGGCAGCCTAATTTCGATCGATCGTTTTGTGTGGTTTTGTGATCGTTCGAGCAATATTATTTGTAAAGTAAGCGAAGGTTCGCTACTTGTGGTGTTTATATATATTATATATAAACACCACATATCATATTTTCCGAAAATTTGAAACGTAAAATTTAACGTGAATGTTTTTTCGAAATTTTACGGTTGGTAAGGGTTGACACTTGACCCCGACATCTACAGCTATTGCATCATGGCTGAATCTCCAGTTTGTGAAGTTCAGTGCCAAGCTACGTTACGCTACCTCAAAGAGGGTTTTTTCATCCTTCTTTGGGATGTTGTTCGTCTGTTTTTTACTTGGTTTTCACAATTATACAGTTGAGTTTAACTGACCAACATCAAAAATCAGAGTATAGCAAAGGGGAAATCACCTGTGCTAGTTTTGCGCCGATTACTGTGTCTTTAATGATGTTTTTTGTTGCAGGTTATCAACGACCTGAATGATTCTCACATCAACGGTGCTGACTAAACGTGAGTTATTGATTTTATTATCCGAGGGAAGTCCAAGAGCTGTTACAATTTTGATAGCTGATATATATATGCTATATTTGATAGGAGAGCCTATACGTTCAAAAATCGATATTTGATAATGTTACAAGTTGTCTACAGAAATTCATATTCTCGTATTTAATTTAGACTCAATTTAAATGACACTTTTATTCATCTTGTTTTGAAAAAAACAGGCATTGGGTATTTTTTGAGATGGGGAAATAGAAAATTTAGTTTCGCGCAGCGCGGCGCAAGCTTGCCTGAACTTAATTGAGTGACCTAAATATTACTATTTACTGGTGTTGTCTCCTGAATATTTAATTAATGAAAATAACATCGCTATAATAAGTAGGTTAATTTGTAATTAAAAAATCTAGATTTCTTGTTTTGAAAAAATCTGCGTTTTTATGTTAACATTAAAATAGTGACTATTAACAAATTAAGAAAAGCATAACAATTAAACAAATGGTGATAATTTATTTTTGTTGACGGATTCTTGTTTATTGATATGTCTACTTAGTACCAATTTTTTTATTCCTTAATATTAATATTTAATCAGTTAAAATATGTTTTTAGTTCACGTGGCAGATTGCGGCAAATCACGCGAAATGCGAACTATGCGTTTTTACCGTTACTTTCGCCGCTCAATTAAAGTTATAAGGATTGTTAGTAAAATTCCAAAAGTTAGGATTTGTTTTAGGAAATTTCCTGCTCTTTAAGGATCTATTTTCAAATTTTGACTATCTCAAATAGTTTGTTAAATATTAAAAAAACCAAACCCTTCTTTTTTGTTCACTTCATTGTTAATAACTTTTGCAAATTTTTGCAGCCCCTCTTGGAATTTTGATAGAATGTTCTAGATGGTATTCCGAATCGAATGAGACCAAAATCATAATTTTCGGTGCATGAGATCAGGTTTCGAGGAAAATGGCACTTGTTACTCAGACTAATAAGAAGTTATTTCGTATGTTCTTTATACCTGTAATTCACTTCACACCACGTCAGTCTGGTCCCGTGCTAAGTACCTGAAGGACTTGTGTTACAGGTACCAGACAACGGAAATATATTAAATACTTTTTACACTATAGGTACATATGTATATTTAAGATTTTTATTATATCATACACCTTATTTAATACACATCCAGAACCGGGAACATCGAAAACTTTTTGTTCCGTCGGCGGGATTCGAACCCGCGAACCCCGGCTTGAGTTGCCACTTGCCACACACCCAACCAATTGAGTCACAGAGGTAGTCAAATCCCATATCGAGTACAAGTTGTATTTTACTGGTGATAACTCATCGATACGTCGGACAAATAAAACTGTAATTCAATTACATCACCTCGCCGCGGCCGGCTTGATTTGATTGTCGTTTGACCCGACGCGTCGGACACATTGGCCTGTTAGCTGTCGGTCGCGGCGGACTCCTCGATTTATCTTCATCGGACACTATCGACCCTATGGGGAATAGGTTTCGTGGTGTAGTTTCTTGGGATTAATTTGAGGTATTGGTGAATTGGTGAATACTGAATGCCCTTTTCACCAACCGTACTTTAAGGGCTTTCCCTACGGAGATTTCGTAATTTACCTTATTTAGAGCCTCATAAACTGAAAGCTACAAAATTATAATTAAAATACAGCAATAATATTCATTACTTATATCAACATTCCTTTCCCCGTTTTAAATTTTCTATTTTTGTTTATTATACTCATGATATTATCAGCTTCCAAAGTAAAAGTAGTCTCCTGGGCCCTGGTGTTTTAGGGTCATGTAGGATAAAAACTTTTTTACTAAAGCCTATGTTTGTGTCAACGCCCAGTTTCCGAGATTTTTGTCAGGAGTTAATCTATTCAATATTGCGTCTAACCGTAACGTCAAAGAGTTAACCATGATCCAACAATACTAGTGAAAAGATAAACTCGTATCAGCAAACTTCTGAGGTCAAAATACCGGGAATAAAAGTAAAGCCCTAAAAACTAAAACAACACGTATTATAAATAACTAGCTGTTGCCCGCGACTTCGTCCGCGTTAACATAGTATAATAACAAATCCACTTTTTGTGGTTCCTTATACAAAGGGTAAAAATGGGACCCTATTTAAGCAAACGTCCATAAACTTTCATGTTTCTAATTCAAGAAATGACGGACTTTCATTGAAGCTTTCTACCCCAACAACTTCTTTCTACCCTTGGGGGTTGAATTACCTGAAAGGCCTAAATATACGTATCCATTAATTTTTAATTAGTAGCACTAAAATAAAGTTTCATGTTTCTAACTTAAGAAATGACGGACTTTCATTCAAACTTTCAACCTCAATTTCACCCCCTTGGGGTAGAATTTCCTAAAACGCTTAAATACCTATCCATTCATTTTTTTAATCAGCAGTCCAAAAATAAACTTTCATGTTTCTAACTTAAGAAATGACGGACTTTCATTAAAACTTTCAACCCCTATTTTTTTACCTTGGGAGCATGGACGTATAAAAAAAGGCGGACGGAGTCCCATCATACACAAAACTGTGTCGTTCAGAGTCGGCCAGCTGGCTGTATGTACACGGTCCGCACGCACACATTCTTGCGCTAGTCCATACCATTTGATAGGCGTCAGAATGTGTGCGTGGCCGACTCTGAAGAAAAGTGAAGACACAGTTTTGTATATGACAAGACTCCGTCCGCCTTTTTTTCTAGGTTCATGCTTGGGGGTAGAATTTCCAAAAACGCTTAAACACGTATCCAATTATTTTTAATCAGTAGCTCAAACATCAAATTTCATGTTTCTAACCCAAGAAATAACGGACTTTCATTAAAACTTTCAACCCCAATTTCACCCCCCTGGGTGTAGAATTTCCAAAAACGCTTAAACACGTATTCACTAATTTTTAATCAGTAATCCAAAAATAAAGTTTCACGTTTCTAACTCAAGAAATGACCATGGAAATGACGGACTTTCATTAAAACCTTCAACCCCTATTCACCCCCTTGGAGGTAGAATTTTCAAAAATGCTTAAACACGCATTCATTCATTTTTAATCAGTAATCCAAAAATAAAGTTTCATGTTTCTAACTCAAGAAATGACCATGGAAATGACGGACTTTCATTCAAACTTTCAACCCCTATTTCACCCCCTTCAGGGTAAAATTTTCAAAATTCCTTCCTTAGTGGGTGTCTACTGAATAAAACAACCCTACTCACCAAATTTCGTGGCTGTTACTTAAACAGTTTTTGCTCAGCGATGATGAATCAGTCAGTCAGTCAGTCAGTCAGGACATGTAATTTTATAAGTATAGATAAAAACTTTAAGTTTTTATGTTTAGCGAATTTGTAATTTGGCGCCAACAAACTGCTGCGCATTTTGGCAAATTTTAATGTTTAAGTAATGTTAAAAATGTTAATTTACTCTGAATAATTAATAATTAAAAAAATAATAAGAAATCTTAAGAAATGGGCTGTTGGGGGATGTAATGTATTATGCTAATCATACGGTTGTTTAAAACGAGCTTAAAACTTTCAGATTGAGGTTTATATTAATACCTTAGTACTTACTATCTCAGTTGAAAGCGACCGATGAAATTATTGTAAAGAGAAAATTCTGACCTACTACAAATCTATCCGTATTGCCGATACAAAATATTATGAAAGCCAAGTTGTGCAGATAAGGATAACGTTTTGAATTTAAATAATAAATTATTGGAATTATAATAAATAATTGGTGCACACGGGCCGACCGTCACGAGGCGATGGTATCTTGGAGCGTGCATCCGTCAGGCCGATTCCCGTCGGGCCTGATCGCCATCGGTCCTCGCCGGTATCGGGCCTGATCGACCTGGTATCGGGCTCGATCCAGCCTTACCCTCGGAATCGATTTGAGATCGATTGCGATACGATCGAGAATCGAATCAACTTGGTGGCTCAATTTGTACTAACCAGGATCGAGTATAACTTCTGGTCAAGGCGATGTTAATTTTGATTACAGTTTGTTCAGGAGTACAGCAAGTTAATTGATTATTATGAATCGTGCTACAGCAGTTTAATAAGCGTTTGTACAATGTTTCCTGTTGCATTGCTCTCGCAAGATATACGTTCACCCCGAGATCTTGATCGAAGCTAAATCGATATCGAATGAGACTCGTAATCGAAATCGAATCAGGCCGTTATGCAGGCGCCAGACATGTGCTTCAAAGTTTGAGCAAAGTTTGACGTGCGTAAACACATGTCTGGCAGCGGCACAAATGTGCCTGCCAGACTTGTTTTCAAAGCTTGTTTTCAAATGTTTCGGCACAGTTATTGCAAAGATGGCTGACCATTTTTGGTCGATGACGATTTTTAATTTTTAAGGTCTTCTATTGTAAATGGCATGGATAAACTATTTTTTATCCTATGCCATGCGTCGTATACCACGTTACGATTTTTATGATTATTGTTTTTTGGATTCCATATAAAGGGTTCACCTTGTAGTAGTTCGAGAAATTCTATAACTATCTCATTACTCCACTCCATAATAATTATTGACCACAAATTAAGAGTAGGTTAAATATTGTTATTGACTTTCAAAATGTGTACCTAGACAACTGCTCCGTTCAGCGGCGCACGCGTTACTAATTACTGCGACAAGTGTGGCAGGCGGCACAAACTTTGAAGTTTGTTTACTTTGATGTTCGCAGAAAAACCGACACATGTCGGCAAATTGGAAATGTGTGTTCAAACTTTGCACAAATAGGCAAATGTCAGTGCCACACTTGGCGAATTTGTAGGTATTTGCGTATTTGAACACATGTCTGGCGCCTGCATTATGCACTTAGCAAAAAATTAAAACCGAATTCCAGAGTAAAAAACAAAAATATTTATTATATGATGAACAAATAATTACATATTGTTATTTTATATATATATTTATGCTATGTACACCGTAGTTGTCGTATGCATTATGTCGGCACTAGAAGTAGGCGAAGCGTTGGCCCAATGTGTAGAACAGGCGTTCGCGCGTTCGCGGTAGGTATTTAGACGTTGGCCAAGCCAACGCGTTTGCGAGCTTGCCGCGCGGTGTCGGAATGATCAAAGGAAATTTGTCGCAAGGCTTGCGTTCCGTCCACACTCCACACATAGGCCGCGCGATCAGTTCGCCCGGAGCAGCGCTGAAGAGTGCACGTTTCCTTCTTGTGGCGAATTAACATCTAACTTGACGAAATAGCGAACAATATAAGTATCGAGTAAACATTTAAATTTATTGAGCTAACTATCAGAGTAAATCTGACTGTGGAACAAAAAAATCATATCAAAAGACGTGCTAAAAAAAATAAGGTTCTTGGACATGTTATTTTTCTCACGATGTTTTTAGGGTTCCGTACCCAAAGGGTAAAAACGGGACCCTATCACTAAGACTTCAATGTCTGTCTGCCTTTTTGTCCTTCCGTCTGTCTGTCTGTTTGTCTATCTGTCTGTCTGTCTCCAGCCCCCCTAGCATACGCCAACGAGATATCTCGTGGATATCTCACTCTCGAGCGTAGTGATTTGTCGATATCGATATTATCTCTTTTTCGCTAACATGCGTACGTCGAGACTCGAGAGATAAATTTCTCGCTCGTGTATAGTTCGTTAGTATATATAGCCAAAAATAGCACTATAAAAAAACAATTTTATCTCTAATTTTACGTACGAGAAAAAATTTATGTCATGTTAGGGTTAATAGAGATGAAGAGATAAACCAGTTGCCGTCGAGAAAACGTGATGACAAAATTTTCTCGTTGGCGAATGCTAGCACGGCAGGCTATATCTCAAGACTCGCTATAGCTAGATTTCTGAAATTTTCACAGATTGTGTACTTATATCTGTTTTCGCTATTAAAAATAAATATACTAAAGACAAAATAAATTTAATATTTAATAAGTAATAAATATATATTAATCATGATAATTATAATTATAAGATAATAATTATTATAATAATAAAGTAATAAAATAATTATATTATTTTAATATTATAAAATATGTAAAAGTGAGTTTATTTCTTTGTTTGTTACGTTTTCTCGCTTTTTTACGTCTCAATGCTTTTTACTTATTTATTTTGAGAATACCCCTTAAAACCTTTTTGTTGTCCACATTTATAAAGTAACTAGATAACGCCCGCAACTCCGTTGCGCCAAAACTCGTTTATCGCGCGGGAACCGTACATGTTTCCTGGATGAAAAGTATCCTATGTCCTTTCCCAGGACTCAAAGTATCTCCATGCCAAATTTCAGCAAAAACGGTTCAGTGGTTTGGGCGTGAACAGGTAACAGACAGACAGACAGATAGACAGACACACTTTCGCATTTATAATATTAGTATGGTTTATAAGCCGTGAATAAATATACAGCTGCAGCTGTTAGCGACTCAACATCCATTTTGAATCCGTCCGCACATTGGCGCGATCCAAAGCATACTGAACGACCTTCCAATGTGTGGATTATAAACAAACGCCATTGCAAGCGCACCGCCAACCGCCAACGCGTTGGCCAACGCGTTGGCAGTGCGTTCGTCTATATGGGGAGGCAGCATTAGATATAATACAAATTGTTATTTTAGTTTTAAGTAAAAAATGTACGCGATGTGGTTGTACTTTATTAATAAATAATAATAATAACAAAAAAGTATGAAATAATTCTTACTCTTAATAGTGCCTTATGCAGAATACTCCTAAACCTCTACTATTTCTGTACACAATCTTCATAATTTTGAAGTCGGTACCAGTCTTTAAAATTAAAAAATATATATATCCACCGCCGAACATATAACCTCCTCGTTTTTTTGGAAGTCGGTTAAAAATATTTTGTCTAAGAACTCACCATTCTTAGCTGGTATCGACTTCAAAATAATGAAGATTGTGTACAGAAATAGTAGAGGTTTAGGAGTATTCTGCATAAGGCACTATTAAGAGTAAGAATTATTTCATACTTTTTTGTTCATCATAATATAATAATTATTATTGTTTTTTACTCTGGGAGTCGGTTTTAATTTTTTGTTAAAAATAATAATTTTACTCCGAATCGAAGGAAATGACATAATATTTAATTACATCGAGCCGGCTCGAAGCGAGCCTTCGAGCTGTCAGTTTTGCGGTCCACACGGTGGTTATTGCTCGATTTGGAGTAAAACTATCGACCACCGTATGCGAGTACTTAGCATATTAAGACAATACTTTTTCCTTATAGCTTCTTTATAGAATCACCGATCAAAATGTATGGAATAAACATAAGACGAGTCGAACGTCAACGTAATGTTAACGAACGCTTATGTCATTTCCATACATTTTGAACGGTGATTCTATAAAAAAGTATTGTCTAAAGGGCCAGCTTCGAGAGTAGATATATCAGCTCGGTATCGCCCGGCGATAACCATTGTCTTAACGATCGTATCGCGAAGTTCGTTTGTCTCGATGTACAATCCGATACGATAGCGAATGAGAGAATCCGCAAAACGTCGAGTCATTCCGTGGGAATATCGGTTATGAGTTGACAGTTTTCTATTGTTTTTTCCAAAGCTCTCTCTTTAGCGTTAAGTCACGGAAATTAACGTTTAATTGTAGATTACTGATTAGATATTAGATTAGAAGTGTGCCTTATGATCGTGCTCGTAAAATTTTATTTGTATAGAAACGAAGCTATAATTTAAAAATGTTAATGTTTTTCCAATAACATAAGTAATGAAGAGAAATATTACGATTGAATGCTTCTTTGAATGCAAATGAATACTAACATAGTTACCTACCCAACAAACATTTTTGTCGTTTAAGTGTAAGTTATATGACTCAAAATTCTATAAACATCGTATTGAAGTTACTTTAGTCTGTAATACGACTCAGTGTCGCTTAATTTTATACTACATGCAGTCGTATAAATTTGTCGTTTTCACGTCTTTGCGACTATTTTATACGACCACTACACAACTTTCAATAGTATAACCGTCGCCGTCTGTCGCTGTCGCCCAAGTAACGTTTATACGACTATTACACTGAGATTCATTGTAGTAGAGTCGCGTGAATTACTTTTACGTGACATTCGTGAAAAAGTTTTATATCGTACTCTTACATGAATTTTGGTAAATTTGAATTATTATTACGCTACTATTAAATGACTGAGAGTCGCATAAGTGTCGACTATTGTAATATTATATTCAGCCATCTTTCTTTGACTGTAATAAATATTTCGTCAAAATGGATACAAAAGGCTGAGCTAATGTAAAAAAGAGTAGAGCTTTTAAAAGGAAAGTAAAAAAAATATACTGCGCTGCTTTTTTAATTTTATTTAATTAAAAATTTTAAACTGTATAGGTACAATGTAAATAGTCGTTTAGAAGTTGTATAAAAGTAACTGTTAGCACATTAATTAAAAATATACGAAGAAATACAGTTTAATTTTAAGAATTTGAAAGGCGCGTTGGTTTTATTCAGAAAACTAGCGCATATTACTCGATAACATTAATTTCCCAACAGATTTCATCCTCCACTTTGTAAGTTTCGAAGATGCAACACAATATAGATAATTAATAAAATGACTGCTAATAAATATTTTCTGTCACAGTTAAATTTTTTTAAATCTTCTGTTTACTATACAAAATCCTTTATAAAAGTCGTCATTACTACTGTAGTTCGGCAAAGTGTAGTAAAACTGAGGTAAAAAATAACATAACGCGACAAAAAGGTATTCTCACTACATCTATGCGACCACTACACTACTAACTATGTTAATTATACGACGATAAGGCGACTCTTTTGCGACACTGATTCGTATAAAATGGGCCTTTTCTCGGTCTTATCGACGTTTCAACGACGTAACGACGACATGTTACGTTACTAAAAGTTACGTAAGGCACGTCGTGGCGACTTCAAAAATGTTTGTTGGGTATAGTCCACTTAAAAAAGCAGGTGTAGAGTGCGTGAGCTGCTACCTAAGCAATTTTTTCTGATTTCAGAAGAAATTGCTTAGGTTTTTAGGATGCCTAGAAGATAAACATACTAAAAGTCCCCGCCCCTAGGGGGTGAGCCGGAGTGGGGGGAGGGGGTTAAAGTTTCCGTTTTTGAGTTTTTGGCTCATATTTTTAAAACGGTACGTCGTAAAGAAATAAAAAGTGTTTTTTACATAATAAAAGCTACTAAAATTTACTACAACTATGTCATTTACACTATGTGTCATTTACACTATGTATCTATCTCTAATCATTGCCAAGCTATGAGCTTCTAAAGTGGTCGATTTTCAAAAACATACATCAACTAAGTCTAGGAACATTTGTATTTTATGAAATCTATCAGGATTTTTGAAGACAGTAAATGAAAGAATTATAGCTTATTTTATATAGCATATCATGGAACATAAAAAACTTTCCGATTTTTTTTTGTTTTTAAGAAAAAATCATTGGCTTTTCTATGGTCACAGAAAAGTTATATGCCAAAAAATCTTGACTTCGTTTTATTAAACCGAAAATTTCCAGAACACAACATGGCCGCTACCCGGTCTCTTTAAAAAAAATCTATACTCGTCCTGGTGGCTACTAGGGCAAGATTGGTATCATTTTCGTATAAACCAAAGACGTAGAATCTGTTTCTGATATTAATTATACTAAGTTTCATAGTAATTTTACAAGAAAAATCTAAAAAAGTGAAAATCTCACTTGGAGGTTTTTGCTTTGAGAGCTCATTACTTTTATATAGTGCTTAATAATATCATAGAAAAAATACTATAATATAGTGCATTTTATGCAGATTCTAAATATATACACTTGAAGAAAAGATGCTAAAAAAAATTAAAAACCGCGCGGAAGCTTACCCTCGCGCTAGCCGGGTGTAGCTGATCGCGCTTCGGTTGTTTTTTTTTTTTGCAAAACATGCTTACTTTGTGAATAAACACGAATCAAGGTTTTTTTTATAAAATAATTTAATTATCGGGCACAGTTGCCGGCACACAGACATAACTCTGTGCATTTTAATTTTCTTTTAATACAGTTGCAACGGTTTTTGCAACCTGTCTTGCACATGCATCGAGTGAACTCTAGGCATATGGGAGCGATGCATAACTTCCTATACTATAAAAATAAGAATTACTCTAATTATTTCTCAACACTGTAAATTTTATAAGCTTCTCAAGCTGGCAATTGAGAAGCTTATAAAATTTACAGTGTTGAGAAATAATTAAGAGTAATTCTTATTTTTATAGTATAGGAAGTTATGCATCGCTCCCATACAGAACCTTTAAAATTTTTATTAAGCTATGAGCTTCATCACATATTATGTTCCTTAAGTGATTCTAAGCATTTTCAGTCCGGGGGGCAAAACGAAACTTCATGTTGCTGACGCTATGAATCGAGGACATAAAAAAAGTAATGATTCGTACTGTAGATACAGACGTTGTAGTCGTAGCAGTCTTGTGTTTGCAAAAGTTGCCAGCATTAATAGATGAGTTGTGGATCCACATAGGTACAGGCAAAAACCATACTTATATTCCATGCCACTCTATTGCCAATGCACTCGGTACGTGTTTGAAATGCCCTTAGCACTGAAAAAGTGATAAATTCCCTCTAAAAGTTTAATGCATACTAACTAATGTATAAGTTTAAATAATATTACAGGACCAGAAAGAGCCTAGAAAGTACTGCCAATTTTTCATGCTTTGACAGAATGCAATACCGTATGTTTTATTGATGGAAGAGGTAAAAAGAGTGCGTTTGATACCTGGATTGCCTACCCTACAATAACATAAAAATAAAATATTACAGTAAGACTTAATATTATATTGAAATAGGTAAGCTGAATCTGTATTAAACTACTTTATACTTACCGGTTGTACATTGTCAAAACAAATTTCTGGATGTAACTATCCGCATCTTCTATTCTTCCATCCAACAAAGTAGTTTGATACAGATTCAGCTTACCAATTCAATATAAGTCTTACTGTAATATTTTATTTATTTTAGATGGCTCCGTAGACTAATTTGCTTCCAGGATTACTTATTCCGTTTTATAAAGTGTTCCCAATTTAATACAATACAAAACATGTCAAACTTCCATACGTAAACGTTTGTACGACTTGAACGTAAGTTATAGCTAAGTGTTAGCATGTCACACTTTAATTGACTAGACGTAGCGTTGCTGCACACCCTAATCGTAAAGTTCCTTCATTTGAGGTTCGCTGAAACTAATGTGTAATGAGGATACCCCTCATTACCCCTCATATCACCGACTTCCTTAAAAGCCTAGCCTGTGTCATGTATGAGAAACACAAAGGCGTATAAACATTACACATTTGTAGATGTTATGGCCCAACTAAGACAATGCTGCGACATACGAAGTTAGCTGAAATTAACGATGAATGGTAGAACATATTGTTTTTGAGGCTAAATCAGACTATAAAAAATATTGTTTATTTATTTATTTATTTATTTATTTATGTGACATGGAAAACTTACAGCTAAGTGACATCAGTGGAAATTTTATATGTGGATCAGAAAGCCAATTACAAGTTTTCACCTCTAAGTAACAGAGTAATTGAATACAAGATATTGTGAACGGTCTTACTAATTAGATACAGATATTATGTTTTAAGTAGGATAACAAAACAAAACAACTAAAACAAAAAGTTTAAACATTAAAGGTAGGTCTGACTAAAAACCAGAAAGAAGAATATGCTAATAATATCGTACAATTTACCATAGTATTGTGGTTTGAATATGTTATACAAATTTAGGAAATCAAGTTATCAAAAAATTTGCAGCTCAAGCTCTTTCTAATCGACGTTGTCTTAGTAGTAAATACATCAAGATCGTAATCACGGCATAGCTTGTTGAAGTTGCGACTCGCTCTCACAACATACGAGTTTTGTCTGTAGTTGGTGGAGGCTTTTGGTACCGCTATTGGTGGATTGAATCTTATGAATTTAGTAGGAACATTAATCGAGAATTTGGAAAGTAGTTGCGGGCAGTCTAATTCATTTGACATCGTCTTTAATAGTAAAGAACAATCGGCTATCAGGCGTCGTGTTTTTAATGGTAGGATATGAAATTTTGAATTGTGAAGATTTAATAAGTCGAATACAAGTGATTTCATTTGACTTTTTTAAGTGGATTTACTCATTTTGTAGTAACATACAAATTCGCTTACTTAGTAAAAATCCACACTTTATACGCCAAAATTATAGTTAATTTATACAAATTACAATTTTTGTCTTATAATATATGTCGCAGCCAACTGGTTTAAATAGCCGATCAATCAAACAGCTAACCCTTTGACTGAACAACGCCATTCAATCACACGGCTACACGTCGTTTAGCCGACTTGTTGACTGGAACGTTCAACACTACAGCTAGACGACGCTTAGCTAACTGGTTAAATGGCAAATTAACTAAGCTGACCATTAGTTTAGTTTTATTATTACACAAGCGCAATGATAATAAGCAGAATAAATTGTATTCTAACTCATTTTCAACACGTTAATTGCAAAATTAATACCTTCGTGATGAATTTCATAATCCCGTAATTTTTCCTCGAAATTAGAATATTTGTTTAAATTTTGATTCACTCGTATGTGCCCTCATAATTTCTGTCCCTTAATAACACTTGAAACGTATATTTACGAAAAATATCTTAATACAATCACAAAACACTGGCTAGTTGACGCCATATTGTTAACAAAACGCACCTAGCGCCGCGGTGGTGAGCACTGAACTAATTCAAACGGCGGCGGCTTGAATCAGCTGTAGTGTTGAACGTTTCGAGCGACTGAAATATTCAATTAAAAAGCTAGCCGTGAGATTGAATGGCGTTGTTCAGTCAAAGGACTAGCTATTTGATTGAACGGCTTTTTAACCAGTGGACTACGACATATACACCGCGAGAACTTTTTTTAGAGACCAACCTCTATGGTTGGCTTTAAATAACTGCTTTGCTATTCATGCCTCACGGCTTGCCGTTGCCGTGTCCGTTAAAATTTTCTGCATACGTTTCCATACATTCTGCTTTTCCATTTCACCGTGACAGGAACGTGTCGTGCCGTGCCACGGCATTATAACGGCGACCATTGTCTCTCGGCGATTGCCCATTAATAAGTGGCCATGCCATGACCGGCCAATTATAAGTGGCCATATGACCGGCCAATTATAAGCGGCCATATGACCGGCCAATAAATAAATGGCCCGCTCGGACATTTCTATTGCCTTAACGGGCTCGTGTCACGAATGGCCTGAAGCTGCATGGATTTTATACGTTCTAATGAGGATTTGATTTGTGTTAATTGATATCGACGCTATAAAGTTCAGGTTAATTGTCGGGGGACGCCATATTTCGGCTCAAGTAATGAATAATGGTTTTCTCTGTTTTCTCAGGTGATTAGAAATGATTTGTGTTTATTAATATTTAATTGAGCTAAAGAATTTAAGAACGGATATAGTTTATAGATATTAGATGAGTCATGAGACGCATTGTTGCAATACAACACACGCACGTGAAGTGTTTCACTCAGATTCCCGACTTCAATAACCGCTATACAACAGCGTTTAAGAGGTAGATATGGGCATCAGTATATTCTTTTAGGTTTGGATAATAATTTTTAGCCTTCTGATGAGGGTTTCTTAATAACAAAAATTGGCTTATTTACATATAAGTAACTTCAAGTGCGATCTGCGCAGGCGCCCTGTGAACTATCACTTGAGTAATTATGTTTAACGATGACAAACATCGCGAATTAGCATACATCCTTGAATTGTGTAAGTTGCGTCAAGATCTTGACGCAATGATAAAGGCGTGTTCACAAATCTGAGGTTTTTCATAGGGGGTAAAAGCCAGCCAAGTGCGCATACAATGACGAAGTTAGAATTTATCGAATTCGATTCGAAATCCAAATCGACGCCAAATCTATTCCATAATTTTTTGTTTTTAACCGACTTCCAACAAGTAGGAGATTTCTCAATTGGACCGCATATACATTATATTATGTTACCGCATATACATTATATTATGTTCTTTTTTAACTTTGCCGTCTTATTTAGCAAAAGCAACCTAGCAGATGTCTAGCAGACCTTGCTCTCAGTCAATATTCTTTCGTTGATTTTAAGTTTGAAATAAAAATTTTTAAATCGTACGTATATTACTTATTAGTCATTATTAATTTCAGACAGTAAAATTAAAGAAGTTTTCTCGAAGGTTTTTTTCCTCGATAAACTTTAGAGCCACGAGAAGATCGATTATAGTAAACGTGTCTCTTTCCATTACCAAACAATTGTGAACTACTCCTAAACGACAATAAAATCTCTAATAGCAAGTGCAGAGCCGTAAAATTGTTATTAGATTTCCAACGCGGATACGCTTATATTAGTCGAGGTTCGTGTTCAATTGTCACTGGACATAACTCCACAGCCTCGTCTAAATGGTAAGAACTATTCCTGTTTATTCTTCTTTTAAGCAGTATTCACGTTGATTTTCCTCCTGCCCATCGTAGTAGTCTCATATGATTTTAATAGTAGCTTTATAGTAGTTTACACTTTCGTTTTTGCTGTAATAGATGTATAATCCTATCATTCTTTCTTTCCATCACTCCATTCACCTTTTCAGTTCTTTTAGTTTCTGAAAGATAATTTTTAATCGACTTTTTAAATATACAACTTACTACATCTTCTTCACTAGCAAGATTTCCATCAAGCGAGTGCTACCGGCCGTGCGCACGCGCCTTCTATTAGCGTCAATTAGCGTCGCGCTCTGATCCCTTTGATCTATCGACCCAAGTCGTCCCGGCACTCATCTGATTATACTTTCTTAGTTCTGTTTGGTCATTCTTTCACATAGCAACGTCATTTGGTTCTTTATTAATTAGGGTTTTTTCTTCATGGTTTACGCATAATAGGACTGATTCGACTGTTAGACAATCCCTTTTTATTTGTAAATCACGTTATTGAACATCAACGTGAAATTACATATTTATAATGTTGTGTTGTCGTTATTTATGTACGTTTCTCTAAGATAAACTTTTGTTTTAATTTCACCTGTTTTGAGTGTCAAGGTTTTTTCTATATTATCCAGTATCCACGGTTATGTTCGCAGCAGTATTTCCGGACCTATACGACCTGCAAACCTTCAAGAAAAGAGCGTATTCCCTCTTAAAAGGCCGGCAACGCAACTGCAGCTCTTCTGATGTTGCGAGTGTCCATGGGCGACGGTAGTTGCTTACCATCAGGTGACCCGTTTGCTCGTTTGCCCCCTTATTTAATAAAAAAAAAGTTGTTACCTGAGTAATGTTCACCTTGCAATCTTTTAGCTGTCGAAAAATTGTATTTCAGTTCATACTTCAATCCTTCGATCGGGGATTCTTGGAAATACGATTGTATTCTATTGTTGTCGCGATCACCGGCGTCGTATGGGGCTTAAAGCATTAATATGATTTTGAAGTACCTACTCAAAACTCATTTGTGATAAAACGTTATCATGATTTCGCGAATATTTAGTCACAGTTGACACTCCTTGATGTTATTCACGATTCCAAATGTGTAACATTCAAGGAAATGTGCCTTATATAAACACATAGTTGATAAGCTTAATTGCTTATGGCACGATATAGACATTATCTGAGCACCATTTCCAACATAATAACTACTATCAAAACAATAACAGTTGCCCCGATAACCTATCGGTCTCTCAGTTCGATCTTCGTTCTGTGCTCATTAACTGCTCCCAGTGATTTTATATGAACTGATTTGGAGTGATGTGTTTATGTGATTTTGTGTAGTGCATGTGATTATTGTGGTGGTAGGTATTGTTTTTACTGTATTTAAAACCCAGGCAAAATAATCATATGCCATTTTGTAGGTTATGTTTTTAACTTCATTTAAATCATTACTAATGTGTGGCGCATTCATTTTCTATCCACGTGCTCTTAAGTCATTAAAGATTTCAGAATCAATGCATTATGTATCTGTACGTTACTCGAAGTATAATTGGTCTATTGTTGTATGACCCTCCATAATTTTATCGGTGTTAAATTGTTCGAGAGAGCGTGCTCGGGTTGATTGAGATTTTTTACGTCCGAATGGGCAGGTTCATCATTAATCATCTCTTGTTTGGAAGGACATTTGTGTGTTTGGAGAAAGACGTCGAAAGTAATTTTTTGTGGCGTACAAACTACACAGTCATGGTGGCATTGTTTTGGTGCAAATGCAACCATTGTCACCAACACCATCGGTGTTAGGAATTAGCATTTACTACGTAGCTATTTTATTTTGTCTCATTTCTTCATATGTCGCTTCTCGATACGTGACCATCTTGAAATTAATCTACAATTATTTTCCTTGTACGTCTTGTAAGTTGACACTTTCTTGTTACTTGTTCAATCGTTTACATTTCATTTAATCACGCTTCCTTCTCGATTTGCTTACCATTCAGTCGTGATTCCTGTTCATTCGTTCATCGTGACAGGTATATAGAAAGGTTTGGTGTTTTCAGGCGTTTAGCATGTTCTGGATGTCCCGGGGCAGGTTGTGGGTGCCTCTTCTGTTCCTGGCCTCCCAGTGGTTCCAGCGGTGAGAATGAGATTTAGGCCAAAAATCCGACAGCAATAATTGTCTTATTGAGGCCAAATATCCGACAGATTTTCAAAACTTTGACAGCAACAAAATAGGACGACATAAAATATGAGGTTCTCAGTTTTACCTGCTGTCCGCAATTTTCTTAACTACTGATGCTACTTGGAAGATATTTATATAAGTAAGTTCAATAAATAAAACAATAAATCAGTATTTTACTATATTTTATTGAAAGTTTTCTTAAAATTGGGGAAATAATAAAGCTTTTCATTTTATGATGTAGAATGTAGATTATAGACTTAGGTATAGTATATAGAGTAGCTTATAGACCTTAGTCTGAAATATATTGGAAATAGTTTCTAATTAATACTTTTTAATCTCGCTTCATTTAAATTTAATAATTGTAACAGATTTTCTACCCTCGTAAATAAGATATTTTCCTGTACTTATTTTATATCCATTTCAAACTATTTCTTTTTTGTTCATATTTGTATTTTTTATTTTTTTTTATTTCATCATAATGTGCTTCTGACACATTCTATTTAATTGAGCTCATTAACTATTAATGAGTAATGTGAAATGACTTGCAATTTCTTAAGTAATCATAAATCCCACCAAAAACATAAATGTAAAAATGCTGAGCCAAGTTCCATACAAACATTATATTTCTTGTCTATGGACTTCGCCGTAAAAAGGATGGAGATGTAAATGAGTGCCAAGTTCAATGGAAAATAGAAATAAGTACATATAGGAACCAAATAACATTATGAACAAATAATAGAGTCTATTTCTTTGCTTTATTGAATGTCTATAACAATTGATGTTATTTAAATAATGTGAGATCTTAAACTAGATTAGATCTAACTTGGCAAGTTTTCATTACGTCAGTCATTTTTTATAAAGTTATTGAAAATTCTTTTTCTGATATAATATTATGTGGTTAGGCTTAGTATTTACTATTTACTTATGTTTGTCTTTTTCTTTTTTTTCCTTCATTGTTGTGTGTTTTGTTTATTGTAGTGTACTGTGAATTTTATGTCGAATAAATGTCTTTTATTATTATTATTATTATTATTATTAAAGACAGACAGACAAACGGACGGACAGACAGACATAATATTGAAATAATTCTATGTCTATTCTCGGGAAGACACACTTCATAAAGTCACCTTCTATTCATTTCAAGTTTTTTCTATTCACAAATAAATGTTTACGGGGAGCTCCCATACAATAAACGTGATTTTTTGGCCTTTTTTGCTCTAAATCAATAATGGCAGCCGAAAGGTACTTGAAATGTTCACAAAATCCTTAATTATATGTCTTCTTTCATAACAAATAATAAAAGTAAAATAAGATATTTAAGGGGGGTCTCCATACAAAAAACACAATTTTCGCTCTGTACGACTCGCACTTGACCAATTTTTTTTCGGATTTTTCCCTACGATTACACACAATTATCGAGCTGGATTCCAAATTTCAGCATCTGGAAGTGGGTTAGAATTTTGATCTATAGGTCAGTCAGTCAGTGATAAAAATTTAGATTTTCGGACGTTAATATCTCAACAACCGTTTAAGCTGTGCTTATAATAATAATAATTTTATTCTCAGATTAATATCCATAACATTTTTAAGTAATTACGTTACAATACATATTATCAGAACTAATACAAGCTATCAAGCAATATATATATATATATATATATATATATATATATATTTGTTATTAATTTTACAGTATACATTTCACATTAAATTTATTACATAGACTTATCCTATTTTTAGTCCCATTAAGATTTTCATCCATTTATCTTGAATGGGGCAGTCAAATCTTGCATAAATCATTTGCAGGATGCTATTGCTGCTCTCACGTAAGCGCTGACGCATAGACGCTACTTTTTTTGCGAATAATCGCATAAAAGTCGTCCGTACGTGCTTCACAAAACATGAAAATTAAAATATGTATTTATGAAATTTAAAATATGTATTTATCTCGCAAGTCTCATTATATGAGCTAAATTTGAAACGTTTATGTGAAATAGTTTCTGAATTATGAGGGGGTCAAAAGTAGCTGCAAATGGTTCGTGTAATATTACACAAGGTGCGGCTCGCCATTCTGATATGCTGGAACTCGGCTTCGCACTCTACCGCGTGTCTAGATTAATTAATCATTATTGATTTTCCTTTAAAATTACAAAAAAAACTTATCACAATGCAAAGCAGTGCAATTTAAGTGTTGACTACAAAAATATTGTTTTTGTTTATACATTTGGTACTAATTACTTTATCATAATGTTGATGATATTTTATTGGGTATTTACTACCAATTATTATTTTGTTTATTGTTTTTCTAGATGTTAATGTTTTTATGACATACTTAATAGGTGTAATAGTAACTGTTTAAAAATTAGTGACTTTTTGTGTATTTTTGTGTATTTAACTATTGATCATTAATTCATTACATAAATACATACTAATTGAATAACACATGTGCCAAGACTGTTTTGCCTCTGGACAATGAGTCTATGACACGTTTTCTTTACGTGAGAAATGAAAATGCAGTAATGAGTAGGCCTTTTTAAATGAGCCATTCAAAACTGGTCAGTATTTACTACTCAAGAGGACACTTCGAAATTTGAATTGACTTATTTAAAAAAAACATCGCATCCTCTCGTCACGTTGCAAACTGAAGTGGTCCTAATAGTCTGGTCCAACATTTGCCCTTTTAAACCCTTCAATAGTGCCAACTGCCAAATTTCATACTGGTCTATTTGGGGGCGTCCACAAATTACGTGAGGTGTTTTTTTTTTTTTTACCCCCCACCCCGCCTGGTGAGATTACAGAAAAATACAGCAATAATCTTCAGTATATCAACATTCCTTTTGTCGTTTTAAATTTTCTATTTTTGTTTCTGATACTCATGATACCAGCTTCCAAAGTAATACCAATTTGTTAAAATTCAAGCATACATTCAGCATCTCCTTAGGATTTACAAATTACTTTTATTTGAAACTCACGCCAATAGATCGTCAATATCATAAGCTACATATTCGCCGTTTTAAATTTTTTTAGGACAATTTTGAACTAAGTTAAGTAAAAATAATAGGGTTTTGGCGCGATCTCGGCAACGCGGCAAATGTATGGCCAAGGTCGTTTGCTCGGGGGACGGCCTTAAGCATACCGTGTACAACCATAGAGGTACAACCTAGATGAAATGGACCAAAATAGTATTATTTTGTTGAGAAAAAAATTACGTGAGATTTGCCGAGACCAAATCCCCCCCCCCCCCCCCCCATTCCCCAACGTGAGATTAGATGAAATTTGACTCAACCCCCTTTGCAGAATTCCCGTAAAAGGTGCTTAAGGTTTTAGGTTGGTACGTTTAATGTGGCTATAATTTACTTAACTTGGCTGTCGGAGTATGTAAATGTATGACACCGCGGTGACCCGCTGCTGTGGAGAATACATTATGGCGGACATTCGGAAATTTACTCGCTATATAAACGACGCGATTTCTCGCGACTTAGAGAATAGGGAATACTAAATAATGAATATACAGGATGTAACAAAACTAAGTGATAATAAAAAAAAAATTTTGCAATATTCCGCGAAATAAACTTCCATCTTTAAGTAAATGAGTGAGTGCACGCATAGGCATGCGTGCACTCACTCACGTTGTTCGACGACGGACTTGACGGACGTTGTTCGTAGAGTCCACATCCTGAGGATGCTCCGGTGTTGGAGCGAAACGCGCGTCGAGGTTTTCAACCTGCATGGTGGTGAGGGGCCTTGCACGGATTTGCCAACATTATTGCTTGTGTGGTGGTGGTGTTTGCAAGTTCTTGCATGCGAGTGTACGCATAGGCAGTGTGGGAGGAGGGAGGTGCTGTACGCATGCCTATGCTTGCACTCACTCATTTACTTAAAGGTGGAAGTTTATTTCGCGGAATATTGCTAAAAATAATAACAAACTAAATTTTAAGCTATGGATTTCCGCAAAGTAACGCTGATTCCATTAACTAAGTGATAATACTTTAGGGTGTGTACATGTTCCTTGAGAGAGTTCACTGTGAAAGCAGCAACGCTGAAAGACCAAATTTTTTTTCACTTTTGTACGGGCAAGGGCCCAAGCGTCTCGAGTTTTGTTACACCCTATTTTGTATATATTATGTCGCAGGCGACTGGTTAAAAAAGCCATTCAATCAAACATCTAGCCCTTTGACTGAAGAACGCCATTCAATCACACGGCTATACGTCGTTTAGCCGACTTGTTGACTGCATCGTTCAACACTACAGCTAGATGACGCTTAGCCAACTGGTTAAATAGTAAATTAACTAAGGTGACCATTCGTTTAGTGCTATTATTATTTATTACACAAGCGTAATGATAACAAACAGATTAATTGTATTCTAACTCATTTTGAACACAATTGCAATAAATACCTTGGTGATGCATCATGCATTTCATAATCCCGTAATTTCTCCTCGAATATTAGCTTAAATTTTGATTCACTCGTATGTGCCCCCCATAATTTCTGTCTCTTTAATAATACTTGTAACGTAATATATTTACGAAAAATATCTTATTACAACCACAAAACACCGGTTAGTTGACGCCATATTGTAAGCAAAACGCACCTAGTGCCGCGGTGGTGAGCGCTGAACTAATTCAATTAAACGGCGGCTTTTGAATCAGCTGTAGTGTTGAACGTTTTGATCATCTTAAATATTCAATTAAAAAGCTAGACGTGTGATTGAATGGCGTTGTTCAGTAAAAGGGCTAGCTGTTTGATTGAACGGCTATTTAAACCAGTAGGCTGCGACATAATATATACAACCATGGTAGTTTTTTGGCAGACTATGACAAAGCCGTAGGTAATGGTAACGATTTTGGCAGTCAACGTAAATTTTGTTACTATCTTTGTATGATAGCTTCTACTTTCTTCCGTCGACGATGATGGACCATCATTGCGCAATAGGCAGATAGGATTGTAGGGACCGGGTTGTCTATAGATTCTGCATACTAGCCAAGGTATGAAAGTGTTATTCAATTATTATAAGTAATTTATAATCAATAGAGCCATTAAGGGTGAGTTGTACCAACTTACTTTAACTATAACAACGCCTCTGGTGCAACCCACAATTTGACTGGCCGTAAGAGCAGAGTGGTTCGACTAACACTAAATCAGCAGGTATGTTTTTGCTCGCATGTTGCTGGCCGCGGTACTACACGGCACACGCCAATTATTTGTCGTACCGCCGTGTACCATGGTGCCAGTCGCCAGATGAACAAAACACTCGCTTATTTAGCTTGAACTATCTGAATTTACCCTGTCGCTGAAGTCCAAACTTACCCAGATTATCCTTATTTGCGATTATGCAAATTACGAGTTGGCAACACTTCATATTATACATAAAAATTTGCGTCCCTCAAGTAAGGAATTTTCATAATTATAATTTACTAGCTGTTGCCCGTGACTTCGTCCGCGAGGACTTTAGTTTATAGTAATTGTTGCCGTACATCGATTGAATAGTTAACGCGCAAATCATAAAATAATATACTTTTATGATAATATGATAGATGTTCCGCGCGGCTTCGCCCGCCTAATTTAGGAATGTAACAGAAACCGTACATTTTTCCGCAAAAAAGGAAACCTATTTCATTTTACGTGGTCTATTCTTTATGTGTGCCAAATAACATAAAAATTGGTCCAGTACGTTCAAATAAGCCCTTTCAAATAATTTCGCCCGTTTTTTCCACACTTTTCTCTATTTCTTTGCTCCTATTCGTCTTAGCGCAATAAAGTATAGCCTACAGCCTTTCTCAATACATAGGCTATCTAACACTGAAAGAATTTTTCAAATCGGACCAGTAGTACCTGAGATTAGCGCGTTCAAATAAGCCATTTCAAATAATTTCTCCCGTTTTTTCCACACTTTCCTCTATTTCTTCGCTCCTATTAGTCTTAGCGCAATAAAATATAGCCTACAGCCTTTCTCAATACATAGGCTATCTAACACTGAAAGAATTTTTCAAATCGGACCAGTAGTACCTGAGATTAGCGCGTTCAAATAAGCCCTTTCAAATAATTTGCCCCCGTTTTTTCCACACTTTCCTCTATTTCTTCGCTCCTATTAATCTTAGCGTGATAAAATATAGCCTTCCTCGATAAATAGGCTATCTAACACTGAAATAATTTTTCAAATCGGACCAGTAGTTCCTGAGATTAGCGCGTTCAAACAAACAAACAAACAAGCTCTTCCCAATTATAATATTAGTATAGATAATGCAAATGTGCAATGTTATAAACGGAGTAATAATGTGAATTAATGTAGATCATCATTGTTAATGTTGGCGCCTTGTCGTATGGCTCCAGACTATTATCTGACGTATAATTTGTGCTATCGATCCTTTATTATTGTGAATAGCAAAAAGTGTCGCAAGAACTAATTGCAAAAAAACTTAATTACTTTATTAGATACAACTTCAAGACATTAACTTACGAGATGTGACTTCCTGTATTCATAAGCTCATTTTCATTTAAATGAGGGTATGTAAAAAAAACATTCGAGAAAGTTTGATGAAACAAACTAGCCATTACTTAGTGTTTCTTTATTATTACGTGATATTTACTTACTCAACTTTTAACCGCTCGTGGCGGTAAGACCGCCAATTTACCAAAAGTAAGTTTAACTGTAAACTATACAAGGGACACAATCTCCACATTATGAATTTGGTAGGTGCACCCTGTATAATTTTTATTTTTTAAAGTGTACGTGCAAATGAAATATCGATTTATATATTTCACGAGCTTTTGCCCGCGGCTTCGCTCGCGTTCAGAAGTATTATTATATACAAATTTTCATTCCCTATTTGAACCCCTTGGGGTTGGAATTTATTAAAATCCTTTCTTAGCGGATGATTACGTCATAACATCTACCTGCATGCCAAATTTCAGCCCGATCCGTCCAGTGGTTTGGGCTGTGCGTTGATAGATCACCTTTGAGTTTTATATATATTTCATGATTCATGACTTTGTTTGCAGCGTGAGTATGGTGGTGGTGTTGAACGGCGTGCTGGCGGACGAGTGCCCGACGTCGGTGCGGGCGCTGCTGGCGGCACACCCGGGGTACCGGGACGCGGCGGCGCAGCTGCTGGGGGGGGCGCCGCGCGTCGTCGGCCCCCAGGGCCTGCTGTACGTCGCGCAGCGGGAGATGGCGGCCGCGGTGCCGCACGACAGTGAGTAGAGTTAAGGTGCTCCCTCACCGGGAACATTCGCAAATATTTTTTATATATCAGTCCCGTCCACGGCTCGCAAAATTACGTAAATAGCCGCGTACTGACCAAGCCAGCCGCTTCGCCGCGGCAGCCTCGCGCGCATTTGCTCGGTCGGTCAGTACGTGTTAGTGCGCGGCAAACGTCCGAGGCGCCTTTGAGCATCGACAAAAAACCGACAACTTTTGGCTCGGCCGCGGCACGCTCGGGCGAGGCAGCGAGGCTGCTCGCTTGGTCAGTACGCCAGTATTGATGAAGTATGGCCTCAGCCATGAAATCAGCTAGCAGCGGGGCGGGAGCGGTGGCAGCGGCGCGGCGCGGGAAGCAGTCTAGGGGTGAGTGCAAATAGAATCCTCGCGCGGTCTCGGGCATGCACTTGAAAATAAACTTTAAAATTAATAAACTAAAGTGCATAAATGCTCGAACCTTACAAGAAATTCTCGCGCGTCCTCGATTATACGCGGGAATCCTTTATCGCACTTTAGTGTAATAATTTTAGTTTATTTTCAAGTGCTCGCTGCGCCGCTGCCTTCGAGGCCCGTTCCATATAAATCTATACATTTGAACGCGCCGCTCTCGCGCCGCCACCTCCCCGCTGACCGCTGATCTCGAGGCTGAGGCCTCAGAATTACATATGAAACCAAATGCAGCAGAATTTCTGCCAACCGAAATTACGAAACCAAAGTTTCTGAATCCGAGTTGGATGGAAATTATGAATCGCCCTGCAGAATTAGCCTAATGTAGTGAATTAATAAAATTGATAGCAATATCTTATCTTTTTCAGAGAACGTCACTATCATAGGATCGGATGACGCCACAACATGTATCATAGTCATAGTCAAGCATTCAGGTAAATTAAAGAAGATATTTGTACCCTTTTGCATGCAACTTTATTTTAAAATTTGTTAATAGCGGTGGAACTGTGAATTTCTCCGAGATAAACTATCATTCGTCCTTTCCTTTCATTGAAATTGGTTCTGCGGCTTAAGTGTAACAGACAGTCAGAAAGAGAAGAGACTCACAGTTAGCAATTAGCATTACAATCTTCTTATTTTTCTCTTATTGTGTCAGTCTGTTAATGTACCATCCACAGACATAGATTCTTGATCTATGCAGCATGTCGCTCTTTTTCTATGAAAACGAGCGTTATACTTTTTTCCTACCACTGTGACGTATCGTTGATAAGAAATGCGTCCATTATCAAGGCCAACGTTTCTATTTGAATTCCTACAGCTCAATACGGCACATTTAGGCATTTTTAAAATTCCGATTGACACGCGATTCCGATAGTAGACTATAAAGAACAGACTTTCGAAAGACGAGCATTGCTCGTCGTTTGGGAACGCGATATGAGCGCGAAATAAATACACATGCGGTATCTATCTTGATCTATGTATGTGGTACCATCGAAGAAATTGATTCATAGGCAGATGATGGGCCTACGTCACGGGCGGGCTGTGTCAACGTAAGAGTAGGTTCACACGGCACAATCCTGCACGTTTGCAGTACTTATACGTCTTAACATTCACGCCGATTGTACTGCAACAAATCGTGCAGTACAATCGAAGTGTGAATGGTTCTAAATACATTGTATGCGCCACTATTTATATTTTGTATTAGTATACAAAAAACGTACAGGAAACGTATAGGATTGTGCCGTGTGAACTGGGGACCTGGCCTTAGTCGTCATAATAATATTTTGTCGACTGGATTGACATAACGCGACCAAAATATGTCCGCCATTTACCTATGCATCAACTTCTCTTATAGTACTAATATTTTATGTGTATCCAGATGACGTACATTTTTCCAGGATAAAAAGTATCCTCTGCCCTTTCCCAAGACTCCAAAGTATCTCTATACCATATTTCAACAAAATCGATTCAGAGTTTTAACATTGAGAGGTAACAGACATACAGACTTTCGTTTGGATAGCCGCGTATTGATTGAGCGAGCAACCTCGCGAGGCTGCCTCGTGAGGCAAATCCTCGGTCGGTTCAGACGTGCCTCGCCCAAGGCCAACGTTCGCGCTGCCCGATCGTGCCGCGGCCCGAGCCTCGCGAGGCTGCTCGCTTGGGCAGTATGCGGCTTATAAGACTACGTTCAGACGTGCGCGTGTTCTACTATAGTGTATGGGAAAATACGCGCGGAGCACGCGCGCGGGATCGGCGTGGATTCAGCGCGTGCCGCGCGCGTGTTTTCCCAGTAGAACACGCGCGGAGCACGCGCAGAACACGCGCACGTCTGAACGTAGCCTAGCCTTTGTACGGATATGATACTTATATGTATTTTACGTGTAATTTCCAGGTTCAGGCGCAGTCTCGTTGGCGCACTTCGACGGCTCGGGCACGGCGGAGGCGGCGGCGGCGATGGTGGCGAAGACACAGCAGCTCGCGGTCGGCTATCCCGAGGGCCGGCTCGAGCTGCAGCTAGTCGGCGGGTTCACTGACCCCCACAGATACTCCGACAAGCTGTTCGCTAATATCATGCGTGAGTAGATTCAGCCCTCCTTTCAATCTGTCTCCCTCCTAGTGCTGGCTTCTCACGGCGCGTAATATCACGAGCAACGTCGAGCCGATTTGTACGAGCGAGCACGAGTCAACAGGCGAGTCCGCGCTAACCGTTCTCGCGGCGTGTTATATCACGAGCCGCATATCAATCGGATCGGACGCGTCACGCGCCTGCTCAAACCACTACCTTCACACGGCGTGTGGCTCGAGCTGGCGCGGCGCGGCTCGTGATATAACGCGCCGTGAGAAGCCGGCATAGGACGCTGCTGCCCACGCCACGGCCTATAGGGCTTAATTATAAACTAAAGCATTAGCGACCCACACAGATACTCCGACATACTGTTTGCTAATATGTATTCGTGAGTATCACCTTCAGCTTAGACCTGGATTTATATTTTTTATGAGTATTGGCCACTTTCATTTTGCCGCCCCTATGTAAGGGGCTCAAGGTGGCGCAGCGCGGCTCGTGATATTACGCGCCGTGAGCCAGCTTAAAGGTGCCGGTTAGCAGCGGACGACATGAAGCAACCACAGACGACGTGTCGTCGCGACACTACTGGTTTCTACGAAATACCCTGCGACACGAAACTAGCGACACTATTCATAGGAATACATAGAAACCAGTGGTGTTGCGACGACGCGTCGTCTGCTGCAACTTCATGTAGCTGTAGGCCGCTGGCAAGAGGCGGCAGCTTTTTAATGAAGTAGATTTTGCACAAAGGGCGGCGGAAATAAAGTGGCCTACACTCATCTATACATAATACTTATTATAAAACAAAGTCGCTTTTTTCCCTTATAACCCTTTGTTTTTAATCTATAAAACTACGAAACGGATTTTGATGATTCTTTCAGTGTTAGATAGCCCATTTATCGATGAAGGCTATAGGCTATATTATTTTATCACGCGAAGATTAATAGAGCAAAATGTGGAAAAAACGGGGAAAATTATTTGAAAGGGCTAACTTGAACGCGCTAATCTCAGGAGCCACTGGTCCGATTTGAACAATTCTTTCAGTGCTAGCCCATTTATTGAGGAAGGCTATAGGCTATATTTTATCACGCTAAGACTAATAGGAGAATGTGGAAAAAACGGGGGAAATTATTTGAAAGGGCTTATCTAGCAAACTACTGGAACAATTTTTATGTTATTTGGCACAGATAAGAAGTAGACCACGTGAAGGATCATAGTCTATCCATTTTAATCATTTTTTCAGTGACTACATATTTTATACCCGTGCGTCGCCGGGGCGGGTCGCTAGTAAAAATTATAAATCCAGCACCTTCATCATTCGCCCGCTAGTGCGAAATTATTGTATGTATGTACGTATTGTAATATGTAATGAGTTTCTGTGTCTGGAATAATATACAGACAGACAAGTGATAATTAAATTAGTCGCGAAGGTCGTTCCATCTGTCAGGGTGCCAAATACCGTCATGTTACAATTGGGCGTGGGCAGCAGCACGCTCAATCTAATTACGATCGTATTACAATCGAGTAGGATTCACAATTGAATGTAATTTAGCTGCACTATGTGATCGTATTTATCGCTCATAGATCCTCGTATAAAATTGGGAATGCATAATATAATATCGCATATAATATTATAGGGTTTATTTATTATTATTGGAATTTTGATCAACTTGTTAGTTGAAATAAATTTATAGGTGATTGTTGTAACGCCAGAAAGCGTGGCAAAGCGCGCCATCCCGGAAAGAGATATTGGAGATTTCTAGTCAGTATGGAATTAAAGCTATAATATTACTAGATAAAGCCCGCAACTTCGTTGCGCCAAAACTCGTTTATCGCGCGGGAACCGTACATTATACCGGGACAAAAAGTATCATGTCCTTTCCCGGGACTCAAAGTATCTCCATGCCAAATTTCAGCAAAATCGGTTCAGCAGTTTGAGCGTGAAGAGGTAACAGACAGACAGACACACTTTCGCATTTATAATATTAGTATGGATTGCGGTCTTGCCGGGGTAGCGCGCTATTGCCATACTCACTTTATACAAATTAATAAGCTGCGAACTGCTTGAAAACCTAATTAAAATGAAACAAACACAATGTTCATAATTATTTTATTCCTTTAAAGTTTAAGGTTTGTCACTTCCTTTTGAGATGAAGAGAAATGAATAAAAGAAACAAAATATAGTTTAAAATTTTATTAATTTTTTTTTTAAATAAAACAAACATAATTTTATTCGTTCCAGTGTCGTTCCACCGTCTGACCGAGGAGATAGACCTGACTCTCGCGTGCTGCTGCGAGTTGAACACGGCGCTCGGGGGCTCCGCCCCGGCACCCCTGGTCACGGGGGTGGGGATCGACCTGCGCGCCGGGGACATCTTCCCCGCCAACTTCCCTGACAAGGGCCCCGAGTTGCCACTGCGCAGCGCGAGGGCCTTCACCGGTGGGCCTAACTCGACACAGGTAAGGCTGCCTTCACATTAAGGGTTGGACCTCATCTGGCAGCACGGAATCGCCTTTTTCCGTCGCCCTTTCTCTTTCTGCCGCTTAGAACTGCCATTTGCTAGATCGAGACAGAAATAATAATGCGATAGCACGCGGCGGAATCCTCGAGGCTATCGGATTACGCTTTCTGTCTCGGTCTAGCAAATGGCAGTTCTAAGCGACGAAAAGAAAAAAATATTATAATTAGAAATAAATCTACGCGTTGCGTTGCGGTCTGAATTGACCCTAATGTGTCACGTCACGGCCATTTCCTCATCGTATGAAAATCCGCACTACGCGGCAGCGAATCTACGCGAGATGACATAAAACATCAGTGCTATGGAACAAGTGTCGCGTCGCTCCGCTACAGCGCAGCGTCGCCTGAGGCGCTCTGGCCTTTATAGTCTAGTGGTATAGAGCGCGGCTCTTGACTCGGAGGTCGTGGGTTCGATTCCCACGTTGGAAACTTGTTATTTCCAAGTGTTATTAGGACAATGCAGGCTGATCGCCTGATTGTCTGACAAATAAGATGATCCAGTCGTGTCGGTCGACCGTCCCACTGGGCTATGAGAGTAAAGGAATAGAGAGTGCTCTTGTGTACTGCGCACACACTTTGACGAGATGACCGTAGCGAAGCGACATTTAAGTTCCATATAGACGCTTTATGTCGCTTCGCGCCGCTGCCGAGTAGTGCGGCATACGACTTCATACGAGGAGTAAATGGCCGTGATGTGTCGCGTAAGGGCTCCCACACGTAACTGCGAATTCGCATCGCATCGCAGATATCTGCGACAAAACTCATAATAAAAATTACATTGCGATGCGAATTCGGAATTCAGTTATGTGTAGGTAGGAGCCCTTACTCCGCTGCAAGTCTGCAATGTAGTGTCGCTTAGTGCGGTCTCACCTTAACTTTATCCATACTAATATTATAAATGCAAAAGTATGTCTGTCTGTCTAATATAATAATATATATCTATGGACGCTTCACACCACGTCAGTCTGGACTCTGGCCCCGTGCTAAGTACCTGAAGGACTTGTGTTACAGGTACCAGACAACGGAAATATATTTAATACTTTTATACTATATACATATATTAAAGATTTTTATTATATAATACACATATGTAATACACATCCATGACCAGGGAACATTGAAAAACTTCTTGTTCCGTCAGCGGGATTCGAACCCGCGACCTCCGGCTTGAGCTCCCAACGCGCTCACCACTGAGCCACAGAGGTCGTCTGTCTGTTTGTTACCTCTTCACACTCAAACAGCTGAGCCGATTTTACTGAAATTTGGCATGGAGAAAGTATCTCCGTACTTTGAGCCCCGTGAAAGGATATAGCATACTTTTTATCCCGGAAAAATGTACGGTTCCCGCGCGATAAACTAATTTTGGCGCAACGGAGTTGCGGGCGTCATCTGGTGTCGAAATAAAATTATCACATAACTAAATTACAGGATCTCATGTCTCCTATAACTTGGATATTACTTTTTTTTTTCAATTACTTACCATTCCAAAAGTAGTTTTTTGAATAGCGCCATCTATTATGTGTAATGTGTCAATTTCAGGTGCTGGACATATACGACAACGGCATCGGTATGCTCCGCATCGGCCCGTTCAACTACGACCCGCTCCGCAGCGTGGACCTGTGGCTGCAGCAGTCGGACGAGTTCATCCTGCAGCACCTGAGCACCACACCCACGTTGGAGCCGCCGCACTTCGTGCATAATGTGAGTGGAAAAGCCAGTGGTGTAACTATAGGGTGGCAAAATGCCACGTGCCCCCGACCCAAAAGGGCCCGGGCCCAACAGTCCGTGAGGTCAAAACATTTTTATACATTAAGGCGCAGCGCAGACGACAAACTATCCGTGACGCACTTTTTAGTCTTTGGGAAATAGAACCTGTAACGCACACGACGCGCAAAAAGTTCGCATATAATTGCATAGGTTCTATTTCCACAGACAAAAAGTGCGTCACGGATAGTCTGTCGTCTGCGCTGCACCTAATTGTACCCGTTTAATAATACCCTAATTTACATTCGTAACCGAGAACCGTTGAGGGCACTCACGTCGTTTTTGCTTTTATGTTACCTATTGATTGTGGTATTATGGACCAAGAGCCTGCGACGGCCAGACTTTCCTCATTTTAGAAAAGCCGACAGTTTACCTGTTTGTGACCTTTACAGAGGTAAGACCAGCAACTATGGAGTTTCGGTCGCGGTTACTATAGAGTTTAGGAGGTAGGTAGTTCTTAAGGGGTACGGTCAGGTAGCCCTTCAGAACTGGATACCTCCTAAACTCTAAAGTAACCGCGACCGAATCTCGATAGCTGTTGCTGGTCATTCTTACCTCAGTCTGTAAAAGTCACAAACAGGCAAACTTTCAGCTTTACTAAAATAAGGAAAGTCTGGCCGTCGCAGGTTCTTACTCTAGGAGAATGTCTGACTGACTCAGACTGTAACATTAATTTCTTAAATGAAGTTATTTCAAAATTTTGACATAAGCACCATACATTATCTGTAAAACTCTTCATTAAATTGAAGGCTAATCATAATAATTAATAACTAATGCTTTAATTTACAATTTGCAGATTCGCATGATGCTGAAATTCATCCAGCAGCATCCTTTCCCCGCTGTGACGGTGTTCCCCGAGAACCGCGCGCACTACTACCGCCGCGACGAGCAGACCGGCTGCTGGATGCCCGTGCGCTTCTAGCCGTAGACAACAAGCATAGACAACGCGCGAGCATAGACAACGCCGCGAGCATAGACAATGTATACCAGTGACCAAGTGTAGACAACGGGACGCAACAAGCTGACCGGCTGCTGGATGCCCGTGCGGTTCTAGCCATAGACAACACTGGCATAGACAACGCGCGAGCATGGACTATACACCAGCGACTAAGTGTAGCCAACGGTTCTAGGCGTAGACTACTTACTACAACATCTACAGCATAACGCGACATCGCGTCGCGGCCCGTGTGAAACAGACGGGCTGCTTAGTTCTAGCAGACAACACGAGTATACACAATAGACATCAGCATCTAAGCATAGACAAGCAGATTGACTGCTGTTTGTTCTAGCCGTAGACAAAAAGTACTGTCCTAAGCATAGACAACGCGCCTTATCTATTGTAGCTGCAGACATCTTATCTATTGTACACGACGGATCTACGAAATTGTTCGTTTTATGTCAAACTCAGTGGATAGATCACGACTAATATTGAATTGACATAATGCGACCAATGCTATGCCGCCTATGAGTAAATGTTGAATCATTCATAACGCACAATAGTATAGAAACAATGCATCTGCGCATTAAATTAATATTGTGATCATCGATCATATTAAATAATGACACCATGTGTCCAATGCCGCTTATGTTATCGCTCTAATGTTGTCATTATATTAAAAACATATCATAGATATAAGTGCGATATGGAATGTAAAAATATTTCCACTACTTATTCGTATACCGTGCTTTAACGCATTCCATTAAAGTAGTAATAAAAACTGACAATGGTTTTTAAAATACTACAATAAAACTATGTGACGGTCAAACTTGCAGATGCAAAAGGGAACGTGCGCAATGAAGGTGATTGTAACTGCCCCCTTAGACAAGTGGCAAGCGATTATCGTAAACGCTAACGCCACAAAATGTATGCGATTTGACATAAGTCATCGCTTCGCTAGCGTATACTAATGTCAAGTCCGATACGCGTAGCGTTAGCGTGTTAGCACTTAAGTATAATTTACACAGAGCCAGTACTGGCTGCCAATAAGACTGGCAGCCAGTATTGGCTTGGTATATGCCACGTGTGAACAGTTTTTCAAGCCAGGCCAATATGTTCACACGCGGCATATGTCAAGCCAATACTGGCTGCCAGTCTTATTGGCAGCCAGTACTGGCTCTGTGTAAATTATACTTAAGCGTTTACGATGACAACGTCAACGCTAAAGTATAATTTTCCTGTTTTTAATCCTATCTCTCTCCGTAGGGCTGCTGGAAGAGATTTCTTTTAGAAATAAGCAGACCCTTTGTGTCGTCTTTCTGTGTAAACTGTTATATTGTTATATTTCCTGTGCACAATAAATTATAAATAAATAAAATAAATGATCGCTTGCCGCTCGTCTAGGGGGGCTGGTATCGCCAGTACAAAACTTAAAATTGATTTGAATCGACATATTGTGCTGCGTATTGTTCCTGCACGAGGTTTTTTTTTGGCCTTTATTATGCTGAATCTGCAAGTTAGACTGTAAATATGACAGCTCGAGTAAAATTTTTTCAAACGGTTGTTGTCTGGTTAATTTTTTTTATAAAAAAATGCTTAAATAAATGTATCACTAGTGATATCATATTCTCTGTTGTATAGATTTTTTTTTTATTTAGTGAGCACCTATTTTTTTGTAAATATTATATAGAGTTTATACTTTAATTGTATATTTTGACTTTCATATAGAAATAACAAATTGTTAAGGCGTAGGTATGTTAATTATAAAAGGATGAAAACTTTACATCACATCAAATTATGACCTCTATTCTTATTTTTACCTGACCCAAAAAAGGAAGTAGATTACAATATGTTGGACTCTTGAATTTTGATGTAATTTAATTTTTTCAATTGCAAGAAAAGTATATTGTTAAGTATTTGTCACCCATGAATTAAGAAATACTATTATTTAAATAATGATAGATTAAAAAGCGGACATAAAAATTAAAATAATTGTAAATTAATAGTATTTAGGTAGTTTGCTTTAGAAGTAGAGTATGCATTAGTAGAATATAATGACAATATGACTTTAGTTATGTTGTAAATAATTATTGGTCGCTATACCTAATGTAAGCTAGTTAAATGGAGTTACTAGTTAGTTATTGTTTTGTGAAATATGATAATTATATTGAAAGTTTATTGATGTGTTGTTTTAATTTGTTCCTTGATTTAGTTTAAACGAAATCATTTTTAAATTCTTAATTTACGTTTATTTTTTCTCTATTAGTTTGTAAATTCTATTAAGTATTAATAAATAAAAAAAAACCCCGCCAAAAAACTTTAAAAGTACTTAATGAAATTATATTTACTGACTTTAAGTTTAAATAATTCCTAAGAGTAAAGTAATATTTTAGTCCATAAATGTTGTAACGGTGTGTCGGGGGACCGCCTAGTAAACTACACAACAGCGACTTTTGCATTTTGTATCGCCATAATAGTCGCTGATTGTCTCGATTCGGGTCGCTGTGAACTCACCCTTAAACTATATTATAATGTTATGATATGAAATCAAACATCTACATTAGCGATCCCCCGACACACCTTGACAACATTTATGGACGAAAATATTACTTTACTCTTAGGAATTATTTAAACTTAAGGTCAGTAAATATTATTTCATTACTTTTTAAAGTTTTTTGGAGGGGTATTTTTTTATTTCTTAATTTAATTTTATTTTATGCTTTTTAAACTTGTGCAGAATAATTCCTATCAATTAGACTATATCACAATTAATACCATCTTTATAATATGTCCTCTTGGATGAGGCAGTCAATATGTGCCCAAACATGCAACCTCCACTTTGGGTTCATACGGAGCTCGGCTCCTATAGAATCCAGATGATGCTGCAGCAGTAGCATGCAAATATTTACTGTTTATCTACGTCTTACTGGTTGTCGCAATTAAAATGAGCCCAAACACGAAACATCTGCTCTAAGTTGGTGAGGAGTTGGGTATCCTATTGATTACCAGGTGATTCTGCAGCACCAGGGTCAACTTTCCAATAATGTGTATAATAATATGTTCATAAGTGTCACGAACCAGAAAGAAAAATATAAAACCCCTCAAACAACTGCAAGTTGCTAATCGGCCTATCACGAACCAGATAAACCGTGATATTTCAGCAATGAGCAGGCTAATGATGATGAAGTATAGCTAAGAACACTCTCAGTCATGTCAGCTATCAAACAAAAAAACTAGATGAAAATCGGTCCACCAGTTTGGATGCTACGATGCCACAGACAGACACACAGACAGACAGACAGACTCGTCAAACTTATAACACCCCTCTTTTTGGTCGGGGGTTAAAAAGCGATGGTCATGAACATGAGCAATGACGATCGTCCTAGGTTTGATTGCGACGTCGGTGGCTAGTTTTATTAAAACCGAGCCAGCTACGCAAGCCTGGTATTTTATAGTGTCAAGTATATGCGCAGTTACAATATACCTACACGGGGACATTGTCATTTTATTTACTTTCGCATCTCATCAGTCGTTACTATGTTTCCTTATTCAGTGATCGTTACCCATTAAAACAGAATATAATATTAGATATGTACGTCCATAGAGAGATCAGGCAGGACGACTTTTTATATTCCCATCCGACCCATGGGCTATGCCATGGCCCATCATTTTCTAGAAAATCATGTGATTGCATTATAGCCTGTATTGTCCTAATTCTAACCAAGTCCTAACTCCTACCAAATCTTTAAAAAAAGACGGTTGGAGAGTAGACGTATTTTTAAATGGGACGCCTCAGAGCGAGGTAACGCCGCATATTGCGTCATGTTTTTTTGTGCGCGCAGCCCATATCGAATGGGGCATTTTCTTATTTTTTTAATTTGATTGTCAAACAGCTTCCATTTTAGTAACTAACGTGTTATTTTGTGTTCCCTCCAAAACTCCATCGAAAGTTTCAGCAAAGCGTAGACGCCTTTACTGAATCGACCGACTTGACTTCTTGACTGTATTGACTTGTACTTGGACTTGACTTGATTGACGATATAATATACTTAGACGATATAATATAATATGAAAACGATGCTAAAAATTACTGTACGGTAGGTACTATACTAGAACATTGTTTCCCGCCATTTACTCGACACTGGCTATGGTTTTATAGCCGAAGTGCCATAATAAGAAAAAGAAGAATAGTGGTAGCTGACGCCTGACATTGCCTGACCGTGACGTTTGAGTTTTGGCGGGCATCTGAAAGAGTGCTGTTGTGTTTTGTATTATTTTCCTAAAATTGTGTTAGCTGGGTTTTTAATGTGTAATATTGGTAGAATATTAACCATTAGATATTCGTGTTCATGCACAAGTGTAGGAAAGTGATGTAATATCCAGAAACGTGCTATTTTGTGTTCCCTCCAAAACTCCATCGAAAGTTTCAGTAAAGCGTTTACCACTTTACTGAATCGACCGACTTGACTCCTTGACTC
Source organism: Polyommatus icarus (assembly GCA_937595015.1). Lineage (NCBI taxonomy): Eukaryota > Metazoa > Arthropoda > Insecta > Lepidoptera > Lycaenidae > Polyommatus > Polyommatus icarus. The sequence continues at coordinate 6,844,570 of OW569336.1, read as the reverse complement.
AATGATATTGTATGTTACTAACGTAACTAGATTGACAGTCTACGACAGAAACACGTCACCACATTGAAGATGCCTGCAGGCATATCTGCCATACATAATGACATAATTAGATCATAATTTTGATCCATCGTTGCTCGAACTCCCTTACCCAACCTCTTACAATATTATTTAATCGCTCCGTCGCAGAGGGCGTTGTTCCTAAAATCTGGAAGTCTGCTTTTATATCGCCAATTTTCAAGGGTGGCAACCGGTCAGATGTCAAGAATTACAGGCCTATCTCGAAATTATGTATCTTTGCCAAGTTGTTTGAACGTATAATTTATAACAACGTTTACAGTTTCTGCTCTAAAATGTTCATAAATGAACAACACGGTTTCCTAAAGAATCGTTCAACTACATCTAACTTGTTGACATTTGTTGATTATGTTACTGAAACCATGGACTCGGGAGGGCAATTGGATGCTATTTTTACGGATTATAGCAAAGCATTTGACCGCATAGACCATTCCTTACTACTCCAGAAACTTTACCATGCTGGAATCCACGGCAATCTTTATAGGTGGTTTGTTTCCTATATAGAAAATAGAACTCAGGCTGTGGTTCTTAACGGTTTTTCTTCAGCATGGAGTAATGTACCTTCGGGTGTGCCTCAGGGGTCTCTTCTAGGGCCCCTCCTATTTAACATCTTTATAAACGACATTAAGGCGTGTTTTCAGCATTCTCAATTTCTTTTGTATGCAGATGATATGAAAGTGTATAGATCTATCTATAACATATCAGACTGTCAACTGTTGCAGGAGGATATATACAGACTTGAGGAGTATTGTTGTGTAAATAATTTGGATCTCAATGTGTCTAAATGTTCCTCTATGACTTTTAGCCGCTCGTCGAAAGCAACATCTTTCCCCTACAAACTAAAGGGACTAAAGCTGAAAAGTGTGACAGAGATTCGTGATCTTGGTATCATACACGACTCAAAATTATCTTACAATAAACACCTGGACCACATCTTAAATAAAGCTAATAAGTCACTAGGATTTATTCTCAGAATGAGCTCACAATTTAAAAATATAAAGATATTAAAAATTCTCTTCTGTTCTTATGTACGTAGTTCCCTCGAATATTGCTCTGAAATCTGGAATCCCCAATACGCTGTTCATATAAATAGGCTAGAATCGATTCAAAAAAGATTTTTAAAACATCTACAATTTAAATGCAATACATACGATCCTTCATATGAATTGAGATCCAAAAGATTTCACCTTCTCCCTCTTTTCGAAAGACGACGTATCTCGGATATCCTTTTCCTACTCAAAACTATTCAAAACAAAATTGACACCCCATTACTCCTTTCTAAAATTTCTCTAAAGGTACCAACAAGGTCAGTCCGTGTCCAGACTCCCCTGTATGTCCCATTCTGTAAAACAAATTACCGAAGAAACTCCTTTATCATTAGATCTTCAAAATTAATTAACAGCTTGAATGATACTCCAGAACTTGATTTTGATTTGTTCATAACTTCACCTTCTGCCTTGAAACAAAAGTTGACACAGCACTGGTTCGATGCGATTCTCTGATTATTATCTGCTTATTTTTTGCTTCTTTTTCTCCTGTTCCAACTAAATTTTTTATCATCCACTAATTATTTGCTTTGTATTTATTAGTATTAAGTTGCAAGTTATTTGTTCTCTATTTCTTATGTAGTTATCTGTATGTGAAAACATATAAATGGTGCTCTGATACCTACTATGAACAGGTAACTTAGTATTATATCACTGTTTGTTTTCCAAATAAAATAAAATAAAATAAAATAATAACATTATGAAGTGACATTGTCTTTTGGGCTATCAAGTGGTTACGCATTTTTTGCATCAGTTTGTAAGACATTGCCACTCTAGAAACTCATTGCCTTGACTGTATTGACTTTTACTTAGACTTTGACTAGACTTTAGACCTGACGATACATGAAAACGATGATGAATATTATAATAGGAGTTATATGGTTTTCCCGCCATATTCCTTACCTTTTTACCTTGTCTGTGGCACAACATACACATCCTTTGTGTCAAGTTGCCAAAAAAGAAGAAAAAGAAAGAAAAGAAAGAAAGTGACGTTTTGACAAATGACAATTGACAGCTCACAGCTCACTTAACACATTTGAGTTTTGACAGCGAGCTTGAACCACAGAGTACTATATATATAGGAAGCTTGAACGCAAAAAAAATTCTGGAAAAAATTGTTGATAAGTTTTGTTTTGCATTTTTGCAGGCATCTTCTTGTTCTTTGTGTTTCAAATTAAAGAAGAGAAGCAAATTGAGATCATGGAGAAACCCACGGTGACCGAACAGCCTCCCCCGTATTCTGCTACAATGCCACCAGGTAATACATTTTTCAACAAAAACATCTTTGTTCTAATGATCAGAAAATTGATAACGGCGTGTTTACGTTAACGCAAATTGGATTCAACATTAATTAACCTGTTTTATAATACTTTGAAGGCTTTTTGTGAGCTATATTTGATGATTAGTTTTATTATTTCACAATAATATTATGCTAAGTGCATGTTGTTATAATGTTTGAGGCAAAAGAGATAATTAGTTTCGTTAGCATATTATTACAATTAAAAGATCAGTATATTGTAGCAACTCTAACAATAACATTTCAGTAAAAATTATACAAGGAAAATGACAATATGGAGAAGGTTATTGGAAATACGATCTGAACATTATAGGGTGCAAATCCACTGACATTGATGCTACTTGTAACAGTAACTGAATCTTATGGCTGGTTTACACATAATAAGTAGATAAGTATTTAACTAAATTTTAAGTTATTTATTGCATGTAAACACAAAATTTAGTAGCAAGTAGTTAGAAAATTTAGTTAAGTACTAAACAAGGAAATTAGAACTGGTCACTTGATACATTTCGGGCAGGCACTTCAAATTAAGTTAAAATTTAGTTGCTACTTATCTACTTAATAAGTGTAAATCAGCCCTTAGAGTTGCTTAGATATCTGATATGCCTTTTCATCTATTTTGGTTGTACAGAAAAGTAAAGTAATAGTCCATAGGCACCGGCAGAATTAATTTTAAAGGGGTGTAGATTTTAGTTTTTTTTTTCTTTTATGAACAACAGTAACTTGTTGACAGTGAGTCTGTTTGTATGTCTGTCTGTATGTCTGTCTGTATGTCTGTGTGATACCTCTTCATGCCCAAACTGATGATGTGATGTGTGTCATGTAGTGAGTGTGTATATACCCTAATGCTGATAAGCATAACAGTTAAAGTGATTCATACAATTAGTAATGGTATTACTTTTTAGTTGTGACTTGTGCATAATGTGATTTCAAATATGAATTACTATTATATTGTTTTTTTCCTCAAACTGCTGAAATACAACTATAATAATTATAATAATTTTAATTTTAATTTCTATATTTTCTTATTAGACTAAAAAATCTTAGAGAATAGAGTCCCAAACTTTTGTTGATAAAATTAAATCACCATTTAGTATTTACTCAATCTATAACAGATTGTTTTAAAGGTGAAAGCATATCTGTTTGTCTGACTCCTCATAAAATGCTTATACATATTTTCCAGTAAAAGGTGCCATTTGTATACTAGTTAAAAGTCTGCTACTGGGGTAAAGAAAAATTGTTCTGTAAGTTTTCGTAGACTTCCTAACCTTTCATTTAATATGTTTCAGGTCCCCAGAACATTCCACAATATGGACCACCACCGCCTCAGGGGACATTTCCACCGCCCCCACCAGGGTACACTCCGCAACAGTACCCCTCCGCACCACAGGGCCAACCGTATGCCATGCCAAACTACGGAGCAACTAACATCATTATACCACCGACAATAATAGCCGTTGGTGCCTGTCCAGCCTGCCGAGTAGGTATACTAGAAGATGATTTCACATGTCTCGGTATTCTATGTGCTATCCTCTTCTTCCCTATTGGAATCTTGTGCTGTCTCGCTCTCAAGAACAGGAGGTGCTCAAACTGTGGAGCAATGTTCGGATAGAAATGCTACAAATGATTTATTGATTCAATTTGGATATCAGATATTGCAACGTAAAACTGCCGTCCAGTTTGGAAAACCATTTCTTTTTATTCTAAGAATTAATAGACAACTGAACCAGGGTCATCTTCTTGATGTTTATTTGCCTAACAAAACAATTTATAAGTCTCAGTTTATATTCTAACAAGTGCCTAAAATGTAAACCATTTAAAAAGTGTATGAAAAGCAATAAATAATATTGTTAGTTTATAATATAAAGATATTGTAAGTTATAAAAAAATATATTTTCAACATATTTTGCAAAAACTTATGTGACCTCAATGTTTAAATATAGCTAATTGCGTTTTGTTCAGTTGTAAAAATTATTTCATAATCCTACAAAATTCATTAAAGATTGATGTGGATATTATTTGAAAGGATTAAAATAGGTCAAGTAATTTAAGACCATTTGTTGCATATAGACTCATTCAAAGATGTGGCCATACGAAATGCCATTTATTATTTAACATTTATTTTTTACTGTTGCATTAATTTTTAATTCTTTAAAATGTAATTTTCATAATTTCCAAAAAACGAAATCTAATCTGATTATATTATTTTATTGCAATATTTTGTTCCATTTGCTTGATTTAATTAGGACAAAACATTGTATAAAAGTATTAACTTTAGCGTCTTTATTTATCTTTTCTGTTTTCTTGGTAAATTTTTTTAAAGTATTGTTGTATGGTTAAAAGTTTCAAACCAATTAAATGTTGATATTTTAAAAAAAAGGTTTTCTAACAATAGTCTTAAATTCTTATAATGATTTTCTGTCTTCTATCATCTATGTATTTATTAAATTTATCTTTCTATAATATAGATGACTCGAACAGGGCTGCAATGTTTTCACGCTAGAGCCTAGAGGCAGCACTAGCATATTATACCTACAGTAAATAAACAGGTTTGTTCGACGTTTGACAATGTTTCTGTCAATATTCTGATATGACGTGGGCGGCAACATGTCGTATTTTGGTCGGATTATTTACTGTAGGTACGTGCTAGAAGCGCCCTCTCTGCTTTGCCTAATATTTCCTATTAATTTTTACTTTTTTTGTCTGTAATACAGAATAAATTCAATGTTTTGTCTCTGTTGTAACCTACTTATTATTATCGTCGATATTTTTTAATCTAGTGGTATTCACATAAGTTGGTACTATTTGTCAATTTCTATTGTTTTATTTAAGCTAGCTGTAGTACTACATATTTAAAGTAATTTCCAAACAACATTAATATTTTCTGTTGTTACATGAAAATACAAATTATATGAATTATTATGTTATCAATTATCATATTATTATTATTGAATATCATTATTTTTCATAATGTAAAGTGAAACAGGCTACCCAATTATTGGCATATTATGAGAACGCAGAAAGTCCTGTTATTTGCATTTCTAGTATTTTCAAACAAAAATCTAAGCAATAATAGGATGACTGCCAATGATAGGGTAGTTTATCCTAGCTAGTAATGTACAAAGTAGGTGTAACATATTATATTTTTATACACAAATATTTTGTTATTTTGATTTAATTTTTGTATCATTATCATTGGAATAGTTTACTGTTAATATTATTTGGCAAGCAATAATACTAACTTTAGAGATGAAATAACTTCTATACAGGTGTAATTAACCTATCATGCCCCATAAGATCACCGGTGATCACGACAACAATAGAATAACAATAGATTTCCAAGAATCCACAATCGAAGGATTAAACAAATTGATAATACTTTAACTGTCGCACTCAAAGACATTTAATGATGATTAAATCTCAATTTAATGAAGAGTTTGACAGAATATAATGTATGGGGCTTATTTCAAAATCTTCATTTAATCCTTCGATCTTGGATTATTAGAAATCTATTGTTATTCTATTGTGTCTCGCTCACCAGTGACCTTATGGGGCTTGATGGGTTAATTACAGTAATATAATTTATCTCATCTCTAAGTGGGGCTGTAACGTGTGTTTTCCTCGTATAGAGTTCAATGTAAAAATTGGTAGCGCTAAATATGTTACTTTTGATTTCCATGTTTCTATGAGAAATGCGACAACGTCATTAATTTTATGAGCGTTTAGTGTTGCTACTTTCACAGTGAACTTTAGGGTTGAACCTCATCTGGCAGCACGGAATCGCCATTTTCCGTCGCCCTTTCTCTTTCTGTCGCTTAGAACTGCCATTTGCTAGACCGAGACAGAAAGCATAATGCTGCCAGATGAGGTCCAACCCTTATACTATAACGGACTAGATACGCACCCTAAAGTATTTTTAAGTACTTTGTTACACCTTGTATAGGGTCTTATGGGTTACAAGGGTCTTATGGCGCGTGGTAACTTTTAGAACTAATGCGGACACATTTAAGGTGTCACTCTATAGACAGCTGCTGTTGCATACAGAATAAGACACTCTACATGACAATACCATCATCAAGTGCCACAAGATCCTTGTAAGATCTGCCCCCCCTACCATGAACTCTTATAGCAGTAGAACTTTAATATTACTTTCAGATTTGGCACAAACAAAAAACATAATATTTTTGTTTATATAAAGGCTCGTCCACATTTGTATCATTTGCGCGATCAGATCTCCGTCGCGATCATCGCGCCGTATCAAGTATGCGTATCATAGTGTGGACGCCTATTCGATCATTCTGCCGATTATGCGCTTATTTGATACGACACGTATCAGATACGCGGTTAATAGCGATCGGGGCGTATCATGATACGTGTATCATTTTGATACGCGACGGAGATGTGATCGCGCTAATGATCCAAATGTGGACGAAGCCTTACTGGAGATCATATTTGCTTATACGAAATCCAAAAGTAATATTAAACTAATACTGCTATAAGAGCTCATGGTAGGGGGAAGTAAGTCATTCGGCATAGATAAATAAAGATAGCTACATATTATTATTAAATCAAATAATAATTAAGATTAATATCTATTTTAAAGCCAAATTTGTATAAGTGATGATAATATAGAAACATATGAAACTTAGCTTAAGATTGCTGAAACCTGATTTTACTAACAATTTGTGATTTAAACCAGTTTCACTGATTTGGTAACTTATATGGCACCGGAAAGAAATTGGAATTTACTGCAAAAAGTTAAGAGAATTGGGTTTTAAGTTAAGATTATATTGTATAGAAATATTACATATACTATAAGTTATAACTATCAGTTATATTTGTAATACAAATAAATAATAAAGTTATGATACTTGAGTTTTAACTAATGCCTATTTAAAATTCAAGTTAGATAGTTAAGTATATAAAAAGTCCTGCTTTTTAGGGTTCCGTACCCAAGGGGTAAAAACTAAAAACGGGACCCTATTACTATAAGACTTCAATGTCTGTCCGTCTGTCTGTGTCCAGGCTGTAACTCAAGAACCACTATAGCTAGAGTTTTGAAATTTTCACAGATTCTGTATATCTGTTGCCACTTGCCGCTATAACAAAAAATACTGAAAACAAAATAAAATTAATATTTAATCCCATACAACAAACGAGATTTTTTTTTGCCCTTTTTTGCTCTATAATACGAGGGCTGCTATTTATGTATCCGGAACTGGCCACTTACAAGAACAATATTTTAAAAGTAATTACAACATTTGAAAATAGAACTCTTTGGTTGAAGAATACATTTTGTTTTATGTGACTGTCAATTATTTTTCCATTGTGGCGTCATTTTGAAAATTGCGTGTCTTCATTTGCCATGGATTTAACGCGTGAACATTTTCGTGCAATGATTTACTACGATTTTCGGCGTGGGCTAAATCAACAACAGCGCTTTATTCAACTCACCGCAACTTTTGGAGATGAAGCACCATCAAAAACCACTGTTTATCACTGGTACAGTGAGTTTAATCGTGGGCGGTCTATGCTCACGGATGAAAATAAAGAAGGTCGCCCAAAAACAGCTGTTGTCCCTCAAAATATAGATGCTGTGCGGGAACTAATAATGCGTGATCGTCATGTTACATATCGCGAGATAGAGGCGTCCTAGGCATAAGTATGACGAGCATACATAAGATATTACACGAACATTTGGCTGTAAAAAAAAATATGTTCGCGTTGGATTCCGCACAACTTGACAATCGATCAAAAACGGGCTCGTGTCGATTGGTGCAAAAAAATGATAAAAAAATACAACCGTGGTACGTCAAAAGCCGTTTATAATATCTACACAGGTGATGAATCTTGGATCTATGCATAGACTTATAATATATACTGTCGTATAGACCACCTGACAACCCGAAAATGCGTGACGATTTTTGATCTGTCAATGTGTGCGTGTGCTAGTGATGTATATTTTACTATCGATACGAGTTATAGTATTGTCCGATCGAGTTATTTTACCTGCGTTTCTATGAGAAATAAATAATATGCAACTTTGACAGATTTTGTAATTCAAATTAGGTATCATATATTTTATTTGGCAGTAAAAAGGGGACGATTGAAAAGTAGATACACATTTTCGGTTGGGGTGATTTTTGAAGTGAAAACTTCTTTAGCGGCGTTGAGCACTTTTGTGGGATGGGTAAAAACTGAGAAACTCGCGTCAGATTCTCGTGCTTATCGAAAAACCTTGGAAAAACTTAAGACGGTTGGAGAGTAGTGTTTTGTGTCGAACTCGAACTTGAATTGATTGTAAGGGTTTCGATTAAATAAAAAAATCGATATTTTAATAATAGATTTTCATAAAAATTGGTTAAAAAAATGCACAACGTTAATAATCAAGTTTTCACTTCTGCCGGCTTTCCCGGAGTGCAACCCGTCTTTTTTTCAATCGTCGGATATGTTATAACATGAGGTTCGGATATGTTATAACATGAGGTTCTTGTAACGGTAAATAATATACACATTTTAAAGTTACTTACTTGTTATTCAGGTAAAACTATCTGAAAAATCAGCTCTTACATTAATAGAAATGCAAATATAAAGTTGAAAGTAAACGACAAACATAGTATATTATTTATTCTTAAATTAAATACATATCATAATACCCTTACACCCCCATTACATTTTTAGATTAGTTTTATGTTCTTGTTAAATACCGATAGGCATATCGATAAATTTGATCCAAGCCCTAGCGTATATGTAAACAATTTTAATGCAAAATTTTTCTTTAAAAATTGTGTAATTTAAGAACAATAGTACCTTTAGTTATGCAAAATATGAAAGTAAAGGGGAGGATTAACAATATTTTATTTGAAATAGAGAAATATAGACAGAATATAGCTAAAATAAACACATCGTAGCAATTAGGACATGAAGATTAATTACCTGTGAAATGTATATTTTTCAGGATTACTCCTATGATTTACACTGCAATCACTCACAGAACAAGTTACCATTGTTATATGTAATAGTATTTGTCGAAAATAATTAAGGATTTAAACAATAAATTGCAAATACCGAAAGGGCATAAAAACGGGTGACGACTTGGTGACGACCTGTCAAATGAAAGTGGTTAAAGTTTTCATTAGACTGCCTCTCTCTTTTCATCTTGTTATAATTCCATAAAGGATTTTCTTCTCTCTCGCACTCTTTGTTGGTCTTTAGCATCATACGTTTATGGATCTATGCATATGACCCCGAAACTAAACAACAGCCAACGGTGTTGGTGTTCCAAGATGAGCCGAAACCAACAAAAGTTACTCGTGCAAAAAGTACTTTGAAGCAAATGGTCGCCTGTTTTTTTGGAATTAATGGACATGTGGCTACAGTGCCATTAAAGAATCGTAAAACCGTTAATTCTGAATGGTATACGACCATTTGTTTACCAGAAGTCTTTGAAGAAATAAGAAAGGACAACCGACAACGCAGAATCATATTACATCACGACAATGCTAGCTGTCACACCTCAGCTGAAACAACTCAGTTTTTGGAGGGTCAAAAGATCGAATTGACTGGTCATCCGCCGTACAGCCCTGATTTGGCACCTAATGATTTCTTTTTATTTCCATACGCGAAGAACAAATTACGTGGTCAACGTTTTTCGAGCCGCGAAGAGGCTGTTGATGCGTTCAAAATGCACGTTTTGGAGATACTCAATCAGAATGGAAAAAGTGCTATGAAAATTGGTTCCAGCGTATGCAAAAGTGTGTCGATCATCGCGGCGAATATTTTGAAAAGCAATAAAACCATATTAAATGATATATTATGTTTGTTTCTTTTTTTAATTTCGGATACATAAATAGCAGCCCTCGTAATCTATATCAATAAGGCACTGATTTAAAGGAGCAGTTGTAAATTGCAGTTTAGGTAAGTAAAAAAAAATATAAATGGCACTAGGTACTAACAACAACTAACTAGTTTAGCAGTTAAAACTAAGCAAACTTTCACTATTTTTCACTACGTTTACTTGTAAAGTAAACGTAGTGAAAAATAATGAAATGGATAATTCAAAACATTATAGTACAGTAAAATAATTAAATGGTCACTAAAAATTAATGAATGAGCAGTTACGTGTGGGCAGTAACAAATCGGAATTTGTCAGTAAGAAATCTCATTAAATTAAGAAGTTCTTTTAACAATGTGGCGGTAAAATATAATAAAATCGGATAAGTGTGAGTCGAACTCACCCATGAAGGGTTCCGTGCTGTTATAAAGCGAAAGTATAAGACGGTCGCCGGCTGTTGCCGCAGCACGCTCGCTGCGCTCGCTCGGCTCCCTCTGCCGTTGTGGTCTAAGTTCTAACCTAACCTACTCTTAGACTTTCTGGATTGTTTTTGTTTTGGCGGGGGGCTGCGCCCCCCAAGCCCCCCGTCCCTCCCGCCTCGGTAGGTAGTTGAATTTTTCAAAAAATCCTTATTTATATATTGTGTACTTTATTATTTAATAATAATAATCTATCAAGCCCCTTGGTGATCGCGACATCAATAGAATAACAATAGATTACCAAGAATCCGCGATAGAAGTACCTATTAATATTAAAATAAAATAAAAAATTAGGATGATTCCCACACAAAAGCACAATTTATGCCATTATGGCCTAAACGTGCGCGAGTCCGACTCGCACTGGGCCGATTTTTATTTCAAATAAACGAAATAAATACGTGCTACGCTTTCGTAGAGCTGCTACAACGTAGTATCATTGTTTAAATAAGAATATTACTTATTAATGAATGTAGACTGGTCTGCTTCTTTAGTTTAAAAAAATTAACAGTGTTTTAAGAGTTTAGACTTTAGACCATAGAGTGTATCTTAAATATCGTGAGTGAGAGAGCTTGAAAACAGGTTAATTTTTTTATTACAAGAATCTATGCGTGGAATGGGCATTAGATATGTCTGTCCTGTGCCTGGTCTCTCACCAGTTGATTTGTCATCCATCACACTGGAAGAGAGTAACTTTTATGTAGGTTCACAAATTTACATTTATTTACATTCACAAATCTTTGACCTTGTCATCAGACAAGGTCAAGGATTGTGAATTTTGTTAATAAAATAAAGAAATCACGGTAAAAAATAAGTGTTACCAAAATTTCAGCTCGATAGCATTTGTATTTTTTTTTGTTATGCGCCTTCAAAGTTGGATAATCAAGTCGATTTTTTTTTCAATTAAATTTCTTAATATTTGTATACCATTCGATAACTTATGCAATTAAAAGCAACTTTTGGTATTAAACCACTTTCATAAACGCAATATTTAATATACCTATCGAACAAAGTTGTCTCCCGATCCGTACAAACTACGAAAGAGTGACGTCAGTCTTTCGTAGCACTTTGTATGGAGCGTTTCGGGCAGGTCTATTTTATGAGATGTTTGAATTGTTCATATATTGGTGAATTTTTAAGCTATCAGAGTCATTCTTTCAGCGATGTTTCTATTTTTATGGGTCTTTCAATTACCAATAAGAAGAAAAATAGTCATCAAGCCTATTATAAGAGGTATCCCACTAGGTAACAAGAGCATAGGGAGAAGTTGCTTTTATGAACTACGCACATACTTCAGCACTATAAATTTGGAGCTGCGTAGCTGGTCTTATTTCAATACTATTGATGAACGATTAAAATATTAATGAATGATTATTATCATTAAATATTATTATATGTAATATGGTATTAGTATTATATTTATTTAACTTCTATTACAAGGACAATCCTAAGTCCAGTAGATAACAATGTAACCACACAATTATGCACCTTGATAATAATAAAATAAATATTTAGTAGTACTAAATATTTAAACTCTAAAAAATATTTTTTAGTATTTAAATATTTTGTAGTAAATTTAATATTTATTTATATTTATTTTTAGTGTTTAAATATTTGGTGTTAAATTATTTAAAAAAAAATGTGTTTTAATATTTTGAAGTAAATTTTTGTGCAGGAACCTAGGTAATTACTATTTTAAACTGAAAAATAACTCAAACATATATAAATATTTTCGTATGAGAAAATGATTTTGTTTTGGTATTACGTTTGTATGAGAAATTCCAAGGGTACCCGGCCCCTTAAGAGTCACAACTCACACTCACAAAATAATATATTATCAGTGAAGTGAACATATCGTGCTAAGTAATTTAACAATTTTAATGCTTCAAGCCACAAGCGGTCACCGGCGATTGCGATAACAATAGAAAGGCTATTGTGTCTCGTTTTCGGTTTTTCCACGATCGAAGGATCTATCAGATAAAAAATTGTATAAACTTGCATTAGTATGTAGCGCAGCTACTCATAATATATATACTAAATTATATTTTTCACAAAAATTAAAAGTATTTCTATTTAAGTACATAAAATGTCAAAGAAATCGTTTAACTATATTTTTGTTGATTTTTCAGAATAATTTTACTACTTGGGTCAAATCTGACCCGAAGCACGACAATGTTTGTAAAATTAAGGACCTTATGAAGGTTAATAGATATTTTAAAGAGTACTTATCTAAAGTAAAGTAATAATATTTTGTTGTATATTAAAAAATATATACCTACAATGTGTCCCGACACCGGTATCCGATCCCTTAATGTCAAGATTTATGGCATATTTTGGTGACAAATTAGCTCTCAAATTTTATCTTTTTCTCACTCACGTTGGTTTTTCTCGAGCTTTCACACTAATCTGACCAATATACTTCTCATGTTAACATCCTACGAAGATAAAGAAGGTCTCATTTGATAGCTAAATTTGTGGACTAAAACATAGGAAGGCTTATAGCCTATATTTTATCACACGACTAAAAGAAGCAAAGAAATAAGTATAGGCGAATGTGGAAAAAACGTGGGAAATTATTTGAAAAGGCTTATCTCACGAACTACTGGAGAATTTTTTTGTTATTTGGCACAGATAAGAAGTAAGAAAGAAAGAAAGAAAGAAAATAATAATAAAATAAGTAGAGCACGTGAAGGATCATAGGCTATTTTTTGTGGACTAATTTGTCTGTGAAATATCTGATTTACGCGGGCGAAGCCGCGCGGAACGTCTAGTATTAAATAAATTCCTTTTACTTCTATGCTCTAAGTAAGATAGATAGAAGTTATAACAATTTTATTATTAAGTATTGGTCAGATTTGAGATTAGTATGAGAGCCAGAGATTTTTTTTTCAAAAGTTGAAGAAAAATTTTTTTTGAAAGTCAATTATTGAATAAAATATGCCATACATCATGACATTAAAGCACCGGCCACCAGTGTCGGGACATATTGTATAACTACTTAACAAGAATCGCGGGATTTGGAACAAAGAGAAGTGGATATCTGCTTTTTTTTATTGAGATCGTATTTTTAAAGTCTACTCTAAAGTGCCAAAAAATAAAATTTATACCCATAAATTATTCAATTTAACAGTAGTAAGAAATATTTTTTTACAAACTCTAGAATAATTGCACTTAAAGAAAACGTTTTGAAATGCTTCGCAATATGAGCAATGGGCCTAACGCCCTTTTTTTTTGTTGAGGGGGGGGGGGGGGGGAATACGTTACGTATCCCTCGCCGCGCACGGGGGTGGATGACGGGGGTATGTGGGACTCCCAACCTGCGACTTCAACGATAAAAAAGCTGAGTAATTATTCAGCCAAACACTGCCATATTATTTATTTATATATTACTAGATGTTCCGCGCGGCTTCGCCCGCGTAATTTAGGAATATCACGGAAACCGTACAATTTTCCGCAAAAAAAGAAACCTATGTCCTTTCACGTGGTATATTCTTCATGTGTGCCAAGTAACATAAAAATTGCTCCAGTACGTTCAAATAAGCCCTTTCAATTTCCCCCGTTTTTTCCACACTTTCCTCTATTTCTTCGCTCCTATTAGTTTCAGCGTGATAAAATATAGCCTATAGCCTTCCTCGATAAATGGGCTATCTAACACTGAAAGAATTTCAAATCGGACCAGTAGTTTCTGAGATTAGCGCGTTCAAACAAACAAACTCTTCCCAATTATAAAATTAGTATAGATATCCATTGACGGTTTTGATGATGACGATGATTTAAAACTGTACAATACAGCTTCATTATAGCACGTAATGAGGGAGTGTGGCACACATTCGCTCCGCCGACTCCCAATGGCGACGTTTACACATAATTAACGAGAATTTTAAAGCCCGCGAAGGCATTTCGGACTTTTAGCTCGCGAAAAGATCCTTTAACTGCTTATTCAGTTAAAGGCTCATAGGTTCTACCTATACAGTAATGTCTATTAATAAAACATTAAAGCTGCATTCCAGAATACGCTATAATATAATATCATATTATAGTCAATTTCATAGCACAATAGTATGATATTTGATGATATTATAGTAGCCTGTATAGGTAGCGTAGTCTGAACTCTGAAAGCAGTTTAAATCTTCTATAGCATATTTAGCTCATGCATTAGGGTGAAATAATTCATTAGCGTCTGGTAAAGTATTCTATCAGAGAGATTGATTTAAAGGCAGATGGCAGACCGATGTAATTTGGTCGGGTTATCAAGCTCAGCCGACAGCTGATGACGACTATCGCATTCAGAAGCAATTTCTTCGATGGCACATCGTGGTAAAATGGAAAACTACCGGATGGATTTTGATTGCCATGGACGCCATGGTAGCGGCACGTGGGTATTTTAAAGATCACGTTCAGCATCAAGCATAATAACTAGACATCGGATTATATGCATTTGCATACTTGCATATGCAAATGCATATAATGGCACTTTTTAGGCGATAGTGCATATTTTGGCAATTTTTTGTTGATAGTGCATATTTCGGTAGTTTTATGCCCTTTTAGATGCCTTGTAGTATTCAAACTAGCACACCGAGACCACAAAACAGAGGTACGATAGATCAAATCACTTCAAATATGTGGCCCCATCCCCATTTAAAGAATGTAATACATCCAATAGGTACGTTATCTTTCTAGAAACAAATTTTTCAAAGTTGGCAACATAAGCAAATAATTAGAATAAAGTAGTTAACGATTTAATAAACTTCCACGGGCATTACGAATTAAGATTAGAATCGGAAAATTCTCATTGGTTCTGTATGATAAATTAAAAATCCTGGATTTGATGAAATTGTAAAAATTGGCGCTTTTATTAACGGCACCACCGGAAAACTCTTCAAAAAAGTAATAAATTTTAACCCATCAAGCCCCAAGCAATCGAATTCGACCGCGATAACAATAGATTTCCATGAATCCGCGATCGAGAGATATTAAGTGACTTTTGATTGTGCATATTTTGTGCATATTTCGGCCATTTTTCGTGCATACTTGCATGCATATTTCGGCACTTTGATCGTGCATATAATCCGATGTCTAATGATAACATATTCCTTAAAAATCAGTACTATCTGTACTGTATACAGCATACTACATTATTGTTTCTTGAAGTTTTCAATATTTACTATCAACTTAATTATTAAAATTAATAATATTATTTCAATTATCATGGCGCAAAAAATTTAATAATAAAATAACAAAAAAAGGATATTATGGGCGAACAGCCCATAGAGGCGCCAATTTTATAATAATAAAAAAAAATCTATCAACAAATTTTGTTAAGAATAGAGTGCTTTATTAGAAAATTGGTTTACCTGATTACCTGTGCGTTAATATTGTTTCGGTACGCACAAAACACAATTTCAATTTGTAAATAACTATATTACAACAATATTTACAAGAAAATTGCGAGTAAAAGGAAATTTAATTTAATTTTGTGTTCGTCTTTACCCTCAAGTGGTTGCCCACGCAAAACCGTTATAATTTGACGTGTATTGTGTATGTAAAGTTGTGTTTATAAAAATGCATAATATTATCGCTTATGTTATGGTAGTTTCTGATTGCCTCAACACAAGTTTTTACTTAGCATGGGGATGGGATTAGACGGCGTCATGTGCGCAGCTGTACCTACGCTACCTATACTTTAATTAAGCTCGTTGTATTTATTTTTTATTATTAAATAAGGGGCAAACGAGCAAACGGGTCACCTGATGGTAAGCAGCTACCGTCGCCCATGGACACTCGCAACATCAGAAGAGCTGCAGGTGCGTTGCCGGCCTTTTAAGAGGGAATACGCTCTTTTCTTGAAGGTTTGCAGGTCGTATAGGTCCGGAAAAACTGCTGGTGACAGTTCGTTTCAGAGTTTTACAGTGCGCGGCAGAAAGTTACGCGAAAAACGCACTGTGGAAGTGGAAGACTGCCACTGATCAAGGTGATGAGGATGGTATGTTTTTCGCGTGGGACGATGGCGAAAAGTTGCAGGTGGTATGAATCCGAACAATTCCTCAGAGCACTCCCCGTGATACAACCGATAGAGGATGCAGAGTGAGGCTACATCTCGGCGTAATTCCAAGGGGTCCAAGCTGTTTAAAACACTAAGAAAACTGAACTTCTGTAACATTTTTCATATCATGAAGTATAAGTTCATAGTACTTTATCAGTATTTTTAGTTCGCGTGCGTTGCTACTCGTGGGGTTTTGCATCGTTTAATTAATATTTAATGGCAGGCCTCACACATGGGTGAGTTATTGTAAGTTTGCATTTTTTATGAGCGCCTTTGTTTGTGTTCAAGCTATTAATTTAAAATTATATTCGTCCTTGACTATACAATAAAATGAAGATGATGTACGTATAGACTGTCAAAAAAGTGAAGAAATTAAAAAGTGGCAACATCGTAGTGTTATCCCTTTCGAATCAATTTAAGAAAAAAGGGATGACACTATACGATGTTGCCACTTTTCAATTTCTTCATTTTCTTGACGGACTATACTTATCTAACTATATTGTATTATCTATGGTACTCATAGTACTATTAGGCCGCTGTTACGTTTGAGTAGCTTTTAAGCTACACAACTTTTTTTTGTCAGTCAAGCAAATTTTCTAACGTTTTAGTTAAATAACATTAGTATTTACATTGTTTCTTAGAAATAAAGTAAGTAACAAAAAAATGACTATCCTACTAATCACATTTTAAGTTTTTTCTTCAAGTAGAAAACAGTTGCACCCATAAAAATACTATAAAAAATAATAATAAATAATGGAAAATTGTAATATTCCAGACAAATACAAGCGGACCTAGATTGATAAAGTTAAATATGCAAGGGGTGTTTTTTTCTCACATCACATTTAATAGTGCAGTTACTAATATAATTAATATTAAGCAGCTTTCGATTAATTAATGTTGACGGAAATTATTGGAATCGCTTATTAAATTAATTATAAATTAACATTTTCATTTTTGGTTGCCAAAGTATTAACTATATTATTAATAATTAATCCTTCAATCGCGGATTCTTGGAAATTCTATTGTATTCTATGGTTGTCGCGTTCACCTTTGCTTTTATGGGACTTGAAGGATTAAATTATCACTTATCACAAGGACCAAATTAAAACTGTAATTTTTCAACAAGACTGCAAAATATTTCTTATTTTATAATTTATTAGATCATAATTGATAATAATATAAGCGACTTGGTATGCATATAAAAGGCATACATCCAGCGGGAACCCTTTATTTTGCCATTTAAAAGTGCTTCATGTAAGTTGTAAAGGCTAAGGGAAAGATGCGGGTATTATTTTATTGCGATAAAATTGATGATGAGTGGCAAAAAAACTTTAAATAATCGGCCAAGTGTGAGTCGGACTCGCGCACGAAGTGTTCCGTACCCTTATAGAGCAAAAATAGGCCAAAAAGAGGGTGTTTTTGTATGGGAGCCCCCTTTACATTTTAATTTTGTTTTAATATTATTAAAGTACTATTAATTATTAAAGTCGGTACACATATAATTAAGGTTTTTATGAAAATTCCAAGTGCCTACCTGTTGTTGTTATAGTGGCAAGAGAAATACATAATCTGTGAAAATTTCAACTCTCTAGCTATTATACCATTCTGGAGTTACAGCCTGGAGACAGAGGGACAGACATCGAAGTCTCAGTAATAGGGTCCCGTTTTTACCCTTTGGGTACGGAACCCTAAAAACACAAGGTATTATAAATGAATCCATCTGTCTGTTTTCTCCACGCTTAAAACAGCATCCTCGCTCACGTTCACCAATAAACTGCTACACCGATTTTAATGAAATTAGGAGATCTCCTTCTCGATTCGACATTTTAGAGTCCGAGGAATGGATATGGGATAGTTTTATTTAGGGAAAATTTAACGCACACACAAAAATGTATAAAACGACAGGTCTGTGATCAGGCGGATCGGACAGATCGATGTTATATGAGACCTTAAGAGCGGTCTGCCAAATTTTGCTGTGTTTTCTAATAAGCATTACGATCCCGGAAGATGATTAACTTAAATGAAATTGAGATTTATTTAATCATTGTATATTTATCTGATATTTGCCTAACGGAAAACACGATTCACTTATTTTGACTCGATAGTTATATTTTTCGAAATAATGAATCTTTCTGGGCTTTTCAACAAATATCTGTTACACTTATTGAGTTACTATCATTAAATAACTTGCACTACTACAATCACACACTTTATAAAATAATGGGTAAAGGAAATATTAGTATTGTATTTAATTTTTAAATAATAATCAAAAACATTTTTGGGACTTACGACCTTTACTTTCGTGTTATGCGGGAACCGTTGCTACGCGATATTGTTCACCATTAGCTGTAGCGCAAAATACTTCTCGGTGGCACGATTAATGGAATCATTATATCACGATGAGAGAATAGCGGGGTGTGTAGGCGGGGGCTAGCGAGCCTTGATATTTTTGACAGCAGGCTCTTAATAGAAAATATTTTCATGGGCAATCAGGGATCTTCATAAAATTTTCCTCTGTAGCGAAAAATAAAATCTTTCATCAGGCCCATTCGTCTGTATTCGTAGCCAATAATTTGTTATTATATGAAATAGAAAATGGGATATTTTTTCGTCCGCTGGCCCGGAACAAATGATATAGAGTTCGCTTTCGCTGAACAGTATTTATGATGTTAGGGCGAGTTTATACTGACGAGACAAACTCTACTAAAAATTCTAATTTTTTATGAGGGGGCAAACAAGCAAACGGGTCACCTGATGGGAAGCAACTACCGTCGCATAAAATATGTCTGTCTGTAACCTCTTCACGCCCAAACCGGGGAACCGATTTTGCTGAAATTTGGTATGGAAATACTTAGAGACCCGGGAAAGGAAATAATTTTTATTCAATATGCCACGGGTAAGGTATTTTATTGTACATTTTTGTTGCCATTCCGAAAACATTCTTTCGATTCAACACAACACAACTTATGGTCGTATCTTTTAGTATTGAATCGCATAATTTATAATAAAAGGTTTGTTCTTACAAACACAGCTACGTCATAAATATAAAGACAGGAAAATGTGAGTAATTTATATTTTTAAAAATAAGGTTAGCAACTCTCTATTGAACGTATATTTCCTATCCCGAGAAAAAGTACGGTTCCCGCGCGATAAATAAATTTTGGCTCAACGGAGTTCATGTCATTTAGTAAAAATAAAATTGTCAGTGTAACAGAGTCTTTATATTTATGTTAAATTTAGTGAAAATCGTTTGGTTCCAATACTCATTTATATGAAACTACATAATATTTACTCAGATGACATACTTATATGCCTCGATTGATACTTGAAACAAGCTCATTGCTTGAAACACGACTAAGGCAGTATTCATCATGTCTTTATCTTTGAATTACCCATAGCATGACACGATTGGTCAACTTTTATAACACATAATAATTTTTATCAAAAAGACCTCTATAAAAACAGGGATTCTAATTTTGCCAACAGAGGAGAGTGATTTAAGCTTCCAAAAGTACATATATAGATTACTTCAAGCATATACTATAATCTGCCCATAGCTTATATGAAATATATATTTTATGGTTTTTAAATTACGCGACAAAAACCATTTTGTCGCTTACGCCCCATTTCTTGCTGTTCCATTTCTTGTTTTCTATTTCTGTCATGAGACAGCTTGGAGACAGACAGACAGACGGACGGGCGGATGGACGGACAGACGGACAGACATCAAAGTCTTAGCAATATTTAACCTTTGACCCGTATTTAACCTTTGAGTACGGAACCCTAAAAATAAGGAACATAATATACTTTCCCTCCCGTGAATACTCGTTATTAATCTGTCGTCTCGTCAAGTCGTGAAACTTTTAGTTACTTAATCAAAAGCCTAGGCGAATTAAACCCCGTCGATTTGTAAAGGCTAACCCAGAGGTGTATGGAGTCTGTGGAGTTAAGAATTCACTTGTAAATTTTAAATTGTCAAGTTGTGAGAGCCGGATCGTCAACTGGCGGTACAAAATCGTTTTCCACTTTCCTGTAGGCGGTCTATGATTTTAGTATGATAAATTTTGGAACGTAGTTCCATTATCACGCGTTGCACCTTGAGCTAGACTGAAAAAGTTGTAACGATACTTTTTTATCAGTAACTGCATGGTAGGGGCAGAGGGCGTTGATTGTTTTCCTGTGCGCCAACTAGATGGCGTTTTTGAGAATAAACAGCGACATTCCTGAGCGTCAGTAGATGGCGTTTTTTAAATATTTTTTTAGTGTATAATATGTGTACAGGTTTTTTGAACATAAGAAATAACTTCGTTCTATTCGGGTGTCCTTTGACACCTCTCAAGTTTTTTTGTACCAGATAATTATTTACGCTGTGCCCCGTGGTGCCACCTGCTATTTTTTCGCAGTAAGATGTAGCCTTATGTATTAATCCAGGATATTAGCTAACTCTATATCATTTCATCAAAATCACTTCAGCCAATTTAGACTTTAGTAGTAGTTATATTATTTTTATTTAAAAAAATTAAAATAATATAACTACTACTAACTTATTTAATTCTATTTGTTACCCGGGACCCGTATAATGAATTTTCAATTTTGTTAGTCTCGCTAAAACTCGAGAACGGCTGAACTGATTTGGCTAATTTTAATCTTAAAATATTCGTGGAAGTCCAGGGAAGGTTTACAAGAAGGGGAAGTGATGCGTCCACCGGGTCATTTAGTAAAATATAAATTACTAAATGACGCTCGCAACTCCGTTGCGCTAAATTCGTTTATCGTGCGGGAACCGTACATTTTTACAAGATAAAAAGTATCCTATATCCTTTCCCAGGACTCAAAGTATCTCCATACCAAATTAAAAAAAAATCGGTTCTGCAGTTTGAGCGTGAACAGGTGATAGACAGACAGACACACTTTCGCATTTATAATATTAGTATGGATTAAATCCCTTTCTACTCATGGTTACCCTACTTGCACAATGCATGTTTACTAAACTGCACCCGATGTGAAGTTCCCGGGAGTTTTAATAGACTATATCGTGACTTCACAATATAGCAGAAAATGGCGAATACTCGTATTGAGACATATTTTATTATAGGGTGGAAAACTACTCGTAAAAAGTTTTTTTTTTTTTAACTTTTGTATAAGGGCAAATGCGTGACGCTTGCTAATACAAATCGCAAGATTCTTTTTTAATTATGTCATATACGTTATTTTCAAGTATACTCAGAAGTCAGACCTAATCGACAAGCATATAAAACTACAACAAAATCCAGTGTAGCAGTAAATGATGGGATACAAGACTAGATATCACCCAAATCGTACAAAGAAATTAGCCACGCAAAAACCATAAATCTATCGTATACTCCTTCCCGGGAGTTAAATCATCTCCATACTATTCATGAAAATCGATTAAGCAGTTAATGTGCAAAGAGGTAGAGTTTGTCTAATTTGAAATGACGCGCCCCACCACTTCAAAAGTTGATAGAAATGAAAAATTTTGTACGGTGAATACGAGGGAGAGGCGCGTCATTTTAAGTTAGACAAGCTCTAACATACAGACAGTTTGATATATTATAATATAGATAGATGTTTCCCTTCACTAAATATGGAAATACTACGAGTAGCGTATACGTGTGCTTTAAAAGCTAGTCAGTGATAAATCAGTGATTAGTTTCCGGCATATATGCTTCGTATTACACCTCCACTCTGCCTATATGTCTCCTATCGATCTAGGGTTGTCAGTCATCCGGATTTAAAAACCGGATATACCCGGTTATAACCGGAGCGGCATACATCTTTTTGATCCGGCCAACTTAAATAGATACTTTCTTCTATCTATCTCTCTATTTAATAGCATTATCTTCTATCAATTGATCTCTCGAGCTATCAATCTATCTTTTACATACATTCTCGTGTCGGGGTGTTTGTTATAAACGTCCATCTGAATGCTGTAGGCATTAGAATCGGCCAAAATCTATTTTTTTACCCCAAATAACGTTGTAGCTTACCAAGCAGCTCACAGTCTGTATTGTGTGTGAAGTCTCAGAAGTGTCTGAGATTGGCATGGTACAATTTTACAACTTTGACACCTTATGAAGTGATAACAGTGGGCTATGGTAAAATACCAATGCAAAATAAGGGGGGAAAGGGAATTTTATTAGACCAACAAAACGTGCAATATTGAACCTATTAAAACTGAGAGTTGAGATAAAAAATCCTTAATAGCAGTACGGCTATTTCATATGAATGTCCGGCAAATCTGGCTTGTTTATCCGGATTTTACTTTCGGCGATTGGCAGCCTTATATCGATCGAATGTAATGAGAGTTGGGATGTAAAGTCCTTCGCCGCTAGGTAATCGCCTATTTTATACGAATATCCGGCAAAACTGACTTGTTTGTCCGGCTTTTCGTTTTGGCAGCCCTGTATCGAACCGACAACAGGTATGATGTATTGAATTTTAAATTACATTCTCGAGCGCCACGCTTCCTATTAGAACTTAAACTATTTACGACAAGCTAAAATTAAAAACATCCTTCGATAAACTTCACGTGCGCGCCATTTTAAGAAGTTTTATATTGAACTAGCGACCCGCCCCGGCGTCGCACGGGTATAAAATACACCACAAAAAAAATTATGCCTATAGCCTTCCGCAATAAATGGGCTATCTAACACTGAAAGAATTTTTCAAATCGGACCAGTAGTTCCTGAGATTAGCGCATTCAAGTTAGCCCTTTCAAACTAGATGTTTCTCGCAATTTTCTTCACACATAATTGAAGACGTGAGTATAGTAGAAGGAGGCTGTAGGGCCGGAAAAATGATAAAAAGAATTATGCATAACATGTGTAGCCAGATATATATATATATATATATATATACTACATCATCTGGCTTATATATATATATAAGCCAGATGATGTAGTATATATAAGTAACTAATATTATAAATGCGAAAGTGTGTCTGTCTGTCTGTCTGTATGTTACCTCTTCACGCTAGAACCGCTGAACCGATTTTGCTGAAATTTGGCATGGAGATTCTTTGAGCCCCGAGAAAGGACATAGGATAGTTTTTATCCCGCAAAAATATACGGCTCCCACGCGATAAACGAATTTTGGCGCAACGAAGTTGCGGGCATCATCGAGTAAGTTATAAAGTTTGTTCAAATTATACGGGAAGACATTAATAAACGACGTCCGTATGTTACAAAATGATAGTTATTGCCTATTGGTATTCATACCGTGGTTCATACACTCACGTCTTCTATTTTGCTTATTAGGAGCCATAAAATTATAAGCAATAAAAACTATCTCATGTTCTTTCTTGGGACTTAGTCATTTCATACAAAATTGAACAATTTGAGGTTTTCAAATTCAGAGGTTAAAGCGAAAAGATCATTTCTTCTGGAAGAAATAGACTTGCACATTAATTAATTACATTATGATTAGGAAGCGCTTTATGTTGTGGGTACATGAAAATCTGTCTCAAGGGAATCGTGCCTTGTACTAAATGGATATTGTGTTAGCAGCTCGATAATTAATTACATAGCTATGACAAATTACTTACGCACCTCCCGACCGTGTCGTAAACATGAACCATAGAGTCACGTACCTGAAAAGAGGAACATAACCGTTACTGCCGCACTCAGTTAAGAATATGTTGTATAGTTGTAGGGTGTACCTAGATTGTTTTTTTTTGCACATTGCCTATTTGCTTTTTATCAAATAAAATAATTTCCTGCTTTTCGGTTGCTTGGAAGAAATTGCTGCATAGCAATAAAGCCGCCTTTTGTGTTTATATATAGTTTACTAGCTGTCCCGGTGAACTTCGTGTCACTTTTAAACCTTCCCTGGACTTGTACGAATATTTTAAGCCTAAATTCAGCCCAATCCGTTAAGCCGTTTTCGAGTTTTAGCGCGACTAACACATTTGAAAATCCATTTTTATATATAAGACTAGCTGTCCCGGTGAACTTCGTGTCACTTTAAAACCTTCCCTGGACTTGTACGAATAATTTAAGACTAAAATCAGCCCAATCCGTTCAGCTGTTTTAGAGTTTTAGCGCGACAAACACATTTGAAAATCCATTTTTATATATAAGATTAATAGTGTTAAGTTTGTATTTCTTTATATGTTATGTGTAAATGCAATAAAGAATATTCATTCATTCATTCATTCAATATTTTACTTATCTGTAATATTATTATTAAAATATGTATGAAGCTTTTGACAGATTAGTACAACGAAATTTCGTACGCAGCACCGTACTATATTTGGTTATAGTCCAAGAAACACACATCGGTTCGATATTCAAGATTCAATCCGAAACAGGTTTACCAAAGGTTTCCTTGTCAAACTTCAAATAGCCGCTAGCTACGAAATAGCCGGCAACTCAATTATAAGAGCGTGATCAAAGCCGAAGTATGCAGGTCGTGTGAGGCCGAACATCGCATGCATTTTGATGCATGCATGGAAATTGGGGGTATTGTGCATGAATTGCCATGTAATGTTTGATGCATTTCAGAAATTGTTTGGGCGTTTAGAGTCATGATTTGGTGTTATACGTGAAACAATGTTTGGCACACTTTTAACTTTACAGAGGATGAAATTTACATTTTTAATATTCATTGTAAATAATGCCAGTGCGTGTTCCCAAATGATAAAAACCTAGAAAACAACCTTTATTTATTACAGCTTCAGTACTAGGTTTTAAATAATTAAAAAGTACACCACGAGAATGCTGTACTTTTTCAGGTTACGAGTAAAAAACAGTCTCTGTTTATTCACAGCCTTAACAACTGCATATCCATCAAAGTCTGTTTAGTAGTGTATGCGTTAATTTAACAATCAACATAAACTTTCACCTTTGTAATCAAGATTACATCTAAACCAAGAAAACATATTTTAACGTTGTTGCAAACACAACGTGCCTTTTTACTCGTATATCGAACTAAAATTATTATTCTACTCCACTATCCAACTTCCATCATGTAAGGATTTTTCATTAAAAACCCTACATTTTTCCATTACGTAAGCTAATAATCCGGCTCAGCTCAGGTTGAAGTTGTGTTAGCTTGTACAGGCAGTGCTCTCGTAGACCCCGCCGTAGACGCACGTAGCGCTACGCCGTAGCACCGCTACGAAAGTCAGTGAACTGGTTTGAAGTGGTTTTAAAGTGAACGTAATTATTATGAAGTGGTTTTATGATAATAATAATAGTAGTTATTAATAAGCAAACAATAAATAAAATAATATTTTACAGACATTTTAAGGAAGAGGCAGTTCAGGCTATTAGTCTAATTTAACAGTATATTGCTATAATCTGGAGTAAGACAAAAACTATTGGATTTAAAATAAACCACATATTTCCAAAGCATTCTAAAAGCCCAAAAACCAGAACAAAAAAGGTTACAAGATTGTACTTTTCTGTCAAAGTGAAAACCATTTAAGCATTACATTAATTATATGATTATATTATTTGTAATGTTAGTTGTGATTTTACACTACAGGAAATGTGACGAAAAAACGTCAACTTCACCAGTATAAAGTACCTGATAGATCTTTTTTTATAGTCCATACTTAAAGATTAAAGAATCGTTCCAGTTGTTTAAAAACATAATCACGCATAAAGTTATACGAACAAATATTCCTTTTTTTATTTTTGTACACAATAAATGCGTAGTCAAGAACCTACCTGTTGCCCGCAACATCATACGCATGTAAAGAGAAATATTCTATTCCTTTTTGTGTGTAATTGTTTCGTTTATAATAATAATTACAAATGTGTCTGTATGCTTTTACGCTTAATCCGCTAAACTAGTTAAATTTTAGTCTTATAAAAAATTATTCAGATTTTTATCAAGCTTTTATCGTTTAAAAATAAACAATTTCCAATATAAGCAATTTATCTTCCATATATGCAATATACTTATATAAAACTAGCTGTCCCAGCAAACGTTTCTTTGCCATATTATATAAAGTATGTCGCTCGTATTATTTTATTGAATTAGTGACTAAATAAGTATGTTACCATGGCAACGTCCATCGCTATCCCGTGACCCGCGTCGCATAAACAATGGTCGCTCTTTATAGACAAATAATTTGCAATAAAATAAAATTGCGACTATAATTAAAAATCTAAGCTATCCTATCTCTCAAGTTGGAAAAAAGCACACATTTAAAAAGAAAAAACATTAAAATCGGTTAAGTAGTTAAGGAATCCATCGCGGACAAACATCGTGACAGGAGATTTATATATATTAGATATATCCAAGATCGTCTTGTTGAATTGAAGTATAAAGATATGTCCCGTAGGATCAATGTCCACTTCAACACCAGGTATGTAGCTTCTCGCATTGTCAAAGCCTACTTGTAGAATTGAGAGGACACATATCTAGTCCAGTCCTGTGAAATTGAGATGTAGACCTGGCCCTTTAGCCAAGACGTTTTATTTATAGCCTCGAGCTAATTGGGTCTCTAATTGAGCCCCTAATTGAGTCCCCAAACAAATATGGCATTGACTTAAGCCTTCCATAATAATATTATGAAGTTTACGTTCGACTTGTAATGTCCATTCCATTAATTTTGACCGGTGTTTCTATAAAAAAGCGGTAAAGAAAATGTCTTGGCTAGTAGCTCAAAACGTTACAGACCCGAAATTGGAATCTTGGGGATACATGAGGCGTTTAATACTAGCCGTGTTAAAGGTTTAGTTTGACGTCTAAGAAGGTTTGTTAGACCTTTAAATTGGTTTATAGGGCAGGTTTTAAAAGAACAATAATAATTACCCTTCGAAAATCGGCAGAAATATGCAAAAACTTTTGCCGTTCGATGGAAAAATAGCAGAGACAGGATATAATGTAGGGAATAGCCCTATCGCAAGCTTCGCTGGCGATCTACCCTCCCTTCTCTTAAAAAATATATGTACGATACGGTGTCTTGAAGCATGTTTATGATTTTTACTCACATATTCGATCATATAAAACATATTATCTGTTTATTCGTAATCACGTCTACTCTATACCTTTACAGATTTTACATTGCAAGTACTGACATTTTATAAACATTTTGGAGTGAATACATAATATTCATTTTGCAATAAAATACATGAATGGAAGATCCAGGTAACATTTTACAACATAATAGCAATTACAAATGTTTTCCCTTATAATTTAAACAAACTTAGTAACTTAACTAATTCATCATCTAGCATAATATTATATATCTAGCTATACATAGAATCTACATCCACTATTTTTATTTCAAAACATTTTACCGGTCCTAAAGCCTTCATTTATGCGAAAAAACGTCAGTTTTAAATTTGTTACTTACCCAATTCATCCACTTATCCCTTCAATTATTATTATGGGATGTCAATTGTTAATCCATTCATAGCAAAAGGCTTCCAAAACTTGAGTTACAACTCAAAGACCGTATCAAATATTTGAGAGGCTAATTCAATACAATCGAAACCCATCGAGCCCTCAGCCTAATGGAATACTGAGTGCACTCTGAGGTAATTTTAGCCGTAATTGTCACTTACTGATAGCCTACTCAGATATTAAGGATTAGGTTTAAGGCGAAGACAGCTGCCAATTCGACATCTTTGTGCAATTTTCTTGACGTATGTATTTCATTGATTGGCACAAAAAATATATGTGATTTTTGATTATATTTAGAAAAGCTTGTCGAATTTAAATAACAAAATAATGTACTCCTACTGGATGAAAAAAATACCAAAGTCACATCTTTCAGGAACTTTAAACAGTTCTAACTAAAGTAATAATACAATCTATGCCTTAAAAATTTGTTTATTTGATACCTTTTACAAAAATCCAAAGATTGTAGGATTTAATTTTCGGTTCTGACATCTAGATTTCCCATAATATTTATTTTTTCCTCTAACAAACGAAAATTGTATCCACGCTACCGAGTGAACACTTCACATCTCTGTCTCTCTGGCATGAAAATCGACAGTGGTGCGAGAGTGATGCGAGATCAAGGTCATTGGCAGTTGTCAGCGCCTTAAGCTTGATTTATATCCTCCGTTCAAAAGGTGAACGCAGATTTGGCCGCACCGCACGCACCGCAGTCGCCGCATTTCGAACTCTTTATATGAAGTTATAGGCAAGCTCGCATACCTACCCGCGCCGCAGTCTTCGCAACTTCTACATTCTTTATATGAAGAATTCGAAATGCGGCGACTGCGGTGCGTGCGGTGCGGCCAAATCTGCGTTCACCTAAACGCGCGGTTTGGCGGTTACACCGCGGGATCACAAGCAATTGGTTGTAAATGACAGCGATTTTACCGGGATAAAAGGTATTCAATAGCTATGTCCACATTATACAATTTCGTCTTAAATTTTCGTCATCTTCTTTTTATTCAACTTTCGTTAGGCATATTCAAGAAATGAATGCGTCAAAATCCACCCGCGTTGAAAGAAAAGTGTCATAGCGAGCGCTACGATTTCAACGCGCGTCACGGGCATGCCTCACGTTCGCTGTTGACTGCGCTGGCATCAGGCATCAGGGCATGCGTTATCGCATGCCCTTGATGAATAAAAAAGGCCCAATGTGGACAAAGCTATTGTCCTTTTGCGGAACTCAAAGTATCTTCATACATAACACTCCAAACAGGAAAATCGGTTAAGCAGCAGCTAGTATGTATTATAAAGCTTGAAAATATTTTTTTTTCAAAAATAATATGTCTGCTCTCAAAGCTAAACAAATGGCTTAAACAGCTTAAAGATTATTAATCATTAATGACATTATAACTCTTAAATAGAAAACTTTGTTGAAAATCTATTATTTATATCAATGAGTTGTTATGGATGAGTACACTCCACCCTATTCTATGTGTTAACTGACACGCACTTGGTCAGTTATAACTTATAACACAATATAATAATATACATTTGAAGCATTATTTAATTAATTTATATATTATACTAGACTAGCGACCCGCCCCGGCGTCGCACGGGTATAAAATATATAGCCACTGAAAAAATGAGTAAAATCGATAACCTATCACGATCCTTCATGTGGTCTACTTCTTATCTGTGCCAAATAACATAAAAATTGCTCCAGTAGTTCGCGTGATAAACCCTTTCAAATAATTTTCCCCGTTTTTTCCACATTCTCCTAATAGTCGTAGCGTGATAAAATATAGCCTTCGTCAATAAATGGGATATCTAACACTGAAAGAATTTTTCAAATCGGACCAGTAGTTCCTGAGATTAGCGCGTTCGAGTTAGCCCTTTAAAATAATTTTCCCCGTTTTTTTCATATTTTCCTCTATTTCTTCGCTTCTATTAATCTTAGCGTGATAAAATCTAACCTATAACCTTCCTCGATAAATGGGCTATCTAACACTGAAGGAATCATCAAAATCCGTTGCGTAGTTTTAAAGATTAAAGGGAACTCCGTTGCGCCAAAATTAGTTTATCGCGTGGGAACCGTACATTTTTCCGGGATAAAAAGTATCCTATGTCCTTTCCCGGGACTCAAAGTATCTCCATACCAAACTTCAGCAAAAAAGTGTGTCTGTCTGTCTGTCTGTCTGTTAAGACAGACAGACAGACAGACACACTTTCGCATTTATATATATTAGTATGGAAGTATGGATACGTAGTTCTGGAGAAATGAGTGTCTATATCAGTGTGAATGTTAGTCTATATCAGACGCTGTTATAGACTAACATAATAATATACGAAAACTGGACAGTTCTGGAAATATTACGTACATACGTGTCGAATTGATAACCTGCTTTTTCGAAGTCAGTTAATTATTTTTGTGATATCCAACTATTCAATAAAATACTTCACATTTTTATATAAATTGTAAACTTAATTGTATATTTCAAAAGCTTTTTGCCTCGTAGGTACAGCCGTATAAATGTTGGATTTTTCCGAACATTTCCGAGTTAAAAATATCTCCTATTCTCAGTTGCCGAGGGAAGTCAATTATTTTTCATCGATCCACGTTTTATTATTTTTAATTGAAAAAGTTCAGAGCCGAAATGTCAAAAAAGGTCGAAAGTGCTACTATTTTGTAATTTCTGTTTTAATTCATATTGATCTATTTAAATATAAGCCGGCAACGCACCTGCAACTCTTCGGATGTTGCGAGTGTCCATGTTCGACGGTAGTTGCTTTCCATCACGTAACCCGTTTGCTCGTTTGCCTCCCAAATTTATAAAGAAAAGCAAAAATAGAACCTGACTAAATAAATGAGTTCTATATATTATGACGCGGTTATTACACGTGATGACGTGACATTTAATTGGCCTAGCATCATAGCTTTTAGGCTGGCCTCACACAGCCGGAATTTAAGATTTAAGGAAGGTCGATCTAATAAATTCATAATCTGAAAAAATCAGAATGTGTGTGGAGAGTACTGATATTGTATCATGGTATTCCGGTCTTTCTGAATTAATAATAATATGAATTTCCGATTATGAAATTCCGGCTGTGTGAGGCCGGCCTTAGCTTTGTTTATAATATTAAGATCAAAATGAATTAAAACATACTAGTTAATGTATTTTTCACAATTTAGCGCCAAACTGTCAACATAATATAATAATATGACAATAATACTTTTTGTCTACGAAAATGTGGTACTGAGCATAACATTTTACGAGACATAAATGCGGTCCATCTTTATTTTTCCCACACATAATTTCGGAAAAATGAGGATGGATTATTTTACTACAAAAAAAAAAAAGAATATAACATTAAGAACGAAAGATTCATCACGTATTTTTAGGCATCGAGATTAGTCTTGGCAATAAAAAACCTAATTACACAAATTTAACGAGTGTTTTCGCTGATTTCATGTTTTACGGTACTTTCTAGAAGGCTTTGGTATACAAAAATCCTACCCAAAAGGTTTTTACGACTTAGGACAGTCTGGGATAGTAAAATTTTTGTATTTTATTTAAAAACTAACGACGCAATTACCTATATAAAGTAATTAAATATCGTAAAATTATTTTATGTTACAAATAAATTATTATGAGTACTTTTCTATGTACGTATTGGTTGAAACTTATCACACAAATTCGTTAATTGTGCGCTATGTCTACTGTCATATTTTGTCTATATAATTAATTTGGTAACAAACGACTTATTTGTTTGACGCCTCTGTGGTCCAGTAGTATAGAGCGCGGCTCTTGACTCGGAGGTCGTGGGTTCGATTCCCGCGTTGGAAACAATATGTTATTACTTATTTCCAAGTTTGGTTAGGACAATGCAGGCTGATCACCTGATTGTCTGACAAGTAAGATGATCCATGCGTCAGATGGGCATGAAAAAAGTCGGTCCTGCACATCTCTCGCCAGTCGTGTCGGTCTGCCGTCCCGCTCGGTTATGAGAGTAAAGGAATAGAGAGTGCTCTTGTGTACTGCGCACACGCTTGGGCACTATAAAATTACTCCTGCGTAACTGGCCTGGTTTCAATGAAACCGGCCACCGTCACCGAAATCGGTGTGGGGGTTATATGAGTTCAGCGGTTGAAGCGTAGCTAACATATTCTGTCTGTTAGTTACAAACACAATGTTTACCTATTTTTGCTCTATTATGTCCAGAAACCCTTTGTGCGCCAACTCGCACTTGGCCGATTTTTAATTAGCATACGTCTACTCGCACGCACACAAACACCGTGCCGAATTCTGCCGACCTGAAATGACGTTAGACGATGTGTTAGGTTTATTTTCGTTACGGAATTTCTTGAGTCGGTCGCCGCGCTCGAAGCCTGCGATAAAATCTATGCAATATAACTTCATAATATTGTTACTAAAGTAATATGTATCAAAATACATCCTCCGAAGAATTACAACGGACCCTACATAATTCATGCAGTAAAATTTTATTACCCTAAGTCTGATTTAATTAATTCCGACTAGACGTAAGTTTAAAGAACAATATACCGGGAACATAATCCTTAAGGGCCGAAATAAATCAAGGCCCGGGCCCTAAGGGACAATAAATATACAAAGATCACGTTATAATTAGTCCCTAAGAGATTTCGCCTTGCGCTGAAAAGTTAAGTGACGTGAACTCGAATTTCGTACGGAGAATGGAGCTAAGGTTGAATTCTTCATAATGGTTTTACTGTGATTAATTTTTAATTGTAAGAAACTTAGCAAGACCGAATCATGGTACTTAGACAATTTGCATTCGAAAATTTTGACTGCTTTAAGATTTGATGGCCTAGCCTAACTTTAACGCTTGAGACCCCGTAGGTCATAAATCATATTAATATACCTACTCTTATCTATTTTATATTACTCATATTTAGGGCTTGAGATAAGGTAAAGGAGATGAGTTCTTACTAATCTCCTATCCTATATGGATATTCTATACATTTTTAATTTCGAATTTTGATAGTGATAGTTATTAACCTAGACTTTTGTTCAAAGGGCCCATATCTATACATATATTTAAGATTTTTTTACACATATTTAATACACATCCATGACCCGGGAACATTGTAAAACTTTTTGTTCCGTCGGCGGGATTCGAACCCGCGACCCCCGGCTTGACCTACCAACGCGCTCACCACTGAGCCACAGAGGTCGTCAAAATTATCCACGTTGTCTCCAGATTCTATTCATTCTTCTTCCATGCTGAAACTATCTTTCCTTTTATTTTTATTTTTCATATTTTTGAAGTGAAAACTTCTTTAGCGGCGTTGAGCATTTTTGTGGGATGGGTAAAAACTGTGAAACTCGCGTCAGATTCTCGTGCTGATCGAAAAACCTTGGAAAAACCGTAAGACGGTTGGAGAGTAGTGTTTTGTGTCGAACTCGAATTCGAACTCGAACTTGAATTGATTGTAAGGGTTTCGATTAATTAAAAAAATCGATTTTATAAAAATCGATCTTTTGAAAAACGTTAATAATCAAGTTTTCACTTCTGCCGGCACTCCCGGAGTGCAACCCGTCTTTTTTTCCTAGCAAATTTATTTTCAGTCTTTAGTTTCCATGCTTGTTTTGCCTCTTCTTTTTTCTTTTTTTTTTTTCTAAAAAAATTAGATTAACCCTTTTAAACTCATTCTCCCAATATTCTATTACGAAATTCAGAATAACGACAAACATTTTAACACAAAAGACGCAAAAATTATACAATCTAAAGATAATTTCGGAGAAAATTGGATTTTAAGGAACGAATGTTAAACAGAAAACCCGCACGACGAATAATAAAATTGGTTCAAAATTATTTTACCTCTAGACAACCTTTTATATATCAACCACATACGGATGACTCTCTTTTAAACACTAAGGTTTACCATACTAAATTAAGGCTTCAACTCCCGTAAGGCCCAAGTGGCCCGCGTTAACAATTGAAAGGCTATTGTGTCTCGTTTTTTCACGATCGAAGGAATGTTTGTCTGTACCTTTTCATGCTTAAATCGCTGAATTGATTTTAAAGAAAGTTCGCATAGAGCTTCTTTGAGTCCCGAGAAAGGAACCAGGATAGTTCTTATCCCGGAAAAATGAATTATTCAATTAAGCAGCCTGTACATCCAGAAACTATAAAACAACGGACATCTGTAATAGAAAGTCATAAAACTCATAAAATAAATGTTTGTACGTGTAATGAATACGATTTCTTGTTGAGATATTAAGGCCCTAGCACACTTTTTGTAGTGGTGCTATCGCGCGTTTTGCGAAGGCGCGATTGCATCGCTACTAACGCTTGTTAGTCTCATTTGCAATGCTAGATCATGTTGGACGATAGCGGCGACAAAACAAAGTTTCAATCCCGTTTGAATCGCGACCACAAATAATATCGCGACTAAAAGAGCGCTCCTTGTGCTTGGGCACACAGTAAACGACCGCATCGCGATTGTGTCGATGGAAACGCGCGATAGTATCGCGTTTACATCGCTACAAAATTCGTCGTGTATTGGGGCCTTAATAGATACGATTTCTAGTTGTGTTATAAGGCTCATAATGTTGCAAATAAACGAGTGTACTTACCCTGAGTTTTCTCCGTGAGAAATGTTCCGTTTCTCGGTACATTTAAAAAGTATTTATGACTGCTTGTTGTTTGTTTTGATTTATTTTATGGACGCAGTTTTGTATTTAAAAATCAATATCAATTTTGTATTTGAAAAGCTACTAAAACAGTTATTTATGTCAATTTAAAATATTTGAAGAACTACATTTTAAGTTGTAACTGAAGTAAACTACATTTTACTCGTACCTTTATAAATATTATCGAAGATTGTATTTATAGGAGATAAGTACCTATTATAATTTAAATGTTTTTATAACGTTCTATTTAGAGAAAAAAGTGTAACATTGTCCACAAAAACAAAAAAAAAAACAATAATTGTTCATGTTTTAAAAACTAAAACCTTTTATACGATCAAAATATTTAATTGAATAAGCTGAAAAGCAAATATAGTTTGTATGGGCAGTGTTGTTGAAATAGGCAATTATTCAAAACTGGTGTTATCGTCACAATCAATCAAAATAGCACGAACAAAGACGAGGGATGAAGGATCCATAAAGTTGCAAAATATGAAAAAATATGTCAGTCTGTCTGTCTATCTGTTACTTCATGTTTTTTAAGGACAACATTTGGTATAGGGATACTTTGAGAGAGGGGAAAGGACATATTATTATGTATTTTTTTTAATTAGCCTATGCTGTCCCACTACTGGGCAAAGGCCTCCCCCAGAAGACTCTGGGGGAGGCCTTTGCCCAGTAGTGGGACAGCATAGGCTAATTAAAAAAAAATACATAATAATATGTCCATTTTTGTCGATCCTGCGCCACCGTTATTATGTATTATAATTTATAATAGTTTCTGTTTCGAAAAATGGACGGTTTCCGCGTGATACGCGAATGCTTACGAGCGTCATAATATATAAAAGTTTTTGACAGGGAGTCAATGACCGCTACCGCCATGTTTCGCCGAGTACAGTATAGTAACACTGATGTATCTAATACACGTATGAAACTCGTCGACAAAAGAAAAGGACAAATCAAAAATCATGGTATAACTACACACAGTGTAGATGTACTAGATATTTTATTTTAGGTGTTAAAATATAGCTTATATTAAAGTCTAGTATAGGGAAATGTACTTATACAAGGCGTAACAAAACTAAGGCCGTGTTCACACCAAACTGACTGACAGCCGCCGAATGTGAGCGAACCATAATTTCCATACATACTCACTTTTTCGTTCACACCTAACCGACAATACGCCATTACGCTAGGCGTAGGCGCGGACATTCGATACCGTATATTTTCACGTTCACACTGGGGCTCGTGAGCCTGCTCACATTCGACGGCTGACAGTCAGTTTGGTTTGGACATGGCAATGTTCAGTATATTTATATATGTCCAGTAAGTTGATATTATATAGGAATGGTGTACCTAATATTGCATGCTCTGGCGGAATTTAGAGGAACTCAATTATTGTAATTAATTAACATATGTGTAACGGTAACCTAAATTCGCAATAAATAAATTATTATGATTATGATTATTGCCTAAGTGATAAAACCTTAAAAGGTGTGTGTACACCGGTATATAAAGTTCACTGCACTGTAAAGTAGCAGCGCTGAAAGATCAATTTTTTTGTCATTTGTATGGACAAACGCCCCAGCCTCAAGAATTTCCCCATAAAAAAAGTAAAAAAAAGTTAAACCCTTATGTCACGAGATGTCCACGCCACACACGTCACTTAGCCAAGTTTCTTCGAGAAGGTTTCACCCTAATCCGATTATGTCGTTTGGAAAACTCTCGAAGATTCGGAAAATCTTTCCCTCAACTGTTCTAAAAAAGTTGTGACGTGTTATTAATAATTTCCCTATATAAAAGTAAAACGTTTAATTTTAACTTTATCTGGTATAACGTTTAAATCCATACTTCGATAATTATCCATACTAATATTATAAATGCAAAAGTGTGTCTGTCTGTCTGTTACCTTTTCACGCTAAAACCGCTGAACCGATTTTGCTGAAATTTGGCATGGAGATATTTCGAGTCCCGGGAAAGGACATACTATGATAGTTTTTGTCCTGTACGGTCCTCGCGCGATAAACGAGTTTTGGAGCAACGGAGTTGCGGGTTAAACTCTAGTTAAAAATATTTATATTATCATAGATTTATACGGATTGTACTCCAATTATTTGTAAACCGCTGTAAAATAAATACTTAGTTTAAATAGTCACATAAACGGGCAATATAAGGCCCGCACGATATTTATAAGACCGCTCGGCAAAAATGGAAAGGAAATTCACATTCTTGCATTGTTAAGTCGTTGCGATTGGCATCATGTATCATCTCCACCATTACAATATCATGGACAGTTAATACTCTTGTAAGCATGACTTTTTTTTTTATTATAAAAATTGGGGCCGTCTATGGGCTGTTCCCCATATCCTTTTTATAAATTATTACATAATTATAATGTTAATGTTTTGAACGGTGTGGTCCCAATGGCGGCCAGTAGATCCGACATTTTCCGATTTCCTAAGATATTATGTTGTAATCTTTTATGTGTTCGGTTGACACCTCCGTGGCAGAGTAAACCATAGACTTATCATACGTTTATGGAGTAAACAGAATGATAGAGTATGCCGACTTAGAACTGATGTAAAAAAATTTAAGTTTGTCGTATTATGACAAAAGTCGTCGCTACGGTCGTTACCTACAAATTTAGTTGTTGTTTATATTTTGGCACATGCAAAGAAAACTCAGAATTCAATTTCAAAATCGTATTTTTAAAAATAAATTATACCAGCCAGCGCGCCAGCCTTTAACTTATACGAGTAGGTATTGAAACCCGACGAATTTGACAGATATTGAAACCTGTCCATTTCTTTGCAGTCGAACTACTGGTACAGTACCCGGCGATAAATATTGCACATCGACCTTTGGAAAGTGACAGTCGACTAATTTCGGTTTTGTAGAACGTTATCTCTTACGCACGAAATACAAAAAGTCCGGTATATATTAGGAGCTGTTAAAACAATAATGGTTCTCTTCTTTTGAC
Source organism: Polyommatus icarus (assembly GCA_937595015.1). NCBI lineage: Eukaryota > Metazoa > Arthropoda > Insecta > Lepidoptera > Lycaenidae > Polyommatus > Polyommatus icarus. Next base: position 6,806,787 of record OW569336.1, on the reverse strand, counting down.
AATTTTATTATTCTTTGTATAAAATACACCAAATTTTCTATAAGTTATGGCTTTAGGTTCGGGTAAAATAAAATAAAAGAGGGTGTTCAAATTATGTGTACGTATTTAAAATTCTTTTGGAAAATTACAGCTGTAGCAAATTTAGGGGTATTAACAACTCTAGATATATATTTTGAACTGGACGCGACTGCACTCTATTGAATTTGAACAACGACTGACATAATGTCAAATAGGTGTGTGCTACAAAGATAACGCTCTATGAAACCGAAATTAGCCGATTGTCTCTTTCCAAAGGTCGATGTGCAATAATTATTGCCGGGTATTGTAGTTATGTCTATTGTGTCCGTGGTTCTTTTTATGAAGCTTGCCACAGCGTCTCCGTCAGTGTCAGTGTAATAGACACAGGTGTTAGTGTGCCGGGATATAGCTACAACAGCATGAGGAACGCTGTCATGGATTGCCAGCTTTCGGGACTTGGTCTGTATGATGATCACCGAAGGACTCGTTAATCCCTGAGCTTCATGGATTGTGAGGACGCGAGAGTCCGTTCCCGATCCATAGCCTGTATTAGTGAGGGCTGCTTTCTTCTGCTGTGTGTGGACAAGATACAGGGTATTTAGATCGGTTTTCGGTATTCTCGCTCCTGTGTACTTCATTAACTTTAGAGACCGTACAATTTCCTTCGATGAATAGATGTTATTATAGACCATGCTTAGGGCGTATGCCACATCCATAGGGCTCCTGTGTGTGCAAGACAACTCCTGGGTGATGCTGGTTACCAGGTTTGGACGAGTGTAATTAAGTTTAAAGAGATTTTCACGCTCTATAAACGGAAGTTGGTTAATATCTCCAATGAGGATGACATCGTTGGCGCCTGTTAACTGATTCGCCATGACGATTGAGCCGAAATGGTTCATGAGGGCCTCGTCAACTATCAACCATTTGTAGGCTCCTTTTGTCCCATTTACCAGCAAAGAGGCCATGGTGCGAACTTTATCTTTAACTTTGTTGCCAGTTCGTAGCGATAGCCTTTGCCTTAGATCCTCGGCTGCTTCGATCGTCGTTGTTATTATAATGTCCGTTTCCTCATTGAAGTTATTAATGATCCAAGTTGTCTTCCCACATCCAGGAACTCCATTGACCCACGAGTAATTGATTGGTTTCGCGAATATGTCCCAGTCCATGCTGGATTCGGGGTCCCCAGATTCCTATCTGGGGACCTCGAATCCAGCATGGACTGGGACATATTCGCGAAACCAGAATAATGCTGGATACTAGAAATTGCAGAAGTCCTCTTCTGCCATTTCGAGTATCCAGCATTATTCTGGTACATTCCGCTATTACCACTATTGGATCCTCAGATGTTGTGATAAATTTGTGTGTTCCTGTGCGTTTTGTCTCATCCTCGTCCAGAACCACGAACCCGCAGTCGGCACTTAATGCCGCCATATACTGCCCTGTCATCGCTGTCAATTATTGTGGAGGTGACATTGTTGTATATGGCAGCTTTTGCATCCTCGAGTCTCACTTCTAACAGCTTTAGATTTTTTCGCTGATAGGCCTGCATGATCTTATTGCAAGTCAAGAGCTTTATGGTCTTATTTGCTCTTATTATCGCTTGGGACTCGAGGAAGGCATTTATTATATGATCTTCGGGGTTCTGGGCAAGTCTGAGTTTTGGCGGGAGCACTTGCCCAAAATCGGCCCTATATCTTTTGTTTTTATTTGCTGGTTTTTGTGTAGATGGTTCCCTCAAAAAAGCCTCCATTGCTGAAGCCTGCCGATTTGTTTGTGATGAAGCCTTGATCCGAGAAAGGGTGTTTTTATTCTCGATCATATCAATTTTTTTACGATGAAGTACTTTTTTGATGGAGCCGACAAACGCTTTTAATTTGGCCATTGAGTTTTGAGATTTCTTAATTTCATTTTTATCCCTCTCTTTCTCATCCTCTTTTTTGTTCTCCCGTGATGCTTGGAGTCGTTCACTTGCGGAGGATGAGTTCGCCTCGTTGCTGGGTTGGGACGCTGCTGGCTGATCGTCACGATTCTTTTTGAGGAAGCTTAGGTCATCTCCTCTATTCTCGTAGACGATTATCTCATGATGTTCTGAGACTTTTACTATTCCATAGTAATTTGCAGCCCTGCCTTTGTCCTGTCCCAGTGACATGGCGTCTACGCTGATTATGCGTAGGGTGGTACTGTGTCTCATCCCCATTGCTCCCAACTCCTTCAAAGACAGACGAACATGCCCGTTCAAAGGCTGTTTGCGTGTCCCATTCGAATACTATTATCGTTTTGGTGTCTGATTGCAGTATTCTGCATGGTTGGCCAGTGAAATTAGATGTTGGGAGAGCTAAATATTTGCTCATTTTCATGTTCGTCTTTGATGCACTCCCGTTTATGATTGCAGCTACGGCGGCTGTATGATATACCTAATGTTTCCGTTGGATTTGACATAAAGAGAGGGATGGGCCTTAATTTAATTTTCGGTTCCCCGTTTTGTCCGCGGGCTAGTAATTGTTGGGTTTGTTCTAGGGTCGGCTGTGTTACAATTGCGGTTGAAACTGCCCGTTGTATTTCTATGTTCGCCTGTGATTGTGTTGGCGCGTGTATATCTTCTGGCCTGTGGGCTGATGGACGTTGAGGTTTGTGCTCGTGTGCGTTGTGTTTGATTTCGTGTGTGTTGTGTTGATGTGTTTGTCATTACTCGCCTTGGTGTATAGTATAATTTGTTGTGGCCTGTGTATAACGTTGAACCATTTCCTGTGGCTGCACTGGAGACAACTTTGCTAATGAATGCCATCAACGGTTCTCTGGTGGCTTTTTCCTCCATGATGGTAGGGAGGGTTGCCTGAATTAGCTCCATTTCCAGTTGTATTTCTAAGTCAGATCTGTAACTACCAAGCCTTGGGCATTCAATGAGCAGGTGGAATATTGTCTCGTCCTTTGCGGGGTCACAAATGCAGGAGGGGATGTCTTCAAGGTGGAAACAATACAAGTATGCTGCGAATCCTCCATGACCGGTCATAGCTTGCACGTGTGTAGGCGTTATTGTAACGTGCCTTAGTATTTCCCACGCTTTTTTAACAGTGGGGAAAAAAACTTTTGTGACCGATCCGGTTGAGGAGGATTGGTATCTTTCCTGCCACTTAACTGTTGTTCCCTCCCTTATTTTTCTCTGTATATAAGACATTGGCACTCTGTTGTAATCTGAGGCCGTGTTTATGGTAAGTGCAGCCTTTTTTGCCAGTTCATCCGCTCTTTCGTTTCCTGGGGTACCCACGTGCGCTTTTAGCCAGAATAGCCGCACTTTTCTGCCTTCCTCTGTTATGGCTTTTAGGTCTGTCTTTCTTCATTTCGATCGCACGTGGGTGAGTCACCAAAGGATTTCTCAGCATGTTTAGTGACGATTTGGAGTCACTCATGATGTTAATTAAGCTTTCCTTAGATGTCCTTGCCAATTTGAGCGCTCTAAAAAGCACATAGATCTCAGATTGGAAGACTGTATTGTGCGGTTCTAGGTGGAAAGTGGAGTATCTGGTTTCCCGGCCGTTACTCCACCACGTTAGAGCAGCTCCGGTTTTCCCCTCTATTTTACTTCCATCCGTGTATATTTGGGGGCCGGTTATTTGGTGTTCCTCGGTGGGGCTTTGGCTTACGTCTTCCAGGCATTCGTACTCAGTTATGATGAGTTGCGATGGATGTGGGTTTTGAAGTGGTCCCACTTTAGCTTCCACTTCCCTGTTTGGTGGTAGGTATTCTTGTGAGTACCATTTTTTTATTTTAAATAGGGTTGCCACTTCCTGGATTCTCAGGTCTAGGGGCAGCAGGCCGGATAAGATTAGTGCCGAGGTAAGAGATACCGTGCGGTGCGACTTGCAGTTTAATGGGCGAAACCACTTTGCAGTGCATTCAGTTGTTTTTAAAAACCTTGTAAGCATGTTAGTAACACCACAGAGTACTATAATACTGGGTAACACTAAGCGTAAGATCTGAAACATAATCCAGTATACTGGGCAGAGCTCATGACGTCATGTATCCGACGCCATATTGGCTGTCACCATTATTGTACTGGTGAGACAAGTATCATGAATTAATAGTAATGACGTCATGTTTGCAGTAATGACATTCCAAGAATAAAGAAAGTCATTTAATTTACTGTCCAAAATATTTCCAAATGAATCAAGAGTTTATTGATGTCACAAGCACTGGTCAGTATACTGGGCTACATACTAGTTAATATTTTGGAACGTACTCTTTAATAGTGCAATTTAGAACACCAGAAAGTCCAGATGGGCCAATTTATCAAAGTTTGTATGGATTCCACACCGGCACTATTTCCCAAGAACTGTCTGGGGAATGATATTAGCAATAAAAGAAAAATATTTTTCCATTTTCTCCGACTTCTATTGCGTTTAACTTAAATTGAATTTTCTAATTTGAAGGTTACCAATAAAAGTGTGAAAACTTGTACTTTGTCTGATGATGATTGATGGTATTTTCTCTTATTGGAAATTAAGTTCAAGATCAGTACTAATCTATACTAATATTATAAATGCGAAAGTATCTTTGTCTGTCTGTCTGTCTGTCTGTCAGTCTCGCTTTCACGCAGAAACTACTGAACCGATTGTAATGAAATTTTGTACACAGATAGTCTAAAGCCTGAGAAAGGACATAGGCTACTTTTTAACTGGAAAAGGGGGTTGTAAGGGGGTGAAAATGCGTAAATTGGTTCAAATTAAGTTAGTTCCAAAAATTCATAACAGATGGCGCTAAGAGTCGCCTAAATCGCGCTATTGCTTGCTCATGCGTCTTTCTATAAGAGGTGGTACCATGTTAATTTCGATTTTTCGATTCGTTCAATTGTTATCACTTATCACGTTATCAAATAATTCACTACTCAGCACTTTTATCTATGCATAATGCAGTGACGCAAACTTTAACCACCAATAATAAATGGGGCTAAATAAGCTTTAAAATTTGGTATAAATAAAGTTTAATTAAAAAAATGAAATATTATGTGCACAATGCACAGCTGTTTTTGGGTATTTTGATTTAAGGGGTACCAGGGTTTTAAAAAGCTTTTTTTGACACCAATTTTGTTGAAACCGCGCGCTATAAACTGAAGTCCACGCGGACGAAGTCGCGGGCAACAGCTAGTCTAATATATATAAATCTCCTGTCACGATGTTTGTCCGCGATGGATTCCTAAACTACTTAACCGATTTTTATGTTTCTTTTTTTTAAATGTGTGCTTTTTTTCGAACTTGAGAGATAGGATAGCTTAGATCTTTAATAATTATAGTCGCAATTTTATTTTATTGGAAATTAATTATTTGTCTATAAAGAACGACCATTGTTTTAAATGCGACACGGGTCACGGGATAGCGATGGACGTTGCCATGGTGACATACTTATTTAGTCACTAATTCAATAAAATAATACGGGCGATATACATTATAATATAATATGCAATGATATTCAACTAAATACAGATCTGTTACGTTTATACTATTTTCCGGCTTAAATTGCTTCCGAACAATTTTCAAATTCAATCGTCAAATTTGACAGATAAGTGAAACAAAAGATACGAAATGACATTTACATAAAAGAGACAGACTATACAAAAGACGGGTCAATTGGCCCGTATTTAATGGCTTCACAACGCGCGCGGCAGTAACATATCTGCTTTAAGTTTTTTTATATAATATCATTAATAATATGGCAAAGAAACGTTTGCCGGGACAGCTAGTATTATTATAAATATCTATGAATCTATCATTTGTCTAAGTTTAATTTAAATATTTTCTTTAAAAAGGCACGTCGCTTTTTTTTTTTTGTATTATGATACTAGATGACGTCCGCAACTCCGTTGCGTCAAAATTAGTTGTTCCCGCGGGAACCGTTAATTTTTTCGGTAAGTATAAAAAATATCCTATATTCTTTCTCGGGATTCGAAGTATCCTACCAGATTTCAGCAAAATTGGTTCACTTAACCAGATACACTTTCGAATTAATAATATTAACTGTAGATGCAAATTAGTTTTATAATAGGCTCAAAAGTGTTGCGTCTTAGTGATGTGATATTTTGACCATAATTTCTTCAAGCTTAGAAACTTCCCTTGTAATAAATAATAATTAAAACCGGCGAAACAAACTCAATGGACGTAGATAAGGTACAACAGACACTAGACGTTATTCACGGCGTTTTGTTATCTCGCTGTATTGTGTAGAATATTGCCACAATACAAGTATATACAGTAGACACAGCTGTATTGATATCTTACGCCGGTTCTTCTCGGCGGGGTAGTTCCCGAACCGGTGGTAGGCAACGTAGCTTCTTCGTTCGACTTTCAAAAAGAGTATCGTGATACCTATTTTGAATAAAAATATATTTTATTTTATTTTATCGACGTATTCACGCGAGGTGACTTCCCATTCTTTACCACGAGTGATCGCGACCGACAACGATAAAAAAAACTTTGTAACATTAGCTTTAAGCTTTCATTTTCTACTGGCATTGGTCTAGCGACCCATGCTGCTGCTTTATCGTGGCGTAGAGCATAATGAAACCTATAGTCCATGATATAAAGTGACTTTTTTGTCGGTAGCGGTCTAGCTAGTTAAAAAAATAATTAAGAAGCAGGTGTTCGGTATAAATAGCTACCGAGTACCCTATAAAATTTATACTATGACTAGCTGTTTCCCGCGACTTCGTCCTCGTTAACATAGTATACTTATCTATACTTATAAACTTACATGTCCTGACTGACTGATTCATCATCGCTGAGCAAAAACTGTTAAAGTTACAGCCATGAAATTTGGTGAGTGGGGTTGTTTTATTAAGTAGACACCCACTAAGGAAGGAATTTTGAAAATTTTACCCCGAAGGGGGTGAAATAGGGCTTGAAAGTCTGAATGAAAGTCCGTCATTTCTTAAGTTAGGAACATGAAACATTATCCTTGGGTTACTGATTAAAAATGAATGGATACGTATTTAAGCGTTTTTGGAAATTCTTCCCCCAAGGGGGTGAAATTGGGGTTGAAAATTTCAATAATAATAATAATAATTTATTTATTTTCAATGATCAAGAAGTCCATATTTTAAATGATTTTGTGACAAATTATATTATACTAACAAATAATCAAAATGCAGCTCGTCTTGCTACCCTTACATGTAGCTCAGTGAGTCTGTTGGAAGTCCGTTATTTCTTGAGTTAGAAGCATGAAATTTTATGTTTGGGCTACCGATTAAAAATGATTGGATACGAGTTTAAGCGTTTTTGAAAATATTACTCCCAAGGGGGTAAAATAGGGGTTGAAAGTTTAAATGAAAGTCTATATAGGTATACTTTGATAACGCGGACGAAGTCGCGGGAAACAGCTAGTAAAATATAGACTAATTTCATTTAAACTTTGAACCCCAATTTCACCCCCTTGGGGGAAGAATTTCCAAAAACGCTTAAATACATATTCATTCATTTTTAATTAGTAACCCAAAGATAAAGTTTCATGTTCCTAACATAAGAAATGACGGACTTTCATTCAGACTTTCAACCCCTATTTCACCCCCTTCGGGGTAAAATTTTCAAAATTGCTTCCTTAGTGGATGTCTACTTAATAAAACAAACCTACTCACCAAATTTCGTGGCTGTAACTTTAGCGGTTTTTGCTCAGCGATGATGAATCAGTCAGTCAGTCAGGACATGTAATTTTATAAGTATAGATATAGTTACAAACATCGATCACACCTACCTGACATGCACACGGAGTCACAGTGGGTTACATACATACATTTTAACAATCTAGTGCGCGATATTTCATTAAAAATGTATGGAAAATATGGCATGGCATAGTGTGCGTGACATAAAGTACACCTTTAAAACAACATGTAACCCTTGTAAGTTGCAACAACCACTTTCTCTAGGTTCGGCGTTCGTATAACAAACTAGTTGATGCCCGTAACTCCGTTGCGCCAAAATTCGTTTACCTCGCGGGAACCGTACATTCTTCGGGTGAAAAGGTATCCTGTGTCCTCTCAGGACTCAAAGTATCTCCATACCAAATTTCATCAAAATCGGTTCTGTGGTTTCGGCGTGAAAAGGTTTCAAACAGACAGGCAGACAGACAGACAGACAAAGAGATACACTTTCGCATTTCAATATTAGTATGGATATTTAATCCAATGGCAGATCATTCTTGCAAAATAGTATATAAAAAAATCGGCCAAGTACGAGTTGTACTCGTGCACCAAGGGTTCCGTACCACTAAAGAGCAAAAATAGGCTAAAAATTGTATTTTTTGTATGGGAGCCCCCCTTAATTATTTAATTTTATTATTAATTATTAAAGTATAAATACAATTAAGTATTTTGTGAACATTTCAATTGCCTATGTGTTGCCGTTATTGATTAAGAGCAAAAAATAGAAAAAAAGTTACGTTTGTTGTATGGGAGGGCTCCCATACAACAAGCGTAACTTTTTTTATTTTAATATTTACTTTATTTTGTTTTTAGTATTTGTTGTTATAGCGGCAACAGATATACACAATCTGTGAAAATTTCAGAAGTCTAGCTATAGCGGTTCTTGAGTTACAGCCTGGTGACAGACAGACGGACAGACGGACAGACGTCGAAGTCTTAGTAATAGGGTCCCGTTTTTACCCTTTGGGTACGGAACCCTAAAAATAACAAAATTGAAAAATTATATAATTTAATTCTTAATCGACTTCCAGGTTCTATGTTCGACCATATAATTATATATTGACATCGTTGTGTTCGACGAAAACAAATGACCACTCTATTTGTTTTCGAACTGAATGGTTTAAAAATATACAAGCACACAATATGTTTGTAACTATGTATTTTATGAATTTTTACACGAGGCGTTATCGTGAATGGTTTTTAATTTATTAATCAATAGCGCATTGTCTGCCAACAGCGCGTGAAGTTAATCAGATAAACTAAAATATGTCCACTATTTTTGGACAATGTGCATTGTTTAAAAATATTGTATAGGTACGTTGTTCTACATTTATCAATTTTTCTGCTGATATTATAAATTCGAAAGTGTGTCTGTCTGTCACCACTTCACGCTCAATCCGCTGAATCAATTTTGCTGAAATTTGGTATGTAGATACTTTGAGTCCCGGGAAAGGACATAGGATACTTTTTATCCTGAAAAATGTACGGTTCACGCGCGAAAAAAGAAATAAATAAATAAAAATAGTTTTATTTCTGAATAAATTTGAATCAAATGTTTTCAGAACGTTGAGCTACATGTTGCCTACCACCGGTTCGGGAACTAACCCAGCGAGAAGAACCGGCGTAAGAAACTCGCACGGGGCCACTTTTTACTAAAAAAGTGGAAAATTAGTCTTTTAAAAAAATAAAATTTACAATGTAAATAACTTAATCTAATACATTATAGAATTTTGGTGAAACAGAGTAGCAGGCGTCATCGAGATTAATATTTATTAATAAAGAGCTTTTGTGGCAATAATATGAGCCCGATGTTACGGCTTCGGCCACCTTCGGCCGAAACAATATTTACGGCCATTTCAGCTTCAAAAGTAGAGTTCTTAGAAAACATTGAAGCTGCTTTCCGAAATGCTGTTTTCTATTTATTATTTCTAAATTTTTAATGTTAGTATCTATCTGGCAGATAATAAAATTTAGTACACTTATGGCCTGTTTCACCGGTTCCTGATAAGGTGCCCGATAAGGTTATTTGACAGATTTTCCATACTCCATCTGTCAAATTAAGTGGTGGATAGCCTTATCAGGAAGCGGTGAAACAGGCCCTTAAGGCCTGCTTCAGCACTTGCTGATAAGAGCCGGATAGGCTATCCACCACTTAACTTGATAGATAAAGTATGGAAATTCTATCAAAAAAGTAGCATATTAGACGCGAGCCCTAGAACAATTTTTTTTTCATTACTATCAAGCAAATTTTTGTGAGTAGATTCATTTTGATAAGACGAACAATTTTTATCTGCGAAAAATCTTGAAAGTGGTAGCTATAACAGAGACAGAAAGGATTTCATACTTTGATTTGATGGACCTAAAATATGGATTGTTCTATTTGTAGGACAATTTTACTATTAAATTATATAACTATTAACCTACCAATATACAAAAAATCTGCTGGTTAGGGTTCCGTTTTAAGGTTCTGTTTTCAACAAAAGTTGGTTGACTACGGTATATTCGGCTTTCATTTCGGCTTACCATTCTTCGGTCGAACACTAGTACACATTAAATAACTTGTATTATTATAATTATTACTTAATTAACAAATACAGAAGCTGTAGAATACATTTCATTGTTACTATTGATAATAATGTTCTCGTAATATTAACTAAATGATGGAATAATATTGGTTTTCGCGGTTGCGAAATATAACAGTAAACAGAAATTACATTAGTTACGAATTCTATTCAAATGATTTTGATTTCTTGTTAATTAATAATAGTCGGGGATGCCAGTGTGCTATTTTTGTAGTAACTCGAGCGTCGTATCTAGACCTAGACCCTAGTATAGTTTTTTAGATTAGGTAAAATGGAGAAAAAAATTACACGTGCGTTTTTTATTACTTCAGCTGTGCGTTAAGGGCCTTCCCTACGGAGATTCCGTAATTTACCGTATTTAGAGCCTTATAAACTCATAATTTAAAAGCTACAAAGTTATAATAAAAATACAGCAATAATCTTCAGTAAATCAACATTCTTCTCCTCGTTTTAATTTTCTATTTTTGTTTATTATACTCATGATATCAGCTTCCAAAGTAAAACCAATTTATTAAAATTCAAGGATACATTCAGCATATCCTTAGCATTTACAAATTACTTTTATTTGAAACACACGCCAATAGATCGACAATATCATAAAAAATAAAATTCCCCATTTTAATTTTTTCAGAACAATTTTGAACTAAGATTAGTAAAAAAAAAATATAGGGTTTTGGTGCGATCTCGGCAACGCGGCAAATGTATGGTCAAGGTCGTTTGCTCGAGGGACGGCCTTAAGGAGCAACAGCCATCTTAAAGTTATGAAAAAGAAAAAAAAATGATTTGTAATTGTATAACTAGATTTTAGACAAGGACTAAAAGATTTGGTCGAGTGCGAAATAAAATATCTTGGAAGCTTAGATATGAAAATCTGAAGCTTTTTTTTTTAATTTTCTCACAGGTTTACCGCACCTTTAAATCATCAGTGCTGCATGGTGTAAGCTTCTTTGGGGGTACTTATTAATATCGCCTATCTTAATCTGACAGATCCGATGACACCTCAATACTTGGTTTAAAAATGTGACCATCTTTGTGAGGGGGAGAGGGTCTAATAAAATATATTTAAAAATTTTATATTAAATTACATAATTATTAAATTTTTCGACCCCCTCCGACTGTAACCGCACCTGCAGCTCTTCTGATGTTGCGGGTGTCCATGGGTGACGGTAGTTGCTTTTCCATCACGTGACCCGTTTGTTCGTTTGCCCCTTTATTTTATAAAAAAAATTCGTGTGACGTAATTTATAAATGGTCTCTAAATAGAAAGTTAAGGCAGTGATTGACCTGTGTACGAGAGTGAATTACTAAGGAGCTCTCAACATGTTTAAGAGATTGCTAATTCACCATTTAAATGAAATATTAAGGTGGAGTTTACACTGGAGTAATGAGAAATCCGCCATCGTTAATTTGTTGATCATACATAATTTCTTATTCATGGAATTATAATACTGGTTTAAGATTACATGATACAATATGTTTAGTAATCTTGGTGGCTGCTAAATAAAATATATTATCCTAGAATCTAGATGATGCCTGCAACTCCTTTGCTCCAAAATTCGTTTATCGCGCGGCAACCGTACTTTTTTCGAGTTAAAAAGCATCCTGTGTCCTTTCTCGGGAAATTTCAAAAATTTCCAAAAAACACCTCACGTAATTTGTGGACCCCCTTATATTATTGGTATGGATAACTGTAAGCAAGACCCAATTTCACCAACGCGACGTCTGTTAGTGTTAAATGTTAATGGCTTGATAAAATGTGATCACTGATCAGTGATGTCTTCTCTTTCATTAACTGTATGAAAAACGAGAGAGGTAACGTGATACTAATTCGAGCACTGACTTTAACAGACGTTGATAAAATATTATTAAATCGGACCTTAATAGTGTGTATAGTTCTTAATCCGGTGAAGTTTTTACAGAGATTTATCCGATACGAGCGACGCATTTTTATTCTGTATTAATATTCAGCGGATTAAGGGAAGCCTTTGTTCGTTCGACTTTTAACAATCCGATAGTGTAAAACTAAAGTCACAGTAATGGAAATCTGTCGAGAACGTTATGTTAACGATACCATGCACGCTACATATAACTAATGCATTTTATTATAATAATAATTATTATTATTATATTACAATTTTAAATTGCAATGTCCCTTTGTTTGTATTAAAAATTCAGCTAGTGCTGGGTTTGCTTTTTTGGAACGAAGTTCTTGGTCGCGCGTTGCGAAAGGGGGCTAGACAGAAAATTGTAACGACGATTTTTGCTCCAGTTGTAAACTACTGTCATAAAACTTAAGAGGTATCAAGGGACACCCGGATGGAATGAAGTTATAAAAAACACAAAAAAGGAAGACAGAGAGAGAAACACACGCTACCGCACGGCTTACAACTAAGTATATGCCTGTCTCATGTAACAATAATAACAATTACTGTAAGCCGATACTAAAGAAAACTTTTAATTGGCGTGGGTAACTGTGTATTCTATTTGTTACAATAAAACAACATTATCTACCTCTAAAGTAATATTAAATAGAAATACCTGCATTTTTATTATATACTATTAGAGAAGTTGATTCATATTAGGCACTTGACGAACCTATATACCGTTACCGACCGCGACGGATTGCGAATAGGTGTCTAATGACCGTTCCCAATAATTTTTTTCATGCAATAAGGGGGCAAACGAGCAAACGGGTCACCTGATGTAAAGCAACTTCCGTCGCCCATGGACACTCGCAGCATCAGAAGAGCCGCAGGTGCGTTGCCGGCCTTTTAAGGGGTAATAGGGGAGGGTATTGGGAAGGGTAGTGAAGGAAAAAGGGTAGGGGATTGGGCCTCCGGTAAACTTACTCACTCGGCGAAACAGCGCAAGCGCTGTTTCACGCTGATTTTCTGTGAGGACGTGGTATTTCTCCGGTCGAGCCGGCCCATTCGTGCCGAAGCATGGCTCTCCCACGTCAATAACGTATGATCTATCTCTGGTTTTGCCCTATTAGAGATAGGAATAGCTCACATTAGACATTAGAGACATATATTTTATGTCAATTCAATGTTAGCTGCGATCGGTTGTATGTCAAACCAGAGATAGATTGAATATAGTGAACGGCCGTAAACACACCATGTCGAAGGTACGCGGCCGAAGTTCCGTGACCGATATTACGTTCCGACGCATTCAGCTGACGTGACACGCTATAAGTATCTAAATACACTAGGCCGAAAATATGCGGCCTTTACGCCTGCAATGTATTACCGATGGGCGATGACAGTTGACACACTATGCCGAAGTTACGTCGCGTTATCGTACAGTCGAACTTCGGCCGAGCGTCAGTTCGGCAGCAATTTGGCGGTAATGTTTTTTTTTTGTAATCTTGCCGAACTTCGGCCGCGTATCTTCGGCACGGTGTGTTTAGACTTTAGACACTAGCACTGTATTGACATAACCCGACCAAATGACGTAGATGTACATCTGCCTCTGAATCAACTTCTTGTAAATCCTGACTCTTGTTTGCCCTTTCTCAACGCACGGCGCACCTAAAGAAGTTTTGACGTGGGAGAGCCATGCTTCGGCACGAATAGGCCGGCTCGACCGGAGAAATACCACGTCCTCACAGAAAACCGGCGTGAAACAGCGCTTGCGCTGTGTTTCGCCGAGTGAGTGAGTAACCGGAGGCCCAGTCTCCTACCCTTTTCCCTTCCCTACCCTTCCCTATTTCCTTCCCTACCCTCCCCTATTACCCCTTAAAAGGCCGGCATCGCACCTGCAGCTCTTCTGATGCTGCGAGTGTCCATGGGCGACGGAAGTTGCTTTCCATCAGGTGACCCGTTTGCTCGTTTGCCCCCTTATTGCATAAACAAAAAAAGAAGTTTCCATGAAAACGAATATTCAAAGCGTCCATACATCATCTAAGATTATAATATTCGTCTAAAGAGTAACAAACATCCATCAAAAGTCGTATATTATTGTTTTCTTGTTACAGCTTCAACCACGTACTGCGTAAATTTGTTTTTCTAAACAGCCTTCACGATAAAGTATAATAAAATACGTGAGATACATCCACTGATACTGTATGAATAAATTTGTATAAAGCCGCCCATTTTATACATTTAATAAGAAATATTCATCGTTTTTTCGGAAAAGTTTAATCGCAAAATATAATATGTACCTAAGTACAAATCCGCAATTGTACCCATCTAAGATGCTTTATTATTATGAAGTTTATATACATACTATTATTATTTTTTAACAAAAAATTGAACCCGACTTCCAAGGTAAAAAAAATATTCTTAAAATGATCTAAAAAGTATAAAATAATTCTTATTCCAGATTAATAGTGCCTTTAGTTTTTCGACTAAATCTCAACGAATTCTGTACTCAATTTTCATTCGTTTGAAGTCGGTACCAGCCCAGAACTGAGATAATTGACGTCGAACTTAGCCAGCACCGACTTCAAAAGAATGAAAATTGAGTACAGAATTCGTTGAGATTTAGTCGAAAAACTAAAGGCACTATTAATCAGGAATAAGAATTATTTTATACTTTTTAGATCATTTTAAGAATATTGTTTTTACCTTGCAAGTCGGGTTCAATTTTTTGTTAAAAAATAACAATTTCACTCTTTTTAGTTATATACAAGAGAAGGCTTTATTCGTAGATAACCAATACAAATAATAACTATCCATATTATGTTACTGTAATTGAAATTGTGGTAAATGCTTGCAGTTATCTAAGCGATGCTGCAATTTCCAAACTTTTATCTTTAAAGGTTCAGGAGTTCTGTTCAGTGCCTTTGGACCAAGAGACACCTTCGTATGAAATTTATCTTATTCGTAACATATGTTTAAGTTACTAGAAACAAAATTTTAACCACTTGAAATTTTGATAAATTTCAAGGATTTCCCTCGATTGCTCGTAGATCCCATCATCAGTTCACCACTTTCATAATTGTTATACCAAATTAAGATTATATCCTATACAAAAACACAAGAATTATTTTTAAAATCGGTCCACAAACAGCGAAATAATCATCAAAAACATCTCCTTCGATGCAAAATATCACGAAAAGTACCATTAATTGGGTCATAATGTGATGACCCATAGTATAATTATGATTGTGATGATGATGATCAATCAAATTGATGTGTTGGCTTATGCTTTCAGTTGTTTACACAACGCCAAAATCCCCGAACCTGTATCTATGAGGATTCAAAAGTTCTGTTCGGTACCTTCGGATCCAGGGTATAACCTGGTGCAAAGTCTTACTTTTTGGTAGCATCTACCTCGAAAGCTTCTGAAAAAATCGAAATCCCTATATGTTTCGATACAAATTTCAAGGAGTCCCCTCGATTCCTTATGGATCCCATCATCAGATCCCCACTTTTGTGAACATGGTACCAAATTCGGATTCAACCCTGTACAACGACAAAAGAATAATGAAAATTGGTCCACAAACGGCGAAGTTATGGTTGAACATACAAAAAAAATATACAGACGAACATATAACCTCCTCCTTTTTGGAAGTCGGTTAATTATCAATAGGAAAGTAACTGACTATCTATCTGTCTGTTTGTCTATGTTATAGTTTGTATATCACATCAATGTTTCTCATAAGTCATAAGCTAGCTGGAATGCCCATTGGCATAATTTCTATCGAATAAAGATACTCTTAGCGTTCATTACTGTAAATAGGTTACCTGCTTAACATTTCAATAATTATGACGCAGAGTGTTGCCATATAGATGAAAAGGGCAGAAGGGACATTTCAGTCGTAATTGGACATCTCCTTATGCCGAGGACTGACAATTACTAATTGGATAGCACTACCAGCGAATAATAAATACTATGGAAGAGTAACCGAATCAAAAAATCCGTGAAGTGCAAGTCGGACTCTCGCACCAAGAGTTCCGTACCATATTTGAATAATAGTCATATGGTACAACCTTATCATAAAAGGTATGTAGAAAGAATCAGGATAAAGTAAGGTAGGCGCTCTTTATAATAGTTTCCAATATTTTCACCTATCGCGATATTATGTAGGTACAATCAACAAAAAACAGAGTTTATAAAAATGTTTAATGCTATCGGGAAAAGTATATTTAGCTTATTTTAATTTTATTGTAATGGGGGGCGCATAACGTTTATTTATTTATTTATAAAATTAAATTAATGTTTTATTATGAAATCAAAACTCATTTATTAGGTACTTAATCCTTCGGTCGTGAATTCTTGGAAATCTATTGTTATTCTATTATGTCTCACTCACCGGTGAGATTATGGGGCTTGCCGCTTGATGTGTTAAAACTTAAATGTTATGTTTTTTTAGAGTTCCGTACCCAAAGGAAAATGGGTTGCACTCCGGAAGTGCTCGGTATAAGTGGAAACGAAACAGCAGAACACGCATACATTTTCTCCGTACGGCAGGAAAGGAAGAGATAAATGTTACTTCCTCTCCTATGCCGCACTGACACCTCCGTTTGACGACATTCTCCTGGACACGTCTCCGAACGCGGTTTTGACATTTTAACCTCCTCACAAAAAAGATCATAACTAAAAGATTTTACTTCAAATAAATAATTTTTGTTTTGTTTTGCTGACTCTACTTTCATCGATATATTGGCAACTATAACCCCAAAGTATTGTACCACCTATCTTTATTGTATCCCTGGGTCTAAACTCTCTAAAGTACCTCGAACTGGAGGCCTTACCCTCAATTTACATATTTATATGTTATATCAACCCTGCGAAGTTTATCTGATTATCATGAATATGGTAACCGGTTAAACGGCTTTTGATGGTGATAGGTTTAAAACGCTGAAGGTGCTCGAATGCTGAAAATGTTAGTCACCTTTTTCAATTGTCTAATTAATTTTAGTTGGAGAATTGAGATTTTTTCGGAATTTCAGTAGTATTTAGTAACTCAAAAATGGACGGATTCCTCTCGAATAAGCCGTAGTAGCGTGTAAAGAATAAAATGCTTTTTATATTTTCTCTTAAATTTAGCTAGACTAAATTCAAGTTTCAATTATTTTCTACTAGAAAATTGCACTAGCGAAATAAATTGAGCTAAAATTTAATAAACATTGCAGCAGAAATAGTGATATTAACGCTTACATAAAAAAGTATAATAAAAACATAAAGTATAACATAAACATAAAAAGGTAATAAAATGAAACGGGCTATACAACAAATCGTAAACTCAAACACATAAATTGAAATTTTGAAAACTATAATTAAAACAGCTTATATTGAAAATGCTTGCAGTGTTGTTTAGAAAGACTGTCGATGTGCTGTATTTTTTAACGTTCCAAAGCGTATATTATAAACGTGAGAGAATAGCTGTTAATTACAAACGGGAGCAAAGCGTATAAAATTTAAAGTGTAAACTATGAAGCGTTAACTATCTATTTATTACAAGTAAAAAAAAAAATACAATCGCGAACAAAGTGTATAAACAATAAGGTCTAAATGAGGAAGTGTTAATTATATAATACTAGCTGTCCCGGCAAACGTTTCTTTTCCATTATATTATAAAGTATATCGCCCGTATTATTTTATTGAAGTGACTAAATAATTATGTCACCATGGCAACGTCCATCGCTATCATGGTCGTCGTTTTTCTCTAGTTGTAATAATTTACTATTATTTATTCAACAAATGCATTTATCAATATATAAAGTACCCAGTAGCCGATTCTCAGACCTACTGATTATGCATATAAAATTTGGTAAAAATCAGTAAAGCCGTTTCGGAGGAGTTCGTGGACTAACATTGTGACACGAGAATGTTATATATAAGATTACAAGTGTAAGTCTTGAGTACAATCGCGAACAAAGTGCTTAAACAATAAAGTGTAAACGATGAAGTGTTGACATGAAAGTGTTAAAATGTTGAACGGTGGTGGACCGTCGACGTCGGTGGGCAAGATCACCGCGTCCCCGGTTCGGGCCTCGCCGAGTCCTGTCCGCACTCCGTCCCCTCTCAAGTCCTCCTTATCACCCGCGGGCCGCCAGAGGTCTCCCAGGCGGTGTCAGTTTGCGGCCCCCTCAGAGGACCCGAAGGACAAATGTGGCACGTCCTGGCTGTGCCGGAGAGGGGCCGGAGTTGAGGGGGAGGACTCGGGCTCGGAGTCTCCGGGACCGAGCGCCCCTTTACCGCAGGGCTGTGAAGACTCCGCGCCGCCGCCCAAGAACTGCTTCAGACTGGTAATGCTGGGGTAAGTGGTACTTTTGAAATTTGTAGTACTAACTGCTGCACTCAGAGTGGAACATTAATTACTCAAATGTAATTAATTCAAAAATTTTACATTAGCCCTAATGACCCATACGTTATCTGTCAAACTCTTCATTAAATTGAAGTTTAATCATAATTAAATGTCTCTGAGTACAGTAGTTAGGGGCTGTTTATTAATAACGTGATCTCTTTATGCATTCTTTAATCCCTCCCCTCCCTTTCAAGCCTACAAGATTGGTGGATATTCATTTAACGCGAATAACTGCTTCTAACTGGTAATGCTGTAGTAAGTTCTGCTTAACTTTTTAATGTGATTGTACTCCATGGACATAATATTATAAAGTATCTACTGTAATGTCTAGTACCAACATAATTTTATAGGTTTCAGATAGGTATTAAAATTACGAAAATATTGAATACCAATGAACGTACAAAATTATAAAAGAACATAATGTTTGTTTGGAGCAATTTCCTTTGAAGTAGAGAATATTGGAACATTTTGAACAGAAGTGATTTTGGACCTAATAACGAGACATTAATTAAACTTCGCCTAAATACGAGATTTACGCGAAAGCTTTATGTTCGCGATATTACTTTTCAAGTATCAAGGTGCTTCGTTATTTATATTTTGTAACATTTAATAAGTGCCATTTTGTTACTACTGGAGATCACTAATTCATACAACGAATTCTAAGGGTCTACACAAACGGACCGCATTTCAACTGCAATCCAACCGCAAATTGTAGTTCAAGTGCAGTTTGAATGCAGTTGACACGACTGCAATTGCAATAGAACTGCAAACCAAACAGTTCACACGACTGCACGCCAACTGCAGCAACTGAACTGCTATCCGACTGCGCGTTTGGTTTGCAGTTCTATTGCAGTCGTATTGCAGTCGTGTCAACTGCATTCAAACTGCACTTGAACTGCAATTTGCGGTTGGATTGCAGTTGAAATGCGGTCCGTCTGTGTAGACCCTAAAATGCGGCGCGCTCGACGCGTGCGTGCTTATAAATGCGCGCGACTAATTTTACGCGACTTAAAGTGCTCACTTAATTTTTTTGTCATTATATAGCTTAGATAGTTTTCTTAAATCTTTACACAGACTAGGGGGAAAAAGTAGTGTAAAAAATGGTTGCCTGTAAAGTCGGTTTTACGGGCGAAGATTTTACGTGACAACGTGTGGGAGAGAGACGCAAGGCATTCGGCGGGCCTCTCTCTCGTTCGGTGACTCATCGTAACGTTACCGAGCGTTACACTTTTTCATAAGTGACTCCCAGCCGCAACCTAATTTAAGACGTTGTCACGTCAAAAACGATAGCTTTGAAATAATATACAGTGCAGTTTCTATACACAGCCAGACAGGCAGACACATCAAATATTGCTAGCTAAAATATACCCCGACAAAGATCAAAATAACAACCATTTGTCAGTATCGCTCGCGATATAAAATCG
This sequence comes from Polyommatus icarus, assembly GCA_937595015.1. Taxonomy (NCBI): domain Eukaryota; kingdom Metazoa; phylum Arthropoda; class Insecta; order Lepidoptera; family Lycaenidae; genus Polyommatus; species Polyommatus icarus. The sequence goes on along the minus strand of OW569336.1, from coordinate 6,786,822 downwards.
TACATCAATTCACATCTACCCGCAATGAAAAGTACAATCGCGCGCAAATGGTGTGTTCGTCTACGTCAGTGATTTTCAACCTGTGGGTCGCGACCCCTGGGCAATCGCGAAGCGTCTTTCGCCAGAGATTCAGAGATTACATTAAAAATATAAATTGTAAAAAGATTGAAATATTAAGTAGGATAATTTTTACAAAGTGTTATACAGGGTGCAATTAAATCTTCCTGACAATTTTTTTCCAGGGCTTAGGTATTATTAGGAGAGTCCATTTAACCAAAAAAAGTTGGGCGTTATTTTTTTATGACATATTTTATTCTATTTAAAATCGTTGCAAAACGGTCACTTGCGGCGCGGGAGCACGTACCACGCGCGGGCGAAGCGTCGTGGGCCGTGGCCATTAATTATTATTGTAGTGTTTTTTAGGATAACTTTCGGAAGGTATTTCTCAAAATTTTAGTACTGAGTGATTATAAAAGAAAAAATACGTGTATTTGGAGTTTACTCCTTAAGAATCGATTTTCATATATAAGGCGCCCGGTACGAGAAAAATCCGAGGGGTAAAACCTACTAACAAGTAACGAAAATGTGTCACGTTTTTGGACGACGGAAACTTTCTAATTTGGCTGTGAGTGTATTAAGACCATAAAGGTAATATACCTATCGGAATATAATATTATATAAAATAATATAATTATATAATAATATAATAAAATTATATAATTATAATATATTATTATGTAATTACATAATAATAATATAATTATATTATTAGATAATTATATTATAATATAATATTATAATATAATAGAATAATATTGTTCGGTCGACCTCTTTTGTATTTAAGAAACATAACCAGTGACAATGTAAGACGTCAATATACTAGTCTGAAAGTATGGCTCATATTAGAAACATGTAAAATTACCAAATAAAGTGTATATAAACATAAAGTATTTTAGGTTTTTAAGTTTATAGAAAACCTTTTAGAGATAACCACATGGTCCTTCGAGCAAAGTGAAATAAAAAGAAGCCTTCGAGGACTTAATCGTGACCTCTCGAGAAGACAACATGGTCCACCGAGCAAGCCTTCGAGGACTCAAGAAGGACCTCTGAGAATTAACATGGTCCTGCAAGTGAAAATATGGATCTTCGAGTAACATGATCCTGAGGAACTCTGAGGAGAATAACATGGTCCTTAGGATCTCTGAGGAGAATAACATGGTCCATATATAAGCAAAGCAGTAGGACCTCTGAGAATTTAATATGGTCTTACATGGGTCTTACGAGCTATTGCTAGATGATAATGTGAGTAAACAGTGTAAAAAAGTGAGAAGCAGAAGGGAACTTAAAAATAAACGAAGAAGCTAGAGAAAGTCGAGTGAAAATTAAAATAAGAAAGACATGAATATAAATAAAGAATACTTAAATTCAAAATAACATAAAATAAATATCATCAAATGTCACTGTGGAAAAATTCATGAAAGTTATAATGTCAAAAACGTCCTAACTCCTGAGTCAGATAGAAGAAAAAGTCAAGAAAAAGTTTTTATTTGTGAAAAAGTACGGTACCAGAAACGAACGTGCCAGATATACGTCATAGTCGAATAGACTAAAGAGTGTCAAAAGTATTGGAGGTATAGTATGTCAACAGTGTCAAGTCAAAAAAGAAGGACAATAATTTATCGTCGATACAAATACAAAATACGAAAATGTAACTTAAACTATAAACAAGCGAGATGTGGAAGGGAGATACATTATGAAAATTGCAAATAAGGACGAGAACAGAACAGAAGAAAGATTACAGAAATGATTATCGTTGAGAACGGCCAGAAAATGTTTTAAAATACTAGAGAGTCATACTAAGAAAAAGAGAACTTAAAGCAAAGTTTAGTAAGAGGAGAATATAATAATCTGGGCCTTTAGAAATAAATAAATTCAAAAAGAAAGAAATTAAATAATATTTGCAAATACCGATTGATAAAGTGTGCTGCCTTCCATAAGGATAAACTCATTTATAGACAATTTGCTTGTTTATAATCACTTTACTTGTATTAGAAATTAGAATTGTATTTTGTAATCATATTAAGTCACTTTTTAGAAATTTATCATTGTTATTAAATTACTTATCTTCAGTTAAAGACATTACAAGATGTCTGGATGGACTGGATATGGGTTTCTTCGGCTTGATCTTCCTAGATTTTTCTCCTCTATTTGATTCTGGCCTTAGAATTGAGAAAAAAATTTGATGTCTCTGATTTAGTGCAAATTCAGGGAGGGGGTAGCCGAGGTGTTGCCTTTGATGTTAGAAGAAACTCCGTTCCTCTAGGCCTATTGGAAGATGAGTTATGGCCGCTTTTGTTCGACGTTTGACAGTTGCTGAGCTGTCAATGTCAAAGTTTGAATGCTTGTAACTCGGCAACTATTTGTCCTGGATATGAGTTTCTTCGGCTTGATCTTCCTGGATTTTTCTCTTCTATTTGATTCTGGCCTTAGAATTGAGATAAAAGTATTTTGAAATAACTATGGCAGAAAGGGGTGTAGATAATATTGCCGGAACATCTGATTTCATATGATATAAATCTTTTTTCAGTTGAATAAACTCTTTTTGCGTATGGTTAGATACTCGTACTTAAGGAGTAAACTCCAGTCGTGCGTCGGAGCTGACACACTTTTTTTATTTTTAAAAGCATCAATATATCATAATTTTTCAGGAAGGTTTAATTGCACCCTGTATATTTATAAACGTGCGTTTTACATGATAAAAAAGCAAAGGGTGGGAGTCGCGAAATATTATATCATACCATATTGTAAGGTTGAAAAACACTGGTTTACGTCAACTCCCCTTTGTCCCCTCCGTCTTCTTCGTCCCCCGATCTCCGTACTCGTAACAGATCTAAGCGATAAATCACGCGTTGACAACCGCAACCGAATTGCGAATTCCACTTTGATTACCATCTCTGTCGGCGACTGTACTTAGGCTGCGTTTACAGTGAGTAAGCAAGTGTTGGTAGAGTGGTTAATGCATCAAACTGTGAGATCACCTTAACGCAACGGTGACGCCGCGTTAAAATAAAAACCGTGTTGGATATGTGTTAGATTGCTGGCCGGGCCGGCCTCTCCATAGAAAACAAGAAATGGAAAGGGCGTAAGCGACAAAATTGTTGATGCGTAATTAAAAAACCATAAATACATTTCATATAAGCTATGGGCAAATTAAAGTGTATGCTTGAACCAATCTATGTACAAATTTTGGAAGCTCAAATCACTCTCCTCTATTGGCAAAATTGGAATCCCTTTTTTACAGAGGTCTTTTTGATTGATTATTCTGTGTTATAAAAGTCGACCAATCGTGTTATGCTATGGGTAATTCAAAGACAAAGACTTGATGAATACTGACAATGACCTTTAATTTTTTAACCGACTTCCAAAAAAACGAGGAGGTTATATGTTCGGCTGTGGATATTTTTTTTGACGCGATAACGTCTTATAATTCGATATGGGGTGCGCGCCTGAAAAACATGACAGTTCATGCGGCGTTACCTCGCTCTGAGGCGTTCCATTTAAGGCTTCAAGTGCAAGCGAGAGCGCGGAACCGGCGAGAAGGAAGCACAATCGGCCTTTGCGTTCGGTAGCGTTCGACATCCGTCTCTCTTCTAAGTCCTACTTGAGTGAGCGATGCAATGAGATTTCACTATTGGAAGTAACCTTATATTTTGACAGTTGATAATGTTACTCTTTTTAACTAACGATGCAGTAAGTTGAGTGAAAGAGAAAGCTCATATCGGTGTATAAACGTCAAAAGTTTGTAATGTTATGTCCCACCCTGCGAATAATAAAAAACTAAGGAAGAGTAACTCCGTCAAAAAACATGCTCCAAAATATTTGTCAAAAAAGTGTACCTTAGGTTTACTTTTCATACATTTGCAATATTTAGGTGACCTTGAGCGGTATAAAGGCTGACGTTACATGACAGTTCGAATGGAACCAAATTTAAAACTGTATTAGTATGGGAGTTACGTTTCTTGGTTTTATTATTCGTAGGTCCCACCTAAATCCTAATAGGTACATAACAAAGGAGTCGGTCTGCAATATTTCATGTTTAAAAAGTGCTAATAAAAGTGTTTAGTGAACGTTAAATGCAATATCTTGTTGGGTTTTGTGGGTCCGCTATATAATAAACCATAAAAACGGCCAAGGAATACCTCAAACACGTGGATTTAACATAACATACGTAAGTTTTCAACAACGTTTTTTGGGCTTATCAATCGGTATTTTTATAAGCTTAAAAGAAAATTTATAAGTTTAATAATCCCATAATCATGCTATTTATGAATATTGCTATACTGTGGCATTAGTGATAAAAATGTCACATCAAGTAATAATTTGACTTCAAAATATATTGCATAGCTTTTTACGTGTACTTTAGGGATGCACTCTACTTGAAGTATAGTTTATCGATAAAAATATTGTCATGGACTAAATGATTTTGTCTTCAGGATTTGAAAATGCTTCAAAATAGACGACAAACAGAAAAATTTAGACGCAAGTTTCATGCAAGTTTTTAATTCTTAGTCCCTCATGAAAGCATCACAATATTGGGATTATCATTTCAAACGTAAGTTTGAAACAATGATTTTATTGAAATAAAAAAGTTCTAACGGAGAGCAAAATAATTATTTTGCTCTCTATCTTGCATGATCTATAACAGCTCTCACACTTCCCCCCTGTAAGTACTCAGTTCGTTACTTAGGTCTACTTTTTTAAATTTTATCCTGGCATTACTCTTTTTGGCATGACAACGTCTTATAATTCGATGGAGCCGGCTGCACGCACGAAAAAACATGACTCATGCGGCGTTACCTCGCTCTGAGGCGTTCCATTTAAGGCTTGAAGTGCAAGTGAGAGTGCGGAACTAGCGACAAAGAGGCACGTTGTCACGTTCAACTATCGTCAGTAAACCGGCTTTACAGACAACCGTTTTTTTATGTATGTTCAACGATTACTCCGCCGTTTGTGAACCGATTTTCAAAATTTTTGTTTTGTTTCACTCCAATTTGGTTCCATTTTCACAAAAATGGTGACCTGATGATGGGATCCATGAGTAATCAAGGGAACTCCTCAAAATTCAAATGGAAACATGTTTTTTTGGTTTCATGTGAAGTATTCCAGGCATATGTTACCAAAAAGTAAGATTTTGCACCAGGATATACCATGGTTCGAAGGTGGTGAACAGAACTCCTTACTCCTTATAGATACATGTTTGGGGGTTTCGGCGTTGTTTTAAGAACCGAAAGCATATACTACTAAGCTTTATTACGAGCGATTAATTACATTAATCATCATCATCATCATCATCACCACCATTCCACCATACACCTTCACATTATGACCCTATAATAATTGGTAGGTATTTTTCATAGTATTTTTAGATCAAAATGGATCACGGATGTCTTTAAACATTGTTCTGTAGAAAGTTAGGCTATTTTGAAAATTATTTTATTTTTTCGTCCTGATGATAAGGTCCATGAGTGATCGAGAGAACTCCTCAAAATTTATATGGAAACATATGGTGATTTTGATTTTATGAGAAGTATCCTAAGCTTATGCTACCAAAAAGCAAAATTTTGCACTAAGATATACCTTGGTTCCGAAGGTGCTAAGAGAACTCCGGATTCCTTATAGATACAAGTTTGGGGGTTTCGGCTTTGGTTTAAGAACTCAAAGCATATGCTACTATGCAAGTTACATTCCTCATCATCATCATCACCACTTCCACCACACCATGAAACATTAAATCGTAACTCTTAATTTGTCGAACTATTTCAAAAATTATATTGCTGTTATATTGTTATATCAAAGTAAATGATTCAAACTTGGTGATCAGGTTACCAAGTTAGCAATCTGATTATGAGATCTATGAATTATGAGGTATGTCCGTATGTAGGAAACTCCTTTTTATTGGGACAGAATGAATAGTTATACTAACGTAGTTTTAAGTAGTTTAAGCATAATATTGTACCGACCAGTCTTTAAAATTAAAAATATTTTGTCTAAGAACTCACCATTCTTAGCTGGTATCGACTTCAAAATAATGAAGATTGTGTACAGAAATAGTAGAGGTTTAGGAGTATTCTGCATAAGGCACTATTAATAGTAAGAATTATTTCATACTTTTTTGTTCATTATTATAATAATTATTGTTTTTACTCTGGAAGTCGGTTTTAATTTTTTAGCTTTAGTCATTGCTGAGAAAAATCGATATCGCTACAACTAAACTATCAAGGCGTCTGGATTATCATGATGGCGAGCATGCATAATCGACATCGATCATGGGCATGGATGGGCAATCATAGACGAATACAACTCTGCACCATTGCAATCGCTTCTCAACGCATGTGCTAGGATAGAGATATGAAATGTATCACAATTGAATAACATATAGACCTGGATGAACATTAGAGCTACATAAATTCGCAGAATATCTGCGAATTTATGTAGCTCTAAGTCTGACACCTGGTCAGGTACCAGGTACCAAAGTGGACAAAAAATGAGTCTTTGCTTATTTTCTGATGGCCAATATTTATATATAATTTGTAGATTATTGTTCTGAACGAGTATCATGTACCGTAACTCGTAAGACACTTTTCAATGACCAAAACTATTATAAGACGTTTTAAAAATAACTTTGTTGCTATTTTTTTTTCAAAGGCTTTATTTTTTTTTATAAATAAATATAACACTATACGATACAAATAATTTAGAAAACAATACGATATTATAAGAATTTATTTTCTACTAGCTGTTGCCCGCGACTTAGTCCGTGTCAGCATTATGCATAGTATAATAACAAAGATGGATAATTTTCCCCTGTTTCCTTACCCAAAGGTAAAAACGGGACCCGATAATAAAGTTATTTCAGCCTGTCCGTCTGTCTGTCTGTCCATATCCAGACTGTACCTCCCCTTTCTAACATGTAGTGAATATTATTAAAGTATGGATACCATTGAGTATTTTTTGGTCATATACCTAGTCAAGTGCCTACCTGTTAGACCCAGATCCCAGAGCGATAAGACAACTTACTGTCACAATATGGATGAAACCATATTATGTTCTCAGTAGTTCCTTATGTACTTAGAATAACTTCGAATTTGTGAAGCTCTACATGGAGCTATACTCACTCTCACTCACTCACTCATAATGTGTAAAAATGTCTGTCTGTCTGTCTGGAACCTCTTCACGCCCAAACCGCTTAACCGATTTTGCTGAAATTTGGTACAGATAAACTTTGAGCCCTGGGGTATACCTATCCTTTCCGGGGAAAGCACATATTATTATAATATGATACTTTTTGTCTCGGAATTTTTTTTTCGCAACAAAGTTGCGGGTATTATCTCGTATTTAATAAAATATATTGAAATAAAGGGATATGGGCGGAATCGTCCCCACCCATCAACACAAGTGTAATGTAGCTCAATGGATAGATCTTGGCAAGATGATATTTTTATACTATGGCGACTTTGCCCAAATGCATGGGGTTCTCATGGTATTTTACGTTTAACCAAATATTTCGTTAAAGTACTTATTGACAACTAATTCCAAAATACATGCTCATTTATGTATTCATTAGTGCACAGCACCGTGGGAGAGCCATGCTTCGGCACGAATGGGCCGGCGCGACTGGAGAAATATCACGGGCTCACAGAAAACCGGCGTGTAACAGCGCTTGCGCTGTGTTTCGCCGAGTGAGTGAGTTTACCGGAGCCCGGAGGCCCAATCCCCCACTCTATTTCCTTCTCTATCCTCCGCCGGTTTCCTGTGAGCCCGTGGTATTTATCCGGTCGCGGCGGCCCATTCGTGCCGAAGCATGGCTCTCCCACGGTGCTGTGCACTAATCTATACTAATATTATAAATGCGAAAGTATCTCTGTCTGTCTGTCTCGCTTTCACGCCAAAACTACCGAACCGATTGTTATGAAATTTTGTACACAAATAGTCTAAAGCCTGAGAAAGGACACAAGCTACTTTTTTACTGGAAAAAATAGTTGTAAGGGGGCGAAAATGCGTAAATTTGTTCAAATTAAGTTAGTTCCAAAAATTCATAATAGATGGCGCCGTACCGTCTCCTACATCGCGATGACGCTTGCTCAAATGTCTTTCTATAAGAGGTGGTATCATCTTACATCAGGTTATCGATTTCTTCGATTGATATTTCTTTGTTACGTTATTAAATAACTCAGTACTTTATCTATGCAGTGTCGTAACCTTAATCAATGATAAATAGTTTATGGGTAAAGTTGTGTTTTTTTTTATTGAATAAGGGGGCAAACAGGTGACCACCTGATGGTAAGCAACTACCATCGCCCATGGACACTCGCAACATCAGAAGAGCTGCAGGTGCGTTGCCGGCCTTTTAAGAGGGAATACGCTCTTTTCTTGAACGTTTGCAGGTCGTATAGGTCCGGAAAAACTGCAGGTGACAGTTCGTTCCAGAGTTTTACAGTGCGCGTAATTGGGGGTGTGTAATTGGGGGGCTAAATATACTTTATTTGGCATAAATCAAGTATAATATTAAAAAATGAAATAAGTTATGTGCACACTGCACAGCTGTTTTTGGGTGTTTTGATTTAATATGTACTAGGATTTTTTATAAAAGCTTAATTTGACACCAATTTTGTTGACATCGCGCGCTATAAACTGAAGTCCACGCAGACGAAGTCGCGGGCAGTAGTGAATACATAAATGAGCATGTATTTTGGAATTAGTTGTCAATAAGCACGTTAACGAAATATTTGTTTAAACGTAAGATACCATGAGAACCCCATGCATTTGGGCAAAGTCGCCATAGTATAAAAATATCATCTTGCCAAGATCTATCCATTGAGCTACATTACACTTGTGTTGATGGGTGGGGACGATTCCACCCATACCCCTTTATTTCAATATATTTTATTAAATACGAGATAATACCCGCAACTTTGTTGCGAAAAAAATCCGAGACAAAAAGTATCATATTATAATAATATGTGCTTTCCCCGGAAAGGATAGGTATACCCCAGGGCTCAAAGTTTATCTGTACCAAATTTCAGCAAAATCGGTTAAGCGGTTTGGGCGTGAAGAGGTTCCAGACAGACAGACAGACATTTTTACACATTATGAGTGAGTGAGTGAGAGTGAGTATAGCTCCATGTAGAGCTTCACAAATTCGAAGTTATTCTAAGTACATAAGGAACTACTGAGAACATAATATGGTTTCATCCATATTGTGACAGTAAGTTGTCTTATCGCTCTGGGATCTGGGTCTAACAGGTAGGCACTTGACTAGGTATATGACCAAAAAATACTCAATGGTATCCATACTTTAATAATATTCACTACATGTTAGAAAGGGGAGGTACAGTCTGGATATAGACAGACAGACAGACGGACAGGCTGAAATATCTTTATTATCGGGTCCCGTTTTTACCCTTTGGGTAAGGAAACAGGGGAAAATTATCCATCTTTGTTATTATACTATGCAGTATGCTGACACGGACAAAGTCGCGGGCAACAGCTAGTAGAAAATAAATTCTTATAATATCGTAATCAAATAATATTAGGTGTTATATTTAAGTATTTATAAACAAAAATAAAGCCTTTGAAAAAAAATAGCAACAAAGTTATTTTTAAAACGTCTTCTAATAGTTTTGGTGATTGAAAAGTGTCTTACACTACATGATACTAGTTCAGAACAATAATCTACAAATCTATACTTAAAAAATTACATGTCCTGACTGACTGGCTGATTCAACGTCGCTGAGCAAAAACTGTTAAAGTTACAGCCACGAAATTTGGTGAGTAGGGTTGTTTTATTAAGTAGATACCCACTAAGGAAGGAATTTTGAAAATTTTACCCCGAAGGGGGTGAAATAGTAGTTAAAAATCTGAATGAAAGTGCGTCATTTCTTAAGTTAGGAACTTGAAACTTTATCTTTGGGTTACTGATTAAAAATGAATGGATACGTATTTAAGCGTTTTTGGAAATTCTTCCCCCAAGGGGGTGAAATTGGGGTTGAAAGTTTCAATGGAAGTCCGTTATTTCTTGAGTTAGAAGCATGAAATTTTATGTTTGGACTACTGATTAAAAATGAATGGATACGTGTTTAAGCGTTTTTGAAAATTCTACCCCCAAGGGGTGAAATAGGGGTTGAAATTTTAAATGAAAGCCTATGTAGGTATACTATGTTAACGCGGACGAAGTCGCGGGAAACAGCTAGTTATATATAAATATTAGTCATCAGAAAATAAGTAAAGTAAGACTCATTTTTTGTCCACTTTGGTACCTGGTACCTGACCAGGTGTCAGACTTAGAGCTACACAAATTCGCAGGTATCCTAAGTACACGAGGCACTACCAAGAACCTATGGTTTCATCCATCAGAAAGTAAGTTATGTCTTACGCTTTTGGGATCCAGGTCTAATATATATGTCAGTCAGACAACCCATCCAGCATTAATCTTTCTCAGCACAGTAGCTTAGCTGAATAAAAAATCAAAGCCGGGTAAACTTTGATTCGTAGAACCTATTTAGTAAACCGTGGTAGATTTATATTTTTATACTAGCTGTCCCGGTGAACTTCGTGTCACAGGTCACTCTAAAACCTTCCCTGGACTTCTACGAATATTTTAAGACTAAAATCAGCCCAATCCGTTCATCAGTTTTCGAGTTTTAGCGCGACTAACATATTTTAAAATCCATTTTTATATATAAGATTTTTATGTAGATATTTTTGCATAAAAACGGAGTAGACCACGAGGAAGGACAAACGTTACTAAATGTTCGGTTTTGGAATTCCTCATAATATTCTAGCGGAGCTACGCGGAATGTTTAATAGATATAATAATAATATATTTAGTATAGATAAGAGAAGGTGGTAATGTGGCCCACCACTTTGTTTATCGAGCATTATTTAAAAAATATAGGAGTCAGAAACCTAAAAAATACATTATGGGACTTCTTATTTATTTGTATAAACATGTCTTATTAGGGAATAAATTAAACTCGTGCAGGATAATCGAAAGTTTTAATTATTCTTAATCAATCACATTTGGTATTTTGAGATGAAGTGATGGTAATGTGGCCCCCCGGGGATGTCACGTTAAATGTATTGCACAAGTGAAACTTAACGGCAAAAATCACACCGTCCGTCACCGTCACCTTTGGGGCCTCCACAGGCTACATAGCCCATTAGTCAAAAATTTGATACTGTACCCATGGCTCTCCGGCACTGTCATTGGTCATTGTCCTCACATTACGACCAATGTGAGGGGGCCAAATTACAATCATTGCTAATTTTTAAACAAACGTACCAAAAATATTTATTAAATGTATATTTATTAAAATATGTATAATACTATTTACCTTTAAAATTACGTTGGAGAACAGTTTGATGTATACGATGTTTGAACACAAAAGCCAAATATTTCTGTTTCTTAAGAACTATCGAAATAAAATCACACACACTTAAAAGTTTCGCAGGTCGCAAGTTTAACGCGATCGAATGACAATCGAACTTGACAGCCTCTGTTGTATTTGTACGGTGCTAAATTAGTAGCATGCCGCGACATCTCGTTCCACCAAAATCATACTGGATAGCGTTGTTAAAACATTAAAATATATTGAGGGGGGCCAATATATGTGCAGGGGCCACATTACCACCTTTTCCCTGTATTATTTAGATAAATATTGATTTTTTTTCAAGTTCACCCATTTAATACAAAATAGAAACTGAAAGAAGCATTTTATTTGTTAAATAGGACGCAATTGTAATCATTTTGGCAACGAGAACTAATGGTTAGAGACCGACCGTCGTCGAATACAAACAAACTAAGACAAAATAAATGTCCCTTATTTATTTTACTCTTTCAAAGGCCTTCCTCGCAAGCTAGTGTACCCATGTATACATTTTCATGAAAATATATTTATTTTTTATACAAAACCTACTGCCACATTATAATATATTTTTAGTATGTTATCAGATATATTGGTAAAAAACGAACAAACATAATATTATGTGGTCGGATTATATATTCTAGTCAATGTAAGGCTGATGATGATTATGATGAATGTAAGGCTGGCCGCACACTATATAGTTTATACGTTTTCTGTTTTCCGTATTCGGACATCCGAATTCTTGGAATCAGTAGAACATGCAATAGCTATGTCCACATTATGCAATTTCATCGTCAATTTTCTTTTTATTCAACTTTCGTTTGGCATATTCAATAACGTATGCGTCAAAATCCACCCGCGTTGAAAGAAAAGTGTCATAGCGAGCGCTACGATTTCAACGCGCGTCACAGGCATGCCTCACGTTCGCTGTTGACAGACCAATGTCATTTGATCGAATTATGTCATTTCAATGTAATTCGTGATCTGTTAATCAACCAATTTACGAAGGTCCAATTTCTCCGATAGTACAATGGTTATGCAAACTGATAGTACAAAACTAAAATATATACAACTATAGCTTCACAATTTGCTGTAAGTACATGAAACTACAGCCATAAAATATAATTCATAAAATAAACTAGTAAGTTTGTTCAATGTTGGAAGTGGTTTAAAGTGTCCGCCTCCCAGCCGAGATGAGAATATACATTGTAAAGTTGTACCAGGTGAGAAATGTTTACTACGTCTCTTTTGTAAGCCTTTATACATACTAATATTTCAAGAGTAAAAGTGTATCTATCTGTCACGTTTTAAAGCTTAAAATGCTTAACTGATTTCTTTGAAATTTTGTATAAGAGTTACTTTTCGAGAGGAGTTTTTACTGCGGAAAAATTGACAGTTCTCGTGACTAAACCATCTATATTCTATAGTAACAAAAAATATTAAATTACTGTAGAATTGAGAAACCTCCTCCTTTTCGGAAGTCGGTTAAAAATGATTCATACTTCCTACTCGGCACACCGAAGTTACGCGTTATGTCATGCAATGTTTTATCATTGCCAGAAAAGTCACTAGACAGTTGACACCTGCCAAAAATTGTATAATTATAGAGTATAGGCGTTTTTCGACTAGCCAGCCCGGCCCGGCACCGGTCGGGCACCGGCACCAGCACCGGCGCGGGGGCCTCGCTTTTCCACTTGCCAGTTTACGTCGGCGGCCGGTGAGTGCTACTCTCTCCCGCCACTCCGCATTATCCCCCGCCCCACTGACCTCTATCTTATAATACGCCTCCGCGCACACACGCACACATTGGCAACGACTAAAATTCGTACACAACACATGCAGATTTGTCGACCCGGCACCGGATGGGAAACTAATTATTGCTACCCCGGCGTTGGCCCTGCCGGCGGGACCCATCGCCGGGCCGTAACCGGCACCGGTAAGTATAAAAAACAAGCTGGTGCCGGAGAGGCATAAATACACTTTCATATATTTTTGCCTCCCCGGCACCAGCTGCAGCACTGAGAACGGTGCAGGGCCGGCTAGTCGAAAAACGCCCTATGTATACACAGATGACATAGCGGATCATTTATCAGAACCGAGGTTTATTTATAACGAAAAGTAACCAAGACGTACATTTTTTCAGAGCACATATAAACTAGATCACAGACTGCGAAATTGAATCAGTCGGTCTCACGACACAAAGCCAATAATGTAACCCTTTTGTAGTAAAAGCAAAGGATCTACGCACAAACGACATTATTTCCGTTGACAAAATGTCTTTACGTCTACCGAATAAATCCGTAAAATTCCCCTAAAAGGGTGTGTTAGATATAGGACATAATATATCCATTAGAGTAATGTTTTGTATTTAAATGTATCAATTTCGCAAAGATACTGCACCTCTAATGCTAAGTACTCACATACGGTTTTGCTCGATTGACAACATTTCAAAATTTTAACATGGATTTTTTATTATTTTATAAGAAAGTAGACTTAAAATAAGGCGACACGTGTTTCTTGCTTTTTCAAAATTATGCTTTTAAGATACCTAAAAAATAGATTTTAATCCTTCGTATTCTAAAGAGACGTAAGCGCCAAGTGACGTCATACTTACGCCTGAACGGTTAATTCCATTACAGTTTACAAAAGAAAAAATATGTCGATGTAAGTTTGTTACGTTTATTAGGACGTCTGTCAATGTCATCGTGGTATTTTCGTATGTTAGAAATGTCATTTTTGACAGTGACTGTTTTTTTATGCTTCATTATGTCTTTTTAAAACGATTTTACACCACGCAAATAAAAAATGTCTGATATGCCGTAAGTATGACGTCACAGCGTATTTTTCAGTTTTTCTTTATTTTCTCAGTACATAAGCAATATAAAATTTTTTGGAATATTTTTTTGATATCAGGAGAAGAAACTAAAGAAACAGTATTTTTTATTTTAAGGCTTAAAAATTTTGAAATGTTGTCAATTGAGCAATAACGTCAAGCAAAACCCGCGGCTCGGACTTTCGTCCACACATTCAGCATTGCTCGATAGTTTTACTCTAAATCGAGCAATAACCACCGTGTGGACCGCAAAAACTGACAGCTCGAAGGCTCACTTCGAGCCGGCTCGTTGGAATTAAATATGTCAAATATGTCATTTCCTTCGATTCGGAGTATCGAGCAAAACCGAATGTGAGTACTTAGCATTAGTCTATTTTATGCGAGGTATTTAGGAGTGGTTAAAACAGTAGTAAATTTATCAGCGATGCTATTTTCACAGTAAACTATGGTATACATAGTACACACCCCCAGTTGTGTTTTATACTTTACTAGCTGTCCCTGTGAACTTCGTGTCACTTTAAAACCTTCCCTGGACTTCTACGAATATTTTAAGACTAAAATCAGCCCAATCCGTTCAGCCGTTTTCGAGTTTAAGCGCGACTAACACATTTGAAAATCCATTTTTATATATAAGAAGAAGATAATCATGTATAAATAATTATGTATATACGTCTATCTTGATGTCAGAACGGTTATGAAGCCTGGCAAATAGCGCATGTTATATTGGACATAAGGAAGTAATTTTGCCAGATGCATCATTTTATGTAGAGACCTCTATAAAGTTTTTGCTATTTCCTGTATTATGGTCAGCTTCGTGTGCTCTTTTTGTGCCTTTCAAAGAAAAAACAAGAGTCTATCGAGGGTTGAATGGTATTCGATTTAAAAACGCTTTTTACAACATCTATTTATTACAATAATATTATGCTTAGCTGACTGCATTTTCGTGAATAACCTGTTATCTTTGAACGATATCCTGTCAATATTAAACTAACAGTTGTATAATTACCGTACTTTGAGTAAATGATGATTTTGACACAAGCTTTATATACTTTTCTCATTTACCTCCTCATTAAATTAAAGTTAATTTAAAATTAAATCTTTATGATTGCGGCTGTTAGTAACAACTAACAACTCTTTTTTATAGTGTTAAGATTATTTTATTTAAAAATGTAATTGGGCTAATTTAAGCACGGCTTGTTACGCCATTTTGACATTTACACTGATGATTCACAGGCAACTTAACACCAATACTTGGCCAATCGAGGACAGAAACAGTTTTAGCTAATGCGGTCCATGCATACACAATGTCGGCGCGTTTGATCGTTGGGCCGAGAAATTGACGCTACTGTGTTGAGCTATACTGTGTTGTATAGTACTGTATACTTTGTAGAGAAAAGCGAGGTCACACTGTTCCGTTCCGTTGACGGAACGAAAAAACGCAGAGCCACAAACGTTGCGACGACGCACGTCAAGTACAATACCATAACAGCGCTACGCGTGAATCCTCCCATTTTATCTCCTATCCGTGAGTAGTTAATGGAATCAGGCGTTACTTTGCGGAAATCCATAGCTTAAAATTTAGTTTAGCATTTTTTTATTATTATTTTTAGCAAAAACCTCGACGCGCGTTTCGCTCCAACACCGGAGCATCCTCAGGATGTGGACTCTACGAACAATGTCCGTCAAGTCGGTCCGAACAACAACAACGTCAAGTCGTCAAGTCAGTACGAACAACGTCCGTCAAGTCGTTGACTTGACGGACGTTGTTCGTAGAGTCCACATCCTGAGGATGCTCCGGTGTTGGAGCGAAACGCGCGTCGAGGTTTTCAACCTGCATGGTGGTGAGGGGCCTTGCACGGATTTGCCAACATTTTGCCAGTTTGCCAGTTCTTGCATGCGAGTGTACGCATAGGCAGTGTGGGAGGAGGGAGGTGCTGGACGCATGCCTATGCGTGCACTCACTCATTTACTTAAAGGTGGAAGTTTATTTCGCGGAATATTGCTAAAAATAATAATACACTAAATTTTATCCTATCCGTGATGTTTGTCACAACACCGCTACGGACAACCAAATATTATGGAGCAGTTATACTCAACCTGCGGCCCGCCGGGACCTTCTCAGTGGCACAAAGTTAAACTATTTTAAAATTCACACCTACGGGTAAAATAGAACAGTCGCGTGAAGGTCATAGAATTTTTTTATTCGCTGATTTTGAAGAACATTATTTAAATATAAAAATTTTGGTTGCGGCCGGCGACAGTAAGACCAAAACGCGTTTGTGGCTCGTATAAATAAAATGTTGAGTACCGATGCTACGGAGCGTTGTCATACGTTGCGTAGTCAGAAATATTATAACGCATTTTGTGACACATTGCTGCGTCTGCGTCATCATTCACTCTCAACTTCCTATCCGTCTTTAGTCAAAACAACGCCTTCAACAACGCAACGCATCCATTCCATTTGAATTATCAGAAAATATGTATGTACATGTAAGACCCCTGATAGATGTACGAACTTTAAGCATGCAGGTTTTAAGTTCTCGAACTTAATCGACTCGACGTCAGCGATAGTTGTACGAACTTTTAGCACGCGGGTTTTACGATCGCGAACTTACTCGGCTCGACGTCGGTGAGACACGAGAATGACTCAGACTGGATTACCATTGTCCCCAGGCTCGTGGCTCGCGGCCCACGGCTCGCGGCTCGCGGCTCCCAGTCTTGCCAGACGTACGAGCCGAGACGAGCTACGAGTAAAATTCCAAAACGGCGAACTTGCGCGGCAATCTTTAAGTACGCGGTTTTTAGGTGACACATAGGCGATAAAGATCGTCGAGCCATAAGTCCGCGTACTTACTGGCACGTCTATCACCCCCTTTAAAACGTCATAGCGTCGCTACGGCGTAGCTGCAACGTTGCTACGGCGTAGCTGTAGGGTCACTACGACGTAGCTGCAACGTCATATATACGCCATTGCTACTACGTTACTAAGCTACGGCGACCCAACGCACCAATATAGCTTCGCTTTATATTGTAGCATTTCCTGTATCCATGCTGATAGATTTGCACGTTGATGACGTCACTGGCTTAAGGGTCATCCATAAATTACTTCACACATCTACGGGTCTGTTTGCATTGAATGCTCTTAAAATACCAAACTGATTTTGATGATCTAAAATCTAAATTCTGCGGAAAGCATACTAATTATTGGACACTGTTAAGCATTTGTGTAATACTGTATTGTGTAACTAACCAAGATTTTTTTTGTTGAATTTTGAATGTAGCCTTGTTCTCAATGATCTCAATCATCATCATCATATCAGCCTATATTCGTCCACTGCTGGACATAGGCCTCTCTCAATGAACGCCAAGATGACCGATCTCATGCTACTCGCATCCAATATGGACCCGCAACTAAACGGAGATCGTCGTCCCACCTAGTTGGAGGTCGTTTTACACCCCGATTTACCAGCCTTGGTCTCCATTCCAGAGTAAGTTTACTCCAGCGATCGTCTATTGTACGAGATACGTTATGATCTCAATAACATAACTGTATTCACAACTCAATACGTAATTTTTGTGGGTTAGTACACAAATGCTTAACGGCGTCCAATTATAATGGCAATTTTCTATTGCGACAGAAAAATACCCGCAGGGTATCTTTTTGCATGGAAATGTCCACTTGTTTAGTTTGTTCAAGACTCCTCATTATAATTCCATTTTACTAAGGGGCAGTATAATAATAAAACCCGAAGCACGTCCTAGTATAGTCCTCTCTGACTATAATGAACAAACTTTTGTCTCCGTCCGCTTTCAGGGTCATTAAACATTCACTATTTACTATAAAACGCAGAATCATACCACAATGTAAATTTAATACAGTAGAGTAAACAGACTTGTCCCTAAACCAAAGTCACTCAACATAGAGACATTTATTGAGGGCTCCCGCACACGGGCCACCGGCCACAACCACAAAACACCGCTACAGGCATATTTCCTGTTGTTTTCATACATTTTTTGACGCCGGTGACTAGTTTCAAACGCCCGTGGCCCGTGTGAAGCGACACTAAGCTGCCTTTCCACAATGTTCTTTTTGCAAGGAATGTGTTTTTGAGAACCAATAGAATCACTTCATTTTCCTGATCTCACTAAGCGCAACATTTCTATTGGATTGCGACGCAGCTTCGGTGAAAACGCAGCCTTCCGAAGTTCCGACTTGATTTTGCTACTTCTAGCTATCCGCCCGACTCGCATCGTATTTTGCGCGATCTAGTACATAGATCTACTGTTTATTATTTATTTTGTGACCATACTAAAACTTTCAGCATTATCAACAGTGTATTCTATTAAAAGATACATTGTTAGTTCACACAAAATACAACCTTATCCCCGTATATTTAATACGCAAACTCGAATGAAGGGGACTTACTCAAAAATGTATGAATTACAACACGCTAGCCCGGCGCTAAAATTAATGTACTAGACGACATAAATATACTTAAGTAGAAAATAGGTGCTACTTTTAGCGAGAAATGTACTTGGAGTATACTTATTAACCCAATTTAGGATTAAGTTAAAAAATTCTAGCTTCAACAAAGAATGCTGAGTGTAACTTTTGGGAGGTTTCGCTACGCTCCGAAAATTTTTAGGTTACATTTATATAATATCCAACTGCTAAGTATACCTTATTTTGGTTGTAGTAGATTCTTGGTTGAAATCATGCTTAGCAGAACTTCAATGAATAAACAGTAGACAGTACTAAATATTTTGAAAATATAGAAGAAATATTGATTTTTTTGTTACACAATTAAATACTGCTTTTTTTCACTGTGTATAAATAAAGGATGACAATATAAATTATTTAGTATTTTTAAAGTTACGTAAGAGGCCATACATTAATTACATTAACAAAATTTAGATTTTTGAAGCCTTCCTAATATTTTAATACCTTTAACAATATACATAATATACTGTCTCATTTGATATGACCCATGTTACCTAACAGTACCTAACTAGGTATAACTAAATGGTTTTAATGTAAATTTTCTCAAAGCAGTACACTGCTTAATAAGTCTCTGGCTGTTTACACAAATTTAAATTCCAACTTCCTCCAACCGCAAGTTTCTTACTTCGCAAACGAGTTCCCATCACGAAGAATATTAAAGTATTAAATCCGGTTATTTTAAACGTTACAAGTTACTCAAATGAAAATTTCTGGTACAACACGCATATTAACTTGGCACCTTATTCCAAAAAGTTTCCTCTATGGTTCCAAAATGACTCTATAATTGAATTAAATGTTTGCATTTAGATACTATAACTAAGCGGGCCCCTAGAGTCTAGAGTCTAGACTCTAGACGATCGATTTTATTGAGCAATATGTAGCAATATGGGTTGGGGATAGCGGGTCTAGGCCCTGGGGGCCTGCTTATAGTTGAACCTTTTTTAACTACAGTGTGTCTAATGTCATGTCTAGAGACCGGATTATATGCATTTGCATATTTGCATATGCATTTGTATATTTTGTCCATTTTTAGCATATTTCACCTAAGATCTACTTATAATGCATATTATCAGTACATTTACAACATTTTTCACTAATGCTGCGTTTCGAAATGCGACCAAAAATAACAATAACAGAAACTTTACAAAACATAAGGGCTATCGACATGCCAATAGTTGTGACTTTTTACTGCATTTCTAATGCAGTCCGTAGCTGTGCGCATCTTTTGTTTTGACAGTTACGGGGGCGTCCACAAATTACGTGAGGTATTTTTTTGAATTTTTTGACCCCCCCTGGTGAGATTTCGTGAGATTTTATTCAACCCTCCCCCCTCCCAAATCTCACGTGAGATTTTACAAAATGTTTGTTTCTACTTTCTTACGTTACGTACGTAAACGTTTG
The DNA here is from genome assembly GCA_937595015.1 of Polyommatus icarus. NCBI lineage: Eukaryota > Metazoa > Arthropoda > Insecta > Lepidoptera > Lycaenidae > Polyommatus > Polyommatus icarus. Next base: position 6,766,664 of record OW569336.1, on the reverse strand, counting down.
GTTTGACAGTCAGTAGATTTTCTTTCGAACGAATTTGTGAATGATCTTAATCGTGTAACGATTAAATCTTAACCCATTCGCTGCGGCGGACGCCCATCGGCGTCTTTGGACGTCACATTCAGACGCGGCATACGCCCATCGGCGTCTTTTTTTAGTAGCTTATATTTTGGCTAAAACAAATTATAAAAGTTTATACGTGCAATATATGCTCAAATTTTGAAAATACAATAACGTAATGCACGCCGTTTCAATAAATTCAACTTTCTGCAAAATGGCCAATTCCTTTTTAGATGCGGAAGACGCCTAAAGGCGTTTTCCAGCTATTGACAACCTTTGGTTTTAATAAATTTTTCTTTAACTTTTCAGCCAACTGTAATACCATAAACATCTATAATAATATTATTATCTACATTCTAATTCAGATTGCTTCAAACAACGCGCGTGAAGCAGGTTTTATGTATGTGGTGCCCGGGCTTGTGTTGCCATGTTATTCAAATTACCCCAAAATCAATTAAATAAATATAATTATTTAATTGATTTTGGGGTAAGTACAGAGGCGGCGCAAGGCGTAGGCGACGTGGGCCCGCCCACGGCCTCGCGCTCTAAGGGGCCTCGCGCCCCTAGGACCGAGAGGTTTTTTTAAGAATTTATGAGTTTGGATACCCAAATATTCATAAATAAAAGTATCAAAAATTATTTCTCTCAACAAATCAGTTCTCTTGCGTCATCCATCAGGGGCCTCGCAAAATATATTTTAGGGTGCCTCGCAAGATATAATCTTGCCCACATCAAATTTAGGTCTTGCCCCGCCACTGGGTAAGTATATAAAAATTTTCTACCGTGGGAGAGCCATGCTTCGGCACGAATGGGCCGGCTCGACCGGAGAAATACCACGGGCTCAAAATGTTCTAGGGAACCCGGAGAAATTAAATTAAACCTAGAATACTGCAAGCGTTAATGTTTATCATCAGCTGGTATGCGATATGCTCGTCGCGACATTTTAATAAAAAAAAAAATTAAATAAAAAATATATGGCAACTACGAAAAATTCGAGTAACGAAACGCATTCGTGAGTAACGTGTCGTTACTCGGTACTAGATGGCGTACCCGTTACTCAGTACCGAAATACATACGGTTTGCTACAGCTCTACTAAGTATAATTTAGTACACACAGGTACAATCCCATTTGTATATCCCATGTATATCCCATTAACCAAATCAAAATAAAACAATTTTGATTTTGATTTTTTTTGATTTTAACAAAGTTGTAACAAAAAAAATTATATATGTAGGTAAGTAAATAATAAAATTATCTCTAAATTAATTAATATGATGATGTTATACGATATGTTTATAAAAGATAGAAACAAAAAAATATGCATATATATTCCCTACTATCTCAAATCTCCAAAAAAAATATCATAATGTTATCATAGTTTATTTTCAGGTTACTTATTAAAAATATTCTTGAAAATATGCATAATACGCTTACGGAAATTACGAAAAGGTTTGCCACCCCTGTTATTAATTTGTTATTAATTTATACTGATAATTTTGCTATTATTATCACTAAAAACTAAAATATATGAGATGTTAGTCGAAAGGGGGCATAATTTATTTAATTAATACAATTTACTTACCATTTCTCGCCATATTCAACCAATTTTCACCATATAACAATTGAAGGCCAATAACTGCACACAAATAATAATTTATGCCGTAAGATTAATTTTTACGCCAAATACGCTCTTGAACACACCACACGTTTGACGTAACTGAAGATTTTCCAATGAATTTAACGTAATAATGATTAATTTCTTATTAGTGTGCTGAAAACGCCGATCGGCGTCTTATTGTTACCCTTTGAGGTGCGGAAGACGCCCATCGGCGTCACGACGAAAATCGTCCCCGCACCTGGGTAATAAGTGTAGTTTTTATTGCCGCATGGAATGGGTTAAGCATACGTACAACCATATAGGTACAACCTAGATGAAATGGATCAAAATAGTATTATTTTGTTGAGAAAAAAAATTACGTGAGATTTGCCGAGACCTCCCCTCTCCCCAACGTGAGATTAGATGAGATTTGACTCGACTCCCTCCCCCCCCCTCTAAATACCTCACGTAATTTGTGGACGCCCCCTACGATAATAAAATGAAAAAGACAGAAGAAAGTCGCGCTCGCTAACTACAAAATATTAAACGGCAGAACTTTTGCCAGAAACTGTAAGCTGTGCTAACATAGCACTCATTCTGCTCAGTTTCCTCAGTGAATGTGGAGCGAATTCTATTTACAAAAATATTCTAAATGATCGTAGACACAATCTTACTACTGAAAATTTAGATAAATATTTGATTGCTTACCTTTACAAAAAATAATTTTAATGTCATCTATACTTATAAAATTACATGTCCTGACTGACTGACTGATTCATCATCGCTGAGCAAAAGCTGTTGAAGTTACAGCCACGAAATTTGGTGAGTAGGGTTGTTTTATTAAGTAGACACCCACTAAGGAAGAAATTTTGAAAATTTTACCCCGGAGGGAGTGAAATAGGGGTTGAAAGTCTGAATGAAAGTCCGTCATTTCTTAAGATAGGAACATGAAAACTTTATCTTTGGGTTACTGATTAAAAATGAATGGATACGTATCTAAGCGTTTTTGGAAATTCTTCCCCCAAGGGGGTGAAATTGGGGTTGAAATTTTCGATGGAAGTCTATATTATAGGTATACTACGTTAACGCGGATGAAGTCGCGGGAAACAGCTAGTAATATTATAATGTTACTGTACGGTCTATTATCGCCTGTCAAAAAATAATTTACTAATTGTATACAGATTTTGAATTTGCATATTGTCATATAATTTTGCATATTCTGCCAATTTTCGTGCATATTTCACGCATTTTTCATGCATATTTGCATGCATATAACAAGCTTTTTATGTTGCATATAAACCGGTCTCTAGTCACGGCTATCATATTTTTATGATTGCCGGGATTTTAGGCACATGCCTTATCTATTTGCCTGTCTACTGTAAATACACCTTTGTATCATTTGCGCGATCAGATCTCCGTCGCGATTATCGCGCCGTATAAAGTAAACGTATCTCATAGTGTGGACGCCTATTAAATCATTCTGCCGATCATGCGTGAATGATCGGCAGAATGACAACAACAACAACACTATGACACGCATACTTGATACGGCGCGATGCTCGCGACGGAGATCTGATAGGAGATCTGATCGCGCAAATTATACAAATGTGGACGCACCGTAAGAGCAAGTCCACACGGCGTGTTGGAAAGCGTTGCGTCGACGCAGCGCTGCCGCGCCGTTGCGTTGTTTTACATACAAATAACCAAGGTGTTCACATGGCGCGCTGCATCGCCGCGACGCAAACATGATGGACATCAGCCCCCGAGACGAAGCGGGAGAGGGTGTTAACGTTGACTGCATCGTATAATAACGCTGCGATGACGCAGCGTCCGTGTGGCCGGTTATGCGTCAAACGGCAGCGCTGCATCGACGCAACGCGCCGTGTGGACTGGCTCTAACTTAACATATTGTAGTCTTTTAGTTTCATCTACAATAATTATTACAGCAACATTTTCTCTTCCAGCTCCGCTCGCGTGGGCAAGTCCTCCCTCGTCGCGCGTTTCCTTGGCACCAAGTTCGAGGATAGCTACACGCCCACCATCGAGGACTTCCACCGGAAGCTGTACCGTATCAGGGGCGAGGTGTACCAGCTCGACCTGTTAGACACCTCCGGCAACCATCCCTTCCCGGCGATGAGGCGGCTGTCGTTTCTTACAGGTTTGTTGATTATGAGTTGGGATTTAGGGTTCTATGTCTCGAGAGAAAAAACGGAGCTTTTATTATAATTATAGTGTCACGTTGTTGTCGATCTCTCTGTCTCTCAAGACCTTTTTTTGCCAAGAACAAGCTAACTTTTTTCAATTACTACCTCTCGGAACCCTCGGTAGAGTCCGACTCACACATATCTGGGTTTTCTATCTTCCCTTTAAATTGTTGATTTACGAATCGGCTTATCTACGATATTTATAAAAATGAATTCATATGATTTTGCTGAACTTTGGTATAGAGATACTTTGAGTCCCGAGAAAGAACATTATCCTATGTTCTTTCTCGGCATTTCTTCTTTTCTCTCTATTTTGTCCCGGAAAAATGTACGGTTACTGCTCAATATACTTTTATGATTTGCGCGTAAACTATTCAATCGATGTACGAGAACAACTGTAGTGTAAAGTCCTGACGGAAGTCGCGCGTAACAGCTAGTAATATTATATTATAATAATCTAATAAAGTTAACGCCGTGAAATCACTTCACTTAAATTTTCAGTTTGTTAAGACCATTACTGTTAATTTCAGTTTGTTAAGACCATTACTGTTAATTTTCAGTTTGTTAAGACCATTACTGTTAATTTTCAGTTTGTTAAGACCATTACTGTTAATTTTATTTTTTACGTTTTACTGTGTCTAGATATTAAGAATGAACAATTTTAAAGCGAAAGCGTGTGTGTATGTTTAGCTCTGCATGTCCACTTCACGATTAAATCACTGAAACGATTTAGGTTGCATTAGTATACCTTGAGATCAAGGTCCTTTTCAGTATTTTATAGAAAAATTGACCATCTTCGCACAATATACGAGTTTATTCACAGAAAAGTCATCACTTATAATAAATTATAATTACAATTCCTTTACTTTAAACAATACGGTCAACTGCAATCATTTAAGTTCGTACCGTAGCTGTGGAGTAACACCCCGTGCATTTGACGGTAATATCCGTCTGGTTTCATTTCCGCCGGCAGATTGCAGTTTTACACTATCCTGCTGCGCTAATTTCATTGGAAAATATACTACAGTTTCGTCTGCAACGCAGTTACCTAAGTAAACTGTCTAGCTGAAAATCTTTTTACCCCCAACGGAAAAGAAAGGTGTAATAGGTTTGACGTGTCTATCTGTCTGTGGCCTTATATCATCCAAGCGGGTGGACTAATTATTATGATCTTGTTATAATATGTTTTCGCTTACTAACTGCTGGAAATTTTCTGGGGTAGTTTATTTAAAGGCTTAACCTATCAAGCCCAATAAGAGCACCGGTGACCGCGACAACAATAGAATAACAATAGAGTTCCAAGAATCCGCGATTGAAGGATTAAATTTATATTTATTCACATTTTGCTTGTTATTGTTATTTTAGTTCAATGAAATGTAGAATTGAATCGTACATTTTGCTAAGACGAAATCAAAATACTAATGAAAACGTCTAACCTCCATTTCTAAGAAAGTTAAACGAAAATCATGTTTATTTTGTAGGTCAGAGATCACAGACATTTTGTTTAACGTACCGACGTTATTAAATATAATATTGCCCTAAACTTCAAGGTTTGCTGAAAGATATTACAGAATTGAGATTCAAGAGGCACTTACGTCGCCGTTTTTGGAGAATTCATATTTTATAAAACGTTTCCCTTTTTAGCCGACCACGAAGCCAGAAAGTTGACATTCCATTATTTGTCCGTTTTGGTTGTCTGCTGCTTCGTCGCCAAAATTATTGATAGATCAATTTCATACACACAAAATTAGTTTTGTGTGTATGTTTGTTCGATAGATCGAACAAACATACACACAAAACTAAAACCTCTTTCCTTAATCCTTGCCATAGCCTGAATTTGCCATAATCGGGTAAAAAAATAAAACATCCATAGATAAGGGTCTACACAGACGGACCGCATTCCAACTGCAATCCAACCGCAATTGCAGTTCAAGTACAGTTTGAATGCAGTTGACACGACTGCAATACGACTGCAATAGAACTGCAAACCAAACGCGCAGTCGGATTGCAGTTCAGTTGCAGTTGGCGTGCAGTCGTGTGAACTGTTTGGTATGCAGTTCTATTGCAGTCGTATTGCAGTTGTGTCAACTGCATTCAAACTGCACTTGCTGTCCACTGCTTGCGAACTGCAGTTGAAATGCGGTCCGTCTATGTAGACCCTAAAGCTAGTTAAATGACCTAAATAGCGATGGAGGACGATGAGAAAAATCCATATATTAAGAATGCAATGAATTTGTATTCCGCAGACGAGCTGGGACACGTATCTTATTACTGGGCTTTTTGGGTGTATTGGGACAAATGGGGAGTGGGTTCGATCTTATTAAGTCACTAAATCGACGGGTGCAAAGTAAAAAAAGTCATCTGCAATTTTGAGTTTTTTGTTTTTTTGTAAAAACTAGCTTAAAATATCATGTTCTACAATATAGCAAAAACAAAAATTCGAATATCACCTTATTTTTGGTACTTTTGTAACGTAAAAGAAGACATCTACTCCTGTTTTGTGAAATTGCACGATGTAGATGCGGATAACTACCGCTGGTCGTCTATACGCGGGACGCGCGGTGGTCATGTTATGCGGCATAAGCGGCTATCTGCCATGTAGCTTTTTCTACGTTGCGATTGTAATTTAGATGTCTCAATTTACTTTTGTAAATTAGTATTGTTTGTGATGTTTATGAGTACATATCTATGTTAATTCTTATTGTTAGCTATATTAATTGACTTCTACTTTCCTACTGTTATTTTTAACTGTTGTTTAATGTTTAGAAAGTCCAAAACGACTTTTTAAAGAAGTTGAAAGTTTCCAGAACATAAACGAAAGATTTATCGAGCAAAATATTGTGCTGCCCCGATGAAGTTCTATAACATCTTATAGCAGACCTTGATGTGTCAGCGATGAAGACAAAATGTGTATACTTAAGTTAACTTCGTTAACTTAAAGATATATCCCCATGATCTGAATACTCTAGGTCAGTCACACAAGTTCACTCTCAGTCTGAAATAAAAAATGATTCTGAAAATTTGGATGTCGATAATAGAGATTCTCAGCAAATTAACGAATACGGGGACACCCTCAGAATACAATTCATTACTTCATCCATCCATGACTTGCTTCAGTTTATTAACTCATACAGGCAATCGAGTATATTGTCCCTTTCAAACTGTAAATCTTCTAAGACAACGCCTTTGATATTTCTTCGGCAGTGGAGGCATCATGTGAATGTTCTACGCCTTCCTCGTGAAGCGGTTCGCTAGAAAAAGACGTCAGTTCAGTATTAATCTAAAGAAAAGGCGATTGAGAAATAAAGAGTACATGTATTGATACGAGACGTGAATTGCGACAATATTTAGGCAAACAATTACATCAGTCCAGAAATGGGAAATTGCAACCTGCAAAACATAATATTCCGGCATTAGCAAGTTTAACTGTAGTATAAGTTTTCCTATTAACTTATCTTTGACCGGTTTTAGGATCTCTGTGATCGTGAAAAGCAATTGAGAAATCGTTGAAATAAAAACTCATTTTTTTGTTCTGAAGAATCGTACATACATTCCTCCGGTGGTATAAAACGTCCGGCGATGCTTATGATGTTATAATGAACACATCATGATTACAAGTGCCAAGTATAAAGACTTAATATGCCTCTGCCTAAATTATAATAATTAACAACATAGTCTCTGTACTGATAAAGTATTGACACAGAATTTCATTTTTCTTGTGAGAAATTACGATTTTTACGAAATTAAATAAATGATTCCTAAGTAAATACATACTAATATTATAAATGAGAAAGTGTGCTTGTTTATTTATTTGTTTGTTTGTCCTACCTTCACGCTCTAACAAATAAACTAATATTTTAACTTCCTTCTAAATCGTGCACCTTGCACCAAATCGACAACGAAGAAAAAGATATCTACGCAATTATGTTCTGAATTTGCTGTGTTTAAGATGTAAAACGGTCATTAACTGCGTATTTTAATAATATAAAGTGTTACACTTTACGTATTTACTGATAATCGTACTCGTAATCGGTAAAACTACTTTAATTCATTTAATATTTTTCCCCACGTAGAAACGACCAAGTGGTAGTTAACTCAGTTGTCATATTTTTAAGCGCAATGTAGATGAAGACGACTACAATATCTCGTAAATTAAACAATATTAGAAGAAATTAAGTATACACGTGGATTCATTAATAAATAATGAAGCAATGATAGAAATTTCAATAAATTTTATTGGAAATTGACAAAATGGGAGCATTTTTTCCTATTATGCGCTCTCCTGAAAAGTTGCTGTTTTGTAGATGACTCTTTTTACTTTGCACCCGTCGAAATGTAACTCGCTTCGTTACCCCCTAAAAATATACCCCATTTTTTTATTAATCGGTTAAAATGCACATATTAATTTATAGCTCCCAAGTCCCAACGTGCGGATTGAGCACAACGCAGTTGTTATTCCTCTGGAGTTTTCAGATTACCCTCTTTTTAGGGTTCCGTACCTAAAGGGTAAAAACGGGACCCTATTACTGAGACTTCGATGTCTGTCCGTCTGTCTGTCTCCAGGCTGTAACTCAAGAACGGTATTAGCTAGAAAGTTGAAATTTTCACAGATTGTGTATATCTGTTGCCGCTATAACAACAAATACTAAAAACAAAATAAAATAAATATTTAAGGGGGCATCCCATGCAACAAACGTGATTTTTTTGGTCTTTTTTGCTCGTAATCAATAACGGCAACAGATAGGTACTTGAAATTTTCACAAAACCCTAAGTGTGTTTAAGTGTGTTAAAGTGCACTTTAATAATTCATAATAATATTAAAATAAAATAAAGATTTAAGGGGGGCTCCCATACAAAAAACTCAATTTTGGCCCATTTTTGCTCTATAACGGTACGGAACCCTTTGTGCGCGAGTCCGACTCGCACTTGGCCGATTTTTTTTTAAATTTAATTGAACCGACTATTGCAAGCCATATTTTGTAAAACTGATGACTGATGACTAATGACTGATGACTGATGAGTGATGAGTCTGATGACTGATGACTGATGAGTAACCATATTACATAGTCGCCGACTTTTCAAATGACGTTAACTTTTCTCCGCTCGGAAAAGTTTAAATTAATAACAGTATAAATTTTCCCCTGGGTGAGCTCTAACGACTTAAGAAAATCGCGGACAAAAGACAGCTATCATTTTTTGTGGCTGTATAATTTTATGGTGTTACTTTTTTCTAGGCAATTCTCACCCTATATAATATCATACTTTTGATATACTAATTTGAATAATATTTTGTATTATATGAGTGTGAGTATGAGTGTAAGCTGGGAACAAATTATCGGATGAACGTCCGCGAACGTTTTCATCGGATGCGGCTAGTTTCTATCTGATGAATACACTAAACTGTGCACATTGTCGTTGTTCGGACGTCCGAACAGAATCTGGCCGGCTGGATGCTTTTGCATCCGCGGACGTCTGCCATTGACATATTATAGGATAGGTTTTTGACGTCCGCGGATGAACCGTGCACATTGTTAAGCCGCATCCATCAGCCGCGACTTATGGACTCGTCCGATAATTAGCTAGCTTAATTAACACTTGCACGGGTAAAGGTCAGTTTACATCGCATAATCATTTGCATCGCATCACCGCGTCACGCTTGAATGTGAACCGACCCTTAATGTTAAAATCTCATCTAGCCGTTTATGCATTTGAAAAAATTGTTTTAGTATCTAAATAAGATTTTGTACAAAATATATTAAGTAGCTATTAGGTCTGAAATCTAAACTATATTAACCTACCCACAAAAAAGGAGAAAGTTCAATGTTTGACTATATATTTTTATATTTTTCAAAACGTTCAGCTAAAGAGAAATCCGCCACCAAAATAAACCTTTGAGATCGTTGAATTTTGACGTTTCCTAAAATAACCTTTTTCGTAGGCTTACGAGCTTAATAAGGCTTGCGGGTAAAAGGGTTGATATTTTAAACATGAGATTTTACATGTTTAGGAGTTAAGATTATTTCCGTATAAGGTATAAACCCGCAACTTTGATCGCGCGTTTCTCGCATGGATTCCATACATTTTTATATAAAAGCTTTTCAGGAATTCAAGTATCACCACAGACAGATCATCTTGATAAAAGCTATGTCCAAATTATACAATTTCATCTTCAATTTTCGTCATCTTCTTTTTATTCAACTTTCGTTTGGCATATTCAATAATTGAATGCGTCAAAATCCACCCGCGTTGAAAGAAAAGTGTCATAGCGAGCGCTACGATTTCAACGCGCGTCACGGGCATGCCTCACGTTCGCTGTTGACTGCGCTATAACGCATGCCCTTAATGAACAAAAAAAGGCCCAGTGTGGATAAAGTATCTGTGAGTATCACCATACAAAACTTCAACAAATTTTTTTCAGTTCTTTGTCTCAACTTCCTGTCTATAAATATAAAATACAGTGCAATCTGCTATAATTAATTTAGATTTAGAACCTTACTTACTCTCGACTTGTTAGGAAATCGCCATCGAAACACCATACTATGGAAGAGTAAATGAGTCAAGAAAAAGGTTTTACGAAATACACGCCGCGGTGCACTTTTGGTTGGTTGTGCTAGATCTTCAAGTATTGCGATTGGTCCGTCGTACACGACTAATTCCTAACAATCAATGTGAAAATATAATAAAAGCCACAGAAACGCACAAAAACATACACACATACACACACAAATTAAGTTTTGTTTTCCAAATAAAAAAGTTTATAATTTGATTTCCTGATTGTTACTTGTGACCTTCAATCAATATTTTGTATTTCTAGCAATGCTGCAAGCGCCTACATTCGAAAATTGTAACGCTTATTTTGTATCAACCTATATTATATGGACATAAAGATTTTTTTGATCGCACCAAAAATAATGATCTTGATTCGACCAATCGGAACACGATTTTCATAGCTATGTGTAACGTTTTCATGTCAGTAACTGGAACTTGAGCGGCCTAATATTATGAGATTGATGGTTCTATGCTATGGTATTTCGATGGCGATCGCGAAGTGATTAGTGTAAGGAATTAGTGCGCTTACCCCGCGTGATTTATTACTAGTACAGTGATTTTAATGTTATAGATACAGTTGGCTACGAATATCTTACTTAAAGCTTTTAGTAAATTTTAGTATTGGATCTGGTTCATTGGTTAACGAGATATCAAATGTATGGTAAATAGTACTTCAGTGTTTAACCACTTTCGTAATTGTTATACAAAATTAAGATTATATCCTATACAACAACACGAAAATTTCGAAAATGGGTCCACAAACAGTGAAATCATCGTCAAAAACATCTGCTTCGATGCAAAATATCACGAAAAGTACCAATAATTGGGTCATAGTGTGATGACCAGGGTATAATTATAGTTGTGATGATGATGATTAATCAGATTGATGTGTTGGCTTATGCTTTCAGTTGTTTTAACAACGCCGAAATCCCCGAACCTGTACCTATAAGCATTCAAAAGTTCTGTTCGGTACCTTCGGATCCAGGGTATAACCTGGTGCAAAGTCTTACTTTTTGGTAGCATTTATCTTGAATGCTTCAGAAAAAATTGAAATCACTATATGTTTCCATACAAATTTCAAGGAGTCCCCTCGATTCCTCAAGGATCCCATCATCAGATCACCACTTTTGTGAACATGGTACCAAATTCGAGTTAAACCCTATACAACTCAAAAAGAATTTTGAAAATCGGACCACAAACGGCTGAGTAATCGAGGAACATACAAAAAAAAAGATAAATACAGCCGAACGTATTACCTCCTCCTTTTTGGAAGTCGGTCAACAAGCTGTTAACTAACTGACGTTAGTTATGCATTACAATAATACGTACGTTAAACAAGTTTTGATATAAAGTTCATACATTTTCCGTCAAAAACTAAAAACAATCTGCAAGTTATCATCTCTGAGTATGGCCATTTTTAATATTCAATATTCAGCTACGAGTAGATGACATTGCCACAGTACTTGTTCTTGTGCACGTACAATTGATTTTACACTGAAACCAAACTGATAATAACTGAACAGAAAATAAGCTTCGTGCATCGAGAAATCCACTGAGCAGAGTGTACGCTGGTCGCTGACCCAGTTGTTGAAATCGCATTTGACACTAAAGAGCCCCTAGCCAACACGTTTTCTTAACCCATTCGCTGCGGCGGACGCCCATCGGCGTCTTTGGACGTCACATTCAGACGCGGCATACGCCCATCGGCGTCTTTTTTTAGTAGCTTATATTTTGGCTAAAACAAATTATAAAAGTTTATACGTGCAATATATGCTCAAATTTTGAAAATACAATAACGTAATGCACGCCGTTTCAATAAATTCAACTTTCTGCAAAATGGCCAATTCCTTTTTAGATGCGGAAGACGCCTAAAGGCGTTTTCCAGCTATTGACAACCTTTGGTTTTAATAAATTTTTCTTTAACTTTTCAGCCAACTGTAATACCATAAACATCTATAATAATATTATTATCTACATTCTAATTCAGATTGCTTCAAACAACGCGCGTGAAGCAGGTTTTATGTATGTGGTGCCCGGGCTTGTGTTGCCATGTTATTCAAATTACCCCAAAATCAATTAAATAAATATAATTATTTAATTGATTTTGGGGTAAGTACAGAGGCGGCGCAAGGCGTAGGCGACGTGGGCCCGCCCACGGCCTCGCGCTCTAAGGGGCCTCGCGCCCCTAGGACCGAGAGGTTTTTTTAAGAATTTATGAGTTTGGATACCCAAATATTCATAAATAAAAGTATCAAAAATTATTTCTCTCAACAAATCAGTTCTCTTGCGTCATCCATCAGGGGCCTCGCAAAATATATTTTAGGGTGCCTCGCAAGATATAATCTTGCCCACATCAAATTTAGGTCTTGCCCCGCCACTGGGTAAGTATATAAAAATTTTCTACCGTGGGAGAGCCATGCTTCGGCACGAATGGGCCGGCTCGACCGGAGAAATACCACGGGCTCAAAATGTTCTAGGGAACCCGGAGAAATTAAATTAAACCTAGAATACTGCAAGCGTTAATGTTTATCATCAGCTGGTATGCGATATGCTCGTCGCGACATTTTAATAAAAAAAAAAATTAAATAAAAAATATATGGCAACTACGAAAAATTCGAGTAACGAAACGCATTCGTGAGTAACGTGTCGTTACTCGGTACTAGATGGCGTACCCGTTACTCAGTACCGAAATACATACGGTTTGCTACAGCTCTACTAAGTATAATTTAGTACACACAGGTACAATCCCATTTGTATATCCCATGTATATCCCATTAACCAAATCAAAATAAAACAATTTTGATTTTGATTTTTTTTGATTTTAACAAAGTTGTAACAAAAAAAATTATATATGTAGGTAAGTAAATAATAAAATTATCTCTAAATTAATTAATATGATGATGTTATACGATATGTTTATAAAAGATAGAAACAAAAAAATATGCATATATATTCCCTACTATCTCAAATCTCCAAAAAAAATATCATAATGTTATCATAGTTTATTTTCAGGTTACTTATTAAAAATATTCTTGAAAATATGCATAATACGCTTACGGAAATTACGAAAAGGTTTGCCACCCCTGTTATTAATTTGTTATTAATTTATACTGATAATTTTGCTATTATTATCACTAAAAACTAAAATATATGAGATGTTAGTCGAAAGGGGGCATAATTTATTTAATTAATACAATTTACTTACCATTTCTCGCCATATTCAACCAATTTTCACCATATAACAATTGAAGGCCAATAACTGCACACAAATAATAATTTATGCCGTAAGATTAATTTTTACGCCAAATACGCTCTTGAACACACCACACGTTTGACGTAACTGAAGATTTTCCAATGAATTTAACGTAATAATGATTAATTTCTTATTAGTGTGCTGAAAACGCCGATCGGCGTCTTATTGTTACCCTTTGAGGTGCGGAAGACGCCCATCGGCGTCACGACGAAAATCGTCCCCGCACCTGGGTAATAAGTGTAGTTTTTATTGCCGCATGGAATGGGTTAATCGCTTATTCTTTATTGAATTGCCGATCAAAAATGTACGGAATTGAAATAAGCGTTCGACAATTAATAATAATAATCAGCATAAACTATCCGACGCACGTTTACTCGTTAGCGAGTACGGTAAAATCTTATTATAGTTTTTCGATAGCAACTCATGGTAAATGTAAGTCGACATTCGATTCATATTATCAATTCGATACATTTTGATTGGCAAATCTATATAGGCGAATGATAAAGAAAACGTATTGGCTAGGGGCCCTGGGCGGTAATTAAGAATGGCTTTCCGATGAAACGGCTGAATGGTATTAGTTACGAAAGATTAACCCACGGATTACTCTACGGTTTTACTGGGATTTTTAACCCATTGCACAAATCTAGGTTAAAGTTAATCTTGTTACAAATACTAGTGCTTTTTTCGAAGGAGCGAGAGAAATAAGATAATAAAAAACAGTTCAACGTTAATAATTTATGTTATTGTCTCTATGCAAACGAGTGGTTTGTCCGCTACATAACGAAATGTCAATTAGCAATTGTATGTAACGATTTATTCAAATCGCGCACTTGATCGCGCGGACGCTTATAAATCGAATCTAAACTAGATAAGTAAGGTTCGCAAATCACGTTAAGGCGACGCCTTAATAATTTGGCTGTTATAGCGATATCGATTTTTCTAAGAGCTAAGAAATTCAAGTTCATTATCAGCATTCATCATGTCTTTGTCTTTGAATTACCCATAGCATAACAAGATTGGTCAACTTTTATAACACAGAATAATCAACCAAAAAGACCTCTGTAAAAAAAGTGATTCCTATTTTTCCAACAGAGGAGAGTGATTTAAGCTTCCAAAATTTGTACATAGATTGGTTCAAGCATATCACTTTAATTTGCCCATAGCTTATTGTGAAATGTTTTTCGGTTTTAAAATTACGCGACAAAAACTATTTTATCGCTTACGCCTTTTCCATTTTTTGCTTTTGTCGGGCCGGCCTCTAATAGAAAACAAGCAATCTAAAACATATTATCCAACACGGTGTTTTACTTAAACGCGGCGTCACCTTAAGGGCCTGTCCGCACAGCAAAATTTAACCGCGCGAATTTTTTCTCGCAATTTCTGTAACATATTAAATCTTTTTAGAATGTCCGCACTGCCGATGAAATAATATAAAATGAACCAGTGGTAGCCGGTAGGCCTCATGTAGACTCGACGTTCTAAAAGTGTTAACTTTGTTAACCTATTTGGAAATAAATATTTTTGACGTGACAACGTCTTATAATTCGATGCAGCCGGCTGCACGCACGAAAAAACATGACGCATTATGCGGCGTTACCTCACTCTGAGGCGTTCCATTTAGGGCTTGAAGTGCAAGCGAGAGCGCGGTACGAGCGACAAAGAGGCACGTTGTCACGTTCAACTATCGTCAGTAAACCGACTTTACAGACAACCGTTTTTTTTGATTTGATTTGATCCTATGGACCTATAGTTATGTCTACATTATGCGCTTTCGTCTTCAATTTTCGTTATCTTGGGTCATTCAACTTCATATTGGCGCATTCAATAACTGAATGCGTCAAAGAACACAACGCCAACTGTCATTTTTTAACCGACTTCCAAAAAACGAGGAGGTTATATGTTCGGCTGTGGATATTTTTTTTTTTTATTTTTTTTTATTTTTTTTTTTATTTTTGTATGTTCAACGATTACTCCGCCGTTTGTGAACCGATTTTCGAAATTTTTGCTTTGTTGTAAATACAACAAAGCAAATTGTAAATACAACAAAGCAATACCAAATTGGAGTAAAACCAAATGGTTTTACTCCAATTTGGTACCATGTTCACAAAGTGGTGACCTGATGATGGGATCCAGGAGTAATCGAGGGAACTCCTCGAAATTTATATGGAAACATATGGTGATTTTGGTTTTATGTGAAGTGTACTAAGAATATGCTACCAAAAAGTCAAATATTGGGTCAAGGTATACCATGGTTTCGAAGATGCTGAGAGAACTCCTGACTCCTTATAGATACACGTTTGGGAGTTTCGGCGTTGTTTTAAGAACAGAAAGCATATGCTACTATGCAACTCATATTCATCATCATAATCATCATCATCATCATCATCATCGTCTTCATCATTACCACGTCGTGTTAAGGTCACCAATGTCTCATGGCACAGAATAGATAATAGTACAAGGCATAGGTGTGGATATACTAATAATAATAATAATTTTATACTGTATAACAACACTTTGTTTAAATATACACGGCGGTCAGCGCCACGGAGGCGACGGTATCGCGGCGCCGCTGAATATACTTTACTACTTTATATACAGATCGAATACTATACTAACTCCTTTATAAAATTTTAATAGACAAAATATAGAATTAAAATAAAGTTATTTTAAAAATAGCATTTAAACAAAACAAAGTCAATAAGCGTCTTTTTAATTAGTTATACTTATTAATCGATAGATGGCGCACTAAGTATCGATTTGAATGGATTTGAAATTGAATTCTTGATTACAAGAACAGCTGTCAATAATTATGATAATATTATATTATATTACTAGCTGTCCCGGCAAATGTTGTTTTGCCATTTAAATAATTTTTGGTATGAAAAATAGATGTTGGCCGATTCTCAGACCAATATCCTCACAATATGCTCACATAATTTCATGAGAATCGGTCAAGCCGTTTCCGAGGAGTATGGCAACGAAAACTGTGACACGAGAATTTTATATATTAGATGAGTAGCTACGCTACATCCTATGCAAGTTTATACAATTTTTTATCTGATAGATCCTTGGATCGTGGAAAAACGAGACACAATAGCCTTTCTATTGTTATCGCAATCGCCGGTGACCGCTTGGGGTTTGAAGTATTAAAATTGTTAAATTACTTAGCACAATATGTTCACTTCACTGATAATATATTATTTTGTGAGTGTGAACTGTGTAATAAGATACGTAAAATATACGCGAAGGTTTACCTACTAGTGTAACTAAAAAGAGTGAAATTATTATTATTTTTAACAAAAAATTAAAACCGACTTCCAAGGTAAAAACAATATTAACATTAATATGAACTAAAAAGTATTAAATAATTTTTGCTATCTAATAGTGCCTTTTTCCGAATTCGGCTAAACCTTGACTATTTCTGTACTCAATCTTCATAATTTTGAAGTCGGTGCCAGTTCCAAAAGTTTCAAATATTCTGTCAGAGGACTGAAGATTCAGCTATCTGGTACCGACTTCAAAATAATGAAGATTGAGTACAGAAATAGTCAAGGTTTAGCCGAATTCGGAAAAAGGCACTATTAGATAGCAAAAATTATTTAATACTTTTTAGTTCATATTAATGTTAATATTGTTTTTACCTTGGAAGTCGGTTTTAATTTTTTGTTAAAAATAATAATAATAACAAAGCAAAAGTTTTAGACGGTCAGAGACCAAGCGTCCACACTATCGCATTTATAATATTAGTAGGATTCGCGAGAATAAATATCGCACGGTTAAGAGTCCGTATACGAAATTTTGCCGATGAATATGAAATTGCAAAGCTTCGCTACATAAATAATAGTAAATTATTGCAATACTTTACTTTACTTTGACGCATTCAATAACTGAATGCGTCAAAGAACACAACGCCAACTGTCATTTTTAATAACAAAGCAAAAGTTTTAGACGGTCAGAGACCATGCGTCGCGTACGCCTCACGTTCGCTGTTGACTGCGCTATAACGCATGCCCTTGACGAACAGAAAAAGGCACAGTGTGGACAAAGCTATTGTCCTTTCCCGGGACTCAGTATCCCCATACTAAATTTCAGCAAAATCGGTTCAGTGGTTTGAGCGTGAAGAGGAAACAGACAGACAGACACACTACCGCATTTATAATATTAGTAGGATTCGCGAGAATAAATATCGCACGGTTAAGAGTCTGTATACGAAATTTTGCCGATGAATATGAAATTGCAAAGGTTCGCTACATAAATAATAGTAAATAATATATATATATATATATATATATATATAAATTATTTACTTATTATATATACGGGGTACCTTATATATTGATAAGTGCATTTGTTAGACTAACGGCGACCATTATTTGTGCGACGGGATAGCGATCGACGTTGCCATGGCGACATACTTATTTAGTCACTTCAATAAAATTATATATAATAAGCGACTAAATGCTCTTACCGTACGTAATAGGATGCTGCACAAAATGCAGCGGGTTATTGCGGTGAGAGTCATCAGGGGCTACCGTACAGTACAGTACGTACTTGGGCGGCAGCGACTGCTCTGGCGGGGGAACCGCCATGGGAGCTCACGGCGAGGGTGCTCGCCGAGTTGAATCTCCTCATCACTGAGGGGAGGTCGAATCGCGAAGCTCCTTCGTGGGAAGAGCTCAGGCGGTTCCGGAGACTCTGAGAGCAGTGGCTACTGAGCAGGTGGGAAGAGGATCTGGCGCAGACCCGGTACGGTAAACGTACCGCTGAGGCACTGCGTCCAGTTCTTGTGGCGTGAATGCGCCGCAAGAAGAAACCCCTCACCCTCCTACTAGGTACTCACCGAGCATGGGTGCTTCGGTGAGTACCTGTGTAGGGTTGCCAGGAGAGAGCCAATGCCAGCCTGCCATGAATGTGGCGCTGCGGAGGACACGGCCCAGCATACCCTTGAGGTGTGCGATCGTTGGGCCGTGCAGCGCCACGATCTCGTGGCGGTGCTAGGTGGAGACCTCTCACTCCCGAGCATGGTGCGCTGCATGCTCGAGAGCGATGAGGCATGGCAGGCGGCGGTCTCTTTCTGCAAAATTGTTATGTCGCAGAAAGAGGCCGCGGAGCAAGACAGAGAGGACGATCCCACCTCTCTGCCGCTCCGCCGGCGTAGGACGTGAGTGCGGAGGCGTCGCTACGCGAACCTCCTAACTCTCGTCTAACGGGGCTCCGGGTCAGGATGGGAACCTGCCCGGCTTTGTTAGTCCCGGCGCCGAGGAGAACGCTTTAGTTTGCCTAAGCGTTCCCTTACTTTGGTGGAAGTCCGGTCCGAGGTAGACCGGCCAGTCGTGGAGGGAGTCCTGTGTTTGTTAGATCCGGGATATCCCTCCTCTATACGGCTGAAGGCGAACCGCAGTCTCACATATCCCCGGGGTGCTTCAGCTTACTGAGGCACATACCCAAGATGGGGGACCCATGATGGGTTTCCCTGCGCAAAAATAAAAGGAGTCAGGTCAGCTAGTATTTAATAATAAAAGTAAAAAAAAAATAAAAATTTAAGGGAGGCTCCCGTACAAAAACCACAATTTTTAGCCTATTTTTGCTCTGTATCGGTACTGAACCCTTCGTGCATGAGTCCGACTCGCACTTTGCTGATTTTTTTTTATATATTTTGATTTTTGTTCGCGAACAACTCTGCCATTTGTGGACCGATTTCAAAAATTATTTTCTTGTTGCATGAGATGTAGCTTGAATTTGTTTAACCCTAGAAAGATAACCTTACACGAAAGATTACCATACCATACGCTTAAGAAGCGCACAAATTCCCAGTGCGATTTTTATTACTTTACAGTTAAAATATCTTCTATTTATTTAGATATTTAAAAAGTATATAATATGTATGTTACGCTCAAAGACCGAAATCGCTCAGTGAGCGAAAAAATAGCTCACAACGCGTTGTGGTCACAGTGAAACAGCCACGACGCGAAATTCGCTTTGTGGCTCTAATGAAAACGGCCACGACGCGTTGTGGCAATCACAAAAAGACCATAACGCGAAATTCGTGTCGTGACTGATATTCTATTCGTTTTTCTTGATTTATTCTTGATTTATTAATCGTCCATAGATATGGAAGATTATATTTATTTGAAATATTACCACGCGTACTACAAAATATTTTTTCTTTTACTAAATCACTGCATAACGTGTTTATCATTATTATTTATAAAATATCCATAGTTCCATACTATCCGTATTCCGTGCTAATATTATTAAAATTTTATAGCACGCGTGGTAATTCAAATATTATAATCTTCCATACCACGATTAATCAATCAAGAACAAATCAAGAAAAACGAATATCAGCCACGACACGAATTTCGCGTTATGGTCTTTTTGTGATTGCCAGAACGCGTCGTGGCCGTTTTCATTAGAGCCACAAAGCGAATTTCGCGTCGTGGCTGTTTCACTGTGACCACAACGCGTTGTGAGCTATTTATTCGCTCATTGAGCGATTTCGGTCTTTGAGCGTAACATGTATATAAAATATAAGTAAATAAAATGCATTGTTTTTATACTTATGAACATTTTTAATATTATTAAACTGAAATTACAAAATTATCAATTAAGACTTCACAAAAATGACTGTATTCTGTTTAAAGGAACAAATTTTACGAATTATCACAAAAAATCATTGTTTAGATATGTTGGACATTATTTTCTTTTTATACGTGCAGAAGTTGCTAAAACGCCTTTTTAGATGGAGGTGCTTTTTTGGAGATCTCTTCATAATCACTCTGTATCTCATCTTCCGACAGGTGATCCTCCGCCTCGCTATCACTTTGGCTGCCTTTACAATATTACGTCGCGAGTGTTGCGGCCGCGGCAGCCGCGCGACTTCCATTCTAAAACGAGCCGCGTGGCTGCAGCGCTGCTTGCAACATAATGTGAAGGCGCTCTTTCTCAGCATACATCATTTTCCTCTCACCTGTCCAATATTCGTCTTATTTCGTAGTTTTTAAAGGCCGTCAAGTAGTCATGATAATATTATCTTTATGTTTTGCCTAAAACAAAACAATAATACGCTTTATACATAAAAAATAAAAGAACGAAATACATCGTCAAAAGTTACGCAAAAGATAACCATACGCCTCGCGAGCGCACGTCAAACTCATTACTAAGAAACTATGGACTTACCACTATGAAACAGTAACTGTCCCGCGATAGGATAGATCGGTGACTTAGTTGGCCGGAACGCACACGCAGATTCGCCCGCTAATTAAAAAAATACAGAATTTTGTTTTCTGCGAGGGCGACTCTTCGGCGTAGGTTATTCTTTCTAGGGTTAAAAAGTGAAATCATTGTAATAGGGTCCCGTTTTTATTTTGGGTAAGGAACCCTTAAAAGGGGAAAACACCATCTAAACCATCTTTGTTATTGCTTATACTATGTTGACGCGGACAAGGTCGCGGACAACAGCTAGTAAACAATAAAGTAGAAAAAAGAAGAGTTTGGTTTTTAAATACTTATTACACTAGATCAAAATCGGTCCACCAGTTTGGATGCTATGATGCCACGGACGTGAACCAGATAAACCCTGATTGTCCAGCACTGAGCAGGCTGATGATGATGAATTATAACTAAGAACACTCTCGATCATGTCAGCTTTCAAACAAAAAAAACTATATCAAAATCGGTCCACTCGTTTGGATGCTACGATGCCACGGACAGATACACACATAGATAAACAGACAGACAGACAGACACGTCAAACTTATAACACCCCTCTTTTTTGTCGGGGGTTAAAAATCTACACCACCACAACCCTGGAACTGAGTTGTTTGATGTTTCATGATAATATTATTATGTCGATGGCGAAACCACAATAGACATACTCTGGCGAAACGATCATATTGCATGACGAAAAATTAAACAATTTGTCAATCAATGTACAGCACGTAGTTTGCATGTCATTCGCATCATTCACTACAATAAACGATAATGCGTGCATTACAGCACGTAACGCATGTCGTGCTGAAAAATAAAAAAAGTTGTAATTCAATCTACAGCACGTTGTACAGCACGTAGTTTGCATGTAATTCGCATCATTCACTACAATACACGATAATTCGTGAATTACAGCACGTAATGCATGTAATGCAGAATTACCGTTTAGCGAGCGCTTAACTTCAAAACTTTTGAATGCAATTAGTCTAATTTCTAAAGGTTTACTTACAATATTCTCGTGGGTTGTAGACAAAATCTAGTTACTAGTTACACATTATTTTAACGGCTTCGTTCATATTCTCATGTAATTATAAAAGTCGCAGTTGCGTTTACAAGCGTTTTATATAATAATCGAGTTAAATAATTATATTATATCACGCTTTGAATATTCGGGTCGAGTTTGTTTGAAAAAGTTAATAAGCGCACCTAAGCACATTTGAATACGTAATTCTGAGCGCTAAAGAGCATGGATGTAATTTTAATTTTGTTACGTTTCCGCTATCTTTGTTCTAAGATTTTAAATAAAGAATTAATAAGTGTACACAAATTATTTTGTTGCTAGCCTAGGTTGCTAGTTTCAACCGTTTTGAATTTGTTTCCTTTCCGCACACTATGGCAATAGCAACGAAACACACACAAAGTTGTGTACCGAATACATGCATTTTTGACACAGTTACTATTCCTTAGTTTTTATTATTCGAATTCGTAGATTAGTAAGGATACATACAATATACATATAAATTAATCGTAGAGCCTCTATGATTCGCTACGACATGTCTACTAGACATGTACGTAAGCGCTGTAGCCTGTATATTATACACACAGTGTTAAGCGCTTCGAATGAATATGAATGAATAATTTAATATGTGATTTAATGAATAACAAATTGATTAATTGACGTATATCTTACTTTGTATGATACAAATGTTTAGTAGACAAAAACCGACAACGCTCGGCTCGGGCCGCGGCCCGCGACACGCTCGGGCGAGGCAGCGCATGCGTTTATCTCGGTCGGTCAGGACGCGGCAAACGTACCGAGACGCCTTTGAGCATCGACAAAAACCGACAACGCTCGGCTCGAGCCGCGGCCCGCGACACGCTCGGGTGAGGCAGCGCATGCGTTTATCTCGGGCGAGGCACGTCCTGACCGACCGAGCAACTGCCTAACGAGGCAGCCTCGCGCGGCAGTTGCTCGGTCGGTCAGGACGCGGCAAACGTACCGAGACGCCTTTGAGCATCGACAAAAACCGACAACGCTCGGCTAGGGCCGCGGCCCGCGACACGCTCGGGCGAGGCAGCGCATGCGTTTATCTCGGGCGAGGCACGTCCTGACTGACCGAGCAACTGCCTCGCGAGGCTGCTCGCTTGGTCAGTACGCGGCTAAAGACGCGTTGCATAATATGCCCATTTTCTTGGTTTTTTGACAGGAGTTTTTCCATTCACTGTTTTATAATGGTGTTGTGTGTGTATTTAATTGGTTTTGATTGGCCGGCGTCAAGAAATCAACCAATGAATAATGAAAACATAAACTCCTGTCAGAAATCTCAGAAACCAGGGAAAAAAGGGCGTTTAAGTTTTAATTCACATGGTTGTTAACTATATAATTTCCATTCATTTAATGATTTTGGGTGAACGATTAACAAACATCCAACCACTAATTGCCAGATATTAATATCTGGCAATTAGTGCTTAACTCAAAATTTTAATCACCCATATGAAAATAATATAATTAAAATATTTTGTATTTTTAGCGCAGGTAAAATATTAAATGCCTGCAATAAAACGAGTACGTGCTCGAAGTTTGGAAGGTTCTGTGTCATTTGGAATACAAAGTATTACATTAAGGTCATGTTCAGACGACGCGTTTATTACTCATTTCGTAATGTAATAACAGTGGGAATTTTTCTATTGGCTGTTAAGTTTAATTGAGAAATTCCTTCTTTGATAAAAATGAAACAGTATTAATACTCGTTACATCAAGATAGCTGTAAAATTTTCAATTTCATATACATATAAAATATATTAATAAAAACACTCGGAACTGCCGCGTTAAAGGTGTTGCATAGCATTTTTATCAATTTATGCAACTATAATTCACATGCGTCTAGTCACACGCACACAAACACCGTGCCGATGCACGACAACGACGCACCGCTGTGCCGTCGGATTGGGGGTTGTTACTTGTTAGGGTTATTTTCGTTACGGAATGTCTTGATTCGGTCGCCGCACTCAAATAGCCCGCGATAAAAAATATGCAATAACTTAAAAATTTTTAGTTATTAGCTCGAGCTCAGAAGTACGCATATTTTCGTTATACAAACATTACTAACCTATTCTCGAACTCAAAGAACCTCCACACGTCTATTCCGCTATAATCTTATATAATGTTAATATTATGTACTTAGACATCTAGTACTTTATACATAAGATTAATGTATTTGTAAATTAATACGTTTTATTGAAGTTATTATTTATTCAGATTAAAATGAATTTAAATAGGAACGTTATGAATATACAATGGTTCCTAACCTTATCTCTTAACTCACGTTGAAGTGTCCCGTTTACAATGTATTACATAAGCGTTATTAAGTCTAGTAAATTCTCGCTACGTCGCATACTATGTAGGATTATTATGTAACATAGTATTACTATGCTTCTCTAGGGTTGGTCATTATTTGTTGATACAAATACTAAATAATTAAATAACTATAAGTCACTACATACAGAACTAAATATAATTATGTGGATTGTTATTCTGGCAATAGATAAATATTATCACATTCAAAGTTAAAAAGTTAGGGTTCAACATTTTGGGGTTACATTACGTGATAAGGTCAATTCAGACCGCAACGCGATGCGCATATGCATTTTTTAAATTTGTATGGATTTGACAGATTTGCAAAGCGTCTCACGTAATTGAAGTATGTCACTTGTCATATAGTTAGTCACGTGTCTCATACGTTGCTTTAATATTTTGATCATAATGTTTCTATCCACGGAGCGAGCATCCAAACGAGTCCTTACGAGGAAAATCCTCGATCAGCTGATACCTGCCTCGCCCGAGACAATTTCACTGCGAGTTTGCCTTTCTAGGCAGCCTCGCGTGGCTTATTTCCACTTTAATGAGTTTAAGGTATAAATGCTTTAAAAACTATGCTTTAATTAGTAAAGTTACGTAACTTCTGAGGGATCGATCAGACAGATAGCGGTCACGCGTTCGAGCGGTCAGTCATATAGGAAAAATTCTGACGCGGTCAGAACGCTCCCTGTGTGAGTAGATACATATAATTTTAAGTATATATCCATATACTTCCATATCCATACTAATATTATAAATGCGAAAGTGTGTCTGTCTGTCTGTCTGTTACCTCTAACCTCTTCACGCACAAACAGCTGAACTGATTATTCTGAAATTCGGTATGGAGATACCTAGGTACTTTGAGTCCCGAGGCAGGACATAGGTGATAGGATACTTTTTATCCCCAAAAATGTATGGTTCCCGCGCGATAAACGAATTTTGGCGCAACGGACGTCATCATTGCGGGCGTCATCTGGTGACGTAATACAATACATTAACAAAAAATTAAAACCGACTTCCAAGGTAAAAACAATAATAACATCCTTATAATATGAGCTAAAAAGTATTAAATAATTTTTCCTATCTAATAGTGCCCTTTTTCCGAATTCGGCTAAACCTCAACTATTTCTGTACTCAATCTTCATTATTTTGAAGTCAGTACGAAATAGCTGAATCTTTAGTTCTCTGACAGAATATTTGAAACTTTTGGAACTGGCACCGACTTCAAAATAATGAAGATTGAGTACAGAAATAGTTGAGGTTTAGCCGAATTCGGAAAAAGGCAATATTAGATAGGAAAAATTATTTAATACTTTTTAGTTCATATTAAAAGGATGTATTGTTTTTACCTTGGAAGTCGGTTTTAATTTTTTGTTAAAAATAATAATTTCACTCTTTTTAGTTACCTAGTAGGTAAACCATCGCGTATATTCTACGTAGGTACTTATGTTATTATAATTCGAAAACATTTGCGTTTATACTTCAGAAACTTGGTTTATTTACATGTTCCACATGATTTATATTAATACTAGCGACCCGCCCCGGCGTCGCACGGGTATAAAATATATAGCCACTGAAAAAATGATTAAAATCGATAGCCTATCACGATCCTTCATGTGGACCTCTACTTCTTATCTGTGCCAAATAACATAAAAATTGCTCCAGTAGTTCGCGAGATTTATTCCCTTTCAAATAATTTCCCCCGTTTTTTCCACATTCTCCTATTAGTCTTAGCGTGATAAAATATAGCCTATAGCCTTCCTCAATAAATGGGCTATCTAACACTGAAAGAATTTTTCCAATAGGACCAGTAGTTCCTGAGATTAGCGCGTTTAAGTTAGCCCTTTCAAATAATTTCCCCCGTTTTTTTCCACATTTTCCTCTGTTTCTTAGCTTCTATTAATCTTAGCGTGATAAAATATAGCCTATAACCTTCCTCGATAAATGAGCTATCTAACAATGAAAGAATCATCTAAATCCGTTGCGTAGTTTTAAAGATTAAAGAGAACAAAGGGACATGAGGGAAAAAAAGCGACTTTGTTTTATAATCTATACTAATATTATAAAGCGGAAGAGTTTGTTTGTTTGTTTGAACGCGATAATCTCAGGAACCACTGATCTGATTTTAAAAATTCTTTCAGTGTTAGATAGCCCATTGATCGAGGAAGGCTATAGGCTATATTTTATCACGTTAAGACTAATAGAAGCGAAGAAATAGAGAAAAATGTGGAAAAAACGGAACGGAAATATATTTGAAAGGGCTTATTTGAACGCGCTAATCTCAGGAAGTACTGGTCCGATTTGAAAAATTGTTTCAGTGTTAGATAGTTCATTTATCGAGAAAGGCTATAAGCTGTATTTTTCTACTCTACAACTAATAGGAGCGAAGAAATAGGGGAAAATGTGGAAAAAACGGGAGGAAATTATTTGAAAGGGCTTATTTGAACGCGCTAATCTCAGGAATTACTGGTCCCATTTGAAAAATTATTGCAGTGTTAGATAGCCCATTTATCGAGGAAGGCTATATTTTATTACGCTAAGACTAATCTATACTAATATTATAAAGCGGAAGAGTTTGTTTGTTTGTTTGAACGCGCTAATCTCAGGAACTACTGATCTGATTTTAAAAATTCTTTCAGTGTTAGATAGCCCATTGATCGATGAAGGCTATAGGCTATATTTTATCACGTTAAAACTAATAGAAGCGAAGAAATAGAGGAAAATGTGGAAAAAACCGGGGGAAATTATTTAAAAGAGCTTATCTCACGAACTACTAGAGCAATTTTTCTGTTATTTTGGTCAGATAGGAACTAGGAAGTAGAGAACGTGAAGGATCATAGGATATTTTTTGTGGACTAATTTGTCTGTGAAATATCTAATTTACGCGGGCGAAGCCGCGCGGAACGTCTAGTAAGTATAGAAAACTAAATATGTACCTGAATAAAACGATAGACGCATCACGCAATTCAACCCGACAATCGACATTAAATGTCGATTATCGGGTTTTATTTTGTTTATTGTTAAATTTTGCCCGCGCGCTCCCCGAACTCTCTCGAAACGTTGCCATCTGGCGAAAAACTAAAGGTAGGTACCGCAAAATCGCTATGAAAAGTGCCAATATAATTAGGAGATAACGTGATGATATAATTATTGTGATGTTGTATCCATGTACACTTATAAACAACCATGTGATATTGGTGACCCGATGTGGTAATGATGATGATGATGATGAATATAATTTGCATAGTAGCATATGCTTTCAGTTCTTAAAACAGCGTCTAACCCCCAAACTTGTATCTATAAGGAATCCGGAGTTCTCTTAGTATCTTCGGAACCATACCTTGGTGTAAAATCTTGTATTTTGGTAGCATATGCTTAGGATACTTCTCATAAAACCAAAATCACCATATGTTTTCATATAAATTTTGAGGAGTTCCCTCGATTACTCATAGATCCCATCGATGGCCACCACTTTTGTGAACATGGTACCAAATTGAAGTGAAACCTAATACATTAAAATAAAAATTTTGAAAATCGGGTTACAAACGGCGGAGTAATCGTTGAACATACACAAATAAAAAAAAAATATCCACAGCCGAACATAATATAACCTCCTCCTTTTTGGAAGTCGGTTAAAAAGAACGCAAAACTGACCACTAGAACGCTAGACCGCGTGGCCGCTCTCTGTCTAATAGGTCCCCAATGAAACACTTTTTGACCAACAAAGTACAGTTAACTTGTTCGAGTGTAAACAGATTGTCGTAACTTGTAGCCAGTCTGCTCCAACTATTGTTTGACAGCCCTGGTAATGTCGCAGACTCAATTATGTCGTAGTTAACTGGAATACCTGCACATAATTACAACTGATAGCGCCTTAGACACCCACTGTCAATTAAGATACTATCTAGATCACAGGTTTTTAAGCTATTACATAGCGCGTATACATAAGAAATTCCGTAACGAAAAAAACCTAGCACTCCCCACTCCAACGGCGTTGCCAGACTTCGGCCTGATTTTTGTGTGTATGCGAATTGTAACTGCATATAAGTAGATAAAAAATGCTTTGCAATAGACAATAGTTTTACCGCGGCAATCCAGCGAAAAGCCCCGAGTGCCACACTTTTTTTTCTAGACCACTTTCAAATTGTGCTGCATTTGGTGGAATTTTAGGCATGACGTAGACCCCTACGAGTCTCCGGTGGATCTCTGGGGGTCCACCTAGGTCACTTTGAGAATTACTGATCTACTCGTAGATAATGTGAGGCGTTTTTGGTAAAAACGTACCTACGTAAGAAATGTTTTATCAACAGCGTGGTTAAATCAAATTGCTACGTGACTCGTCAATGCAATGCGATGCATTATAAATTTATTATTCGTAGTAAATTGGTTATTTTAATGACGCTTCACATCACGTCAGCAGAGTAGACAGAATTATAGAGTATGCCGACTTAGAACCATAAAGTTAATATACCTATCGGAATAGAGAAACAAAGGCCTGAGCAAGCGAGATGTCACTATCAGTAACACTGCGTGGTAGAAAGAGAAGCGTGATTTGAGGTTTCATAGCTTTTTTTTCATCTGTATGACAGTCTGTCGGCCCCTGGGCCGATCGTTGTCAATTTGGGCTCTCAGAAAAATTGTGATTTTAAGTTAAATAATGAATAATTTTTAGAAATACTGCTCTAGAAACATGGTTAAGTGTTTGTGGAATGATTCTGGATCCACACATCGAAAAAACCCGGACAAATATTCATTTCACAGGTGAATTATTCTACATCGACAGGACCTAGTTTTAAGTTTGCTTTTGCCAATTCCCTACGAGTTATTAGTATTTTTACGTCCGTGTTCTCTTCTGTATATGTTTAATTATATGGAAAACATAACTTGACTAGCCATGGTGCACAATTTAAGGATATTTTGTGTAAACAATTTTCATCTACTTTACACTAGGGCTGTATCAAGTTATCGATAAGTTGTGTCGATATGAAAATATTTTTTAGTTAAGCATACTAATTATCTAGGAATGTTGAAATGATAACATACTCATCCGTAGTTTATAATTAGTTTAAGTATATTAATATACTATCATACATAATTTATCGTTTTTAAGGTTCCGCACCCAAAGGGTAAAAATTAAGTCCTAGTAGTGGGGTCCCGCAGCCCGCTCTACTACTAAGACTTCGTTGCCTGCCCGTCCGTCCATCCGTCCGTCCGTCTGTCTGTCTTCAGGCTGTATAACAAGAACCACTATAGAAATAGACTTCTGAAATTTCCACAGATGTAATGTCATTCTACCTTTCTTCCAAGATAGGGAAATAGTTGAAAGTACTTCTGCAAGATGGGCATCAAATAAAAGGGCTCAGTAGGCTCATTGAGAGTGAATTGAAAATTAATAGGGTCTGGTGAAGTCGTGTCGTGTAGGTACTGATGTCACGTGACGTAACCTGTCGTGTCGAATCGTGTCATGACATGTCGTGTCGTATGACGTATAGTACCGGGTTTTAGAAAATGCCCGGTTGAAATCGGTCACCCTTCATGCGCGAGTCCGACTTACAATTTGGCCAATTTTTCAGATTTCCTGCTGACCTGGATACCAGAAATTCATGGCTTAAAATAATTAACCGTCCAAACTGGACTCCGAAGAAAATTCATTTTGAAGAAAATTCACATTTTTACTTCAAAATTACAATTTTATTATATTATATCTATGCAGTTTTATTTTATCCCATTTTATAATGCCCGCTGTACACTCTCGCCGAGAGCTCTCGGGCGAGAGTCTCGTACGAGAGCCCCTTGCCCTAGTGCGATCATGTACATTCTCGCTTAGTTCAATCGCAGATAAGAACTCAGAGAAGATGGACGAAAACGACCATTCACCATTCACCATGCATCGAAAGATATCATTGTAATCCGAAGATTTATAATCATATTTAATTTTATTTCTCATAGATGATGACTGATAATGACGTTTATTATTGTTATTTTTCTGTTCTACACTGTCCAACGGCGGGACTAGTACTGAAAGACGCGAGAGTGTACAGTAGTGCGCTCGTTTTCCTCACGAGACCCTTTGTCTCGGGCGCAAAATACCGACAACGGACCGAGAGGGTTCGAGACAGGCGAGACGAGGCGAGCGCACCCATTGTAAAGCCGGCTGTACACTCTCGCCGAGACACAGCGAGGCGGCCCGAATGCGAGAGTGTAAATGGGTGCGCTCGCCTCGTCTCGCCTGTCTCGGACCCTCTCGGTCCGTTGTCGGTATATTGCGCCCGAGACAAAGGGTCTCGCGAGGAAAACGAGCGCACTACTGTACACTCTCGCGTCTTTCAGTACTAGTTTCGCCGTTGGACAGTGTAGAACAGAAAAATAACAATAATAAACGACATTATCAGTCATTATCTGTGAGAAATAAAATTATTAAATATGATTATAAATCTTTGGATTACAATGATATCTTTCGATGCATGGTGAATGGTGAATGGTCGTTTTCGTCCATCTTGTCTGAGTTCTTAACTGCGATTGAACTAAGCGAGAATGTACATGATCGCACTCGGGCAAGGGGCTCTCGCACGAGACTCTCGCCCGAGAGCTCTCGGCGAGAGTGTACAGCGGGCATAAATGGGTGCGCTCGCTCGCACTCGGGCCGCCTCGCTGTGTCTCGGCGAGAATGTACAGCCGGCATTATGTTTACAATCTTACAATTATTATTCCATGATCGATATTTTGTCGAATTACAAGATGTTTGTACATCACTGACACGCACACGTAAGCATAATTGTATACACAGATGTAAATCAAATTTTGGTTAAGCTTGACAGCTCGGCATTGTTTCTCTATTCCGATAGGTATATTACCTTTATGCTTAGAACTGATGTTGAAATTCTTAAATTTGACGTATTATGACGAAAATCGTCGCTAGGGTTGTTGACTTGGTACCTACGAGTTTAAAACTTTGACATATTCGCTGGACGTGTTCCTCTTTGGTCGTATAACGTATTGTTGTTTGTGTTTTGGCACATGCGATTAAAATTGTCAGAATCCAATTTTGAAATCTTTATTTTAAATATTTAAAAATAAATTACAGTGCTCCAAAAGTAATAATGCGCATGGACGTTTTCGTAATTTTTCGGCAACGGTCGTATTTGCCGAGCGACGGGAGACGATATTGCATTTTCTAATTGCATTGCGTTTAAGATACATGTATTAGTCAAAGTTCGTCGTGATATTCCTGTAGCTTTTGTAACACGGTCATTATTCACGGTCACTCATGCGCATTATTAATTTTGGAGTACTGTATATCAGCCAGCGCGAGGCACATTCCGTTCATAATCCTAGTGAAACCCGACGAATTTGACAGATATTGAAACCTGTCCATTTCTTTGCAGTCGAACTACTGGTAGTTATGTGTATTGTGACATCAGTCTGGCCCCGTGCTAAGTACCTAAAGGACTTGTGTTACAGGTACCAAACAACGGAAATATATTTAATAATTTTATACTATACATATATTTAAGATTTTTATTATATCATACACATATTTAATACACATCCAGACCCGGGAACATAGAAAACGTTTGTTCCGTCGGCGGGATTCGAACCCGCGACCCCCGGCTTGAGCTACCAACGCGCTCACCACTGAGCCACAGAGGTCGTCGAAGAAGAAAGAGAGGTCGAGAATGAAAATACACATTGAATATACGTTGCAATGTAAATAATAAATAGGTAGTTCATTTTGACATTATTCAGTCTATTCTTAACTAAAATGGACTGTAGAGATTTTGTAATTTGCTAGTTTTTTAACAGTTTCGCCTTCGGATCAGTCCCTCGACCTAAATTCTATAATCTGGATCATATAAATTCATCTCAAGTCATTTTAAAGTTATGTAAAACTCTGGAAAAAACTGTTACCCAGTATTTCCGGACCTATACGACCAGCAAACCTTCAAGAAGAGAGCGTATTCCCTCTTAGAAGGCCGGCAACGCACCTGCAGTTCTTCTGATGTTGCGAGTCTCCATGGGCGACGGTAATTGCTTTTCATCAGGTGACCCGTTTGCTCGTTTGCCCCCTCATTTTATTTAAAAAAAAAACTTTTTTATTGAAGTCAAAGCGTTGTTTATAAAAAATTGACAAAATTTTAAACTGCGGCTGTATTTGAATCCCGAAAAGGGAACTAAAAACTGAAGCCCTAAAATTGTTAAATCAATAGCCAGCACTCAGGTGTAGTCAACAAAGTAAATACAAACTGCAAACAGAAACGTTTAGTTTATTGCCTACTATTTCAAAGGCTAAAAACCGTTCAGCGCTGATCTGCCCAATTGTCATAAATATTTCCGGTGTTATCACGTTTCAGTCTGTCCAGGATCTTAACAGCCTAATAATCCAAATAATGTCTTAGCCCTTAATGAAAAGAAGTGGCATGGAAGTCCCTGCTACTTAACACGGTCCAATACAACCTGCAAACATTCAAGAAGAGAGCGTATTCTCTCTTAAAAGGCCGGCTACACACCTGCAGCTCTTCTAATGTTGCGAGTGTCCATGGGCGACGGCCGTAGTTGCTTTCTATGAGGTGACCGGTTTGCTCATTTGCCCCCTTATTTCATAAAAAAGAGCAGGATCTTCCAACATTCACAAATCAGACTACTCCTAACTTCAGGATGTCCAAGAGTTACGACAGCTCTCTCTAAGGGCTGGTTTACACGTACATATTAAGTTGATAAGTAGTTAACTTTTTAACTTAATTTTAAGTTATTCATTGAATATAAACACAAAATTTAGTAGTAAGTTAAAATTTAGTTAAGTACTAAACAAGGAAATGAGAAATTTGACTATTTTCTATTATGTTGGCAGACGGGGCTTGTCACTTTACTCATTTCGGGCAGGCACTTCAAATTAAGAGTCCGTATACGAAATTTTGCCGATTTCGCTCATTTAACAGACGTGATTTAACAGTTAAAATACAGTATTTCTATAAGTTTTAATGCACAACATGTAAGATCATTTCAATTATAATCTAATGTTGGAGCTAGATTTTTTATTTTTTTTAAGTATCTTTAAATAATCCAACTCAAACCCGCGACAGTTTTGTGATTTTTGCTGTAAAAGGTTTAGAATATTATCACCTTTTTATGGATTGTATTGACGTCTTAACAGTATGAAAAATATATAATGTACTGTTGAGAAAGTCGTCTGTACAATGTTGGAATTACTTTTTACCACTTTCATATAAAAAACCCTTTAAAAACAGAATATATAACTGCCCGCTAACTTGGCGATCGTCCTTTTTCACCTGGCATATGAAAGACGGGCGTGAGTGTGAAGAGAGCAGTAGAAAAGAGTGTACGGGCTCTTAAGTTAAAATTCAGTTACTACTTATCTACTTAATACGTGTAAACCAGCCATAACAACATCTTCTCATTCCTAGGCGACCTCTTCGTGCTGGTATTCGCGATGGACTGTCGCGAGTCGTTCGAGGAGGTGATCCGCCTCCGGGAGCAGATCCTCGAGACAAAGGCGAACGCGGGGGGCGGCGGGGGGAGGGGGAAGAAGCAGACGCTGCGCGTGCCCATGGCGCTAGCGGGGAACAAGTGCGATAGAGAACTCAAGTTAGTATAAAAGTGATTTCACTGCTACAAGGATAGCTGAGGTGCACACTTGTGGTATCCTGGTAGTAGTGAAATTTATGGATGAAGGCATATAAGAACGCCACATACGTAATGCTACACGCATGCTTGCAGTGGAGTAGTTGAATTGAGGAATCACTATCAATGAATCACTACATGTTACATCACGCAAGGAACTTTAAGGGCGCAGCGCGGGTTACGTTAAGGGGGTGACAGACACGCGAGTAAGTACGCGGACTTATGGCTCGACGATCTTAATCGCCCTGTGTGTCAGCAAAGAACCGCGAGCCGCGAGCCTGGGGGCATGGTAATTCAGTGTGATCGATTCTCGTGTGTCACCGACGCGAGCCGAGTAAGTTCGCAAACTTAAAACCCGCGTACTTTAAGTTCGTACGTCTGTCACCCCTTTTACGATAGACGCTTGCAGATTTTGCATTCAGTATACAATAGTAAAGTAATAGATTCAGAATATGTAAACATACATCCCTACATATTTTTTTTGGTTTTGCTAGTCGAGTAAAAAATAAACATTCGCATGTCCAAATCAGTCTGTATAGAAGCACAAATGAGGGCATTCAATCAGACTATCTCTGATAGATCTATGTTACGAGCTACGAAATAAAAAGTGTTTTATTGGCTCATTCAAGTCAGTTGTATAGGGTTTGAAGGCGGTAAACGGGTTAGTGCTAAGGGTTGATTTGTATTGCCTAGATACGATATAATTATTTTATAAATCTAAAGACAATTATATTGCTTCCAACTCTCAAAGAATATAATATGTGTATCGAGTTTAAAATATATCTCAAATAACCTTGTTACATCTAATCAGCTCTGGATTTATGTATAGGCAGTATAGGCCATGGCCTATGGGCGGCAGAGTCCTAATGGCGTCCTAGGATGGTGGCAGAGTTCGTACATAGGGGCGACAAAATTAAAATAGCCTATGATCATTAAGAAACTTAGTCAAAATCGTCGCCCTCCGTGACGGTACCTTGAAATTTTAGTCTCAACGCGCCTAAAGAAGTGACACTTGAAAATATAAATCCGGTCCTGCGCCTAATTCTCATGTTTTTAAAGTAAACGTCGGTTTCCGAGTTTCTAAGGTTGTTGGCAAGAGTTAATTGTTTCAATAGCGATCTCGATTGGTTATCTGTTTGACGCGAGACAACCAAAAGCGTACTGACTAAACTCTTGCCAAAAAACCTGTAAACGTAATTCTGGACATAGGTATTTTGAATCCAGATTTAAAACACAATATTATAGTGTTTATAGTATATTATGTTTCATGTTTGGTCATATTATTTTCCAGAGCGCATTGTCCCACTTGCTCATCTAATATACAGAATGTCCTAAAACTCAACGATAATCTGGGACCGGGTGAATGGCCAAGTTACACCAGTTCCGGGAAAAATAAAATAAAAATTCCATATAACTCAGTTTAGCGACAATAGACAATTTTGTAAAAAAGCCGAAATTCGACACCCTTGGTCACATTTTCAAGTCCTGTGATCACCAATGTCACAATTTCGCTGTTGTTTTTTTAATTTTGAGATCTTCATTAACGTTGCTATTAATCGCAACTACGAATTAATGCAAAAAACATTGTTAATTTAATAAAATAAGTTAAGTTTCAGTGAGTCATGGTTCACAAAAATATTGATAATTAACTTTGACACTTCATTTTGAAAAAAAAAATGTACTACACAGTACACTACCCTTGGCAAGTTATTTCAAAAGTTGGCGCATTTAATCAAGATTTAAAAATGGTGCAACACTGGCCACTTGTCTTGCCATTAAAATTTTTATTTCTCATTTTTTCCAAATTGAGCTCATTTTAAACAACTCAAGATTAGGAATTTTTGTTACTAAAATTTATTATTTTTTGTTTCTGGTCTGAAGTAAAATTACTATTTTTAGTAAAGAGATAATTCAGTCAGTCAATAACCAATCTTATTGTAAAAAACATAATAATAATTAATAAAATAATGAAAGAACCGTCGTAAAACTTTTTATTTAATTATTCTCCTTAAACAACAGTAAACGTTCGAATTGGTCTTTTGTAAGGCGTTGCAGAGCTTGTATTCGTACCGGAGGCAAACAATTCGAATATTTACTGTAACTGTCTCAAATAAAGTTGGGAAAAAGCACACATTAAAAAAAATAAAACATTAAAATCGGTTAAGTAGTTTAGGAATCCATCGCGGACAAACATCGTGACAGGAGATTTATATACAGGATGCCCCAAAACTCAATCTTATCCCGTAATTAGTGACTAAATAAGTATGTCTACTTATTATTCACTAATTCAATAAAATAATACGGGCGATATACTTTATATAATATGGCAAAGAAACGTTTGCCGGGACAGCTAGTACTATATATATATATATTATATTTCGTGTGTGAATAGCACTGATAGCAACATTACCTTTAAGGTACAATTCCGTGCATCGCGATCGATCGCGATGCACGGAATTGTACCTAGGCTAAAATGTTATCACAATGGTTAGGTACAATCAAAAATAATTAGGCTTCGGTTAACATAATATTACGATTCACCACTCAAGTACGTTTATAAAACCACAATAAAACCTTGAATCTATTTTCACAGGACTGTCCAACCCGAGGAAGCAACAGCATACTGCGCGACGCAAGACTCGTCGTGTGTGTTCGTCGAAACTTCCGCGAAAAAGAACTTTCACGTCGACGACTTATTCTACGAACTGTTCGTCGTCGCCAACTTACCCCTGGAGATGGCTCCCAACCACCACAAACGTGTCACCACCACCTTCGGGAGCCCCTGCACCCTCCCACCTACAAGCAGCCAGAGCAGTCGAAGTAAAAAGTGCACTCTATCCATCAAAAGAAGGCTATCAGACGCGTGTGGGGTAGTAGCCCCGAATGTGAGGAGACCCAGCATTCGCACAGACCTGATGATCATGAGAACAAAGACTTGTGCCAAAGGGGATGGGGACAGTGGGAGTGGGAGTCCCAAGCTGAATTTGCAGAGGTTGGTTCGTAATGATAAGAGGTCGTGTTGCATTCAGTAAGTTTTTGAAAATGTTTAGGAATTAGGAACCCTGTTTACCCCTTTTGGACTGTTGTTTGTTGTATAGTTACTGCCACAGTGCGTTAGAGAAGTTGGAAAATAAAGGTTGGTAACCAGTGTCCTGTTGCTCACTGAAAACTCATTTTCATTAACCGATTAAGAAGTTACTGCTGCACTCAGAGATGATATTCATAACTTAACTGTAATTGAATGAAGATTTTGACATAAGCCCCAATAAAAAACCTCTTCCTCAAACTCTTCATTACATTGAAGTTAATATCTTCAGTATGTCTCTGAGTGCGGCCGTTATTGTTCTAAATTTCAAAATCTACAGAAACTCATTCTAATATCTCTTGAAAATGCTCAGAATAAGGCAGGTGCTAAGTTTTTTAGCAGTATGACATTTAAATGTGAGATTAGTATTTGCCCCAGAATTTTTAATTGGTTTAATAAGATGTTACCCACAAGTAGCATTTATATTTTAATTAGGTCGGCGTTTATTCAATTAATCTCATATTATTATGTAATTATAATATTTTATTTGTGTTGCTGTTGTAAAAAAACATATTTTAGTACTTGTGTGATAAGTAAGTATTATATAATATGCGTAATTATATAACCAATAAAACTGTTTTGTTTCTAATTTTTTAAAGTCCAATGTTGTATTATGTAAGTAAATACATAAAATGTTTTTGTAAGGCCTAAATGTTTTGAGCCCCTTTGGAAACTTTCGTATGTTACTGTATAAAATACCTTTACTTCAAGTATGTTATTTATTATTAATTCCATGAATACTGGTGATAAATAATAATATGTAAACTAAGCTAGAAAAATTTTAATACTTTTTGGTATTTCCGAAAGAAGGAGGATATTTTGTCTAGCCACCGACAGAAAGAAAGTCTTAAAAAATTATATTTTTGTAAAAGTTCTAAATAAATCACATCTATCCCTTAGCTAAACGGTTGTTACTTTAAGTACCTTACAAACTTTTAATGTGCTTTTTATCGTTATATTTTATGATACGAAAATGACGTTCATAACCTTCAAAGCCAAGACGTTTTCTATATCACTTCTTTATAAATTATAGAAGCGCCGATCAAAATGTATGGAATTGACAGCGTTCGATGATATGAAGTTGACGTTCTAAGTCAATTCTATACATTTTAATCGGCGATTCTATAAAGAAGCGATAAAGAAAACATCTTGGCTACAAGACCCTATCTCGTCCCTAACAATTCGTCCCATTGTAGAGTATGATCACCGAAAAATATGATGAGTGATGAGTGATGAGTGATGACCAATGATAATAATATCTATCGACGCTTGTAGGAGAGTCAGCCATCGAAGTAACATTCGAAGTACAAGAATCGGGGACCTGTTTTATACCGTAAAACAAATAACGTCTCAAAGATCGGAATTTTATGCCTTGTTTATTTTTATTCACAAACTTAAGTCTAATCCGACGTTATTTTATGTTATCCACGTTTCGAAGCTCATGTAAATAAATACAGAACCCTAAAAAGAAGAAAACCAGACATAAAAATATGTTTCTTATACAGGGTGTTACAAAAGAAAGTGATAATACTTTAGGGTGTGTATGTGTCCCTTATATAAAGTTCATTGTGAAAGGCGCAGCGCTGAAAAAGCAATTTTTGTGATATGTCTAGACAAACGCCCCATCGTCAAGAATTAGTTAATTTTCAGCGCTGCTACTTTTACAGTTAACTCTATAAGAGGACTCATACACACCCTAAATTATTATCTTTATTTTGTTACACCCCGTCTACGAATAATAAAACCTAAGGAAACGTAACTCCCATACTAATACAGTTTTAAATTTGGTTCCATTCGAACTGTCATGTAACGTCAGCCTTTATACCGCTCAAGGTCACCTAAATATTGCAAATGTATGAAAAGTAAACCTAAGGTACACTTTTTTGACAAGTATTTTGGAGCATGTTTTTTGACGGAGTTACTCTTCCTTAGTTTTTATTATTCGTAGCACCCCGTATACTAAGTAAGATAATAAAATGTGTTATGTTATTGTAGAAAACTTTTGTATAGGGATTTGTAAAAATGGTTTACCTTTCTGATTTGTACTTATTTGTTCTGGCTACGTTCTGGTAGTTAAAGAAAAAGAAAAAACGAACTTTGCTATTAAATAAGGGTTCTATCACACTGAATATTACATTAAAAAAGTTATGTATGATTATATGTATTACCTCTAAATGGATAATGAACGATATTAATTATTCATGTATCCAATATCCATTTTATGTAATGATTCTGAACTTATTTAGAGCAACGGCATGTAAATTGTACTATAAAAGAAATATATTGATGGGCCTACGTCATTTAGTCGGATCACATCAAATCTATGTCAGCTGTAATTTGTCGGATGGGTAATTAATAATATAAAAAACATTATGCAACCAAGTTAGAGCTTATTATTTGAAATGACGCGCCCCACCACTTCATTAGTTGATAATTCTATGAAAAATTTTGTACTGTGAATACGAGTGAGGGGCGCGTCATTTTAAGTAAGACAAGCCCTACTTAGATCCATCAACTACCTATGAATCAACTTCTCTGGTAGTACAATGACACAGAACTTTACAGTGTGACTAGAATAAACAGTCCACTTCATATTGAATAGAATTGCCCATCACTCATATTATAACAGTTGTGTATTGTTACCGCATCTGATATGGCTGAAGAATATAATGTATGGATATTTCTCTAGTATTTCTACCTAATACTAAAGTACTTTTGGAAAACATTATGTTAAAAATATGTGTATTTAATCATGGATAGCGAAACATATGTTAAAAATGTGCAAGCATGGATATTATCTGAAAACCAATTTTAAAAGTTAGGTAAATGTGATAAAACCGATTCAGTCAACGGCTGTACTTTCTTGTAATAAAATTGTTATAACTTTAGAAGTACTGAAAGTTAAGTTATATTACAAAAAGAATATTCCATTTATCAAAAACCTTTGTGAAACCATCTTTATGTACAGATATCTTTGTCTACCTATCAACTCTACATATCACATTTTGGCTTTTTATCTTTGAGAAAATTTATGTGAGGGACCAAAATTGATATAAGTTCTATGGCGCCCTAGTCTCTCGACTGAAAATTAATATGATTCGACAAAAAAGGATGCAAATCGATTTTAAAAAATGAATATTCGGTTACAGGTCATGGCGGAATACAGTATAATGAGGGACCAATGGCTCTATGTAGCCGTAGAGTCTATCGTGTCAAACAGCTGTCATATGTCACGATGTACTCGTAGCTGTCATATGTCTGTCTGACATGAAAGACTGCCGTTCCCGGTGGCAAATTATTATATAATATCGAAAACCCTCATTATTAAAACAGCTGCGAAGCGGTGAAGAAATTATAAGATTGCGCCGCGTTCAGGTGTAAATAACCCTAAGTGTCAGTATACACTATACATTGCAACGTGGCGAAGTGATACGATGCATTCAAAACTGTTACTACATAGGAAGATGCAGATTTATTTGACAGACTTGCCCGCAATGTTAGGGCGTTCCAAATTTGAATGGCTCATTAAAAATGCATCTCAACACCTCGTTCGTCACAATGTGAATTGACCCTTAGTGTACGCTAGTGAAATGTCAAACTTTGACCAAAATGTTACTAATGACGATTTGCTTCCTTTTCTGCCGGATTCTGTACCTTGTTATAAATGTAACGATGTTATGCATTCGTGCTCTATCATTAAAGTATTATAATGACATTATGTATACCCTTGTCTATGCTGAAAATAAATGTTTCAATGTAGTAGGCTTTTTATTTTAACCTTTACTCTAACTTGGTTGATACTTGATAGTTGAATGCGAACATTATTGACAACAAATACCCAGGTTTTTAAAGGCTTTTGACAAGAATTTATCTTCGCGATGATGTCAAACTTTAGTCAAAACATAAAACAACCTTTTTACTTCAGTGTGCTGATTAAATAAAATGTTTTTAACGTTTAATCAAGTCTGTAAGGAGGAACATTAATTTAATTTAATTAATTAAGAAAAAAGAGGACACAACGTAAGGCAACAGTTAACTATACTTATCACGTAGATCAAGAGAATTTTTGGTGATAAAGGTAAAATGTGTAATGTGAAATCCAATCATAATATCAATTCAGTTAGAAGCATTAGTAGATACACATGTTTTTCCAGAATTTGCTAAGCAGGTATATTCAAACACTACAATAAAGTAATTTCTATGAAAAACCAAAGTTTGTTGGAGGCTAAGCATTTAGCGAGGGTTTGTATTAAACTAAATTCGGCCAAATTTGACGGGCTAATCCAGCTTATAAATGGAGTAATTTGAACACGTCAATACCAGGGGTTAGTTCCAAATTGGCTTTCGTAATACGACGCTGAATAGCACTCATTGATTTTAAATATGCAAATATGCACTGAACATTTAAAATACATTTTAGAATATTTTATTAAACATTTTTTTATTAAATATTTATGACTGCCGCACTCACGGACGAATACTAATTATTACTTACCTGCAGTAAATAACACCTCTATCGTGGGTATCGCAGACACAATAGATTTTCAATTGTTATGCGGCAGCTGCCGCTTGGGGATTGATGGGTCAAATAAAGATTTTGACGTTAACCTCATAACTTCATAAGCGATAAATAATGTGTGTAAAATTTCTAAGCATTGACATCAACGACGTCTGCAGTCGTCGCGGTCACGTTTTCAGATACTTTTCGACGTCCTAGTACAAACTACAAAGTTAAAGTATTGAATCTTGTTGAGCAAGAAGTACATAATGGTACACAAGTTTTATTTATTGCAAACAAACAAATAAATCATCCAGATTATATGTCGACATATTTTATTAATATAATATTATGAGTAGTGTGTTTTCGCGGGTTCTGGATCACGATTCTGGACCCACCCCTCCCCCCGCTCGCGGCTCGCAAACTTTCTCGATCACTTTTTGTCGGTTCGAGCGGCGACGTCGCCGAAAAAAAAAAGAGTTTGGTGTCAAAATAGGGGTTTTCAACTATGCCCGTTCGATATATGCGATCCGTTTCTGCGTATTTGCACTAGCTTCAAAGTTAGCTTTTGTGTTTAACCCTCATTATCTACTATCTCCACGCTCCATTGTTCCTTAATTATGGTCGCTGATTATTACAATGTAAAGCTCACCTCAGTGCCCTATTGTTCGTAATGAGTACCTGGCTAATCGCTTACGTCACCTCAATTTCTTACAAGATTTTAAATAAGTAAATAAAACTTGATCAATTTTTTATAACATTTTTTTAAATTAAAACATGTAATAATAATAACTCCCATAGTAGTATGATTTCGTGCATTGTGAATCACTATTCATAATATGTAGTTCCCCTCGGTATCTAATGAATATTGACAATGCATTCCTGCTAATAACATTTTGCTGTGTCGCAATCCTCGTAAACAACATTCCAAAGTTTTTTTAACAATATATTTATTAAGCTAAGGTTAAAATAAAACTTTGGTTTACTTTCAAACAAATTTTTTATTTCGTATTACATACTACAATTCATAAAACAAGATTCAAACATTTTATTCAAAAACATATCATTTTTAAGTGTGTCACTACCAAATTCAGTCTGAAACTCTAACAATGACTTGTTATGAAACTTGTATAACAAGTACATTAAACAGTACTCTCCACACACAGAAGTCCAATCATTTTGTAGCCTGATAGTATTACAACGTTATTTCCTTGCATTTCTATTCAAAAATATTTTGTGCATTCCCGTAGGGAAGCGACCATATGTATCAAAATATTCACCGATACCATGTTTGTCTTTGTGAATAGCTACCCAGTGAGATCCTGGTTTTAGTAGGAGTCGTTATATGCATTGGCAATCGATTCGCGGCATATACGCTATTTTTTAGACATATGAAATAATGAATGAATAAATAAAAGAAACATAGCTTTAGTACTATATTTTTTTCATAATATCCACACACTATTAGGTAAACACTCACACACACACACACACACACGTTACACATTATAACTCAAATATATCATACATGTGACTTTTCTTAGCTTCTATAGTCTACAGTTACATTACGGTTTTTTCTAGTTTTCTATAATATTATCAAACTCTGCAAATACAATACAGTTAACCGTTTGAGAGAGACTAGAATCAATTGATATTGTAAAAAAAACTTTGGAAAGTTGTTTACGAGGATTGCGACACAGCAAAATGTTATTAGCAGGAATGCATTGTCAATATTCATTAGATTCCGAGGGGAACTACATATTATGAATAGTGATTCACAATCACGAAATCATACTACTATGGGAGTTATTATTATTACATGTTTTAATTAAATAAATAAATGTAATAAAAAATTGATCAAGTTTTATTTACTTATTTAAAATCTTGTAAGAAATTGAGGTGACGTAAGCGATTAGCCAGGTACTCATTACGAACAATAGGACACTGAGGTGAGCTTTACATTGTAATAATCAGCGACCGTTATTAAGGAACAATGGAGCGTGGAGATAGTAGATAATGAGGGTTAAACACTAAAGCTAACTTTGAAACTAGTGCAAATACGC
This sequence comes from Polyommatus icarus, assembly GCA_937595015.1. NCBI lineage: Eukaryota > Metazoa > Arthropoda > Insecta > Lepidoptera > Lycaenidae > Polyommatus > Polyommatus icarus. The sequence continues at coordinate 6,723,151 of OW569336.1, read as the reverse complement.
AGAAACGGATCGCATATATCGAACGGGTATAGTTGAAAATCCCTATTTTGACACCAAACTCTTTTTTTTTTGGCGACGTCGCCGCTTGAACCGACAAAAAGTGCTCGAGAAAGTTTGCGAGCCGCGAGCGGGGGGAGGGGCGGACCCAGAATCGTGACCCAGAACCCGCGAAAACACACTACTATTATGACAGAATTATCAAATATATATATTATATACTTATTAAACTCGTTAATTATAAGTAGTACAAGAGCCAAGTCATACAATATCAGTTTTTTCAGTTCAAACAAAGGGATCATCCAAATATGTCGCCAAAAAATTATTAATATTATAATGTGACAGTTAATAATAATATATTAAACTCATAAATTATGGTACAAGAGCCAAGTCATACAATATCAGTTTTCCCAGGTCAAACAAATATGTTGCCATATTTTATTAATTTAATATGACAGTTGAAAAGTATTATACTCGTAAATTATAGTACAAGAGCCATCGTCATCTGAACCACGGGGCCGTGTTTGTCAATCCGAGAGGCCCTCAGTGGCCCCTCGACTTGTGCTAGTTGTGCCCCAATTCCGCACAATGACTGACTCAATATTGTAACATATTCATCATTCCGCAGGAGTGAACGTCAATAAATACTTGTCTTATATGACAAATAGTCGTGTTAGTTTGGGTAGTAGGTGTAGTGTTCGACTATGAAAGTGCACAAGGACAGTTACAAAGTGTAAGTGTATACAAAGTGATGATACTTTGTGGTGGGTATGTACTAGTTATACATATTATACTAGCTTATTCTAAAAGACTTACTTTTAAGTTTTGACATCCATTGTTTCTGGAAATGTCCTAAGGCTAATTTGTCTCTGCAATATTTTTTGATGATTTGGAGTCTCAATTTGAGGTACTGCTGCTAAAGGTCAATTCACATTACAACGAGACGTGGCATATATTGCTATGCATGTTTGGGAAATTCAAATTTGGAACAGACCGCGATATAGACTCGCAAAGTTTGTTCCAAATTCAATATCCTTTTAGTAAAATATACAGTTCAATTTTAAATGTTTTATAAATGCATTACAATGCAAAAAAAAATACAAAAACTGCATTTTTCTCATAGTCCCTAGCGAAAAACCTAATTTTCTTTCTATTATTTCGCAAAAGCAAAATAGCTCATCCTCCAGAAACTATGTAAATTCGCGTGAAAATATTACCGGCATCATTTCCAGGAATCACACAAATACGGTAGATCCACGTAAATATACGTACATTTACGCGGCTATAAAAATAAAACGTACGAGAATATTTCCCGCTCAAAATTCTCGAGTACCTTTTCATATCGAGTAATCGGGTGTTTTTTTAGACATGCTTTTTAAAAGCGGAAAATAATTTTAAAAACCGTTTCGTTTTTTTTTTTGAGCAAGTTCTACATATAATTACAGCCTTTTTAATCAATAACCACAAAGGTAGCAAACATTTTGGCTCGAAACTAACCTAGAATTAGTTTTTGCGGGGGCTTTGTATAAACTAGCAGGCGGCACTCGGCAGCAAACGTTACATTGCGACCGTCACTTCAACTGACCAACTCTTTTGTGTCAACTTCTCGACGTGAAAGAGAAATTTTAAACTAGATATAGCATGGAACCGTGCGCTTTCTAAATTTATTTTAACGCGGGTTTAAATAATTTTAGAAAGACGAGCAATTTTATTGCGTAGTATTATAATTATTGGCCATCTAGGGTTGATTTTAAACATCGCGCGCTTTCAATCTAATTGTCAAATTAACTTGTTCAATAAAATTGACGCGTGATATTGCACAATACAATTGATCTACTAGGGTCCGGCTGCTGGTCCTTAAGTCCAGTCTATCTTATATCTTTAAACGAGCAATAGGGGGTTCCGGGGGCGATAAATCGATCTAGCTAGGTATCATTTTCATAAAATGTCATTTAATGTGGGTTTTTTTAATTTTTTGAATACCGAGCGAAGCTCGGTCATATAGCTAGTGTTTTTTACGTGACCTTTCCAATATGCTAGACAAAGAAAGGCAGACCTTGACTATATATTTACTACTAGTTGACGCCCGCAACTCCGCGCCTAAATTCGCGTAGGAACCGTACATTTTTCTGGGATAAAAAGTATCCTATGCCCTTTTCCGGGATTCAAAATATTTCCATACCAAATTTCAGCAAAATTGGTTCAGCGGTTTTGGCGTGAAGAGGTAACAGACAGACAGACACACTTACGCATTTATAATATGGATGGTTGGATACAAATACTTTTGCACATTAGGGGGTAAATAAATCTATAACCAGAAACGAAGTTGTACGATAAGTAAGTTGTAAACGTGTTCAAAGATACTCAAAGCGGTGATAAGCCTGACTGAAAAGGCTGTAGGGGTGAGGAAATCCGGTACTCGCTCAAATGAATATAGCTGTTCTTGAAAACTTTACCTACCTACCTATGAACGAGCGTTTCTAATGTAGGCACTTGGTGGAAATATTTAAAACTAATGTACCTAATGTACAATCTTCTTGCATTATTCTCTACTATTTTATGCAACGTCCGCGTCATAATAATTATTATTTATGTCGACATCGGTCGTGTATTTTGTTAAAAAATTTACATTTTACAAGAATACCATTTTGTTGTTTGATAGTAATAATATAAATAGATTGGATCGAATCGAACAAAAAACTAAGCTGCATTTTTATTGCGATAGTAGAATCCGGGATGGGATTATCTTTTGAAGTGGAACTTCTTTGGGTGCGTTGAGAGTGAAATTTCAAGGTCGTGTCGTGTAAAGAGGGTGCAAAATTCCAAATAATAACAATATTTGGAATAAACTCTGGAACGATCTGTCACCAGCAGTATTTCCGGACCTATACGACCTCAAACCTTCGAGAAGAGAGCGTATTCCTTTTTAAAAGACCGGCAACGCGCCTGCAGCTCTTCTGATCTTGCGAGTAGTTGCTTACCATCAGGTGACCCGTTTGCTCGTTTGCCCCCTCATTTAATAAAAAATTCGCGCCGTCACGATTTTACACTAAAGTTATACTTCTGACACGTATACTCTATACGCTCTTTTTTAAAATAAGAAACTGGTATTCAATAGCATGCACCAAACAAGAAATGATGTTACCATGAATATTATAAACCCACAACTTCTCCGGAATGGTTACGAGGAGTTTGGCAACAGACATCACGACACGAGAATTCTAAAATCAAGATACTTTTAGGGTTCCGTGGCCAAATGACAAAAAACGGAAGTTTGATGACTGAGCCATCGTTTGTTTTTAACCGACTTCCAAAAAACGAGGAGGTTATAATATGTCCGGCTGTGGATAATTGGATATATATTTTTTTACTGTATGTCCTTCCGTATGTCACAGCAACTTTTTTGTAAAAATATATATTGTAGTTGTAATATTAAGATATTTCTCTGTGTAGAAACGAAACTCCACACAGAAATAGCCTGTTTAAGTCCATTACAGAAGCTAATAGCCGACAATACACATTATAACACTACAGCAACACTGAATATTCTAAGCGCAGTACCATTTTTGCAAACTCCTAAGTAATTTGCATACTAATTCCACTTGGGTTGCATGCAACGAGAAATATGCGGTAATTGTTGCATTTTTATGCCTTCGTGACTTGAATTTTATGGTAATACTCTTTTTTTTCCAATAGCAATAAATCTTCGAGTACATGTGTGTAATGTATTCTTATTTCCTTATATTAGTGAGGAAATAAAGAATGCGAAAGTGGGTCTTTCTCTTATCTCTTGACGATCAAACCGATGAACCCATTTTGCTGAAATTTGGTATGGAAATACCGGGAAATTACATAGGATACTATTTGTCCCGCAAAAATGGTTCCCGCGCGATAAATTAATTTTGGTGCAAAGGTGACTTTCGAATTTTTAATGTTAGCATGGATGGCTATAATATTGTGATTACATTTTTACCATAGGATTCAAAACCATTAATTAATTTTAAGTTTTTGAGTTGGTACGGTAATATACGAAAAATAATAGTTAAAAAAACTAAAAACACGCCTTTTATAGAAAACCAAACTAAAAAATTTAAAATAAATTAAATTACAAATTTAAATTAAGAAGTGTTAAAAATTACAATAAATATAAATTAGTAATAGTGTGAATAAAAAAAATATTTAAAAAAAGCGTAGGGTGCATGGTGTCAATAGTTATAAATATTATATTGACAGTTATGAGTAGAATGATTATCATTTTGATAATATCTTAAAAAAGCACCCCACGCTTTTTTTTTTAATAAAATATATATTGTACATTTATTCTACCAGGGGAGCTTGTTCAGTACCTTCCTAGTACATAATAGCTGGTTTTTTCGGCAACTAATTTTGAACGACTTTTTTTAGTTTCTTTTTTTTTGTTTTTTTACAAGTCGGTTAGTTGGTTATAAACAAACACACACACACATCTAAGCGTAAGTTTCTTACCTTATCGACTATAGATGAAAACTATATAAATGAACAAAAATCATATTTTGCAATTATTTTTTTATTGATTTTTTTGCAAACGAGCAAACGGCAATGAGCAAATTGAAAAATGGAATAATTATATGAAATTGGTGTATTGTCATCGGTCCTCGATAAATCTACAAAGTTTGAACAAAATCTGGCCGTTTAAAGTGGGTCTAAATCGCGCCCAAAGAAGTCAGTTACAAACAAACAGGTGAAGCTAATAAAAAGCGTATAAAAAAAGTTAACATTTATTATTGAAAATATTTTTTTCGAAAAATATTTTCAATAATTTTTTTCGTATATTTTTTCGCAAAATGACGGTCATTGAATCACACGGTAAAACATCCAGTATAAGCTGACACTTCGTAGCTAAGCGTCTCTTCGCTACGAGAGGTCAAGTTAAACAAGATGACGTTTTGCTGTATGTACAAGTAAAATTCTGTATATAGATTGGATTAAAGTAAAGTGTCTGGGTTGTATATCGTCAGACACGATGTAAACGTGTTTTAAGCTAGCTTTTATCGCGGTCTTTGATCGCGGCCGAATCAAGATTCCCTAACGAAAAAACCTAACACCCCACTTGGTGCGGCGTTGCCAGACTTCAGCACGGAGTTTGTGTGCGTGCGACTAGACGTATGTGAATTATAATTGCATAAGTTGATTAAAAAAAGTATGGAATAGCTTTACCGCGGCATTTTCCGAGCGCTACACGTATTTTTTATTATTTTAAATATAACGGTGGGCTAAAACGTGATCGAAAATAACTTCATATATATAAAAAATAAAGAAAACTTAGAAGGGACAGCAGAAGTAAGAATGAAACATCAAACAGCAGCTGAAGCATTCATTAATCTAACTCCGTCTTACCGCTTACGAATAGGCTTGATGACCAATTTTTTTTCTTATTGGTAATTGAATGAACCTTAAAAAATAGAAACATCGCTGAAAGAATGACTCTCATAGCTTAAAAATTCACCAAGATATGAACAATTCAAACATCTCATAAAATAGACCTGCCCGAAACGCTCCATACAAAGTGCTACGAAAGACTGACGTCAGTCTTTCGTAGTTTGTACGGATCGGGAGAGAACTTTGTTCGATAGGTATATTAAATATTGCGTTAATGAAAGTGGTTTCATACCAAAAGTTGTTTTTAATTGCATAAGTTATCGAATGGTGTACAAATATTAAGAAATTTAATTGAAAAAAAATTCGACTTGATTATCCAACTTTGAAGGCGCCTAACAAAAAAAATACAAATGCTATCGAGCTGAAATTTTGGTCACCCTTATTTTTTACCATGCTTTCTTTATTTTATTAACAAAATTCGCTAATCTTCGACCTTGTCATCATCCCTATTGTCTATCAGGTCACGTGTTCATTAACACTTGATAAAATATGATTACAGTCCAAAATTGAACCGTAACATGAGTATTGAGTAGTCAATTAGTCATGTCTTCATAATTTAATGGATGTCATCAGATGTTGTTGCGAGTTGTCGTAGAATGACATGTCGTCAGTTGTCGCTTGTAGTCGCGTGTCGTCGGATGTTGTCACTTGTCGTAGCTTGTTAAAGCGTCATCTAATTGCTTATCTGGAACTCGATTTTCACGCCTCGAATGTCACTTCGATTGTAAGCTATCTCTCTCGCATGTGAGGTAGCATGTGTGCGGCGGTGTATTATAGTTTCCTAAGTGCGGTGGTATAATACGACAGCTGAAATCAATATAATATGAAACCAAACAAAGTAGCAACAGAGTTATAGCCACGAGTAAACTACCTTAAGACCCGTTTGAAAAAAAACAGTACTTATAATGGGCCTAACCGAGCATAACACCTCGCTTGGCCGAAAGGTCTTCCTTTGTGGCCACTTCCGTATCGCGCACACAGTTAGTACTACAAATGAGATAGCATTCGATCGAAGCATTATCTTGGTTTGAGAATCGCTCCCCTCACACCCGAGGGCGTCACAATTTGGTGGCAATCTGCAGGCAATTTATATGCACTAGTTTGTACACTAAATTGTACACTAGTTTCGGTGTCCTTCGACAGTTTAGACTAGTTTACTAACAGCCGGCAGCTTCCTATGAGTTTTGAGCTTACGATAAAATATTTTGCTTTATAACGTCTTCACACAAATCTTTTAACTATACCTACTTTATAATATTTTGTAACGTAGCGATTTTATTAACTATACTCATCCCTGGATTTATAAATAGGCCATGTAGGCTGCGGCCTAGTGGCAGCAGCTTCCCAGGGAAGCGGCATATTTGGTACATTATGCGGCGAAAAAATATAAGCCCGGCACTGGCTTTGATATAAATATAGTCATATGTTTAACGGTTTTAGAGAAAACCATCTTTGTGACATGACTTTTAGTTACGTAACGATTTCTTGCATAAAGGTGAACGCAGATTTGGCCGCACCGCACGCACCGCAGTCGCCGCATTTCGAATTCTTCATATAAAGAATGTAGAAGTTGCGAAGACTGCGGCGCGGGTAGGTTTGCGAGCTTGCCTATAACTTCATAATATAAAGAGTTCGAAATGCGGCGACTGCGGTGCGTGCGGTGCGGCCAAATCTGCGTTCACCTTTGTGGTGTATACAGCTATGAGCTGTACATGTAGCTGTACACATGTACAGCTACATGTACAGCTTGCTACACTAATGTAAGGAAGCTACATACGCTCCCTTACATTAGTGTAGCCAGTTTTTATAGGAGATTAACACTGTATAAAAAGCGATCTTTTCCTTCTCACTGTCTATTAAGATAGAAGAGAGGAAATGCACACCATACCAACAATGGTTACCCACATTAAAATGAAACCAACCTTTGATTCGACTCAATCAAATTTCAAGCAAATAAGAACATTAAGAGCTATAGTAAAGGTACCGTTCCGACTTCCGAGTGACGCGGCAAGCGACTGCGGCCGACAAAAACTAAAATAAAATGCCCCAAAAAGACAAAGACTATAGGGTTTCATTTCGCTCTATGTTATGCGGCAGAATATGAAACCTGTAGTCTATGTCATAAATTAGTGGCAATTCAATTTTGTCGCGGTCGCCTGCGACAATGATCGGAAAGTCACCACCATTGTACAATCTATAGAGTAAAGGTATACCAGAGTAGACAGAACTGAGGAGTACCTACCTCGACTTCAAACAAACCAAAACCAAAAATGGGCGAATAAACGCGACCTGGACGCAAGTGTCAATTTGAACATTTTGCACCATGCTGCGCGCGCCGGCCGATATATGACATAGCACTACGTCAAACGTTTAAAGAAGTTTATCTAATATTATTATATTGAATAATATAATATACAGAGTAATATGTGACAACCCGCATCAAGACGATGATGCCTTATAATTCTGTCTACTCTGCCTCTGATGTGATAACCCGATATTAGTGTAATTATAAATTAATATCAACGCCACTACTCCTAGACACGTTAGGGTTGTCACGCAACTTTTAACAAGTTTTCACAACTTGCCTAAAGATAAAAAATCTTATGATGTTCTGGTATGATCTTTTTACGGACATTATGTAAATAAAAACAGAAGGCTAATTTAATCGATAGATGAAAACGAAATCATGAATATAATATTATGTATCACATACGTACAGTCCATAACTTAACGTTGGAAGGTTTGTGATGAGTGATGACTGATGACTGATGATCCATATGGAATGAAATCTTTTAGTTTTTCTACTTATCCTTATAATTAATTATATAATATTGGTATGTTATAAAAAATTAATTAAGTATATTTATATATATATATTTTGAGGTCATTAAAATCACTTTAATTATTAAATTTCGTCTACCCTGCATATTAGATTTCATTTGAGTCCGAAAAATTATTAGTTTGACAAGCAAAATTATAATATAGTCGATGTTCCTAAGTAAACATCCCTTTGCCACTAAATTGTATGTATGGTTGTCCACATATAATTAACCCCGATCGCATACAAAGTAAACATAATTCCAATTTATCTTTAGGCCATTTGGCTTATCGGACCATCAAAGATATTTTCGAATATTTTATACTATGAAAGTACGTAAGAAACATAATAATAATAAAAATTTTATACGCTTTTAAATTTTGACAACCCTAAAGCGTTAATGAACTAGGTATTGAGAGAACTAGACAATTATAATTTATTGTTGTTACTAGTACATATTTTGCAAACTAAAACCATCCATCCATATTACTCGAAAGAGTATGTTAGTCAGCTCTTCTAGTTTATTAATTAATTATTACTGATAAATACTATTCAAATGATTTTGAAATTCAGGAAAATAAATTGTTTTGATTGCGGGAAAAACATCCTTTTGATAAAAATTCTTGCAAAATTGCAGACAAAAAGGTTGTTTTAGAATAAATCTTAAATTGGCTAGCTTTTAGCGAAAAGTTATTAGTTATTACAAACACTTTATTCGATATCTGACACTAGGTTTTGGGCCCAAAATAATGGCTTTTAGGCTATAACCATATCTTATAAGTTATAAACCTTTCTGATATTGCTCCACTAAATAAGGCTTTATTACAGTGACTAAAGTTTCTAGGTACTTCAATCTATAAGTCCGAAACCATTTTGGGCTTGGTTCCACCCCAAATTTTACCGCAATATTCCTTACGATAAGACCTTAATAATAAGGGATAAGGACCATCTTATAAGCTTTTAGCTATAACAATCTGTATGGTGTACCCGTTTTTTCATTTACGTTTATCATAATCACATCACACTAGCGTTATAGGGAATGTTAAGGAACTATAGGCGACCGCACTCTAAGTAAATAATAATAATATAATGAATTTTATTTTTTATAATTTGCGACACCATTTAGCAGCACCATCGATGCGCACGGTATAAAAAAGAAAGTTAGTGTGTGTTTAATTCAAATTTAGTTTTTTATTGTTTTTAGAAATATTCCGCGAAATAAACTTCCACCTTTAAGTAAATGAGTGAGTGCACGCATAGGCATGCGTACAGCACCTCCCTCCTCCCACACTGCCTATGCGTACACTCGTATGCAAGAACTTGCAAACACCACCGCCACTCAAGCAATAATGTTGGCAAATCCGTGCAAGGCCCCTCACCACCATGCAGGTTGAAAACCTCGACGCGCGTTTCGCTCCAACACCGGAGCATCCTCAGGATGTGGACTCTACGAACATCGTAGAGTCCACATTAGTGGTGTTCCTAACGGCTATATTTTCATAACACGCTAGATGGATTAAGCTACATTTTTCAAGCGCGCTAGTTTTGACGCTACGTTATAACGATTAAAATCTCGTTTCTTTCAAGCGCGCTAGTTTTGACGCTACGTTATAACGAATTGAAATCTCGTTTCTTTCAAGCGCGCTAGTTTTGACGCTACGTTATAATGAATTGAAATCTCGTTTCTTTCAAGCGCGCTAGTTTTGACGCTACGTTATAACGAATTGAAATCTCGTTTCTTTCAAGCGCGCTAGTTTTGACGCTGCGTTATAACTTATAACGAATGAAATCTCGATTCTCGACGCGTTGTAAAGTTACCGACGTTATTGAAATTCTTTCGTTATGTTATAACAATATACGTAGCCGAGAGGGACAGGCCTGAAAAATTATGACAGCCGAATTCACCCGATTTGGCAACGAAACGAAACGACAACGATCGGACGAATATCGCGCGCGATCGGCAGCGCGGGCGGCGCCGCGCTAGGTTGGTGACCCCGCGTTACGTTATAACGTAGCGTCTTATGCATAGTTTTATAGCGCGCGCTATACGTTGCGAAGAAATAGCGCGCTAGTTTTTTCAGCTATACGTTATATTAACCACCACTAGTCCACATCCTGAGGATGCGAGTGTACGCATAGGCAGTGTGGGAGGAGGGAGGTGCTGTACGCATGCCTATGCGTGCACTTACTCATTTACTTAAAGGTGGAAGTTTATTTCGCGGAATATTGCTAAAAACAATAACAAACTAAATTTTAAGCTATGGATTTCCGCAAAGTAACGCCTGATTCCATTAACTGTGTTTAATTCGTCACGCTAAAAGTACTGAACAGATTTTGATCAAAATTAATAATATGGTGTTAGCTTACACCTTATATTTACAGAGTTTCCTTAGAATACTCACCCTTTTTTTAACATAAAGGGTTAAAAATACAAAGTGTAATAAACAGTAAACTGTATCCTCAAGACGTCCGCGTCACTTTAAAGACAATTATTATAAAATTCCTGACTCCATTTCCAACGAAATTCAAAGCTAAAATTGAATATCGACACATGAGCCTTCTAGGAACGAGGGCTATTACATAAACAGAGCCAAGACTGAAATTTGCTTGTTTTTAATTAATGTACTATCAGAAAACTGATAGTATTCTGTATACATATACACTAAGGTATGTTAATTATGTGTCTCATAAATACAGTTTTCTTTAACAAAGCTGAAAGCTTGATTTTTTTTTCATTATTATATGGGCAAATTAAAAAACGTTAGCATATTTTCTTATAGAAACGTAATAAAGTATTTTTTGGCATTGCAGTCAAAAGTAATTCTTTCAGCGCCGCGCTGCCACTTTTTCTATGAACTCCATAATATGATGGACTTACAGTTTAACTTAAGGGCCTAAAGTATTACCACTTTTTTGTATTGTAAGGGCCGGGACACAAAAACACGACGGGACGTCGTACGGCGCCGTGCGACGTCGTGTCGTGAGAATCTACGACGCGCGTCGTAAAAAACCACGACACGACATCGTACGACGCCGTACGACGCCGTGTCGTGGTTTTTTACGACGCGCGTCATGGATTCCCACGACACGGCGTCGTGCGGCGTCTTGCGACATCGTGTCGTGTTTTTGTGTCCTGGCCCTAACACCTTGTTTAGTTACTAGTGTGATTGTTTCTTTATCGAATAGATACCGATGTCTTTAAACACGTAATATGCATCTTGACTACGTGATGCGGCTGACACTGGGCGACTCAGTATAACAAGCTTGTTGGCCGACCGATGGCTACGTGCGGCTTTTTCTAATACATAACTATTACAATACTCACACAGCTGGTTTCGGTGATTGTGACCGGTTTAATTAAACCAGACTTAGAAGTCTTCCTAGCCTATAAAATAACTCTTTATTTTTATAGTGCCCAAATATATGCGAATTAGGAGCACGCTATTTTTTACTCTCGTCACTTAGTAGAATGGCTGACACATCTGGCGAGAGATCCGACGTAGGACCAACTTTACATACCAAATTTATACTTCCCTTATTTATTGGCAAACATCAATTATATCTTCGGAATTTTTAAAATTTCGCGCTCTTTGTTATAAAAAATTTGATAGGAAAAAACACTGGATCAAGTAAGAAAACGAAGCTCTATTGATGTCGCACTTAAAAGTAGAATCCGTACTATAAGCAAAGTTGCTGGCAACATCTAGTACTCAATATTCGCCACTTACATTAATATAGCTGACCCTACGGTGGAAGTGAGAGCGTCGACGATGACGTCACAGGTACATTTCCTCCCCTGGACACAAGTGGATTGCCGGGGATAGTAAGGAAGCTATCTAAACATGACACACTTACACCGTCCCGAATTCAGATTTGCTAGATGCTATGCAAAATATTATTAGACAATATTTTTATATGAAATGTATATTCGGGACATATTATTATGATGCATGATTCATGAATCATGGGTACATTTTATTTATAATATTTAACCGACTTCAAAAAAAGGAGGTTATCAATTCGACGCGTATGTATGTAATATTTCCAGAACTGCCCAGTTTTTGTATAAGTTAATCTATGACAGCTACTGAACAAATGTGCCAAATTTCAAAAGTGTATGTATGTATGGATGTATATATGTATGTAATATGTGTATGTTTTTATGTTTGTGCACGCATATCTTTGGAACCACAAGTCCGATTTTGGTGATTCTTTTTTATTGTACTAGGTATTGTTCAACTTGTTCAACAGTAGTTTTTGAGATAGGGAATTTTAATTCTTAATTACGTACAAAAATTTGAAGTCGGTTTTATCTTTTTAAAATACTATTATTATGATTAAGGAGGAAAGATAGAATATAGAAGAGACATACAACAAAGACAAACTATTTTGGATTTTTTAAGTTTGTACGGATTAGCAATAGATATCAACATAAAAAAAATTAACCAACTACCGAAAACGGCTGGCTGTACACATAGTTTAGGATTTTTCTGTAATCTACCTAGCAAGGCTGTTTGTGGAGTTTAATCAATTCTATGTCCATGTTCTTTTATCCTTAAATTCTTTTCTATCCTTGCATGTTCGTAACGGTTTGATAGGCACACAACAAGTGCAGCTCAGCAGTTTAATTTTGTGGAATTGTCTTCGGAGTGACTGTACATGCTGTTAGGTGCTGTTCCTGCTATCACAGCTTGTTACTCCGATTGTTCGTGGAAATCCGTCTATTTAGGCTGTTTATTACATAATGCTGTATGGATCTCCCTTTTTATATTTTATATTTGTTCTCAGTTTGTTTTAACTTAAATATTTTGTGTTACATATTATGGTACGAGCTTTTGCCCGCGGCTTAACTCGCGTTAAGAAGTAATAAATAAATAAATAAACGTTTATTCCCCTTTTTTGACCAGTAGTACACCACAAGACGTTATTATAACTGTAAAAATATAACAATAATAATAATACAAAAAAAGCAAAGAAGTAGAACGTACAAGGTCACAAACAATTTTGACAACTGGTACAAAACAATCCACAACAAACAAAGTAAGTAAGTATTATTATATACAATCTTTCATCCCCTATTTTTAACCGACTTCCAAAAAGGAGGAGGTTTCTCAATTCGACCGTATATAATATGTTCTTTTTTTATGTTTGTTCGCGGATAACTCCGCCGTTTGTGGACCGATTTTCAAAATTCTTGTTTTTGTTGTATAGGATATAGTCTGGATTTGGTACCATGTTCCTAAACGTAGTGACCTGATGATGGGATCCATGAAGAATCGAGGGAACTCCTCAAAATTTATATGGAAACTTATGGTGCTTTTAGTTTTATGAGAAGTATCCTAAGCATATGCTACCAAAACGCAAGATTTTGCACCAAGGTATTCTATGGTTCCGAAGATACTAAGATAACTCCGGATTCCTTATAGATACAAGTTTGGGGTTTAGGCGCTGTTTTAAGAACAGAAAGCATATGCTACTATGCAAATTACCACGTCAGGGTCACCAATCACCGCGCCGCCACCTCACCGCACCCGTGTGGCTTCTCCCTTAAATTACCTAGCATGCATGTAACTAAAAAGAGTGAAATTATTATTTTTTAACAAAATATTAAAACCGACTTCCAAGGTAAAAACTATAACAATATCCGTATAATATGAACTAAAAAGTATTAAATGATTTTTCCTGTCTAATAGTGCCTTTTTCCGAATTCGGCTAAACCTCAGCAGCTATTTCTGTACTCAATCTTCATCATTTTGAAGTCGGTGCCAGTTCCAAAAGTTTCAAATATTTGGCAGAAGAAGATTCAACTATCTGGTACAGAAATAGCTGTTGAGGTTTAGCCTAATTCGGAAAAAGGCACTATTAGACAAGAAAAATTATTTAATACTTTTTAGTTCATATTATACGGATATTGTTATAGTTTTTACCTTGGAAGTCGGTTTTAATATTTTGTTAAAAAATAATAATAACCCCTTGGGGTTGGAATTTATCAAACTCCTTTCTTAGCGGATGCTTACGTCATAACATCTGCCTACATGCAAAATTTCAGCCCGATCCGTCCAGTGGTTTGGGCTGTGCGTTGATAGATCACCATGTCAGTTATGGCTGGTTTACACGTATTAAGTAAATAAGTAGTTAACTAAATTTTAACTTAATTTTAAGTTACCTATTGCGTGTAAACACACAATTTAGTAGTAAGTAGCAAGTTAAAATTTAGTTAAGTACTAAACAAGGAAATTAGAATTTTGACTATTTTCTGTTAAGTTGGCAGACGGGGCTTGTCAATTGGCACAATTCGGGCAGGCACTTCAAATTAAGTTAAAATTTAGTTACTACTTATCTACTTAATACGTGTAAAGTGTCTCCCAGACAGACGCGGCCTGCGGTGGCGGTGGCGGTGGCGGTCAGTCGGATGGCTTGGCCGCGTGGCCACGTGTGTCTGTGTCGTTCCTAGAACTCTCAAGTCATCCAACTGACCGCCACCGCCACCGCAGGCCGCGTCTGTCTGGGAGGCGCTTTAACCAGCCATTAGTCACCTTTGAATTTTATTTCTAGATAGATATCCAAAGCTTTTATAAAAGCATGTTAACAGAACTTACTGTAGTTGTTGGTAACTAAAAACTTTATATACTTAACTTGAAATAGCTTCACTCAGAAAATAACATTACGTTACCAAGATCAAGAAAGAAAAAATAAGCCAAATGTCGAGAGTACTATGACAAGTTTGGCTAAATAGTTTAGCCAAGTGAAAAGACATTCGTCGTTAGATGTTCGAATAAAATTCATGACACGTGTAGAGAGAATATGTCTAGAAGATAAGACTGAAGATAAGTATGTGTATACAGAGTTGCATACTTGGAGTTCAACAATACAAAAGCAAAAAATACAATAAGGGTCAACGTACACTGAGGCAGAGTCGAAGCCACGCGTTATGTTTTTCGCCAAAGCATATTTTATCATTTATCTATATATTGTGTCTATTATTTAAGTACCTGTTGTGGAAATAAATGGAATAACGTCGTCGATGAGAAAATGCGCACATTGACGCGCCCTCCCACATTTTCGCAGAGGAAATTCGAACTTAAATAATAGGTAATATAGAAATTAGAACAATAGAGATGAATGTACTGTACATGTAACATGACGCGTCGTGACTCGTGACGCTTCGACTTTATTCCAGTGTGAGTTGAGCATTAACTAAACGTTACAAGGCAAGGGAAATACAAATTACAAGAAAAGAAAATTTACAAACCACATACTCGTATCTTGCACTCTTGCGTGACTTGACCCTTAAAGTAAACATTACAAGGCAAGTGAAATACAAATTACTAGAAAAGAATTACAAACCACACTTACAGATTTGCAACTTAGTAAAATAAAAGCAAGGTTTTATTTGCTCATTTTTAGGCTTAAAAAGTTGGAAGTTTTCAAGGAAAGGGCAAACGTTAATTCATTTTAACGAGGTAAGCTCGTAACATTTACGGAAATATTTTGTACGGTGTGTCAGGAATATCGGATATCCAGCGGAAAAGTGCAAACTATTTTTCCTGGAATTTTGTTTTATTACCTACAATAATACAATATTCTTTTGAAGAATTTTATTGCGGTCTCTATTTTTATTATTCGTAGGTCTCTACTGATATTTTTTTGAGTGTGGTTGGTAACATTTATTTATCTCTAAAGGTATATTTACTTTTTTGTTTGACATTAATTTAGTGTGTATGTCGCAGGCAGATTGTATAATCCGCCGTATTACGTTACGGCTAGCTGTGTTGAAAAACAGGGCCGTTTTGTAATGCGGCGGTTTAACGATTAGCCGGATTATCATTGCGATACGTTCTTCAATAACCGCGTACTGACCAAGCGAGCCGCGGCAGCCTCGCGCGCTGTTGCTCGGTCGGTCATTACGTGTTAGTGCGCGGCAAACGTCCGAGGCGCCTTTGAGCATCGACCAAAAACCGACAACTTTTGGCTCGGCCGCGGCACGCTCGAGCGAGGTGCGCAGCGAGGCGGCGCGCATGGTCAGTACGCGGCTAATAAGGCGGCCCACGTATAGCTGCATCGTATTTTCCACGTATCGGTACTTTATTTACTGTCTTACATCGAGAATTAATTGAAATTATTTAATTGCACCTGAAAGTAGAACTCTTAAATTTTTTTTTCTTTGTTTAATTCATCAAAACTCCGCAATTTAGCAACACACTTTCGGTATCCAACGCCATTGTGGTTGTGATGTCACAGGCAGCGCCAAAAGTATTAAGAATCGGAACTAAAAACAGTCAAAGAGGCGACTTATCTTTCGCTTTATTACATTATGGCTAGCCGTTTTGAATAACGTATGGCACCGAATACATTCTGGCGGTTTTTCATTCAGCCGCATTCAATCCGGCTAATAGATAAACCGCCGCATTACAAAACGGCCCTGTTTTTTATAACAGCTAGCCGTAATGTAAAACGGCACATTTTACAATCCGCCTGCGACATATTCACCTTCATTTTGGGCTCCGGCCCATTATTATATTCTACAAATTTTCGAAAATTACTATCAAATCGTGTTACTTTGCTTAAATATATTGTAGGTAATTTTAGACATTAATATACTTAGACGTCGAATTTCAGACAAGGTTTTGATTATCAGTCCTAAACCTCACAAAACTCAACTTGAAGTATTATGGAGGTGCTTAACGGAAATTCGAAGTTCTACCCGCAATATCGTGGAATTGTCGCTCTCAAATCGTAAGAATTTATTAATCATCCTAACTCTGAGCAACTTTATTAATCGAGGGCTCTATGGAGTGCCTACTTAGGTATTGGCCTCTGAAATAGTTTTACTTAGGGTTAATTCACATTGAAACGAGACGAAACGAGAGAAGCGATACGATATTGAAACGTGAATTTGCGTGGCGTTATTGCCCATTTAATTTTTGTATTGATTTTATGCATCAACAAGTCGTACTACGTACTTTGTATAGATTCGTTGTGATCTAATAAAGTAAATTATATTAATGCTTTCGATAGTCGCAGTTATTTGATAACTAGCTGTCCCGGCAAACGTTTTGCCATTTAAAGTATTTCTACTTCATCGGTTGATACAAAATCTTACCCCTCTTTTGTGTCCTAAGAGGGGTAGGGGGAAAAAATTTATACACCAGATGTTAAGTTGGAAAAAACAGTTAATAATATGAAGTAAGTCCATTAAAGAAAAGAGTTTGATACAAAATCTGACCCACTCTTTGCTCCTCTTAGAGGGGTGGGGGAGGTGATTTTTATACACCAGATTTTGTGTTGGAAGACAAATATATCTGCGAAAACCGTATGCAAATCGGATCAGTAGTTTTCGTGTTAAAGCAAAAGTCTTATACAAAATCTGACCCTCTCTTTCGTCCCTTTAGAGGGGTGGGGGGAATTTTTTTTATAGACCAGATGTTAAATTGGAAAAAGACAAATATATCTGCGAAAACCGCATTCAAATCGGATCAATGGTTTTCGTGTGATAGTGATAATGACAAACATACGGACAGACAGACAGACAGACAGACAGACAAAAAAACTAACCACAGTTTTGGCTTCTATGGCGATGTAGTAACACCCCCCGCTTATTATTTTTTGAATATATTTAATGTACAGAATTTTAATTTCTACAGTTTTATTATATGTATAGATAAATATTAAATAGGTTTACTTGAAGTAGCTTCATTTACTCGTTCATACTTTATATCCGATACTTTTGCGTGGCGTTATATCGCATACTTTATATCGCATACTTCAAAAACAAGTGCGACTACGAGTATCTCGGACAAACTGAAAACTAGGGCGAAATAATGATTGTATTTTATTGTGATTTAGAGGCCATCGGAAGTTTTTAGCTTGCAATATACTATCAGATCGACCCGTTCAGAACGAACCGTTCCCGAAAACCAATGATCCGAACATAAAAAGCTAGGTCTAAACTTCTTTAAACAATAAAGAAAATAATAAAATAAAACGACGAACGCCTTTAGCGAAATCATTTTATGAGCGTTAGAGAACATTTGTAGCAGGAAAAGCTTCGTAAATGTCTAATTTCAGTTTTTATGTACAGAGTCGAGGGGTTATTGTGTTCGGGGTGTTTCTAGCACCCCTAGGAACGCCTGGGGGTGTTAGAGCACCCCAAACGCGGCGGGGGTGGGGTCTCTTAACTCACCTGCTATTACGGCCTCTTACAACTTCTCGACTAGTGTAATTACATAGGGTGTGATGCATTTGGGCCCACTTGCGCGGGTCTGGGTTAAGTTAACCCTGGGTTAAATATTCGTCGTCTCGTTCATATTTATGTAATGCTACATAAGCTTCGCAAGCGTTTAAAACAGTATTACATGGTAACCGTACATTTTTCTGCGGTAAAAAGTGTGCTATGTTCTTCCCTATTGTCTACTCTATATGTGTGTCTTTAACCAATAGTTTGAGTGATACTATCAAACAGAGAAACTTTTCCTTTTAGACAAAACGCGATTCTAACTAAAGGTTAGCTTTAAGATAGACTCGTGGAAGTTGGCCTAAGTGTTGCGCATATATACGGCTGCATAAAGAGAATGAAGAAAGGTAAGCTTGTAGCCAACACAACAAGTACTTTTAAGGGAACATACTCAAACTGCGTGACCAGTGGGGAAAGAGGTTTAGTTAATCTTACTATTTCTCTTCTAGAAAATTCTGTAAAGTGAAAAATGGGAGCGTGGGGACAACGGTCAAAAGTGCTCACTTCACTTTTCAGCGAAAACCTTTTTAGAGCGATAAGCATATTTATTACAAGCAATGAGGATTGTTGGAATTCTATTTGCCACCTCTGTCGTGTCAAATGTCACGATATAGCTGTCATGTGTCACGATAATATTATGTCTATTTGACACGATAAACCCAATAGCGGAACCTGGTGGCATACAGAATTTCAACTACCCTCATTGTTTAATAGCATTCAAGAGTTAGTATTATTTACAATGTTGCAGTTTCTTTGCATTCTGTCATTTCTGTCAGGAAAAATGAACGCATCTGTTTATGAAATGTACAGCTGTTAGCGATTGTTCACACGAAGTAGGCCAAGTGTACCCTCGTACATAAGACGCTGTATACGACAATACGTCTGTAGTAGATACGACTGTTCTTTTCACGGCAATCTTTTGAAATAAGACGTTTGAAATATTCTAGGGCATCTGATAAGATGCCCTTATGATAATGTAAGGTGGGAGCGTCCCTAGCCAATAAGCATTAAAAAATTGTGAGGCATATCTCATCCATACTAATATTATAAATGCGAATGTGTGTCTGTCTGTCTGTCTGTTGTCTCTTCACGCTCAAACCGCTGAACATATTTTGCTGAAATTTGGTATGGAGATACTTTGAGTCCTAGGACAGGGCATAGGATACTTTTTATCCCGGAATGTACGGTTCCCGCGCGATAAACGAATTTTGGCGCAAAAATGTAGCGGGCGTCATCTAGTTAAAAAATAAAGTCGTTTGCGATGCCACAAAAATATTTACAGTTGTTATTATTAACGCTATTTCACTATAATTTCTGTCGGTGACAGCATTTTTACTGAATATTTTAAATATTTACTGGTGAAATCAAAGATCATTAAAAATTCAAGAGCCAACTCCAACGAAACAAAAATCTGTTCATTTACATTTCAGTAATTAATAGGCGAGCGCTTGGGAAAATCTTGTGATTTTAATTATTCACCGATTGAAAACTTTTTTTTCGATACTCAAGTTTCAGAGTCAATCAAATAGCAAAATTTTGTCAAATATTGACAAAATTTTGCTAAGGCTACGTTTACATCGGCGACTTCACCCTTCTCTATCCAGTCTGACATTGTAGCAAGGGGTTTACGAAAATAAGGCCCAAGGCTGCGTTTCCACCAGAGCTGAGTGGATCTGTGTTACGAGGAATGTGTTTTTGAAAACCAATAGAATCGCTTTATTGACATAACTTTTCCATGACATCGCAATGTGAAAACACATTCCTCGCAAACAGCTCCACTCAGCTCCGGTGGAAAGACAGCCTAAAGGTGACTTTCCGATGCTCGCGGCAAGCAACCGTTACGGCCAAATCAAATAACATGCAGCTTTATGACATAATTTGTCACATTGGTTACAGCTTTCATTTTCTACCGCATGCCGCCTTGCTTTGCGTTGCTTTGTTGCTTTGCGTAGTTTGTGCACTTGGCGTAGACCAAAATGAAATATAATATGCCTAAGGCCGTGTTTCCACCTGCAAGCAAACTCGTGGAAGTCTTGCGTGAGTTTCTTGCAATATTGTTTACATTTTATTGCAATTTATTGCTGCAATAAATGTCGTGCGAGAAGCTCGCGAGTCGCGGATAATACTAAACGAAATTAGACCGTATATCTGCGAGCGAGCGAGCAGCGAGATTTGTCGCGAGTCCTCGCAGACATGTTAAGCATGCTGTCGCAACTACTTGCAGGAAGCGCTTGATAAATTGTCGCGATAGCACTTGCTACGAGGTTTACACTTGCAAGATGCTGTCAGACAGACTGTCAGACACTTCTCGCGACAGTCGTCTTGCAGGTGGCTTGTGAAACGGTGGCAGGTGAAACACGGCCTAAGGACAAGAAGAAGTGATAAAGTGGCATTTGAATTTTTTTTTGCTCGCGGTCTCTTGACGTGAGGATCGAAAATTCATCCAAAAAATACGCCATCCAAAACTAAAATAGACAGCCCAACTGCAGTAGCAAGTGGCGTTTTTGTGGAATGGCAGAAAAGAGGGTATTTAATGAGTTTGTGTCATAGTAAATTATTATAAGTTCAATTTTGAATTCATTTAAAAATTCATCGCATTCCATTAATTTTGTTGCACGTACGTTACACGTTGGCTAAAAAGTACATAATAAAGAAATCTCTGATCTGAGATCTGTCCGTCAATCAACAGACGTTCAGTGTCGAGTCAATCTTACCAGATTGATGGACTGAACTGATGATAAACTGAGCAGTGAGCGTGTAACCTACGTCTTACAATGCAAAGTGACCCTAAATCGCGTCATAGTTATTCTCGTAGCGCATCTACGCCGTAGCTATCTCGTAGCACTCTCTGATATTGTAAATGCTAAAGTATGTATGTCTTTTCCACTCTACTCTTGTCGTTACCACTTTACTCTTGAACCAGTTTTGTTGAAATTTGGTATGCTGATAATTTGGGCCCCAGGAAAAGGCTAGGATAGTTTTTGTAGCGGCAAATGTACGGTTCCTGCAATATAAGCGAATTTATGCGTAACGGAGTTGCAAACACCTTCTGACAAATAAAATTTACACATAAAGGAATATTGGTAACTTAATTCAAATCTGATTCTTTTTAGGGTTCCGTACCCTAAGGATAAAAACGGGACCCTATTACTGAGACTTCGATGTCTGTCCGCCTGTCCGTCTGTCTGTCTGTCTCCAGGCTGTAACTCGAGAACCGTAATAGCTAGAGAGTTGAAATTTTCACAGATTATGTGTTGCCCCTATAACAACAAATACTAAAAACAAAATAAAGTTATTATTTAAGAGGGGCTCCCATACAACAAACATGTTTCTTTGGCCTTTTTTGCTCTATATCAATAATGGCAATAGGTAAGTACTTGAATTTTTCTCAAAATCCTTAATTATATGTTTACTTTAATATTTAATAATAATATTAAAAATAAAATAAAAATTAAGGGGGGCTCCCATACAAAAATACAATTTTTGGCCTAATTTTGCTCTATAATGGTACGGAACCGTTTATGCGCGAGTCCGACACGCACTTGGCCGATTTTTTTACGCTAAACCACAGAAGCAGAATATATTATAGCGGTTATATTAGAAAATATATTATAGTGGTTATATGCATTGGGGACTGCTTAGCTCGGTAGTGTACTGTAACTGCTCGTCGGGGACATGACAATATACAGACACGGAAATATTAAGGTGCATCCACATTTGTATCATTTGCGCGATCAGATATCCGATCAGATCTCCGTCGCGATCATCGCGCCGTATCAAGTATGCGTGTCATAGTGTGGACGCCTATTAGATCATTCTGCCGATCATGCGCGTATTTGATACGACACGTATCAGATACGCGGTTAATAGCGATCGGGGCGCATCATGATACGCATAGCGTAGCGTATCAACGCTTCGATGATACGCGACGGAGATCAGATGGGAGATCTGATCGCGCAAATGATGCAAATGTGGACGAAGCCTTACTAGATAGAATATAATTACACATTCGTTTTTCTTTACACAAAAACACCTTACGCTAGCCTACCTTTTTATCAGAAAATATAGTGTTCGCTTGCAATATTATGGTATTAATATGGTCGTTGCGTTGAGCTCAAGCTATATTTAATTTAAAAAATCGACTAAATGTAAACTTTTTGAAATGTTACTTTAAGAGTCCCATACTCTTAACTTAGCTGGTTTGGAATAATACTACAGACTATTTTCTATCTTTTTTATTTTAATTACTGACAAAGAAAACTACATTGAATATAATACATCTACAAGTACGTCTATTCTACACGTCTAACATTTGACCTCATTTACTGATCCTCTATTGTTATGTCTGAGGGAATAGCCATGCTCTATATGGAATATTAACTTTCCTTTGTCTTTTCCTTTATTTTCATCGTTATTATGTGGAATGTATACAGTATTCCTTATATTATATATTTACAATTTTTTATTAAAATAATATCCACAGCCGAACATATAAACTCCTCCTTTTTGGAAGTCGGTTAAAACTGCAAGATTGCTATAATATACACGTGTACTTAAAATTGATGATTAAACAGGAATATTGATATTTCCTTACAGTAGATTTGAAAATACACTGCTCTTGTGAGATAGGTACTAACTAAAACTACTGACTAACTGCTGACTAATATAAAACGAATCCCTACAGCTACTCATGACTAATAACGTGGTAACAGTTTAACCAGTTTTGATGGAATTTTGCGTAGTAGACTGGACAGAAAAGAGAGGCTACTTTTTAATTTTTATCCAATTTCTACTGGATTTGTTTTAAAAACAATGTGTTTTACGTGTACAAAGTCGCGGGTAACAGCTAGTGTTCGATAAAAATACACATTCATATTAACTGCATCTATTGTTATAACTTCAATGAAAGTTTAGTTTCCAAGCTATATCGGACAGGATATACACATCATTAGCTTCGATAGCAGCGGGAGAGTTATTACAAACTAACTCACTTTTCTATTTCCCTTACTTCCTACAAACGCCAGTGAATGCATCGATACTAATATTATAAATGCGAAAGTGTGTCTGTCTGTCTGTTACCGCTTCATGCCCAAACCACTGAACCGATTTTGGTTGTATACACAGACACGGGACACTTTTTGTCCCGGAATAATGTACGGTTCCCGCGTGAGAAACGTGGTTCTGCGCTAAGGAGTTGCGGGTGTCATCTAAAAGAAAATATTATAAATGTCAGAATAACAATACCAAAGATCATGAAAACCGGTTCAGCGGTTTAATATTAATTTAAAGCGAAAGTAAGCAGCTTAAACGTGTGCATATTTTTATAACTAGCTGTCCCGGCAAATGTTGTTTTGCCATTTAAAGTATTTCTACTTCATCAGTTGATACAAAATCTTACCCCCTCTTTTGTCCCCTAAGAGGGGTGGGGGGGGGGAAAATTTTATACACCAGATGTTGAGTTGGAAAAAACAGTTAATAATATGAAGTAAGTCCATGAAAGAAAAAAGTTTGATACAAAATCGGACCCCCCTCAGAGGGGAATTTTTTGTATCAGATGTTGAGTTCAAAAAAGACAAATTTAACTGCGATAACCGTTTGCAAATCGGATCAGTAGTTTTCATGTTAAAGAAAGTTTGATACAAAATCTGACCCCCTCTTTTGTACCCTTAGAGGGGTGGGGGGGAAAAATTTACGCACCAGATGTTAAGTTCGAAGAAGACAAATATATCTGCGAAAACCGCATTCAAATCGGATCAGTGGTTTTCGTGTGATGCTGGAACAAACATATAGACAGACAGACAGACAGACAGACAAAAAAACTAACCACATTTTTGGCTTCTATAGCGATGTAGAAACACCCCCCGCTTATTCTTTTTTTTAATATCTTTAATGTACAGAATTTGCATTTCTACAGTTTTATTATATGTATAGATGTTATAGTTTATGTTTGGTTAAATATTATGTGACACTGTAGTGACTATACCTTCGTATAGCGAGTCTATTGGAAGGCATCGTGGATAGTTTGTATTCAAAATGAATTGTGGAATAAAAATATACAAATAATATAAAATCCAATACAGTCGGAATCGTAAAGTTTCAATATCAGAAGTCGCTGGCGGTTTGCCAGACCTAAACTTTTTATGAACGAACAGATCAAAGGCTAATTTTAAATGTCAGGATTCAGAAGTCAGGATTCTGGAAACTTTCTGCAGTGCTTTTTTAGTACGAGTAATACTTTTAAATACCTATTTAGTTTTAAGACGTTTATGTTAAACAAGGTCCTTGTTTAATAGGTTAGAAAAGTCGTTTGGTAGACAAGACAGCCTTACCCAATGCGAGGCCCCTGGGCGCCAGGTCTTTGCGAGGCCCTTTAGCCGTCTGTCTACCGCCGCTGTCACCGGGACCTCACCGCCAAAAATTCAAATAAAATGCCACTTTATGACCTCTTGCCTGACGCGAGGCCCTGCAAGAGCGAGGCCGCGGGCGATTGCCCTGTTTTTTTTTATTGAATAAGGGGGCAAACGAGCTAACGGGTCACCTGATCTTAAGCAACTGCTGTCGCCCATGGACACTCGCAACATCAGAAGAGCTGCAGGTGCGTTGCCGGCCTTTAAACTTAGAGGGTCAACAAGAGACCCTCTGTTCACCCTCTAAGGCCGCCACTGCCAGGACAACACTCCTTTTATTAGTTAGTGTCTAAACACACTAGGCCGAATTACGCCGGCGTAATTTACGTGGCCGAAATTACGTTCAGCCGCTTACGTCTGATGCGACACACTATAAATTACGCGAAGAGCCGAAATTTCGCGGCGTAATTTCCGTTGCGGAACGCCCGCGTAAGTAAGTATTTAAAATTCTCAGATGTAATGTGTGCGTTAACGCTTTGGAGATAAGGTTGGATTTCCTATGTTCGGTTTTGATAATTTCGTCGCGTATAGTGTGTTGCTATACAAAACATTACCGCCGAATCGCTGCCGAACTTTACGCTCGACTCGGCTCGACGGAAATTCGGCTCACGACGGAATTTCAGCATAGTGTGTCTGTCGCGTTCCGCCCATATTTTGTATGGATTTGAAACGCGGCGTAAACGCGGCGGAATTTACGTCGGCGTAATTCAGCCTAGTGTGTTTAGGCCCTTAGGAGGTAGACGTTTTCGGAATCCGGCGAAACCTTATCTACTCGCAAAATTAAATCTCGTTCGCAATAAAATGCGCACTCGGCACTATGCCCTTCTCTACCAATGTATCAAAATCGTTCAAGAAGTTTTAGAGGCCTAATCGATTGAAGCAAAAACCTTTGCTCTTTGTAATATAACAGTTAATATCTATACTTATTATAAAACAAAGTCGCTTTTTTTCCCTCATGTCCAAAGGGAACAAAGGTTCCCTTTAATCTTTAAAACTACGCAACGGATTTAATGATTCTTTCAGTGTTAGATAGCCCATTTATCGAGGATGGCTATAGGCTATATTTTATCACGCTAAGACTAATAGGAGCGAAGAAATAGAGGAAAATGTGGAAAAAACGGGGAATATTATTTGAAAGGGTTAACTTGAACGCGCTAATCTCAGGAACTACTGGTCCGATTTGAAAAATTCTTTCAGTGTTAGATAGCCTATTTATTGAGGAAGGATATAGGCTATATTTAATCATTTTTTCAGTGGCTATATATTTTATACCCGTGCGACGCCGGGGCGGGTCGCTAGTCTTATATATAAAATTCTCGTGTCACAATGTTAGTCCAAGAACTCCTCCGAAACGGCTTTACTGATTTTTACCAAATTTTATATGCATATTCAGTAGGTCTGAGAATCGGCTACTGGGTACTTTATGGATTGACTAGTGCATTTGTTGAATAAATAATAGTAAATTATTACAACTTGAGACTGACGGCGACCATTGTTGCGATGGGATAGCGATCGACGTTGCCATGGCGACATACTTATTTAGTCACTTCAATAAAATAATATGGGCAAAAAACTTTATATTATGGCAAAGCAACGTTTGCTGGGACAGCTAGTAATTTATAAGTTACTAGCTGTCCCGGCAAACGTTTCTTTGCCATATTATATAAAGTATATTATCGCCCGTATTATTTTATTGAATTAGTGACTAAATCCATGGCAACGTCCATAGCTATCCCGTCACCCGTAACCCGCGTCGCATAAACAATGGTTGCTCTTTATAGACAAATAATTTGCAATAAAATAAAATTGCGACTATAATTCAAGATCTAAGCTATCCTATTTCTCAAGTTGGAAAAAAGCACACATTTCAAAAAAAAAGCTGGCTGGCGGGCAGCTGACCCCCCCCCCCCCCCCCCCCTGGATGCTAAAATAAAGTCAATTTTCCTGGAAAGTGGGAATTCAAAACGTGTTTTAAGGCCAGGCCAGTTCGAAAAGAATGATTTTTAAGCTTCCAGTCTGTAGAAATTATTAGGAATTCTCTTACACCAAAATTAATGTAGAATTAAAAAAGCAACAAAGTAAAAAAATAACCGAACATAAGGGAAGAGACCTAATGCTAGACACTGAACTAATAGATGACACTTATGACAAAAATAAGAATTACTCTAATTATTTCTCACCACTGTAAATTTTATAAGCTTCTCAAGCTATCTGTTGAATTGAAAAAATATATTAGAGACGCCTTCGGGAACAAAATTTTAAAATGGGATCAGTTTTCGTAAATAATATGACCGCGTCAACACGCGCTCGGCAATTTCTTAGCAAATAGGTTAAGGAAGGCGAAATTTTGCACGTAAGTTTTGAATACATGTATTTGATTTTTTGTAATTTCTATTGATTTCATTGGATTAATGGTCATGTTGTATACACTAATTAATGTTTATTTCAGATTTTTTTGTACATTTTCCCTAACAATATAAAGGGTGTGTACTATTAGTTCTTGAAAATGTAAAAAAACCTAATTGATGACATGGATCTCATCTTTGATTTTTGCAATACATACTAAAGTAATTTTGTACTTTATTCTACTGCAAAAATCATCACTAATCTCTGAAAATATAATTCTATTAATAACAATCTAAGAACTTAGAACTACTGCACCTAAAAATGGACGTGTCTAATATTAGACCTTGTACTGATCTAAAAATCGATTGCTTTAGTTTTTTAGCAGTAATAAAAAGAAAAATGAGAGCTGAGAAAAGAAAGAAGAAAAAAGAAGAGGCAAAAGAAGTATGGAGACTAAAGACTGAAAATAAATTTGCTAGGAAAAAAAGACGGGTTACATTCCGGGAGTGCCGGCAGAAGTGAAAACTTGATTATTAACGTTGTGCATTTTTTAACCCATTTTTTATGAAAATCGATTATTAAGAAATCGATTTTTTTATTTAATCGAAACCCTTATAATCAATTAAATTTTTAACCCATTTTTTATGAAATAAGATTTTTAAAAAATCGTTTTTTTTTTATTAATCGGAACCCTTACAATCAATTCGAGTTCGAGTTCGACACAAAACACTACTCTCCAACCGTCTTACGGTTTTTCCAAGGTTTTTCGATCAGCACGAGAATCTGACGCGAGTTTCACAGTTTTACCCATCCTACAAAAGTGCTCAACGCCGCTAAAGAAGTTTTCACTTCAAAAATATGAAAAATAAAAGGAAAGATAGTTTCAGCATGGAAGAAGAATGAATAGAATCTAGAGACAACGTGGATAATATTTCTGATGCATGTAGTTACTATGATGAAGTAAATGAAATCTTTTGAAAAATGGCAAATAAAGACCTAATTTATTAGGAAAAAATATGTAAAATGTAATGTAATGTTCTATGTCAACTATTAGTTCATATTGGTGTCTACTATTAGTGGTGTTCGTTTTTTGTGATGTCATCTATTAGTACTTATGACTAAGTTTACAAAAAGACCAATAATATATTTTTTAATTGATTTGTCAGAGAATAATTATAATAGTTTTATTTTGTAAGAGTTACTGAAGACATGGAAGAAGTTATCAATCTTTTATTTTCATAAATATATATTTTATAACATTCAAATGTTGCATGTTTCCTTAAAGTGTCTGCCATTAGGTCTTCTCCCTTAATATTGAAAAATTTAAAATGGCATGGTGTAAAAAAATCTTGAATATCACCATATAAATTACACTTCTAAATTCTAATTCGAACATCTCGTAATTTTCAATGACAATGATAGCTTTTTTATAGTTCTAGGGAAATAACCGAATAGTTTTTAGTTTTATATGATTCTAAGTATAATAAATGATGACAGACCATGCTGCCTAGCGGAAATCCTGGGTACGCCCATGTATTGGCACATGTTATCTATAAAGCAAAACAAACTGAACTGAAAGGCAGAGCAAAACTCTTGACTTGTATTTCCGTCCAATATTTATACTACTTGTTGCTTGTTAAGTACACGGGCTTTGGCTCGTGGCCAATTCGCCATATTACTTGTTGATTTTTAGGGTCCCGTATTTAAAACGGAAAAAGAAAATTAATAAACACTTATGGCTTTACTTTGCCGTTCATCTGTCTGTTAGACTGTCTGTTAAAGTATTTGTATCGAAAATACGTGGATATTATTAATTTGAAATAAAAACGATATACTCATATACCAACACTGAAAACTAAATGTTTTCTCCATTTATATAAATAATTTACGCCTTATCGCCCTAGTATCTTAGATTTTCAGGTCAATGCAGTCCTTTGAAACTGATAAATAAAGTCAAGTGTCAGGAAAATTTAACTTATAAGTTATAACATTAACATTATATTCCCTCAAGCCCCGTAAGGCCCATATGGGCCGCGACACCAAAAGATTTCCTGGAATTGGTGATCGAGGAAATATTATACAAAATAAATAATATAAGCTTTATGTTATTATGGAAATTGGTGTTTGACGCGTGGCGAAGCTTGCGCATAGTGAATAGTCCGTTAAAATTTTAATTACCTCGGAGTACCTTTAGGAGTAACCCATATACCATCAGCATAAAGGCCATGTTAGAGGTAAATAAACAGCTGTGAACGATATTATGCAGACCGCACTCGACAAAATCAGTTTTGAGTGGTTATTTATAAAGGATATTAAATTTGAGTTTACTATAGATCCTTTCGACCGACCGAACGCTATTTGCATACTTTTGAAACTTTTTGTACGTATGTGACTTTTAGTTATGTAATATTGTTATAGACTTTATAGTCAAAAAAAATTTAAATATCCACAGCCGAACATATAACCTCCTCGTTTTTTGGAAGTCGGTTGAAAAATAAGTTAAAATAAAGAAGACGAACAACTTAGCTGAGTAAAGAAAGATAAGCTAGAACAATGATTTTGACATCCAATGTTCTTAAATAGCTTGTAAATAGGTACGTAACTTGTTAATACAGTAAAGAAAAAACATGGTATAAATAAATTGAATTTGTAGGTATGATCTCCGCTGAAAAGAAGAGGAGACAGAGAGGTAAAAAATAGTAAGAGAGTAGAAAGGTGCCAACACTTACCTGGAAAAACGGGAACTGAAGGAATCACCAACGTTGGAGCTTCGCCGGCCGAACGAAACTCTTCAAAGTGCACCTTGGTGTCTTGGTGGCACAAACTCCAGAATGTTCTGATAAATTGAACACAATATTTTATTCGGTAAACCTATTTTATAGATTTTAATATAATAATAGACAAACGCCTGTCTCTCTTAGCGCGTATAGAGGTAACAGACACGTCATTTTATTTTATTATATTTTATTTTATTTTATTCAGAAAAATAACAGCTTGTAAACAATTTCAGTAATGATACAAATATAAAACATAGAGCCAATTATAAAGTTTTCACAAATAAAAGTAAAGTAAAGCAATCATAGATAACATGCACAGTTGCAAGTCTAGTGACTTGATCGTAAAAATAAGCATAAAAAGGAACAACAACAATAATTAACAACAAACAATATAATTTAATTTAAATTTAAATACGCACACACACACTACACATCATCACTCACAAAATGCACTAAGTTGGTACATTTCAAAGCCACTCAATATCATAAAATATGCAACAACACTATCGTTCTTTGTATTTAAAATATTTTATATAATAATTATTAATATTATTTAAGAATTCGTAAACATAAACCACGGGAAATCATTCTTTTTTAACATGGGAAATGCTTTACGCATCCCCGGCAAATTGGGGATATCGGCCGAGGTATGTGGAAGTGGGTCGTGGGACTCCTGGTCTACCCACTAAAACCCCATGAAGCTCCACTCATCGCTTATGGCAGAGTTGCGGGTACCTACGTTAAAACCTACCGCAACTATTCATTGTTATTTGTTAGCATACATAGGCTAAGTTTCATTTTGAGCAATGAACGATTCTAAAATTTCATGGGATTCAATTTTTTCGCTAACGGTCTACACTCTACGGAGTAGCGGAAAACATCTTGTTCCAAATACAGCTATCGTGTTCCTGTAACACTTTTAATGGGACATTAGTACGTTATCGCTTCACCGTAAAGAACTATCTAGAAGACATTAAAGGATTTAAAGTTGCGAGCATTTTTAAACTTTTATCTTGTAGCAAAGAACGCCATTTTCTGCAACTTCCTTCATGTAATTTAAAGTTGCCAAGTATTCTTATAAAATGTTAAAAGTCACAATTTTTGTAGAGAATAACTGTGTAGGAGGTGTCTGTCATAAAGTCACGTTTAAAATATAACAGTTACATGAATTAAACTTCAATTATAGTTTTGCAAGTTCCTAACCTACCAACTTCCCCTATTTTTGTCCCGATGGTATGCAAAAACATCCATATTAATATTACAAGACGTGCGAAAGTCTGAACCGATTTTGCTGAAATTCGGAATGGAGATACTTTGGGTCCCGGGAAAGGACATAGGACACTTTTTATCCCGAAAAAAAGTACGGTTCCCGATAAACACATTTTGACGCAACGGAGTTGCGGTGAAAATCTAGTCTATATTTCTATCATAAAAGTGTGAAATATGCAGTTTGCGAAATACCATCGCCATTAAAACGGTAGTTTCAGAAAAAGCTAAGTGAAAATTCGAAGGTGAAATTGAGATTTTATGTGTGACCCCATTTAACTTTATATCGTCATTATCATGTGTCATAAACTGTTAAGCCCGCCACATACCTTCGAGTACTTTTTTATAAAATTAGGGAACAAACGAGCAAACGCGTGACTTGATGGAAAGCAACTACCGTCGCCTATGTACACTCGCAGCATCAGATAAGTTGCAGATGCATTGCCGGCCTTTTAAGAGGAATACGTCCTCTTCTTGAAGGTTTGGTAGAACATACAACCAAACTATTGTATCATACACCAAGTAGATAGCAGCTGATCTCCTCGATCTTTCTCTTTATAATGGAAACATTCGCCAATATAATGCAATCACTAGAAAATTTGTATTTTCCAATACTTTTTTAAGACACCCAGTCTCAATTAATGAATAATGATGCCCACTACCAAAATCCAAACCTATTCATACGGAGCAGACCTTTTATCTAACAAAGAACTAGCCTTGGCCACTATTAATGGCAAAGATAATAACTTGGGAGCTACTAAACTCCATATTACCCATATGACTTGCGCAGGTTAAATCCAGTTTTGTTAATTTTAAAATGTAGGGCTTATCAGGTCATGCAGCATGTTATTTATTTATCTGATTATACTTAATAATTCAACAACTTTTCATTTCAATATTTTAATAACGTCTTTGATCCGTAAACATAGAATATAATATGCATATGACTTATTATCATGTTCAAATAGCCACAAAAAGCTGTTCATAATTTAAAGTTAATTGCGCAATTTTGCAATACGTGTTTTTTTTCACATAAAGTCTAACCAAATACACGTCGTGCCACATCCTGAGTTTTGATATGTTTGTCGACTTTGAACCTGTGAAGCGGCTATTAGAGTTTATGGCGTACATAAACGAGCACAATAATAGGTAACATTAGAGACTACTTAGCGAATCTTCACGACTCAATCTGGCGCCGACCAGCCTTGAGGTGACCACACTTTACGAGGGAATGGCGGGACATAAGATACTAATGTTGCCTGTGAAAGTAAAACTTTCATTCTAACTTTAAGGGCTTAACTTGCAACGTAACGCATTGATGCGATGCATTTTTAGATCAGCTGTTTCAAAATGGAAACAGGCAGCCCGACACCACGATCTGCAACTTGGTCAATATTGTTAAATAAAGTTCAGTACCTGTAGACAAAGCGCTGACGCTAACGCTAACGCTAGCGATACAAAATGTATGCGATTTGACATAAGTCATCGCTTCGCTAGCGAATACTAATGTCAAATCCATATATTTTGTAGCGTTAGCGTTAGCGTTTTGCCAGTTGTCTAAGGGGGCAGTTGTGTGTTTTTGGCAGGCGGCGATCTCTTTCTGCGAATTTGTCATATCGCAGAAAGAGGCCACGGAGCGGGACAGAGAGAATGACCCCACCTCTCTGCCGCTCCGCCGGCGTAGGACGGGAGTGCGGAGGCGTCGCTACGCGAACCTCCAATCCCTCGTCTAACGGGGCTCCGGGTCAGGATGGGAACCTGCCCGGCTTTGTCAGTCCCGGCGCCGAGGGGAACGCCTTAGTTCGCCTAAGCGTTCCCTTACTTTGGTGGAAGTCCGGTCCGAGGTAGACCGGCCGGTCGTGGAGGGAGTCCCGTGCTTGTTAGATCCGGAATATCCCTCCTTATACGGCTGAAGGCGAACCGCAGGTGGTTTTAGTGAGTAGGAGTCTCACATACCCCCGGGTCACCCAACCCGGGGCACCTATGATGGGTTTCCCCTGCGACATCAAAAAAAAAAAAAAAAGGGGGCAGTTGTTTTAAGAAAAATGCGTGACATCGTGAATGTTGCAATATGTATAAATATGTACTAACTTAGTGTTTAGGAATAAGGGCACAAATAAAATTACAAAAACAAAAAGTATACACGATTCGTACAAAATCACTGTCTAAATTCGAGTTGCTAAAATATTACATTACAACCTATCGTTATTTGCACGCAACTTCGGTTATTTACTGACGTATTGTATTATTGTATGTTTGGGAACATTTAGTACATGTTGTACATGTTTGGGAGCCGCTGTCGGTTCGGGAATGTTTACACGTATCGTCGGATTAATTAATTAGTTTTTAATCAAACAAAAACACGCAACTGTTGGACGGTCAGCAAAGGTTTTGATACAACAATACTTACTGTGTTACTTAATCCATATTAACCCATCAAGCCCCATAGGCTCACCGCTCACCGGCGAGCGAGACACAATAGAATAACAATAGATTTCCAGGAATCCACGATCGAAGGATTAATATTATATTATAAATGCGAAAGTGTGTCTGTCTGTCTGTTACCTCTTCACACCCGAACCGCTGAACCGATTTCGCTGAAATGCAGGTCTGCGGATACTTTGAGTCCCGGGAAAGGACATAGGATACTTTTTATCCCGAAAAATGTACGGTTCGTAAACAAACTTCGGCGCAACGGAGTTGCGAGCGTCATCTTGTTTTACATAATTACATTACTTTTTCGGGTAGGTGTGTAAAAAGTTCAAGACGTGCTTTTAATTGCTCTTTTATTTAAAACTATTAATTTAAATAATTTAAAAGTTTTGAAGCACTATTATGTATTAAATAAGTAGTCTTTACCTACCAGTAATTCAATTTTCCTGAAATAATCTCACTATATTAAAATTACAACGTCAACCTATATCTCTCATCATTCACTTTGTCACTAATTTTGCACATCACTCATATTTCTGCTCATCAATATGGAATCAATTAAACAATCCATCGAGGAGATGACACAGATGTTCAATTCTCGGATGGCCACCTTCCAGCAGGATCTGCAATCTTCAGCAACTTCAGAGCACAGTGAAAGCCCTTCTGCGAAGCTAAGCCGTGAGTTTAATACCTTTAAGTCATTCGTGGTAAATGCCCTTCAATCACTTCAAACTCAGGTGCAAATGCTGTCAAACCTTAATGATCAAATGGAAATGAGAAGCCGTCGAAAAATTCTACTCTTCCATGGTGTTCCTGAGAATGATAATGACTTGCATGCTTCTGTAACTGAGGTGATCTGTTCCAAACTTCGCATATCTGGTGTGGATTCATCTTCTATCAAATACTGCAATAGGCTGGGCCGCCAACGCAAGGAGAAACCTAGGCCTATTGTTGTCAAGTTTTGTGACATGGCCCTTCGCTCAAAGGTATGGAATGCGAAGACTAATCTAAAACAGACGGGTATCACCATTTCCGAGTTCTTAACAAGAAAGCGACACACAGTGTTTTTAGCTGCTCGAGAACGCTATGGTCAGTCTAAATGTTGGACAAGTAATGGCACTATCTTGGTGATTGGACCTGATGGTTCTAGACACCATGTGCATAGCATGGAGGACCTCGATGCCATAAAGTGTCCATCTTCATCAACAGGACCTAGGCAGCCAACTGCAACCAATTCCAAGACTGAACCGGGCCGTGCAGCATCTAGAAACAAAAGGAATGTTAAGGCCAAGTAAGCTTTTATTTTTTACTGAACATCCAATTATCACTTTGAATGTTGCTTGTGCTTACCTTCTGACCCAAAGACTATATTGTTTTACTTGTTGCTAAATCTTTTTAAATTTTAAGTTTTTATCCACTGTATGTAAATGTCTTGTTCCTCATATTTTGATATAGTTTAGTTTGTGTTGTAAGTTGTAGCTCATAATATAGATAGATTTAGGTAGTATGCAGTTATTATTTTAATTAATTTATAAAATATTCATAATTATTAAGTTTACTTGTTTACAGTTCTTTGAGTTCTGCTTTTTCTTTGTATTTCTATAGTAAGTATATATTATGTGCTTGGAGTATGTAATATTGAGGGTAATGCTTCTGTTTATAGTTCTACCCTGTAATTAGTTAATTTTTCACTCCATTTAAATTTTTATTTTTACTGCAGTGTTTTTTAAACTTTTTCAACCACAAAATTGCTTGTCTGTTGTCAATTGTCATGCGCCTGTCAATAATCACCAATCATGACGTCTTGTCATCTGTCAACCGACCTGACATAATGTGACATTTGCTTTTTTTCTGTTGCTTCATGCTTGTCATGGGTTGGATGCTTGGCTTTTGGCGTTCTAATTTTTATTATTTTTCTTTTTTATTTTTAAATCATTATTATTTTTACTTTGATGTGATGTAGTTTTCACTTGTTTGTGATTTTATACTATCTGGTTTGGTATGAGACTGTATTTATGATTTAATTTTTTTTTTTTTTTTTTTTGTAAGTATTTTTTATTTTTATTTTGTTGTTTATACTTATTTATTATACTTATTTATTTATATATCTTATAATATATTTATATTTTGCTGGGTTTTTTATCATTATATTAATATGAGTAATAATAGTGACTCATCTTGCGATGACTTTGTCTCAATGTCATCAAACGACAGCGATGAAAGTTTTCATAGTGCCACATCAGTACCTCTCAGAGAGTCAATAATGGGCAATTTTTCCTCTGTAAACAAATGTTTTAAGGCAGTTCACATTAATGCCCAAAGCATTCCTGCTCACTATGCTGACTTACTCACAACCTTTGATCGTGTTAATGTGGATGCCATTTGTGTATCAGAGACATGGCTTAAGCCATGCTTACCATCTGCCTGCTACGGTTTACCTGGATTCAAACTAATTCGTAACGATCGCATTGGTAGGAGTGGAGGCGGTGTTGCTATCTACTTGCGTTCTGATTTGCCTTATACTATTATTAGCGCATCAGCACAGCCCCCTCCTACGGATGCTCTTGAGTTTTTACTTCTGGAAGTACAGGTAAGCCGTTACAGCAAAATGTTATTAGGTGTCTATTACAGTCCGTCTATGCATAACGACTATTTCCAATCGTTTGAAAATACTTTAGAGGTTTTTTCGCCTAACTACAGTCATTCTATATTAATGGGTGACTTAAATACCTGTTTACTTAAAGGTGATAGTCGTTCCCGTAAACTTACATCTATTTTAAATGCGTATAACATGAAAGTCCTGCCGCTAGATCCGACTCATTGTTTCCCAGGTTGCCGTCCCTCCCTGCTTGATCTTATCATAGTCTCCTCTCCTAATCTTGTCGCTAAGCATGGGCAGTCTTCGGCTGAGATATTTTCGTACCATGACCTCGTCTATGTTGCATATAATGTTCGCCCTCCCAAGGCCAAGGTTAAAACTCTAATGCTACGTAACTTTTCAGCTATGATCGTTGAAAGCCTTAGGGAGGATGCATCTAACATTGACTGGTCGGATTTAATAAAATCTAAATCTATCGACGAAAAAGTTGCCGAGTTCAATGTAAAAATAAAATCTCTCTACGACAAACACGCCCCTGTTAAGCCTGTAAAGATCAAACATCTTCCTGCTCCTTGGCTCTCAGACGAGCTTAAAGCAATGATTAGTGCTAAACATGCAGCGAAGGCTAAATTAAAAAAAAATAAAACAGAAGAATGTCGAAACAAATATATTAAAATACGCAACCGCTGCAATACAATGTGCCGTGATGCCCAGCGGCGCCACATTCACAGCTCGATAGAAAACGGAGATCCAGCAAAAACGTGGAAATTCCTAAAGACACTGGGTGTGGGGCGCCCTGAATCGGAAATGGATCGTAATACCATTGATGTTAACCTTTTAAATAAGCACTTTACCTCTTCCTCTATCCTTGATCCTAATATTAAATTAAGAACCTTGCAGTGTATATCCTCACTCCCTTCTCCTAATTTTGATCCTTTCCTTATTGACCCTGTCACCGAGACCGAGATTAAAAGGCACATAATGTCTATAACGTCGAATGCAGTCGGGGACGACGGCATTAGCCGTAGTATGGTCATCCCAATTTTAGACATTATTTTACCTATTCTCTCACACATTTTTAATTCCTGTCTAGAGTCCCTTTCCTTTCCTGATGCCTGGAAAACTGCTTATATTATTCCCTTACCTAAGTCTTCCTGTCCCAAAACTCCGTCTGATTTTCGTCCTATTTCGATCCTACCCTATTTATCCAAAGTCCTGGAGAAAATTATACATCAACAGCTCACAAAGTATGTCTTGCACAATAATCTGCTAACTCCATTGCAATCTGGATTTCGCACTGGTCACAGTACGACCACGGCTTTAATCAAGGTAGCGGATGATGTGCGATTAGGCATGGACCAAAAGAAGCTTACTCTTCTCATATTACTGGATTTTAGCAACGCCTTTAACTGTATTGATCACGATATCCTTTTAGGCAGATTAGCGTCCTGTAACATCTCGCCAACAGTAATTGGGTTGCTTCGTAGCTACCTTGTAGGAAGGCGACAGAGAGTCAAATCGTCCGATAGCTATTCTGACTGGAGTAATACACTTGCCGGCGTACCACAGGGAGGAGTATTGTCACCACTTTTATTTTCCTTATTTCTCAACTCTATTGTAACTTCAATTATATCTTTTTATCACTTGTATGCTGACGATCTGCAAGTATACATCCAGTCAGAACTAGGCGGCCTTCATTCAGCTATTGGTAAATTAAACAACGATTTGTTGAAGATCAGCGAATGGAGTAAGAATCATGGTCTTGTTATTAATCCCAAAAAAACACAATTAATATTAATTGGCAGCCCGGGGCTGGTCTCCAGGATTGACTGTAACTCCTTACCTCCCGTCCTCATCAATGGTATTACAATCCCATTTAGTAAAGTGGTAAAAAATCTCGGTGTGTCTTTCGATGATAACTTATCTTGGAAGCCACAATTACAAGAAATCAGTAGGAAGGTATTTTCATCTTGGCATTCCTTAAAACGCCTTCGATATGTTCTGCCTACACGAACTAAAGTAGTCTTAGCACAGTCTTTGTTTCTTTCCCTACTTGATTATGCCGATGCTTGTTTTATTAATTTAACTGAGGATCAACTGAATAAGCTCGAGCGTCTACAAAATCTCTCAATAAGGTTTATTTTTGGTTTACGAAAATTTGACCATATCACCGAATACCGCACCAAGCTTAAGTGGCTCCCAATCCGATATCGTCGTGATTTCCGCGTACTCTCCCTACTCTACAACATTTTATTTGACTCCCGGTATCCTTCTTATTTAAAAAACAACTTTGTCTTTCACAATTACGATAGAAAAGAGCTCCGTTCCTACTCAAAACTTCTCCTTAACGTTCCCGCCCATAAAACTAAATATTTCAATTCCTCATTTACTGTTAAGTCTATTTTACTCTGGAATTCCTTACCAGATCATATTAGGCAAGCTGAAACGTTAAATCGCTTTAAGTCGTTAGTATTTAATCATTATTTCAATATATCTGTCAACCAATAATATTTACAGGATATACACATTGTAGTAATAGTAAGTATGTATCATTATTTATTATTAGTATTTATATTGTATATTATTATTTATTAATATATGTATGTGTAGATATATAAGTATGTATATATATATATGTGTATGTATGTGTATATATGTATATATGTATATAATATGTATACTTTTGCACATCACCATTTTCCTAAATTCATAATCTCATAAAATTTGTTAAAGGGTTGCCTGGAAGAAATTGCTTTCAAGTAATAAGGCCGCCCTTGTGTACATGTCTCATTTATAAATGTTTGTTAATGTAAATTTTACTGTTATGTTTGTGCACAATAAAGTATATTTGATTTGATTGATTTGATTTGATATTTCTCATCCAGTTATCCAATCCAAAACTGGTTAGCTATTGGAACAATGAAAAAGGGCACTGGAACGCAATGGAATGTAATTTTGCAAAAGAGCGTTGGATTGGATCACTGGAATAGACTAATGCAAACTGGCCAAAAGACCAAACTGTAAGGGCCGATTCACACCGGATCGGCAGCGGCCGGCAGCGGCGCGAAGAGCACTTTTAGTGTGAAATAATTTAAAACTTTATTTACATACTTAATAACTACTAGTATCGCTTAAAAACTTCTAAAAGGGCTCGAGGCGCCGCGTATTGCAAACAAAAAATTTAAACTGTGGAGAAACCGAATATAGAATCTAAACTGAAAGGCACGCATGCTCTGGAGGTGGCGCGCGGCCGCCAGCGGCCGCGAGCGTCCGCCCACGGCGACGCGAGCCGCCTCTGCCGGCCTCGCCGCGCCTCTGCCGACCGCTGCCGGCCGCTGCCGATCCGGTGTGAATCGGCCCTAATGCTTAGCAGTTAGCACAAACCTACGCGTCAGAGACGGAGCGTCGAGTTGCGTTTGTCATACAAAAAACACATATTTTGACAACTTGACGCAACAAAACACATTTGACAACTTGACGCAACTCGACGCTCCGTCACTGGCGCACGTAGGTTTGTGCTAAGCCTAAAATATTAGCTCTTGCCCGCGTCTTTGTTTCGCAACATCTTTTACGGGAATCATAAATTTTTCCTAATTAAAATCTCATCCTTTTCCGATATTAGTTATAGGTCATTGTCTAACTCCATCAAAGTCACTAATTAATTTAAACATGAAGAATTATCAGAAAGACAGACGTATATTTAAGAGTCCGTATACGAAATTTTGCCGATTTCGCTCATTTGACAGACGTGATTTAACAGTTAAAATACAGTATTTCTATAAGTTTTAATGCATAACATGTAAGATCATTTCAATTATAATCTAATGTTGGAGCTAGATTTTTTATTTTTTTAAGTATCTTTAAATAATCCCACTCAAACCCGCGACAGTTTTGTGATTTTTGCTGTAAAAGGTTTAGAATATCATCTTTTATGGATTGTATTGACGTCTTAACGGTATGAAAAAAATACAATGTACTGTTGAGAAAGTCGTCTATACAATGTTGGAATTACTTTTTACCACTTTCATATAAAAAAGCCTTTAAAAAACAGAATAACTGCCCGCTAACTTGGCGATCGTCCTGGCATATGAAAAACGGGCGTGAGTGTGAAGAGAGCAGTAGAAAAGATAGTACGGGCTCTTAATATACGTCTTATTTATTTCGCATTCATAAATCATAACACAATTATAAATATATTTTGTATGATTTTAATTTAAATATATTATATTTGCATGCTATTTTATACACAGATAAAAGTGTTATTTCTTAAGAAAATCATCATTACCACTTTTATAGCAAATGAACGAATTGAATTGAACTTACAAAAAAACCGTTCCGTAATCCTTGTAGTAGTTAGTACTGAATGAAAATTTTTAGCTAGCTGACAACTTTGCCGGCGGTACAGCTATGTGTTTGTTTGTGTTTTCATTTAGCACTCTTATTTAATTGCCCTTTATTGGATTGCTGTTAAAACATAATATGTTACGTTACTATCAACTATCCCATAGTCACAACAGAATTAATTGACGATCAAATTCGAATCGGGCCTTTTCTATTACGTAATTTACGTAAAATTTCTACCTATACTCCACTCGGGCTAGCTTGTCGCTAGCGGTCATTGACTCCCTGTCAAAAACTTGTCATTTTCCATATAAACCGCGATTGACAATGAAGTGTCAGATATTGTCAATCGTGGTTTTATATGGAAAATGACAAGTTTTTGACAGGAAGTCAATGACCGATAGCGACAAGTTAGCCTGAGTGGAGTATAGATGAAATAATCTACTGCAGATAATTTGTGTATTATGATGTTCCTACGTGGCTATTCTGTTTACATAGGTAAAGACGTTAAGGCAGAAAAATAATGGACACTCCCGAAAAAACTTCCTCGATACAGTATACAAATTACAATGTACTATCAGAGAAGTTAATTGCTATGCAAATCGGGGACCTACGTAGTTTGGTTGCGTTACGTCAAACCCAGCCGACAGATCACAATTAACATTAAATTGACATATTCGACCAAATAACGTTGGATTGACATATTCGACCAAATAACGTTGGTCTGTCAATTGCATAGGAATCAACTTCCTCGATGGTACATAGGTACCTACTTAATAATATTATATTATTAAACTAGATGACTCCCGCAATTAAAATGTGTCAAAATTCGTTTATCGCGCGGAAACCGTACATTTATCCGGGATAAAAAGTGTACTATTGTCCTTTCCCGGGACTCAAAGTATATCCATACCAAATTTTGGCAAAATCGGTGGGTTGGGGGCTGGGGCGTGAACAAGTAGTATGAAATGAGGATAAAATCATATCTTCTTTATATTTAAAAATGGATTTTAAATGTGTTAGTCGCGCTAAAACTCGAAAACGGCTGAACGAATTGGGCTGATTTTAGTCTTAAATATTCGTAGAAGTCCAGGGAAGGTTTTAAAGTGACACGAAGTTCACAGGGACAGCTAGTATGAGAATTGAGATATTTTTTTATTAAATGTATGTCGTATTCAGACCTACAAGGCTACAATCCTGTGTTATCATAAATAATGGTCACTCTAGCTATCATAGTGAGTGCGGACCACCCGCCGGAATTACATCAAAACCTTTTTAGGACCTGATTTCATTTGCTTAGAGTGAAATAAAAAACCTAATGGAAGCTGAGATGAGAATTTGGTTTGTTTTTTTTTTTATTAAATAAGGGGGCAAACGAGCATACGGGTCACCTGATGGTAAGCAACTACCGTCGCCCATGGACACTCGCAACATCAGAAGAGCTGCAGGTGCGTTGCCGGCCTTTTAAGACTTTAACGCTGTTTTCTTGAAGGTTTGCAGGTCGTATAGGTCCGGAAATACTGCTGGTGACAGTTCGTTCCAGAGTTTTACAGTGCGCGGCAGAAAGTTACGCGAAAAACGCACTGTGGAAGACTGCCACTCATCATGGTGATGAGGATGGTATGTTTTTCGCGTGGGGCGATGGCGAAAAGTTGCAGGTGGTATGATTCCGAACAATTCCTCAGAGCCCTCCCCGTGATACAACCGATAGAGGATGCAGAGCGAAGCTTCATTTTTGACGGACTTCCAAAAAGGAGGAGGTAATACGTTCTGCTGTATGTTTTTTTTTATGTATGTTCAACAATTACTCAGCCGTTTGTAGTCCGATTTACAAAATTCTTTTTGTGTTGTATAGGGTTTGATTCGAATTTGGTACCATGTTCATAAAAGTGGTAATCTGATGATGGGATCCATGAGTAATCGAGGGGACTTCTTGAAATTTGTATGGAAACATATAGTGATTTCGATTTTTCTGAAGCATTCAAGGTAAATGCTACCAAAAACTGAGACTTCGCACCAGGTTATACCCTGGATCCGAAGGTACCGAACAGAACTTTTGAATGCTTATAGGTACAGGTTCGGGGATTTCGGCGTTGTTTAAACAACTGAAAGCATAAGTCGCGTGCGCACTTCCGTCGGTGGCGGGCGTATTCGATGTGTGCAAGTTAAAATGTCGGTCAAAATAAAGTGCAATAGTTGTAACATTGTAATTGACGAGTTGCTTTCGTATTTGCAAAATAAGATATCGATAGCAGACGAAGAAACATTAGTGAAAATATGTGCCTCAACATTTTCGAGCGAGCAGATAAAAGAATCTAAGGAGTTACTTTTTGATTCTGTCCCAAAGGAGTTCCATAAAATTTGTCGCAAAGGAAAAGGCAAGGAAAATCGTAGTCTATATGATATGATTTCCTTTATTAAAGTGACTGATCCTGATATTCTCCCGGTGTTTGTGGCGCGTGATCTAGATAAGCTCCCGCCAATATCATTTGATCACTTAGATACATCGAAGCTACTTAAGGATCTAGCAATTGTACGGAGCGAAATCGAGAATATAAAATCATCCTACGTGACACTTGAGCAACTGGAAGAGGTGAAAAAAGAAGTAATGCTAACGACAAGTAGATCGCCTCCCTTTTCATCAGCAAAAAATATAAACATTAAAAGGGGTGCGTACAGAGACAGTGGGCCGATAGCTTTGTCAAACTTGGATGAATCCTTCAATCTCAACAATGAAATAGACATTCCGGTGCAAATAAATACCAAAAACCTAGAAAACAGTGTCGAAAATGACGGTAGGGGCAAATATACAATTTTTAAAAGCCCGTTACCGCGGCCGCTTTGTTCCGAGCCCACCGATAACGAACAAGTTACCGATCAGCTGTGTATCGGCAAGTGCACAGAAGAATATCAGTCGTATGCCGCACGTACAAAGTCGAATACAAAAAACTCTGCAGGTGACGGCTGGCAGACAGTGCAGAGAACGCCCCGTAAAGTTAAAAATTATATTGTAGGGAAGAAAGGGAGTGTATTAGTTGAGGCCGAGGAGAAGTTTAAAGCGGCGGAGCGATATGTACCCCTTTTTATCACGAATGTGCATAAAAATACATCCGAATCTGACATCGCTGCCTATGTGCAGAGTAAAACACAGGAAATTATTAAGCCCGAGAAAATTATAATAAAACGAGATTGCGATTATAATGCATACAAATTTTTTGTGCCGCATCATAAGCTATCTTTGTTTTTGGACGATAAATTATGGCCTAAAGGAATTATTTTTCGCCGATTTAT
Organism: Polyommatus icarus; assembly: GCA_937595015.1. Lineage (NCBI taxonomy): Eukaryota > Metazoa > Arthropoda > Insecta > Lepidoptera > Lycaenidae > Polyommatus > Polyommatus icarus. The sequence continues at coordinate 6,679,224 of OW569336.1, read as the reverse complement.
TAACTTCAAAATGAAACAAAATGTAACTTCTGAAAATAGTGCCGGCAAAATACAAATCACATAATTATGGATTCCTATAAATTTGTTACATTTAACTGCAAGAATGTCAAACGTTCCGTTGATAATATACGAGATCTGTGTAAAAACACAGATATAATAGCCCTACAGGAAACATGGCTAACACAGGAAGATATCCCGTTTTTAAACACGATCTGTGGTGACTTCAGCTGCACGGGAGTGTCGGCTATGGACACGCAGGCTGGCCTGATAAGAGGTCGTCCGTTTGGCGGTGTGGCTTTGTTGTGGAGGCGCAGCGTTTTTAGTGACGTATCTATAGTGGAATGCAATAACCCGCGAATATGTGCTATTAAAATAGTGTTAAAACAGAAATCTATACTCGTGATTAGTGTGTACATGCCTACAGATGAGGTAAACAATCTTGTGGAATTTACAGACACGCTCAGTTCGGTAAGTGCTATTATTGACAGTTGTAGTTTAGACTGTGTATATGTTCTAGGGGACTTAAACGCACACCCATACGAACGTTTTTATTACGAACTTGATAATTTCTGCGCGGAGCAGGAGTGGATATGTATAGATATTGAAAAACTGGGTATAAATTCAGATACCTACACTTTTATCAGTGACGCGCACGGATCTAGAAGGTGGCTCGACCATTGCGTAATAACTAAATCAGCTGTGAACTCAATTCAAAATGTGTATACTTTGTGTGATATTTATTGGTCGGATCATATGCCACTTGTAATTGAAGTTAATTTGAATAATGTATTGTCAACAAAAGTAGATAAAATTTTTAGTAATAATAAGGTTATATGGGGGGAACGCACACAAAAACAAATTACTTCCTATCAAAATGAATGTCATAGTAGGTTAAGAAATATTGATTTTCCTCATGAACTTCAAAACTGTAGTGACCAAATGTGTTGTAACGAAGGTCATAGAAATATTATAGATATTTTATATAAGCAGATAGTCGATGCCCTAAGGGAAGCTTCTATAATTAGTAGTAAGAGTGTGAGACCGAAGAGGAGAATTGTCGCGGGGTGGAATAGACATGTAGCGCAGGCGCACCGTGAGGCTAAGCAGAAGTTTAACTTATGGGTCACATCTGGTAAACCCATTTGTGGTAAAACTTATGACGAAATGTGTTTATCTAGGAAAATATTTAAATCTAGACTTAAGTGGTGTCAAAACCATGAGACACAAATAAAAATGGACATCCTGGCTTCGCACCACTCTAAAAATGATTTCCGTTCTTTTTGGAAACATACAAATAGGCTTCAAGCTAGGCCAGGCCTGCCGATTGCTGTGAACGGTGTAAATGGGTCTAATAATATCGCAAATTTATTCGCGGATCACTTTGTAATAAAATCTCCCCTTGGGCCTTCACTCTCGTTGCTGAGTGCTGGTCCCGTCGTGGCCAGGAATATATTTTTAAATACTAAAACTATAATTAATGCTCTTAAATCTATGTCAAAAGGAAAATCGCCGGGCCACGACGGGCTCAGTATTGAGCATCTAAAGTTTGCTGGCCCGCACCTTCCTAGATTGCTTTTTATGTTATTTAATTTTTGTATTGGACATAGTTACATGCCAAGTGATATGATGCGCACAGCGGTAGTACCTATTGTAAAAAATAAAACGGGTGATCTAGCGGACATGACTAATTATAGGCTACCATCGTGTCGAAAGTATTTGACAGCTTGCTTAATACACAGTTAAATAAGCATGTTCAATTACATGACAATCAGTTTGGTTTTAGACCGAAATTGTCCACAGAGAGTGCAATACTGTGTCTTAAGCATGCTGTCAGATACTACAACAAACGCAAAACGCCAGTTTTTGCTTGTTTCCTCGACCTGTCTAGGGCATTTGACTTGGTTTCCTATGACCAACTATGGAAGAAACTTGAACAGCAAAATTTACCGCCAGATCTAATTAAAATCTTCAAGTACTGGTATGGAAACCAAGTCAATTGTGTTAGATGGGATGGTGCGCTGTCTGCGCCATATGTGTTGGAGTGTGGAATGAGACAGGGGGGGTTAAGCTCGCCAACCCTGTTCAATATATATATAGATGGCCTCATTCGTGAGATCAGCAGCACCAGAGTCGGATGCTATATAGACGGAGTAGGTATTAATAATATTAGTTACGCGGATGATATGGTGCTGCTGAGCGCATCTGTGTGTGGGCTCCGGAGGCTGGTAGCCATGTGTGCAGCGTATGCCGCGTCGCATGGACTAGTCTATAATGTTAAAAAAAAAGCGTGGTCATGGTCTTTGAGGACGGAAGTAGACGCTGGTCGAATGTGCCCTCTGTATCTATTAATAACTGCGTGTTACAGAGGGTACACAAGTTCAAATACCTAGGACACATGCTGACTTCCGACCTCAAGGACGATGACGACATAGAAAGAGAACGAAGGGCGTTGTCGGTTCGTGCTAATATGTTGGTCCGCAGGTTTGCGCGCTGTACGAGGTCGGTCAAAATTACTCTGTTCAGAGCATTTTGCACGACCTTCTACACGAGCAGCCTGTGGAACACATACACGCTCAGGGCCTACAACGCTCTCCGTGTCCAATTTAACAACGCATTCAGAATGCTGTTGGGGCTTCCCCGCTACTGCAGCGCTTCAGGGATGTTTGCTGAGGCACGCGTAGATTGCTTCTACGCCACTATGCGCAAACGATGCGCGTCTTTAGTGCGAAGAGTGAGGGGGAGTACCAACAGCATTCTTGCTATGATAGCTAGTCGACTCGATTGTCCATATGTGCGTCACTGCTGTGCCATATCTAACGGTATGGAGCAGAGGTGATGCACAATGCAGTCGTGCAATGTACTTAGTCAAAATATTATAATTTATTTTAACATAAAAGATACTGTAACTAACATAAGTCATAAGCCTTTATATACTAACAGATGAGTCTATGTAACTTGATTCAATAAACTATTTCATTTCATTTCATTTCATAAGCCAACACATCAATTTGATTAATCATCATCATCACAACCATAATTATACCATGGGTCATCACACCATGACCCAATTATTGGTACTTTTCGCGATATTTTGCATCGAAGCAGTTGTTTTTGATGATGATTTCGCTGTTTGTGGACCGATTTTCAAAACTCTTCGTGTTGTTGTATAGGATATAATCTTAATTTTGTATAACAATTACGAAAATGGTGAGCTGATGATGGGATCTATGAGCAATCGAGGGAAATCCTTGAAATTTGTCAAAACACTCATAGTGGTTAAAATGTTGTTTTAGTAAGTTAAACATATTATGTTACGAATAAGAGAAATTTCATACGAAGGTCTCTTTTGGTCCAAAGGCACTGAATATAACTCCTGAACCTTTAAAGATAAAAGTTTTGAAATTGCAGCATCGCTTAGATAACTGCAAGCATTTACCACAATTTCGCTTACAGTAACATAATGTGAATGGTTAACATTCGTATTGGAGCCTTATTTTATAGATAACTAGAAAGAGTGAAATTATTATTTTTAACAAAAAATTAAAACCGACTTCCAAGGTAAAAACAATATAGTAATATGAACTAAAAAGTATAAATAAAATAACTCTTACTCTTTAATAGTGCCTTTTTCAGAATTCGTCTATATCTAAACTATTTCTGTACATACTACTTGAAGTCGGTACCAGTCCCAAAAGTTTCAGATATTCTAAGTTCTGTCATTACTGAACTCACGAATAAATTAGCTGGTACCGACTTCAAAATAATGAAGACTGTAGTATTGTACAATGCCTTGTTTCCATTTCCCCAAATACTGCCCTGATTATAAGCAACCCTGCTATATATTTTTGCCCCAAAGTAATAATTAAAGAAAATAAATTAGACAAAAATGACTAGACCGAGAGAAAAATGCGAGCGACGCCGTCTTGTCTGGTAATTAGCCAGTAATTAGCGAGGCTTTGTCAATAACTACAGCCTTTGAGGCTTTACCTAATAACACAGAAAGACCACAGACATGGAAAATGGACATACTATAATAGCCGGCTCGCGTTTAGTTTCAGAGATTTTTGCGCAAAAATCATTGAAGCTATAGCAGAGTTCATTTACATTTAGGTGGAACGCTGAGATGGCATTGGTCAATAAAAAAAATTGGTCAAAAAATATCAATTAGCAAGACGCCGATTTAAATTTCAATTTTTTAATGCTATTGCGTCACCGCGTCTTGTCTCGTTTATCGTTGTAACTGAACTTTATTTTATGCGAAATCATTAGAACTAGACCAAAGAAAGAGCAAGTTACAAGACAGAAGGTGGCCTTATAAGGCCACCAAGATTATGATCTTTACTAAAAGAAATTCTCTTTTCATGTAATATTATAAGCTCAGGCCGTATTTTATGTTATGGCCTAACCCTCGTCTAAGAATTTTATAAGAAATTGGAAACTCGAAACCGAACGATATCCAGAAATATGATAATATTGATTCACAGGATTAGAATTACAATCAGAAGAGGTACCTACCTATTTATTTTATTACTTATTATTGTGATTGTACCACAATATTATTGTGATAGAAATGTTAAAAATCTTAGTACCTAATCATTATAACCTCGGGCCTCGTAATTAAAGTAAGTCAAAGCCTTTTCTTTTGTAAAAACGCGGAGGAACGAGATATTATATAATCATAATATACCCTGGGTATATTATGATTATATAATATCTCGTTCAACACCCACCGCTTCTCTCGAGGCCCTGATCAACTTAACTCCTCTTCCTCTGCTTGTTCAGATGGAGGCCAAAAAGGTGGCTCTCAGGGCCAGAACGGCGGGCAGGACGAATTGGGCCTCCACCCCATTTCGACAGCTGGAACAGTCTCTCAGAGAATCGCCTGTCATGGCCATGCCATCAGATGCCATGATCGAGGTGCATAGCTTTTCGAAGCAATACCAGGTTTTTATACCTTCCAGGGAGGACTGGGAAAGAAAAACCCCAATCGATGTCCGCCCTAGCGACATAGTTTGGTTCACGGATGGATCAAGGAAAGACAACCGTGCGGGAGCCGGATTCTACGGAGGCAGGCCACCGAAAGGCAAATACGCCTGTTTGGGGGAGTTTGCGACCGTGTTTCAGGCTGAAGTCTTCGCTATCCTCGGTTGTTCACTAGAAAGCCTGGAGATGGCCCTAGTTAATAAAAACGTGTTTATCTTCTCCGATAGTCAAGCTGCACTTAAAGCACTGACTGCCGCAGAAGTCTCGTCCAAATTAGTTCTGGAATGCATTGAGACGTTAAACATGCTGGGAAGGAACAACAGCATCCGCCTAGTATGGGTCCCGGGCCACAGTAACGTCCCCGGCAATGAAACCGCTGACGAACTGGCTAGGCTTGGGGCCGAGAGTCTCATATATGGCCCAGAACCAGTCTGTGGTATAACTCCCAGTACCACAAAACAGGTGCTCAAGGAATGGGGCCACATACTATGCAGGAAGCAATGGGCTGAGACCCCTGGCCTTGAACACTCCAAGGCACTAATTCCTGGCTTCAACAAGAAACTATCAGAATTAGTGCTCACCCTGGGTAGGAACCAATTAAGAATCCTTACCAGAAGCCTAACTGGGCACTGCAAGCTCAACAAACACCTAAACAGAATGGGTATTTGTAGTATAACGACTTGCAGATTCTGTGAGGAGGAGGATGAAACACCTATTCACCTTCTCCTCGACTGTCCTGCTCTAGTACAGAGCAGGAACAGGCACCTTGGTCGCCACGAACACTCATCAGAGGAAATTCGTGGCACCAACCCCAACCATATCGTTCAATTTATGAGCAGTATTGGGTTGGGGATGATTCTCTAGTGCGAAGGAGTCACAATAGATCCTCATGGGTCGCAGTGACGCCAGGGCTATAGCGACCTGCCTTCTATTATAAAAAAAAAAAAAAAAAAAAATACCCTGGGTTAATTTTAATGCAGACTGGCCCGAGCGGGCCTAAAGCAGGTGTATATTGTTATGTTTTTGGAAAACCGAATTAAAATAAGATAAAATCATGCGGGAACCGTGTGAACTGAATAAAAGCAGCCGGTGTCCTTTTCATGGTCTGCTCCAGCTATACTCAACCTTCGGCCCGCGGGTCAAATGCGGAAGTTAAACTTTTTTGAAATTCACGCCCACCGGCAAAATAGTGCAAGTCGTTATGAACGACGTAAAAACTCCTTATCGCAAACTTTAAGGAACGTTATTTTTTTAACCTTCAAAATTTTGATTGCGATTTGCGGCTCGCGGCAGTTTTGGGTTTTGCTGGTCTACACTCTACTCTATCTTTAAAATCGTCCAGTTATTTTATTGGTCGCAACTCGCAACCAAGCCAACCTCCTTGTATCTAACATGGAATCAATACTATGTAATATTGTGTTACATAATCATTATAGCCGCAAATTATTGTGGACTTCGGCTGTAACTCACAGTTTACGATGTAGTCAAAGCTCATCGGCCAATTAGATCGACGATCAACGATTATCGTGTACATCAGTGGCTCCCAAAGTTGGCTAACTCCCTAAATATTAGGTGGAAAACTGGGGTTAAATTGTTAAGTTGGTATTTTTATTTGTTAGCAAAAGTTTTAAATTTTCAAAGCCGATTTTTAATAACATATAGGTATAATTTAAGTAGAACTTCATAAGGCAGAAAACTTTGTACCTATATAAATATTTTTGAGCAACTTAAAAGCATAAAGTCCGAAATACGAATTTCAACATGTCAACATTTTATTAACGAAAATATAAGTCGGAACTCGGAAATCTCAAACGTATTGACGTCAGCAAACATAATCTGATTGATCAAACCGATTTTACTTTCCGATAACGAGGCGCGAAGTTTTAATGGAGCGGACAAATTAAAGGATCACGGGACTCGTATTCGCTAATTTAATACATCAATAAAGGTGCGAGAATGCTAGGCGAAAATTCCGAGCAACGAAGCGACGCGAACGGTGCTGCCAAATATTTTTATTTTTATGTATGAAAACGTTTGATGTAAACTTAACTATGCGCAGGCAGTAGCGGCGTTAGTGTGGGGCAACGCTGGATGACCGCCCAGGGCGCCGGATAAAAAGGAGTGCCGAAGGCAAACAAAACAAAAGTACGGCTGTTTACACACGGCGCCGCACCGGCACCGCCGCGGCGGTGCCGCTCTATTAGGCTTTGTCCACATCTGTATCATGATCGCGTATCAGATCATCGCGTAGCATCGAAGCGTATCATGATTCATGATCACTAGTGTGGACGCAAAATGATCGCCACCACCGCGGCGGCGCCGATGTGCAAGGGTCCATAGAAATACAAGGATGAGTAATGGAGTGGCACTGCCGCAGTGGCGGTGCCGCTGCCGTTGCGGCGCGTGTGTGAACACACTTACTCATCCTTATATTTCTATGGGCCCTTACACATGCCGCTGAAGCTGCGGCGAAAAAAGAATGACTAATGCAGGCTCGGTAGCGGTGCCGCTGCCGCTGCGGCGCGTGTGTAAACACGCTGCCAGCACCCTGGCCACCGAAGCTCGCACAAGGCGCTGGTAGTGCTAAAACCGGCATCAGCGGCAGGGGACGTGAATTTTCGCGTCGCCGCACTACAATCTTGTATAGATTGTAGTGCGGTTTAATTGCACCCTGTATGGGTGGTCCATTTAACATTTAGGAGTGTCCATTTAACCAAAAAAAAATTGTGTGTTATTTTTTTTCAATGAGATATTTACCTACACGAACTGCGGTTTAACTATAACTGTTGCATAGACTATATTTTGACCTTGCTGTAAAGTGGCCATGACAAACTGTACAAATGTACATGTATCATGTACATGATTCTTAGGCAGTTGGATCATGTCAATTTAATGTTAATTGTGATTTGTGGTCCGTCGGCTGGGTTTGACTTTGACATAACGCGACCAAACTACGTAGGTCCCTCATCTGCCTAGGAATCAACTTCTCTGATAGTACATGCCACATGGGCCGAGGGTCCCCTATCGAGTTCTTGAAGCGTTAAAAAGGAGCGCCTGTGGCGCCCCTTATTTTTCCGGCGCCTTGGGCGGCAGCAGACGACGTGTCGTCACGACACTACTGGTTTTTATGTATATCTATGGAATACCCTGCGCAGCTAGCGACACGAAGCTAGCGACACATTCATAGAAATAGTTGGGTACGTAGAAACAGTAGTGTCGCGACGACACGTCGTCTGCTGCCGCTTCATGTAGCCCGCTGCCATCCGGCACCTTTACCTCTTTTAAAAAAGGCAATAAAATAAAAAGTAGGTCATGTAAAAAGTCTTTAAAAAGCTATAAAGTGTTCTAGATATAAGATATAAGATATTCATTCACATATCTTTATATGCCGACGTCGAGACGCAGATGGCTTGTTAACATTCAAATGAGTTCGATTTTATCGTCCCACACGCTTGAGAATACTAACACATATTGTTTAGGGTTCCGCTGTCGATGAGACACTTTCGATACAAATGAGGCTGGTGTAAAAAGCACAAAAATAAGAAGAAATCTTAGGTTATGTTATGGAAACGCTGTTTGTGCGCGAGCGGATGTACACAACATACCTACAACTACAATATTTTACTATACATTCGCATTATAGGTAGGTACTAATTATGTATTCTGTGATTATATTAATACTTCGATCGGAGGTTCTAGAAATTCCCATTGTATTCTTTTGTTCTCGCGATCACCGGTGCTCGCGCGGGGCATGCAAAGGATTAGGTAGTTTATGATTTATGAGTCTGAAAATTTAAATTAAAAAATGTTTATGAAAAGAGAGAGAATAATTTTATAAAAAACATGAAATGTGAGCCAAAGGCCCAAATATTGGTTACAAACTAGAAAACTAACGTGAATGCATTTATTTATTTTTGTGTTTTATCTTCTTCTTCTTTTTTAAAAATGGCCCCGTAGTGAGTCGCCAGTGTCAAAGTGGTTGATATGACTCTGCTTTATGATGGGTTGGCTTTATGAATAAACAAGGTATAATAATTTGAGACGCGTACGGATGTTGAAAGATCTAAAACAGGCACAAACATTTAGGGTTAGTACTGTACACCTCACAGTTTTATTTTGTTAGTATGAATATATGAACATAACATTTCAACAAATGGAGTATTTACAAAGGACAAAACGGAATTTAGATTGATAGGGCGAGGAATGGTAGGGGGGAGGATATCATACAGGGAAGGTTGGTTTCTTGGACATGAGAAGAAAATGTGGTCTAGAGTGCCCTCATCTAGGCCGCATTCACATAAGGAGTGATCTCTGGCGTGCAACAGTGTCCCAGTCTCATTCGGCAAATTGTTGAGCACACCATTTTGCTAGCCTGTTTGAATTTAAAAAACCATGGGTTAGTAGGTATAGTGTTCTGAATTCCAAAACAGTGTTTCCCCTTAATTTCGCTAGTTTTGACCCAATCATTGTGCCATCTGTTGTTCATGTGGTTTTTAACTTGTGTAATTAAATCTTGACAATAGACCATATACTTTAGCATATGTGTCTACCGCCGCATTCCCAGTAATCCCACTATGCCCCGGTATCCAAGCTAGGACAACCTGAATACCTTTTGTATGACACTCAAAGAGCAGCTGTCTTATTTTCAAGATCAAAGGAAATTTGCATCTGGAGCGGAACTGGTTGGAGTTAATGGCCTCCAGGGCACTTCTGGAATCCGAAAGTATAATGGACTTGTTGAGATGATGGGATTCAACAAATGAGAGAGCCTCCAAAATAGCAAGGGTTTCCCCTGTAAACACAGAAGAATTTGGAGGTAATTTAAAATTTAGAATCACATTAACTTTCGGAATCCATACAGCCACACCAACGCAGCCGCCCTCCAAAAGCTTTGATGCGTCTGTGAAAATAAGCAGCCAGTCTTCAAAGTGTTGGTGAATAATGTGCTTGAATTGTGTGTTAGCCATGGTTGAGCCCTTGTCTATTGAAAAATTTAGAAGCACTTTTGGAGGGAGGGTAAGTGCATTATAGGGAGTAGTGAAGAGGATTAAGTCTACATTGGAATACAGGACAAGGAAGACGGGTAATGGCATGGTAGCTAATCAAAAGACAGGGAAGGTCCTTATGGCGCCAGTAGCTTGAAGAGCTGACTAGCTGTGAAAGGGTGTGGAGTTTATTTAGGAATGGGTGAGATGAATTCTGGAATAATTTAAACACAAATCTGTCTGACAGATATTGTCTTCTGATGTTAAGTGGGGGATCCCCACATTCAACTTGAAGTGCATTAATAGGTGTGGATTTCATGGCACCAAGAACAATCCTTAAAGATTTTGATTGGATTTTGTCTAGAACTTTCAATGGTAATTTATTGCAAGGCTCGAGAAGAAATGAACCATAATCTAAATAATTTCGGACTAACGCATTGTATATCAGCTTCTGCGTGCAAGGATGTGAGCCCCACCAAACACCAGAAAGTGAGCGGAGAATATTAATATTTTTTCTGCATTTTTTCACCACATGATTTATATGGTGTACCCCAGTAAGCCTGGAGTCTAAATAGACACCCAAAAACTTTACTTTTTCCTTAATTTGGTACCACTACGATTTTTGCACGCAATTAAAGCACAAGTTGGTATTTTATTGGCTTTTTGCGATGACGCGACACTACACACGGCGCGTAGCAATTACGCGAGACTGGCAGTATTGTGCAAACCACATGACTACTTTAAAAAAATATAGTATCTGAGCCAACATTTCATAACAACCATATCCGTACTAATATCACAAATGCGAAAGTGTCCGTTACTTCTTCATGCTTAAACCACTGAATCGATTTTTTTAATATTTAATATGGAGATACTTTGGGTCCCGGGAAAAGAAAATAGAAAACTTTTTACCCCGGAAAAGTGCACGGTTCCCGCGCGATAAACGAATTTTGGCGCAACTACTACATCTATTACTAACATAATAAAATCACAAGTTTAAAATAAAATCCATTTAATAACCAATTCCAAAGCCATAACAATAGAACCAAGAGTTAGAGTAGGACGACAAATCGATAAAAATATTTAAACATCTCTTTATGACTAAACTTTACAATGCGTGTGTTCCGAAATACAAACCAGTACTGGCCAGTGTTTATGACGTCAAGTATGCGACGCGGACGCCATTAAACTAGTGTGCCACTATTGTACTGGTGAGACAAGTGTGACGTATTAATAGTAGTTTATGGAACGCCTTATACCAGTATAAGCAGTACGTCAATGCACTGGCGTAAAATTCGGATCGAACCAACAGTATGTCGTTGACACATGACGTCATGCACACTGGTTAGTATACTGGGTTGTATTTCGGAATACACGCTACGAAATACTTATAAGATAGCAAAACTTATTTAAAACACTGCATTTAAAATTCACTTGAAGGAATGAAAACTTACAATTTGACACTAAAGAATTATCTAGAATTATTATTATCTATGTCTACTTCGTGAACCGACAAAATAATAGACATCAGTCTTATAAGCATTTTGCATTTTGTATACAAAAACAGTACTAATAAATAAAAATAAAAATAATAATCATGTGAATGTTCATTTTTGTTTTATTCTATCTTCATTTTATGAAATTCTAAAAACTTACAACTAAACATAAAGACAGGATACAAGTTACACGAACAAGAAGGCCAATTAAAAGTTCAAAAGAAAAAACTTTGAAACAAAAATGAAGTCAGTAGAAAGAAACAAAAAAGGAAAAAAAGAAACAAGTTATTTACAGAATAAAAATTGTCAATTTCTTTAGCTTTGAGCCGGTCGAAGAATAAAAAAAAATACTGACGGATGTGAAAAAAAAAAACACTGTGTGCACTTTATATTAGGTACTTTTTAATTTCACAAAATTTCAAATGAGATAAAAGTGGATGTTCACATTACTTCTTAACCTCATATTCTTCATTGTGCGAGTGAGACGGAAGACGTACATTTGTCTATTACTTTCTCTGTCCACGGTCTACTCTAACGTTTGACATACATACTTTCCTTTCTCGATATAAAATAAAAAACAGGCTGTATATATACATTAATTGTTTACTCGAATAAAATTATTATCTAACGTCACGCATACGCCCGCAAATTCTTTATTCACTCAATGTCCATTTATGTAGAAACTAAGAAGCAAACGCACTACGTAACTTGCTAAATTTGCGAAAGTTAGTGAGCCAATTCTCTTAATATAATAAAACTTTATACGTGCGAGAAAGACAGACAACGAGTAACGACCGTCTCGCTTGGTGGGTGCCATCTTCAGTACGGTACTTAAGAAATTGGTGCGAGCAGGACAGACGACGAATGTCTTGCTAATAATAATAATTTGTCGTAATGTTTCTCTCCTGCATAAATAGAGCAGGACAGATAATATCCGTCTCGCTCAGTTGACATTCTTGATGATTCTTTCCAGTACGTGAGAACTTAGTGCGAACAGGGCTAACGATAGCCTACTATTTCGTTTGGCAGACGTGATGTTTCTTTCCGGAAAGCGTGAGCGGGACAGACGACATTCGTCTTGCTCAGTCGGCAGGCGTGATGTTTCTCTCGGTATAAGTAGGTGCGAGCAGGACAGATAACATCTATCTCGCTCAGTTGGTAGACGTGATGATTTTCTTCAGTATTTAAGAACATCATACGGGCAATTCCATTAAGAACTTAGTGCGAACAGGACTAACGATAGCTAACTCTTTCGTTTGGCAGGCGTGATGTTTCTCTCCAGTATAAATAAGTGTGAGCGGGACAGACGACATCTATCTCGCTCAGTTTGCTGGCGCGATGTTCTGTTTGTGTCGCCGATGGTCGTAGTTAACTAGTCTCTGGCCGACGAGATATTTGTCGTTCTTTATGTGCTCGTACAGTTTTCTGAATTGCCGGATCTGAAAGAATTTTTAAAATAACCTTAGACGAGAATAGTTTTCATTATAAATTTTCAATTTTAGAAAATTGACTTTAAAAATGAACTCAACAGGTATCAAAGTAAAAATATTGTATGATTGCGCTAAATCTTTTTTTTTTTGTCGTGTTTGTTAATGTCGGAGGAAAATTCTCATGAAGGAAACATTTAAAAAAATCCTTAGATTTTGTAATTTTTAGAGATTTTTAAAAACATTAAGGTTACGTCATGGTGGTGAAGTCACCACCATGACTTAACCCTAAGGCTGCCTTCACACTGGCGTTTGCCTACAAATGAAAGAAGCGTTGATTCTTTCATTTGTATTACATTACATGACACCGCAGTAACGCGGTGTATATGTCGCAGTCATCTGGTTCAATCTGCGATTCGATTGAATGACTAGCGCATTCATTGAATGACACCATTCAATTGAATGACTCGGCCGAACGTCGATGGAACGATCGTCACTCAACGTCCAACTAGTTAGCGAGTTGTAACATAGCCCTTTGAAGATAGCGGACATGAAATCAATCAGGTAATTGAACGAATTTAATTGTTTCCCTCTGCGGCGTTAGTAGTCACTAAAACAAATATGGCGTCAAACAGCTCGAACATCTGATAGCACTGTGTTGATAATATTTTGTCAATAAAATTAACTTTAAAGTTTAAAGTGCTTTATTATTAACTAGCTGACCCGACAGACGTTGTCCTGTCTTAACGATGATTATTTAATTCGAATTGGTATAATTAAGAAAACAATAGATTAAAATTAGTATCTTCATGCCAAATTTCATCAAAATAGATTAATAAATAGTTTAAGCGAAAATCATAAAAGTTTATTGTGCAGGAACCGTACATTTTCCGGGACAAAAAGTATTCCTTGTCCTTTCCCGAGACTTAAAGTATCTCCATACCGAATTTCATAAAATAGACTGAATAGTTTAGGCGAAAATCAAAAAAGTTTATTGTGCGTGAACCGTACATTTTCCGGGACCAAAAGTATCCCTTGTCCTTTCCCGAGACTCAAAGTATCTCCATACCAAAATTCATCAAAATCGATTGAATAGTTTACGCGCAAATCATAAAAGTATATTGTGCAGTAACCGTACATTTTTCCTGGAAAAAATGTATCTTATGTCCTTTTCCTGGTTCTAAGCTACCTCTGCACCAATTTTCAGCCAAATCGGTTTATCCGTTCTTGATATAAAAGTTTATTGGGCGGGAACCGTACATTTTCCGGGACAAAAAGTATTCCTTGTTCTTTCCCGAGACCCAAAGTATCTCCATACCAAAATTCATCAAAATCGATTGAATAGTTTACGCGCAAATCATAAAAGTATATTGTGCAGTAACCGTACATTTTTCCGGGACAAAATGTATCCTATGTCCTTTTCCTGGTTCTAAGCTACCTGTCCACCAATTTTCAGCCAAATCGGTTTATCCGTTCTTGAGTTATAAGTAGTGTAACTAACACCACTTTCTTTTATATATATATAGATAAAAATTAAAATATAATGACAGCGTGGATTTACGCATAACCACCCCGTCAACAGCTACTTAAAAAAAAAGTATAGCATTCCATTTAACGACTTCACTGTATGACTTTTAGTCGAAACGTTAAACGTCACAGTCAACGTCTTGACGAGTTGTCCTTTAGTCATTCAATTAAGTGCTGTCATTCAATAAATGCGCTAGTCATTCAATCGAATCGCAGATTAAACCAGATAACTGCGACATATACGTCGCGCACACGCGGCGCTAACGCAGCGTACTGATTGTTCCAGTAGAAAAACGGCGACAACACGACGTACGCGCGGCGTTGTCGCGGCGTCTGCGCTGCGCATACGTTCATCGAACGCCTACGCTGGACAAACGCTAGTGTGAAGGCAGCCTAACCCATCAAGCCCCATAAGCTCACCGGTGAGCGAGACACAATAGATTTCCAAGAATCCACGATCGAATTTATTAATATTTTTGACTATCTAAACATACTTGATACAGGACAACGTCTGTCGGGCTAGTATTAAACAAAACAAACCTGGAACACAGCGAGTGCCCCCAACACGACCACCAACAGCAGCGCGGGGTAAATCCGCCTCGCTACCAAGTTACGATGTGTCGGCGACGTCAGCAGTAACGGCGCTAGGGATTTAGCCAACGCGTACGGTACTGCCAGCGCTAGACCAAGCCAGCGCACGAGGGGGGCTGCGACGGAGCCGAGGATGAATCTGTGGAGTGAAATTACAAGGGTTAATGTCAGGGAAGTAACGACAAATAGGTTTAAGCTAAGCGTTAATATGTCGAGGCTTTAGCAAAGTGGTAGTAAATAGGCTATCTGTGGAAAATAGTGTGACAGAATATAGTGGAACGAAGTTCCTTATGGCGCGTTCGGCGTTGCGAGAGGAGGCTTGACGGAACGATACTTGACTTCGACACTTTTTTTTATTAGTACCTGCCTAGTAGGGGCACAGGGCATTGATAGTACTCCTGTGCGTCAACTATAGTCCGCGCGGAACTAGTTGACCGCTCTGCCCGTATACTCACATACCGGCCGAGCGGCAAACTAGTTCCGCGCGGACTATACATTGCGTTTTTGAGAATAAACAGCGACATCTACCGAGAGTTTAAATAAATCTTATTATAATTTCACAAAAGTGTCGTTGTTAGTATTCCTCGGCGTCAATAGATGGCATTTTTGAAGTGAAAACTTCTTTAGCGGCGTTGAGCACTTTTATAGGATGGGTAAAAATTGTGAAACTCGCGTCAGATTCTCGTGCTGATCGAAAAACCGTAAGACGGTTGGAGAGTAGTGTTGTAACATCGAAATCGATTAATCGAACAATCGATTTTTTTTTTCGAATCTCGATATTTTTTAATCGATTGTAAGGGATTCGATTAATTAAAAAAAACGATTTTTTCAAAATCGATTTTCATAAAAAATGGGTTAAAAATTTAATCGATTGTAAGGGTTTCGATTAATTAAAAAAATCGATTTTTTAAAAATCGACTTTCATAAAAAATGGGTTAAAAAATAATCACAAAGTTAATAATCAAGTTTTCACTTCTGCCGGCACTCCCGGAGTGCAACCCGTCTTTTTTTTATAAGTTCGTTCTATGACACCTCTCAAGTTTTTTTTATAATATTTAGCAAAGCTGCGAGAGATATTATGTTGTGGGGTGAGCGGAGTAGCCAGTATTGTATGTTTGGTTTTCATATTGTAGTTGAACAGTCGATAAAAATTTACGTTACCGAATTTCGATAAGCAGCAAAACCAAATGTTATAAACTTACAAAAATATATTTGCACACTACATAGACATCATCAACAACTCATTGACTTCCTGATTCCAATCCTTTAAAAGTTGACAAATTGACTTAAAGGTTATATTTTGGATTATCATTCAGCCTGTACAACCCTTTATACACTTGACCATGATAGCTTATTATCAATATTACCATCAGTAGGCTATGGCCTGTGTACAGTATGCATAAACAAAGTAGATCACTACCATGGGCAATAATACCCCGTTAAAGGTTTGTAACCGCGTAAATTTTCCATCAAAGGCTAAAGTAGAAAATATAAAATACTAGCTGTCCCGGCAAACGTTGCTTTGCCTTAATATATTATGTATTTGCCATATTATTTTATTGAAGTGACTTAATAATATGCATGTTACCATGGCAATGTCGATCGCTATCCCGTCGCACAAACAATGGTCGCCGTCAGTCTCAGGAGTCAGGTTGTAACAATTTTTTGCAATAAAATAAAATTGCGACTATAATTAAAGATCTAAGCTATCCTATCTCTCAAGTTGGAAAAAAGCACACATTTAAAAAAAGGAAACATTAAAATCGGTTAAGTAGTTTAGGAATCCATCGCGGACAAACATCGTGACAGGAGATTTATATATAATAGATGTATGTGTCGCAGTCATCTGGTTTAATCTGCGATTCGATTGAATGACTAGCGCATTCATTAAATGACAACATTCAATCGAATGACTAAAGGACAACTCGTCAAGACGTTGGCTACAGTAGTCACTATAGTTTGTTCGTTTTATGATGATATGCGTGACACATTATAATTGACAATAGTAGGGAAGTTACCTAAAAAAATTAATCGAATAATTTAATAATATCGAAATTATCGATTTCGTACTATTGTTTCAGAGTGACGCGGGCGATTAAGATTTTTATCGATTAGATTTCGATTCAACTGTGTCAATCTCTATTGACATAAGTTCCGTTTCATGCATCTGACATTTTTCAAGTATTTTCGTAACAATAATTTTATACTCCTATTTCAGATAGTTAATGGAATCAGGCGTTACTTTGCGGAAATCCATAGCTTAAAATTAAGTTTGTTATTATTTTTAGCAATATTCCGCGAAATAAACTTCCACCTTTAAGTAAATGAGTGAGTGCACGCATAGGCATGCGTACAGCACCTCCCTCCTCCCACACTGCCTATGCGTACACTCGCATGCAAGAACTTGCAAACACCACCACCACACAAGCAATAATGTTGGCAAATCCGTGCAAGGCCCCTCACCACCATGCAGGTTGAAAACCTCGACGCGCGTTTCGCTCCAACACCGGAGCATCCTCAGGATGTGGACTCTACGAACAACGTCCGTCAAGTCACTTGACTCTCTCATTTACTTAAAGGTGGAAGTTTATTTCGCGGAATATTGCTAAAAATAATAACAAACTTAATTTTATCCTATTTCAGAGTTAATATTTATAATTTTATATCTATAACTTAGCATTTAGCAACTTTTCATTTTTAGTCATTTACAATTACAGGAAACATTTATTTTTGTGGATGGAATATAATTTATTACATTCTGTTTTTTTTTTGTTTTCTTGTAAAAAAATTCCGTAGCACGGAATATGAGAACTGTCACCCATATCATCTTAGAACGAACAAACTATAAAACAAATATGGCGTCAAACAGCTCGCACGGGTGATAGCACTGTAATAATATTTTGGCGATTAAATTAACTTTAAAGTTTAAAGTGCTTTATTTGTAATAAAATATTATGACAGCGTGGATTTACCCATAACTACCCCGTCAACGGCTACTTAAAAAATTATAGCATCCCATTTAACGACTTCACTAGGTGTCCTACAGTCAAGACGTTAAACGTCACAGTCAACGTCTTGACGAGTTGTCCTTTAGTCATTCGATTGAAATGCATGCGCTAGTAATTCAATCGAATCTCAGATTAAACCAGATGACTGCGACGTATGCATTTTTTACTCACTTGAGATCCATCTCACGTATCCCATCTCTATACGCCTTCTCGATCGCTCGTCGCATGCTCCAATCCGGGCCCATCATGGTGAGAGCACACACGATCTTCGTGTACAGCACGCCTAAAGCCCAGTCCTGCCACATAAACAGAACCGGCGACTGTTCCAACGGCACGCGCAACGGGATCACTAGCACCTGAAAATGTTAATTTTTCAAGTCAATGTTTGTTGGATATTTAAATAATATACGTAATTTATTAAAATGTTACGTTTGTTATGTTAAATTACCTATTATAACCTAATTCCATTCTAGCTGAACTTGTCCAATAACTGAATTTTTTATTTTATATTTTTATTTTATTGGTAATGAAGACTTACAGTTCATTGAAAGTTAAAATAATAATTTTTTCTCAATAACTACTTTTTTCCTAGTAACTAGTTTTTACCAAAAAAAAAACTGAAAACATTTAAGTTTTTGAGTTATAAGAGCATCACAGACGGTGAAGATAATATTATCTTAAGATGCGAAATATATCTTTATGAATAGGTACAGGGTGTTTTTGTGTCGAGCAGCGGGCTCATCGGTGATCGGACGCACTAGTGGATGCAGTGTTGCCAGTGATGTATGTTAGAAAATTACATACCTACTCTCATTCGAAAAGTAACATTTTGAGGGAAAAAGTAACATTTCGGATAATTTTAAATAAAATTGACTTATAATTTATTGCTTAAAAAGCTTATGAATCAAAAGAATGTTTCTCTTGAATTTCTAAAATACTCCTGAAACTTCTTCGTTGACAGATATTGATAAAGGTTAAATTCGCCGCAGGTTTTTCTCTTTTTATGTGAGGCTCTATCCAAATGTTTCACCTTTTGGAATGTGCTACTACAATCTGCATTTCACATTCTATATCAGAATCATCGTCTGAGGAGCTGTCTAACAAATCAAGAAGTAAGGCAGTATCAGTTATTAGTTATCAGTTATCACTCATAGTCAATCACCTGTATATAGAACTCTAACAAGGAATACGTGTGGCACCAACGCAGACTCGTAAGGAAATGAACAGATTTTTAATATTATCGTATCTTAGCCGTGTGTGATAGCTAAAGATACTATAATATTTTATATTTGGGCATCTTAAGATAAAATATTATATTATCCTCACCGTGTGTGATGCGCTATATAATGAAAGAAAATATGTCCATTTATTTTTACATCAATTTCTATAAAGAACCTAAAGTCTAAACTGTCCAACAATTGGCCATTTAGGGAATAGAGAAGTTAAATTTTTAGATTGTTGTCACATAAAAACGAATCACGTTTTAAATGTGTTACATACTGCTATCTCTATCTACTACACGCTGTCTCTGTCACCAACGCCGCGTCGCCTGCCGCGACCGCCGCGCGCCTCTCGCTGTCTCTGTCTACTACGCGCTATCTCTGTCACTCACCAGCTCCAGCAGCAGGCCGAACATGAGCGGCACCAGGCCGAGCAGCGCCAACGCCGCGAGCGCCGCACGCGCCGCCTGCCGCGCCCACAGCGCCGCGCGTGCCATTAGCGCCGCCCGACCGCCGCGCGCCTCTCGCTGTCTCTGACTACTACGCGCCGTCTCTGTCACTCACCAGCTCCAGCAGCAGGCCGAACATGAGCGGCACCAGGCCGAGCAGCGCCAACGCCGCGAGCGCCGCACGCGCCGCCTGCCGCGCCCACAGAGCCGCGCGTGCCGTCAGCGCCGCCCGACCGCCGCGCGCCCAGCCCGCTAGCAGCGCGCCGCCGCGACCCGCCGCCCAGCATAAGTATAGACCTGGGCATTATAATAATAATAATATAGGCTATTTGTTTCCGAAAAGCGTTCCATTTTGTTTTTAGTTTGGTTAATCTAGTATTATAACTTATAACTTATAGCAGATCACGCAATTCGGTGTGCCTTTTGGCATAGGCCTCCTCCAGCTGCTCTCCACTGAGTTCTGTCATCCGCGACTCTTGTCCAGTAAGGACCCAAAGTCAGGCGAATGTCGCCTCTCCATCTAGCTCTTGGGTGGCCCTGTTTTCTGGTATTCTTGGTATTAGTAAATTCATAAGAGTTGCCATCTTAACATTACAAGCCCCATAAGATCACCGGTGATCGCGACAACAATAGAATAAACAATAGATTTCCAAGAATCCGCGATCGAAGGATTAAAAAAATACTCCACATTCTTATTGATTGGGGGCCAACTACGTTATGTATCTGTTCGTTTCAATTAATTTTAATTATATAGCGGCCAAAACCTATAATACTATTTAGACCCTCTCGCGCCAAACTTTTTAAAAGTTAGCTTTGTATAAGACACGAAGATATAATAAACCTTAAGTTAAACTTTAAACTAGACTGACCCAAACATTACATAGAAATTATTTCACAACAACAAAAATTACAAAAGCTATAGTTACCACAAGCAGCCGTATACAGTTCATGCACTCCCTCCGAAGCCTTCGGTAGCCACAGGGTCATCACCTTCCGCCCGATAGCCACCGGAATCACCTGAAACCACACAAATAATTACATCACTAACGTGTTCTAATGCCCGCTTTCTGAAACTACTTAAAAAGTTCACCAACTTTTCAGTACTTTATATTATTAATTTGTTAATTTGTGGTATTCACTCGGCAGTTCATAAAGAATACGATGACGTTTATGATGAGCGTTTTTTGAGTGTGTACACCGTAGTTGACATAACTTCCGATAGATGTCGCTGACACGAAAGAAATCAAACAAAGTTTCATTTTACTAGTTGTAACTTGTAGATAGCTTGTTGACACATATTGGACTTTCCTATCGCAACAGATTAAAGCCTGTAATAATAGATTTAAAGGTGATCGCAAATTTGTCAGCACGCACGCGCCGAACGCGCCGCATTTTAGAATTCGTTATATGAAATGATACACGGTACCGTACGCGCCACGTTTCGTGAAGTATCCGGTGCGTGCCGGTGCGTTAGACGCGTACGGCGCGTATGGTGCTGACAAATGAGCGATCAGCCCCAATTTGTTATTCCGTGACTTCCGGTTTACCTAGTTCCAATATAATAACGAAATGTAAAAAAATATGAGATATAAAGCACAATATTGAAAAGACTTTAAAACATAAACATTTTTATAAAACGTAATACTTTCGCTGTAATTAATTTACAAACTCACCTCCGAAAAATATCTAATTCATCGAAATATAAGTATTAACTAGGATAATTATTAATTATACATTTTATTTGAATAAATTGTTAGTAAATCTATATTAAAATATCCTTAACCGAACAATTTTGTTTCTTAATATTTATTTCCAAAGATATTTTTAGAAAACATGAAAAATAGAGAAGATCCGCCCCTAGTAACTACAGTTTTATGCTAAACTAAAATGAATCTTATTACGATGCGTATACGCTTGGTCTTTGGTTGTGTGCATTATTTGTGTGTTTGGGTTATCGTTTTGGATTGAGATTGATCCCTGCCCTAAGATGAAAAATATAAAGATATAGTTTGAAGCTTAATTCCAAGCTAAATCCAGCTACTGACCAGCGTGATAGCGCTCGCCATGATGAGCGACAGCGACACCAGCAGCAGCAGCGCCGCCAGTCGCAGCGGGAACCACGCCGCGCGCGCGTACGGCTCGAACCCAGCAGGGCCGTCGCGCCGCATCAGCGCCTGTTGAAAATATACTTGTCAGGGTTCCACAACCAAAGGGAAACACAAAAAACACTGATTCAGTTACTGGACACGTTATCAGATGAAATAATTTTAATTCTAATTTCTATTGTAATTGTGATTCCGACGAAGAAAAAGGTTGTCAGACAAAGAAAAGGCTTGGTGCAGTTTTTATGTGATACAAATGGTGTAAGAAAAGTGTGTACCAGGTACCTACTGTGTATATTATGTCAGTCAGGGTTTTAAATCTTAATTTTTGATTGATATTTTTATCGTAAATAATAAAATTAGATATTTCAACAACAATAATTTATACTTATTATTTCTTTTAACACCTATTTCAGCCTAATTTCAATCGAGCTTTACTTGTCCAGTGACTGGTACTAGGTGTCCAATAACTGAACTTTTTTTTCTACTATACAGTATTTACCAAAAGTACATTAAAACTGGATAAGATCTACATTGTCATCTTTGATTATCCAATGTTAGATAGTTTATGAACAGTAACAGTAACTATCAACCTGTAACCAAACTAATAACCGTCAACTTGGAACGCGGCTCCCAGCTAGTGAAGAAGTGGTTGAGGATAAAAAAATGCTGTAAAAACAAAACAACTGTCAACCTGGTGCGCGGCGCCCAATTGGTGGGGCGGATGCGGAGGCGGGTGGGGCTCGTTGTCCCTCGCGCTGTCACCCAGCAGGTATGACCGGAGCCCTAGCAGGCCGGCGGCGCAGGCGCACCACGCGCGGAGCCCCGCCTTCAGCCAAGTCCGAGTGTGCGACTGCTCCAGGAGAGCGGGCAGAATCACCTGGAGGAATTAAGATTAAATTATCCACCTCCCAAATCAATATATAATAATGAAATCTGATAATAAGGTTATTATAATAGTATTATAATAACCTTATTATTCAAATGCAGCACTTGAGTGTAATAGCCGGCCTCTAGACGATCAATTGTATTGTGCAATAATATATCACGTTTCAGTTTTATTGAACAGTTTATTTGACAATTAGATTGAAGGCGCGCGATGTTCAATATCAACCCTAGACGATTCATAATATTACGCAATACGTGATATTGCGCAATATATTATATAATGGTCCGTATAGGGGTCCGCTCATGCGACATAATCAAGCACTCTCAAACAAAGTAATTCAGGTTTCAATTACTTAATTACCTTAATTATCTTATATGTTTTAAAAATTCACATGCATAAGTATGCAAACTTCGACATTGTGAGCCACAATGAGGTGTAAGTGGCATTATGAAATAGGAAAACAGTGATAATGAGGCTTTATTGGGGCCAAGCTTAAATCTCGGCTTTCATATAGACTACGTACCGACTACCGAAAGTGAATTTTTAAAACATAATAAATACCAATGGTTTAGTAAATTGTAAAAATACCTACAATTACATCCATACTTAATATTATAAATGCGAAAGTGTGTCGTCTGTCTGTCTGTTACCTATTCACGCCCAAACCCCTGAACCGATTTCGCTGAAATTTGGTATGGAAATACTATGAGTCCCGGAAAAGGACATAGGATACTTTTTGTCCCGGAAAAATGTACGGTTCCCGCGCGATAAACGAGTTTTGGCACAACGGAGTTGCGGGCTTCATCTAATTACTAATAAAAAAGAAAGCATCAAAAGGTTTGCAGACTTAGAGTCTTCTTTAAGCTAATTACTGAACAGATGTAAAAGAAATTTGGTATATATTACACATTTTCTGGCAACATAGAAGGGGCGTTAAATGTATTCTCGGTATAGGTATGAAGGAAAAGAAGGAAAATTCTGAAATAATTTTATTTTTATCTGTAGTCACCCAGAAGCTCAATACACTTATTAGTTCTACAAATTAACTTTTGGACATCCTCTAAAAATATATTCTTAGAGGATGTCCAAAAGTACTTCTCCGAAAAATGCGCTGAATTTGCCGCCTTGTGCTCTTCGTCGTCGGAAAAACGTTATCCACGAAGATCTTTTTTTAAATTTGGAAAAAAAAAATAATTTCTAGAGGCCAGGTCTGGACAGTAATGTCGGCACTACAAATAGGCGAACGCGTTGGCCCAATGTGTAGAACAGGCGTTCGCGCGTTCGCGGTAGGTATTTAGACGTTGGCCAACGCGTTTGCGAGCTTGCCGCGCGGTGTCGGAATGATCAAAGGAAATTTGTCGCAAGGCTTGCGCTCCATCCACACATAGGCCGCGCGATCAGTTCGCCCGGAGCAGCGCTGAAGAGTGCACGTTTTCCTTGTGGCGAATCAACATCTAACTTGACGAAATAGCGAACAATATAAGTATCGAGTAAACATTTAAATTTATTGAGTTAACTATCAGAGTAAATCTGACTGTGGAACAAAAAAAATCATATCAAAAGTGCTAAAAAAATAAGGTTCTTGGACATGCTATTTTCCTCACGATGTTTTTAGGGTTCCGTACCCAAAGGGTAAAAACGGGACCCTATCACTAAGACTTCAATGTCTGTCTGCCTTTCTGTCTACCTTTTTGTCCGTCCGTCTGTCTGTCTGTTTGTCTATCTGTCTGTTTGTCTATCTGTCTGTCTGTCTCCAGGCTATATCTCAAGAACCGCTATAGCTAGATTTCTGAAATTTTCACAGATTGTGTACTTATATCTATTGTCGCTAATAACAATAAATATACTAAAGACAAAATAAATTTAATATTTAATAAATAATAAATATATGTTAACCATGATAATAATTATAATTATAAGGTAATAATTATTATAATAATAAAGTAATAAAATATTATGTAAAAGTGAGTTGATTTCTTTGTTTGTTACGTTTTCTCGCTTTTTACTTATTTATTTCGAGATACCTACCCTTTAAAATCTTTTTGTTGTCCACATTTATAAAGTAAGTAGATAACGCCCTCAACTACGTTGCGCCAAAACTCGTTTATCGCGCGGGAACCGTACATGTTTCCTGGATGAAAAGTATCCTATGTCCTTTCCCAGGACTCAAAGTATCTCCATGCCAAATTTCAGCAAAAACGGTTCAGTGGTTTGGGCGTGAAGAGGTAACAGACAGACAGATAGACAGACAGACACACTTTCGCATTTATAATATTAGTATGGATTATAAGCTGTGAATAAATATACAGCTGCAGAAGTTAGCGACTCAACATCCATTTTGAATCCGTCCGCACATTGGCGCGATCCAAAGCATACTGAACGACCTTCTAATGTGTGGATTATAAACAAACGCCATTGCAAGCGCACCGCCAACGCGTTGGCAAACGCGTTGGCAGTGCGTTCGTCTATATGGGGAGGCAGCATCAGGAGGATGGTTGATTTCTTCGAACCCGCATTCTCGCACAGCAGCCTTGGCAACTCGCGCAGTGTGAACCGGTGCGATGTCGTGAAGAACTAACACCCTTGCGTTCAATTTCCCGCGTCTATTTTCTTTGATTGCTTGCTTCGATCACTAATATACAAGATACACAGTCTCATACAAAACCTCTCGAAAATCTGTCCCCGAGTAATAGAGTTTAATGAAGTATACATTTATCTAAAATCAACCTTAATTATAGTAATTATTAAAGATCTTTTTATAAAACAATGAACATTTGTGTTTACAAAGCAATAAAATTTTTACGTCCGATGCACGCTTCATACTAAATTTAACCATCCGCGTATATGATTTAAGTTCAAATTTGTATAGTGCCAAAAAAAAAATCCAATTTTACGACCGAAATTCGCCGCTGGTACAGGGCGAAGTGAAGTATGAGTGGAGTCGAACTGTTCAAATTTTTTTTGTTGATTGTAATTTGTAATAATTTTAATAGTCCATGTTTTTATTTTTCCGAAGTTTAATGTATAAAGTGAGGAGTAATTATTTTTTACTTGTAATATTATGTTGTTCTAATGTTATGTCTAATTTTATCATTAACCAAAATATACATAAGTGTACATACATTTTCCGATAGGCCACAAAGGACAACTCACATCACCCAACGCCCATACTTTTTAACCTACTTAAAAAATCCTTAATGGGAACTATATTTGATCGAAGATGGGACCATAATATTATTACCACATCTAACTGGATCTCGAGGAAACCTGAAAAAATCCTCAATAAAAAAATAATAGTAATAGCGACTCCATCAAATGGAACAGAAACATAGCTTATAACCCGAACATTTCAAGTGGGCATGATAAACTACGATAAGTACCTTTAGTATGAGTATTCGCAATTGAGATGGTTTATACCTGGTGTTGATTTATTTACAACTTAATTTTAAAACTGTCTTTTGGTGATTTCTTAAAGAAATACCAATATTTACAATACAATTGTAAGAAATATATTAGGATAAAATTAATACTTACCGGAAATATGAAATTCCATCCTTTTTTTTGGTTTTAGACGTATGATTTCTACAATTATTAAACGCGCACCGAGGCATGTTTCCCGGCGGAGCGTTCGGGCACTACTAAATCAAAAGTGCACCAGAATGTTGAGTTTGGTGCTCTTTTGGTGAGGTCGTTTTTTGCCGCGGATTGTGTATCTTGTATATTAGTGATCGAAGATTGCTTGTGAAAATGTATTCACATAATATGACGATGCAGTTATACTCTGACCTTTTTTTGGTGTTTTTTTTTTTAAGATTTCTTCTGTAGCGACACTCACCAGCCCGCCCCTTACGGGGGTCGTCTTCATTGCTTTCCCTACCTCTTTTAAATTCACTTGACCACTTTTGAACTGTAGATAATGAAGGAGCAGAGTCTTGGTAAACTGCTAACAATTCCTCATGGATCACTTGTTTAATTTTCTCCTGCTTTGTAGGGAATTTAATCACTGCACGGTGCTCGATTTTCGTCAACAGTGTCGCGTCAGTCTTTCTTGCTATGTTAAACTTGAGATTTCTAAATAACTAGTCAAGATAAATGTTTGAATTTTTGTACCTATACTAGAGATGAAACGGATAGTAGTTTGGCCGGATACCAGATACCGGATATTCGGCCAACCACCTGGCCGGATAGCCGGATATCCGGCCGCCGAATATCCGGCGGTACTTAGCCGTTTGGTGCAAAGCACACATACTTTCAGCACATTGTTGATTGTAGCAGTGTGTACAGCGAAAGATTTTTCTGAAGCTGGCCTTATGTATGTAGAGAAGCGAAACCACTACCTCTCAATGCAGAGAAGTTGGTTTTTATTCACCATAATTTGCCCTTAGTGCATTATGAATACTAATTAATTCATTTTCAACTTTAAACTAAAACTACTTGTATTTCTTAAGACTAACTAAATAAAGTAAATAATTACTTAACAATATTTTTTTATCCAGCACTTTTTTATAGGCTATTTGGCCGGATAGGCTATCCGGTATTCGGCCAGATAGTATTAAGACCGCCGGATAGGCCGGATACCGGATAGTTGCCGGATATCCGTTTCATCTCTAACCTGTACCTTCAGATAATGTCATTACCTAATGAGATATTAAAAGTTTGGTCATAGTTACTTAATCACCCTGATACCGAGAATACATTGAACGCCCCTCGTAATTTCTTATTACATAACAAAATTTTCACCTGAAGCAAAAGCAACTCCAGGCTGAGTTCATTGACCGGAGCTTCGGTGTGCACCGCAACAGCGTATGGCAGGAAACCTGGCAGGAGGTTCTTGATAACCCTGATCGGCAACCACAGCATAAACAGGACAGCGGTACCAAACACCATAGCGGAGACAACCAGACGTCGCATGTGGGACCAAACAGGGAGGTGGATCATTTCCTGGTAAATAAATATAAAAGTTAAGCTGTTGCGAAAAGTAGTTAGAATATTAGGTATTATAACCGCCTATGTAAGTGCAGTATTTGGCAGGAGAGCTTTGGAATTACTTTCAATTTGTTAGAAATCCAAACATGAAACAATTACTACATCCTTTTATTTATTTATTTATTAAAAACTTTATGCACATACAAGTACCTACAAAGGTGCACTTAATAATGACTTAATCTACCAGTCAACCTTTAAGATTTAATAGTAATGTCTCAATATCTATACTTATAAAATTACATGTCCTGACTGACCGACTCACTGATTCATCATCGCTGAGCAAAAACTGTTAAAGTTACAGCCACGAAATTTGGTGGGTAGGGTTGTTTTATTAAGTAGACACCCACTAAGGAAGGAAATTAGAAAATTTTACCCCGAAGGGGGGTGAAATAGGGGTTGAAAGTTTTAATGAAAGTTCGTCATTTCTTGAGTAACAAACCTGAAATTTTATGTTTGGGCTTATTAAATTATTGGCCTTTTAAAAAATTATTACCCTTTGTATAAGGAACCACAAAAAGGGGAAAACTATCCATCTTTGTTATTATACTATGTTAACGCGGACAAAGTCGTGGGCAACAGCTAGTATTCCATAATCTTAGTTTACTTACTTGCACAGGGCTAAAGTCAGGGTCATTCAAGTTCTTCAGGAACCACAGCACTCCTGGCCGCAACACTTCTCGGAGCAGAAGAATGAATGATGCAAAGTAATACACGTAGACCATTCCGACGAGCCAGTGTATGAACATGAGGGTCCATGGTGCAGCATGCAGGCTCGACTCTCGGTCTTTAAGGGTCGCATCAAACATGGACAAGGAGCAAAGGTCCAGCCACCATCCACACACCAAGGGAATAACTCCGATCTGAAATTAGAATGAGATTATAAGTCATCTACTTATGAAAAGATGTACACAGTGTATGCAGTTTAGAAACAATGTTTTGTCTGTCAGGAACATCACTTGACATGCCGGCCTAAGATGCGCAAACGAGAAAATCTCGAGATATCTCACTCCCGTGTGTAGTTATATTGTCGGTAACGACATAATGTCAAAATCATTTTTTGATAGTATTTCGATAGATTTTGATGACAGATCTACAAGAGAAAAAACGTATGTCATGTTAGGGTCAATAGAGATGAAGAGAAAAGACAACAAACATCGAGAAAATGTGTAGACAACATTTTCACATGCTAGAGGGGATGATGTGTTAGGCAAAACATTGTAGAGCTTTAATGTCTGTAAAACATGGTAATCTATTTTTTTAATAAGGAGCATAGTGTGTAATATCTCAATTCGTGGGAATTCCAGACACAATGGAATTTCAATTGTTATGTGGCACCCAGGTGCCGCTTGGGAGTTGATGGGTTATTATTGATTATTGACTGACTTGATATTGTTATACTAAGGCATACAAAATTATTTTGAGAGAGAATGGGTTATGACTTTAACTTTTTTTAATTCTTTATTTTAATACAGAATTTTAATTAGTAACAAAATTACCAATATATATATAAACTTTCAAAACAAAGATTGTTATTATTTATTTTTCTGTAGCATTTTTGTTTCCAAATTTGAAATAATTTTTGACGTGGGAGAGCCATGCTTCGGCACGAATGGGCCGGCTCGACCGGAGAAATACCACGTCCTCACAGAAAACCGGCGTGAAACAGCGCTTGCGCTGTGTTTCGCCGAGTGAGTGAGTTTACCGGAGGCCCAATCCCCTACCCTTTTCCCTTCCCTACCCTTCCCTATTTCCTTCCCTACCCTCCCCAATTACCCCTTAAAAGGCCGGCAACGCACCTGCAGCTCTTCTGATGCTGCGAGTGTCCATGGGCGACGGAAGTTGCTTTCCATCAGGTGACCCATTTGCTCGTTTGCCCCCTTATTGCATAAAAAAAAAATAAAAAAATTATCCTCACAGCTATATTTCTCTAAGACGGCTTAGAGAAATATAGCTTAGACAAGCTAAATAATGTTCACAACATGGACAAAAACACAAGTTGAATAATAAACAATACATAATTGTATACTGCAAGTGATGGAATGTGACATTTATTACACTAATTTATGTAATACTTATGTATTCTATAGATGTATTCAATTGCTAACAGGCAATTGAAAAAATATGTAGATAAGAATATAACATGGCATTTCATTTCTGTTACAAATTGTTATAAAGTTATTTAACTTGTCAAGCCCCATACGGCCCAAGTGGGCCGCGATAACAATACATTTACAATAGATTTACAGGAATCTGCAATCGACAGATTAAAATCGACATAAAATAACTATGTTTATATATTGAATGTGTAAGAATTAGCAAAATAAGTTAAACATACCTCCACAACCGAAAGCAGGGCCACTTTTACAACAACATAGCAAAAACCAAGAGCCTTTTTAGCACTTCGGAGACGTAGCAAAGATGCTATTCCATGCAGAACTGCCAATACAGCCCCCAGTATTACGTAGCCCGCTAGAGCTGTCAGTGGCCCAGCGAATGGGCCTTCCGCAGCCAAGCCTGCTATAGCAGCTCCCAATTTTCCAATGTGGTACGGACAGAATGCAAACACAACTATGAACAGTGTGTTCAATGAGACAACCCAGAAAACATGCTCTAGGAACACCATGGATCCATCCAGTCCAAGAAGTCTCGCCCAGGTCAGCTCCTCCGCAGCAGCTCTATCCCATTCCATTGGGTTCCAGTTGGCCTCATCCCCAACAAGTGGATCATCAGCATTCTCAGCATTGGGCTCCTCTCTCGGAGCTCTGTCGTCACCTGCCCCTTCATTCACTTGCTCGTTATTGTTGTCCTGAAGTGGCATGTCCTCGGGTGGAGGGGCTTGCAGGTTTTCTCTCTCCATCCAATCTGGTCCGCCTCCGTGCATAATCTGCTCCCGCAGCCACACCAGGCCGATGAACGAAAACAGCGTACAGGTGACCACGAAGCAGCCGGAGAAGACATCCTTGGCTAAACTCTCAGCAGACACAATATCAAAAGGTAGCGATATAACTGGATCCAGGGAGCCCGTGAACAGACATCTATAGGTGCGGCACGCGGTCAGGGGAACGATACCCAGCCACGCCAAGGCCACCAGAGTATAGTGAAGCCAGTCTTTGACCGCGGATGCGACCGACGTAACGAGACCACCGACGACATCACGAATGGGCAGACGTCTAGGCATATCCGGGGAGTAGATCGGCATGAAGGAGAAGCGGTGCCCGCAGAGCTCGCAAATCTCCTTCCTCGAGTACCGCATCCACTGCACTAAACATTCCTGATGAATCCATTTTATAGAGCCGGTGCAAATACAGGGGTGGAAAAGGGGACGATCCGACGAGGCCTCGGATCGACAGAATCGACAGAAATCAGCACCGGAATTATCATTATCCATCATTGTCCACTACGCCGATCTTTGTTCGCAAATGATGGCAAACAGCACAAAGACACTTGTTCCGATTTCACGCACAAATTAAACTGAAATTACACATTATAGTATAATAATTTACGGCTATTAATGAAACACTGTCACTTCCTAAAGTATTCAATAGAGATTTTGCGAATAATGTATCGAATGTTGATCAGATTTACATATTTCTTGAGTTTTCCTTCACAGTCCATTTCATTGACGTATGAAATAATTTTCATAGATTATCTACATTCTACGCGTTTAGAAAGTTCGATCGTCTGACGTCTACGGTTATAATCCGTTTTGTAAATCTATTGTATTAATAATATAATATATTTTATAATATAATAAAATATATTATATTATTTTATCAAACGTGATTCATATAAATCAAAAAATAAGTCTGTTTCACCAACAAAAATGTGTATTGTGTTAGTACCAGACGTGTGTTACCCACTATAAACGGTATACCGTATACCGTCTTGTGGCCGGTACGTGTACGGTGTACAGCATCAAATATTTTAATTATAGATTTGAAAAGATTGAGGAACGAAGTTAATATCACTATGAGTATGAATCAAGTATGAATAGTATACATAATACAGGGCTTGGAACCGGTATTTTTTAACCAGGTTAAAACGCTCTTTAACCAGGTTTTTGGATAAGTGTTGACTGTTGGGCGTTGGCTCGGAGTGAAACCGAGATGCGAGTAGCGAGCGATATTGTTTCTGAAATCAACCTTGTAAAATTCCTCGCGGAAAGTAACCTAGTTACTACTTACTAGTGTCTAGTGCAGTGATATCTTCTACCCCTTTGCACCTTCTAATAGCCAAAAGGCGATTTGTTTGAATATGTAGACAATGAGTGAGGGTCGTGGTGTGTGTGAAATGTGAATGGGCGGGGCAAACATAATCGCGAACGGTTCTAACCAGTATTTTGAGTAAGAGCAGTTTTATTTATAGGCACTGATTTAAAGGGGCAGTTGTAAATAGCAGTTTTGGTAAGTTAAAAATTATAAATGGCACGTTCAATAACTACTTTAGCAGTCAAAACTAAGCAGTAAATAAAACAAAAATGAGTAGTAAAAAATAATGAAATGGATAATTGAAAACATTATTGAACAGTAAAATAATTAAATGAGCAGTAAAAATGAATCGGAATTTGTCAGTAAGAAATCTCATTCTAAGCAGTTCTCCGCGCTAAAGTAAAAAACCGTGTTGGATATGTTTTAAGGGCCCCCGAGACGGTCAAACGGTTTGATTCAAACACGTAAATTTTGGTTCGACTTAAACCATTTTGATCGTTTACAAAGCTAGCTTGAACGGTTTTTCAAACATTTACGTGTTTGAAGCTCGTTTGATGAAATTTCATATTTTTGTTGTGTTTGACGCGCCGTTTGATCGTGTTCCGACTTCCGATGCGTTTGAACAAACTCGGCTTAGCTTAGTACTGGATTTTGAAGTTTGAGAGCAATCTTGTCTGCATCATACACGTTTAATTATGGCGGTGCACTGAACTAAATGCGCAATGCCGTTTGGCAACCGTTCAAGCCGACATCAAACGGTTTCATCAAACACGTAATATTTGAATCAAACCGTTTGACCGTCTTGGATCTACCTTTAGATTGCTTGCAAAAAATGGAAAGGGCGTAAGCGACAAAATGGTTTTTGTCGCGTAATTTAAAAACCATAAATATATTTCATATAAGCTATGGGCAAATTAGAGTGTATGCTTGAACCAATAGGCTACTTGACCTATATTCAATTTCATTGAACAAATGCATATTTCTAGTAGAACTTGGCCTAGGAAACCGTATTTCACCCTTATTATCAAATAAAAGCTTATGATTGATAAATAAAGTCGATTTGAAAATATGATTTTATGAAAATAGGAATTATACTGACGAAAACGCTTTTGCGGTACTTCCGATTGGGATGTGACGTCATCCTCATACTAATTTAATATCTTTTATTTATCGCGCTCGCTATATGTAAGTTAATTTGTACATAAATAATAAGAATAAGCCTATTATATATTTTCTTCAATAATTCAAATAAAACATCAGTTTTACATATATTATCTCCATTTATTGTAGACGGGAAATGAAATGGCCAAAACTTTTCTCCAAAAGTTTTCAACACTACAAATGATTTCTAATTTCTAATATAATTATTTTATAATTTTTGGGCACTTTTAGACTCGTACATTTAGCACATTAAAAAAATTTCAATAAAGAGAGTTTAAAATACAAAGCGTATGACGTCACACTATGGCGGACAGTGTTTTCGGCGCCATTTAAGAGGCATATTTTTCAATAAACATTTTTATGGGTTTCTACTGTGTAAAATATTAAAATATTAGTTTTTTTTGTAAAAATGAATGATTATGAAGCGATTAGCATGAAGAAAAAAATTAGGTCAAGTAGCCTATTTATGAACAAATTTTGGAAGCTTCAATCACTCTCCTCTGTTGGCAAAATAGGAATCCATTTTTTTACAGAAGTCTTTTTGATTAATTATTCTGTGTTATAAAAGTTGACCAATCGTGTTACGCTATTCAAAGATTCAAAGACAAAGACATGATGAATACTGACAATGAACTTTAATTTCTTAGCTTTAGTCATTGCTGAGAAAAATCGATATTGCTGCAGCCAAATTATTGTGTAACAATTGAACAGCATTACAATGCAATAAAAGAATAGACGAGACAAGAATATATCGACTACCGCCTAGCAATTAACAAAAATAAAAATAATTAAAACGCCTGTAAAAATTATATTGCAAACATAATTTTAAGAAACAAAAGAAACTAAATTAACATTAAAAGATTTAGGTGCTGCACACTCAATGAATTTAAAACTAAATTAAAAATAATAGGAACTTTTATTCGTAATTCGAAACATACTTAGGTTCTTTATCAAAATGACATAATATTATAATAACAAATAATAACAACCACATAATTTGCTTAGTAGCAGCTAAAATTAACCTATTGAATAATAAGAGCAGTTTTTATACTAATAATATGAACTTTTATTGAACATACGTAATTCGAAACATATTACTTAGGTTATTGAACCACTCATTCCATCTTTTTTAATGACCATTCCATCATTTTTACCGCTCGTTCAGTAATTGAACTGATCGATTATTTTGAGAATTGACATTGTATGAGAAAATAACCGTCCAATTGATATTTTATTACTGTCCATGTTTTACTGTCGCAATAATTAATCAACCGCTATTAAATTAAAAAACTGCTCAATAACTTTTTCAACTGACCATAATAACATCTCGAATATTTAAATAACAGCTCAAAAATTTGTTCCCGTTTTATTTTGCTCTTTGAACAAAACCAGGAACAATTTCGGTCCGTTCAGAGCGGAATCAAAATGAAAACGCTCTTTTGGAAATGTATGGCGTTTCTAACGAACAGGATCGCGAAATTTGCGAGACTAACCACTAACCAGGTTTCCGAGCCCTAGGTGTATATTTGTAACCAGGGCTTCATAACGTTATCGAATAACAGAAAAAATATCGTTACGTACCATTATTTTCATAATCGTAGCCAGAAAACGTTATTTTTATAACGATATCTAGTAAAATAACGTAATATTTACCGCTATTATTATAACGAAATTTTTTCGTTATATTGTATAAACGAACAAATATCGTTATAATAATAACGGTAAACATAACGTTATTTTCTGATATCAGGTATGCAATCGTGCACGGTGCACTAAATCTTACTCGCAGCCTACTTTTTTTGCGAAATTTTTGCTTACCTTCTTTTAGGAGTTTAATACATAAAGAAATAATAAAAATAATAGTTATTGTTTTGGACTAAAAATGGGACGGACTATATAACGTTATCAAAGAACATATATTTACCGTTATAAATCCTATAATATAACGTTATAACATTAACCGTTATTAATATCAATTTTTAACGTTATTTTTAATATCGGGTAAATTTTCATAACGTTATCTATGCCCTTGAAGCAGTAACGTTATGAAAAAATAACGTTATTTGAAGCCCTGCTTGTAACTTGACAGTCGATATTATGTTTCTGAACGAATCTTCAAAAGTACCTGTAATTTTTAACCTGTACAGGTTTGTCATTGTCAGAGTCAGCTGTGGACACGTCAGATGTTTGTATTGTCATTTGTCAATGTCATATTATCATGTAAAATTGTAAACGTTAAGGGACTTCAAGCTGCGTTCTCGAATGTATGATACAAGGTTTTGAGGTTACGTAGTTTTTTTTCTGGTTTGGTTGTTTCTTTCCTTTCTTTAGTTAGTTATTTTTAACCTTTAGCTTAAATATACGTAGGATAGTATTTAGTTTAGCGTATTTTTATAATAATTAGTCAATATGGATGTTGATCCGCCGGATCCTGGTGGTGGCGATATTTTATTATTGGATATGCCCGACACTAGTTCGGACGGGTCTATAATTGCTAGAAAAAGACCAAATGCGGATAGTATTCCTCCAATTATTAACTCCAAAAGAAATACAGCCGTTAATCCATCGATTCAGCTTATTTACAATCATCCGGACTTTATGGCTGATAAAAAATATTCTGATGGCGATGTTGGCCCGTTTATTGTCCAGGTTTCAAGGAATGAACCGAATAATGCTTCTGGGGTGGTTTTAAAACCTATAAATTTCGGACAATTTCTGTTTAAAAATAATATCAAAAAAATTGTGACAGATGGCATTAAAAGATTAGGTCGGAATAAGGTTGCAATAGAGTTTGAAGATTTTGAAAGTGCGAACTCTTTTGTTATTAACCCTATTTTACAAGAAAATGGATACTCTGCAACGATTCCCGCATACAACGTTTTCCGCATGGGAATAGTCCGCGATGTCCCCGTCGAGTGGGCCATGGAGGAATTAGTAGAAAATATAGAAGTCCCTAATGGTTTTGGTAAGGTTGTGAGGGCACGGAGACTGAGCCGGAAATCAGTTGTCAATAATTCTCCGACTTGGATTCCTACGCAATCAGTTGTGTTAACTTTTTCTGGGCAAAAGCTGCCTAATCGAGTTTTTTGCTTTTACAATTCGCTGCCGGTTCAAATTTATAGTTTACCGACTATTCAATGCAACAAATGTTGTAGATTCGGGCATGTAAAGGCGTTGTGTAGATCCCAGCCAAGATGTTTTAAGTGCTCTGGAACTCATGAAGGTGAGACTTGTTCAGTGCAGTCTGTATCTTGTCTTTTTTGTTCTGGTCTCCACCAGGCTAACTCTATATCCTGCCCCGAATATTCTAGGCAAAAATCTATTAAATTGTTAATGTCTCAGGAAAGCATTTCTTATATGGAGGCTTCTACAAGGCTCCCCAAGGTAAGTCGTTCTTTCGCTGATGCCTCGAAAACTTATCAGTCTCCGTCCTCCTCGCTACCTTTGCATCATGCCGATCTGAGTTCCCAAGCGTCTACGGTTCAGCGCTCATATCGCAAAACCGTTCTTTCTCCTCGCCGTACTCCTCCTCCAGCGGTTCCAGGCTATGACCATCTCGCTCATCAGGATTTAATAAGAAGCCCAAATTTTTTCTCGCAAAATGGAAGTGCCTTTCCTAGTCAGGGACAGGCATCCCAGGTGTCCACTGAAGGTTTTGTCCCTACACAATTGTCACCTAATGACAATATGATCGAGTTTATGTTTGCGTTTATCATCAATTTTGTTTCTAGGTTTAGTGACGGCTTACCGGACAATATCCTAAATCATTTATCTAAGCTTTCATCTTTCATACCTCAAAATGGCACTCAAAATTGTCCAGTGGAACTGTCGTAGTTTGAAAAACAAAAACCAAGAGATTAGGACTCTACTTCAAAATTT
The DNA here is from genome assembly GCA_937595015.1 of Polyommatus icarus. Taxonomy (NCBI): domain Eukaryota; kingdom Metazoa; phylum Arthropoda; class Insecta; order Lepidoptera; family Lycaenidae; genus Polyommatus; species Polyommatus icarus. The sequence goes on along the minus strand of OW569336.1, from coordinate 6,642,313 downwards.
TGATCCCATAGTCATGGCCGTTCAGGAAACATGGTTGAGACCTGGTGTTCGTTTTAGAATTCCAGGTTTTTCATGTTTCCGGGACGATCGGAGTGATGCAAAGGCTGGATCGGCTATTTTAGTTCGTAATACTTGTAAATATTCACTCATTGCATTACCTCCCCATAGTGATGGGATAAATATTGTTACTGTTCGAGTTATGGATGTCACATATGTTTCTGTATATATTCCGAATCCTAACGCTTCTTTACTAACTGAGTTTTTTTCAATTATATCCCCTTTACCACCTCCTGTTGTGTTTTTGGGAGATTTTAATATTCACAGCATGGTGTGGGGTTCCCATTTCAATGATAATCTGTCTAGTTCTTTGTTAGATTTTATTGATGACCGTAATTATGTCATTCTTAATGACGGCTCCCCAACTCGAAGGGTTGCACCATCACAGAATCCTAATAGCGCTGTCGATTTATCATTTGTTTCTTCTGCTCTTTCTTTGCAGTGCTCTTGGTCTATTCTTCCTAATTCGTATGGAAGTGATCATTTTCCAATTGTTATATATTTTCAAAGTTCCAGTAGACCTTGTTCCGTTGACATCCCCCCGAGGCAGAAATTTAACCTGGCAAATGCTGATTGGGATCTGTATTCTATTACAACGGATGAGGAGTTTCGATCTATTCCTCAGGTTACAACGGATAACATCTATGATATTTACCCGTCTATTAAGTTGGCTTTATTACGAAGCGCTGAAAAATCTTTCCCCGTCAAAAAGCATGGTCCATTTAGAATGCCGTCTCCACCTTGGTGGGATGCGGAGTGTACAGAGATCTGTAAAAATAGAAAGGAGGCAGAACGAGCCTACTCATTATCAATGACTTTGTCAAACTTTCTTACGTATAAAAGAATTGCTGCTCAGGCTAAGAGGCTTTTCTCTAAGAAAAAAAGACTTGGGTGGCAACTTTTTTGTGAAAGTTTATCCCCCCAATCTCACTCTTCCCTGGTATGGCAAAAAATAAAAAGATATCGCGGGTCATTTTCTTGTGAAATCCGGGATTCTAGTAGTGATCCTTCGTGTTGGATTGATTCCTTTGCAGAAAGGTTGGCGCCTCCTTCAGCTCCTCTACAGGAGGAATTAATGGTATATGAAAATTCTGGTACTGGGAATAGTGACCTAGATGCTCCATTTTCATGGAAGGAATTTCAGTTGGTTTTGGAAGCCTTGAGGGACTCTGCCCCCGGTGTTGATGGGATACCGTACTCATTTATTGTTAAAAGCGGAACTTCAACGCAAAAAATTCTTCTAGAGGCTCTCAATGTAATATTTCAGACAGGTCTTCCTCCACAAGAGTGGAAGACTCAAGTTATTATCCCAATTCTGAAACCCGGTAAACCTGACGGTATCCCATCGTCATACCGTCCCATTGCCTTGTCTTGCACCCTTTCGAAAATTTTGGAGCATCTCATTAAAAATAGATTAGAATGGTTTGTGGAAGGTAAAAATATTCTTCCATATAATCAGTTTGGCTTTCGGAAAAACTTAAGTACTGCAGACTGTCTGGCAACCTTTGTGACCGATGTTCGTTTGGCATTTTCTAAAAATGAGTCAGTGGTAGGTGTTTTCCTAGATATACAGTCAGCTTATGATAATGTTCTCCTCCCCGTTCTTAGACATAAATTACTCAGATTAGGTGTGTCAAGAAGAATTGTTAATTATATTTGTAATTATCTATCGTGTAGGATCGTTAATGTACAATATAAGAATATATCCGTCTCTCCGAGGTATGTTTGGAAAGGTCTCCCTCAAGGTTCTGTCCTTAGCCCACTTCTATACAATATTTATACCAGTGACCTTGAAAGCTCTGTAAGCTGCTTCTGTAATATACTCCAGTATGCTGATGATTTGGCTCTGTATATTATCTGTAAGGATATTATTCAAGGTTGTGATCGATTAAATTCTGCAGTGTCCTACTTAAGCGACTGGCTGGAGAATCATGGTCTCTCAATATCCATAGAAAAAAGCTCTGTAGTGGTTTTCTCAAGAGCTAAGTATATCCCGGATATTTCTTTAGTTTACAGCAACCAAGTTTTTCCCGTTAGGGATTCTGTTAAATATTTAGGCCTTCATTTGGATTCGAAATTGTCTGGTATAAGCCACATTAATAATGGTTTAAAAAAGGCGGAAAGAAATTTAAATATCCTTCGATCATTATCAGGAGTTTGGTGGGGTTCTCACCCATACGTCCAAAGGTTAATGTACAATGCTTTAATTCGTAGCCATTTGGATTATGCGTCCTTTTTATTGGAGCCTTGTAGCAAATTTGCTTTAAAAATGTATGATAAGCTGCAGGCAAAATGTTTACGGGTAGTCTTAGGTGCAATGAAGTCATCCCCCATTAATGCGCTCCAAGTGGAGTGTGTGGAACCTCCTTTATCTCTTCGTCGACAGTATTTGTCTGACAGGTTCATATTTAAGGTCTACCAGTGGTCTTGCCACCCTCTTATTAATAAGCTGTCATCTCTCTCACATCTTTTAACTAGTAGTTATTGGACGCATAAAAGTTTACCCTGTGTTATGAAAAGTTATCAAAAGATAGTTTCTCTTTCATGTCCTGTGGCTCAATTTTCAGTTAATCCGCTGTTTGAAGCTTCATTTTCCTCTCTTGTATTTTCTCCAGATGTTATTTTAAATTTACCCATAGTGAAGGGTTCCCCCGTTGCTAACAACCAATTTAATACCATTATAAGTGATAAATTTAGGGATTGGACTTTGATTTACACGGACGCTTCAAAACTATCAGATACTTCTTGTGTCGGTAGTGCCGTGTGGATTCCAAAATTTAATGTCATCCTTAATAATAAATTGCCTTCGCTTTCCTCGGTTTTTAATGCTGAATCTCTAGCGATTTTTGATGCCGTCTCATTTGTAGAATCGCACAAGCTTAACAAGGCAATTATTATGTCCGATTGTAAAAGTTCCCTGGAAGCAATTTTGTCAAACCCCTTTAGAAGTAAATTTAAGTTTCCTTTAATTTTTAAAATTAGGGAGCTATTATTTAAATGCTATTGTAGCAACATTCAGGTTGTACTTGCTTGGATCCCTGGTCATAGCGGGATTATAGGAAATGAATGTGTGGATATATATGCCAAAGAAGCTGCAAAGTCTGGTGGTTTAAGCAATTTCAAAATTTTTTGTCAGGATCTTTTGCCTCTGGCCAAGTCGCATTTGACTTTGGAGTGGAATACTATTTGGATTGAGTCAAGTAGAAATAAAGGACGTTTTTACGCTGAAATTCAAGATTCAGTACCTAGTCGACCGTGGTTTTATAAATATTTGAAAGCTAATAAGCCTGTTTGCTCTACTATCTGTCGGCTACGTCTGGGGCACTCCTGTAATCCAGTATTTCTAGCTAAAATAAGGGTGAGGGATAGCTCATTGTGTGAATGTGGCTTGGATGAAGGCTCTCCAGACCATATATTTTTTGCTTGCGAAAACAACCTTTCATTGTACGATTACCTTCCTCCTAATATTCCTCGTCCCACTAATCTTAAATCTATTTTATCGTTAGTATATTCTCCATTTATAGACACCTTAAGCTCGTTCATTGCTCATAATCACATTAGGCTCTAGTTATAGTTAGAATTCTCTTCCTTTTATATATTAAATTATTTATTGTATACTAGCTGACCCGACAGACGTTGTCCTGTCTTAACGATGATTATTTAATTCGAATTGGTATAATTAAGAAAACAATAGATTAAAATTAGTATCTTCATGCCAAATTTCATCAAAATAGATTAATAAATAGTTTAAGCGAAAATCATAAAAGTTTATTGTGCAGGAACCGTACATTTTCCGGGACAAAAAGTATTCCTTGTCCTTTCCCGAGACTTAAAGTATCTCCATACCGAATTTCATAAAATAGACTGAATAGTTTAGGCGAAAATCAAAAAAGTTTATTGTGCGGGAACCGTACATTTTCCGGGACCAAAAGTATCCCTTGTCCTTTCCCGAGACTCAAAGTATCTCCATACCAAAATTCATCAAAATCGATTGAATAGTTTACGCGCAAATCATAAAAGTATATTGTGCAGTAACCGTACATTTTTCCTGGAAAAAATGTATCTTATGTCCTTTTCCTGGTTCTAAGCTACCTCTGCACCAATTTTCAGCCAAATCGGTTTATGCGTTCTTGATATAAAAGTTTATTGGGCGGGAACCGTACATTTTCCGGGACAAAAAGTATTCCTTGTTCTTTCCCGAGACCCAAAGTATCTCCATACCAAAATTCATCAAAATCGATTGAATAGTTTACGCGCAAATCATAAAAATATATTGTGCAGTAACCGTACATTTTTCCGGGACAAAATGTATCCTATGTCCTTTTCCTGGTTCTAAGCTACCTGTCCACCAATTTTCAGCCAAATCAGTTTATCCGTTCTTGAGTTATAAGTAGTGTAACTAACACCACTTTCTTTTATATATATAGATATGTTTATGTATTTCGTGTATATTTAAAGGCTAAGAAACAATATTTTGCTTCATATTTGCTTGTTCGGGTTTTTTTCTGGTTTATTATTATATCTTGTATTTGCATGGTCGCATGAAGTCATCACTCATCCGTGCCCAGTGCATGGCAATCAGTTTGCGTTGTTATAACTGAGCATAATAATATACTTTTCGCCTTAACTCTGACGCTGGCAACTCCTAAGTGGGGAGGCTTACGCCAAAAGAAGAAGAAGAAGAAGAAGAATGTAAACGTTAAAATCCTGAGATAAGTAGGAAATAATATTATTATCATAAAAAATACAAGAAAAAAATCTCATAATTTATTGAAATCAAATTAGAATAAAATACTATTAAGAGTGTACGTTTTGAAACACAAAGACCATGACATTAAGCAACTGAGGAACTAGATCCTACAAAGTATTTTTATTTTTTTGTATGGAAATATAAGCATAATGTCTAAGGATACCGTTATAAAGATTGATGATTTTAAAAGCGGCAATGGGGATGCACAAAGGGCCGAAGCCAATATACTTTGTCTAGACATATCCCCATATAGTCAGTTAGTTCAATTTACTTGCTGTTCTGCATTTTTATTTGTATGCTATTTAGCATACGGCTATTTCCTAGAACTCATATTCTCGGGCAGCGAGGTTAAACCAGTCAGTTTATATATTACTCTAGTACAATTTATTATAACAGCATGTCTAAGTTACATAGAATCACTCATAAGGCATTCTACTAAAAGAAAGTAAGTATTATTAAATAATTTCTATTCCAAACAACTTTGGTAACAACTAACATACATCGTAAACAATAATAATTGTCCATTATTTTAAAAATTTCACTACCAACAATTTAAAATCTATTTTTGATAGCAAACATTTTGTATTTCAGAGTACCATTGCGGACGTACGCAATATTAGCAGCTCTGACATTAGGCACAATGTCATTCTCAAATTTAGCACTCAGCTATTTGAACTATCCGACACAGTTGATATTTAAAAGCTGCAAGCTAATACCGGTGATGATTGGCAGTATTATTATATTGGGCAAGAGATATAACTTCTTGGACTACTCTGCTGCTATAATTATGTGTATTGGACTTACTATGTTTACTCTAGGTAATTATTTTAAAAAAAAACTTTTTTTGCTGCTTACTAATTCAAAATACACAATAATTATCATGTTTTACACAAGGGCATTGTTGTATTTTTATCTAAAACATGGAAATTATTATTAATACATGGCTGACATCCTTATAATTTTATGATAAGGATTGTAATGTCCAGTAATCTGTTTTATATTTTATAATTATTTAAAGCCAAGTGTTTAATGACCCTTAATTTTTTCAGCTGACTCAAAAACATCACCAAACTTTGACATTGTCGGTGTTATAGTGATATCCTTAGCATTGCTCTGTGATGCTATCATTGGTAATGTACAGGAGAAGGCCATGAAGCAATTCCAAGCATCGAACAATGAAGTTGTCTTCTATTCATATGCAATAGCTTGCATTTATCTCATAGTGATTACTGCATTTAGTGGTATACTGACTGATGGATTTGTATACTGTGCTCAGGTAAGCATATTTAACGCTTCGAACGCCTCCATGGTCTAGTGGTATAGAGCGCGGCTCTTGACTCGGAGGTTGTGGGTTCGATTCCCGCATTGGAAACATGTTATATCCAAGTTTGGTTAAGACAATGCAGGCTGATCACCTGATTGTCTGACAAGTAAGATGATTCATGTGTCGGATGGGCAAGTAAAAAGTTGGTCCTGCGCCTGATCTCTCGCCAGTCGTGTCGGTCGTCCGTCCCACTGGGTTATGAGAGTAAAGGAATAGAGAGTGCTCTTGTGTACTGCGCACACACTTGGGCACTATAAAATTTAAAATTTAGTTTGTTATTATTTTTAGCAATATTCCGCGAAATAAACTTCCACCTTTAAGTAAATGAGTGAGTGCACGCATAGGCATGCGTACAGCACCTCCCTCCTCCCACACTGCCTATGCGTACACTCGCATGCAAGAACTTGCAAACACCACCACCACACAAGCAATAATGTTGGCAAATCCGTGCAAGGTCCCTCACCACCATGCAGGTTGAAAACCTCGACGCGCGTTTCGCTCCAACACCGGAGCATCCTCAGGATGTGGACTCTACGAACAACGTCCGTCAAGTGCCGCCGCCGGCCAAAACACCGCCTTTTATATCCTATCAAGCCCCGCTACTATCCCCACTACCCCCACTACCCTCACCAGTACCCCCGAACATATTAATAAGCGGTGACGTAGTCAAGCAAGTTTGGTCATTCAACAATGCAAATCTGTTATTTTTCTTTTCTTTTATGATCTCTAATTGTTCCAACACGCTCAGCCGAAAGCCTTTATCGCATTTATGTAAAACTTTATAGGAATGGCCATCGGGCACGGTATGATTACTATCTAAAAGATGTTTAGCAAAATGTGACTTATCAGGATGACCATTCCTATAAGCCGCGATATGTTCTTTATACCGAGTCTCAAATCTGCGTCCAGTTTGACCCACATATACACTGTCGCATTCAGGACAATCGATCTTATAGACACCGGACTGATATTTTTCATCAATCCGGTCTTTGTTATGACACAAATGATGTTTTAAAGTATTATTTGTCCTGAATGCGACATGCATATCGTTGTTTTTCATTATTTTGGATAAGCGTGCAGATACCTCTCCCATGTAGGTCAAACTGGACTTATATCTAACTATCTCCTTATCAATAGGACCTGCGTACAAAAACTTAACCAGTTCTTTCTTGTTTTTATTTTTCAAAATATTACTAATAATTTTTGGACTATATCCGTTGGATATCGCAATTTGGAAAATGATATTAAGCTCCTTTTGATAATTATCTTTACTAAGAGGGATCGATAATAATCTATGAATGTAACTATGAAAGGCCGCGAGTTTGTGTTGCCAAGGATGACATGACGAAGCATGAATAGTAGTATTAGTATATGTCGGCTTGCGAAAGATTCCAAAACTGTGTTTATTATTAACTCTAGAAATAGACAAATCGAGAAAATTTAGGGTGTTATTATCTTCACATTCTAATTTGAATTTAATTTTAATATGTTTTTTATTTAGTTCTTTAACAAATACGTCCAGTTGTCTCTGTGTACCCGTCCAACAAAGAAAACAATCATCTACGTATCTAAAGTAATATAAAATACTTTTATTAACGACGATATTTCTTTGTTCAAAATCATTCATAAATATTTCGGCCATCAAAGGACTTAAAGGTGAACCCATAGCTAGACCGTCGTCTTGAACAAAGAATTCGCCGTTAAATCGAAAGTAGTTTTGTTCCATGCAGGTTTTAGTAAGAGTAAGCAATTCATTACTTTCACCAGGAGGTAAACGTTTTTCTAATGCATTCCTTAAAATACCCAATGTTTCCTTACGTGGAACATTAGTGAATAAACTATCAACATCAAGTGAAACTAATTTGCAACGAGGTGGCAAAGTCACATCTTTAATTTTGTTGACTAATTGTAGACTATTTTTTATGGCATAAGGTGGCCGAAATGAGATCTTTTCTTTTATTATGAAATTAAGTGACTTTGCCAGCTCGTACGCTGGTGCACCTATGTATGAGACAACTGGACGCATGGGAATATCAGTTTTGTGAATCTTTGGCAAGCCGTACAGTGATGGTGCGCGAGGATTCATTGGGATGAGTTTTTTCTTTGATGATTCAGTTTGAAATAAATATTGATTATTATTAATTGCTAATTTAAGCTTAGCTAAAAACTTGTTTGTTGGGTCAGAAGGAACCCTTAGAAACCCTTTTGGCCGGCGGCGGCACTTGACGGACGTTGTTCGTAGAGTCCACATCCTGAGGATGCTCCGGTGTTGGAGCGAAACGCGCGTCGAGGTTTTCAACCTGCATGGTGGTGAGGGACCTTGCACGGATTTGCCAACATTATTGCTTGTGTGGTGGTGGTGTTTGCAAGTTCTTGCATGCGAGTGTACGCATAGGCAGTGTGGGAGGAGGGAGGTGCTGTACGCATGCCTATGCGTGCACTCACTCATTTACTTAAAGGTGGAAGTTTATTTCGCGGAATATTGCTAAAAATAATAACAAACTAAATTTTAAGCTATGGATTTCCGCAAAGTAACGCCTGATTCCATTAACTATTTAAAATCGGTGAGCATGACCGATCAGGCACGACTCTACATTAAGTTAACAAAATTACATCGTATAGCCGCTCAAAATGTTTGGTTCAATCAACAATGCAAACGTCTAAATGTTATTCCTAATTATATTAATGTAAGAACCAACACGCACAGCCGAGCCTCCAATATTGCTATCAAAAAAGCCGAGACTATCTGGCTTAACGAAGAGACACGTCACTGGTTTACCGTTAGGGATAATTTTAAATTACATCTCAAAGTTCTTTATACCGAGCTCTCTTTTAAATTACATAATATCGAATTCGATCGCTTAGACGAAAAGGCACGCCATTTCGCAGCAATCGAAGTGCACGCTAAATATTTAAGTCAAAAGAAAAAGCTTCAGACTTTGGTAAATAAAAATAGGATTGTCCAATCACATACAGAATCCAGGTCTGAACCTTTTTCCTTCCACCCTCGCGTCAAAAACTTAACCAGCGTACAATTTGCCAAGGATGAGATGACACTTTTGGAAAAGGGTCTTAAATATAATATCACTCCTAATATTAATCAGAATGCTTTGGAAATGCTTGCGGTGGATTCGGAAATAACTGCCGTAGTCAATAAGAAAGATAACATGGTTAAGGGCCTACTAGCCAACGAAATCAAAGGTACTCCTTCTGGTTCTTCTTTTCACCCCGAAAGAGTGGCTTTGAGGTCATTAAAACAAACAATAGATAATAATAACTTAGTAATATCTAAAGCGGATAAGGGTAACACAGTAGTAGTGATGGAGCGCGACGATTATTTGGACAGAGTTAATGATGTGATTCAGGGTGAACAATTTCTAAGGGTTCCTTCTGACCCAACAAACAAGTTTTTAGCTAAGCTTAAATTAGCAATTAATAATAATCAATATTTATTTCAAACTGAATCATCAAAGAAAAAACTCATCCCAATGAATCCTCGCGCACCATCACTGTACGGCTTGCCAAAGATTCACAAAACTGATATTCCCATGCGTCCAGTTGTCTCATACATAGGTGCACCAGCGTACGAGCTGGCAAAGTCACTTAATTTCATAATAAAAGAAAAGATCTCATTTCGGCCACCTTATGCCATAAAAAATAGTCTACAATTAGTCAACAAAATTAAAGATGTGACTTTGCCACCTCGTTGCAAATTAGTTTCACTTGATGTTGATAGTTTATTCACTAATGTTCCACGTAAGGAAACATTGGGTATTTTAAGGAATGCATTAGAAAAACGTTTACCTCCTGGTGAAAGTAATGAATTGCTTACTCTTACTAAAACCTGCATGGAACAAAACTACTTTCGATTTAACGGCGAATTCTTTGTTCAAGACGACGGTCTAGCTATGGGTTCACCTTTAAGTCCTTTGATGGCCGAAATATTTATGGATGATTTTGAACAAAGAAATATCGTCGTTAATAAAAGTATTTTATATTACTTTAGATACGTAGATGATTGTTTTCTTTGTTGGACGGGTACACAGAGACAACTGGACGTATTTGTTAAAGAACTAAATAAAAAACATATTAAAATTAAATTCAAATTAGAATGTGAAGATAATAACACCCTAAATTTTCTCGATTTGTCTATTTCTAGAGTTAATAATAAACACAGTTTTGGAATCTTTCGCAAGCCGACATATACTAATACTACTATTCATGCTTCGTCATGTCATCCTTGGCAACACAAACTCGCGGCCTTTCATAGTTACATTCATAGATTATTATCGATCCCTCTTAGTAAAGATAATTATCAAAAGGAGCTTAATATCATTTTCCAAATTGCGATATCCAACGGATATAGTCCAAAAATTATTAGTAATATTTTGAAAAATAAAAACAAGAAAGAACTGGTTAAGTTTTTGTACGCAGGTCCTATTGATAAGGAGATAGTTAGATATAAGTCCAGTTTGACCTACATGGGAGAGGTATCTGCACGCTTATCCAAAATAATGAAAAACAACGATATGCATGTCGCATTCAGGACAAATAATACTTTAAAACATCATTTGTGTCATAACAAAGACCGGATTGATGAAAAATATCAGTCCGGTGTCTATAAGATCGATTGTCCTGAATGCGATAGTGTATATGTGGGTCAAACTGGACGCAGATTTGAGACTCGGTATAAAGAACATATCGCGGCTTATAGGAATGGTCATCCTGATAAGTCACATTTTGCTAAACATCTTTTAGATAGTAATCATACCGTGCCCGATGGCCATTCCTATAAAGTTTTACATAAATGCGATAAAGGCTTTCGGCTGAGCGTGTTGGAACAATTAGAGATCATAAAAGAAAAGAAAAATAACAGATTTGCATTGTTGAATGACCAAACTTGCTTGACTACGTCACCGCTTATTAATATGTTCGGGGGTACTGGTGAGGGTAGTGGGGGTAGTGGGGATAGTAGCGGGGCTTGATAGGATATAAAAGGCGGTGTTTTGGCCGGCGGCGGCACTTGACGGACGTTGTTCGTAGAGTCCACATCCTGAGGATGCTCCGGTGTTGGAGCGAAACGCGCGTCGAGGTTTTCAACCTGCATGGTGGTGAGGGACCTTGCACGGATTTGCCAACATTATTGCTTGTGTGGTGGTGGTGTTTGCAAGTTCTTGCATGCGAGTGTACGCATAGGCAGTGTGGGAGGAGGGAGGTGCTGTACGCATGCCTATGCGTGCACTCACTCATTTACTTAAAGGTGGAAGTTTATTTCGCGGAATATTGCTAAAAATAATAACAAACTAAATTTTAAGCTATGGATTTCCGCAAAGTAACGCCTGATTCCATTAACCACTATAAAATTACTCCTGCGTAGCTGGCCTGGTTTCAATGAAACCGGCCACCGTCACCGAAACCAGTGTGGGAGCTATTATATTATATTTAACGCTTCAACTCCCAAGCGGTCGGATTTGACCGCGTAAACAATTGATTTCCAAGAATCCGCAATCAAGGGATTAAAAAACTGAGTTGCCAATATCATTATTCTCAAATAATTTACCATTGAATCTTTTGAATACTAATCCAATTTAAGTAAAGTTATCAGCCACTAATTACATTTTCAAAAAAATTTAGATAAAATCATTCTACATAACTTATACATTAAACGTTGTATTTTTCAGAAACCCATGACAATGTATACAAACATATTCCTGCTGAGTGTAAGCGGGTACATGGGGTTGCAAGCTGTGTTGACATTGGTGAGGTTATGTGGAGCTACTGTAGCAGTAACTGTCACGACCATGAGAAAAGCTCTCTCTATTGTCATATCATTCTTGTTGTTTAGCAAACCATTCGTTTTCCAGTGAGTATACAAAGATCTAAAATTATTCCTATACTTATAAACATTTTTGCAGTAGTTTTTTTTTTTTTATTATTAAATAAGGGAGCAAACGAGCAAACGGGTCACCTGATGGTAAGCAACTACCGTCGCCCATGGACACTCGCAACATCAGAAGAGCTGCAGGTGCGTTGCCGGCCTTTTAAGAGGGAATACTCTTTTTTCTTGAAGGTTTGCAGGTCGTATAGGTCCAGAAAAACTGCTGGTGACAGTTCGTTCCAGAGTTTTACAGTGCGCGGCAGAAAGTTACGCGAAAAACGCACTGTGGAAGACTGCCACTCATCAAGGTGATGTGCCATGCACATGTAAGATTGCTTGGCAAAAAAAGGGCGAAAGAAAACACAAAATTGTGTGTGCTGCCTTTACTGAAGCTTATAATTTCGCCTTTACAGTAGTATATTCTATCAGACTAAAATAAATTACCAAGTAAGAACAAAATAAAGAAAACAACCCTTTTTTTCTTTCAGATATGCCTGGTCAGGAATGCTAGTCGTTTTGGCAATATATTTAAATCATTATAGTAAGAAACATCCAAAATATGTACCAGGACCTATCCTAAAATGTTGGCATTTCATGCAATCTTTTTACCAAAATGAGTATTCTTACTTGAGGATGAGAAGTAAAATGTATGCAGATACCGTCTAAGAAAGTGATATTTACCTATTTCATTATAGTCAAAAATTTAAGCAATAAAAGATATAAATGATAATTTATTGTCTTTTTTTTTAGTAGCTACAACATACAATGTGTCATAGCATAAACCTAATACTGAAAATTAATGATATCAGATGAAGAGCGCTTATGGTCAAGCGTTTTAGGGTGCGTCTACATTGGTATCATTTGTGCGATCAGATCCCTGATCAGATCTCCGTCGTGTATCATCGAAGCATGTCAAAATGATACGCGAATCATGATACGCCCCAATCGCTATTAACCGCGTATCTAATACATGCCGTATCAAATACTCGCATGATCGGCAGAATGATCTAATAGGCGTCCACACTATGACATGCATACTTGATACGGCGCGATGATCGCGACGGAGATCTGATCGGAGATCTGATCGCGCAAATGATACAAATGTGGACGCACCATCATGTTGCGTTCTTTGTATGTCGTTACATAGATATACTCACACAGGGGGCGTTCTGACCGCGTCATAATTGCTCCTGTGTGACTGACCGGTCGAACGTAGAATGCGGACGCAGTACGCGTGGATTCCTGAGCAGGCCGCAGTTAATTTAGTTACATTTTCGCCCACTAGGGGCGCTGCCATGATTTTCATGCAATTTTTTTGATAGTTGTTAGCGGATATCAATGGACAAGCTACATAGTATTATAATTATTTTATTTAAATCTGTATATTATGTTAGTCACTATATATAAGTTTAATTAGTGATTATTATATTTTGAATAGTAGTAAGTAAGGTAATTGATTTTGACAAATAGTTAGTTATAAATGGACAGGAGGATTATTTACTTCCGTTATAACTTCCTCTTCTCATATTTAAGTAAATAATTATATTAAATATGAGAAGTGCATTAATTAATATTTAGAATTATATACCCACTTATTCTTAGCCATTCTTATTTTTTTATGTATTCTTTAATGATTTTACTATATTTGAATTGTTACCGGAAGTTAGTTTCTTTTGTGTAAAATGGTATAAAAGCCAGCCATATTGCATTGATGGAGGCATTCTATAAATAACTTCGAAACGTGTAAGGTGAAACTCTGCTCGAATAAATACCGCTCTATGTATAATTTTTCAAGACTTTTACTACTCCCTAATATTTCAGAAGTGGGATGTTTCAAAAATGTCCGGTCCTTATGCTGCGGGACTTGGCAAAAGGAGAAGAACGCCCAGACTTGTCCTGACTCTCGACGATCGACGGCGAAGAAAGTGATTTTTTTTTCTTCTTTTCGAACATAAACAACAGTGATTGTGATAGTGAACCAGTGACAAAACGATGCAGAATTACTCAAGTTGATGCAGAAGTGATACCAAAGTTTGAACCAGAAGACGACGCTTGTAATGAAGCTACATGGGTGCATAAAATCGACCAGCTAGGAGGTTTACGGATAGAACAGTATAACCGATTGACAATTCATCGTGCAGCTGCGGTTACGTGGGTCCGCTACGCAAAAACTGCCTTGAAGCTTTTCAACGCCTCGGTCATACGACGGTTAACTGCTGGTTCGCGAATATAGCAGGAACAACTCGGCAACCGCAGAATTCAACAAGTAAGTAACACTTTTTATACTTCAAGTAATATCTTAGTAAATAACATTTACAAAAAAATTGTGTGGGTAGGAGCCAATGAACAAGAATAATGAAAATTAAATCTAAAGTTTTTACCTTATTAATACTATATTCTTCTTATTAATACTAAATACTATATTAATTAGTATATTAAAGTTTTTACCTTCTAATAATATATTGAAGGGTTTTGGAGATAAAATAGATCAAGCCATATTATAGAGACTGTAAAACAACTACCAAGCGACATATACTTAATAATTATTGGGCAATAAATGACCAACCAGCCTGGTATTAGTTACTACAGCTAATTCTGCCACTTTTACTGAGACTTTAATTTGTTTGACAGTTACAAACAGCTGATAAATATAAGTGATAGGTATAATGTTTGCTGAAGCGTGAATATACAATTTGATCTAAAAATAGTTACTGTAATATTGATGTATTTGTAGATATCGATCCCAATGGGAAAAATTCAATGGAACTAATCCAGTTTGTGTGCTATATAATTCCTGGAGGAGCTGTCAGTGTTGAGGGTCATTTAAAGGCTAAACATTGGTGAAATTGAAACAACTTGGCCTGCACATACGTTAATTGCCCGGGCTGAAATTGTTAATATTTATATCGACTCGAATACCTCTACTGAAAATATGGCTTTATCGATTGTATCACAAATGGCATTGGAATAGAATGTGGTACAAAAGGTCTTACAATTTTACTGAAATGGTTCCAATATTCTATGCCAATATTATGCCTAATAACTAATAAGTGGCGTGCAAAATAATTTTTAACAATTGTAGGTACCTATAGCATTAACATCATAATAATTATTATAAAAGTTCTAAGATAAATAATAACTCATTACATTAAACATAACTTTAATTAAATCCATTAAACTATTGAGAACTAATTAAATATAAAAGTCATAGGCGTTAAACACGAAATAAATTTAAAAAATAAACAAACAATGTCAAATTGAGAATTAAAATAGCCTATTCCCTACCTTTGCATCTTTGTAAACATAGGTAAACTAAGCACTTGTTAACGTCAAACACAATAATTTACAATTTATTATAAAGCATAATATTATGATTAAAATAATATTAATAATAGAAAATATGAAATTATGTTGAAGAACAATAATTCGTTTTGTGACAATTCATTTGCTCCAGATTTGCTCGACAACAAGGTACGTTTTTGTTTCCATTACTACCTACTTATAGAATATTGTTGTTAACAATAATGTTCTGTGTTGTCCTAAGCTTTGTTTATTATTTCAGCATCCAGATTACAAACTTTACATGGGGATATTACACATAAATACATTCATTCCTTTTAAAGATTGTTGTGAGTTGTGACATTACACTTGGTGCATAAAATACATTGAATCGGGAATTAGAGGGCTTAGGTAAGGTAGATATTGCTGAAAGTTAAGTATAAAAAAAATGATATTAATTTATGCACTAGGAATACAAAAGATTTAGGGTACACAGATTTATTACAAATGAAAATATAATGCAATAGTTGATGAAAAGGTTAACGATCTTTCGGAAGATGGTATCATTTGTCACTCTGTCTGAATATGCTAGTCCGGTGATTTTAGATAAAAAGAAGGGTGAAGATTACAAGCTGTGCATTGATTGCCGAAATTTAAATTCACAGACACTCAAGGATTCGTACCCTTTGCCTCATATTGAGGACCAAGTATCAAAATTGTCTGGCTGTGATCTCCAGGTTAATACGGATGCTAGTAGACTAGGTTTAAGGGGTATAATAATCCTTCGATCACAGGACCTAGGAATTCCCATTGTATTCTGTTGTTCTCGCGATCACCGGTGCTCGCGCGGGGCCTGAAGGATTAATACAAAACAGCAGGCAGGACAATAATTATGTAGTTAAGGCCGTCCCCCGAGCAAACGACCTTGGCCATACATTTGCCGCGTTGCCGAGATCGCGCCAAAACCCTATTATTTTTACTTATCTGAGTTCAAAATTGTCCGAAAAAAAATTAAAACGACAAATATGTAGTTTATGATATCGTCGATCTATTGGCGTGAGTTTCAAATAAAAGTAATTTGTTAATCCTAAGGAGATGCTGAATGTATGCTTGAATCTTAACAAATTGGTATTACTTTGGAAGCTGATATCATGAGTATAAGAAACAAAATTAGAAAATTTAAAACGAGGAATGTTGATATACTGAAGATTATTCTTGTATTTTTATTATAATTTTGTAGCTTTCAGATTATGAGTTTATAAGATTTTAAATACGGTCAATTACAGAATCTCCGGACGGAACGCCCTTAAAGAGGATAAACTGTTCCAAAAAAACTCTAAATGGAGAACGATTTGCCGTTCCCAAATTGGTAAAATATAACTTAATGCAGCTAAATGTTATCATGACCCCCAGCTGACATGAATTACACCCTGGCCTTGACCCTTTGGTTTCCAAAAATGACCCGATATAATAAGGAAATTCATCAATTCTTGCCTTCAATAATATGTTCTCGGTAAGGGTAATTATCGAAAATCTGAAGGAGAAAAATTTACATCTTATAGAAAAGTACCCGTATCTATGCACACCCTTCATGCCGATAACTTAGGATCATTTATTAAGACTAGGGAATGGCACAATTTGTTTTGCTAAGCCCGACAAAAAAACACTAGTTCCATAAAAACCATAAAGTACTTAAAAGGACTGGAAAGTAATATCTTTCCAGTTTACAAACCCAGTCTGCATAATAGCATAGAGGCAAAGCATTTCCTAGCCGATACCTTAACTAATTTATAGAACACATGCAATTAAAACATGTCCTTAATGCTATAGCTAGTCCCAGATCAAATGGCCCACTGAAAAAAATAAATGGTACCAATATTGATGGACTGAACACTGCCTGAAAATGAAACTGTTTTGGATGATAAATTAATGGATATAGTATGGGGTATAAATAATACACCTAATTCTACTACTTCCTTCCTTCCATTTAAACTTATGTTTAGCCATGATAACTCTAAATTACCAGCTATTCCATTCAGTGGTCCTAGTGACCGTACTTCACAACGACAGGCATTAACTGAAAGAACAGCAACAGCAAAACTTCTAATACAAATGTAGGAAAAATTCAGTCAGTGATCTAGTGTTGTGGAAATGGCGAACCCCAATGCCAAAGAGACCCAAAAATTAAAAAATAAGAAGTTTTCAGCTATAATAGGGGTGAGGTATTAATGCCTTATAAATCAGCAAATTCTGATACTAACAGTTCATCTAGCGATGCTGAGGTAGACACGGTGATCTAATTGATTGATTAGAAAGTTATTTTAAATATAATTTTTGTACAGTATAACTAAAGATTAGGGATAATAATTTATACAGTATCATGTGTACAGAAACAAATTTTATTGATCGAATAGGTATATACTTTAATAACTATTTTATTACTATCACACTTTAGCTTTTCTACTTCTATTGTTCTTCACAATTGATAATATAAGAAACTGGTCCCGAAGCTGCACCTAAAAGAAAAAAAATATTGACATAATTCAAGTCTGTGTGACCTACTCACTAACAATATAACCACTCAATGTAATAATTCAAGACTTTTACCAGGCTTGTCTCATTTCCATACAAACGGCGCGAAATCACCGAGATATTTACCTACTATTCTGGAAAACAACCTAATTTCAATCTTTTGCATAGCGTTTAGCGTTCATAGTACAATAACTGTCTGCCGTCTCACTTCAATCTGCCAGGGCTGTCAAGCGATCGGCGGCGGCGGCGCGGCGGGCGGCGGCGGCGGCCGGGTACTATTACTTTTGTTTCGCGGATGTGTGCGCTGCGTATGCGACAAGTCGAGCGAGTTATCATACCTAAACTCGGGAGAGAGACTTCTGTACCGTAAGGTACTATTATGTATTCCGTGCTTTTACTACTCTCTAATAAATATTATCTATAGGATGGCTGTGTGATCAAACCCTAAAATCAACAATAATATTATTATCTATAGGGTGGCTGTGTGATCAAACCCTAAAATCAACAATAATATTATCTACAGGATGGCTGTGTGATCAAATCCTTAAATCAACAATAATATTATCTATAGGATGGCTGTGTGATCAAATCCTAAAATCAACGCAATAATATTATCTATAGGATGGCTGTGTGATCAAATCCTAAAATCAACGCAATAATATTATCTATAGGGTGGCTGTGTGATCAAACCCTAAAATCAACAATAATATTATCTAAAGGGTGGCTGTGTGATCAAACCCTAAAATCAACGCAATAATATTATCTATAGGGTGGCTGTGTGATCAAACCCTAAAATCAACAATAATATTATTATCTATAGGGTGGCTGTGTGATCAAACCCTAAAATCAACAATAATATTATCTATAGGGTGGCTGTGTGATCAAACCCTAAAATCGACAATAATATTATTATCTAAAGGGTGGCTGTGTGATCAAACCCTAAAATCAACATAGTAATAATATTATCTATATGGGATGGCTGTGTGATCAAATCCTAAAATCAATGACTGGCGACCATGTGACTGGCGTCTATGTGACTGGCGTCTATGTGACTGGTGTCTATGTGACTGGCGTCCATGTGACTGGCGTCTATGTGACCCATGTTTACGTGACCGATGTCTATGTGACCGATGTCTATGTGACCGATGTCTATGTGACCTTACAAATTATTAGGAACACACATAAACTGAGTAGTAAAAATAGAATTTATGTTACTTAAATTTGTCAAATTATGACAATATATTTTTTAAAAGATATGAATGTATTTTCTTAAAGTATTGGAAAAAGGAATTTACGCAAAAGACAAAATATATAGTTGAGAATATAATTTAGTTGATATAATTAAATAGTACATGATAATTTAATATTCATATAATATTTATAAACTGTACTTTAATTTGAATTTATACTGCTGATTTGTATTTGTTTGTAATTCGGGATGTTATTGTAATATTTGAAAGTGACGGTTGATTATTGTTTTTAAAGTGTATAAAAATGGCGGTACTTTGGAAAACCGACACGGGGGTGACGGAACGATTTTGTAAGGGAGAAGCGTTGCAAGTCTGAATAAAGTGATTGTGATGCTAAGTGAATTTTATTATATTCTTCACATGGAGCTAATACAGAGATTCCTCATAAAATATTCTAAAATTGAGCTTAATTTAATTACTACAATACAACTATATAAGTCTGCGTTACAAAATATTATATTACTGATAACAAACAATACAACAAAAATCAAAATGCATAAATTCGCGTCTTGAGGGTCGAGCGCTTGGAGTCCCGCCACAAAGTGAATTTTAGCTCCTTTGTGGTGAGAATCCCGACGCACCATCTACCGACGTTCGAGAAGGAGGAGTTCTGGCCGTCTACAGGAGATTCCGGGGACGACTTCCGAACACGTCGCGCCCCACGTCGTCGCAGACAATACGTGTTTAGTGTTTTAGTGTTAGTGTTAGTTTTTAGTATAATTGTATGTCTATGTTAGTCTATAAGGTATTTATAATATGGGCCAAGATGCCTGAGTTAAATAAATAAATAAATACAAATAAAATAAATTACATAAATGCATAATATAATGGCTTTAGAAATGCCATGTGTTGGCTATTGGAGATGAGATGTGAATTGTGATACTAGATTTGTCTGACATCAATGCATACCTATATTATTATTTTTTTGTTTACAAAATACTGTTCCGATGTCTTCATCTGTTTCAGACCACTGGCAGTTCTAGCACTGGTACAGCACAGGGTAGCAAACCATGGGAACGTCGTGGGACACTCCTAATGCAGGATGGCCGAGTGTTAGCGGATATCAATGGACAAGCTACATAGTATTATAATTATTTTATTTAAATCTGTATATTATGTTAGTCACTATATATAAGTTTAATTAGTGATTATTATATTTTGAATAGTAGTAAGTAAGGTAATTGATTTTGACAAATAGTTAGTTATAAATGGACAGGAGGATTATTTACTTCCGTTATAACTTCCTCTTCTCATATTTAAGTAAATAATTATATTAAATATGAGAAGTGCATTAATTAATATTTAGAATTATATACCCACTTATTCTTAGCCATTCTTATTTTTTTATGTATTCTTTAATGATTTTACTATATTTGAATTGTTACCGGAAGTTAGTTTCTTTTGTGTAAAATGGTATAAAAGCCAGCCATATTGCATTGATGGAGGCATTCTGTAAATAACTTCGAAACGTGTAAGGTGAAACTCTGCTCGAATAAATACCGCTCTATGTATAATTTTTCAAGACTTTTACTACTCCCTAATATAGTCGTTAACGAAATACTATATATTACAAAGACAAATACATTATATCTACAACATATGGAGGGTATATGAAAGGAGCAATATCTTATATGGGGGATATTTGAAAAAGTGTCCAGCTGTACGCAGTAAATAACAGTTGAAAAATCCTCCACAAGTGGCGCTAGCTGCATCCAAAGGGGAAATGAATTATGGAGTGTAGGAATTAATGTAGACGTTGGTGATTACTAGAATTACTGGATTAATACCAATATATTTTGAAAAATATAACCTAAAATAGCTGAAATAAAAGTTGCTAAATGATTTAACTGTTGCTAGTGTAGCGCCACCTAATTAACATTTTTAAAACATAATTCAAGGCATTTCAGTGGACACTTTTTACATACAGAGATATTCCTCCTTTCATATACCCTCCATACTACAACACACACTAACGGGATAGAAATAAAAGATAAAATATATCAATTACATTTATTTTTTATATTATGTACAAAATCTTATAAATCTAATTTTCTTACAAAAGTGTCCAAATTTAGTGTTTGATTACTTGGAATGTTATAAGACACTATTTTTCATTGATCTATACAACTTCTAGAATATTGAAATAAAAAAGCGACTTTGAGACTTTAGAAAATAAAAATAAATTGCACAAATGTTCATAATATATTAATATAAGCGATCCTAGAGCCAATATCGTTCACGCCTGTATAAGTTAATCGTTGATCAAATCATGCTTTCTC
The DNA here is from genome assembly GCA_937595015.1 of Polyommatus icarus. Taxonomy (NCBI): domain Eukaryota; kingdom Metazoa; phylum Arthropoda; class Insecta; order Lepidoptera; family Lycaenidae; genus Polyommatus; species Polyommatus icarus. The sequence continues at coordinate 6,620,964 of OW569336.1, read as the reverse complement.
TGTCGTTCATTTATGTAGAAAGAGAAGACAATATTTTGACAAACGATTGTAATGCCAAGCGTTAGCAAAATTGGGGCTAGCCAAAAAAAACAGTATAAGATTTTAGTTGCTCTTTCAGTCTCGATATGGGAAGGAGAGTTTTGGCGCCTATACTCTTTGGCGTAACCCGAATGTATCAGTCAAAAATTGTTAAAACTTCACCGTACATACTTAAAATGAGGATATCTGTCAAGACAATAATTAATATTAAACAGGTCACAAATACTAAACACTATAGAAATTAAATATGCATCCGTCTTAATCTATCGTTTGCTCTTAATATACAATAACTCTTTGGTACAGGTCCTAAAGCTATAATAAAAATCAATTTGGCGTTGCATATATCTCCCGGCAATCGCAGCGACTGTATATTCTGTGAAAAGGACCTTATATTACAGGCACTGACCTCCAATATACAAATACGCTGGACCTATGATACCCTTTGAAATGACAGCTGTTTTTTGTGCTTATTTGAAGCGGAATCAGCGCCCCAATGCGGGGGAAGAGAACTAAATCTGACGTAAACATGATGTTTAAAAGTCGTCATATTGGCGCTGATAGCAGTAGTAGGAGTACTTGGAACTAATACTAGTTTCTACCACCGTAGTGATTATATTTTCTTTGGTTTCTACAACCAATAGGGATTGAGCGGCCATTTGCGCAAGTTACGTCAGATTTAGTTCTCTTCCCCCGCATTGGGGGCGCTGATTCCGCTTCAAATAGGCACGGTATCTTATGTCCAGCGTATTTGTATAATGGAGGTCAGTGATTACAGGGTATATGTTTAAAAAAGTCGGTATATATCCAGGGTACACGTAACAAATTCCTCTAACTATACCTGCCTACAGTATAGAATCTCGGTGTAAAAGTTTGGGTTACAAAACAATGTGTTGCAGCCATCTAGTTAAAAAACTAGTTAATTTAATACTTAGCCCTTATTTAACGGGTTTTAATATTAGATTTCCGTTGTCCGTCTTAGATAGTAGTCGAAAGGAAATATTTTTACTTTTTAGTGATTCTTAGTTTTATAATTACATACCTACATAATATTATGTGGTATCGTAATGAACGGACTGGACATCATGTCTGGAATATTTAACTAGATGGCTATAACATGTGCATGGTCAACATCATGATTAGCCCCACCATTTTGCTGATAAAAAAGAACTTGTTGTAAATTGGAAAATCTTTTATGAACACATTATTTTCAATAGCTTGAAAGTTGAAGGTGATTAATCTTGTGTAGAATTTTTCCTATGGGGCCAATCTACTTCTTTTTTGTCAGGACTTACGTGATAAAATATCACATTTGAATTTAGAATATGAAAATATTGTGTATTCTAATTTTGATTTACACCTATTGCTTATAATAGTGAGTTTGTACATATGCAAAATAACACTCTAAAATGTGCTTAAGCTAAAATAGTAAATTATAAAATTATTGTGATGTTTTTAGGGTAGCCAAGAATCAGGATTAATTCACGAAAATAATATCAAACAATCAGCATCATTATTATGTTTTGGCAACAATTAAACATTTTTTGTAATGGCAAACCTTTCTCGCACTAAAATAACAAGATGGCTGATAATAATTAACATGACAAGCTCACATTCCTGTAGTTTGTTTTACGTTAATAAATGTTAATGGAAAATAGCAATGTCTGTGCAGCTCATTATAAAACTACATTCTTTGAGGTTATAATTACATTTTTGTCATAATATAGCCAAAAATTGCCATTAAATATGCATAGGAAATAAAATGTTGCCCACCAAAAAGTATATTCTTGCTTATTTTAATTTTTTGTTCCCGTGGCAAAACTTTACGAAGCGCATGTTTTATGACAAAATGTAATCACCTCTGTGAGTTCAACGTGACAATTCGCTAAGGTTATTTCCAGTTAAATCACTCGCACTTTGGTCCGGAGTAACTAGCCAACTAACCGGAACGATTCACTATATCACAGCTTAGTCTTGCACTTCTCTGTACGGTATTTCACTCGTCACTGTGAAGGATTCGAAGTAGTGATTTAGGAATTCGAACGTCGGCCGTTTCTCTGGGATGGCGTCCCAACACTGAAGCATTAGTCTATAGATGTCATCGGGTAGGTAGTGACCGACGGGTTTGGGCATTCTGTACCCTCTTTCCACTTGCTCTATGACCTCTTTTCCGTGCAAACCCGGGTAAGGTATCTGGCCATACGTGAATAGTTCCATAAGAAGAATACCATACGACCAAACATCGCTTTTTATGGAGAATCGCCCGTATATAATCGCTTCGGGCGCCGTCCATTTCACGGGAAATCTCGATCCTTGTTTTGGACAATACTCGTTATCTTCTATCACTCTAGCTAAGCCGAAATCACAGATCTTCGCTACATTATTTTCACCTATTAGAACGTTTCGCGCCGCTAAATCTCTGTGGATTAGGAGTTTGGATTCTAGGTATTCCATGCCTGAAGCGACTTGGGCGGCTATGTAGACTAGGTCTTCGAAGTGGAGGGCTTTCCCTTCGCCGTTTCTTAGGAATTCTAGGAGGGATCCCTTGCACATGTATTCTTGGACGATATAGACAGGCTCTTGCGTCGAGCAGACTGCATATAAGGCGACTAGACGTTTGTGTCGGAACTTTTTCATGATGGCTGCCTCCTGAAGGAACGCTTGCTTGGACATTGTGCCTTCTCGTAGTGTTTTTACGGCAACCTGAAAATTAAAGAAAGTGTTAGTTAATAGTTAGCCTTGTTTAGTTTGGTAATTAGTTTGTCATTTTCTTTGTATGTCCGCACGTGTATACTCAATAGATACAAAAGACTTTTTTAAAAACATACTAGATATATTTCTACTTGATTCTGAATAACTGAAAACTTAAGTATTTACTTTTGATTTAAATTTATTCAGAAATAAAACCATTTTCATCTTTCAATATTCCCAATTTTATTCTTTAGAGTTTAGAACCACAGCTCTGTCGGGAGCCTAGCAACCCTAACCCTAGCTCATAGCTGGGTTGCTACTTTCTCACTTTGCTTAAATTTTTATAATATTTCAACAAAGAATAGCTATGGGATTTATCAGACGGAGAGCGGTCACTCGTTCAAGCTTTCTGAGTACGATCGGTCACACAACGGTCAGCAATTCTGACGCGGTCAGAACTCAGAACACCCCTTGTGAGTCTCAATCATTATAACTTGAATAACACTTGAATGTTTGACAGTGTGACCGCTCTCTGATCCCTTATCAAGGTCTACTTGTATCTAAGGGATCCCAAACATAACTGCGAATTCGCATAGCAAATATCGGCGACAAAGGCGACGGGTCATTTGTGACCCAGGCCCGACAGAAACGAGACATATACCATTTATTTCGTTGTATTATGGGTATCCAAGATATGTAATTTTTATATTCAAAATCAATGGCTAACATGTTATTTTAATGCTTTCTTTTTTTCTTCAGGCGCAGTATGAAAAGTGCTAAAACGAAAAATAAGAATCGTTATTCGTATGTAATTATATTCAATATCAGTGGCTAACACTTAGAAATATAATATTATTTTTATACCGTGCCTAAGAAAAACACAAAACCATTATAAATATTATTTTGTTTACCTAGGTAGGTACAATTTAAAAAAAAACACTATCTTCTAGTATGTTTCAAACATGTTATATTATTTTATCACACGTGATAATTATAACACTGAGGGCGAGATAAATCTATATAGATACCTACATAAGTTTTTCTTTAGCTAATGAACATGAAAACTAGATGTCTAGCCTATCCTAGGCTATAATAATAACACTTATCACGTGTGCACAACTTCCTATAAATGTTCGCTTTTCATGATAACATGTTATTGTATGTTAGTAATATTCATTAATAAAAAATCTTCCATCAATGGTGGGATTGTACATTTAACATTACTATGTTTTATATTTATATATTATACGTTTTTGAAGAAACATGTCGTGATTGCATTTTACATCTAATAAGTGTATTTACATGTTAGCCAATGATATTGGATAAAGTTGCTTATTATATTTAGCACTTTTCATACTGCGCCTGGAGAAAAAAGAAAGCAATAAAATAACATGTTAGCCATTGATATTGAATATAAAAATTACATATCTTGGATACCCATTATATAACGAAAACAATGGGATACGTTTCTTGCGTGTCGGGCATGGGTAAATTTTGTATGGTCCGTGACCAGTCTTCATTCATAATAAAATGACATTATGATGCTATAAGAATTAAGAATTCGCAGTTTTGTGTGGGAGCCCTAAAGATCAATTCAGACCGCAACGCGACGAGGCGAGGCGAGGCGCGGGGCGGCATAAATTTGTATGGGCTTGACAGATTTCAATTGCGTTAGACGTCTTGCGAATCTGTCAAATCCATATAAATTTAGAAATGCACCTACGCGTCGCGTTCCGGTCTGAATCAACCCTAAGACATAACAATAGTCACTCACCTCAATATTATTACACCACTTCCCGTAGTAAACCTCTCCGAAGTTCCCCTGCCCCAACTTCCGGATGAGCTGTATCTGTGCTCGGGGGATCTCCCACTTGTCCCGCAACTCTGGGCCCAGGTCCCACATCTGGGGCTCGGGTTTGGGGCACGGCCGCGCGAGCACGTGGCACAGCCCTAGCGCGTTCTCTGCAACTCGGGGACGAGGATTGCAATGAATTTTATGAAAAATAAAAAATAAATATTAATCATGCAAGGGACGTAGCTTAAACTTAGCTATCAGAGAAGTTGATTTACTGGCAGATCACAGATCTCATTTGGTCGGTTTACGTCCAAACAACGTTCGCGACAAAGCGTGGCTCAATGTTTTATTCTCAAGAAATATATTATAATCCCTTATAAGGCTATACTTTCGTCATATTGGGATTTGCGACCTCTATAACTTTGCAGTTAAGCATGTTAATGCTCTAGAGTCTAGACTCTACTGGGCTATTATGACCTCTTATTTCCAGCCAGTTTATGCCTAAAGTTTTCGGGCGTAAACTGGCTGGAAATAAGAGGTCATAATAACCCACCTGGACTCTAGTAGACACTAGACTCAGTGACCAATCCCATCAAAGAAAAAAAGATTATATGAGTTTCTAATATGTAGTGTGCTCTTTAAGATTAAAAATACCGACAGCTAACTACTAACTTTTCTTATATTCAACCACAACGATGCAGGTCGTTAAATATTTTTCTTAGTTTAACCAGGCCTGTCCCACTCGCACGAATAGGCATCGAACTGTAAGTACCACCCGCGGGTGGCAAATCAGTAGGGACTCACAAGCGAGCGGTGACGCACGGACGGCACGCGCACGAGTTGTTCGTTGCATACCTGCGTGTTGCGTCACTTATTCGAAAAAAGGGCAAAGAAATATTGCGCAGTGTTTAACTGTCTTAACACGGATTGTGAACCAAATTTAACTTTCTTTACTATTCGAAACCTCATTTGTTTACAAAAATAACTAAGTTATACAAACAATTTGAGTAGGTAATATAAGACCGGTTTCAATAATTAAGATACGGTAGGTACCTATCGAATCTAAGTACGCCTAACTAGTTACACGCGAATTTATGATAATTAAATCTACATAGTACTAAGACATAATATCTTAGTTAGATTATTTCGAGTTAAATATTATTATTTTTAACAAAAAATTAAAACCGACTTCCAAGGTAAAAACAATAATAACATTAATATGAACTAAAAAGTATTAAATAATTTTTACTATCTAATAGTGCCTTTTTCCGAATTCGGCTAAACCTCAACTATTTCTGTACTCAATCTTCATTATTTTGAAGTCGGTACCAGATAGCTGAATCTTCAGTCCTCTGACAGAATATTTAAAATTTTTGGAACTGGCACCGACTTCAAAATTATGAAGATTGAGTACAGAAATAGTTGAGGTTTAGCCGAATTCGGAAAAAGGCACTATTAGATAGTAAAAATTATTTAATACTTTTTAGTTCATATTAATGTTATTATTGTTTTTACCTTGGAAGTCGGTTTTAATTTTTTGTTAAAAATAATAATAATTTCACTCTTTTTAGTTACACTAGTAGATAAATCTTCGCGTATATTTTACGTATCTTATTACAATTTGTTAAGAGTCACAACTCACACTCACAAAATAATATAATATTATCAGTGAAGTGAACATATTGTGCTAAGTAATTTAACAATTTTAATACTTCAAGCCCGAAGCAGTCACCGGCGATTGCGAAAACAATAGAAAGGCTATTGTGTCTCGTTTTTCCACGATCGAAGGATCTATCAGATAAAAAATTGTACAAACTTGCATAGGATGTAGCGTAGCATAATATTTAATATTAACATAATTATTATTGACAGCTGTTCTTGTTATCAAGAATTCAAATCGATAGGTACTTAGTGCACCATCTATCGATTAATAAGTATAACTAATTAAAAAGACACATTGACTTTGTTTTGTTTAAATGCTCTTTTTAAAATAACTTTATTTTAATTCTATTTGTCTATTAAAATTTTATAAAGTAGTAAAGTATTCGATCTGTATATAAAGTAGTTAGTAAAGTATTCGATATTCTGTCTTCTACCGCCACGCGTCGCGCGGCGGCGCTGGGCGGCGACGCCGACCGCCGTGTATTAAAAACAAACAGGTGTTGTTAATTGTTATACAGTACATAATTATTATTAGTATATCCATACCTATGCCTTGTACTATTATCTATTCTGTGCCATGAGACATTGGTGGCCTTAACACGACGTGGTAATGATGATGATGACGATGATGATGATGATGATTATGATGATGAATATGAATTGCATAGTAGTTTATGCTTTCTGTTCTTAAAACAACGCCGAAACTCCCAAACGTGTATCTATAAGGAATCAGGAGTTCTCTCAGCATCATCGAAACCATGGTATACCTTGACCCAATATTTGACTTTTTGGTAGCGTATTCTTAGTACACTTCACATAAAACCAAAATCACCATATGTTTCCATATAAATTTCGAGGAGTTCCCTCGATTACTCATGGATTCCATCATCAGGTCACCACCTTTGTGAAAATGGGACCAAATTGGAGTGAAACCTAATACAACAAAACAAAAATTTCGAAAATCGGTTCACAAACGGCGGAGTAATCGTTGAACATACAAAAAAATAAAAAAAAAAATAAAAAAAATATCCACAGCCGAACATATAACCTCCTCGTTTTTTGGAAGTCGGTTAAAAATGTAGTTAATCTATACTTATAAAATAACATGTCCTGACTGACTGACTGATTCATCATCGCTGAGCAAAAACTGTTAAAGTTACAGCCACGAAATTTGGTGAGTAGGGTTGTTTTATTAAGTAGACACCCACTAAGGAAGGAATTTTGAAAATTTTACCCCCTAAGGGGGTGAAATAGGGGTTGACAGTCTGAACGAAAGTCCGTCATTTCTTAAGTTAGGAACATGAAAACTTTATCTTTGGGTTACTGATTAAAAATGAATGGATACGTATTTAAGCGTTTTTGGAAATTCTACCACCAAGGGGGTGAAATTGGGGTTGAAAGTTTCAATGGAAGTCTATATTATAGGTATACTATGGATGGCAATGGCAATAAAAATATTCTATTCTATTCTATTCTATGTTAACGCGGACGAAGTCGCGGGAAACAGCTAGTTAAATATAAAGATTATAATATTATTTTTAAAAAGAGACAACCCTTATTTCTTCAGAAAAGGTACGAGTTATGCGATACAAAGGGAGCGGAGATGTAGGCAAATATAATTGTAGGCACCTAGCACTGCGCGGTCGGAATTTGAACTTTATAGTATTGTAGCACGAGTCGTTAATTCTTTAAACGGGTTCCGACAGTGGGAATTCTGTTGGTACAACTAATATAATATATTCTGTGGTTTAACATTATGATAATAATAATATAACTTTTAACTTTTCTTATATGCTTGTTTAATATATAATGCTTGTTTAATATTTCTCTAACTTAAATAACATCACAAAATACTCACTCGTATAAGACATAACCAGCGCCGGCAAGCTCGGGAACGTCTGGTTCGTCGCGATATAGAATCCGCCATTATCCAGCGGCTTGATCTTGTAATGCTTCACATGGTATCCTCTTCCCTCCTCCCAGTCTTTGACGGAAAGGCTGAACCCGTGCGGATTGTGTTCAGCCGGCCGAACTAGGAAGGTGCCTCGAGGGTTGATCTCTGCTAGCAGTAGCTTGTCAGCCTCCTTTCTGGACACGTGAGGGAAGAACCAGCTGGAAATGAGATTGGTATGGCTATGGTTAGACAACATCAATGTTGATAATAATATTAATTAGTAATGCGATTCTGCTGCGTCAATAATAATAATGTTTATCCAGTATTTACAATAATGGTGAGATACAAATTATATTAGAGCTCCTTAAACTAAGTAAGTAATATTATATAAGTACAGCTTCGATTCAGTCTGGAATCTGCATTCTATCAATTCCAGTCTGAATCTAATCTAATTCTGGAACTAATTGTCGCCAGCAGTATTTCCGGACCAATACGACCTGCAAACCTTTAAGAAGAGAGTGAATCCCTCTTAAAAGGCCGGCAACGCACCTGCAGCTCTTCTAATGTTGCGAGTGCCCATAGGCGACGGTAGTTGCATCAGGTGACTCGTTTTCTCGTTTGCCCCCTTATTTTGTATTAAAAAAAGAGAGTAAATATAATGAGCATACCTACTTTACTAGAGACGCTATCATTGGAAATGAAAAAATACTGAATTTAAAGGCGTCATAATTTCATATTTCCGATACAAATTCTTACAATATAATCGGATACGCGGCAATGAAATTAGAGAAATGAATACAATCAACGCCGTGCGCCGTATTTCGTTGGAAACTGAATTTGTGCACGACAGCGACGGCGCAGCAACAAGCGTGATAACTGCGCTGCATCACGCACGGATTAACGAAATTAACCCGAAACTGTGATGAACTAAGATTTGGAATTTTTTGCACACTCTAAATTTGATTTTTGGATTATATCCCTGTAAGTGTAACCCATAAATATTAAATGATGATGAGCATAAAGGTAGATAGGTTGCGTCAAGCTTTTTCATTGACACGATAATAAGAAAGTGCTGTTATGAATAAGAAATAGTTTAACACATATACTATACAGCTCTTGTGCCAGCAGCCAGAAGGTAAGGTCACAATTTGCTGGACCACCTACTTTAATTCAAATTGTTTGAATTTAGAATCAAAACGCCATACGCAGCACAAAAAGGAAATGATGGAGAATCACTCCTAGCACTCGATAGAGAGTCACATAAATACGATACATAAAAGGACAGACGCTAAAGAGACTAGATATACTACGGCAAGCAAAGCACCATAATAAGTGTGAGAGAGACAGATACTCACTCCTCGCACTCCACGGAGCTCTCCTCGGCGACGAAGTTGGCGGGCACGAGGCCCTCGCGGCGCGTGGTGAGGTGCAGCACCCGCCACCAGTCCGGCTCCGCGTCGTGTGTGTGAGAGAGACAGATACTCACTCCTCGCACTCCACGGAGCTCTCCTCGGCGACGAAGTTGGCGGGCACGAGGCCCTCGCGGCGCGTGGTGAGGTGCAGCACCCGCCACCAGTCCGGCTCCGCGTCGTGTGTGTGAGAGAGACAGATACTCACTCCTCGCACTCCACGGAGCTCTCCTCGGCGACGAAGTTGGCGGGCACGAGGCCCTCGCGGCGCGTGGTGAGGTGCAGCACCCGCCACCAGTCCGGCTCCGCGTCGTGTGTGTGAGAGAGACAGATACTCACTCCTCGCACTCCACGGAGCTCTCCTCGGCGACGAAGTTGGCGGGCACGAGGCCCTCGCGGCGCGTGGTGAGGTGCAGCACCCGCCACCAGTCCGGCTCCGCGTCGCTCAGCACCTCCATGCGGTCGCCCTTCCGGAACGAGATGTCGGATTCCGCTCGGGCGGAATACGCGCATAGCGCCTTGACGACACGACGACCACCGTTGGATATGCCTGAAACAGTTGGAGGTATTCTTTAGAAGGATATACATATACATTATACAGGTGCCTCTTAAAAATGGTCCATGCTGCTATGATAGCGGACGTTGACCAGTGGATTGCCAGGCAATAATGAGCCATGCGCCATTGTGTTATAAACATTAGAAGTGATCGTAGTCTACTTCACGATGGCCTGCAGTGTGCCATCGCGGGCCATTGTGTACATATAACAAAGTAAATGCCTGTCAATAATGGCAACTCTTTAAAAGGTCCATAAATTAATCGTCCACTATAACTCAGTCAGTAAATGGGATGCTCTCAAAAGGATAAGCGTCCATCCAATAACTATCGATGATGACGAAAATGTGTTGTTATTCTTCCGTCACTCGTTATAATCTTTGTCAGGACTTGTCGTAGCAACAAGGCATCTATAAAGCCTGACTAACATTCAGCAAGAAATATTTCGCCTTGACCAGTGTAAATGACGGCATCGATAGATGGAATGGGCCGTACCTACCCTTAGATCATAACATTAAGATAGTCAAAAATCTATTCCAGAATATAAGGGAAAACTCACATGCTCCCGGGTTTCTCGTCCTCACTATGTCAGCTGGCCGCCTGGAGACGGCGCGGTTGTTGGGCTCGCCCGTATACCTCGTCTCCAGCGAGGGGCAGGTGGTGAAACCCGCCTCGTTTTTCTTATACGCCGGGTATACTGAAAGGTAGAAATTGTAAGTTAAACTGTGAAATCTAAATTATAATTTGACTGTTTGTTTTGCACTGGCACTGGACCGATCTTGATGGAAGGCAAAGAGATTAGCAAGAAAGAAACTATAGATAAAAACAAGCAACTCAATTTCAAAATTAAATTTTACCAAATTGATGCCCTGCACCAAGCTAGGTTGCAAACCAAAATAGTTCGCGCTCGGGAATTACAAGATAAGACCACAGCAAACAAGCAAAATTTGATCGTGACAAAAATTGCAGTGCTCGTAGGATTTTAAGGATAAAGCTTGGTCATGAAATAGCAAAGGGCACCTACGTTAATTGCGTGAAAAATCGATTTTTGAATCTGAATACCAGTCTGTCGAGCAACTTGTCTGGCGTAGCGTAAACCCAACTGAAATTAACTGAATAATTCCACTTCGAATAAAATACAAATCATTTTAAGCTCTCCAACAATTTGTAGCAAATTAATTAATGCAAATACAAAAATTATAAGACCCAGTGGACTGGAGTTGTTAGCTGAGATAATATTAGAATTTTTTCCTCCCACCGCACTTTCGTTCGCTGCTCCACTGGATTCCGTTCGCGATATTATTAAAGTAAACTCCTGATTTATAACAAACCCGAGGGGAGGCATCAGGCAAGGCTCATTTCTACGAAAACTAATTTCGACGTTAAGTTTTATTTCTATTTGCTCCGATTTAGCCATTTGTGTTTGATATTTAAAGAAACGATTATGAATTCTAAAAACTCTATTAAGTTAAGACATTTTCTAGGTAAAGAGCTAAGAGCTTATATTAGTTTATTTAGCGTGCCTATGTAATTTATAAAGGCTATAAATAAAACGACGTTGCCCGTAACGTTGCTTTATAGTTCAGACTTCGGGTTTCAGGCTACGAGTTCCGAGCAACTTTGTTCACATAATGCTTGCACTTAGAGGTTTAGAGGCATGCTTAAATTAATTTTGCCGAGACTAAAGACGCTTCATATTATAGCATCTATTATCAAGTCTTGTATTGCTTTATTATCAACATAGCTCTACCAAGAGTACCAGACAAAATAACCAACACTTAGCCCTTAGGGATATCTAAACTAAGCAGAATTACAAGAAGATGATGATAAAAATTACACTATAGATAATAAAAACAACCTAGTAAAATCTGCGTCTAATACTCCAGAAAGATTTCAAGCTAAATCCTTATCTGACCTACATTCACTGCCATTCGCAAATTACTTAAATAAAGTACGTTGAATGCGCGCAATCAAAGAGGAACGGGGTCAAATATATGAATGGAATTGAAAAGGATCCTACTTTCATCGACAACGAAAGCGGGGAATGCAACGGGAAATCTGGAGCAATACTCCCCAGAGATGGCGAGGACAGGCGATACGTTACCAATAACATGAGTGTTTCAACAACAATGTACACACATTTCAGAGCGTTTCAATGGAGCGTTTTGGGATTGATAGCATCTCTTTTGCAATAAGATGCGCATCTCTTTTACGATCTTTGCATTTTCAAATAGGCTGCATGTGGTCTGTGACCGAATTCTCGGACACATCAGCAATCACAGGCTGCTTGGGTAAATAACAAGATCATCATATTGTGATAGCCGATGAGTGCTTTGTGAGTATCTTTAAACAATTTTTAAAAATTCACAGAGAATGTTGGAGGAGACAGATAATTTTGTGTATACCCTACGAGTATACTATTCTTTTGTGGTTAAATTGCATACCCGTAGAACATGTTGGGTCTAAAGGTAAATATGACGTATTGACAAAAGGAATTCAAATATGAATAAAATACGGATATGGCTAGAAAAAGTGGGTCAAATTAAGAGACAAACTTCATAGGATGGACATTGGACACTCAATTTATCAAAACAATTTGTTTGCCCACCGAGGTATACAAGTTTTAAACTGCCTGGAGGCATAATGAGATTTCTCAAATTCTTGCCAGATGTTTGTGCCAGATGTGATACAGGCTTTATGATGACTCAGTTGCATGGCCGGTTTCTCTTGAGGGATATTGGTTTAGTGCAATTGAATTTACACAAACATATAAAATAAACTTCGCACCCTTGCGTTGCTTGCTGATAATGCCATCTACCAATTTTAGTAGGGACAAAATATCACCATTGCGAATCGGATATTCTGGGTGTCCATTGTGTTAGCTTACAAATTGTAAGTCAGAGCAGTCAAAGACCAGCCAAATGTAAGATTGTAAGTTACAATCTTACATTTGGCTGGTCTTTGACTGCTAGAAAAATAAGGCAAGCGCAACAAATAGCTTGCACAAAGTATGCACAGCATTATTTACTATCGATGTCAACACGCGGTCGCATTGGAGGCTATTTAACCAAGGCAAATAGGTCTTTGGCCGCTGTTTGACCTTTTTATCGGCGCGACGCGTACGCGTATGATTGATGTTCATTACCGATGAATGAATCAATTAAATTTATTTATAGAGCTTTCGCAAATCCAGTGGTGTTAAATTGTATGCTTTTCCAGGCTTTTATTTTGCACTTGACGTTTCTTCCGAAAAATAAAACCCCTTTGGGAACCACGTCGACAAAAGTCGCACAAGGGTCCGAAGCTATATTGCATTAATTTTGATGAAATGGCACAAACAGAGTGGGCAGGGAAGGACAGAGACAAGAATTCTAACAATAATTATCTTGTATTATATTGTATTTATATTCAGGCACTTATTGGCAACCCTTTTTCCACTGACATGTTTGCTACTATCAGCTATTTTATAAAATAAACGCCTGAATAATTAACAAAAACTGATGTCATCAAAATGATGTCACCATTTTTAAACAGTCCACAAACAAGAGGGTTGTAGAAGCTTCTAAATTGCAAAAGTAAATTATTCTCATATACGTTTCGTCATAAACATTTTACGACGTCTAGATCAAATAACTTAAGATATTAATGACAACGTTAAAAGACAGATAAAATCTTGCTGCTTTGTTCATAATAACTGAAAGCATCCAAGGTTTCTACTTTAAATTTTTAATTGATGGTAGAAAAGTAATCAGCACTTTTCTGTATTTTGTGTAACTTTAATTGTATCTTAACTAGCTTCAATTTTATCGTTAGGATTTTGGGTCAAAACCACCATCAATCTCTACTTTTGGATCATCAAAAATGACTTTAATTATTCCACCAGTCCCACAATTCTTATCTTTTATTAAATCTCTTAATAAGTTCAGCATAAAAGCCTTTATTAATCTAACGTTTTTTCCCGTATAATCCCCAGGCCGCACAAAGACAGTAAGTGGGCTTCAAACATCGTGCGAAAACATCTCGAGCATTGTTCTCCAAGAAATTATTTCCGCCAGCTTACTCGAATCTGGAAATTTTTCGCTCTTTAACTTCGCGGATTAGCTGCCATCATGTTCATTGAATATCTGTGTACGACTATCGGGTTTTAGCTCGTTATGAGCGTGAGGATCAGCGTGTTTTGCAACAGATTAGGGTAAATGAAACCGTCATAACTTCACATTATAATTTTCTACAAGTTAGCAAACGGCAAAAAAAAATATAGCCCCCTTACTCTTAACAAAATTTTGTACAACGGATTCGCTGTACAGTGTTTTGCCTACGTTTGATACGTTGTCAAGTCGAGGCTACTGGCTACATAATATTTTATGGTAGAAAAATGTTTTACTACAATTTCTATCGAAAGCCGGGGCCAACATGTAGCAAATAACAATTTTCTAGTGTGAATAATGAACCGCACGCAACATCGCCTTGCAGGCTTCAATCCACGCGAGGTTTATGCTTACACCGGCTTACTCGGAACTGGATGCAAAGAGGATTACGTGGGTGGGCGTTGGGTACCGTCATATAACTACATGTTCACATCTCTGTAAGTATCTTACATAGTTTATACTTCAGCTTAAGGCTGCGTTTCCACCAATGATGTGTTGCGAGGAATGTGTTTTTAAGATCCATAGAATCGCTGTGCTGAGCGAGGTCACGGCAAGCTCACGTCAATGAAGCGATTCTATTGGTTCTCAAAAACACATTCCTCGCAACACATCTCTGGTGGAAACGCAGCCTTAGACCCTGCGTAAGGTCGACAGAAATGCTGCCAACCATTATCAACTCTAGCATTCGCAAAATAGTCTGATTTCAAAACTCGATTGCTTCCCAGTACAGTCAAGTTTTGTGTTTTCCCTACGTAAGCTAGGACTCAAATGCGAGTAACAATTCTCTCTTTAGGATCGGGCCCAGCTTGACAAATTGTAATTACAACCTCTCTTCTATATTTCTCTTTCTTTTAATTAATTCCCTGTTCCTCGCCCGAGAAAAGTACCATTAGCGGTGACCCCATTATCATTATTTTTATTTTAAGATTCAAATTCCCAAATTAAGACGTACCCAAATAAACCTGATGAAAATTTAGATGCCATTGCGGCATAATTTTACCGAGAATTGCCGAGACTCGTCCGGGGAGTAATGTAACGGTACTATTTATGACTAGCACAGCCCACGGCGAGCGGAATGTAAATGTCGCTCCTCTACAAAATTTTGACCTCTATGATGGTAGTGACTTTGGAGACTCCAATGCAAATTAAGATGATATTATTTTTAACAAAAAATTAAAACCGACTTCCAAGGTAAAAACAATAATAACATCCTTATAATATGAACTAAAAAGTATTAAATAATTTTTCCTATGTCATGGTGCCTTTTTCCGAATTCGACCAAAACTCAACTATTTCTGTACTCAATCTTCATAAATTTGAAGTCGGTACCAGATATAGCTGAATCCAGATGCCAGAATATTTGAAACATTTGTAAAGCTGGCACCGACTTCAAAATTATGAAGATATAACCTCCTCGTTCTTTGGAAGTCGGTTAAAAACTGAATCCTTACCAAAAATCCAATTACAATTCGATAAACTGCGTTAAACACATATTGTATCGAAATATTTATGGTATTAAAAATGCGATTTTGAAGCCGGGAAAGGACATAGGATAGTTTTTGTTCTGATTCTCCTGCGAATAACCAATTTGGCACTACGAAGTTGCGGATAACGGATTTTATGTAAAGCAGCTAGCTAGATATAAATATATTCAGCAGGGCTTATATTCCACCCCAAAACGGGAAGCTGGAGATCAGTTAAGGGAAACAAATGTGCGTAACTGCGGGTAAAGTCACATTAAGATAGTGTTGCCCGGAACGAGATTGCGTTGACATCGGATCTGGACACCAAATCTACATACCAAACTGTAGGTGATGGTTACTTTTCTGTAGCAGCGCGCGCATGAGGGTATTGGGTAGGCTGCTAAGTTTATTGCCTGTAGAGTTAGACATACGGATGGGCCAGTAGCCCTAGCATGGCCACCAGTAGAAATGCGAAAGTATAGAAAAACTGTGGACATAAACTTAAGGTGCCGTTCCAAAAAAAATAGAGTAAAACACTAAAAAATATGTAAATAAATAGTAAATTTACTACAAAATGTTTAAATACTAAGAAATATTTTTTAGAGTTTAAATATTTTGTAGTAAATTTACTATTTATTTATATATTTTTTTGTGTTTTACTCTATTTTTTAGTGTTTTAATATTTCGTAGTAAATTTACTAAAAAAAAAATTAAACAAAAAAAAATTTTGTGTTTAAATATTTTGAAGTAAATTTTTGTGCAGGAACCTAGACAATTACTATTTTAAGCTGAAAAATAACTCTAACATGTTAAATATTTTCGTATGAGAAAATTATTTTGGTATTACGTATGTATGAGAATTTCGTGCGTACCTGGCCCCTTAAGTTTATCTCAACAGTTTATCTATACTTTCGTCATACATTCGCATTCGTATTTCTACAGGTGGCCATGCAATAATGCGTCATAGATATGACAGGGCTACCGGTCATATCTATGACGCATTATTCTACCTATGACAGAAGTAGTTACTAAATCAGCAGTGCAAGGAGAAGGTTAAGTTCACAGAATATCCAATATCTATCCACTAGATTCAGATCCTTGTAGGTATTAGGTCTATATCATGAGCTATTATGGGATGGCCCATACAAAATTAGATTCTCCCATCTTCCGCAAAAGGAAATAACGCCTCCGTAGTCTAGTGGTATAGAGCGCGGTTCTTGACTCGGAGGTCGTGGGTTCGATTCCCGCGTTGGAAACATGTTATTTCCAAGTTTGATTAGGACAATGCAGGCTGATCACTTGATTGTCTGACAAGTAAGATGATCCATGCGTCGGATGGGCATGTAAAAAGTCGGTCCTGCGCCTGATCTCTCGCCAGTCGTATCGGTCGTCCATCCCACTGGGCTAGGAGAGTAAAGGAATAGAGAGTGCTCTTGTGTACTGGGCACTATAAAATTACTCCTGCGTAGCTGGCCTGGTTTTTCAATAAAACCGGCCACCGTCACCGAAACCGGTGTGGGAGCTATTATATAAAAGGAAATACCAGCTAGTTAGTCGGAAGGTTCTCGAACTCACCCAAAGGTCTGTCGGGATCATGTCGGCGGCTGCAGCATTTGTTACCCATGACGCGGCCCGCCAGTCACCGCGCCAAGCCACGTCTGCAAATAATAAAACATGTTTTACAAAAATTTTACAGAAAAATATTCTGTCTAGACTCTAGACTTAATAACAATGGTAAACCCAGTCCTGAATTATGATTTTCACATTTTTATAATAATACTAGCTGACCCAGGAGTTTTGCCATTATATAAATTATTTCTAGTAAGTATATAAAAAGTAGATAAAAACCTATTCTCAGGCCTAATAATTATACTGTATACAACATTTCATTAAAATTCGTTTGAGCCTTTTTGCGAGGAGTTCATGCACAAACTCTGTGACACGAGAATTTTATGTATTAGACATATTTTCCACAATATGTAATGTAACAATATATTTTTAAATAAAATTTCTGCAGAGAAATATTCTGTCTAGACTTATTAATAATCGTAACTTCGTAAGCCTAGGTACTTCTGAATAACGATTTTCACTTGTAATTTTGGCACGAGCACATTTTAACACAGACGAAAACACTTAAAATTCATTGAATGTAATATCAGTAGGCATACCAAATAGAAATAACGACGTCTTATACTCGATAACATTAAGCTTTAATAGAGTCATAATTTGAGCCAAGTATGAGCAGTCGTTTTCGAGAGTCGCAAAAACATTTCTGTCTGTCTGTCACCTCTTCACTTCAACCAGCTTAATCTATTTTGCTAGGTATGAAGATACTTTATAGTCCCGGGAAGGGACACAGGATACTTTTATCCCGTAAAAATGTACGGTTCCTGATAAACTAATTTTGGCCCAAAGGAGTTGTAGAGCGTCATTTACTACTCGATAACGCTTAATAGAGTCATATTTAGTGCCAAGTATGTGCAATCATTGATCGTTGAACAAGAAATTATTGATATGGTGAGCATTAATCATTCCCTTATCGGTTGATCCGACGTGGAGTTGTGTCAACAGCGTGTTCCCACGGCTCCCATACTTTCTACGTGATTGGGAATATTGCGATTCGCGATCGTTGACTTTGATTCATATTATGTGTGACTATTGACTGAGCCATACAGCATACATAATAATATAATAATATAATAATAATAATATCTATGGACGCTTCACACCACGTCAGTCTGGCCCCGTGGTAAGTACCTGAAGGACTTGTGTTACAGGTTCCAGACAACGGAAATATATTTAATGCTTTTATACTATACATATATTTAAGATTTTTATTATACGATACACATATTTAATACACATCCATGACCCAGGAACTTTATAAACTTTTTGTTCCGTCGGCGGGACTCGAACCCGCGACCTCCGGCTTGAGCTACCAATGCGCTCACCACTGCGCCACGGAGGTCGTCTATATATATATATATATATATATATGTTATACATACAAACACCTCTTGCCTAAATGGGGCAGGCTTATCAGTTATCAGTTTAACCAGTTTACCGCGGGGGTTGAAAATTGGCACCACTAAGAAATACTATATAAACGATAGCGTTTGTCTTGCGTCTGTTGGCCAGTATGTCTGTCTATCTGCCCGTCTGCCTGTCTGTCTCTCTGTCTGTGCGTCTGTTACATCTCCACGCTCTGCATCCCGTTGAACTGATTTTGATGAAACATGGTGATCTTTGACTCTCGGAAAAGAAATTTGGTCCAACGAAATTCCAGACAACAACTTACGTCCACGTCACTTCTAGTTACACGTCAATTCTTATCTTAAGGCTACCGTCCGTTATTTTATTAGTCATTCTAACTTTGGTTGGACTCTTATAGCAACAACGAGGTAAAAATAACTTTAGGAAATTTCAGTTAGCAACTTAGTAACCACATTCGTAATATTTCTCTCTTAATTTTAGTTACTTAATCCTTTGGAAATCTTTTGTTATCGCGGCCCACTTGGGCCTTACGGGGAATTATGGGTTAATTTTAAAGTTAGCTTTAAAATTGTTCAGTTTTTTATGAGAATAAAGGATTTTTATTGGATTAAGTTTGCAAAAAATTTGCATGTTTATTAAAAATACAAATACATACATAGATCACAATAGTTCGCGCATTGTGAATTCTAAATAAAGTTTTGTTTGCAGATAAAATTTTGAATAAATCCGACTTGATCCAGCATTTTTCTGGTTCACTCACATCGCCATCGCCATTGTCATCGAGTATAATATTTTTGTACAAAAATATAGCTTGTATGAGATTTTTGACGTGATAACGTCTTATAATTCGATATGGGGTGCGCGCCCGAAAAACATGACAGTTCATGCGGCGTTACCTCGCTCTGAGGCATTCCATTTAAGAGGCCGGGTACCCTTGGAATTTCTCATACACACGTAATACCAAAATCATTTTCTCATACGAAAATAATTAACATGTTTGAGTTGTTTTTCAGTTTAAAATAGTAATTACCTAGGTTCCTGCACAAAAATTTACTTCAAATTTAATATTTATTTATATATTTTTTACTGTTTTACTCTATTTTTTAGTGTTTAAATATTTAGTAGCAAATTTACTAAAAAAAAAATTTAAAACAAAAAAAAAATTTAGTGTTTAAATATTTTGAAGTAAATTTTTGTGCAGGACCCCAGATAATTACTGTTTTAAGCTGAAAAATAACTCAAACATGTTAAATATTTTCGTATGAGAAAATGATTTTGGTATTATACGTATGTATGAGAATTTCGAGGGTACCCGGCCCCTTAAGGCTTGAAGTGTAAGCGAGAGCGCGGAACGAGCGACTAGGAAGCGCAATCGGCCTTTGCGTTCGGCAGCGTTCGACATCAGTCTCTCTCCTAAGTCCTACTTGAGTGACGCAAATCCCTCTGGCGTAATAATAAATAAAACAACCAGTGAGTGTCAGCGAAAAGACGAAAATTCATTCCATTGAATTACATATACCAAATGTTGTCGAGTAAGCGATAGCGCGATTTAGAGGCCTAACAGCGACATCTGTTATCAAATCGCGGAACTAAATTTACTTATAAAATATTATGAAGTTCAACTCAACAAAGGTAGTTGTCACGTTCAACTATCGTCAGTAAACCGACTTTACAGACAACCGATTTTTTTTATTTCGTACTATGACTAAGCTAGATGTTTTGCGTCACTACTTTAGCATGGTTGGATGACTTTGTTTTATTCGTGTTTTATTTTATTTACAGTTTTTATGATGCTAACCTGGTAGTTCAAGTGTCTAACTGCTAATACTGTATAATATTATAAATACAAAAGTGTGTATGTCTGTGTGTCTGTCTATCCGTTACCTCTTGACGCCCAAACCGATAAACCGATTTTTCTGAAATTTAGGATAGAGATACTTTGAGTCCGGGAAAGGACATCTAAGGATACTTTTGATCCCGGAAAAATATACAGTTCAAGCGCGATAAACGAATTTTGGCGCAACAAAGTTGCGGACATCGACTAATACATCGTCATAAATCAATTCAATTCAGTCAGTCAACTTCAGAAATCAATAAACAAAACTTTGACGATGAGAGTTCCAAGTTCCAACATTGTTTCTATTTACATTGATGAGTTCGTTTCAATGGCAGGTATCGACAATACGCCTGGATCGTGGCAACTAGCGGCATTGATTTCGTCGCAAAGTCATAAACACCTTTGTAGCGAACTCGATATTGTTATGCTACGTTTTGATGCTTGCCGAGCCAAGGCAAGCCTCCACAAGCCACAAGCCTCCACAAATCTCGCTTTGCATTTGTAAGTCGTTTTCACGCTCGTGAACGCGTCAGTGTATTACGTACCCTTTGATCTCTGTCCAAAAACCGACACTACTCCCGATCATCTACAAGTGTCCGCAAGCTTACGCAAGCCAAGCCATTTCACCTGTTTTCACGCTCGGGCTTGTGGAGGCTTGCCGTGGCTCGGCAAGCATCAAAACGTAGCATTAAAGTTGTCGCAAAACTTCTTAGTTCCATTTTGATCTGCGGGGCTAAAATGGTCGCTTTGGAGAATCATTATGAAGTTATGAAACATTCATCATTTTTAAAATCGCAAAATGGTCACTCTGCTTGCAATTCATGTCAAGTAATTCGTACTAATTTGACATTCGTCAGTTTGACAGTTTTGACAATTCATTTGCTGAATTGATTGAGAGTAATAATTGCTAAATGTGACCATTTTAGCCCCGCTGTTTTAAATTTACGAGTAAGTTTTAGATGTTTTGTCTGTCACTTGATATAAAGTGAAGGCCCCGCTTCACGTTAGTCACGAAGGATTAGCATGGTTAAGATAGTCACGCATGATTGATGATTTCCACTAATTTGGAAGTACTTTTAAATCAGATCTTCGAGAATTATGTATTGTAAGACACTCTTTATAATTATTGTAAATGTTTGTCCCATTCCCAACTCCATTACGATCATATGAATACATTATTAATTTATTGTTATTCATAATTCATGTACTTAGACATAAAACATAGTTTATAGACATCAACATCAAAGAAAGCAATTACTTAAATCTTATTAGAATTCTGATCATCACCATAGAATTCCATTGAACAATGAACACTGTACAGTGTACACAGTCTTTACTGTACTGTGTTATTGACAAAACTTTGCTTACAATAGAATCCAATACAGCCTGTCCATTTCACCTAGGATTTCCTAAATATGAACCTTATGTCGTCGACATAGAAGTCATCAAAGATACATCTAAGGTAAAATAATTGTGAACTTGTTCGTACGAAGAATAATCGGAATTTCCTGTTTACGAAACACACAATGAGCCCAAGAAGCCGGTCATATATTTTTGCGGCAGTGGGCTACATAAAAATAAATAATTGAAGTTATGTTATGTATTCTTACAACAGTTTACTAGAGGTACGGTACAGTATAAATTACATACAGTAGACTGAGCCGTGTCAGTGTCAACGAATATGAGTTTTACGCGCACGCTGTGTACTAATCTGTGGTACTAATGGTGTTACTAAATTGCTTTGTATTAAAATTATCTGTAACCACGCTAATGTGGAATGTGTTTGTAATTGTGTGTCAACTGTGTAGTATTTATGCTGTGCCCATAATAACCGAATAACCGAACCATAATAAACGAAACTAGGGTCAATTCTCACAACTCAATAATCTCGGCTTCGTTACCACAGCACTGACTCACTGGTTCATTTACACATTCATGAAATCTTGCACGCGCGCACGAGACAAGCTGAAAAAGCTCACGATTGGGCTCTACAATCAAGAGAACTAGTTTTTTTTTTAGTAGACAACAAGCCAACAGTAGGGTACAAATGTAAAGTCTAGATATTTTAAATTGTAGAAATACAAAAAAGTGTGACCAATATAATAAAGGATATTGTTGTAATAAGGTAATAATTGGATTTAGGTATGTCCTATTACAATCCTGCGGTGGATTGTTTGACGCACGCAATAAACGGATTCGTAATAAGTAATAACCATTACAGCACTTTGAAACCAGGAAAAAGGGTTTTAGGAACAAATTGGTACAACGTGAATGGTTTAATCTACGACTATGACCGAAAATCTTTATTTGTTGTTCCCTTATCGCCCTTTGCTGACGAAAACGAGTTGAATGCGCCCATTACCGTCGCGTGCTTGGCTCATATTTAACTTATATTCACACTCCGTATGAATTAACAGCAAATACTGTTAATTTCGAGGCTATAGAGTATAGAGCATAGAGTAAAGAGTATAAATATAGAGGTGAGCCTGTAGTGTAATGTAATCGTAGGTATAGGTCTACCAGAATCTGATGGCAAAAAGTGAGAAATTAAATTGACTCAAGCAATACCGGGGTAATTGGAATAAAACATTTTGATCCTTTTTTTCTAAATAGGGGCTGATTTTGTGTGTTAAACATGCAAATATAAAAATAAATCCAATGATCAAGGATATTTTAAAAAAATCTGCTGTCAAAAATTGCCATCAGATTCTGGTAGACCTATCTTCTTCTTCTTTTTTATTAATGGCTCCTTAGTGAATCGCCAATGTCAGAGTGTGTTGACAAAAACTCTGCCTTATGAGTAGGTTTTATGAAAAAACAAGGGTACGGTAAATTACGAACGTGTACGGTGTCTGTTGACAATTCCTTAACCTAGAACAAACACAAACATAAAGAGTTAGTACCACGCCTTATAATTTAATTTGGTTAGTATGTATATGTACATAAAGTTTTTACAAAGGGAGTATTTACAAAGGATAGGACAGATTTGAAATCGGTAGGGCGAGGGATTGTAGGAGGAAGGATATCATACAATACGGATTGGTTCTTTGGATAGGAAAAGAAAATATGGTCTAAAGTGCCCTCGTCTATGCCACACTCACATAGTGAACTCTCTCTAACCCTAATTTTGGCTAAGAAAACAGGTGAACAACAGTGACCCAGTCTGATTCGGAAAACTGTTGAGCAAACTGTTTTACTTGTATCTTTAAATTTAAAAAAAAAACACGGTTTAATGGGGATACTATTTTGGATTTCAAAATAGTATTTACGGGTAGACCTATAACTGTTATCGAGTAATAAACGTCATGTATGACAGCTGTCAGTTGTCAAGAATATCTACAGCTCCTCAACCCTTCGTGTGTCGGATAAAAAATAATCGGATCTGGATCGTATTTCTACTATTACAAATTCAATAAAAATACCGACAGTAATGGGTCTAACTCGCGGATAATGCGCTAGTTGTAAAAGTTTTGAAATAGAACTATTATCAAAAATGTGTGGTATTAAACTAATTGCAATCGATATGGTATTGATCGATCCCAAAATTCATACCTTTTTGATTGTCGAAATATCAAATGCAATTTAAAGGTTTTTGATCATCAACGGGCGACAAATGAATAAATGGAGACTGTCAGTTATCACCAGACGCACTGGCTTCGACTGCGTATAAATTGTTGTCGTTTACTTTCTGTTACGGTTCCTTCCAACATCCCTTGCCCCTACGAAGGCACTTGAAGAAAGTGAAGGTGCGGGGGACGCGTCGCCCCAACCTGTTGCCGCCAATCAATAAAACGCGTTACAGCCCCAAACACCAAACACGTCCAAACCCCCGAATATCCTTTGTTCGAGCAATGAATAGCAACGAAATCCGCTTTAAACAGCACCGAACCCCACCTTGGAGTACTCATTATTAAAGAAACAAAGACTGAGCTTACGAGTTACGGAAATGGATTCTCGAATCTCGAGTAATAACGGCTACGAAATTCTTAAATGTAATAAAGGTGTGTCTTGTTCTATTACCACTTCAGGCTTAAATATTAATTCAATTTAACTATTCTGTAATTTTAGAATAAGCTACTATGTGACCCGGGAACATTTGAAAATCCATTTTTACATATATACCTAAGACTTTTTTATATGTAGTTATAAGTTACGCAAAATTTACGTGCAATGTACATAATGTACCATATTATACATACATATTTTGCAATTTTACGCTCGCTATGCCTACGAATTTCCGCGCAAGGAAGCTGCGGGCAGTAATAGGAATACAAAATTCATAGCAAGAGGGACCCTAACTTTCTTAGAAAGAAAAATCAAATCATTAATACAAACAACATCATTACAGAAACAATGGGGTACGCTAAATAAAATGTATGAAAACGAAGATGAACTCCCAATTTCAACAACGGGCGTTTTTTATCAAAACATACCTTCTCTTTCATTCATACAAAGAACGAGAGAGATCGCGCGATTTAATAAATGATTAACTTTAACAGATATTGGTAAAATTGGGAGTAAATATAATTCTAATCAGCAAAATCCATAACACACAATTACCATTAGAGCGTTAGTTAAACACAAACACACGTAATCACACACAACCACACAAACGTAAAAACACACAAACGTAATCAGAACAGCTACACAAAATCAAGAGGAGATAACAGAAATCAATATGTTTGAATAGGTTGATGATTACGTAGTAGTAATATTGACTATTAATAATGTTATACCTATCTATCTATATCCATACTTCCATACTATACCTATATTAAATTTATACTATACAATATATGTATATTATACTATCCATACTTCGCCAAGACCAAGAGCATCCGTAGGTATTGTGACTTTTTGGATGCTAAATTAGACTTAACCATAATGCAAAAACAGCAGCTATTCACACAAGTAAAATTGATTCAAAAGTTTTGGGAAGTAACATACTAACAGACGAAGGCGAATCCGCAGTACCCTCTCCCTGAAGGCTTCGGGGCGGGACTGAGATAGACGCCAGCGAGAGCTGAGAGAAGTCAAACTTCACTCCTCCATACTTCCATAATCCGTATCCATATTCCATACTAATATTATAAATGCGAAAGTGTGTCTGTCTGTCTGTTACCTCCTCACGCCTAAAACGCTGAACCGATTTTTCTGGAATTTGGAACGGAGATAGATACTTTAGGTCCCGGGAAAGGACATAGGATAATTTTATCCCGGAAAATTGTACTATTCCAGCGCGATAAACGAATTTTAGCGTAACGGAGATCTAGACCAATAAAATATGTAGGTATGTACAATTTATTGTTGAAACTTTGATAATATGCATGATGATGATGATGATATAGTATTGAGATACTATGAGTCCCGGGAAAGGACATAGGCTAGTTACTATATCGAAAAAATGAACGGCTCATGCACGATAATCGATTTTCCGGCCAAAGAGATGGCGGCAATATCTACTTAAAATTATTTCCGGAAATAGCCTTTACAAATAACAAGGTATCTAATTTGGGTCACAAAGGGGGAAATCCCCACACATACAACTCGTCTAAAATTTCTAATCCGAAATACCCAAACCGCGAAACCGTTATAGCGAAGGATACCGTTCTGCGTTCAAGAGATATTCAGTCTTTCACAGAACCTTTACGGTAAAACAGTAGGTTCATAATATATAAATTCCGAGATAAGGCAAGTAATATTTTAATTTTAAATCAAACGTGTTCTCTATTTCCTCTTTAAATTTAAAGTATTCGACAAAATATGAATTTTTGCATAGAGGTGTAGGTTAATTATAAAAACATATTTTAGTGACCCATAATAATTTATGAGTTTTTTTAATAGAAATTAGAATAGACAAAGCAAAAAATTAACCAAGGAAGACGATTTTGTACCTAAAATCTGTCAAACAAAATGAACTTCTGTTATACCGAAATCAATATCGAAAGGATAATATAGGTTTTATCACGTAAAAACGTGGGTTTCCTAGAATTTGTATGTGTAAGTACTCACATACGGTTTTACTCGATCGAGCAATCACGTAGAGTAAAAACCACGGCTCGGGCTTTCGTCCACACATTCAGCATTGCTAGATAGTTTTACTCCATTCGAAGGAAATTAGCTACAAATAATAAAAACTAGTGTCAAAAAATTTGTCAAGCCGGCTCGATTCGAGCCTTCAAACTGGCTCGATGCGAACCTTCGAGCTGTGAGTTTTGCGGTCCACACAATGGTTTTAGCTCGGTTTCGAGTAAAACTATCGCGCAAAACCGTATGTGAGTACTTAGCATATGGGAACAAAACCGCGGAGAACATTTAGACTAATTTAACGGTACAAAGGGGGATACCGGAAAAGTCGCAAGGATATTATCACAGCGCATGATCCGAGAGCGGTCAATAACCCGCCCCGTCTTGAACTTGAACTACAAACCTATACTTATACTGTCACCGCTATCCTTGATAACATTATTTCCTGTACCATCTAGATCCCACCAAAAACATACCTGTTAAAATGGGGCCAAGTTCCTATCGGCAAATCTTTGGTCTAAAAAAAGAGTTGAAATCCAATCCAATGCCAAGTTTAGATGCACTTCATCGATCGTTATCATTTTCATCAACAGCCTGATCCATAATACTTCTAATTTAAACGTGGCAGGTTATTTTAATTATATAATTATCTAATTATACAATTAATCAAGAGTTGCGTACTTATAACATGAAAACCTGCCAAGTTCAAATTTAGAAGTATTATGGATCAGGCTGTTGATGAAAATGATAACGATCGATGAAGTGCATCTAAACTTGGCATTGGATTGGATTTCAACTCTTTTTGACGTGACAACGTCTTAAATTAGGTTGCGGCTGGGAGTCACTTATGAAAAAGTGTAACGCTCGGTAACGTTACGATGAGTCACCGAACGAGAGAGAGGCCCGCCGAATGCCTTGCGTCTCTCTCCCACACGTTGTCACGTAAAATCTTCGCCCGTAAAACCGACTTTACAGGCAACCATTTTTTTAGACCAAAGATTTGCCGATAGGAACTTGGCCCCATTTTAACAGGTATGTTTTTGGTGGGATTTCAATACTTGTTTTCAAGAAATTATACCTATTTTTTTTTCTTTTTGTGCCACACCCGACTTAAAAAATACCTTCGATATATGGCGCTAGTTGTATAATTGTTTAACTATCAATAGAATCGAAATTTTCAAGTAAACAGTATTTATTTAATCTATATCAACTCCCAAGTGGTCGAATTCGACCGCGTAAACAATAGATTTCCAAGAATGCATTAAAGTAGGCATTATACATGATGACAATATTTAAAACCAATCCTCCTCATTGTATTCTCATTGTATCACTGCAGGCGTATAAGAATTTTTACCTATAGTTTGTAGAGGAGCCGACTCACGCTTGACCGATTTCATACATATCATAACACACGACCTGAGTGTCAAACATTATGTTAGGAAAATTGGAAGTGGTATTTAAAGTTCGTAGATGAACCGACTCACGCTTGACCGATTTCTCAAATTTTTTAAATCTAGGTACACGACCTGCGTGCCAAATTTCATAACGCCTAGGACAATCGGAAGTGACCTCTAAGGTTTGTAGGTGAACCGACTCACGCTTGACCGATTTCTTAAATTCCTCAATTTTTTGTTAATCTACATATAACACACGACCTGTGTGCCAAATTTCATAACGCTAGGACAATTGGAAGTGGCCCAGAGGTTTTGATTACCGGTAACTGACCGGTAATCAAAACCTCTGGGCTAATTTTGGCAGTCACTCACTCGAGTGAGTGCCAAAATTAGCTATTTTCACAGGGAGATATTTCAGGATCTACCGAAGCTATGTCTATGAAATTTGGTATACTGCGTAACTACTAGTATATAATTACGTAGATATAATTTTATCCTTGCACTCGCAATAGGCACTGAGCTACAGGGGGGTCAAAAGTGCGTCGAAACGGTTCGTGTAAATAGTGCACGGCATGCGCGCGGCCTGCTGGAACTTGGCCGCGCACTCCGTGCGCTTTGATCTTAACTAGTTTCTGCATGGATGGATTTTGTGTTATTACTATAATTTCCTGCTCTTGTTTCTTCTTTTTGGAATAGAAAATAGTCCACTACAATGTTTTGTAGATATTATTAT
The DNA here is from genome assembly GCA_937595015.1 of Polyommatus icarus. Lineage (NCBI taxonomy): Eukaryota > Metazoa > Arthropoda > Insecta > Lepidoptera > Lycaenidae > Polyommatus > Polyommatus icarus. Next base: position 6,592,328 of record OW569336.1, on the reverse strand, counting down.
AATACCCAAGTCCGCTACAATGTTTTGTATTAAGTATTCAGTAATCAGTCTATCAGAATCTTCACAGTTAGCACTAGTTTAAAATTCAAGTATCGTTTGATTTCCTTATAATTTAGAAATATTCCGCACTTATCTAATAATGTTAAGTAGCAGCATGAGCAGTATAGTAGTACCTACTAGGTACTACCTAGTATAGAGATATAGAGAAATATCATTCTCCTCAATAAATTTAATATCTGAATTATCTTTGTATCTATTGTTTCATAGTCACCGAAGCATGATTTTCCCGTAGACTCCTAAGGCATATCAAAGCAAGTCGGTCACCCAAAGCTAATGAAGGAAAAAATATAAGAAAGATGGAAACACACAGAACAAAAGGAAAGGGAATGAACAAGATTAATGACGTAATTGTTGCCCCTTTTCAACAATTTCTTAGCAGTCTGACCCTGGCTTTTGTGGAATATGATTTTTTGGTTATTTTAGAAATGTTTTGATAATATTTTCTTAAGTTATGCCTCTCATAATCTCTGGAGTCTGGCGTGTATAAAAATATTAAACAATTTATCAAAAACACAGACTAAAACACAACAGATAACATACTACTTAACTAGTAACTACAAGTAATTTGAGCACCAACGTTCTGGTAAACTCAACACACGTCACCACAATACATACGCGGAATAGAATATCAGCGCTAATTTAACAACAGTTTATCCGATCCAAATATTTATATTTAACATGAGAAACATTAAAGACTAGATTTTTTTAAAGCCATTGTCTTCGAATTAAACTTTCAACGACGTATAAAAATATGAGAAAAAACTTATATAACATATTAGTCTTAATTAAAAACCTACCAACTTTCCGCTAAAAGCGAAAGTTAAACAACCATTCAACCAGCAACATAAAGCCCTAAAATAAAGAGGAATGTCACAAAAATCTGACATCTGACCCTCGTCCTCAAACTCTCCTTAGCGACGCTAAAAAGGAACCTCTTGTTTGCCGACAAACTCGTAGGTACAATGAACTTGACAGTGAGTTTAAAATTTGAGGGCGTTACGCAGCTGTGCGAGACAATAGAACGCCTGCGTTTAATGTTCTCGATACACTCATCCACAGGAACTCGGGGACCACGCTAGGGGAGATAGAACACTCGTAAATATAATTAGTTTAGCATAATTTAACAGTTTCTGTGCTACCGAGGGTGTTTCTGGGCTACGTTTGATTCACAACGGAATACCAGTCGGATATAGTAGCAGTGAATCAAAAATAAAGAAATATTTTTGCATGATAATAAATTAATATTTACAGACTCATCGAAGTCATGTAAAATCATGCTTCAACTTCCAAGCGGCCACATGCGGCCGCGAGAACAGTGGCTTTTTTTTCACAATCGTCGTCACCCATCAACTCAGAAGCAGCACCCGGATGCCGCATAATAGTTAAAAATCTATTGTGTCTGTGATTCCTACAATCTAGGTACTAATCAAATCCTAAAAAGTACTCAAAATTCAATTACAACTGCGTTTACTAACAGGTAGACTAAAGTGCAACTCATCATATTACGTAAACAAAGTAACAACTACAAGATCTCAACTTTGAAACTCATTCAACGAGAAACGTTAACTTTGACCCTAACAAATCATTATAACTCGAGTTAAAGTTGGAGACAGTAACATACTTTACCGAGATGTGCCACAATTGCTTTGTCATCGAATTACATTACAAGATCTAGAAAGTTCGGTCTCAGCATTCGTTAAAAACTTTCTAACATTATATCAGAGTAACACCCATTTGCTAAGTTTTAAGACATTTAAGATTTGAGCTCTAGGGAGCAACTAAATGAAAAACTCGGAGACGATGAAAATTATCACAAAAGATTTAGAGAAATTTTATCAGAAAATTAAGAGTTCCCACAGATTTTTATGAAATATTCTAAACACTATTTAATAAAACAAGAAATACAAATTGTTCAACGTTTATGTTGATGATGAAATTACCACTTTTACCAGTCTCACTGATATTGCTAAATAAATATTTATGAACAATAACTGGAAATCATAGACAATACGCTCTATATTGGCTCTCTCGGGTACCACTTACCCTAAATGGCTGTATACTTACGCGGCTGAAAATGTTACGTTACACAAGATGTACAAAACGGGATGATATGTAAATTCTTGTACAGGGTTTTTCGCAATCATCGACATTTAAGATATTCAAGGGCTTAATAATGTAATTTTACCTAAAAAAACACGTTTAATCGTCGTCTTTTAAAGGCAACAAGTTAAAAAGATGTTAACATTTATCTGACGGAGATAAGTTATAAGTATGAGTAAGGTTTAACTATTTCCGCCCAAAAAAAATTAAGTAGATAATTTTCATCGCACTGCACCAACACAAACAAACAAACAACTCGCGAGTAATCTTTTGTAATCATACACTTTTCCTCATGTGGATAATAACATGACATACACCACAGTCGTAACACTCGAAGTCAATGGACAGAATAATTCCTGACGTTTCCCAGGAAAATGTGATTATACAGGAAACGTAGGCCAACCTGTGTTTGGTATCAATGATGGGGGCTTATTATGCGATACACGGATCGATAGGCGAAGACTTAGACGTTTTCCGCCGGATACGGTTGCTATGGAAATCGGGATAATGTATTCCGATACTTTGAAAATGCAAATACCTTGGGTGGATTTTGTTGGAGTTTTTATGAAATGAAGTGATTTCGCAATCGATATCGGGTGATATTTCAATTTGTGTACATTAAAATATGTCTTCAGAGAAAAGTTAAATAATGTAGAGAAAGCAAACGTAATTAGTAAATAAACAAATATAAGAGCTGGGAGTAATAAAGCCTCAACAATTAGAAATTCAATTCTAACAATTAATTATCTTAAGCCTATTCCTTTGTCCCAAACTTTCGGGTGTTGTTCGTAAATCGTAACCAAAATATGACCATAATTTATTCCAATAAATAACGCGTAGGCTGTGTACAAAGGGACGCGTGTGAACACTGAATGGACCCGCATACGGCGTTAACGCAATCTTGTTCCGGCCAACACTATCTTTATGTGAGTCTACCCTCCGGAACGCACATTTATTTCCCTAAACTGATCCCGAGCTTCCCGTTTTTGTGGATCGAGTCACAAATGCTCCTATAAAATGTACGGAAAATTGGATAACTTAATTTTCCAACTTGAGAAATATTAAAGACACTGAAGACGAATCGAATAATTTGCATTTCGTAATGGGAATAATCAAATTACTAGATGTTCCGCGCGGCTTCGCCGCGTAATTTAGGAATGTCGCGGAAACCGTACATTTTTCCGCAAAAAAAGAAACCTATGACCTTTCACGTGGTCTATTCTTCACGTCTGCCAAATAACATAAAAATTGCTCCAGCAGTTTTTTTCCACATTTTCCTCTATTTCAGCGCTCCTTTTAGTCTTAGCGTGATAAAATATAGCTTATAGGCTCCCTCGATAAATGGACTATCTAACACTGAAAGATTTTTTCAAATCGGACCAGAAGTTCCTGAGATTAGCGCGTTCAAATAAGCCCTTCCAAATAATTTCTCCCGTTTTTTCCATACTTTCCTCTATTTCTTCGCTATTATTAGTCTTAGCGTGATAAAATATAGCCTATAACCTTCCTCAATAAATGGGCTATCTAACACTGAAAGATTTTTTCAAATCGGACCAGTAGTTCCTGAGATTAGCGCATTCAAGTAAGCCCTTTCAAATAATTTCTCCCGTTTTTCCATACTTTCCTCTATTTCTTCGCTATTATTAGTCTTAGCGTGATAAAATATAGCCTTTAGCCTTCCTCCATAAATGGGCTATCTAACACTGAAATAATTTTTCAAATCGGACCAGTAGTTCCTGAGATTAGCGCGTTCAAACAAACAAACAAACTAACAAACTCTTCCGCTTTATAATATTAGTATAGATGAACGACCTACTTGACCTATTTTCGTGACTCTTAAGATAAATTTCAAGGAAACAGAACCACAATATTTGCGAAGTATCCGGAAGAAGAAACTCAATATTATACGTGAATTAAAATATAATTTGCAATAGGTATGACGTGATCGTATATTTCGTTTTGATCTGTAAAATATGAAAGAGAAATTGATTTACAATAGCAGCCCATGCGTTACTAATTCTGAATGCCGTGGCAAACTACACGTGGACGACTAAATCTCTGATCTTGTATTTTTTAGAGCGAGCGAATTTCACTCTCTAAAATTAATATAGACAGTCATAACTCATAACCACGTCCGCTATTACCTTTATAATCGTTCCGACGACGCAATCGAGATTATGTTTTGGTAACGCTTCCTCGATGGCCGAGCAAATTATATTTTGGTAACCCATTTCCTTAAATACGGGATGTTTGTGTGGCTAACTCTACTTTGTTAGAATATGGTGCAAATCTTTTGGGATTTGTGTTAACACAGTGAAATGCGTAACCGCATGCAGATTTACAATTACATATACCATACTAATACAAGAAATGCAAAAGTAAGTCTGTCTGTTTGTTACCTCTTTACGCCCAAACCGCTAAACCGATTTTGCTGGAATTAGGTATGAAGATACTTTGAATCTCGGAATTGGACATGGGTTACTTTTTATCCCAGCAAAATGTACGGTCCCCACGCAATAAACGAATTTTGGCGCAACGCAGTTGCGGGCATTATCTCATTCTTTTATATTTTTTAATTATTACTACATTAAAATCCACTGTAATATTCCCATCAACTATCGTCTATATGCCTTACAAAAATATTACAACACTCAACAGCCCGCATATAATATAAACTTTAGTGTTTTATTATGAGCAACTCCGAGTCTTCCCTGATGAATATCGGAGGGTGACCGGATATTATACAACCGTTCATTAAAATTACACCCCAAAGTAACAGGTGCATTTTAAATGTGTTTTAATCCATTAATCAGTGACTTGCAAACAGTTTGCCACAATAAAAGTTAAGAAGAAGGTGTCAAAAAGATGCACTTGAAACGTCAACTGACATGAGCAAATGTGTTTTGATGCAGATTCCCTCCACTTAGCGCCAGCAAATTGTCATAAGGGTGGTGGGTAGAGAGAAAGAAGAGACTTGCCTGCATGTATAATGTTATCTTTGTAGTTTTTCAATCTTAAGCTATCAAGACAACAGAAAATTGTTTATCAGACGCAATCGGTGCCATTGGCATTAAAAGGGATCACATTGCGTCTTACAATCGAGATTAACAGTGTTTTGGCATTCCCTCTCCTTTGAACTTTGAAGTTGGTACTAATTTATTCCGTGAAACTTCGAGCTACCGACAAGTTGGGATGTTCTTTGAATTTATCGAACGCCTGTGCCCAATTTATTAACGACTTTTTACATAAAGCTACCAAACAATAGCACCTGGCACAGATCTTACAAGAATCTTAACATGTGCAATTAAACGTTGAAAGTTTTTTATGCGTGAAACTTCAAGCTACCGACAAGTTGAGATGTTCTTTGTATCGAACGTTTAATTTATTAAGACTTTTTCACGAAGGTACCAAACAATAGCACCTGGCACAAGTCATACAAGAATCTATACATGTGCAATTAAACGTTGGCAGTTTTTTTCAAGCGTGAAACTTAGTGTTACCGACAATTTTGGATGTTCTTTGTATCGAACGCCTGCGCCTAATTTATTAACGACTTTTTACGTAAAGTTACCAAACAATAGCACCTGGCACAAGTCTTACAAGAATCTAAACATGTGCAATTAAACTTTGGAAGTTTTTTTTCATTCGTGAAACTTAGCGTTACCGACAATTTGAGATGTCCTTTGTATTATATTTGTAGAGAACGCCTGCGCCTAATTTATTAAGACTTTTTCACGAAGGTACCAAACAATAGCACCTGGCACAAGTCTTACAAGAATCTATACATGTGCAATTAAACGTTGGCAGTTTTTTCGTCCAAATTGCCGCTCAGCTGGTGTATGGGGACGAGCGCCCTTCTGTCGCGTGGTCGTGTGGGGTGCCCCGATCAATACCGGGCTTCCCTGCCCACGAAACCATTACCTACTTACCGTCCTGGCATTATTATTCCATACGCGCAACTATTAACATAAACAAGAGGATCCTTGACTTCTGTTTCTTGGAAATTTTCAACTTCGAACGTGCGAATTATTTCGCGTTACTTTGGTAGGTACATTAAGGTTTTACGTCGAAACAAGCAATTCAGCTTGTGTTGTGATTATCTTACAATTTATTTCAATCATAAGTAATCTCTGTCGGAAATCTAGTCACCTATCTTCGGCATACTGCATTTATTGTCTGACCTGATTGTTGTCTGTGTAATGAGCAGATTGCATAATGAGCAAATTAGATACTTATTATTCGTCCGTGAGATTTTCATCAACAACTCAGCGCGGCCGTTACACGGGAATTTATTAGCTTCTTGATTTATTGGCATACTGTAATTACCTGTTTGGATTGCCAAACGTAAGCCTTTGTATGGTCATGTTTCATGTAGCTTGTTATGATAAAGATGTTTACATAATACGTATACCGTTTCATCGACATCATTGTCTGAACTCTTAAGTAAATATACAAGGCACCCTGATCATTATAATAATTTATATTGTTTGTAATTATCATTCTACTTTATAATAGCAGGCATTTAAGTTATATTTTTTATCACTTCACCGTCTATTTTTGTACCAATTGGTAAAGACTAGAAAGTGAGGGGTTTCAGTTAAAGTAGAATTGAATCTTCGTTGTATTGATTACAATGTCGCTTCCACATCCTTCCTGACGATATCTCTCGAACGATAATATTGCGTATTCGATTCCTAAGATTAAGAAAATAAAATATTATTTATCTCTGTTGCAGTTTTTGGTACTTAAAATTTTAGTAGTTGTAAATAACCATCTACGTACTTGGTCAATTAAAATTGTACTACTTATATACGGCATAACGTATTTTATAGAATTTGTTAGTTCTGCCGTCTGCGTCTTCCAACCATGCTTTTGATACCTCATTCTTCCATAGCACTACAGAAAAATCTGGTCATGGACATTTAGTACAGTTAGTAGAAATTAACACAGTTTCTCGTACCACGTGTTAATTGCGACGCTATAAAAGTAAAACCTCTTGCACAACCATTCCATCCACATTAATACGGTCACTAGACTTTTTCATAACCATAATGGAGAAAGTTCCGATAGGATTTATGGATCTACAATGTTGTGAAAATAAGTTGTGTTCTCTAAGATCAATAGAACTATACTTTTATTTACACAGTAACAAAAGAATACAGTAAAAATATACCTGACAATTTTCGTCGCTAATTGACTGTTAAGTCTAGAAGATGGAAAAATTATTATACCTACTTACTCTATGGTTAAATTGTAAAAAATAATTGGGGCCTGTTTCACCACTTTCTGATAAGTGAGTGGAAAGGCTATCCACCACTTAGCTTGAGAGATAGAGTATGGAGAATCTGTCAAAAAAGTTGTGGATAGCCTATCCGGCACTTTATCAGCAAGTGGTGAAGCAGGCCCTTAATCCTATAAGCCCCATAAAAGCACCGGTGATCGCGACAACAATAGAATACAATAGCATTTCCAAGAATCCGCGATCGAAGGATTAATGTTATAAAGAGCAAATTACTTAAGAATTAGACAGTTTCAGATAACACCAAACCATCTCAGGTAGATGAGATACTAGAGATATAAGCCCATTAGGCGTATTAAGCAGAGAGCTTACAGATTGTAGGTGTTAACAGCCCAAGCATCCCCTCGCTCATACTTTTCATCTTAAGATTGATGGATATTATCACTTACCTGGCGTAATACCGAGTTTATTAATCACCATTTAAGGGCTCGTTTTAACAGCACTGATTAAATGGTACTTGAATTTATCGTCATCATTTAAACCCTGTTTAATGGTTTGTCTCAGTTTGTAAGTTTCTGATTTTGCGTAAGCAACTTCTATACATGCTAAAAATATATGAATCTTTACATGCGAATGTAAAGATTCATATAGCTAAAAACATATGAATCTTTACAAATTAGAGAGAAATTACAGCTAAGTGTTCAGATGAAATAGAGAGAGATTTCTTTAAAATTCTTACCATACAGGCAAAATGGTATTTATGGTACAGAGTAACGAGAACTGAAAAATCGTCAAGGAAAGCAAGCAATCGAAAACAATTTACTAGATGCGTCAACTGCACGCAAACGGCAGACACAACAAACACTTCCACGGAATGCTATTATGCTATTAACAGGTGCAGCATTCTTGAAATTTGTTTATACAAATAGAAAAGTACAATGCATACAGAATCGAGACGGTCTTGTTTGTGAGCACGCTATCGTGTGTACAATATGTTTGCTATCATCATTAAGGTGACGCCGCGTTAAAGTAAAAAAACGTGTTGGATATGTTTTAGATTGCTTGTTTTCTATTAGAGGCCGGCCCGGCCTCTCAAAGAAAACAAGCAATGGAACAGCAAAAAATGGAAAGGGCGTAGCGACAAAATGGTTTTTGTCGCGTAATTTAAAAACCATAAATACATTTCATATAAGCTATGGGCAAATTAAAATGTATGCTTGAACCAATCTATGTACAAATTTTGGAAACTTAAATCACTCTCTACTGTTGGCAAAATAGGAATCCATTTTTACAGAGGTTTTTTTAATGATTATTCTGTGTTATAAAAGTTGACCAATCGTGTTATGTTATGGGCAATTCAAAGACAAAGACATGATGAAAACTGATAATGAACTTTAATTTCTTAGATTTAGTCATTCCTGAAAAAAATCGATATCGCTACAGCCAAATTATTATCAAGGCGCGGCGTCACCTTAATGAGTTTACTTTTAGTTTTAGTTTATAAGTTGCTTTAAAGAAGGTTCTTAATAGAGCAATCATATTCTTATAACTATTTTAAAAATAAAGAACCACCGCATAAAAACTAATCAAACTTAAAGGTTAAAATGATGCTTAATCGTTGTTTAAAAATAATCGCTGCATACGAATGTATCGATAATTGCCGCTTCGTGGTAATCGGTAATTATGTAATTACTTCATCAGCGCCAGTTAATGGTACCAGTTTAGAATATTTAACACTAAATGTTTATCGTAGGCATTAATTTATAGACCCACTGCAGTATGACCACATTTATCACAACATCAATTTTGTTTAATCGATTATAAGTGATGAATTGGACTCCTTGATCTAATTGCTATGTCGATTAAAATATTGCACACATGTGCAACGATTACAAAACTTGAAGGGCAGCAAAAGGCAGCATAACTTTAAGACCTTAAAAATAATGTTAAAGAAAAAGACTACAAACTGCATTATTATTATTTTGTATTAACCTAATATGGAAATAAGGCTTTTTAATGTTTTTTTTCGTTTATTCATCTGAGAGCCTATTGCCATTGGCTATTGGCTTCTAGTTAAATCTAATGTCTATTTCGATTCTTTCCATTGACTCTCAGAAAAAAGACTTGTGAATCAAATTCACTGAACCCTATCTTAGAACACCCAATTTGTTCAAGCAAGGGATCGCAAACAGTCGCACGAAAATAAGGTGGAAAATATTGTCATATCAATAGAATACTACCACCCTTACAAGGGGACTGGTTTATTGATTGCTCTCTCAAAATAGGAAGGGTTCAAGGAAAAACAACAATCACAGGATACATGCTAATTAATGGAACTCCATTTAATAATATTTATTTTCTTATTATAATTGATGTTAGAGGGAAAACTACATTATAAGGATAAAGAACGTAATTCATCCACTCCCAGAATTGATCGGTGCAGTCATCACGATATTACTTCGTCTGATTTACCTAACACACTAGCCAGTATCCCTATCTTACTTTATAACATAGCCTATTTCATGAGGAGCAAATCTTAGTACCTCAGGTATGGACGTAAAAGCTCACTCGCTTGAGTAATATAAGTATGAAGTGACTGCATTGCGACGGGCTCTGGCTTGTAGCCCTTACAACTTGTGCCGACTTCATTTGCCTTACCAAGTTGCATTATTGTTCTTTTCATTTTAATAGCTTTAAACTGAACTCTTGCGCTAATTTAATTTAAAATGCTATCCTTTCTCCTGAAATTAACGCATATTTATTTCTATGACCTTAATACAAGTACCACATTAATAAACTGTAGTAGACCAACGGGGCTAAAATGGTCACATTTAGCAATTCCTCTCAAGCAATTCACAAAATCAATTGTCAAAACTGTGAAACTCACGAATGTCAAATTACTACGAATTTAGACATCTGAATTGCCAAGACAGTGTCAATTATGCGATATTTAAAAAATGAATTCATATTATGATTCTCCAAAGCGACCATTTTAGCCCCGCTGCTCTACTCTCCGTAAAAAATATTCATGCACCATGCAAAATATTGTGTTTACTTAAAGATACATTCAAAGGGCTGCTGCTACCAGGTGTTTTACCACTTTTTAGACTCAAGGGCTGACCACAGCTGCTAACAATTATTCGAGCATCACCAAATTAAAAAAAATTACCACCTGTCATCTTCTCCTATTCAATCTCATGGATGATCCCTTTCTTATATTGAGCGTTTGATCGTCATGCAATATCATTATCATTTATCACCCTTCAAATCTTTCTAATTAGATTGCATACCTTCATTACCATTCAAAATTATTGGTCACGCATAGGAGTATTTTTACATGAGTTTTCTATATTAATTCTTCCATTAAAATGGAACCCCTAAACACAACATATCCCATTGTGACCCCCTTTACCCCTTATTAAATGTAAGAGCACTCCACGCAACCATAACTCATAAACCGTCTACCGATAGGTTTAACGCTCCATTTGGAAACATTATTATGCGATAAAAACTATAATTTATATTTACTTTCCCTAACTGTGTTTATATTGATTTGCATTCTTAATTCTTATTCAATCACTTCGTAATTAGGTTGAATATTTGCAGTAGGATAGTGATAAATATAAAGCTAAAAAATCCAATGATAATTTAGCTTTCTTTTAAGTAATATATTTAGATCTGTTTAAATAAAATATCTATATTCTAGAAGACTAGAACTACATTGACAAACAGCAAACCTCTGGTATAGTTAAATGATTCCCATGTGTTTACTGGAACATTGTCAAAGCTTGCTTCTTAAAAATTCTTAAGAAATCATTATTTTGATATTTTATGCAATTCCAGATACCTCACAGCATTTTAATTGCAGGAATTTAATGTGTAATCTGTATTCATCGCAAAGTCAAGGTAAGTCATTCGCGTTAAAAACCTATCTATGTAGGAACTATTTGATCATGCAGGAAGTTTACGTACATGAGTCAAATACCTCGTCGCTACAAAAAGTTATACAAAAACTGATTATTCATACACGTCACCTGAGATGATTTTACCTTTGATTAAATAATATTTCAGATTTTACAATCAAAACAAGTGTTCCTCGATCCATATAATAACATCAAGATGTTCACTTTCGTTGTTATGACACTTTCCAAGGTATCAAAGTAAAACCAAAATTATTAGTAACCGATTTTGATTAAATGTATATTTTAGGATTTCATAAATTGAGGATTGCGCACTGTTTAGTGTTTTGGTACGCTAAAAACTTGTTAATCTTAAGTCTTAACTTTAAGCTTGAACAGGCAACTGACAGCTACACTTTCACGTGTAAAATATTACTAGAGATCGCCCAATGGCATGTTTGCCATATAAATCGATGCACGTCGTTTCCGCATTTTCGTCAAAAGGGATCCAAAGTTTTTCGCTCGCGTATTAATATACAGATTATGGATATGGATAGTTCTGATTCAGAAATTGCATTCGATAACGTTACGTAGCTGTCCACGGTTCGTGCTAAGCGAACAACTTCCTTGGCATTGATGGAGCGATATGGTACATTGTTTGTGGTTATCGCTTCCTAACATTGTGACGAGGTATGTCCAGTGATGTAAGCTTCACACCACGGAAACTATCATCGCTTCGTTTCTTAGAGAGCAATAACGGAAAACGTTCTTTGTGGTAACTTTGGTAGAGGCCAACCTATATCTGTGCTTGAAAATGTAGTAAAGACGTGGCTTTTAAGATGGGTGGCCGACGCTGAAGGTGAAGTGGTTGTCGGACTTAAAATTACGGGCCCCACTACTTACTTACTATAAATCATAAATGGGAAATTTTATACTTACTGTAAATAGGAAAAAGGGTCAAGTCATTTTAAGTTGAACTAGCTCTACGATGGTTGCTTCGTCTGACCTATTTTAGATTCTTAATGTGGGATTATGTTTGTCTGATGACAGGAAACTATACGGTGGTCAACTAATAAATTAGAGGTGACATTGACGTGATAACAAATCGCTTTGCAATTTGCATTATGAAGCCCTTCAAATGAACTCTACAAAACGTGATACCTACTGGCAAATGCTCATGACGTCTAGAACCATACTGCGTACTGATCATTGTTGATTAGTTCCGAAACATTTATGTGGATGACATTATAATATGATACACTTGTCTCACCAGTAGGTACAAAATGGCGTCGAATACATTATACATGACCTCTTGAGCACTGGTCAGTATGCTGGGTTTCATTTCGGAACCTAGACTCAAGAGCGAGCGCTCTTGGAAACAAAACACATTCAGAACATGCACATACGCAAACCAACATGTTGTATTGCACTACTCTGTCTTGTCCCAAGTGAGCGTTTGCTCTTAAAGTCTAGTATTAAGATCTAAACTCTAAAGCAGGCAGTAGATTTTTTCCCCGTTACAAATTCAGAGCCAGTGGCTCGATGTAATTGAGCGTGTGATGTGCAGCGGTGGCCGGCTGCGACATTGCGTCTCCGACTGGAAACTTTATGTTCCCCATAATGCGTTGAATAACAGCGGTGTATTTTATAAACTCCTAGACGAGCAATTTTATTGCGCAATATCAAGTATTGTGTAATAATATTATTGACCGTCTAGGGTTGGTATTGAACATCGCGCGCCTTTAATCTATTTGTCAAATAAACTGTTCAATAAAATTGAAGCGTGATATTGACAATACGATTGATCGTCTAGCTTAGGCTTATACGCACATACAACATAATGTACACAAAGAAGCCCAAAGGTTTTGGCAGCAACTCTCACACCAATGTTATGATGGCGAAAATTTTTGAATATTTAATAATATTTGTTGTAGAGTTGGGATGGGTATCAGCGAGCTCCACACCGAATTTTACAAGGGCTACTTTTTCATACAGGAAAAAACACTATTTTTTCCCCCTAAGAAACCGCGCAACATACACGCTTTATATGATGTAAGCATAATATTTCATCGTCAGAGAACCGTTTTTCACAATTCATTCCTTATGTTGTTTCGACGTTGAGCTCTTGAGTATTTAGTAATAGCATAGAGAAAATATGGTCTCTGGTAATAGCAAGCCAAAAGCATACTTTACGTTAATTTTTTTAATTAATTTCTCTCACTGTAATAAATTTTGTTACAGAAAGAGAGCCCAAAAGAGCTTAACACGAATTAAAGGATAAAAAAATTCCCGAAACAATTAAGTCCTCTAATCTATTTAGCCTCATGTTTTTGCGGTCTGTATCGATCTTTGCTAATACTTTGAACTCTGTAAACATAAATTGAAACTAGAACAAACCTTATAATAAGCTACACGTGGTAATTTAATCACGAGTCTAATTTCAAAGTTCCGTGGACCAACTTCGCCGAGAGTTTCGGTTGTTGAATTTATACCCTTCAGCATCTTTCGTATTTTGCTCTCCTAATTGTATTTCAGAGTCTGGTGTCGAATAAACATCTTTGTAATAATAATAACTTAACACTTAAGGGTGAAGCCAAACGAGCGTACATAATTTGTGAGCGTAATTTGTAAGTCGCAGAATTTCGGCTGGCAGAAATACTGCTGCATTCAGTTTCATACAAAAGTCCTTTTTGATTGGCACGAGCGTAATTTTGTAAGTCATGATTGGTATGAAAAGATTTACGCGACCGAAATTCTGCGACTTACGACTTACAAATTACGCTCGTTTGGCCTGACCCTTAGATATTATTGGATTTAAATATTCAACCTTCAGAAGATTTGGTTTTATTTTATCTGTAGTCTGTATTATCTTTGGGTAATACAGAGGTTTATGGAATTACATGTACCCTATGTCCTTTCCCGGGACTCGAACTTTCGTCGGATAAAACTTTATGAAAGACGATTTAGCGATTTAAGCGTAAAGTGGCAACAAATTGACGCACTTTTGCACGATATTAACGTACAAGAAGTATAGATTTATAAGTAAAGTATAAAAGATCTGTTACTGTATTTTTTCGTTATATTGCTGTTCACTATCACTAGCATATCCGAAATCATCAGAACACATTTATACAGATGGATTTACGAAATAGGAGCTGTATTAAGTACTTTGCTTTCGAAATTCAGGCTCGTTCGATGTGAATTTATTGGCTATGTGCAACAGACGATGAAGTGATAGCTGTTAATTCCAAGTATTAGTTTATGCAAGCCTGTAAGGTCTTCGAAAATAACCAACTCACTGAACAAGATATTCTACGCGTGAACATCAAAAGATACAATGCTTATCAATGTGTAAATAAATGTAAATAAGGCAATTTATAAGAAACTAATGCCTGATATAAACGTTAAATACAAATAAAAAATAACTGCGTACTCTCCTTAAATCCCTTACCATTTCATTTTGTTTTATAAACAGCTCCATGTTTTTCGCAATTTGTTTATCGCATAAATGTACATTTTCCGCAATAAATACTATCTTTGTTTTTCTGGGAAAGTAAACTATCTCTATTTTAGGGAGAACCTTGTCTTTACATACACTTTCGCATTTATTATTTGTGTGGATAGAAAGCAAGCACTAAGTAAATATAACGTATACTAGGATCTGAAACCGTGTATCTAAGCTACCTAACATCTTCTACCTGCACATGCGGCAGGCAACCACAACCCTTCAGTCTGTTGAAGACTGCGGTAGACATGCACTAACAGCTTAAGCAGTAGAATTTGAATTTAACTCCGCATCTTCTAAATTAATTTGTAAGGATCATACTAAAACTTGGTATTTTAAGCACATTTTGCGTCGGGGGTCAAAATAAATGAAAGAATAAAGGATACTCCTCTAATAAATCAATTCTACAATCGGAATTCTACAAATCGGAATCGGAATTAAATAATTTACATGAAAAGGCTACATTTCAGACAATTTCAATAAAATTTAAGCTCCAAAATGCACATACAGAACAATACACGATTCAGCAATGTCCAAAAAATACAGACAAGGTAGCCAAAAGAAAAATCTGAAAATGAGTTTATTTCGTTGACTCGATAAAGAGTCTGTCTGACGGCGCTATACAGGGAGCCCATTTTACACCGACACTATTTCGCCTGCACATCGTCAAAGGCTTTGAGTATCGCGTTTGTTTTTGCATAACTACGCAGCAATTTTCAATCTACCTTCATTTTTCCAGCCCGTAAGCGTTGATCTTTTATAATGCACAATGTTTTCAGATCATTATATTATTTAAGAATATTTTGCATAGGAAACTCTTGAGAAAGTTAGGCTTTTAGCGTGAATATTAATTCTTTGTGAGCACATAAACGAAAAACACAGGTTTTATATTGTATCTAGAAGTAAGCGCTTAAAATTTCTAAGCTTCACTATTTTCATCCTGAAAAATAGGTATACATGAACGCTACAAAATTAATGTCTAAAACTGATTCTTAACTCCAAAAGAGTACGTAAATATAAATCCTGGCAACATTCAGTTTTCTTATCGTTCCGAAAATCTTCAAAAATTCCGAAGCTCCAAATTGTTTGACCAGATGCGTTTGATTGAACTGGATGGGTCCACAGGGGTGACGCAGGCAGTAGTTTAGAAATGTCATTGGTATTTCGGAAAAAATCCAATTAAAAACTGACTGCGCATTCAGATTCGAATTTCACAGATAGGCTTCGCATGGCCTAACGGTTTAGGACGCGAGCCAATTAGATTGGATATAAAAAATAAAACATTTGAATTTCGAATAGTTACTAATTTGATATTTTTACATAATATTATGTCTACCTACTATTTATTTACATAAAGTATTTTAAATACAATTGAAGATTATATTATTTGTGATCGATCGTGGGAATCGCAGACACAATAGATTTTCAATTGTTATACGACAGCCGGGTCCGGCTTGGGGATTGATGGGTTAAAGAATCATACGGTATTATGAACATTGTCATTCAATGATCGTAGTTAGTAGTTACTCATAATGAATCCACTGGATGGCAAAAACAAACATCAAGAAGCTGTTGAATCCATTTACGAGGAATTATAAGTCGCAATCAAACACATAAATAAGCTAGACGCAATACAACCGGGTCCATGAACTTGAATATATTTAGCTTGACGCAGGGGCAAAATGGGAATGCATGAGTAACGTGCATATAAAAATGTGTAAAAAATGTGCATTGTTGAAGCGAATAAACCATAACGCGTATTTTCCAGCGTTTTTGTAAAGTGGACCAAAGTGGGTTGGTTAACATGGGTTTTAATAAGCCAGCTAATGGGCTGCGTAAATGTCTTTTTGAGGACAATGTGATGACATTTTAGTTTAAATTTGTGCAACCATAAGCTTTTTAGACGTCATCTAATCAACTATGTATGATGTTGATAAAGATTAATAATTATCATCACTTCGGAATTATTGAGAGTTCTTAAAAGGAAAAAATAATACTAATTACAATTGTATTATTGACTATGCTGAAATCGTTACTTAATCTAATTTAGTAGGTTAATTAAAATTAAATAATGTCGTGAGCTTGTCGGAACGCCATACAAAATAAACAAGAGAAAAGGGTAGGAGTAGATATTATTTGTTTTTGCAGTTGAATGCAGATGCAGCTATTGTAGATGAATAAACAAATACAGAACAATGCTTGAAACAATACATTATGTACATACCATTTATTGTTTATAAATTATAATACAAGGAATGAGGAAAGTTCAGCGTATACTTGTATATTGGGTAATGATGTATTGTCATATTTTGTAAGTGTGAAATAATGAGTTTCGCCACTCACTTTGACATTGGCAACTCACCAAGGAGCCATTTTCAAAAAGAAGAAGTGTGAAATAAAGAAAAAATAAACTAATTTAGACAGTTCTCTAATCGGAAAATTAAGTTTTCAAGTAAAATGGTATAATACAAAGAGATAAGTGTAACTGTTTCAAACGTAAGAACGCAATTTAACTATACCGGAATCCGGATGCATCAAATGAAGCACATAATAAACCCTTACATTTAATGACAGTCGTTCTTTCGAAAGGATTAAGTTATGTCACAGTGCCTGTAATAAAATGTAGATGTCCCGTTTTAATTAAATCACATAAAAGTAGAGGAAAAGGAATCTTATTAGGAGCAAAAAGAATGGAGAGATAAAATTGGCCAAAGGTTAATTCTCGTTCCTGAAATTCAGACATATCTCCCTATCCAGAAAAGGTTTCTTATATTACCACACTAACTAATGCAGAGGGTATCTTAATTGCTAGTGAGATTGTTATTCAACGCGAAGCGATGGCCGCATTAAATCCAGTAACTCAATATCACACAAATTACTTGAAAAGATTCCAAGAAATACGTGATCTGGGGTATCTGATGCGTTGGGCCTCTCCATTTTCGGTCCCATCGGGAGTTAGCAGTCTAATAGTATCACGATCGATTGGCACGCCTGAATATATAAAAGTTTTAGTTCCGAATTTATCTTTAACGTCGGGATAAGCATGATCATCGGGTATATTAGATCTGAATTACAACTTTTTTCATAAGCATCACCTTCTACGTTTCTAATGTTCAAGCAAATATCTCAATGAGACGAAAATATGTTCTAAGATTATGTGCATTAGTAGGAGACACTTTTAGTGCTAGGAGTTATTACGGTACACAACGTTACTTAGCTTAAAAGGTTTTGTCATGAAATGACTCTACAAAATATTTTTACTTTGTTAAAATTAACGAAGTGCTGAGCGAAACGTACAATTTAACACATTTGTTTCCACGTAACCAGAAACCTTGTAATCTTGAAATGAATGTTGGAAGTTCGACAAAAATTGGTTATCTTAAATTCTGAAGAGGCTATCATATTAATTATATTATAATTTATAAGGTACCTTGTGCAGGTGTACGTACGAATACCTTGCGAGCAACAAACAAGAAACAGTTTGCAACTGGAATACCTACAATTCGAAAAAACGAAGAACATATTTTATGAAATAACTAAAGACAGTTCAGAGTTTACCCGAAAGTTTCCAGTTTGATCCTTATATCATCGACATAACAGTCTTACCAGAGGTAACAGAAGTCTGAACCGACTACGTGAGAATCTATCCTTGTTAAGATTCGCAAACTAGACCACTTACTGCGCTGACTGAGTTGCATAATAACTGCAATTATATCGACTTTAATGAAGGACTGGAGGGCTTTGACAAGGCATTATGTTTGACCCCTCTCGAACAAAGACTGACCATTTAACCTTTTGTTCAATCCGCTACTATTTATTCCATTGAATTTGATTCTGCTATAAACTGTATTTTATAATAATAACCTTTGTGGAACTTCATAATTGAAATTGGAATGGAATCTCTATTTTCCAATTGTAATATATTCGTATTTTTTTAAGTAACAAAATAAAGAGTTCAGAGAAATAATTTGAAAAAATTATAAGCTGTTATTCTATGTATTTTACTAAAGAAGCTATAACTACTATATCTTACCAGTCTCTAGTCTGAATTACATGGCTTGTACCTGTAAAAGAAAATCAAAGATTAGTAAAATGCATATTTTGAGTGATCATCAATTAAATATTGCGTTAACTTTTACGCAAAATAGCGTGAAATATATTTGTTGTGGCTTTATTTGCCGTGCAGCTGTGCGTATCGGTCCAAAGGGAATTATTATTTTTTGTCGATTACAAAATACTAAACGAGTTTTTAACATCATGACATCTATTTGCAAACAAAACTAATTTGCATTTAGTTACAGTTGGTTAAGTAAATATCGAGCAACATTTCAAGTGTCCAACTGTTTTTCACAAGCTTACAAAATCAAACAGTATTGTAATAAACCGAAATCCTTGATCAATAACAATAATCTTAGTATATAAAATTCTTGTGTCACAATGTTAGATAGCGTACTCCTCCGAAACGGCTTTACTGATTTTAACCAAATATTATACGCATAGTCAGTGGGTCTGAGAATCGGCTACTGGGTACTTTTTATATTGGTAAGTGCATTTGTTGAATAAATAGTAGTAAATTATTACAACTCGAGACTGACGGCGACCATTGTTTACATGCTACGCAATAGCGATCGACGTTGCCATGGTGACATACTTATTTAGTCACTTCAATAAAATAATATGGCAAATAAATTATGGCAAAGCAGCGTTTGCCGGGACAGCTAGTAACTTTATATTAGCTTCATGCGAAAGTCAGTTGCCCAAGAGACAATGAATGCCAATAAAGAAATAAAAGTAATGATACCAATTCACCACCCAATCCAGACAATCATTGTCTTCACAACGACGTACTAAATCTTTCAAGTAAACAATTTGAACATAAGTAATTCAGAGATCCAACATGAGCTAAATCAATCCCAACGAGGATAAACAGTCCTTTACGACCAAGTCGAGGTCTGCGCACAATCTGCCATTCAAAACTTCTGTTATCAAGGTATAGTCCATTCACAGTTATTTCATCCTTGAGTTACTATGAGAGTCATCCTCATGTCATTACCGTAAAGGTCCTATCGGAGGTAACAGTAAAATGCTCCATAGAATATAAGCCTGCATCTCAAACTCTGAATGAAGGCAGCCAAATCAATTATCAAATGTTACAAGATAAAACTCGAGGGATCTTCATCTACATAATATATTATTTTCAAATTATATTTAAACGAAATCAAACCGATAATGATATGTAGCTTTTACATTTATATTACACTTATAGCACTAAGCACCAGCAGCAGTGCTTACTGCTTTGGACTGGAAACTATAAACCCACAGCCGCGATTCTACGAGACATTTAAATCCAATATTAATGCAGCTTTATTACTTGTTTGATCCAGTTCGTTTCCTATCCAACAGCGAAAGAGTATTCTCATTTATATTATGTACGTCAGACAAACGTCTGACTATAACTCTTGGAATCAGTCACTACGATGGCATGACATTTTTCCTGTTTGAGAGAAAACAAATCTAGTAAAACGAAACTGCATTATGTTGCTTTAAGAAAGTAGAATCGATGTACTGACTCCGAAACACGAACATCGAACACCCAAGCTTGAAAATAGCCCGAAATTATGTGGGAACAATAATCCCCCTCGAGTTGTATTTATAGACTAACTATATTCGCTGCGTTGAAATATTTCAATCATAACAACTCCAGTTAATTAATTATCGGTTTGAGATACTTGAGCCATGTTTTACAGTTTCTTTGATGTTGAGGATCACTAAACTGATTTATTCTTTAGTAAGGATAACGCTACCGTTCTATTTCTACTTGTTTAAGCCTGTACCTTGATTGCGCTATTTTAATCCAACTGTAATACAGTTTCGTTCATTTTCACTCTAGTCCGTTTAATATCAAAATATTCTCACATGTCAAACAAACTTTAAAATACGTGTAGCTAGATGCTATGACATAGGCATCCGCAAAGAAAGAATTTTGATAATTCCAACCCCACGGGGTTAAAATAGGGGATGAAAGTTTGTATATAAAAATACTTCTTAACGCGAGCGAAGCCGCGAGCAAAAGCTCGTTATCTTATAATTTGCTAATTATGTTAATAGGAATCGGATGGAACTAGGAATGAAGCTGCATTAATGCACACACACACACACACACACACACACACACACACAAACACACACAAACAGACGCATGCATAATACTAATAAATACACAAATTACTATTTAAGATTTCTGATTTAAATTATTATAATTAAAATATAAAGTTATTTATAAAATTTTAGAAATGTTAAATAATGTTATATTGAATATTAATGTGTACTTATACTAGGGATGGAGGCCTGGTGTCTTAAAATACAAGCAGGGCACTGCCTAGTTTAGGACTCCAGTCTCCCCACAAATTCTGAACTTGTTTTATTTTAATGGTATAAGTGATAATATTGTTATTGTGGTGAGAAAATAAATAAATAAATAAATAAAAAATAATTAATGTTGCACTAAAATGGTAGAATGGGGTTACTGTTTAACTCAAGCCACTCAATTTATACACCATACATCGTGGCAGAAGGCGTGTCAAGTGTCAACACTAATTACGTCATGTCAAATTCAGTAGAGACACTCGCAGTCCATTTGGAGTTTTATTACTGTCACAACCTTGTTTATGGCGGATCTCTTTCATAGAATATTTGAGCTAAATGTTCCACGTGATATTATGAATTGTCTACTGTCATAATGAACGAATTCGAAAGCATACCTCCAGGTTACATCCGCACTTAGTTCAGATTGGGTGCATGATTTAGTTTTAGATAATATTTAATTTTAAGGGCCTGTTTCACCGCTTCCTGATAAGGCTATCCACCACTTAATTTGACAGATGGAGTATGGAAAATCTGTCAAATAACCCTATCGGGCACCTTATCAGGAAGCGGTGAAACAGGCCATAAGTTAAGTATATATAATTATGTTTTTTGATTTGTAAATTGTAACTAACCCAAAATTTTTAAGTTTATAATACTAACCAATGGACCATAGTAGTCTGAAATAAAGATAGGGTAAATGACTAGTAGATTGAACAGTACTAGTCATTGGAAAAAGCACGAAAACACCATATTTATTAATGTTGCTTTAAAGGCTGACTGTTTTTCTTAGAAAACAGGCGTTCTTTTACTTCAAAAACAGGAAACTTTTAAAGCAACATAAATATTGTGTTTTGTGCTCTTTCCAATGACTGGTACTGTCCAATCTACTAGTAATTTACCTTATTTGTATTTGTTGTATTTATAATACAAGCTGTCGATATGCCAAAATAATAAATTAATAATATTTATTAGGGTTACCATAATCCGGAGGCACCAAGATACAAAAGAATAGGTAGTTATAACATCTTCGGTGCAGTTCTATGCAGTCACGGTACTTATAATGAAAATGCCGAAAGCATTTTTCAATATAAACCAACCAAGTTTGAAATTAATGTCAAATGCGTATTGATAGGTCAAAATTCCAAATATTATGATGTATTTATACAAGAAACGAGAAAACAATTGTTTTGCCTTTTGACAGGAATTTCACTGGATCAAAGCTGAATTGATGTAGGATTACAATAGTAGAATCGAGGTACGGAATGCTGAAGAAACAGTATTTTTCATTGAGGTCATGCATATTTTCAAGTTGTGTGTCCTCTTTCGTGAAAAATTTGGGGCTATGAGTGGCTCTTAGAGCATATTGTTAAAATAAATATGATCATTATGTGAAGCGGTAATGTCAAAAGGTCTGCAAAATCAGATAGGATAGATAGCCTACCGAAATTATAAACGACGACGTGTGTTTTCGTACAGAATTCATAGCTTGTTGCTAAAGTTTAATGTTATGGGTACAAGTTACACCCTATGCTCAGTCTAAGGTTTATCTTAGCGCTTTTGATGATAGGCTCAAGTCAAAATATGAACCAATTAACCTGTTAGAACAATAAGAAAACGGTCATTACCAGTCTTTAATCACTGCACTGATCATACGACTAAGCACGACGTGCAGACTGCAGACTATAGATTTTGAAAAATAAAAGCATTAATAAAATTAACTGCACTAGTCAATGTCCATTTAAATCCCATATCATATTGCAGAATCCAAACGCAACGTTAACTGTGTATGAAATTCGGATAAAGTCACGTACTTCTCACAAAATATTTAAATTAAGCGTTTACGATCGTTTTTTCACTTTTTGTGCACTGCGTTATAAAAATACGCTATGTATTTTTATTACGAATGTTCTTTATTGAGAAAATAAGGTCAGCGCTTCCCGTTACTCCCATGGAGAATGTAAAATTAAAACTCTTAATGAGCATATAAAGCGAGGAAAGGGAAAGATGTGTACAATATTGCTTTGAAATCCTTTAATAACATATTTTAATCAATAACTATTTCTACACTATACATAATGTATTTCAATAAAAAATAGAAGAAGAAATAAACACGTTATAGATTACAAAAAAGTTTCTTTGACTATTTAAGTTGTTCAATAAAAATTATAAATATAAAATGGGGTCTAATGATACTAATAATGAAAATAAAGCCAACACTCCCAATAAGGCCTAATTTAAAAGTAGTTTGTATAATCTATTCAATTTCCTGCCACGCCCATATGACGTCCTCCTCCTAAGTTCCTAACAAGGGACCAAGAGAATGCGAAATAAAATGTTATGGCCATACGTTAACACATTGTTTAGTCGTAGACGTTGACGTTGTAATTGTGAAATAAATGCTGGGAATGTTAGCCCAAGAAATATGGAGAAAGAGCATAATTATAATAACCGTACTATAGACCAGCTATTCTCAAGTGTGCTCTGCGGGGTTCTGCGACTCCGCAAAGACCTTCTAGGAGCTCCGCGAGCGATACGTAAATTGTTTTAATAGTGGAGGCAGTGAAGGTTTTCACCTACGATTTCGTTGAACCTCCATCGATTTTCATGAAAACTGGTGAGTAGGTGGAGGATACCCTAAGAAACAAAAATGACATCGTGCCAACTTGCTCTTTGGCCCTGGGGGTGGATGCCAACCCTTCTCGGGGGGTGAATTTTTTTTAATAAAAATAACCCCAGGAATCAATAGACACACAAATTCTAAGCAAATTTTGTTATTTAAAGTTTTTTGAATAAATCAATATTTTCGGAGTAAAGATCAAAGATCATGTTTTTGCGTGAGAAAAATACTTGTCTTAAAGCGGTTTTTCATAATTAATTAAGAAACTATAGGTTTTTACGAAAAAGGTGTAATTACTAAAATTAAAGCCAATAAAAAAAAAACCAATATCTACTCTAAAATGCCTACTTATATTCATTCAAAGTGAGCTATAGGTGATTGTATACATATCTTCTTTCGGCGAGTACCTAAGTCTAAGCATTCAAACTTAAATAACGGTAAACCGATGCATTTTATGACATGTACTTCCTTAAAACTTTTTAAAGTGCTTAAAAATACTTTTCTAATAAGCATCGTAAAAAGTTAAAAGCATTAAAATTGAACAAGTTATGATAAACATAAGATTACACTTTCAATTTTTTTTGGAAAAATCGAAAAATAAAACTTTGACTATTTCTACAATAATTCAATTTTATGGTTATCCCCAAAGAATTTTCTTTATTTTAGCATAAGTTATGACCTCGAAAATTTTTCTTGGTTTAGAATGCTTAGTTTTGAAAAACAGAATGATTCAGTAAAATCGAAATTATTCAAATTTTCGTAAATATCATTAGTGGAGTTCCCAGAGAGTAAAAATCGTGCAAACCTCCGATTTTTGCAATAGTGGATAAAAAAAAAAGGAATGTGTAGCTGATAACATAAATAATAAAGTTTACCTATTGAAAAGTTGTGCTTTTGATTTTTAAATTATTCTTCTTATTCTTATTTCGTATTTTCGTGACAAATTTTTATTAGTATTAAAATATTATTTTGCCTTATTTTTTTACGTTTTAAAGGAGAATATCATTGACAAATAGCCCAGAAAGAATTTAAGAGTTGTTACAAGAGTTAGACTTTGACGATGACGAGTCTCAGGCTGCTTTGAGCATTGAACTTGAGGACCACGTATCTAGGTAAAAGTAAAAAAATTCCTGGAACTTACAAAAGATGTGAAGTCTATTTATCTAAAAAAAGATAAAAAAAACACTTCACACATGCCCAGCATGTACAATTTTTATATGCCAGGGCATGATTACATATTGTGATAACTGTAGTAGTTCTATAACTCTGAATGAGGAGGTAGAAGACTGATTTCTTTTTATTTTCATGTTAGTAAGTTATAGCAACCTCTCTTTAAATTCATTAGTAAAATTTATCCTTCATAGGTATGAAAATATTGCGAAAAGATAAAATTAAAGTACGTTTAACGTTTTCAAGGTTGATTTTGCACCTGCCGCGAAGAAAACCAATAACAAAAATATTTATTATAAAACACAGGTTTTTTTGTATATTTAATGCATAATTAAAGTCCCCTTTTTAAATAAATGATAAACAAAATCTGGTAGCATACTTAATTTCATTAAAAATGTATCTACAAAGTTCGGGTCAAAATGACCCGACGTCATAGTCCATGTAATTATTTTCACGTCATTGACGCCGGGTTAGTAAAATTTATCTTAACTATAAAAAAATATTCGAACTCATTAATGCTGATATAAAAAACTTAAAATAAAAACTTAAAGCTTATTTTTCAGACATTGGGTAGTTTACAGGGGTAAAAATATCGCAAAAAAACATAATAAGAAATTAATACTAAGTAAATAAACTGAAAAAATTGGGTTCAAAAACATAAACCTATTAAGCTTTTGAACCCAATTTTTACCGTGATTCTGCAATAAAGGGTTACTTTTGGGGGTTTATTTTATCGAATTAGTCTTATCCAAAAATTATATCATAAATATTAAACAAACTGTTTTAAATACAATGTAAATATGCGATTTTAAAGTTCAGAAATACAAAAAGTGTTTTTCACGATTAAAGGGATGGTTGCCATACCTAAGGGTTAAAAAATTTATTAAATAACCATAAAATATCATGAAAAAAACATTAAAACATTTATTTTATCGAATGAAACCCAATTAGTTAAGCCAGAATGGTTAAATCTGCATTTTTTCTATTTTCAACAAAAGGGGTGGATTTCACCTCTAAAATAAAAAAAACGCAATACGAGCGTATGTCACTTTTAAAGTAGAGGGCTTAATGTATTTAATCCCAAATTTTCATCCAAATCGATGGAGGTTCAACGAAATCGGAGGTTGCACCTGATTTTTGCCTTCATTTACTGTACTATAAGAAATGACATCAGACACTATCATGGAGACAATTCATCCAATAGACACTAGCATGGATACAATTCATCCAAGTAC
This sequence comes from Polyommatus icarus, assembly GCA_937595015.1. NCBI lineage: Eukaryota > Metazoa > Arthropoda > Insecta > Lepidoptera > Lycaenidae > Polyommatus > Polyommatus icarus. The sequence goes on along the minus strand of OW569336.1, from coordinate 6,566,137 downwards.
AAAATTTTGCTTTGGGGGGTCCATCAAAAATGTCACCAGAAAAGTTTGAGAACCGCTGCTACAGACGTATATTATAATGTCTATAGACCTAAATGCGATAGACGATGACATAAAATATAATATAGTAAACGTGATGGTAATTATGATAGCATAGATCAGGGGTCACCAAATGGCGGACCGCGGTCTGCATCCGGACCGCCGACACGACGCGACGACGCGACCCATTGTGTGCGGACTGCGGACCAAGCATTTTTGAACATTTCGATCTCGACTTACTAATGAACATCTCCAGGATTTAATATCAATAGCTTGCACCAATTTCACTCCAAACATCATTCAGAGAGATAAGTAGCTACAAAAATTTACACTTTTCTCCTTGATAATACAATAAATAAATAAGTACCTTTGTAAATTCCGTAATTATCTTTGTTAAATTTTTTTAATGTGTGGACCGCGAAGGTCATTTCATTTCTTAATATGGACCCCGAGCGAAACTAATTATTGGTGACCCCTGGCATAGATGATGAGACTTGGCTGCATGGATACAGAACATCCCAGCTTTTGTAAACTGATACGCTACTGACAAAGAGAAATGTACTCAAGCTTCATTGTGTCGAAGTATCATCTGTATGATACTTGCACACAATAAAGCTTGGTAGAAAGGATCAACGATTGCGAATCAAAACATTGTTTACAACAATAACCATAACAAACAAACCACTACACGTATTTACTTAAGTAGGTTAATTTTTTTTTTGTAGAATTATGATTTTTATGTTTACACAGTCATTGAAATTAAATTAGCGTTGAAATTAGATGATTGATTTTTGAATTATTAAGTTGATTTTCACACATTTTAAAAACACTTTCACGACCATAATACTTACTTACCACTTCAATAACAGCTGACTGTTAAAGAACAAAATATAAAGAAATTAGGAACAATAATGAGCAATAATATGTACATCCCAAAACAAACTTAATCAAGCGCTACATCGACGCTGATCGTATAAAGCGTAAACGATTTAATCACGCCCATCGGCGATAGACTAAATTACAAGTTTAATTAGTCTTAACTCTGCTCAATCACTACACTAGCGACTAGCGTACGCCTTCTAACCATTTGTTTTAACGTAGGTTTTAACGATAACTTGTCTTATAATAGTATCTTTAGCTACATTAGATTCTGATTGCAAATAATCCCCATTCGATTTTTGTCCATTCTCTTTAGTCTGATGACTTCCGTTTTGTCTGTAGTCTATATTTTTTATTTTTGTGTAGGAAACCCTAAATAAAGAATAAAAAAAAGAATCATTAGTAACAAGAAAAAACTGGATAGGTAAGTGTTCATGATAATTATAAAACCAAATAATTGAATATTCATTATAAATTTTAACTAACTGTTAACTAGCCATTAATGGCTTAAAAATTTGATAGTCTGTTACATAACGGGCTATATTATCTTCAGATTCCGTTACATATGTAAATACATACTGTTATCCTCAACTTTTGTGACTATCAGAGCATGGTTACTTCTATGTGTACCTATTCAAATATAAAACTGAGAAACGAGACACGTGATAAGATAGCTTTACGAGAGTCCTAAATTCTTCGCGCCATACTTATTGTTTAAATGTCTGACCTTTTCATTTAAAATTCCTAAAAAAACAACTACAAATAACTACGTTGTAGAGGCAGTTTTAGTTGTTTCTTGTTCTACATTAATAACTTTCAGATATTTAAAGCTAACAATAATAATATTTACGATTCTTTAATTTTAGCCAATTTTAGTTAGACATTAATTGTGTCACGTTATATATTCGAATGCTCCAGCATTAACAATTTTAATAAATCCGTTAAAGTAACGCTTGAATCGAACCACTTTCAAACTTCGCAGTTTTATAGCTTCCAATCCACATAACACGGCACAAGCCCACTCAAACTAGTTCAACTACAAGCACTAGAGCTCATACTTCAACCACTCCAAATTCGCAGACAGACGGAGCGTACACGGGAATTCAATCAATTCTGACACGACAACAGCTACGAAATGTTTACACTGCAGCTATTACTGACTCACAAAAAGCTGCAAATCTGGATTATCATACTGGTATACCAGAAGAAAAAAAGAAAGGAGAAAGAAAGAAACTTTATTTGGTAAAACAATAAAATATGTACAATAAAGAGAATCAAAAACATTGCAACTATAAGTCTTACCAAATTGGCGTCTACTCAGCGTATGTTACAAAACACAGTCCGCAAGGCTGGTTTTCAGTCATTACCATTATGATAATATAAAAAAAAATGAGATAATATGTTGACAATATTCTATAGACATAATAGTCTTAATAATATTGTGTACATCTGGTTTTAAAGACAGTCGACAGGTATTGTTAAAAAACAAGGGAAAACCGTTTTACAATATTTGGTAATTACAAATTCTTTAGCATCGAAAAATTGACTGAACATTTACTATACAGTATGTACTATGTATTTAAAAACATTGTGATAGCCTAGATTCTAGAACATTATTTGTTAAGAAAATTTTGGGAGAGATTGTAATAACTAATAAATTAATGACTCTCACAGTTTTCTAAAGAACTTTCGTATGCATATTTTAGTTTGTGTCGTGAATAAATCAGTCAGAGGAAGCAATTTTTAATGATATTTTGATATCGAGCTTTAACACTAAACATTAACCTGCTTTCGTTGAATACTTAATTAAAATGTTAGTTGCACCATTCGCATTAGAAACTTAAATGAAGTCATTTGTTGCAGTAAGACAAATACCTTTCATTAGCAAAGCCAGAGCCAGTGAGTTAATAATATTTAAGCTCGGTTTCAACAGTCGTATATCAAAGAAAACGAGGCCGTCGTATCTTACTAAGATAGAAGTGTAAAACATTTCTTTGAAGATTTTTAGTTTTTCACGTATCTAAAGTTTTAATTTCTAATCGCTTTGCAGATAAAAATACAAAACAATAGATTTAATTTTAATAATAGGCACCATTTTTTTAAAAGTAAATTTGAGTCGTCTTAAGCTTTCTGTTCTTATCTTCTTAGTCTGTCTTTTATACAAAATCAACTACAAGTTCAACTCCATCTAGTTTTAGTCCATCACGACTTGAAGTTAATTTTTTTCTTAACCAATTATTCAAAACACTAAACTCTTGCGCTTAATCAACGCTTACATCACCAAGAACAGCTAAAGAAACAGAATTACTCTTCCTAAGCATAGTACCGGTAAAACATGCCAACTTTGCCACGTAGGATAACTTTGCCCTAAAATCCATTCTTAAGCAAATCTTTGATGCACGGAGGTATTTTAATATTATGGCAATATTTGTTTAATTTGGCGTAAAATAGGTTATATGACTGATAACATTGACAATACCCCGTAGTGCTAACTTTATTCAGTAACTTGTTGGAACTTCTGAAAAATGGTACGTATTTTTGCGGGCAAATTGTGGTGCAGATTTGTGAGTAAATTGTGCGTGATGGTGAAACCACAGGTTAGTATGCTTTTGGTATATTATAAAATAATATCTATAGAGTATTATAGTGATAATTTAATTAATCAGGGAATTATATAATAAAACTTATGCTGGTGGGCAAACTAACCCAGCAGTGTTCCGATCATCGATTGACAACATTGCCCGGTATCAAAAAATCCTTAGGGTTGTCAAATCGGACATTTTTAAATACTTTACTAAAAATCGATGTCATTTTTTATTACTGTATGCTTTGCTCAGCCAGCCAAATAATATAATGATGATAATGGGTTTATAAATAAACAGAAGCAATTTAATATTTATAATATATTCCTGATAATAATGTAAAAGATGATTAAGTAATTTTATAGATATGTGGCAGCCCTAGTACTCTTACAGACCAAAATACAAATTGTATGGAAAAGGAAAAAATGTAAGGGTAACATTGCCCAGTCAATTTAGTATGTCTATAGTAAACGCCATCTTTTCCAAAATTCTTTCACTGGATTTTGATGCCACCTGCGCAAAAAATCAAGGTGGGCAATGTTAGCTACAAGCCAGGTAACTTTACACGGCATGAAAATCAATCATAAATAGAATTAAATGAACAGAAGTAATTGTTTTTGACATTCCTACACCTGCACATGAAGCCTTGTAGTTGCCGAGGGCAAAAAAAAACTTACACTTCCATACATATTTTTTACAAGAATTAAAATTATTCGAAAAAAGCTGACAAAGTTGGCATGTTTCGCGGTAGTATTTTTCCACATCGTGTCAGCTGCATCAGAATATTAATATTCTTTATCACCGTAAACAATAACACGAATTAAGACGTTCCGCTGCCGGCAGCCTTCGTGGATCACATTTAGTAATTACTTTGCATCCTGCATCACGATTAAGTCCTATAATAACCGTAATCTGTGTACTTATCAGACTTCCTCCGACTCGTAATCCTAGTATTTATTTACGCTCGTCAGTTTTTTTTTTCGAAAAACCTAAACAATCATATCTTATTTGCTTTAAGTCTGAACTTATCTGTACCTTATCGGCTGTAGTTTGGGATAATATTACTTTTGAATTGTGATAATATGATGAAGATTATTATTATTAATTACCTACTTGTAATAATCGTTTAACATAATCTAAATGTGCCCAGTTAAGTTCATTTACTATAATGATGATGTAATAAATTAGACCAGTAATAATGATAAATATTAGAGTATAGAAGCAGCTGCCGATAATGGGCATTGTCCAAAAAAAATTACATGTACTTTTTATATTTTTTTTTCGTTAAAATAGGGTATTTTAAGAATATAAATTCAATAATTTTGAAATTCATTGCCTAGTTTTTTCTCAATAAATTTTTAAAGTTTCGCTCTGACGTCATCACCGGCGGCCAATTGACCTCTACAGAATGTTTTTTTTTCCTTTGAATCTTATTTATAATGGCTGGTTCGTCAAATACAAGTTCTCATTATGTGAAAGCTGATAAGAAAAGCTTACCAAAAGTTCGAAACGTAATGTTGGTCGAATTTATTGCTAATTTAACGCCATTGAAGGTCAAACTAAGGTTAAACATATTTGTTTAAAAATATGAGTAACTAATGGGTATTTTTTTCGTTTATATACAGAAAAACGATCACTGACCATATTCCTCGAAATGTTATTGTAATGAGCAAAATTTAAAAAAAATGGACAATCCCCATTGTGCTTTTAGAACATTTCAACACTACTATTGGTGTGTTGTCTGTTGTCAATGAAAATGTTTGTAATAATACAAAGTCATTTATTGTTCAAGAGTCTACTAGTTTTGTTGCTAATTAATGATGATATAATGCTGTCATTAATAACTTTAAAGTGCCGCTGCCTACTATAAATTCGAACTAAATAAGCGATTACAAGTTTGCCTTTAAAATCTTTATTGTTACCGCAAGAGTAATCGTACAAGCGTATCTAGGGTCCTATTTCTTAATCATTTATGCAAATACTGATCACTGATAACATTTGATTTGGAGCCTCGTTCAAGGCGATCATGAGCATTGTTAATGATGTGTAGCAAATCCATTGACAGCACATCAATAACTATAGAAACATGGCATTCACTGTCAAGTCACTCCATCGTTACTTGTCGATTGACAAGGATGTTTTGGCGCGTCGATAACATTGTCATGGGATGCGAAATAGCTCTCAATGATGAACAACATAAGAAACGAGAAAGAATGGACATACTGACAGATTTTAGTAACAAAATGGCGGATTTCCTTTGCCTAACTGTCACTTTGTCTATTCTTCTGTAGAAAGAATCCACTTCTATGGTGACCATGCTAAGCCTACTCCTGTACTTAAAATTTGGACCGCATTCAAAATGACATAGTCAGACGTATGATACTGGCTACTGCTGTCCCTTAGGCAACATAATATTTATGATTTTAACCGTAATAATTTTGACTTGGGCCATAAGAATTGTGAATCATTTCCAATCTTATTAGGGACTTGGTAAGTTCCCACTAAGATTGGAAATGAAAGATTGAGTAAATACCGAAACTAAGTACTGAGTTATAATACCTTAACTTCATTTTACAAGAGAGTTAAAATTGAGAAACAATTCACGCAGTTGTGAATTACGTTCAATTAACGACCAAATTGCCGTCAAGAGACAAATTCTTAAAACTAATTTACATTTCCTAACATTGTTACTTCAAAACGAGTATAAATAATCATGACACTTTGTTAAAGACATTCTTTATCAATTCCTACTAATATAAAATATTATGTTGTCCTTCTGACCGCTCTCTATTCACGCGGCGCTAAAACGATTTTGACGAAAATAGGTAATATACTTTAAGTCTTCCTATGTCTGTTTCTTGAACTGTCTAAAAAAGGACATAGGGCAATTATTACATATTTCTTAAAAGTACGCTTCAAAGTTGCAGACGACATCTTGTTTTAACACTTGTTATCTTGATGCACTTCAAAAATATGGTTATTCCTCAAAAACAAATAACATGGATCTTAATGATGATAAATGCGAGGTGGTACATAAACAAAAAGTTATCAAACTAGGAATAGTGACCCTAATTACAGAAACTCTCTCGGGCCAATCCTACAGTTGTATAATGTTTGAGTTGCTTATCGTTACCCGTCGTAAACGGCCTATTTACGTAACTGTTATAAACAAATGGTCATTGCTCAGTGATTTGAATACTAATATTTCAAAACTATCTTTCAAACATGACAATATGATATGTAGTGCCTTTTATTTCTTCTGTGATATATCTATTCCTGTTTCTTCTTAACTTTCCAGCCCCCATAGACAACTGGCAAAACGCTAACGCTAACGCTAGCGCTACAAAATGTATGGATTTGACATTAGTATTCGCTAGCGAAGCGATGACTTATGTCAAATCGCATACATTTTGTAGCGTTAGCGTTTTGCCACTTGTCTACAGGCCCAGCTCTGGTGCCCAGTTTTTCAGGTTTTTGACCAAAGTTATTAGATATTATACAACAGTGCTGTTGCTTAGAAAAATTCGAAAAGAGCACATCGAAATCTATAAAATTGCCAATATACTGCGGGGCTAAAATGGTCGCTTTGAAGAATAATGATATTATGAATCATAATATGATTCATTTTTCTAAAATCGCAAAATGCAACTCTGCTTGCAATTCATTTCTGTATTTTTGTACTGATTTGACATTTGTCAGTTTGACAGTTTCGACAATTCATTTCCTGAATTGATTGAGAGGAATTGCTAAATGTGACCATTTTAGCCCTGCTGTACTATTCAAAATATATTTCAAAAGCTGTAATTAATAGATAAACTCCTATCAAAAACGTTCGAAACCGGGCAGAAGTCATCGCTTAGTCTCTCTTTTGCAAATTTTTACATCTTGAATTTTTCCCACTTGATTGACAATTGAGGCTACATTTGAAGCGCCTTTAATTGCACCTGCCTCGGTGTTTGAAGCGTGGCGGTTAACCGCCGTATTGATGTCAAGATTACTTATGCCGTCGACGTGCGCAGGGTCAGGAGGGTTCGGGGAATTTCGCAACCGTAACCGTCATCCCACGTCCGCACGACAATGCTCGTCTAGATCCTTGAGAATTAATAAACGTGGAACGCTTCACGAATGCCCATCAAACGGCGAATTCTGACGTGACTGTGATTGCCTTCAAAATGTATGGTATCTTAAATTGCTTCATAAGGATTTTCAACAGAGGATGTCAATACGTATTTAATCCTTTGATCGCGGATTCTTGGAAATATATTCTAATTCTATTGTTGTCGCAATCACCGGTGCTCTTATGGGGCTTGATGGGTTAAGCGACTTCTTCTTCAAACAGGCTCCTAATACTCCTCAGTAAGTTGCCAGTATCAGAATATTTTAACTTCAAACAACTTACAAGTTTGGTTTCTTTATTTCACAAAGGCATCCCGAGTTCTACAAAAAAAAAATCAGACAGTTTAAGTTCAAGACATCCCACAGACATGTAAGACATCCCAATTCCCAGCCTACATTCAATTACTCTATTCTTTGACTGACAGGAGATATCCACTTTCACCTGAGATGTCACTGGCTCGTTAGAATAAGTCACACCACTCATGGCAGTCGTTACCTCGTCACAGCACTCACCGCTCACGAGATATCACATTTACTATTCAGTGAAAATAAACGAAAGTTAATCGACTGACACCGCTACTGCAGTAATTGCTGTTAGTTACATACGGAATTCCATGCCATGTTGCTTTCAATGCGAAAGAGGCATTTTTAGGGCTCCGTACCCAAAGGGTATAAACGGGATCCTATTACTAAGACTTCGATATCTGTCCGTCTGTCCGTCCGTCCGTCCGTCCGTCCGTCCGTCTGTCTGTCTGTCTCCAGGCTGTAACTCAAGAACCGCTATAGCTAGACTTCTGAATTTTTCACAGATTGTGTATTTCAGTTGCCGCTATAACAACAAATACTAAAAACAAAATAAAATAAATATTTAAGGGTGGATCCCAAAAAACGTGATTTTTTCGGCTTTTTTTGCTCTATATCAGTAATGACAACAGGTAGACACATGACATTTTAATAATAATAATAATAATAGTTTATTCAAGCGTTAAGACAATACACAATATTAAAAACTAACAATAATTTCACAAATTAACAGTACTAAGTAATGGATGCTATTAAATCGACAAAAATAAACAAAGAAACGGACTCGATAATAATTAAAGGGCACGAAAAGGCTATAAGCATAAGGGATTTAACACGGCTGTCCAATTTTCTTCTTCAGAATGTATAACTTGTTTCATGGTTTGGACCATAGTTGGTGGAACTTCCTTGTGGAGTACGACTATAAATATTAATCGCGGACCCAATACCAACGCAGACAGGTCAGCGCCCTGTGATCCGATTGTTATACCCTACGATATATAACGACCTTTTTATGGAAAATATTTAAAAAATACAAAAATTAAAACTTATATGCAGTTGTGTTTGTAATCTTGTTACTTCTGAGCCAATGTTACATTATGATCCTATAAAGATTTAAACATATCAACACGCAGTTGTTATTGTAATTAAATCAAATTGTAACTTTTGACTTCTATTGCAGAAATATCTTCGGTTTTGATTTGCATAAATAAACAAAATATTAAGTAATATGAGTAGATACTAAATCATGGCTTAATCTTTTTCATTCGCGATTATACTCGTAACTTTGAAGTGCGTATGGGCTCCACGCGCCTATGCCTATTGCCTAGCCAAGAGGTGTTTAGAATTATCTTTATCTTTTGTTGCAACTTTTCATTCCCATACTATCATTATTATCAAATTGACGGAAAAAGGAGACTAAACTTCAGCTCTCGGTTACGTTTTCTATTATTTTTTGCCTGTTGTTAAAGTTCTCTTAATAACACTACACATTTTCTGTACCTTTCTGCAAGGTTGCTGCGGTTTCATGATTGTTTATACAAAACTCTTTAGTAGTATCTGTGATAAAATATGAAAATGGACTTTCAATTGTGTTAGTAATGCTATAAACGGCTGAACCGATTTGGCTAACGTTGGTCTTAAAACAATCCTGGAAGTTCAGGAATGGTTTTAAAGTGACACGAAGTTCAAGCTAGTCTGTGATAAAACCCTAGTTAACAAAAGCACCACCAGTCACCACTAGTCACTTTAGAAAGGAAGAAAAAGTAAAGGATATTTTATATATGAAATTAATTCATGACAAGCGGCATTTTCATTTCATTCGGAATTTAGAAGATGATATTTAACTTCCGTTTGATACCCCCAAAATCATATTCCATATGTAAATGAGCCAACTATTTGTGTAATGATCTGGCTAATACAACTTGTTTGGGGCTGACTCATCATCGAACAAAGCGATGACCCACTACTTATCAATGAGATCGTTAACCATAAGTTATTGCCTTGGGGTACTCCGAACTTCCATGTTGGGAACATGAAAATCAATTCTTGTAATTGTGAAGTAGCTGAATATTTAACTGTTACGTATTGAATCAACACCCTTGATAATAAAAATATACTGTTATAGAACGTTACCTATGCTACTTTTCTAACGCATTACACAAGGACAAAATAATGTACCTATGTAATGGACCAAATTTTAAAAACATTTTTCAAGAAGTTACGTACTGTAAATAACCTTAGGGCGGGTTGTTTGATCGCTAGTTAAGGTTACTACTAGTTAAAAACTGTTAGTTAAACTAACTATTGGTTAAAAATTACAAAATGTTGTTTTTCAATCGATAGTTAAGCTAACTTTAGTTAAAGTTTTTGACAAATTGTTAAATAAGATGACTACGCTCGGACTGTGTAGTTAACATTGACCATTAGTTTGATTCGTTTTAACATGCTGCCCGAAAACATTTGCAGCTAGCTGCTATAGACTATTGGGAGGATGAAGTCGTATTTTTAGAAAGGTTTAGAATGTCCAAAGAAACAGTACTTTGGATAATTGCTGAAATTAAGTCTACATTGGAGAGACCAACTACTAGGAATATTGTAATACTATGTACTATTTACTAAATGGGTAAGTAGGTACCAACAACAACAGTGCTGTATTACATAAAATATATTGAAACCCATTAATCCTATCAAAAAGCTGCCAATTCATTACTATAAAATATAAATATAAAACTTGCCCTATATTTATATTTCAGAAATTATGCAGTGAGCGCAGTAGACTTATAGACTGCTAACTTTAAGGTCTTATGCGACTGGAAATATTCGGCAGTGTTCTGTAGATCTGTTTGGCTTGCATAATTCTTTCTTTGCGAGTTTTCGTCCAATTGTCGTAAAATAACCTTAAGTGAAAGCTAATTAAATAGCCTATCATGAAAAAGCCACAAAAAGGACAAGTTTGAATAAGTAATAAAGTTTCTAAAAAATAGAGAAAAAACGTGCAATAATTAAAACTATTGTTTTTTGCACAAAAAGAGCCCCCATTAAACCCATCTTTATTGATTATTATATCCAAAGAATTTGAGTTAAGCTTCAATACAACATTTTAATTACATCCGTATGTCAAAAATATAAGAGCTATTGTTCTTTGAACAATGGTTGTGCGTGAGCGCAAAGGGTTCTCTACAGACTACAGCCGACGTTTCAATATTACCAGATGTTACCAGTAAAAAAAAATTCTCCCGGCAGAATTTTGGGTTTCCCATGTTCCTTCAAATAGCAACACAATTGACGATTGTTACTTTTAACTAAAGTCAAAAATCAATTGAAACAACGTATTTCTATTTTAACAACTGGTCAAGGCTTTAACTACAGTCAACTAGCTAATGGTTACGGATACTATTAGTCATTTTTGACTAGCGATCAAACAACCGGCCCTTAGTCTATGGACCGCTGATGAATAGATTATGACGAAAAACATTAACCAGTAAAAATATCCACCGAACGTAGAACCGTATTTTTCGGAAGTCGGTTGCAAATAAAGTATACCTTAAGGAAAACGAACGGGGAATGGTAGAAATAAAAAATACGTCCATGACATCAGCTCCAGGCTAGACTATAAATCTTACTGGGTCAGTGTCCGATACATTGACTAGGAGATCGCTCCCACATCAATAAAACAATTTAATATTATTGTACATGAGTTGCATTCGATACAATGATACCGCAGATTTGTTTCAGAAGTGGTATTTTTTTATGAATCTGACTAGTTAAGAATCTAGAGATAAAGGATCCTAGGTCCTAGATTAAAACTCCGGAGAACTGAAAGCAAGTAAATACTAAATATTATTGAAAAAAAAATACGATTGCTCGTTTTCTAGATATCCGAAAAACGGTGGAAACTCTATACAGTAACTGCGCAGTTTCCATCACAATTTTCGCCGTGAAAAACGAACGCTGAAATTCCAAATGGAAAATAAAAGTGAGAGCCATTTTGTACGAAATTAAGTGCATTTGGATGCCCCGACACGAAAATCTAATCAAGGTCCTGTTGTACGTTAGATCTCAACGGTTTTGTAAAATTCGATTTAACCTACATTGGTATTAGGTACCAAGTGGCAAGTTCCAACGTAAGACGATAGAATTACAAATTCTGATTGAGTTATCTTATTTTAAGAAGAAAATAATATATTAGATGGAGAGAAACAATAAACAGCCTACAAATGGGAAGCCCATACTCATAAAATATCTCTCTCACACCAATAAAGTTTGCGTGAAGTCATAAAGTACCAAAAATAGAACAAACATTTAATTTGGTTAAATTTAGGCGTTACGTTAACAGTGGCAGACCATTATGGACAATAAACGACAGATATAAAGTTAACGACCCGGAATTATTATAGTTTCACTTTTCTGTGCTAAATAATCAACTAATGACTTATCACTTACTACGTGGAATACAGAGCCTAATTTAGAGCATTCCTCTTGTACTAAGTTACATTCCCGCATTGTAAAATTGATATTTCCAAGTTTGGTTACTGCGAGACAGTAGTTTGATCTCCTGTTTGTCTTACAAGAAAGACACTTGCGTTAGACGTATACTGCGCAAACACCTGGGCACTACGAGTATAGTGAATCAAAGCGCACGGAAGTGCGCAAGCCTAGTTCCAGCAGGCCGCGCGCATGCCGTGCACTATTTACACGAACCGTTTCGACGTACTTTTGACCCCCCTGTAGCTCAGTGTCTATTGCGAGTGCAAAGATAAAATTATACCTACGTAATTATTTACGAGTACTTAAGCAGTATACCCAATTTCATAGATATAGCTTCAGTAGATCCTGAGATATGTCCTTGTGAAAATAGCTTATTTTGGCACTGACTCACTCATTCACTCACTCATTCACTCACTCACTCACTGACCGGTAATCAAAACCTCTAGGCCACTTCCAATTGTCCTAGCGTTATGAAATTTGGCACACAGGTCGTGTGTTATATGTAGATTAACGAAAAATTAAGAAATTGTAGAAAATGGTCAAGCGTGAGTCGGTTCATCTACGAACTTCAGAGGCCACTTCCAGTTGTCCTAGCGTTATGAAATTTGGCACACAGGTCGTGTGTTATATGTAGATTAAAAAAAATAAGAAATTTTAGAAATCGGTCAAGCGTGAGTCGGCCTATCTACAGCCCATACAAACTTTAATGTCATAGCGTTATGAAATTTGGCACACAGGTCATGTGTTAAATGTAGATTAACAAAAAATTAAGAAATTTTAGAAATCGGTCAAGCGTGAGTCGGCCGATCTACGAACTTTAGAGGCTACTTCCAAATGTCCTAGCGTTATGAAATTTAGCACACAGGTCGTGTGTTATATTATTATGTAGATTAACGATAAATTAAGAAATTTAAGAAATCGTCAAGCGTGAGTCAGTTCATCTATGAACTTTAGATAAAAATTCTTATGTACCAGTGATATAATGAGGCATCTATTGAAAGTATTGTTTATATCGGGCGTAGCACAAAAAGAAAACATAGGTAGGATTTCTTGAAAAAAAGTATTGAAATCCCACCAAAAACATACCTGTTAAAATAGGGCCTAGTTCCTATAGGCTAACTGTTGGTCTAAAAAAAGAGTTGAAATCCAATCCAATGCCAAGTTCAGATGCACTTCATCGATCATAATCATCTTTATCAACAGCCTGATCCATAATACTTCTAAATTTAAACTTGGCAGGTTTTTGTGCTATGCGTTACACTTGATTAATTATATAATTAGATAATATTAATAGAATTTAAATAACCTGCCAAGTTCAAATTAGAAGTATTATGGATCAGGCTGTTGATAAAGATGATTATGATCGATGAAGTGCATCTGAACTTGGCATTGGATTGGATTTCAACTCTTTTTTTAGACCAACAGTTAGCCTATAGGAACTAGGCCCTATTTTAACAGGTATGTTTTTGGTGGGATAGTGTTATACTACAACTGCGTTGCTGATCTGGTGATAATGAAACTGGACATTGTCACTGAAGCCATTGTTGAGGATTGAGGGCATTATTATTAATACGCGACGTAAGTATGGTGCTCAGGTAGATTAGTTGTCCTTTGATTTTTAGAGTTTGATATTTTTACCAAATCTGAAATCACTACATAACGAAGAAAATCTACAATACAATCTACTAGGTACTATTTAATTGTAGTAGTGTATTGTAGTAGATTTTCTTTTTAAATTATATTTACTACTATACACAAAAGGAAGAAAATCTAAAGAAATCAATGCAACGATATACGATCATAAAATCAAGACGAGATTAGAGGAAGTGAAAGGCGAATAACCTCATAATCAAATAGGAGGTCCTTATTTTGTGGATAAGAACCACACACCGGATACGACGGTCGCGTATCACTGTTCGTGTCCCATGCCAGTAAACGGGGGGTATTGACTTGATGGAAAAGTGACCAATCAATCGCCACTGGGACTTGTGACCCCTCGTATAGATCGGATATCATTAGCTACAGTCACGACTTTTAACATTTACGCACCAAATTTTATTGAAACCATATCCGACTATACTCGTATCTAGGCAATGCCTTTTTCTTTCCACTTCAAGCTGTTCAAGCTAAAATTGTTGTTGGTATAGAGTAGGACATAATATAAGTACATTGGATGCATGATTAACGATTTTCAACGCACTTTAACATATAGATTTTTGTAGAAATATAATTAGAAGAAAATATAGGAATGTAACAAAGTAACTATATTTTTAATTCGTTGTTATAAAACTTCATAAAATTAATTGTAAATAACAAAATATAACTTAATAAAAGCGCTATTATAAAGAACAGAGGATGAGGCAAATAGTAAAAAAAGATAACAGAAATGTAAATGAGAAGCTCTTACCGTAAGATTTTATAATAAAAATGAGATTCTTAGATTAACTGTTCTTTGTACCTGAGAAGGGATTGTTGTAGGATTACGAGTAATCCAAGAAAATGCACAGATAAAATAGAAAGACGAAAAAGGTTAAACGAGTAATATAATGCTATGAATTATGATTATGTAAGTCAATGTGTAGCTGCGTATGAAGTTTAGTTAAAATTAAGGCTGAATGAATCTAATTTCTTATATATAAACATGGAATTTCAAATGTGTTAGTCGCGCTAAAACTCGAAAATGGCTGAACGGATTGGGCTGATTTTGGTCTTAAAATATTCGTAGAAGTCCAGGGGAGGTTTTAAAGTGACACGAATTTCACCGGGACAGCTAGTAAGTCATAAAATTAATGTTATGTGTTTAATTATATCAACATAAAACTTTTTATCGCCAATCACCACGCCTTGTTTCTTTGTTGTAGCAATCTTTATTACTATCATAATCGCATTAAAACATTCTGCATAAGGTAAGACGTAAGTTAAGATAATAATTTTTAGATTTACAAGATAAAACCATGTATTATTGCAATCGGTATACGATAAAATACTGAAGTGTTCACAGAATAATATATTCTGTGAACACATCAGCGGGGCTAAAACTGACAAATGTCAAATTAGTACAAATTGTGCAAATTACTAGATTTATGAATTGCAAGCAGAGTGATTTTTAAAAAATAAATCATAATTGTTTGTGTTATTTACTTTAAACTTGTGGACTGTATTATATAAGTTAAGATATAAAATAAAATATAAATATTACGTTTTGAAGATAGATGGCATCATCTATCTTCAAAACGTAATATTTATATTTATATTTATATCTTTCTGAACGCATGTTCAGAAAGACTTCTGCCATCGAAGCAAAGGGTGACGTTCACATTCCAATCTTGACAGATGACATGACCGAAAGACGTCTTGATGCTTTGTGTTTTGCCCGTAAAAAAGTGATAACCGTTTATGGTTACTCTAAATGCGCTGATCGCGTACAATAATTATTATGATTCGTTTTTTAAAAATCACTCTTACATGTCTAGTAATTTTGAGTAATTTGCACAATTTGTACTAATTCGACATTTGTCAGTTTGACAGTTTTGACAATTATTCATTTTCTGGAGGAATTGCAAAACGTTACAATTTTAGCCTCGCATAACTCAATAAATCATAACTCATAAGTTAGAACTTGAAAGATGGCAAACTCTTAGAACTTTTAATATAAATTTTAACATCTTTATACGAGTAAGTATCAACTTTCACATAACAGGGATATTAAAGTCATGTAAATACATAGCAATTAAAATCTAAGATTTTTAAAAATTTCGGATTCCAGGAAGATGATTTGAATAATTTTATTACCAAATACTTCGACAATGCGATGAAACAGCTGATAAGTATTGATTGTTTGGTGGTTGCAACTTGCAATGAGTAAAGAAGTGATAACTGATAAAAACACAATTAGCAAATCATCCAAAAAAACATTGCAACAACACGAGGAGAATCTTACATTTCTTTATGATTTAAATATTTAAATTAAAATCATACATTGGGAAATTAAAATTAATTACAAAAACAAACCTGCTAGAAGCTAGAAGAATAAAAGTAAATACATACATCAAAACAAGAAAGTTTGATTAATGTTAGAAAAATCGTTAATGAGGAACATGTGAAGAGAAACCGTTTTTAGAACGAAAGTGGCAATTGTGATATTAATTACACACACTCCTCTGATATGATTCAATATAGTCTACACGTTATTAGAGGTAATAGCATAGTTTTAGTGATAGTCGAGCTGGTTTACATACATACTGAGAAAGTTTGCAACATTTTATGAGAACAAGTTTATGTACTGGCGAGAATCTTAATTTATTTTTATTAAAGTGTAGAGTAATATATTCAAAAATGTGATAGAGATAAAACGAATTTAAAAAAAATGATTGTACTCGTATTAAGTATTAGTCAATCGTACCGTTCCAAATTCAAACTACCTAAGGTCACAGACCCTTATCTGTGAGACCCACATTGTTTACTTCTTGTTAAAACATGTCTTAACTTGTCAATGATCATAACGCAAACGGGGACTTAACTATAAACTACGTCTTATAAGCACCGTTTAAGTGGATGCACACGAAGCAAAAAAGAACATTGTTCCATACTAGTTGCATTTTAAGAGAACAATGCTGTACTACCTAATAAGTACTTCAAAAAACCTATGTGTCTAAGTACATTCCCTTGGAAATCCCTCTATTGTAGCTAAGGGTTATGCAGCGTTGGCAACCCCTCACGCTGTATTGATATATCTATCCCTTTTCCCCACACCTTCCAATGGCCCACCCTCTATTCATGGTACTGTGAGATAATTAAATATTTATGTCATTAAATACTCCGTACACCATTAATTAAAATGTACGTTCATTTCGTTTGGACGGTTTATGTGATCAATATTTTTAAGTAGTAAATAGTATTTTAGACAATATTTCGGTTAGTTATAGCAAGATATAGATCATCTAAACAAAACCCATACCTGTTTCTCTGATGTAAATTCAAATGTGTCCGGGCATTCCGAAATACTGAACCATCAGTTGGTCAAATAGATTCTTAATGGCACAAGACTGTTAACTTTATCGTTTTGTTATTGACTATTGTACACAGCACAGACACTCACACTGAATCGGAAAGAACAGACGCTAGCGGATCAATAAATCTTGGTAATTATGATATTGATAACACTGAATAATAAAATATTATAAAAGCTCGATCACGAGAAAGCTTATTACGTGCGAACGCGACGTGCACTCACTACCGCGTTCGGGTGGCGACTGACTGCATAAGGGGCAGACGGCGCGGGGGGAGACGCGGTAGGGGGCGCGCGCGTCGAGCGGCTCGGAGGCGACGAACCAGCCTCATGTCATTCTGATATGATAACGAATGTATACAAAGCTGACGCCGCTAGCAACAATGCAGACGGGAAAGATATTTTCTAACACTAGTCAGAAGAATTTGGAGTTTCTCTACATAGGATATAAATTATAAAGGGACAAGAGAATCACCCGATAGAATGCAACTACTTGATCAGCCACAGATTAGAATCGCAATACTAACATTTAATTTATGAAAATCTCATAATGATGAAAACTAAATTATGAAGCGAAATAAAGAAAAAATAAATTTTTAAGGAGGGAAGAAGTGCAATTAAAATTACCATTTTGATATACGACGTCACGGTTTTAGTTCCACTTATTTAGAGACGGGTCTATAGATGGTTTTCTTTTTTGCGAAGTTTACGTCTCCCATAAAAATAGGATGTTGATCTTTTGTGATGTCATTGCTGCTGTCATAATTTACTGAAATAATTAAGAAAAAATATCTATCTAGAGCTTTGCAATAAAATATTTAGCTTAACGGTTAGATTCTAGAGCAATTGCAATAGTAAATTCAATGTAAGCTTAAAAACGAGACACAAGCCCACAATATAAAACATTTAGAAAGAATCCAATAAGTGAGAATACTAAATAATTATGTAAAATAAAGACTCAAGAAGAATTTTGTTTTAGTTACTCAAGGCTGAAGGCTCAAACAATTCGTATATCTGACAAAAAAAAATGTTACAAATCAAACCACAAATAGCACAGACGGATGGCCCATAATAGTTAAACAAATCTCACAGGCTTTTGACAAATATACTAAAAACATTTTAGATGCTAATTTAAAGACAATATAAAAATAGCCAAGATCTCTAAATTTTGTACCAAAAATAATATTTAAGATCCTTGATGGATGCTAAGAAGTTAATGATTTGATCTTGGTTAGTCGACTCGTGCCAAAGTAAATAAAAACAAAAAAGTCTCTTGGCAATGGGTTACGTAATTAACCGATTCGTTGCCACCTTCATTTCAACAAATTCTTACGACAGGCCAAGTACTTTGTTCGATGACGCACCATAAGCGTCATCGGCCCTGCTAAACGATGACGCGCCACGTGCGGCATTGGCCACTGGTTGTGTTTTATGCATATTTTATTGTAAATAGGCGTAAATCAGAGGGGGAAAAGATAAATTTTGTATGCAGTGTTCGTATTAGTTGTAATTCAAAGCTGATATGGCGTATAAAAGTAGTAATTCATACTGTTAACAAAATGTGTAAGTAGTCGTCAACCTTTGGCACAAATTTTGCTCATACGAGTATGTAGGTATTAATGATTTTAATTAGTGCTGGTTACTAAAAGCCATGCTTTGTGAGGGCTCACGTCGTCACACCTTGACTGACGATAACCTTGATGATAACACATATAACACGGACTCGCGCACGAAGGGTTCCGTACCATTATAGAGCAAAATTATGCCGAAAATTATGTTTTTGTATGGGACCCT
The DNA here is from genome assembly GCA_937595015.1 of Polyommatus icarus. Taxonomy (NCBI): domain Eukaryota; kingdom Metazoa; phylum Arthropoda; class Insecta; order Lepidoptera; family Lycaenidae; genus Polyommatus; species Polyommatus icarus. The sequence continues at coordinate 6,546,931 of OW569336.1, read as the reverse complement.
TCATTTTTTATTTTATTTATTTAATTTTATTTTGTTTTTAGTATTTGTTATTATAGCGACAACAGATATTCATAATCCGTGAAAATTTCAATTCTATTACCGTTCTTGAGTTGCGGCCTGGAGACAGACAGACAGACAGACGGACAGACAACGAAGTCTTAGGCTGGCCTCACACAGCCGGAATGTCTTTCTGAATTCATATTATTAATTCAGAAAGACTGGAATTCCATACAATATCAGTAAGTATGCTCCACGTACACATTCTGATTTTTTTCAGATTATGTTTCTCAGATCGATCTGTAAGAATGATACTGACGAGCGTTCTGAATTCCGGATCGATAAATTTAAGATTATGATTTCATAACGCACGTATTCCCATACATTTTAATAGAGCGGCACACACATACTGGAATCAGATTATGAATTATTTCAGTTGACACTGCAAGAAGCTAACCCCTGGACGTGTTGTAACCTGCTGGCGTGATGTCTGACACGGAAAATTTAATCTTAAGCATTGAAACATAGGACACATCCATTGAGGATTACCATGACAGGGAAAAAAACATTGCGTGGTTGGAAATTCTTAAAAGTTTAATTCCAAATTTAAACATTAAGTGAAAACGAAAGTAAAAGAAAAATAATATTTATCAGTATTAATTCTTCGTCCATAAAGACGTTTAAATATGTGCCAGGAATCATGAGACTACTGATCAATCTTATTTTCAAAGATGTGTGTGAGGCAAGGTGCTGAAATTTAGATTATGAATTTCCGATTATGAATTATTCAGAGAGACGTTCCGGCTGTGTGAGGCCAGCCTTAGTAATAGGGTCCCGTTTTTATCTTTTGGGTACGGAAGTTAGAACCCTAATTACATGTTAAAGCACAAATCAATAGGCATGATAGTTTTACCGTAAAGGTTGGGGGATTTATTATGACTAGCAACTTCATCTATTTTAGTTGAAGAATAAATAACTTAGAGTAGTTGTGTAGCTATGACAATATAAATTTGTATTAAAATTTAAGAGGTCTCAGAAAATCGTTTATTTAAACAAATGAAATACGTTTGTTTTGGATAATCAGCAGGAATATAATGACTTTCCTGAATATAGCCAGCCACGATTTACAAACATACTCAAATGAAAATTGCCTGGAAAACGACAATAAGGAGAATGAAAGTTTTCCAGAATATAGTCACTCAATATTGCAAAACTTTACATTGAAAAGGACATTAAGTAATTGAAAGTTCTCGTATTTGTCATGACGCAAAAAATAACTCAACAGACAGTAGCATCGAAGCTAAATTACTGACGCTGATGAAGATGAGTGTTAATAAGAAAAAAAAGTTTCATAAATACGCTAATCGCAGAAAAGTAAGGATTCTTCGAGTGAACCAATGATTGACGATCTCTGACTAGTAGCCTTTAATTCTAAAATAAACGGCCACGCATAAAATTGAGTTCAACATGTATATTTAGACAAGGGAATTGTAATTACAGTATAATAAATTAGTTTTAACGTGTTTTTTAACAATTCTTATATGCCGCGTCTGGCGCGTCATCGGCCTCACTAAAACTTTTTGAATGACGCGCTGGGCGCGGCATTGGCCATGAATCGGTTAAGAAGCATGTGGTTCACATTTGACGAGGACGGACTATTTAAAAATAGAAACAACAAATAAAGAAGTTCTACCCTTTCGTTTAGGTCTTTTGTAAGATAATTATGTAGTTACTAGTTTCAAAGTATTTTTTTTTGTATTCAAAATACTGTTTAGTTTATCATTATTGGCGAGTTCAGAATACATAATTTTATATTTTTATAATATCTTTCATCGCGTAATTTCTGTCAGGTATGTCGTTAATTACCATAAAATACATAATAAGTCAGTTGACAGTTCTTAGGAATTAACAAAGTAATATAAAACAAACTTATAAGATTTTATCGTCAATTCACTTATAATTTTTAAAAATTACTATCCGAATGTATAATAAAAGCACAGTTAATGTAATTTATGTAAAACACAAGTCATTCCTTGACATTGAGTCACTACCATTAGCATGCCGCATCTCACACATATGGAATGGAACCGAATAGCAATAAATAACGTGAACCCGAGACGATATTTTCATTTTGATGGACACAAGCGAAAAAGTATTTAGGAAAAGCGATAAAATTAAACGAGAAATGGCACGACACGCTGTGCAGTTAGGGACCCTTGTGCCGACAAAGAGGCTGTAAAAACAAACAAAAGAGCCCAAACTGTTAGTTGTATTTGCAGTAGACACTCCGCAAACAAACGCTAAGATTTATTGCTAATCGGCTTGTGCGGCTTACATTCCCTGGTATTTCACATCTGGCAGGACCCTTATGGTAACCGCCATAAGGATCACTCTCAGTAACTCCGGGGTAAAAAAAACTCAAAACGGACTCTTTGTAGCTTTTCGCTGAGTTATGTCATATTTGCCTTTGGCGGCGATACCATCTCCAACATGTGCGCATCCATTGACAGCAGTTTCAAAGGCTTCTGTTGTGCTACGCTGTAGTGTATTATTATTTATTTTATGTGTTAATTTTATACTTTATTGAGACTTCTTTGTATATTCTTAACACGTAGATAGTTTCTCAACGGCTTGAGCCCCAAGCGGTCGCAGCCGCGATAACAATAGAAAGGCTATTTTGTCTCGTTTTTCCACGATCGAAGGAATATTATAATTTAAAAACTATTATCGTCATAAATAACTCGTATTTTGGGAAAAGTTTTAAAGGATAATTTATAGACTTTTAAGTTATTATAAACGAAAAGAACTAGGTAAGAAAAGGAAGTAAAGTCAAAGCAAGAAATAAAATAGACATACATATTTCTGAATTATAGTTAGCATAGTAGGTTAATATATATCGTCAAAACTCCTTTACGAGATATGAAACAAAAACCAATATAATTTATAGGATCAACATTCGGAGCGAAATCCTATAAGAACGTCAGACGCTAATAATAACGTTGCGCGAGCGCATACAAAAACAGCACGCGCGCACCCCAGTCCCCAACACGCGGAGTAGCTACAGGCAGATGGTGTTCATAACGGGACAACTGACGGAAACTTGTTACGCCCACATAACTAAGACAAACGTAAATACTACGGCTTCAAAGTTTTTGGTCTGACATTTTGTAGCCTTTAGAGTTTAGACTCAAGCTGAGATTAGAATCTTATTATTTTACAGGGACAGAGAAGACTTGAAATACATACAAGAAAGTCATAATTTTAACACGTCTATTTATTTTGCTACTTTTTATAATTCTAATTTCTTCAGAATATCAGAAGTAGAAAAAGCTATATTATGGATGCACAGCGTAACGGTGTCTCAGAACATGTCGGAGCATATCTTAAGACGTTATGTAAATTGGAGAATGATTTACGCGCGACACCTACTCCTTTATGACATGGCCACCGTCTCGACATTGCTCATAAAGTACGGTCGTTGGACCTAGGTCCTAGATCTAGTGTTTATTCATTTATAAATTTTCTATTTGCAAACTATAATATAACAAAAACAAAAACAGAAATTGTGCAAATTGGTGGTACGTAATACGTAACTTTAAGCGTTTTTTTACAGAAATGTTATAAGTTATAACAAAATCATTCGAGAATTACAAACGGCACCTAAAAATATAAATAAATACCATAATAAAACATAGTCTTCTATATTCATATTGGAATCTTTAATAGCCATACATTTTTCACATCAACACATTCCACTGTTTAACCAATAGCCAATATTTATAAAAGGAATCATCTCATTAAAAGATCTTCAACGCTTTTAGACTCATCTAATGCTTCCTAATTTCATCAATTTTTCAAATTCCCTAAATCTATTAAGCTACAGACCGTTCAGATTTATCTTACCTCTAATAAAACCTTTATAACAATGATGACATAAGGATAAAACTAAAACAGCTCTACCGTTTGGTTAGTGCGATCCATCACGTCAACATCAAACGTAAAGTTTACAGGCGGCGTGACGTTCTTAGTTAAGGGCGTTCCGTCCGGAGATTCCGTAATTGACCGTATTTAAAACCTTATAAACTCATAATCTGAAAGCTACAAAGTTATAATAAAAATACAGCAATCATCTTCAGTATATCAACATTTCTTTTGTCGTTTTAAATTTTCTATTTTTGTTTCTTATACTCATGATATCAGCTTCCAAAGTAATACCAATTTGTTAAAATTCAAGCATACATTCAGCATCTCCTTAGGATTTACAAATTACTTTTATTTGAAACTCACGCCAATAGATCGACAATATCATAAACTACATATTTGCCGTTTAAAATTTTTTTTAGGAAAATTTTGAACTAAGATAAGTAAAAATAATAGGGTTTTGGCGCGATCTCGGCAACGCGGCAAATGTATGGCCAAGGTCGTTTGCTCCGGGGACGGCCTTAAGCATCCGCGTAATTACCGATTCCACGCCAAAAAGAACGTTTGATGTGACTCACGAATGAACTGCAGTAACAATGAAAGGAAAAAAGGTTCTTCAGATTCAGCGAGGAATCATAGTGGCAGGATCGAAAATATTTAGACTTTTGTTATCAATTTAGGAATATCCTATCAATCCCCGTAAGGCCCAAGTGGGCCGCGATAACAAAAGATATCCAAGAATTGGCGATCGAAGGATTAAATCTGTAAAATTAAAAAATAGGAAACCGATAGATTCTCATTAAAATGGAATCTTTAAATATCTAATCACTACTTTAATTAAATAAAGCAAACAAACTAACAAATGGATCAGCTGGTGTAATGTGGAACTTCTTTAATTCATGAAGCCCCAAGCGGCCACATCCGGCCGCGATAACAATGAAAAAGCTATTGTGTCTCGTTTTGCCACGGCCCACGATGGGCAAGTTTTGTTCCTGCTTCCTAATCATAATCATAATACTAGCTGTTGCCCGCGACTTAGTATAATAACAAAGATGGATAGTTTTCCCCTTTTTGTGGTTCCTTATACACAGGGTAAAAACGAGACCCTATTTAAGCAAACGTCAAATGCTAACGACAATAAACTTTCATGTTTCTAACTTAAGTAATGACGGACTTTCATTTACACTTTCAACCATAATTTCACCCCTTGGGGGTAGAATTTCCAGAAACGCTTAAATACATGTCTATTCATTTTTATTCAGTAGCCCAAAAATAAAGTTTCATGTTTCTAACTAAAGAAATGACGGACTTTCATACAAACTTTCAACCCCTATTTCCACCTCTGTCGGGTTAAAATTTCCAAAATTCCTTCCTTAGTGGATGTCTACTAACAACCCTACTCACCAAATTTCGTGGCAGTAACTTTAACAGTTTTTGCTCAGCGATGATGAATCAGTGAGTCAGTCAGTCAGTCAGGACATGTAATTTTATAAGTATAGATTATTGCAAATGCCTATATAATACCTTAGGCCGCCTTAGGGGATGCCCTTAGGTCTCCGGTAAATCCGGTAATTTATAGTTACTCTATGGCAAAGTATTTGTATCTTACTGTAGAATTGTAATTTAATTAGCCAAGCAATCACCTACCTACTTCAGAATCTGAAGTCGCAATTACCAAATTATTAAAAGCCGATTCACGTGGTATTCATCAAAGAAAAGATTTCCTTACCGTCTCTGAAGCAAATTAAATTTCTAAAAAGAGATTTTTATCGAATGTTCTTAGAATACTTATACGAGCAATATTATATCCATACTAATATTATAAATGCGAAAGTGTGTCTGTCTGTCTGTCTGTTACCTCTTCACGCCCGAACCGCTGAACCGATTTTGCTGAAATTTGGTATGGAGATACTTTGAGTCCCGGGAAAGGACATAGGATACTTTTTATCCCGGAAAAATGTACGGTTCCCGCGCGATAAACGAATTTTGGCGTAACGGAGTTGCGGGCATCATCTGTTATGAAACATCTCCCCTGGAGGAATTAAGTAATTACCGTCGATGGTTTGCTCGAAGAGCGGAAAATATCGATCATTTACCTATTACTTTTCGCTTAACTCAACGCCTACCTTATTAAGTGTAATGAGGTTACTTATCTTATTTATTCTTGATGTATCATTAGCCTGGGGAATTTTCAATATCATAAAATACACTAACTTAAAAAGCTTCTTAATAATAATTAACCTGAATCCTTTTCTTATTCATACATTTACGCTCATCTGATGGGGTACACAAAGGATTAAAGGTAATAAATAATCTTTAAATAAGGTCATTACATAATGCTCATGCCTCATCATAATAATAATCATTAAGTCATTTTGAGATTAGGCTCTAATGATACTATACAAATTAGAAGTTAGAAGTCAACAAACGTAAAACCAGAATGTATAATAAAGTAAACACGGATGATGGAGATTTGAACTGGCCACGCCCAAGCTATATCGGCGAGGATAATTATAAACGAAATGGACGCGACCTGGATACACGTGAAGACTATTTCCAGACAACGGGAGGTATGTCAGGTAAACACAGACATATCCCAGTAGATGCCGCAGGGCAATTTATTCGTTCAAAGTAATTGTGCGAGTGATTCTAGATAGAAATAATTTCCTATTTCTATTACATTGACTAGGAATTGGGCTTTCAAAAGATTTTTTAACTGTAATTTGTGTAAATGCTAAAGCTATATCGACGATTAATGCTAAAATAAGTATGTAAGTCATGTCGTTATGAGCATTAATAATCCTTTACTTATGAATGCAAATGTGTGTCTGTCTGTCTGTTACCTCCTCACGCCTAAACCGCTGAACCAATTTTGCTGAAGTATGGTATAGAAACTTTGAGTCCTGGGAAGGGAGTTAGGGTACTTTTTATCCTGGAAAAATGTACGGTTTCCGCGCGAACGAATTTTGGCGCAACGGAGTATAAGCGGGCGTCATAAAGTTTGATACATTATATTGCTAAATTATTAGCAACAGCTTCCACAATTAGTATGTGTTGCTATTATGTATTAGCTCTGTGTGCTCTCTAACTCGCAGTAAGTGCGAAAATGACAGGCCAGGCTTCATACAGCCTACAATATGTCTGTGCTTTTCGGAAAAACACCACCGTTCCCACCTCCATTATCTCCGCTTTACATTCGCGCCCGTTTCAATCACAATAAAAGGTCCCGTGTTATTGTAGTTTATTCAATATTCATACTCATTTTGTATATTTTATTTCGTTTACCGAAGAATTGCTTATTACATTTTTCAGCATCACTATCAATGTTCCCAAAGGTGTGATTCACATTGTGTTAGCTACAAAATTTATGGATGATCTCTACAATATAGCCAAACACGTACAGGAACGTATTTAGGTATTTGTTAAAAAAATGTTGGTACTTACTCATTAATACAGTAAGGACATAATTAGTAAATACAGTTCAGCATTAATAAAAGATGACCAAACAGACTTGGTTGTCTTAATCAACGAAAGAGATTCTCAAACCGAAACAGAAAAATCTGATATCTTACTGCACCAGAGTGCAGTGTTGAAAATTGATATTCAACAATCAAAAAAGGAGTCACAATTGAACATCGATCCAACAATAGCTGTAGATATGGAGGGCAGACGGGATGCAAATAACAAAAATCAATACATCCGAACGCAACCGTCCGACTTGCACAAATTTATCTATTCTCACCATTTAACGCCCGTAATGCCAGTTACATTATTTAAACCTTTAATTTTATTGTCCGTATAAAAAGATCTATTTATTTTAACTTTGTTAAGAACTCCTGAATAAAACACTAGCAAAATACTGACTAGCTCTAAAGGTCAATGATTGATGGTTTTCAAAGGTTGATGATTTTCTTGTTCTGCGGGGTGATTACAACCTGTACGTGTATTTAAAATTTAAATTACTTTAGTAAATTATACCCATTTTCATGACATAAGGCACATCATACTAATAAAAAAGTGGGTTTGTCTGTCTGTTACCTCTACACGTTTAAACCGATTTTGCTGATATTTGGTATGGAGATACTTTGAGTCCCTGAAAACGACATTGGATACTTTTTTTGGATAATTTTGGAACAACGGAGTTGCGGGCGTCATCTTGTATATGATAATGGACTGGGAAGAACATAAGGATACTTCATATTAGTGTATCCAGTAGATAGTAAAGTAGATAATAGAAAAATCTAGTAAATCCAGCAGATATAGAGTGCAAATGCAATTATGCCTCTTAGTAATGCAGACAGTGATCAGACGGACACAGACGCATCCTTAATAGACAATAGATCATCTTACGTCCGTTTGAGAACGCCAGCTGATTAATAATGAGCCTATCCTACAGAAAAAAAGATAAATTGAATCTATAATATTTTATAAATGTGCATTAAATAGGCAAAAAGTCAAATTTCGATGACCATTTTAATTTCATGGCTTGACTGCTTTGGATCGTAATATAATTTATACAGTTCCATCTTTTAGGTTAAATATTGGTAGCTCATTAGCTAAAGCCTAAAGCTTCTTAATTTTTTTTTGTTGTTTTATGCATATTTTTTTACCTCCTAAGCCAATGATATTGTATGTTACTAACGTAACTAAGCCCTAAGACGGGTCTAATATACTTGAGCTCTATACATTTTTAATATACGCGTACCGCTCAAGTATCACGAGCCAAGACATGAAGGTGATACTCGAAACCAACCTTTTGACCCATAACTTAGAGGAGCACTTCGTCGTTCGTATATTCAGTTAAAATACCAGCCAAGTGCGAGACGGAACGCGCACGATAGAATATACAGTGCAAAAAATATGTATAAAAAAAGATTCCTTGTATGGAAGTCCCAGTGATTGTTTAAAGTTTGTTTTTTTTTTTTTTTTTATTATTTTTGTTATAATTTGGTAACAGTAATAGAATATCAGTGAAAACTTTACTTTCTTTTTTCTCTTTTACTTTCCAGGTATAATATTTGTAACTAAATAATAATAATATGTGATATAGATAGCGAAGTCGAATTTATTTTTAGTATATCCGTTTTAAAGGAACGAAACTTTAAAAACATATTATAAATTAATTATTTTAACTTAGCAGATGACATTTTATATTCAAATTTAATAAAGGTTGAAAATATTACGATTAGCTTTTAAAAATTAATATTTGGATACGACGTATTAGGAATAAACGGATGTTCAAGCCATATTCGTATTACTAATGGAACCAGATGCAGATATTGATAGAAATATCCATAGTGGGCTTACCTTAAAAAGCAAGTAACCAAATATGTAAAACGGTAATAAAACATAATTTTAGTGATTCTAGAGTCTAGACGAAGCTCGAATAATCTTTGTTCCGGGAAGAAATAATCATAAAAATGTCTAATTTGAATACAAGAATTTAGGATCAACTCATACTTTTTTAGGTGAAAGTACAGATTCAGAGGCAGCTCGCAAAGCTACATCTTGCTCTGAAACTGACATTGCCTTGACAAACAAAATAACATAAAATAAAATAACATAACAAACAAAATACATACAATCTGTCTAATTTCTCTTATAGTACAAGCCCTGCACTGAAAACTGCTCCAACTTAAATGTTATTAGTTAATATTTCAGTAAATAACCCGCTGAGTGGGTTCACAACATCCGTCTAGACGGGCACTACAAAGGGAACTCCGCTTGTACCAGACAAAGGTCTTGAGGATATCCCTACTCATTACCGGAACACTGGACTTGCATATAAAAGTAGCAGAAAAAGGGCTTGTGCTAAAACGAATTAGCGCTAAACGTTTTAAAATCAGGAATCCTTTTATCTAATGGTCTGCGAGATTATAGGAGAAAACACTACTGTTCGACAGTTGGTTGAAAAGAAAATATTGTAAAGCTAGATAGATTTTGTAAATTGAATTAATGAGTATAGAAATTCATCAACACGGTTAGAAAACTTTAATTCAAATTATTTTACTTACTTTTTAACCCCTCAATCCCCATGCTGCCGCATAACAATTGAAAATCTATTGTGTCTGCGATACCCACGATGGTGGTGCTACAGCTCGATTGATTTTCAAAAAAAAACTTCATTTTGAGTAACAAATTATATTATGATAAAATAAAAGCATTAAGTAGATAATATTACGTTTTGAAATGATGTCATAAAAAACATCAAAGATTACGGTAACATAACAAAAGAATAAACAAGTACTTTCACACTCACACTTGACCTTTAGGCTTTACCTTACCAGACCTTACGTCACCCAAAGATGGAACGAAAGCCATAAAAATTCTTTCTGATAAATGGTAATCAATTTCTCCTTTATGGTACCAATTTAGTTGTTCGTTTTCTTTGAAATTGAAACTTACACCATAATCTGCCCATATAAATGCAACATAAACACACAAAAAGTATCCAAGCAAATAAGGTTTTCTCCACATTCTCTTGAGGATAGGCATACTGCATAGCAAGTGCAATCTCCATAATAATTCCACTTTACGATGTGGACTGTAGTGTCCGGTTTTTGTGTCGTCCATTACGCATATTACCAGCTAGCTAGTTACAGGTAACACTAATCGCATAAAAAGTGATAGCTGACAACCGATTGCAGCATTCAGCTACAGTTAAGTTTTCTATTGATGATCTTCCTACTTTGTTGCATAAGGACAATTTTTTATCCTTCCTTTCCCCTTGTGAAAATCCCCTCCTGTCTTTAAGGCAAGAAGTAAGAACTGAATATCGACATAGCACTAGTAGTAAACGAAATTAGGCATTTAAAGACAACCTCCGATTCAATACTCTAATAAGTGTCAGGAATCATAATATCAAATGACTGGAAGTTGATAAACCTATCATGAAAAAAAAAACTAGATCAAAATCGGTCCACCCGTTTGGATGATACGATGCCACAGACAGACAGACAGACACGTCAAACTTATAACACCCCTCTTTTTTGTCGGGGGTTAAAAACATACATTTTTTCAGCACTGAGCGGGCCGATGATGATAAACTACAACTCACTCACGATCATATTGTCAGCTAATTCTAACAAAAAAAAAACTAGATTAAAATCGGTTCAGCCGTTTGGATGGTATTATGCCAGACAGACACACAAATACAGACAGACAAGTCAAATTACGGTATTATGCCAGACAGACACACAAATACAGACAGACAAGTCAAATTACAACACCCCTCTTTTTTCGCTGGCGTTAAAAATTACCAAAACATTCAGTAAGTGCACCCAAAAATTTTAAAATCCTACGGCCTACTTGCAAAACCATAATATCACTGTGCGGAGTAATGAAAATAATTTCACGATCCATATTTAACCCACTAACCCGGTGACGTAAGTTACTTCATAATTTCAAATCTGGGTTAATTTTAAACCATCTTAAGAACAGTCATATTGGTCTAGTTTTAACTGCAGTGACGAGCTTCTGATGATCTTTTTTACTTCTATCTCGTTTTATACTCCTTGTAGATATTTCGCAATTCCAAATTAGTAGAGAGTTTTAGAGAAATGAATTCTACATGATTATGGTAACGTATGTAAACTTTTTGTAAGTACAAGTTGATCAAGTCAATTTATACCAAAGTGAATGGATGACATTTTAGGAACTTATATTTATAATTATTGTACCTATATGTGACATTACACGATGTAAAAGTAACTTTATTAAATGCTATAACGAAAGCATGGGACTTTTATTTCACTGTTTTATGTTGTATTTTGTAAGCTACTAAAAGCGTCCTTTGTAACAATATTTGAAATCTGACGATAACGGGCAAACACTACATTGTATTTTAACCGCGTTTAATTTCGGAACATTCTGGCAAATTCCAATTTTAAATTCTAATTACCTCAAAGCAGTGCAACTTTGCATATATCTATTACAAATTTACCACCGGTCCACCGGTCGATGAACGAAATTCTGCAAAATTGCTTCGTTAACGGAATTTGCATGGCGTTTAGGCGAATACATTACCTTATGTGGGAGCTAATAGACTATTAGGCTATGTAATACATAGGGCTGCTGGTGTTAGCAGACATTTGAAATTAATTTAAGTACAGATATTTGAGAGAATTGTCAATCGTGACAGAAAACAAACCGTTTTTAAAGAGTCATTACTTTGTTATGAGTTATCGTCAAGTATTATACCTTCTGCACAAAATAGTAGTAAAATCATCTCGATAACTACCTATACATCCGCAGTTTATTTAACCCATCAAGCCCCATAAGCTCACCGGTGAGCGAGACACAATAGAACAACAATAGATTTCCAAGAATCTACGATCGAAGGATTTAACGACCTAACAGAAGATTAAACCCTAAATCCATAATTCCTAATATGGCAACATAATATAATATCTATTTCTGAATCAAATAATCCCATCGCAATTACCATGCTATTTCTTTGACTACTGTCGGTGGTAATTATTTCTTGTTAACGTATTTTAATCTTAGTAGTAGTAGTTACAGATAGTGGTGATTTGGAAAATTTACCAAATCACCACTATCCGCAACAAATAAAATATACATGAAATCATAGATTCTACATTATATATTTTTTTCACATGTTTAAATATTATTTTTAAAATCTTTGTGATATTAATGCTGTTATAGAGGATAACCCTAAATCCATGAGTCCAAATATGGCTACCTCTATATCCATTTCTGAATCAAACAATCCCATCGCAATTAACGGACTCGCTTCTTCAATATTTACAGTTACTTCCACTCTGCTATTTGAATACTAAAGGCTAATCGTTTTCTATTATGATCCATAATTCTACTTAGCCATATTTACATAATTAATCGATATTTCTTTAACGCTTCACTCGTTTCTTATTTGACTAATATTTTACAATATTCTTTTTTTAATCATATTGGAATGATTAACATGCGAAAGTCAACACACCGGCAAAATTAGAGGAACATAACAAAATTTTATTTTTTTTTGAGAATTATTCGCTGTTTTAATATATTTATTTATTAATTAAATAATTGACGATTAAAAAATAAAACTTATATAAATTTAGGGCATAAAAACGTGAAAAATAGAAAAAAATCTGCAAAAATCAAAAATTAAGAAAAATCTTTGAAATTTCAGTAGTAAGTTTTTAAGTTAAATTCTTCATTTTTACTTAAGAAATGCCATGTTTAAAGCGTGTAATGCCTTTATGGATCTCAAGAGGGTCTGGATATGCTATTCCATGCTTGCATTTTGATTGTCGATCATTTCCTGTGGGATATTCTTCTACTCCTCCAGTAGCGCCAACTCGAGCTTCTGAACACATTTTGGAGCTGGAGTTTTAACTCGTACCGTTCACCCATTGATGTGCCACACGTCCTCAATCGGATCCACATCCGTAGACCGTGCTGACTTCTCCACCTGGGCTACGCCAGCATCATTTAGGTAATAATACCCGATTTTTTTACTCTATGGACGCGCATAAAATTCAAGTTACTGCCTAAAACTGTGTAAAAGGCACAACATGCAGTTCTAGGATGTTTGTGCTATAGACCTGTACTGTCAAAGTACTATCATTAAAAATCATCAGCTCCGTGCGGGCTCCAAATCATATGCCACCCCAAACCATTACGAAGCCTGCATGATAGGCCACTGTGTCCGTTAAGTTTGATGGTCTATAGCGTTCCTTACGATTTATCCACATTCTTTATCGCCTGTCAACAAAATTTACACAGAGTTTGCTCCCATCACTGCACAGCACACGATTTCACTCACTTGTTAAATTTTGATGTTCACGTGCAAATTGTAGCTCTTTGCGGTCCTGTCTCAAGTTTTGGTGCCCTTGCTGGCACTTTTGAGTTTAATTTAACTTTGATTCTTCTTCTTACTGTACAATCACTTACACGTCCATCTCGGACCTGTTCCGACAGGTTTCGTCTGTGCAAAGCAGTTTGAGGTTGATTTCTTAAGGCTCGTACCCTTACAAAACGGTCATCCTGAACCATTGCCACCCGAAATCTGCCTTGTTCTCGTCTCCAAACGTAAGATCCAGTCTCTCTGTAGCGTTGAAAGTTACGATGGACCACGAAAGCCGACACACCTAAGGCCTGACTGAGTGAACGGTAGGTGTGACCTTTCTCTATCGTGGTTACAGCTTTAGCAGTCGTAGATGCTGGAAAATCACTAATTTTGTATCTAAGCAATGTGTTCTTCCAAAAACCAAACAATCAAATGAGCTGGCATACCTTGCTCCCCGCTAAAAACGCCATTCTTATCAGAAACACTTACAACGTCAATCATCGAAAAACACTTAGTAGGGCATAATTGCAATAAAAATCTGTTAGCTTCCCAGTTGTGTTCAATATTTTATTTCTTAAATGAGCTTAGAAACTATAAAAAAGGATTTCACACAGCCCGACCCACTTGAATTCAAGTTGTGGCCCTTTTTACCTATGTTCCGCTAATTTTGCCGGTGTGTGTATGTTACCACTTACCTTTTTTTTTAATGTTACCACTTACCTACCAACTCAACACCCAACATACTTAACCCAATGAACCGAGTTTGATGAAATTTGATCTAAGAGATATCTTGGGTACCGTAAAGGTCATAGGATGGTTGACAATAAATATAGGGTCGTAAAATGGGAATTATGAACAAAGCAACGCAAAAATAAAAATATGAATATATGTAAATATGTTTTGGAACTTCACACAAAAGATACAGATGATGATAAAAATGATGTATTGTAGATCGAGGACATAATATTCTGTGACACGAGAATAGCTGACTAAAAAGCTTTTTGCGAGATTAGAAAGAATTTAACAGACATTTGTCTTCGGGCTGGATAAGGAATACAGATATGAAAGACAAAGATAATTCAATATTTGAGGGAGACAATTCTATCACTTTAGGTCCACTGGGATAAATATGTTATCTCTTTAATAAATATGAAAAACGACGAGATGACATTACAATACCATTTAACTCAGAGTAATCATGTGGGCTTAAGGCAGTTAAAAGTGAAGTAATTATTATTGATATTTTAATAGATGACCTGTTTAACTTCATATCACTTCGCTCCTTCCCTGGACTTCCATGAATATCTTCTTATATATAAAATTCTCGTGTCACAATGTTAGTTACCGTACTCCTCCGAAACGGCTTAACTGATTTTTACCAAATTTTATATGCATATTCAGTAGGTCTGACAACCGATTGTCAGACCTACTGAATATGCATATAAAATTTGGTAAAAATCAATATAAAAAGTAGCCAGTTGTAGCCGACAACAACTGGCTACTTTTTATATTGATAAGTGCATTTGTGGAATAAATAATAATTAATTATTACAACTCAAGACTGACGGCGACCATTGTTTGTGCGACGGGATAATGGGCGAAATACTTTACTTTAATAAGGCAAAACAACGTTTGCCGTGACAAGTAGTTTCTTTATAATAACGAGTTAATTTACAGACAATTTGTAAAAACATAATATTAAATATACATTAAACTATATAACTCATACTTTACAAAACTTGTACGAGTATGATTCCTTTATTTAATCAAAAAGTTAATTATGTCGGTCAAGTTATTGGTCAAAATGTTAGTTATGAAACACTCAAGATACGTAGCCGTGGACACGAACAAAGCGAGGTACAGAAATAGAACAACAAAGCCACTTGACGGTAAAAATGGGTCAGCATTTAATTATATTTTCTATTTTTAACCCACCAATGTGGGTAATACGTCATAACTCATAAACTACTACAAGTTTTAAGCACAGCATAAAAATAATAGACCACCTCTGCATTAGATCGCTTGAATTGGGTGCACGCTTCTGAAATAATCTTATTTACTTCAAGCAAAATAATGCTTAATCATTTGTGTTGAGCTGTTTTTTTTTTATTTCATGGACACTGCTGTGTTACTCAACTGTAATTTGTACCATGTTTATACTAACAGTGCTTTTAGTTATAACTTATAAGTTATAACTTATAACTTATTAATTTGTTAGGTTCACGTCATCCCTAATCCGACAAATCCTAGCATTCCATTATTAAGACGTCCCTCATTCATGATGATAAGGCTTCAATTAGCTATTGTAGAAACCATGATAGTATTATCGAAATATGCCATCGATGAACATCAATAATTGGTACTGCTTGAACTTTTAGACTTGCATTTAAATTATGGACAACGCCTTAGTTAAGTGATGAAGCAATATTGTTCTTATCTAATCCGCTAAAAGTATTGAAAAATCGACATTAATATTTAATAGATTTACTATTAATAATGATGACAGTTTTAAAACGTGGCAGAGCCACAATTTAGCAGCATCAATGCCACTGTCTGTCTCAAAACTGGCTCAGAACAGTGGTTAACTCTGCTGGTTCTGCAATCATTTTCATTGGCCGTGGATATTACTTACCACTAGATATTAGATAACGAATCTGCCAGATTCCTGGTTTATTAAAAAGAACATACATCTCGGCGTCGTACTATAATTGTGCATTACAGATTTTTATTGCGATCGATTTACTGTTATATGTGATATTTTACATAAAGAGCGCAGCGGGGCTAAAATGTTCGCATAGCAATTCCTCTCAATCAATTCACAAAATGAATTGTCAAAACTGTCAAAGTCACGAATGTCAAATTAGTACGAATTTAGACCAATTGAAATGGTCTAAATTTGACATTCATGAGTTTGACAGTTTTGACAATTCATTTTGTGAATTGATTGAGAGGAATTGCTATGCGACCATTTTAGCCCCGCAGACCTCTTTAGAATCATGTGGCTGACGTGTATTAAAATTTATGGTGGCGAAATATTTTGTGGATGAAAGTGAGATGAATTTATGGCCAGAATAAGAAGTAAAATTGCGAGGGGGAACGATGGAACGAAAGCAAAACGCAACCCGCCATCGCCTGGTGAATATGCGAATGTATTGTATTGTACGCTTCTCTATACTTATTATAAAACAAAGTCGCTTTTTTCCCTCATGTCCCTTTGTTCCCTTTAACCTTTAAAACTACGTGTTAGATAGCCCATTTATCGAGGAAGGTTATAGGCTATATTTAAGACTAATAGGAGCGAAGAAATAGAGGAAAATGTGGAAAAAACGGGGAAAATTATTTGAAAGGGCTAACTTGAATACGCTAATCTCAGGAACTACAGGTCCGATTTGAAAAATTCTTTCAGTGTTAGATAACCCATTTATTGAGGAAGGCTATAGGCATAATTTTTTCAGTTGCTATATATTTTTTCCCGTGCGACGCCGGGGCGGGTCGCTAGTTTCAAATAAAAACGAACGCGACGAAAACCGCGCCCATATGTCTGTCATGACATGTCACGACCTCTTTACTTTTTATTTGGTACGGCTTAAGGGCCATGAATTGCTCAATCAAAAGCGTGATTCCATTAATTAGTTTTCAGATTATAGTTTCAACTGAATGTTATTCTTGATTCACGTGTATTACTAACTTTTATAGTGCTTTTATAATTTTTTATCTTTATCACTATTTGACGTTTTTATTCATTCGATGAGTGATCGCGACAACAATAGAATACAATAGCATTTCCGAGAATCCCCGATCTAAGGATTAAGGGCATACTGTTAAAAGGTCAACATTTCATTTAAGTCAATCGTCTTTCGGGATCGTAATACTTATTAGAAAACACAGCAAAATCGGACAGCCCGCTCTTAAAGAACCTTGTTTCACCAAAACACTTTTGAGCACTTTTGATCTGAGAATTGATTCGCAAGAAGCAGTAGCATCTTCAAAATCCCACGTCCAAGAAAATAGGAAAACTCAAAACAGAACACTTGAAAAACACTTTCGAGAATTCGTTAACACGCCAAACAGACAATGTAAAAACATCCAACATCAAAGACTTCGGATCTTTTAGGTACTGGTTAAAGTGGCTAGTTTAATTTGAAAGTATTTTCAAATATTTTCTAGAGCTCCTGTTTAAATATTATGCGACATAATAGAATAGATATAGATGAACGTGAAGTAACTGAGACCCCACGGATTCAGGATATTGGAAATTGAATATGATGTAAACATTTGATAACTATGCAATGTAAGACCAAGTTCTTACACTTCTGATTTGTCACGATCATAATCACGTCTATATTGGATGCAACTAAGCGCTTAGGCAATAGAAACTCACATAGAACGATACTTGTGATTGTCTGGTAAGAAGGATTATAAGGATTTCCTTTATTTTAAAACACCCTAAAATGAGAGCAAGTCATATCCCATTCAACCTACACATGCGCGTGGGCCCGACTCGTCTGGTGAGTATCGTTCCAACTTCCAAACCATGGCTCTCTCCTGTGACTCATTGTTCCGGAGTCATTGGAACACTTTTCATTGAGGGCACTGCACTGAATCAGGGCTTTAAGAATGCATAAGATATTATTACTTGTATAAATATTTGTTTTGGGTAACAATCTTCACCCCTTTAGTAACACAGTGCTCAACGATCTCTTTAGGTTAGTAAGATTGCAATTTAACGAAAACTACACCAAGAAGCAAAAGCAAACTTGAAAGGATGACGAGATTCCTTAAGTATAATTTACACAGAGCCAGTACTGGCTGCCAATAAGACTGGCAGCCAGTATTGGCTTGGTATATGCTGCGTGTGAACAGTTTTTCAAGCCAGACCAAACTGTTCACACGCGGCATATACCAAGCCAATACTGGCTGCCAGTCTTATTGGCAGCCAGTACTGGCTCTGTGTAAATTATACTTTATTTAAAAAAAAGAAAAAACAGCTTCATACTATATCATCAAAATGAGAATAGAATTGAAAGGTTAAAGGTCATCTCGATTATAACTTGTAAATAAGAGAGAGAAATTATATATTTTATCCAAGAGATGTTTTTGAAAATATTTTATATTAAGAAAAGTTTTACATGATATTAAAAGTTTTACTCTACAAGGTAAACTGGCTTAATCAAAATTAAAGAAGTACTGATAGTGGTAATGTTAAATTATCTGGTTAGCAACTGTTTGATCTAATTCCACACTGATTGTTTGGTAAGTTAGTTGAATGACTATTTCATTGAGATAGTACAGTTAGATCTAAACTTGGTGTTTCAAATTGACAACACACGATGTTAAAGCCGGCCATTCGTTCCCGATATTCCTGTTCTACTTTTGGAAGGCGGTAACGATTTTCGTTTACGGTCTGCTAGGGTTGCTCCTAATTTTTGTTGCGATAGGTTGATCCTGCCCGAAACTATGCTGTGGGGAGTGGAGCACCATGGGGTTTTAGTGGGTAGATCCTACGGGGAGTCCCACGTACCTCGGCCGATGTCCCTAAAACCGCCGTGGGCGCGCAAAGCACTTCCCAATGTAATAAAGGGTTGCTCCTAAAACTTGGTCATCTTGAACAACTGATATAAACTGATATTACATACGAGCAGGAATAGCAATTAGCAAAAGTTATTGAAATAAATGTTATGGAGGAGCCAATTTAGATTTTTTTTATAGAAAGACGATACAAACGTTTTATAAATCGAATAACTCAGTTTGGTCAATTCGATTTGCGAGAGTCTCAAAAAATACTGTTTTTAAATATGATATTCTACTTTCCAAATCCCAATATTGTATTCTTGTTTAACCCAAATTTTTGGGATGCTCAATATAGAACCTTCAACATTTGGCATCCCTACAGATAGCTCAATTAGATGCATAAAAGATGAGGTCTATAATAAACCCATTCAGCCGTCCTGGTCACTGATCTATTATTTTTGGAGTCGTGTTGCTAAACAAATTAACGGTGGCACGAATGACCGGATATACTGTTTTATCTTCGCGACTATTTTTGTCGTGACTCGTGAGTGCTTTTTAATGTTCTGTTTCAATTGAGTTTTTTTTTGTATATTGGTCTATACTATACCAACAATAGCTTTTGACGTAATCGTTACGTTAATCTACCTTAACCTTTGGAAAATAGGAAAATGTCCGACATTTCGTTTTTTTTTACATCATTATTAATATTTAAGTTTTTATTTCATGTATAATATCCATCTTCTCAGTCTGTACATAATACAGACAAACTGATCCCCTTCCTCAGATTCTGATCATCATCCGAGAAAAAACTATCCTCACTTGGAATTTTTCGGATATCTTTTTAACTAGTATCGATTTAACTACAGGTGCAACTGATGTAATTACCATAGTTTAAGTTTAAAAACTGGTCAGTAATAAAATTCAATACATTACAGATGCAAAAAATATCGGTCACCGTTACGCTTCGCGATGTTCAAGATATTCGAATGAATAAACACTGTAACGTTCGTTCTCTGCTAATCGTGAACGATAACACGCTAATGAAATTCAATGATGATGATAAGAAACGCGAAGCAAATGTGCAGCAAACCCGAGTAAAGCTATGCCTCAACAAATCGATAGCTTTAATACTTCTGAAATAAAAGGTAGCTTTAAACTCTTCCAGGCTCCAGCAAAGCCAAAAACAGAAACATCCAAAGAGCTCCTGTTAAAAATCTAAAACCCCGCTACAAAATATGACTGGCCAACTCGGATACAGTTATAATGAGGATTAAACTCAAATTATACTTAATGCGTTCATTGAATAATTCCGCTTTAATTAGAACCGGAATCGTAGTTGGACACCTCTACATGTAAAGTGTAAACGCGTCTCGGCCTTTTGCGTGGCGATAGAGATCAGTATCTAATGAACTTCAGTCAAGTTGCATTAAAGGTACAATTCCGTGCATCGCGTTCGATCGCGGTCGCGCACGACCTACGACTGTCGTCGGACGCTCGCGACCATAGTCAACGTATGAAAATGTATGGCACCGCTACCGAGGCCCGCGACTGACGCGCGCGGCCTACGACTGTCGTAAGCCGCGCGCGATCGTGTCTTGAAGTTATGACAGTCGCGCACGACCGACGACAGTTGTAGGCCCCGCGCGACCGTGTCAAAGTTATATGGCCGGGTCGCGCGCGACTTGAGACAGACGTCGGCCGCGCGTGCAGTCGCGGGCCTCGGAAGCGGTGCCATACATTTTCATACGCTATGGTCGCGAGAGGCCAACGATAGTTGTAGGTCGTGCGCGACCGCGATCGATCGCGATGCACGGAATTGTACCTTAATGTCGACAACGAATGAGCTAACAAGTGTCAATAAATGTCAAATGACCATCGCATCGTTAAGGCTGCGTTTCCACCAGAGCTGAGCGGAGCTGTGTTGCGAGGAATGTGTTTTTGAGAACCAATAGCATCGCCGCGCTGAGCGATGTCATGTCAATGATGCAATGGGGATTGTCCATTTTTTTTTAATTTTGCTCATTACAAAAACATTTCGAGGAATAAAGTCAGTGATCGTTTTTCTGTATATAAACGAAAAAAATACCCATTAGTTACTTATATTTTTGAACACATATGTTTAACCTTAGTTTGACCTTCAATGGCCTTAAATTAGCAATAAATTCGACCAACATTACGTTTCGATCTTTTGGTAAGCTTCTCGTATCAGTTTTCACATAATGAGAACTTGCATTTGACGAACCAGCCATTATAATAAGATTGAAAGGAAATTTAAACATACTGCAGAGGTCAATTGGCCGCCGATGATGACGTCAGAGCGAAACTTTAAAAATTTATTGAGAAAAAACTAGCCAATGAATTTCAAAATTATTTAATTTATATTCTTAAAATACCCTATTTTAACGAAAAAAAATATAAAAAGTACATGTGATTTTTTTGGACAATGCCCATTCTATTGGTTTTCAAAAACACATTCCTCGCAACACAGCTCCGCTCAGCTTTGGTGGAAAGACAGCCTAACGCTCCTATGGCTGAAGCGAGTAAGTTTTATAACTGTAGTCTGAAAGGTTCTGGTCAAAGAAAGGAATCTTTGACCAGAACCAACAGCGATGTATGGTAATAAACTGACAGAACAAGCCACCTAATAACTTTTAGCAGAGCAATCCAGGTTTTACCATGACAGTCCTATCATATCTCAGGAAATTGGGATATCGGCACGAGTATGCTGATATCGATATCCTATGCCATTTGTTACCTGAGTAGAAAAGTTTCAGCAATTAAGAGCATCAATTTCCATATTCACGTAATAGTCCCCCTGCTTCCACGAACAAATCGTTTAAAGTCCGGTGCGTGAATCAATAACAGCGCCAACCACTGTTGCACGGCCTGTCATTTTCGTACACACAATCCCGTGTATTTATACACCGGGGGCCACGATTGGTGGGCTTGGGACTGAGTCATGAATATCGACATTTACTGTACTGACTACTGAGCTTGTGACAAAAGAGAGCTTATAGCAACTGGTCATTGGGTTACTAGAAACTGTGCTAAAATCCAAAGACTATTTTTGGTCATGCTTATGGTCTAGGGTTGACTAGTCGTGACTAGGGAATGCAATACGGGGATACCGGGATCCCGAAATACCGGGATCCCGCATGCATTATGCGGGACTAATCCCGGTCGAAAATTTTGCGGGATCCCGCGGGACTGGCGGGATTACAAAGAAATATGATTCATATGCGTAACTTTGCGCGCGGGGGTGCGTGAACTGGCTACAGGTAGCCAGCTTAACAATTTAGCTTCAATTCACCTTTAATTCACTTTAAATGACAATTGAACTAACCAGCGTGGATGCTGAGCGAGCATTTCCAGCTGCTACCTACCTTGTGTCGAATATCAGGAACCGTTTCGGAATCTTTGGGCACAATTTTTACCTATATTTCGAAAAAAGTTTCGGTAAAAGATGGACATAAATAAGCGATTTTTTTATTATTTTTTTTTAACTATTATTATTACGAAGCCATTTCCAAAAAAATGATTACTTACTTAGTTTTTCTTTTATTTTTTTATAAAGTCTGAAGTATGGAGGTGTTAATAATTAAAACCTTTAAAAAAGTGTCCAACAAAGTTTGTTTTATTTGAGATTCTAAGAATAAAACGGGGTCTATCAAGTAAAATCATTATAAAGATTTATTTTAAAAGTTTAAATCCACCCAGCGGGATCCCGCAAATACCGGGATCCAGCGGGATTGTGATGGTTCAATCCCGCAAATACCGGGATTGAAATTCTCTTGCGGGATTGCATTCCCTAGTCGTGACTGTGCCTAGGCGCGGAGTGGATCACCATGTTGTTTAGTGGTTAATTCCTCTGAGAGTCCCACATACCCCGGCCGATGTCCCCCAATCCGCCGGGAATGCGCAATGCATTTCCCCACGTAAAAAAAAGAAGGGTTGACTAGTCCTATGCCCAGTTTCTGAGACATCTTGGCAGTCTTTGGTGAGTCTATCTCAGCATTGCCTAGTGTCAAAACATTAATAATAATCAACGAGGCTGTTGAATAAATAAAACTTCTGGTAAAAAACTTCAAAAATTATATTTTGTCTGTGGACATCAAGATAGATATTTACTGCGTGTATAGGCAGTAAATATCTATTTTGCGTGATTTCATCAGTTTAAACTTAATCAACTGTATCAAAATTTCAATTCGCAACCGGATGACGGATACATACAAACTTAGGGCTTTACATCCCACTAATTCGACCACGGTGAAAATTGAAATGAAATTGAATAAATCACTTTCACAACATTTGTAGCAAAACAATAATATGGAATACGGGATTAACATGTTATATCGAGCGGCTAAACAGCTTAACTGATTAAAATTACGCGATGAGGATTACCGCACTATATTATATTCTAGTCTATAGATAATAATATGTATGTAACATACTACATTATCAATATATTTCTCAACTTCCAGGAAAAATAATGATTAATATATGACAGTGGCGAAGACTGTTCTTCTTCAGAAGGAGCCCGATCTAGTTTTAGGTAGGGATTCTGATTTCTGTAGATAGTCAGAAGCGGAATTAGGGGGGTAAGTGAGGCGAAGCATAGGCGGCCGCCCAGGGCGCGTATAAGACACCGAAGCTGGCAAACAAAAAAAGGCACGGCAGACGCCCCATTTTTTAGCACTACCCTGCCCAGGGCGCTGGTAATGCTAAGCCCGGCACTGAAGATAGTCTTCAATGTAAGAGATAAATGATACGTAAGTCCCACGTCACTGAACCTTTGACTGTACTCAATTAGCCTCTAAAAGATCTTAAAATAAACACTATGGCAAAGTAGATATATACTTTGTACAATATACAAAACTGTTCTTACGTTTGTCCGGGCAATATTTACATTGAAACTGTCTCCGGAATTCACCGGTAAAAATGCACCAGCAATAAGCATTTTCGTGGCCCAGTTTTGCTGGATCGTCGGCCATAGCGTTCATTTCACGACTCACCGGCAAATCGGGTAGTGTATATCCGATGGACGAGAAAAATTGAAGATATGGCAGGGAGTAGAAGGGTTCGGGGATATTCGAAGGGTGAAATTCGAGCAGAGAGTCATTTGTTTATGAGACGGTAAGTAAAAGCCGATATAATATGTGGAGGCTGATCGATCTGGTCAAATTGATCGCATAGGAGTCCGGTTAGGTTGGCCTGCGATCAGTCAAAACTGAATAGACCAAACCTCCCAGTATATGGCCATCATAGTGTGATTAAAGCAAGCTATTGTTTATTTATTTACATTAACTAACCTAACTGGATTGAGTAATGATATTTTCTAAACTCTATCTATGGCTTACAGAAGGCTCAGAGTACAGAGTTCGATCTTATAAATTCGACCCTACAACACGCAAAAATTAACAAGACACCTCTTCATATATGAGTCAAAATATATGCCGTAGAGAAACACAATAAAAAATTTCCGTCTTTTTTTCACGTCTAACCCCATCTTACTCTATGGCCTCATATCACATGTAAAGTTTGCTAGCAGCCCTCCTTCCCGATGCTAGGATATTTATTTTGAACGGCATTTTCTATTCCGATTTGCGCTCTACATTTTCAACTAATCGTCACATTTCGAGGACGTGATACCAGAATTTGCATGTCGTTTTGCCTCTTTCGTGAAATAAAATGTGATCGTTCGTTTGCGATTGTTAAAAGCTCAGAAAGACTTGACTTTGGCTTGGATTGAATAGGCTCCTTGATTCTACTCTAGAACTGTTGGCCTGATTAGCACATAATGCAGATAGACTAAATTCTACTCAAGAACTATACTAGCTATTTGCGTGATTTTTGAGCACAAAATATAGATAGAGAGTAGAGACTGAAAAGTGAAAACTAGCATTACCAACGAACTGACCCGTACCGTACCCAATTCGTTGAGCGTTATTGCTGCATTTTTTTTACTTACTTAGGTACGTCTAAAAATTTAAGTCATCATGACTTACATTTTTAACCTGGCTAGCCTAGATGTTTAAGTGAATGTACGATGTACCATTATAAATGTTAAAAATTGAAATCATCCAATCAGTACTTCTTGCGTCATAGAACTCATAGAAACAAACATACAACATCTTTATCATAATATATTTTGTTAGAATATACCTATTAAGTATATATTTTTTACTAATATATTCGGTGTCACGTGCTTATGAAGGTCGGCTGGCGCCTATGATAGCGCCGGGGCGTCGCCAGGGCCCAGTAAATACTATTCTCAATTATCCACCTCTAACTGAACCTTCATACCCACGACATAAGGATCACGCTTCTAGGAACAGAGGTAAAATTATACTGAACGGTAGGCGTATGAAAATAGAAGCCTACTCGGTAAAATGCATTAATAATCTTCTGAAAATAGATTCGTCATTCGTGACTCGATATTAGCCATATTAACATGACCTTAATTAGTACGTAAAATGATTAAATATAAGTAGTTACTAAGTTAGTAATATACTGACCAATTAGTTGTTCTATATTTCACCTAAGTACGTTCAATATAGTTTAGGGGCGCGCCTTAAAAAATTAAATTTAAAAAAACACCCCCTCGCCACTAAATCAATCATATTTGACCCCAATTTTCAACGTGTCTACTAAAAAAATTATCTTAGGTGGTGTTACTACTCTTTGGGCGGAGTTGAATTGCTCTGCGGTACCCGTCCCTCCCGCACTAGGCGCACGACGAAGGGCTGGGGGGGTTTTAGTGGGTAAACCTCGTGTAGGGAGTCCCACATACCCCCGCCCCCCTTCCCCCGAGGGGGCGGGGGATGCGTAACGCATTTCCCCTCCTTAAAAAAAAAAAAAAAAAAAAAAAAAAAAAAGTGGTGTTACTACTCGCCTTTATTTTCGCAATGACGTAGGTCGTAGGTCGTAGGGCGATTAATTTACTAACAATGTGGAGATTTCCTTTCTATTCTGTTAAAGATATAATATACCCTAAACTGTAAACACACTATGGACGGACGTGTGAGTCATTTTCTCCTCTAACCGCATTTCCTGCGTACAGTAACCCTACGCTGCAAGATTCAGTACATAACAATGGGGTAACAACGGCCCCGAACTTTAGGGTCGTTTGAGGGCCGCCAGCTACGGGTTACCTTGTATCTGACCGATATTCTTTGTTTGCTACGAAAATGGGTTAAAAGGTTCAACGGGCACGGAACTTTCCGTTGACAAAACACTAAGCTGTCCCAATATAATACAGTACAGTAGACTAGTCAGTCTCAAAGTGTGCTCCGCAAGAATAAGAATTTTTGCTCTATAGATGAGAATTATACAGCTCCGTTTAGACCAAACGAGCGAATGCTCATTACTCATTCGTCAACGATAAGTAGTAGGGTTCACACTACACTCAAAGAGTATATAAACTACGTAACAACTACACTATGTCTGACTGTAATAGCGGTATTGTGATTTCAAGTGCTGTATTTATTGTTATAGCGCAATTAATGAAAAAGAAAAGAAGGAAAAGACGTTGGTGGGTGCCGAATTTAATAAAAGAAGAATACTCGATAATTTAAAAAACCCGCCAAAAAGTAAAATATTTCAAGAACACTAGAATTATTCCTTTGAAGAGACCGCCTTGAAGAGCGAGCACGCCCGAACACGAAAGAACGCTCTAGGCAAATGCAATTGCTCGAGCGCTCTTGCGTCGTTTACACCAAACGAGCGAGATTCTGAGCATTCTACCTATTTTACCGCCGAACACGTGGCGAACACACTAGAACAACGAAAGAATGCTCGTTGTTAGTTTACATCAAAAGAGCTTTACTAGAATGAGCATTCGCTCGTTTGGTGTAAACGGAGCTACGGAGCTACGGAGCTCTAGATCTTATTTCTGTGGGTACTACGAATAACAAAAATAGGTACCTAATATTTATAATTTAAATTTTATGCGATCGACTCAGACGATCGATAGACTGATAATAATAATAAATTGATCGCTGTGATAAAAAAATCTTCGAATCATTGTTATTCGGTTTATTCTATTGAAGCCAGTGAAGGAAGGCAATTATTATAATAATTTTATTATTATTTATTATTATTTTCATTGATAAAAACGTTATAATAAAAAGACTCACCCGACAAAGAAGTTGAGATGCCCGGCGACGTACTCGAAACATGAAATTTATGATGCTACAGTTAAACATAACTTATATTCATAAAATAAATCTAGTTTTAGTCACGATTTAAATTAAATCTGATTTCTTTGCGCGAAAATAATAATATTTTCAAAGTACTTGTACATCATCGATCAACAAAAACACAGATTAATTTATGTAGAACAAAAATCTGCAATTTGACACATATTTGACACTTGAGTCTTTTTTTTTTTTTTTTTTTTTTCTTGTTATGGCTCTCGGCTTGTAAACCATGGCCAGTGTCAAGTAAAGTTTTGGCGGGAGAAAAAAATTTTCGTAAAAAATTTACAAAATTTTCAAGTTGTTTTTCCAGATTATCGTCAAGTCGAAAGTCTAGTCAAAGTCTAAAAAGTAGTCGGTAAAGTCAACGAGTCAAGTCAGTTGTTTTAGTAAAGTGGTAGACCCTTTACTAAAACTTTCGATGGAGTTTTGGAGGGAACACAAAATGGCACGTTTCTTGAAGTTGTATCACTTGCCTACACTTGTGCACGACAACGAATATTTAATGGTTAATATTCTACCAACATTACACATTAAAAACCGAAATAACACAATTTTAGGAAAATAATACAAAAACAAAACGTCACTCTTTCGTATACCCGGCAAAACTCCACTTGAGTCTTGACAGATAAAATATGAATATAGGCTGGGAATACACGTCAGATTTTGTATCCATTTGTCTGATCAGATAATCTGATCGTATTTACTCGATACACATCCGATTCTTGCGCCAGAATTTTTCTGAACTCAGTCCTTCTCGAGCTTTTTGTGAGCTTGCATACGGATCAGAAAGAAAAGGTGGACGACGAGCTAATGTTACTTATTGTATATTTGCTCATGTTAGCGCGAAAAAAAAAAACTCAATTTAATAAGACTATCCATACTAATATTATAAATGCGAAAGTGTGTCTATCTGTCTGTCTGTTACCTCTTCACGCCCAAACCGCTGAACCGATTTTGTTAAAATTTGGTATGGAGATACATACTTTGAGTAGTTTGAGTCCCCGGAAAGGACATAGGATACTTTTTATGCCGGAAAAATGTACAGTTCCCACGCGATAAACGAATTTTGGCGCAACGGAGTTGCGGGCGTCGTTTAATTACGTGGTAAAAACAGAGATTCAAAGTTGAAATATCCTTTAGGGGGAGGCTGGTATTAGGCATATTATTCACCCTACAATCTACATGATTCCCTTTATTTTTTAATGTTTGCAAGTAAAAGTTAGTCATAACCACAACCATGCGATAAGTTCGTTCAGTGTCATGCTAGAGAATCAACTGGTAAGTCGGAAGAAAGAATCGGACGTCTATTGGGTATCCGTACAAAAGTATGCAGACCGCACCTTCAGACAATCGGAACGGCTGTAAAGGGCCCCTGAGACGATCAAACAAGTTTGATTCAAACCTTACGTGTTTGATGCAACCGTTTGATGTCGGTTTGAACGGTTTGTCAAACGAAACTGCGCAGTTTGGTTCAATACTCGCTGTGGAGTACACGTCTTGTGACGAATAAAATATTATTTTTTAAAAGATAAAACCGACTTAAAAAATGTACGAAATTGAGAATTAAATTCCCTATCTCAAAAACTACTAAACCTATTTTGATGAAACTTGCAGAAGTCTCCCAAGTTAAACAATACCAATATAGTACAACAAAAAAATATTTAAATCGGACTTGTAGTTCCGGAGATATGTGAACACAAACATAAAAACATACATACACTTTTGATGCACATTCATTTTGTTCAGATGCTGATATAGACTAACATATACGAAAACTGGGCAGTTCTGGAAATAGTACATACATACGCGTCGAATTGATAACCTCCTCTTTTTTAGTCGGTTAAAAATTATATACTCCAAAGAATGGTACAAAGTTTGTTCAAACGCATCGGAACACGATTTAACGGCGCGTCAAACACAACAAAAATATGAAATTTCATCAAACGAGCTTCAAACAGTAAATGTTTGACAAACCGTTCAAACAAGTTTTGTAAACGATCAAAATGGTTTGAGTCAAACCAAAATTTACGTGTTTGAGTCAAACCGTTTGATCGTCTCGGGGGCCCTTAAAATCGTAAACGCCTTGGCGCTGTTTCCGATTCGGACGTCCGATCCGACTATCGGATTGGATGTGTATTATTGTATTCAATTAAATGTGTGGCATGAGTGCCTTCAGACAGTCTGATCAGACTATCGGATGAAAAAATCTGACGTGTATTGCCGGCCTAATGTCAGCAGTCAGTCAGCCATAAAATGTGTTTTTTTTTGTTTCACGTTTAGACTGCGAGTTAAATTACAAACGATACTTAACAGGCATCATATTCTACTCTTTTTGGCCGGCCGACCCGCTGACCCCGCTGTAAATAATGGTTGAGGCAAAAATTATGCAGATAACCGCTTTTAAAACCTTAATTATTGGTCGAGCTGTCATGTCGCCCTGGGCTGGGCACAGGGCAGTGGGCTCAGGGCTGCCGGCTGAGTGCTGAGTGCTGACGACACTCCGCACCATCAGTATATATTAAATAAGTCTATGCTCCGCACTGAGCACTCGAGACATTGGCGATTTACTACGGAAGTATTTTAAAAAAGAAGGAAACCAACTTTCAAGAAAGGGCCCCCGCGCACGAGCAACTTAGTTGCATGGCGATTTATTTGTCTCTTGATCAAGTCTAGGAGCTAGTATGGAAGTGCGCGCACGTAGCGACGCGACGCGACGCAACTCTGTGCAACTTTTTTAGTTGCAACGCAACTGTCTCCTTCCCTATTGGTTTCTATGCAAGTGCGCGCACAGGCAACAATAAAGTCGCCGACCGGCCCAGTGTTGCCAGATCAGGGGATTTCCCCCTAGATTTAGGGAGCTTTCGTCCAAGATAGGGGCAAAATAGAGGCAAAATATCGGGTTTTCCCCTAGATTTTCATGAACGAGGCCAGGTCGTAAGATTCTGAACAGTTCATCAAAACTTTTGACACTCATTCTAAAGAAAACGTAAAATTTTTCTGGGTATGCTCTCAATTTCATAAACACAGTATGAAATTTCCCAAGAGTCAGGCGATCGCTCCATAATGGACGCACCCAATATTCTATTTTGCGACGCTTTCTTCGGTTTTTTATTGCGAGTGCAACAACCACAGCCGTCTCGACCAAATCCATGTTGATGACTGTCTAGAAAAAATCGGAAAAAAGTTGCGTTGCTGTCGCTCTCGTGCGCGCACCCCTGCGACATGGCTGCAATTTTTTCGAAAGAGACAAATAAATCGCCATGCAACTAAGTTGCTCGTGCGCGGGGGCCCAAAATAGAACTAATGTCCATCCCTTTGCCTGTCCCGACCGACCGGGACGAATTAAAAAAAAAAAGAACTAATGTCCGAAGAAATGTCAAGTGTCAACATTGTACAAATTGCTCATGTTTGTAAATTGTAAATGAAGCGCTAAATTACAGAATATATCATTAAATTGTGTAGTAAATAACATTTTGTAATTTGTTTTCCATGATTTATTAACATGGAGGAAGAAAGTAAGTTGTTTACTTAGGTGAACAATATTTAAAAATGTGTCTACATTCTCGATATCCTTTTTACAGAATTACTTCGAAAGAAAAAGAAAGCATTGAATGGAAGCAACAAGCGGGTTTTAGCTGAAGCATGTAACGATCTAGCGTCATTTTATTACAAGAATAGCAGATATAGTGACGCTCTGGATGAGTATAAGAATGAGGCCTCTATATGCAAGGAACTCGGTCTGCGCTTGGAGTGGGCCACCTGCAACAGAATGATCGGTGAAATGTACATGCTGATGGCTGAATTTGACAAAGCTCTCAAATACGAGGAGAGACATCTAAGTAAGTTACAATCTTCCTACTCCTATTTTCTTCTGATTAATTTCGTTGCGGGTCCCAAGACCGTTTTAGCATGTCTCTCGGGTTCCCTGAGATCATATCAAAGGGTTTTCGTGGTTGGATACCGCTGTCGATCCTGGCGACACAGGAGATACCGTGGTGGGAATGTGTGGTGGGCCAAAGCCCGTTTAAAAAAGTTACAATCTCACTGATGCTTAAAACATAAAAGGGCTATGAGAGTTCCTTTCCTAAGAATCAAAGTATCACTATACTAAATTTACTTATTTTATAAACCATCCACACACAACTAGTTATATATACAGTTTCCCACAAATGTGTTGTCAGTCATATTAATCCTTCAATTGTGGAAAAACGAGAAACAATAGCCTTTCCATTGCTATCGCGGTTGCATGCGACCATTTGGGTCTTGAAGCATTAAACATATCAAACGTATTGTGTGATATCTTGTTTTCATACATATTATAGTTTATACAGCACTGTGTGATGTGAGACACATTTCATGTTTGTTTTTTGTTATGAAGGTGTTGCAAAGGAGCTGAAGAATTTAGTAGAAGAACAGAGAGCTATGGCGACACTAGGAAGAATATACCTTCTGCAAGGACAGAGCTCGACTAGAGATGAAGAATCAAAAACATCATTGACAGCAGCCGAAAAGGCTTTTATGAAGAGTCTGGTACTCTGTGAAAAGTAATTATTGTATTTTTTATTTATTTATTCTAATAAAAACATCAGCTGTTTTCACAATAACTAATGAAAGTTTGTGATTTTTACATGTTATGTGTATAACTCATTATTTAAACTCTCTACTCTCTTGAATCTGCCTTTGTCAAATATTTTGAAGAAACTACTTGATAGGGTGTAGGATTAACTCATCAAGCCTTGTACGGCCTAGTGGGCCGCGATAACAATACATTTACAAAAGATTTCCAGGAATCTGCGATCGACAGATTAACATGGCCCATAGACTTTAGTTATGCAGTAGACACTACAAATTACTCTAAAATGTTTGTATGTTCTTATAGAATAATGTCCATACTATGTTGTCTAATTACCACAACACAATATAACTTGTACATAGGTATAGGATTAGAAAATATCATGTTTATTCCCAAATTTTTTTATTGTAAGTTTAGATGCGTGTTGATGAAGAAAAAATTACTTCCAGATTAAATGGTAAAATCAACAAATCGGAACTAATGGACATGCGGGCGAGGCTCCTCCTTAATATTGGTGTAGTCCAAGAGCATATGGGATTCTTGGATAAAGCCCTAGACTGCATAAACAAGGCCATAACGATATGCTCCAACCAGGATCTGTATGAGGTGCTACATAACTGCTACACTACCGAGGCCCTGCTTCACTATAACAAGAGGAAAGATCATGCAAAAGCACTGAGCTGTTTGAATAAAGGTTTGGAGGTCGCCAGTCGGCTGGAAGATAAGGTTAGTTTTGTTGGGAACAAATATAATGACCACCAAAAAATGCACTGATACCCTAAACTTGTTTACCAAAAAAAGAAGTATCTTTTTTTGGTTACTTAACACCAAAAAAATAAAGTCTAAAATTGCAATGCTACCAGTTATTTTAGTCTTGGCAACAGTTCAAATTGTAATCGAAACCACCAAATATAGTAAATTATCACCAAATAAAGTAAATGATCACCAAATATAGTAAATGACCACCAAATATATAGTAAATGATCACCAAATATTGTAAATGATCACCAAATATACTTACATGATAATTGATCACCAAATCCTTGTGAGCAAATCAATGCGATATTTCTGTCCAAATAAATCACTACGATTGACAAAAATGTAAGCATTATATTATTAACAAAATAATCGGCCAAGTGTGAGTCGGACATGAAGGGTTCTGTACCGTTATAGAGCAAAATTAGACCTAAAAGTGTGTTTTTGTATGGGAGCCCCCTTTGTTTTTTTTTTTTTAATTATTAATTATTGAAGTAAACATATTATAATCA
This sequence comes from Polyommatus icarus, assembly GCA_937595015.1. Classification (NCBI taxonomy): domain Eukaryota; kingdom Metazoa; phylum Arthropoda; class Insecta; order Lepidoptera; family Lycaenidae; genus Polyommatus; species Polyommatus icarus. The sequence goes on along the minus strand of OW569336.1, from coordinate 6,513,652 downwards.
AAGCCTTTGCGAAAATATTAATCTGATTCTGAAAATTACACAATCTGTGTAATTTTCAGAAGTCTAGCTGGAGTGGTTCTTGAGATACAGCCTAGAGAAAGACAGACGGACGAACAGACGGACATATTATAGAGTCCTGTTTTTATGGTTCTCTACCCAAAGGGTACAAACGGGGGACCCTTTTACTAAGACTTCGATGTCTGTCTGTCCGTCTATCTGTCTTCTTCTTTTTAATAGGATATAATTAAGAGATTTGGTTATAATTTTACATTAAAATATGTTAACATATGATGTTGGTGATCATATTTTACTAATTTTGGTGATCGTTTACTACTTTTGGTTTAACAGTGATTTATTTGGAGTAATTTTACAAAATTACTTTACTTAATTAATCTTTGGTAATGGTACTGAGTAGTTATAGTGAGTAATTAGTGCGTTTTGTGAGTGATCATTGATCATTGTATTTAGATTTAGTTTAAATATTGTTTGTTGTTACTGACTGTTGAGTGTTGTTGCTTTTTTCGCTTATTCTCATGTTCGAGTTACACCAGCTGTGCACGTTACATAATATTGATAATGCTTACTTTTCTTGTTACTTATATGTGAAAACTTTATAATTGGCTTTATGTTTCTATAATTGTTATCTTAGAGAATTTTTGAAAAGCTGTTAGTTTTCTGAATAAAATAAAATAAAATAAAAATAAAATTTGGTGATCATTTTACATTAAAATGCTAGTATAATGTTGGTGATCATATTTTTTTACCATTATTTTGGTATCTTACAGGTGTTGAAAATGTGTGAAACCCTGTCCTCAAAAGCAGACATACTATGTAAGATGTCAGATTATCAGAGTGCTAAACAAGTACTACTCAAAGCTTGGAAACTGAAGACGCCTGATGAAGAAGAAAGGGAAAATATTGAGTCTAATTTAAAAATTGGTAAAAAAAATATATATTTTTTCAATTAATTAATTTAAAAATGTGAAATTCAACTGAAAGGAGTAATGATGAAGTAAGGTTAAAGATGGTGTTAGGATCTGGTGTCGCAAAACTGGAACCTGAAATTGATTACTTGACTTTTCATGACACCTATAGTTCCGTCATATTCGCTAAAAAGAAAGTGCTGCCTACAGTCCCAAATCCCCAAATTATATTGTTATTTACTAAACATATGCTGCCATCTATATTATTTTTATGGTCTCTATTGTCTTGTGTTGGTGTGAAGTGTGAACCTCAGAACGGGAATCTAAAATCTGTGGTGTGAACTGATAATTAAGATTTTTTAAAAGTGTTATGTCTGTGGATATTAATATTATGGTTTATTTTTTTGTTCATTTCTACAGTGGCAGCAATGTGTTACACTGAGGATCTGCTGATATCCACAAATCCAACTGATCATGTCACATTCAAGAAGCTATATGAGAAACTTGGTGATGGGGCCTGTCATGTGAAGAACTATCCTGGGGCCATTCAGTATTATTTAAAAATGTTGGACCACGCTGAGTTAGCGGGTGACACTGGGAAAACACTTATACCTATTTATGTCAGGTATGTAGCTTTCTTTATTACAATCTGCTATGGTATGCACAAGAGTCTTATTAGGCTGCCTTCACATTAAGTTACGTATCTTCACAGTAGTGGGCAGCCGCGCAACTCGCGACCTAATGTGAAGGCAGTCTTACGGGTTTGCGGAAAAGGCAATTGCACGACGCCTATACATCTTGATGGGTAAATTCGCGGCCCTCATTGAGTTGAAAGGTTCAATAAAAACTTGAACTAAAAATTAAGACTGAGAAGTTTCAAAAACTCGCATTTCAAATGAAGTACTATCAGAGAAGTTGATTCATAGGCACATGGCGGTCCTACTTAGATTGGTCGCGTTATGTCAAACCCAGCCGAGTGCCGACAGATAAAAATTAAAAACTAACTTTAAATTGACATAGTCTGAACCACAGAAATCAATCAATATAGAACGGCTAAGCGGGTGGAGTACGCGTGTTTCAATCTTACACAAGTGAGCAAGATTCGTTGAACGTTCAACAGTCAGCGCGCACGTCTAGACTTGATTACACCGGAGCGGTTGTGGAAAAATGCCTCATTGTGCAGTGTCTAATAGTAAAAACAGAGTACGAAAGTGAATCGGTCAAAAGGAGGTATTTCTTTCCACGGGTAAGTTATTTTTTCTAACTAAATGCAAAGGAAAAATTGACACGCGTGATTCCTTAGCAACGCACGCGCGTCGCCGTTCTATCTTGGTTTATTTCTGTGGTCTGAACTCTGACCAAATGATGTAGGTCTGTCAAGTGCCTTGAATCAAGTAGTACTCTGATAGTACATTTTTTATGTCAATGTTATATTAATTATAATTTATTGTTTATAATGCATTTTTAATATAAAACCCTAAACAGGACGTAAGGGCTCATGGCTAGGGAACATTGTTGTTCTGTTGCAATGCATCATCACATACTTAATTAAAAAAAAAAACTTTTGCTAAAATTTTCAGTTTATACCAAACATACAAAGACATGGGTGGTTACCACGAAGCTCTACAGTACATGTACAAAGAATACGAATTAATCAAAGACGTGCCCAAAGAAGCGTATACGACTCTGTGTAATATCGCCGAAGTATCTTTCCTGGCTAAGAAACCATATGATCAAATTGAGAAGGCTTGTATGGATGCTAGAAATGCGGTAAGATATATTTATTCAATTCATTTATGAGAAAAGCAACAGAAAAAACTACATAAATGCACCTGAATAGTAGGGGAGGTAGTGCTATCGTTTGCTAAGTCATTTCATACCGACCAAACTGAAAATTGAAAATTTTATGGATGACTATAATTGAGGTCATGCTTAACCAAAAATGCACCGTCAGCCGTATCGCAGACGGGGAATTCAACGTCAGTCGCGTTACTGAACTATGTTAAAAAAGTTAAAATATAAAGTCATTTCATACCGTACAAAATTTATACAGGTGAACGTTGATCCCTTTTTAATAATAAAGACCACCGTCAGTCGTTAATATGCGGGTGGAAAGCCCGTCATCCAGCGATATAAGCTATAACCAATATTAGTGTTGGTAAAAAAAGCATTAGCAATAATAATTAATTGTTAAATGCCCATTAGCAATAATGAAATTAATCGTACTTGCTAATAAATACGATTGCTAATATTGTCGTGCTTAGCAATAGTCAGCGATCATGATAAAAATCACGTCCGCGCTGTTTCGCACCGCAGCGCTAACTGTTAATGAATTGCTATTTTTCAGTCGACGCGAGCGGTGCGATGCGAACCGATAATTCACGATGCCGCGTTTTTAGCAAATAGCAAAGCAATACTTAGCATGCTGTGACATCAAAATTAGCATGTTAATGAAATTAATAGAAAATAGCATTAATTCCCATTACTAACCAATATAGCCCTACTTCGCGCTCAATGTATCCTAGGGCGTCGCGTAGACGACATTTCCACCTGTAAACATTTAGCTGACGGTGATTTTCGTTTGAATTAACCATAAAATTGTCTCACATAGCAATTTTAAGTAATTAATTAGTCAATATTTGTGAAGAAGAATTATATACATTTTACTTTAAAAGCGCCATCTATTGTTATATACTAAAACTAAAATAACACCTACTGACCCTAAACGTGTATAATCTAGATAATATGAACCTTTATTGGGTGCGAATTGGGATCTTTTTAATGTCAATTCAATACGATTCCCAACAACAACTTTGCATACTCTCAATTTTCATTCAAGCTGACGATCAAACCTCTTATTTATATTAATAAATAAGAGGTCTATTCTATTAAGAATAGAATTATTGTTACGATTTTCGCTCGGTATGAAATGACTTTTTTAAATAAGCGCGAAAAGTACTAAAAGCTTAGCTTTCTTTTCTCCAAAAAAGAAATTGATGTCTTTAATTTATTTTGAAATATCTAAGATAGTTTAATTTTTGTTATAGAAATTCTTAAACATTGACTGTGCTGCTATTAGGTCAGGTCTTATAATATATTTCCATATAAAAACTTAGTTTGCCTGGCTTTATTCAAACCCATACAAATGTGTTAACTTATATTTCAAATTATTTTATAGGCTCGAGAATGGAACAAAAGAAAGTATGAAGTTAGAATTCTCAAGAATCTTCTGAAGTATCAAGAGGAATACTGTGAAATGGACAAAATGGAGGAAACTAAAGCTGAACTCAGGTTATTGGGCTATGATGATGCTGATCTTTATCATTCTGAGGATGAACAGAGTTCTGCCGGTGGTTGTGAGGAAGATACAACTCATATCGGTGATGATATATGCTTGGAGGATTTGACAGGTAAATTCAATCTTACAAATTGCATTATTTTTGAAATTATTTTGTTTCTTAGTTTCTGCGACTCTTTTTTTATACAATTCGGTCGGTATGGTCGGTAAAATTATGCTACAAAAGTGTCGCTTCGACCGATCCTAGATATACACACATTTCGAATGTGTGTATATCTTTGAATCGGTCGACCTTGGGATAAAATTTTACTTCAATATATTTTGAAAGTCACATCTAAGTATACCACACAATAATTTGCTGTGAGACAAGACAATAATCTATACTAATATTATAAATGCGAAAGTATCTCTGACTGTCTGTCTGTCTCGCTTTCACGCAAAAACTACTGAACCGAGTGTAATGAAATTTTGTACACAGATAGTTTAAAGCCTGAGAAAGGACATAGGCTACTTTTCAACTGGAAAAAGGGGGTGTTTTTGCGTAAATTAGTTCAAATTAAGTTAGTTCCAAAAATTCATAACAGATGGCGACAAGAGTCGCCTAGATCGCGCTATCGCTTACTCATATGTATTTCTATAAGAGGTGGTATCATGATAAGTAGGGTTTTTAGATTCTTTCGATTGTCGTACACGTTATTAAATAACTTATTAATCAGTACTTTATTCTATGCAGTGACGTAACCTTAAACCTACCAATAGTTTATGGGTAAAGCTAAAGTTGTGTAATAGGGGGCTAAATAAGCCTTAAAATTTGGTACAAAATAAGTTCAATTTAAAAAAATGTAATATTATGTGCACACTGCACAGCTGTTTTTGGGTATTTTGATTTAAGGGGTACCAGGGTTTTAAAAAGCTTTTAAATTTGACACCAATTTTGTTGACACCGCGCGCTATAAACTGAAGTCCACGCGGACGAAGTCGCGGTCAACAGCTAGTTAGCTATAAGCTCAACATAATACAGTGTATCAGTATCAAAAACAATATAGTATTGTATTGTTTTTGATACTCATATAATTTGTGTATTTTTCAGATCTATCTGACACAAACGAAGAAGACATGGTGGATAAAAAACGCGGGACTCGCAGGCGAGGCAAAGGTTTCACCATCAAGAAGAATATGAAAGGTGAAACACAGCTGCATGTGGTGAGTTGTGACTTGTGAAGTTAGAATATTCTGGTTTCAATTTTAGGGTTCCACAATAAATAAATTAATATTATTTGTCACTAGATGGCGCTTTGGCAATAATATTTTGCCAAAAACGCAAGAAAGTGATAGTATTTTATGGAGGCACTTCACGTGGCTATTTGTATTTTGTATTTGCTATTGCTATTTGTTGCATATTTTGGCAAAATTATTGACGTCATACACAAACAAGCAAATAAAGGCAAATACGGCCTTTCACACATGGACGTCAAATACCAAACTTTTACTTGATTTTGTTTACTTTTACTATTTTACTCTTTTGATGTGCGTCAAAAACCGACAAAGGTATGTGTATTTGGTATTGGTCATATTTGTCAAATAGGCAAATAAGGCCAATACTTTGTCAAACATACCGTCTACACATGGTGATTGTTTGGCGAATACATCAAATACGCAAATACAAATAGCCATTTTAAGTGCCTCCATTAGACCTTTGGTTTATCCGATTTTTGCGAGCAGCAATTTTAAACAAATTAGAATAGAAAATGTTTATTGTAAGAATGTAGTAAAATATTGTCTCAATTCCAGGCATGCATATCCGGTAACCGTCTGCTCGTGGAACGTCTACTGGGCCAGGGTCACCCGGTCAACATCCGGGACAACGCTGGCTGGTTACCGCTACATGAGGCTTGTATACACGGCCATACTGATGTGGCGAGAATGTTGATCGATAGTGGAGCTAATATTAATGATAGGGGAGGAATTAATTGTGATGGTAAGTTGCAGAATATCCGGTTATAAAGACGCGGACGTCATAATGTTAATCTTCATGAATCTATTTATTACTAAAACGCGTTGTGCGTATTCTTAATAGAACCAAGCTAGAGTATATTTGGATCCAGCATTACCAATTTCGCACTTTATGTCCGTCGTGAACATTTACTTTTTTGGGATAACAATTACCATATTATAAGCTATGCATTAATCCATTTACCAAACATGATCAAGCTCGATCCGTTAAGTAGTTATTGCGCCATGAAGTTACAAACTTACACAATACATAACTTTCGCTTTTATATAAGTGTACTTAATTATATTTCAGGTATCACACCTCTATATGACGCGGCCAGCAACGGTCATTTAGATGTAGTACAGATGCTTCTACAAAATGGTGCCATTCCTACTCTCAAGACTGACTTTGGTGAAACACCACTCCAAGTTTTACAAAAATGGCGCACTGGGACTATTTTAACAAGGGATGAAGAAGCACTATACAATAATATTATAAGTAATATACAAAATTATATCGATAAGGACAACGCTGTTGAACCAATTTTAAATAGATCCAAATCAAAAACACCAGTGAAACCTATACAAGATAGAACTCCGCCTAGTACTTCCAAAATGAGTGGTAGAATACGGGAATTAGAATCACCGGTATTCAAAAGACGCAATATCATAGAAGACGACAGTGATGATGATATGAATTTATCACATGTTATAAGAAACGAAGTAGCTTTCCCATCAGATGATTCGAATTCTGATGAAGAATCACCTAAACCTGATGATCGTAAGACATCGGGAGTGAAAGAATATAGGAACGCAATATCAGCTTTAAGAAACAGAAACGTAGATGCACCAGAAACAGAAATAAAGAAGACAAAATCAAAATCAGCTTTACTTGACCCCAGTGAAGTAGACGACGATTGGCTAGATGATGATTTAGGTATAACTAAAAATAAGAAGCGAAAACTAAGCGATCCTATAACAGTAGCAGCTAAAAAGACTAATATCGAAAGTATAAAGAAAAGTATAGACAGTATAAATAGGATAGAACCACTAGTAGAAAATAATGTTGATAAGCAAAGGAAGAGGTATGATTTGTTAGATTTAAGCGATAACAGTTCGGATGCTGATAGCTTTCAGAGAAACGAAAATGTATGTCCTAAAGTAACTAAGAATTCTTTCAAAGATATATCAAGGGAATTAAACGAAAGTAAATCTAGGGATAGTAGGGATGGTATGAGGCGACGTTGGAAAAGGCAAAGTACGTTGCTAAAAGCGGGATTTCAAAGAAGGAAGTCATTCGATCGATCTAGTAACAGTGGAAGTGATTGTGAAAGTAGTAAAGACAAAAGCAATAAGTTCCCAAGAAAATCGTCCAGTGAAAACTTCGGATACTCAAATTCCAACGATGGCTTTAATATGGTACAAAATATGAATCCCAGTGTGATGCAAGCGATGAATGTTATACAACCGATAAGTATAGTGCAGCCTTCCAAAACTGGGAGGCCGATGCAAACCCAAATTTTGCCGCCTGCAGCAGTAAAAGTCAAAGTTGAAGATAAGGTTTTGTTGATATCGTTGAAGCTAGAGACGATAAATAGGTTGACAATTAGCTGGCTAGTTGAAGAAGTTAAATCTAGATATTATAAGTAAGTACACATTCATTTAAATAAATAAAAAAATACTAAACATTGTGTTTGTTTATAGACGATGCAGTAATTGCATTCTGACACATTTTTGTTGTATTATCTTACGAACCGCCTAACAAAACCTTTGTAAAACCTAAACCGAAACATTTAGTATAAGTAGTACATTGGGAACATTTGAGCCATATTATATTTTCTGGTTTATTCTGGGTGTCTTTTACCATGTAAGAGTCATTTTAGACCGCAACGCGACGCGTACATGCATTTCTAAATATGTACTGAAATGGCAGGCGTGAGACGTCTTGTAAATCTCTCAATTCAATACCAATTTAGAAATGCATCTACACGTCGCGTTGCGGTCTGAATTGACCCTAACAGGCAAGGAAATCATTGTATGTACAGTACTCCCAATTCCCAAATTAATAATGCGCATGAATGGCCGTGAATAATGATCGTGTTATAAAAGCTACAGGAATATCACGACAAACTTTGACTAATATATGTATCTTAAACGCAGTGCAATTAAAAAATGCAATATCGTCTACCGTGGCTCGGGAAATACAACCGTTGCCGAGAATTTTCGAAAATTTCTATGCGCATTATCACTTTGGGAGCACTGTACAGCGTATCTTTTGTATAATTAATATTTTCTTACATATTAAAAAAAATGTCTGTCATTTTCAGATTAACGGGTGTCCGACCAGTGTTCAGTTTAATGACGTCCGACGGAGCGATTCTCTCGGAGGAAGACCCGTTGAGTCTAGTGTTGGCTTCGCCCGAACTGCACACATGTATCAGCAACTTCAAAGCTTCGCCGGCCGAAGAGAGATATTTGGAGTGTTGCGACGCTTTGGGTGTTTGTAAGTTTATTTTATGGTTATCCATACTAATATTAATTTTATTATGATGTTTGAAACGAAGCCAGTCTCAATTTTAACCCACCGATCCCCAAGCGGAACCCGGCTGCCGCATGAAAATTGAAAATCTATTGTGTCTGCTCTTTCCACGATCGAGGTATTACAACAGTACTAAGAATTTTATGTTAGCACTAAAAGTTTGACGAATCTTTCAAGTTACAGCGAAAGTCGAAACAAGTTACAACTTTCTAAGTACTCACATACGGTTTTGCTCGATAGTTTTACTACAAATCGAGTAATAATTACTGTGTGGACCGCAAAACTCACAGCTCGAAGGCTAGCATCGAGCCAGCTTGACGGAATTAAATGTATCGATTTAGGGTAAAACTATCGAGCAATGCTGAATTTGTGGACGAAAGTCCGAGCCGCGGGTTATGCTCGACGTTATTGCTCGATCGAGCAAAACCGTACGTGAGTACGAGAGGCGCATGCTATGTTAAATTCTCGCTTATGCTAAATAAGCGAGAATTTAACGTAGCACGCGCCTCTTACTATGTTCAAATGTACCACTACATGTTAATGTATACGTATGGAATATGAATCCATACTAATATTATAAATGCGAAAGTGTCTGTCTGTTACCTCTTCACGCTCAAACCGCTGAACCGATTTTGTTAATCTTTGTTATGGAAGATACTCTGAGTCCCGGGAAAGGACATAGGATACTTTTTATCCCGGAAAAATGTACGGTTCCCGTACGTTTAACGAATTTTGGCGCAACGGAGTTGTGGGCGGGCGTCTAGTTCAAAATAAAGTTCGGCCGCAGAGAGCGTAGTTTTTCCTCTATTGATCTATTACTACTCGTCTCATTTAATCGCCCAAATCTATAGCTATTGCATAACCGTGTATGTGGTTTGAAATTTTTGGTATTTAGGTAATTTTTTACTACATTGTCCACTGTCCAGTTGGGCAATGTAAAACTAACATTAGTATTTAGAAAATAATATAATATAATATCAAACTTATTTAAAAATTGAATGTACTGTAACTTCTTGGTGGAAATTCATGTTCAATGCAATAATTATACACTTTTCTTGCATAAGTTTTAAAATTAAATGTATCTGCTTTCAGCACCATCACAAGAAATTCAACAAGCCATCGGCCGAAGTATAACAACACGAAGAATAGCTCTGGGAACGCAGACATTATCACAAACACAAATGAGACCTCTATTCCGAGCACTCACACATCAAACACACATCACAGCTGTTTTGATAAGCAATAACAACATAGGTGATGAAGGACTAAAGTATCTAACTGAAGCAATATGCACTATGAAACATCTAACGCATTTAGACATCAGTAAAAATAATATATCCGGTGATGGTATAAAAACTTTCTTGAGTGCATTCGAGAAACCAGGACGACAATTGTGTCAAGGTTTAGAAGATTTGGATGTAAGCGGGAACCCTATATCAAACGATGGATTCAAATCCATAGTCAAATTGAGTCAGTATTTAAAATTACGAGTGATAAAACTAAATAGCTGTGGTATTACTGAAGTGAGTGATAGCAATAAGAGCTGTAATAATTTTGACACGTTAGAAGTTATAGACTTAAGTAACAATGATATAAGGAATGCCACGGTCAACTGTATACTGACATCTCTAAATCCGAATATATTGATAGAATTGGAGTTGGATAACATTGGAGCAGATGGTACAGTGGTTGGATGTATAGCTAATTTTATGGACACCGCTAAAGATGTGAAGATACGAAGACTGGGCTTATCTAAGTGTAAATTAGTTGACTCTCAATTCATGAGGATATTCAGGTAATTATAAAAAATCGTACCTACTCTTGGAACATACATTTTGTGCACAGAGTACAGACATAGATCAAGATCTTGATCTATGTCTGTGATTTTGCTGTATGTCGTCGCATTGCAACTATTTTATAGGGTGCTAATGACAATAATAATTTGGCTTAGTTTTCATACAGAATATTTGCTATATCTATAGACTACCACCACAAAATGTATGTCCATGTCCGTCCGTCCAAAAAACATTCTTTAATATTTTGAAACGAAGTTCCTTATCGCGCGTTGCGAAAGGGGGCTAGACGAAAAGTTGTAACGACACAAAAGTGTCGTGTGTTGCGTCACACACGAAAGTGTGTGTCGCGTGCATAAAGTTAATATACCTATCGGAATAGAGCAACAATCTCGAGCTGTCAAACATAACCAAAATTGGTTTTCATCTGTGTGAAAAATATGTGTACGTATACACTTACACAAGCATGATTGAACATGAATTCTATGAGATTATACTGACAACGTGCGGCACGTGCCGACTGGACGTCAAAAAAAGAGTGCTGCTGTCATGTATCACACGTCTCTTTTTACCACGCGGTGTTACTGATAGTGGCATCTCGCTTGCTCAGGCCTTTGTTTCTCTATTCCGCTAGGTATATTAACTTTATGGTCGCGTGTTTCTCTCTCTCTCTCTCTCGCATTGAAGAGTGTGGTATAGTGACAATTTTTTTGAGTGTATACAGGTTGTCAAAAGAAATAACTTCGTTCCATCCGGGTGTCCCTAGACACCTATCAAGTTTTTTATTAGTTTATTACATAGTAGTGATAATCGTATATCAAACTTTACTCTCTTCCAGATCTCTCGGCCGAGCGAGAAACCTACAGTCCCTGTCATTGAGAGGCAACAACTTAACGTTTATTGCGTTAAAGAAGTTACTGCAGCGGCAACCCCCAGTGCCACAAATCAATCTTGAGGGTTGCCAGGACATATTCAAATACTCCCCGGACTCCGATTTCCAAGTGTGGCTGCCTGCTGTTGATTTCGGCAGGTGTATACCTGAAATTAACGTCACACCAGTGTTTAAAACTGACGAAGAACGAGACAGTTATAAATCGTTTTCGAAAACGTGGCTCAGTTGTTTCAAAGGACGCGGCATGATCGAGCACTGCGATGGAAATGTTACAAAGTTTACAGCTAGATAGTTAATTGTATTTAAGGGTTAGTTGACACCGAATCAAGCGACGAACGACCTGCATCCTTAGCATGGCCAGCAATATTTGTTTCCGGTCTTCGTAGAGTAGAAATAACTATAGTTTCTTGTATAAAAGTCCTGCGACGAACGACCTGCCTCCTTGGCATGGCCACCAATATTTGTTTCCGGTCTTCGTAGGGAAGAAATAACTATAGTTTCTTGGATAAAAGTCCTGCTTCAAAGTAAATAAGGTAGAAAAATATAGTTATTTCTTTTTTACGATGACTGGAAACAAATCTCGAAGGCCATGCTAAGAGGGCAGGTGATGCATTAAAGTAATACAAAATCAAAATATCAAAAAGCACAAAGCTTTGTGACATTTTAATTTGGTATTGCTATGCATAGGTGTTTTGTCTCTTTTCGGCGAACTAAAAACTAAAAAGAGACTACACAATAAGCTATAAAATGTTTTGCCTTTATCTGTCAAGTGAATTTTACAACACATCAGAAAAGAGGAAACATTGTAATATTATTAGTAAGGGTGTATGTGTAACGTGTATTTATGAAATAGTATAGGTAATAATTACTTTGTGGCCTTTTATAATGTAATACGTCAGAAATGATGAGTATAATTAATTTCTCTCTCTTTCTTATTCAAATCATAATCTTTCTGAATTTAGACTTGACTAGACTTCTTGATGTATACAGTTAATAAACTTAGTTGATTTTAGTGAATATTGTTAGAATATTTAAATGTTTATGTACGTAAGTTTATGTTAAAATTTTTGAAGCAGCAATTTGATTGATTTGGAACATAAAATATAATATTGGAATTTGAGTGTCGTGAGTTGATACTCAAGAGTTATAATATAATAGCTATGAAGTGCCTTCAATTAAATCCATAGAAAACTAAAACATAAATCAGTATTTATATTTTTACAAGTGCCTTGAAAATAAGCACAGTATAGTATGTTCATAAGCCATGTAATTTAGTACAGCAATTTTATGTGCTCAGGAATAGCAATAAGCGTTACTGTAATAAGTTTTTTGTACCCACTTTTTGGTTCCACTCCCATTGGGGTAGTTCTTTTCCTACAGCATATTCATCTCTATTGTTCTATTATTTAAGAGCAAACTTCTGCTACTAAAATACGGGATCGCGTGATACACTCTTTCTCTCATCGACGTTTCTATATTTTCATAGAAGTTTGTACTAAAAATAATAGAATAATAGAAATATGCTTTGGCGAAAAACGTGACGCGTCGCATCGACTCTGCCCCAGTGTGAGTAGAGCCTTACTGTTATAAATTGATAGCAAGCACCACCGATAAATCGAAGCCTCAAAATACTTGACTAATTTTATCTTTATAATGTGCTATTTTTTCTGTTAATAATCTAGAACTAACTGTAAATATATGAATTTATTTAAAAGTAATATTTTTATTTCCCGCCTTTTTTACCGTCGCGTCGTCGTACTGTGTAAAATCGTGTCAAAATTTGGTCGTGTTTTGTGGAAATAGGCTGCGGCCATCAAGTGAGAAAAGTGATCGCTGTTGACTGGTCCCAAGTCCCATCACCCATGGCATAGCCTTATCTCTCATACTTTCGACTGCAGCTGGCTGGCTAATCTTGTTAGTAGAAAGTGTGAATTTTTTACACGTTTATAATACATGAAGGATTGAAATTCAAATACTATACTTAGGGCCTGTTTCACCGCTTCCTGATAAGGTGCCCGATAGGCTTATTTGACAGATTCTCCATACTCTATGTGTCAAGTTATGTGGTGGATAGCCTTATCAGGAAGCGGTGAAACAGGCCCTTAATATTAAATTGATAAATGTTGGATAAGAGCAGTCTCTTTTCGGCTAGGTACTCGACAAAAAATAATGGGAAGTTTTCTTTTTGAAATCTCCACCAGACGGCGCGACGGTAGACACTTCTAGATTTTCTATTGGTTCCCCACCCATCTGAAATTATCTGCAGGTTGGCATCACTGACAGTGTTTCAAAAAATATCAGTGTACTGTCAAGTGTGACGTAAATCAAAATATCTTAAATCTAAGCCATCATTGGCCTAAGCGATTAGGCAAGTATACTGGTAACAGTTTAGGAACACGCAAATTGTCAAACTGAAAACTGACAACTGACAGAGAGTTTTGGCGGGCATGTCACTTTCAAAACTTCTTTTAATTTTTAATGTTGGTGTGGTTTTTATTATTTTTTCCCAAATTGTGTTATTTGTGTTTTTGATGTTCATTGTTGGTTAAATAGTAGCCATTAAATTTCCGTTATCTTGCACAAGTGCAGGTAAGATGTTGTCAAAATCAAAATGTATATTTCCTGTGACAGTTGGTGTGAATAGGGCTATTTCTTCCGTGAGTTTTAACTAAAACATCGTTATAATAACTCTATTATCCTATTCATTGGAATATTATTGCGTCTTTTTCAAATTGAAATGTATCAAGTTTTATATTCTTTTGCCCAGTTTTGTAGCAAGTATTGATGGTATTCCCTGGTATTACCGATAGTTGTCTACCCATACGCCATCTAGTTACTAAAATGGAAACTGTTTGACAATCAAATTAAAAAAATAAGAAATTCCCTCATTGTCTATGAAGTTGAAGTGTCAACTGCAGCTGTCAAGTGAATTTTGAGTTTTGACAGTGACAATAAAAAACACAAGTTCTAACCTCAAAAACACCAAAAAACACTTCACAACATTGAAAAGTTTTGAATAAAACTTATAATTAGTAGAAACTGAAAAATTCTTTTTACGTGTAAAGTTTAATATAAACAGCAAAAATGGCGGAACAAGTAAATCAAAGGATTGAGAGTATGATAGGCGAGCTAGAGCAAATGCGCCGAACTAACTTGTATCAAGATGAAGAAATAAAGTTTGTATACTTACTTTATTTAATTTATGATAAACATTATTCACGTTTCATCAACTTACCTATTTAACCGCTTACAGAGAAATTTCTCGAAAACGTAAAGAGTTCGAGTATAAAATTCAAAGAAGAATGAAAGCGAAGGATGATTTTGTTCAGTACATAGCATTTGAACTGGCATTGCTAGAAGACATTGTACTCAGAAGGAAACAGCTAAAGATGACCGAAAAGAAACGCGACATCGAATTCGCAATAGCAGGTCGAGTGAACAAAGTTTTCAAACAATTTCTGTTCAGATTCCAAGATGATATTGCCATTTATTTTGAATACCTCAAGTTCTGCAGAAGTGTTGGCTTCGATTTTGCTGTATCTTCTATAATTGGACAGATGTTACAGGTAAAAAAGCACTTTTTTTTAATCCAGCCGGCTGCCACATGACAATTGAAAATCTATTGTGTCTGCAATACCCATGATGGAGGTTTTATATTTACTAATGATTCTACAATTTTTATATGCAAGAAATGTACTACTACTCTTGACTTATACACTTGATTTAACACATCAAGCCCCGAGAGGCCCCCAGCGGCCGCATCAATTGAATATCTATTGTGTCTGTTATTTCCCACAATTGAAGCATTAAACATTTGTCCACATTTTTTAAATGTATTCAATACAATTTTGTTCTAGATTCACGGCGACAAACCTAAAGCATGGCAGTTGGCAAGTTATTGGGAAAAGAAGGAAGCTAACAATCTAGAAAATGCTGCCAGTTTTTTATTGAAAGGCATCCACAGACACCCTGAAGCCGATTTTCTGTATATAGACCTATTTGAAATAGAACTTACAAATGCTTTCAAAGCTGAGAGTGATGAAGACAAAGTAAATTATTATTTTCATTTCCTAAGCATATTAATGCTTCAACCCCAAATGATCACATTCAACCGTGATAACAATAGATTTCCATGAATCCACAATCGAGGGATTGTATTCCTATATAATGATTTCACCATAAATTAAATATTCCTAATTGTATATTTTTTTAGGAAAAAAGTATTAAAAAAGCTAACATTGTTTGGAGGAATGGCTTAAAAAATATTACAGATATTCGGTTTCTGTTTAAAATATGTGATATAGCATTGAAATATGCTGTTGATAACTCAATAACTGATTCAATCAAACAAGAAGTCTGGAGCAAAAAGTCAGAAAAAGAAGTTTGGACATACATTGCAGAAAAGGAACTTGAAGTATGAATACATATTAACTTTAATTATTACTTACATAGGTTTATAAGTTACATAGTTTCTACTAATATTTATGGTCTTAAGAGTCCGTATACGAAATTTTGCCGATTTCGCTCATTTAACAGACGTGATTTAACAGTTAAAATACAGTATTTCTATAAGTTTTAATGCACAACATGTAAGATCATTTCAATTATAATCTAATGTTGAAGCTAGATTTTTTTTTAAGTATCTTTAAATATTCCAACTCAAACCTGCGACAGTTTTGTGATTTTTGCTGTAAAAGGTTTAGAATATCACCTTTTTATGGATTGTATTGACGTCTTAACGGTATGAAAAAAATACAATGTACTGTTGAGAAAGTCGTCTATACAATGTTGGAATTACTTTTTACCACTTTCATATAAAAAAACCCTTTAAAAAACAGAATACCTATAACTGCCCGCTAACTTGGCGATCGTCCTTTTTCACCTGGCATATGAAAGACGGGCGTGAGTGTGAAGAGAGCAGTAGAAAAGAGAGTACGGGCTCTTAAAATGAAAGGCATCTTAAATATTTAAGAACACTGTGAAATCAACGTAAATCTGTTCACCTGTACAAGATGCTGAGTTTGTATCATGGCATACTATACTTGGATGCTAATAAAGTCTTTGAATCTTTTAGGGATACCATTGGGAAGAAGTTGAGGAATTTGTAACAAAAGAATTTCAATTTCCAGAGCAGATAAACTATTATATTGCTGCATATGAGGAAGCATTGAAACAGGTTTGTATAAAATACTGGGTGCATTATACAGCTTGTTTGAAAAACATTTTTTTTTTTAATTTAATTGTAAACAATGCTAGTGATTTGATAGTGATTCACTGCCTACTTAGCCCAAAAAACATTTCCATCATATTAGTACTTACAGCATCTCTCAATGTCTTCTTGAAATAAATTTGCTAAAATGTTACTCTCCTAGGCAATGTAAAACCACTTTACATGTTTCTTTTTAGATTCCGGACAAAAAGCTATTGACGAAATATATCCATGGCTTGTTAGCAGTGAATAACAGCCTATGTTCAGATTTGCAGCAGATAACTGCTGTGAAGCATGCCTGGTATTTTGGTCTTGAAAATGGACTACTAGACAATGATATGTACGAATTTGGTTTTAATATGTTGAAGCTGGATGATCTATCAAATGGGGAATTATCAAAGGTACCTACTTATGTAATACTTTGTATTTTTAATAGTGTTTCTTGGAAATTCCCAGAACTATTCGCAGAATAAGTAAAAATTCGTAAAGAGATAAGTATAATTTACACAGAGCCAGTACTGGCTGCCAATAAGACTGGCACTTGGCAGCCAGTATTGGCTTGGCATATGCCGCGTGTGCACGGGCGTATATATAGCTTTGTTAAGGGGGGGGTCCCTAACGTAAAAAAGCGGCCAAGTGCGAGTTGGATTAGCCAATGAAGGGTTCCGCAGCAGCAAAATATAGGTTAACGTGTTTAGGAAATCAAAAGTGTTTTTAGGGTTCCGTACCCAAAGGGAAAATACGGACCCTATTACTGAGACTTCGATGTCTGTCTGTCTGTCTCCAGGCCGCTGCAACAACCTGGAGACAGACAGACAGACATTCCAAAACGGGGGGAAATTATTTGAAAGGGCTTATTTGAACGCGCTAATCTCAGGAACTACTGGTCCGATTTGAAAAATTCTTTCAGTGTTAGATAGCCCATTTATCAAGAAAGGCTATAGATTATATTTTGTCACGCTAAAACTAACAGGAGCGAAGAAATAGAGGAAATGTGGAAAAAAAGGACTTATTTGAACGCGTTAATCTCAGAAACTACTGGTCTGATTTGAAAAATCTTTCAGTGTTAGATAGCCCATTTATCAAGGAAGGCTATAGGCTATATTTTATCACGCTAAGAGCGAATAAATAGGGAAAAATGTGGAAAAAACGGGGAAAAATATTTGAAAGGGCTTGTCTCACGAACTACAGCTGGAGCAATTTTTATGTTATTTGGCACATATAAGAAGTGAAACACGTGAAGGATCATAGGCTATTTTTTGTGGATTAATTTTTCTGTGAAATATCTAATTTATGCGGGTGAAGCCGCGCGGAACGTCTAGTCAATAATAATAAAAAAAAAGACGGGTTGCACTCCGGGAGTGCCGGCAGAAGTGAAAACTTGATTATTAACGTTGTGCATTTTTTAACCCATTTTTAATGAAAATCGATTTTTAAAAATCGATTTTTTTAATTAATCGAGACCCTTACAATCGATTAAATTTTTAACCCATTTTTTACGAAAATCGATTTATAAAAATTAATTTTTTTAATTAATCGAAACCCTTACAATTTTTTTAACCCATTTTTTATGAAAACCGATTTAAAAAAAATTGTTTTTTTTAATTAATCGAAACCCTTACAATCGATTAAATTTTTAACCCATTTTTTATGAAAATTGATTTTTAAAAAATCGATTAAAAAATATCGACAATCGAAAAAAAACAATCGATTAATCGATTTCGATATTACAACACTACTCTCCAGCCGTCTTACGATTTTTCGATCAGCACGAGCATCTGACGCGAGTTTCACAATTTTTACCCATCCCACAAAAGTGCTCAACGGCGCTAAAGAAGTTTTCACTTCAATAAAATAAATTAAATATTTAAGGGGGACTCCCATACAAAAATCACAATTTTTGGGCTATTTTTGCTCTGTAACGGTACGGAACCCTTCGTGCGCGAGTCCGACTCACATTTGGCCGATTTTTTAAAATTATTTTGATTTTGAACACTGTACCAAGTGCACATTTCCCCGCGCCCCTGCGACGAACTACGAACGTATCGCGGTACCTACTGTAGGAGTACGGATACGCTCCACAATTTAATAATTATTATTATTATACTGTGAATAGAAAAAAATATATGTACCTCACCGATTAAAATCGGTGTGGTACATAATATATTGTCGATTGGACAAGTAAGATGAATAGTAATGGGGGGGGGTCCGGACCCCCAGGACCCCCCCCCCCCTTATATACGCCCATGCGCGTATGAACAGTTTGGCCTGGCTTGAAAAACTGATCACACGCGGCATATACCAAGCCAATATTGGCTGCCAGTCTTATTGGCAGCCAGTACTGGCTCTGTGTAAATTATACTATAGTCTTGGATACCTTGCCTTGGATTATTAGCCTTGTTAAGTTTTTTCTAACGTATTTGATATCTTAAATAATATCTTCTTACTTAGATTCTACAAGAGGGATTGAGGAATAGTCCACAATGCAGATTCTTGTGGGAGGAGAACTTGTCGCTACATAAAAATAATGAAAACAAAATGTTGAGCATCATAGAAGAAGCTGGCAAAAGTTTAAAATCCAATGATTTAATTTACCTTTGGAATTATTTGCTAGACAATCTGGAATCTCAAATTGTGGTATGTTTATTATACATGTATTGTTATGTCAATTGGTCTTACATGCAGTAGCGGCGTTAGGCAGGGGCGACCCTAGGCGCCCAGGGCGCCGGATAAAAAAGGGGCGCCGAAGAAATCACGCCCAGGGAGCTGGTAGTACTAAAACCGGCACTGCTTACATGTAAAATAATACCTAATATCTCTTGGTGTCATTCTCTGTGCAGAATTTTTAGATCTTTGGTGTCAATGGCCAAATTTCTATAATAATAATACAGCCTCATAAACCTTAAGTCGGGTCCAGACGAGTGTAACGTATAATATAAGATTACGTGTAATTAAGCGTCAACAGTGTGGACGGCACACAAACTCAAAGCGAATTAACCAAACGAGTCTTTGTGCTCGCGCGAAAACCGACAACCGATGGATAAACCCAGAGCGTTACATGTAATGCTCTTAGTGCCGTCCACACGTAGAATTTGTGTTACATTTCACAGTGATTTACGTTATTACACTCGTCTGGACTCTTGACCCGGCTTTACTACAGAGAATAAAGGATGTTGAGTGTAACAAAGTTGTATCAGGATGATAAGAATTTTTTGCATCATATAATTTATCTTATCTGATATGAAATGTTTCTCCTTCAAAATATCATGTCCTAAATTGCATGGATGGTTTCAAATCTTTGTAATGCCAAGTATTTTAATGTATTGCTAAATATTTTACAAGATTTTGTATGGCTGTAAAAAATAAATTTGCTTCTTTGTAAAGAACTACAAAAACTTAAATGGCACTGCATGTTGCTATAAAAACAAGGATCATATGAATAATATTTTTTAATAATATTTTTATTACACCAAGGAACCTGAAAACTAATAATACCTTATTCTAAAATATTGCAGATATTTTAAAGCGGCTTAGTAACTCTAATCTTATTTTATTTCTTGTTTCAGTTCAAAAACTGTTATAAAAGGTTTCAAAACTGTGAAAGTTCCATTCTATTGTCTCTTAAACCAAAGTTCTTGAGGAAAATCTATGAACATAATGGTTTGAAGGCAGCTCGAGAGGTGTATGAAGATTTTGTAAGGACACCCCCAACTCAAGTGGATGTTCATGACGTCATGATTCAAATAGAACTGTCTCAGGAGAAACCAGCGTTAAAAAATATCAGAAAATGTTTCGAGTGTGCTGTCCAACATCACGGACAAACCAATATAAAAGTTTGGATGGACTACATTAAATTCGAAACAGAAAATGGAAACATCCAATCCGCACCTGCCATACATAGAAGAGCTATCGCCGTTCTAAATAAAGACATAGTTAGTGACTTCATAAAAGCACAAGCTTTAGCAAAACTAAAATGAGCTTTAAAAATAAATAAAAATGTTAAAAACAAAATAGTTTATTTGAATATAACCTCACCTTCGCACAACAAAATTAAAATCTTCATGGAACACCATTTATTCTATGTACAATAAAAATTTACACAAAATCACTACAAGAAGTCAAAATCTCTACTTTGGTGACTGATACTTATAGTAACGAATACATAAATGCATAATATTCCTCGAGGTATTTTACTGCATAGCTGCGATAGGAGCAATGTAGTACCTAAATATTAGTGATGAGCCACGCTTGTGCTGTTTGGTGTGGAGGAGCTCCCTCCAGCAGGATTGCCAGGATGGGTACGCAGGCATCAGAGGCGGGTTACCTGCCTTCAGACTACTTCCCGCAACTGCCATGCAGGTAGACACAACCACCAACGGGTATGTTATAGTGCTGGTCACGAAAGTGAGCAGCGGCACAGTATAATACCTCAGGTCTTTTGTCTTCACCAAGTATTTGTTAACATAATACGCCAGTATTCCCGTGACGGCGACACAGGTTAGATCTCCCAGCAGTTTGGGTATTATTCCGTGGTAGAAACCAAGGAGTCCGTCATCTTTGTAGATCGATACGATAGCACCCAAAAGGGAGCTGTAGTCCTCCTCTTTTCCGACAAACGAGGCCATCATTCTAAGAGAGACAACATGGAAAGGATAGGACACTACGACTGACGCCGTGTGCATGATCATGTCTCGGCGGCCGAGCTTGATGTAGTCCTCCATGATCGGTTCCTCGTCGGTGATGATGTTCGGGGGATCATTCATTTCCGGCAACTCGATGCCCAATCCGTGAACGACTGTCGACGTGAGCTGGCTTGATGCAATTAAGCCGAGAACTTTCGCCGATAACCCCCTGTAGCAGCCGAAGAAACCGTCAGTTTTCTTGATGTGCTTTATATACTGGAATACATTAGGTAATATCATCGCGGGCCGACCGAATAGAGTTGTGGAGCGCCGGGGGGGCAGAGGCTCGTATCCCAGTTGTATGAGGACCTTCGCATATTCCATAGGGTGACATACTGTAGCCACGACCAGCTGCGAAGGCAAAGCCGCTATCTTTTCTTTATCAATTTCGTCCATAATTATAAATACAATATTCTTATTTTCTCACTGAAATCAAAAATTGTCAATTGAATTTTGAGTTTTGACAACTGTGAACTGACGTCTGACAATCGAGCTATAGACAACACAGTTATTTTTTTTAATGCAAAATGGCTCAGTACCACGGCTAGTTTCAAGCTAAATGAGGCATTTTCTTAGGGAGTGCCTCCGCTGCCGGCGCCGGTTGCCGAAATGACTGCCGGCGCCAGTTGCCGAAATGGCTGCCGGCGCCGTTTTTCGAACTCCGAAGCTTGCCGAAGTCACGCGATGTTTGCCGAATGAGGAATTTTCTTAGCTTTTTAATTTGATTGTCAAACAGCTTCCATTTTAGTAACTAGGTGGCGTATGGGTAGACAACTATCGGTAATACCAGGGAATACCATCAATAATTGCTACATAACTGGGCAAAAGCATGTAAAACTTGATACATTTCAATTTGAAAAAGACACAATAATATTCCAATGAATAGGATAATAAAGTTATAATAACGATGTTTTAGTTAAAACTCGCGGAAGAAATAGCCCTATTTACCGTTCTTCACACCAAATGTCACAGGAATAATACATTTTGGTTTTGACAACATCTTACCTGCACTTGTGCAAGATAACAGATATTTAGTGGCTAATATTTTACCAATAATGAACATCAAAAATCCAAATAACACAATTTGGGGAAAAATATTAAAAACCACACCGACAATAAAAAGTAGAAGTAGAAAACTTTTTTAGTTATCATGTTTTCAGTTTGACAAGTGCAAGCGTGTTCCTAAGCTGTTACCAGTATACTGGCTTAATTGCTTAAGCCAATGATGGCTTAGGAGTATGATATTTTGATTGATATTACACTTGACAGTACACTGATATCTTTTTAGAAACACGACCAACATGTAGTCAGTAATGCCAACCTGCAGATAATTTCAAATCGGTGGGGAACCAATAGAAAATTAGTGAGTGTCTACCGTCGCGCCGTCTGGTGGAGATGATAAAAAGAAAACATCCCATAGGCCGCCGGCGCCTATTCGGCAAACATCGCTTGTCAAATGACATAATAATGATCAAAAACATCAGTCTTGAGCTAAAGGCTAGCTAAAGGACTATGAAAAGTACAAATATTAAGGTCATAAATAGTCATATTATTGTAAGGATGCATATTTAAATCCTTTGATCGGGGATTCTTGGAAATGCTATTGTATTCTATTGTTGTCGCGATCACCGGTGCTCGGCTTGAGTCTTGATGGGTTAATGGTGGTGATGATGATGCTGATAAATGTGATCTGCATAGTAGCTTAATACAATATCTTTAGCTCAAAGAGATGTAAAAAACGTATCACAAATGTCAGAAATAAATAAAATATTAGAGAGGTAAATAAATATAAATGTAATATTAAAATAAAGGGAAAAATTTTAACATGAATCATGAATATTGTAATAAAATGTATAGAAATATAAATGTAATATAACAATAAATGGTAAACTGTAATGTGAGTAAAAAATATAATAATAAAAATATAAATGAAAACAAATGTAATAAAAATAAATGTAAAAATAAAATAATAGAATGAATTAAAAATTTGTAATAGAAAAATCATGAATGTTGCAACAAAATTGTAATAAAACTAGGAAATAAAAATGAATAATAAAGATGGTTATGAAAGTATAAAGTAAAGTAAAAAATCTTAGTAAATAAAACATAAAAATGAATACAAATGTAAAAATTCATAAATGTAAGCAATTGTCCCTTCTTCCTGAAGGGGGAACAAGAGGTCCCATAGTAGGGGACATTAAAAAAAAAAACTTTAGCTCTTTATACAACGCTGAAACTCTCTAACAATGTATATTAAGGAATCTGAAGTTCTGTTCAGTACCTTCGAAAGTATACCACGGGGCTTATAACTGTAGATGTGGTGCAAAATCTTACTTTTTGGTAGCTGAAAGAAGGTAGCTAAGGTAAAGCTAAGCTAAGAAAATAACGAATATGCCCACAGCCGCACAAATAGGTACCTAACCTTCACCTTATGAAGTCGGTAAAGTCGAATATACTTATTTGAGACAAAGATATTTTAATTTGAGATTATAATTATTATTTATTTTTAAAATTTGTGTATCGGCACTGGAACCTAGCGCTTTACGCATTATCACCGGCTCCCATTTTGAGTGCCAGCGCCGGCAGCCGTTGTTTTATATCTTGGCTGCCGGCAGTATACTTACCGCCGGTTCCCATTACTGATATTTTTGGGAGCCGGCGCCGGCAGCGGAGGCACTCCCAAGTAAATAATAATGCGGTAGTGGTTTTCGTCATTTTCGTGATCGGTTACGCGGACGATCATGTACAAGAGTTACCTACATTAATAGTCTATTACTAATATAATATTAAGTATGTAGTTAAAATGAGCTACTCTATCAGCTATCTTATTGTTAGGTACATTAAAAGAAACAAAGTCTGTTTGTTAGAATTTATTATGCGCTCGAAGTTAATTCTATGGAGCTCTCCTCTTCGACCCTGTAGAGTTGCGTTGATAAAGTTGGCGATGCTTTGTCAGGCAGTTTATCGTCAGTCTGTAACAAAAAATATACACATTAAAGTTTAATTTCATTTAAGTATTCCATTGAAGTAACGGCCGGACTTTATAAGTAGTGTACATTACATTACTGTTAGTGTTACACAGCTTATTTAACTTTAATTTAATGAAGAGTGTAATGGCAAATGTATATGGAGTTTTAAATAGTCTTTAATAAATTATTAAAGTTCAGAAATCATTAAATTACTAAGAATGCGACCGTTAATTTAACCATCTTAAATATAATGTTACTAGCTGTAGCCCGCGACTTCGTAAGTTCGTCCGCTTAGACTTCAGTAATTTATAGCGCGCGGTGTCAACAAAATTGGTGTCTTTAAAAGCTTTTTAAAATCCTGGCACCCCTTAAATCAAAATACCCAAAAACAGCTGTGCAGTGCGCACATAATATTTAATTTTTTTAAATTACACCTAAAGCTATTATTTAGTGCCCCGTTTCACAACTTTAGCTTTACTCATAAACTATTTAGCATTGGTAGGTTTAAGCCTTAAGGTTTCGTCACTCATTACTGCGTAGATACCTAAAGTACTGAGTTATTCATTATCGACGTGTATAACAATCGAAATAATCGAAAAACATAGCATAACATGGTACCACCTCTTATAGAAAGATGCATACGCATTTTCACCCCCTTTCAAACCCTTTTTCCCGGTTAAAAAGTAGCCTATGTCTTTTCTCAGGCTTTAGACTATCCGTGTACAAAATTTCATTACAATCGGTTCAGTAGTTTTGGCGTGAAACCGAGACAGACAGACAGACAGAGATACTTTAGCATATTTGATAATATTAAGTATAAGTATTATAGATATTAGATGGTCCTAAGAATCTCTCAGACAGAAGCGTAGCATGCACTGGCGGGGCCCCGTATAAAAATTATTTGGGGCCCAATTTGCACCCACGAAGCACAATGTCCGTTTAGAGCATAAAGGTAATATACCTATCGGAAGGTATATTAACTTTATGGTTTAGAGTTATTTTTCTGGCAGTTTTGTCATTGACAACAATGCCATGAAAATTCACGACAACAACAACGACAACAACTTCAAACGAATAGATACTCACGTTTAACACCTTTTCATCATCGCTGTCGGTGTCCTCTGAAGATTCTTCGTCGTTTTCCGTCTCGTCTCTCTCTTCGAGCGGCTCAAATGATACTTCTTTATCGATCACATCTGTCAATGAAAATACCAATATAAGTTAAAAAATATGATACTACGTAAAATATAGTGATTTAAAAATATTTAACATAATATTTGAAATGTGCTAACAGAGCTCTTTCATTTGATATCACCACATGACATCGTCAAGAAATCTTTAGTGCCTTTGCTTACATGACGAGAGCTTACGATCAAGAGGTTAGTTTAGAAGTTATGAGGGAACAGATGAACATCTACGGCCACATATTACATGCAGGTCAAAATCGTAAGTGCCTTAACACACCATGCCGAAGATACGCGGTCGAAGTTCGGCATGATTACGCTTGCAATGCGCTACGCATACCTACAATATAACGCGGCGTAATTTCGGCAAGGTGTGTCATCGGTTATTTAAAATACATTGCAGGCGGAATCATGCCGAACTTCGGCTTCGTATTTTCGGCCTAGTGTGTTAAGACAGACTCTGGAATGAACTGTCACCAGCAGTATTTCTTGTCTTACCTCTAAACCTCAGCGAGCCACGTCTAGGCGTGATCTTGTCGTCATTGGGTTCGACGATAACAGTCGGCACCACTTCTATCACAACGCCGTTTGTCTTCTTGTCTTCTTCTGTGGATTCTTCTTTGTTCTGAAAGATACATAGGTACATTATTATTTGCATTTTTGTTTACACAAAGTTTTCGGGGCACATAATATGTATGTACATATAATAATTTAATTTAAATATTATAAGTTATAACTACCGCGATATTAATATTTTCCAGTGCGTCTAAAAGAGATAAATTACATTTAAATCTAAGCAGCGAGGTAGGGATGGGGATTCTTCCCGAAAAAGATCGATTTTTAAATCGATTCAAATCGAGACCTGATGAATCGATCCACAAAAAAATCGAGGTCTAAAAGATCGATTGCCAATAATAACATTCTTATAATATGAACTAAAAACTAAAAAGTATTAAATAATTTTCCTCTTTAAATGTGCCTTTTTCCGAATTCAGCTAAACCTCAACTATTTCTGTACTCAACCTTCATCATTTTGAAGTCGGTACCAGATATAGCTGAATCTTTATATTTTCATTGACAGAAAATTTGAGACTTATGGAACTGGCACCGACTTCAAAATTATGAAGGTTGAGTACAGAAATAGTTGAGGTTTAGCTGAATTCGGAAAAAGGCACATTTAGAGAGGAAAATTATTTAATACTTTTTAGTTTTTAGTTCATATTATAAGAATGTTATTATTGTTTTTACCTTGGAAGTCGGTTTAAATTTTTTGTTAAAAATAATAATTTCACTCTTTTTAGTTACCTAGTAGATAAACTATAATTAGTGCCAATTTAAATTGTATAAAAATAGTTTTATATTGTCTTCACTATATGTCATTGAGGCGCTCTGTCGGCGCTATCGCTTGTCCGAACTCCGATTGTTGTTCATATAGTTTTAGTTACACGATGTATTCAATAGATTTCGCTGAGGTGCTCCTGAATCGCAGTATCGCTTGTACGTAGGAGTTTTATATAGTTGTATTGGCTGTGTGAAATCAGAAATGGGTCACCATTGTTGTGAGCAGTGAGCATTGAAATTTGAATTGTCAAACATTTTGAGTGGTAATTATTGATCTCGTATTGTTATTAGAAATATTAATTAACCCTCCAAGATGACCTCCGTCATAGTCCGCGAGTTTATAAGTGGTCGTCGGTGGTAGTGAACTAGTGAGTAGTGACTTAGTGACCATACCACCCTACGCGTCGAATTACTGCGTTTATTCTACGTATCTTATTACAATTTGTTAAGACTGTTAAGAGTCATACCCCAAGGCCCAAATATCAGGTAGATAAATTTAAACAATACATTAAAAAAAATCTAAGTGAACACAACCCTATGCGTGCCCTCTTCTTACCCCCCAGGATCGAAGAGGTAGGTAGGAAGGTAAGAAGAGGGATATGTTCCTCTCTTTCTGTACAAAAATAGTTAAAGCAGTAAACAAAAGAAACTGTGATATTTTAGTGTGATAAATTGATAATAGTCTTAGGTAAGATGCTGTGATATTAGGGTTAGTTGAATGTTTGTGCCGTAGTTTTATTAGTATTGGTTTTTATTAGTGTATTTTATTGTATTGTATTTTATTATTGAATTGTATTTTATTGTATTGAATTTTTAAAATTGGCTGTAGAAAATAGTGTTATATAAGTAAGTGTTATTTATAATATTGCAGACAACAAGCCCTAATAATGTTAGGGGGGTGGTAATAAATTAAAAAAAAAAAAAAAAAAAAAAAAAAAACCCCTATGCGTGCTAGGTAATTTAACAATTTAACGCTTCAACTCCCAAGCGGCCGCCAGAACAATGGATTTCCAAGTATCCGCGATCGAAGGATGAGCCGAATCACACCCAGCGGCGCGGCGAGTATATTTTCAGTGTCTTAATAATATTATGATATTAATCTTTACCTTCATTATTGTAATACATAGTACTATCGCATGAGAAACTTGGAAAGCCGGCCTCGCGGCCGCCTGCGCCTTTCTCAAGCGATACTATATTGTACTACATTAATGAAGATAAAGTTTAAAATCATATTATGACACTCAAAATGCTCGCAGCGCGGCATGCCCTGACATTAGAACTTGAATAGGTACGACGCAATGCCGCGATGTTTACGCACACGCCGCGCGGCGTTCGGCGACGCCGCACCGACCGCCGTGTATAAACAGCAGTTAATAATTGGTGTTGTCATGTACATAATTATTATTATTGTATCCATACCTATGCCTTGTAAGTTGTTCTATTATCTATTTTGTGCCATGAGACAATGGTGACCTTAACACGACGTGGTAATGATGATGGTGACGATGATGATGATTATGAATTTTAATTGCGTGGTAGCATAATTGCTTTCTGTTCTTAAAACAACGCCGAAACTCCCAAACGTGTATCTATAAGGAGTCAGGAGTTCTCTCAGCATCTTCGAAGCTATGGTATACCTTGACCCAATATTTGGCTTTTTGGCAGCATATTCTTAGTACACTTCACATAAAACCAAAATTACCATATGTTTCCATATAAATTTCGAGGAGTTCCCTCGATTACTCCTGGATCCCATCATCAGGTCACCACTTTTGTGAACATGGTACCAAATTGGAGTGAAACCTAATACAACAAAACAAAAATTTCGAAAATCGGTTCACAAACGGCGGAGTAATCGTTGAACATACAAAAATAATAAAAAAATAAAAAAAAAATATATATCCACAGCCGAACATATAACCTCCTCGTTTTTTGGAAGTCGGTTAAAAATCGATCTTTTTTCAAATTAGTTTTTACAGTATAGGTATGTATCAAATTTATAAAAAAACAAGACAAATGTTATAATTAACGATCTTAAAATCAGTAAAATCAGGGAATTCGATAATAACAATTATTTTATTTACCTTAACAAAGTATTAGTACTGTTATATTGTAAGTGAAAACAAGTCTTTTTCTTCCTTATTTTGGCATGCACGATTTGTGCGTCAGCCAAGCCAGTTAGGAGGTTAAAGGTCCCTACCTTAAACTATGGAATATACGAAATTTAAAATCAGATCTAAGACTCGAGGATTATTTATTTTCCTCAAAAATTGCAATTTGCAAATTACAATGTCAATTATGTTGCGGCCGCACATGCGTAGTGATTCATGCTTGAGACGATACCATTGGTCATTGGACGATCTGCGTGTAACGTCCAATGGTATCGTCTCATAGCACGAAGCTTCGTGACGATTGACGAATCGCGGCCCGCGGCATCGCACTTCTCAGCACAGATACAAAAAAAAGATACAAAAAAAAGATACAAAAAAATGATATACAGATGAACATAATATAACCTCCTCCTTTTTGGAAGTCAGTTAAAAAGTCAAAAATTATAAACGTACAAGCTATTTCCCGCGGCTTCGCTCGCATTAAGAAGTATTATTATATACAAACTTTCATCCCCTATTTTAACCCCTTGGGGTGGAAATTGGAATTGATCAAAATATTTTCGTAACGGATGCCTGCGTCATATTATCATCTACTTGCATGTCAAATTTCAGTCCGATCCGTCCAGTGGTTTGGGCTGTGCGTTGATAGATCACCTTGTCAGTCAGTCAACTTTTTTTATTGATGAGAAGTGAGGCGAAGGATACTAAACACACAGCTCACTCTTGTAATACGGGCCTTCAAACAGAAAAATCGTAACTCGATTGTCATTGAACTGTGAACTGATTCAGTCACAAAACCAGATTCAACGTCGCTGTTGAGTCTAGTCTTTAATCGTTTGTCTAGTCGAAAACTTGGCTTGAGAAATTAATTCATGAGTACACGATGAATCTCCGTAATTTGGTCGAATTATGTCAACAGTCAAACAACAACACGACTTACAATTACCTACTAGTTATAATCACCGACCAAACAACGTACATCCTTTATCTGCCTATGAAATATGGAACAATTTTCCAGATGGTACATACTACAAACGCTACAGATGGTTCCATCAGTTTGGTAGCCTTCTCTTTGTTCCTCATGATGTTGTCATCCGTCTCCTTCTCCAAACGCAGCTTGTACGCCTTTTGGGTTCTCCACATCTGAGGAAAAGAAGTAGATAACCTTTTTTAAACAACTTACACCGCTGATTTAATCAAGACTTTTGAGTCTTTACAATAATGACGGATTTATTTTCGAAAGCGAAAATCGTTCATATTTTGCATATTGTGAAAACTGAAAAACAAATAACACAGCAGCTTACACATAATTCTTATCAATCACTACTATCATAGAGTAATTATATCATCACTGTTATCATGGCCACCTACCGAGTATCTACCGAGTAAAGTGGCGAGACAGTGTTCTCGGAAGAGCAGTCAGCCAATTTGATTGGTAGAGAGTACTACATCACCACTGTACTCGGTAGGTGTGATCAAGGCATTAGCAGAGTAGACAGAATGATAGAGTATGCCGACTTAGAACTGATGTAAAAATTTTTAAGTTTGACGTATTATGACAAAAGTCGTCGCTAGGGTCGTTACCTACAAATTTAGTTGTTGTTTATATTTTGGCACATGCCGCACATGCATAGAAAACTGTCAGAATTCAATTTCAAAATCTTATTTTTAAAAATAAATTATACCAGCCAGCGCGCCAGCCTCTAACTTATCACCCCCAAACCCGACGATTTTGACAGATATGTCCATTTCTTTGCAGTCGAACTACTTTGTGGCATTAGGGTAGATTGTTGACTTGATGGATTTGACCTTGAAAAGTGAAATTAGATTCCTATTGGCTATAATAGCCAAACAATAGGTCAAAACAACAAAATCTGTGCATCGCAGTTGAGTTTTTTAAAGCAATAGGTTACATGACAAGAAACTTACATGAGACCCACAATAGCACAATCCCAGGATGAATATAACGATGAGTGCGATGAAGAACTTGTCTGTGTTCTCCTCCTCAGCATCAGGCAGTTGGTGCAGTAGGTCGTAGGGCAGACGGGATGGTGGATCTTCTACCCAGGTTTTGTCCATACTCTGAAAAATATAATGATAAAAAATATAGTAATAAAAGTGCTCCGCGACAAAATCCGTAAGTGTTTAAACTTATACCTAATATCATGAGTGATACTCGCGAAAACTTAAGAAATCATTAAGTGATAAAAAAGTTGAAGAGAGTTTAGCGAACTGAACAAGAGATAATAACTATCAAGTCTTTAAGGGAGATCGCACACGTCACACTTTTTGTGCGATCGAGTCTGCGGCTTACATACAATCTGCACGGCGCGCGCCATCAGAATGTATGTGTCGCAGCCAATTGGTTTAAATAGCCGATCAATCAAACAGCTAGCCCTTTGACTGAACAACGCCATTCAATCACACGGCTATACGTCGTTTAGCCGACTTGTTGACTGCAACGTTCAACACTACAACTAGACGACTCAAACTCAAACTCAAACTCAACACTACAACTAGACGACGCTTAGCTAACTGGTTAAATGGAAAATTAACTAAGCTGACCATTAGTTTAGTTTTATTATTACACAAGCGCAATGATTATAAGCAGAATAAATTGTATCCTAACTCATTTTGAACACAATAATTGCAATTGATACCTTAGTGATGCATTTCATAATCCCGTAATTTCTCCTCGAAATTTGAATATTTGTTTTTTTGATTCACTCGTATGTGGGCTGTGGCATGTGCCCCCATAATTTCTGTCACTTTAATAACACTTGTAACGTGTATTTACGAAAAATGTCTTAATACAATCACAAAACACCGGCTAGTTGACGCCATATTGTAAACAAAACGCACCTAGCGCCGCGGTGGTGAGCGCTAAACTAATTCAATCAAACGGCGGCGGCTTGAATCAGCTGTAGTGTTGAACGTTTCGAGCGACTGAAATATTCAATTAAAAAGCTAGCCGTGAGATTGAATGGCGTTGTTAAGTCAAAGGGCTAGCTGTTTGATCGAACGGCTATTTTAACCAGTCGGCTGCGACATATGTAAGCCGCAGACTCGATCGACGATCACACAAAAAGTGTGACGTGTGCGATCTCCCTAAGGGTTCATTGGCGATAGGTCTAAAGTCAATGATCCATTCTGCACTAATTTTAATATTTCAGTCTGTCATCGACGTTGAATTGGTCGGAAAAAAACAAAACCAGTGACCCTCATTTTCTCTCTAAAGTTCCATAAAAATAGCTCTTTTCTCAAAGGCTTTCAAAGATCAGGTCTGCTGCACTGCACTGCTCACTGCTCTAACAGTATAGTTGACACCATCTCACAACGACTGCCTAAAGTGTCATTAAATTCTTACAAGGAAGATCCCATTATGTGCAGTGGTAGATTACCTCGGCCAGGTCCCATATCGAATTGGTCACTGCACTGAGTGCTACGGACACCTCTCGCACTGACTGCCACTCCCACTGTTTTTCTACCTCTTTCTCCTCATCTTACTCTCTTTTTTTACTAATTTATATTCCTTACCACAAGAAAGCTCCCATTATGAGCCGTAGTAGGTTGTCTTGGCCAGGCTCCATCGAATTGATCACTGCACTGCGCGCTTCTGACGCCTCTTGCGTTGACTGCACTCACTGCAGCTGACTCCCGAGTGAATAACATGTATTCTTCTAGAGGTTTCATTTCATCACCATTCACTTCTACTAGGATGTCTAAATAGGTGAATTAAAATATATTATTGGACTACAATAAACAACTAAATGGATTAGTTAAACAACTATTCTGATAATATTTTGATATAGTCTAGAAAACTGGAGAAAAAATAGTTTAAAATATGTAATTTAATTTAAAGAGAAACATAGCTGATAGAAGTACAATGGACAAGAAGTGAGGGCAGATCACTACGACACCTTGACAGCTATAAATAGAAATGCTTAATCTAAGATAAGACTCAAGAGATCTGAGAGAGTAACTTTAGAAGATGAATTTAAAGCGTAGGTCAGTAAGCAAGAGAGTAAATATAGAAGATGATTTAAGGATTTTATCACTCACTAGAAAGACATCCATTATATCCCTTATAGATAGCCAGTCTAGGATCTGTAGTGTTAAGTCCACCTATCTGGACCTCGTTAATTCCAACATCGAAGACCTCCCATAGGCCCTGAGGAGGTAACTTCTCTAGGGGCACTTCAATACGGTCTATTAGAAGTTTGGCGTTCTGGCCAACGCGAGTGTAGTAGACTGTGTGTCGAGCTCCTGTGGGGGAGATTAGCTGATTAGGTGATAAGCACTTTAGGGTTATTAGAATCTTTTAGCTATTGTTGTGTTGAGGGATTTATACTATGGGTAAAGGGTAAAGGCCTTATTACTATGGGTAATGGGTAATCATATATCAGCCTTATTCAAGGCTTAATTAAGGAGAAAATTGCTGTGTCTACTGCTTAAGGATTTATTATTTGACCCTGTTTAAATATCTTTTTAACATATGAGTTTGTTTCCAAACATTTAATAAATATAATAAAAATCTTAAATATATTATGTATAGTAAGTATAAAAGTATTAAATATAATTCCGTTGTCCGGTACCCGTAACACAAGTCCTTCAGGTACTCACCATGGGACCAGACTGACGTGGTATGAAGTGTCCATAGATAGATATAGATAAATATAGATATAGATATTTTAGTGCAATTTGAAGAGATTCGATTTGCTACCCAGACTATTTTGTTTACAGTTATGTACCGCACCCAATATTAATAAATTTTAAGAGAAGCTCAGTAAACAAATACTTAGTACTTACAATCTTTTTCGAATTCTACGTTCTAATGTTTTCTAATAAAGACTTAAACGAGACCAATTCTAAGAGACACTTAAAAGAATTTAGCAACTAAACCCAATTTAGGTCTAGCACATGCAAAACTTCTTAGGAAACACGGTAATAAATAACACTAACTAGACACTCTAATATAGCTCTAAATAACTGCCTACTATAGTAAAAGTAGTTATTGCTTATTACGTAAAAACTTGACTCGTATTAATACTGAAACCTGCTCTGGGTATAAATAGATATAGGTCCTGGATGTAGGTTTTATCTCAAACTAGGTGCGGAAGATTAAATAACTAGCCCTATTAAAGAGTTATTTAATACTTTGTAAGCTTTTTTCTATCCAAAAATCTTGTGCACTCAAAATGTTTCATTTCTTATTTGCTGCTATTTTCTGCTATTGTACTACATCAGATATCCTCATAATTGCATCAAGGCAGACCTACATTATTTCAAGTCAAAGTTAGTCGTGATCTGTCGGCTAAGCTTGGCCAAATTATGCTTATGAAATCATTACTGCTAATGAAACAATTTCTTTGGTAGTACAGTATTGTTTTAGGAAATAAACCGTATATTAATTGATTCATTCATCTACTCCTGAACAGCTTTTCTGATTTTTTAATTTAATCAGCAATATTTAACTTATTACGTTAAAACAAATCATAACTAGAAAAAAAATTAAGTTACCGTTCAGGAAATTCCTATCTTTAACTTCTACGCCATACGCCGAATCGTCTTCACGGTCCTCTTCAAACTTCAGATACCCCTCCTGTGTTATAGCCACTAGCAGGTAGTAGCTGCGTCTGAAAGTATTGAGAATCGTTATAATTCTTTTATTGTTGTTGTCATTATCATTTTTAACGTTGTAAGTGTCAACATAACATTGTGAAAAAGAAATGCTGTAAAATCATCATAATCGTCTCTAAATTCAGCTGGGCATATGTTTGAAGATCGGAGTCGAAATTCTCATAATTCGAATCTCGGTTCATTTCTGAGGCTGCTTCGTTCAGCATGTATGAGAAGTTTTGAAATTCAAAACAATCGATTTTTTTTTATGAAATAAGGGAGCAAACGAGCAAACGGGTCACCTGATGGTAAGCAACTTCCGTCGCCCATGGACACTCGCAGCGTCAGAAGAGCTGCAGGTGCGTTGCCGGCCTTTTAAGAGGGAATAGGGTAATAGGGGAGGGTAGGGAAGGGAATAGGGTAAACTCACTCACTCAGCGAAACACAGCGCAAGCGCTGTTTCACGCTGGTTTTCTGTGAGAACGTGGTATTTCTCCGGTCGAGCCGGCCCATTCGTGCTGAAGCATGGCTCTCCCACTAATAAGCTACAGTATATTTTTTTAAACACTCGCTTGGATATCACTTACTTATTCTCAGTTTGTACTAGCAGAATCACTGTGTTCTTCTGTCTAAGATCGTTGCTGGAAAATGCCAGTTTTATTTTTATCTGAAAGAACAAAAACAGAGCGTAACATTTTCACGTGTATAAATAAATTGTCTTTGTTGATTGTATACGTAGCAATATCACAGTTCCCAAGAAGGTGAAAAGATTTTAATCTAGTGTTTGTCTATAAGCTAACATGACTAAAAAAATATATTCTTATCGCTAATTCATCATCATCAGTTCATCGACAAAGAATAGGTAATCATTTTTAGTCTACTCCTCCTAGGTCTCCTACTTCTACCTTTCTTTTGATTAATTTCTTTGCGGGTCCCAAGACAGATTTAGCGTGTCCCTCGGGCACCCCTGAGATCATATCAAAGGGTTTTCGTGGTTGGTTACCACGAGTATAGTCCTTGCAATCTACGAGTGTGCGTCGCCTTTATTTGTAGTTGGAAATGTGAATAGACATTTTCGTTAGTGTGCGTACCCGACGGAGCAGTCAGTAGCGAGCGAGCCATGTACGCGTGTATAGATATGGTCACTCACACAACTAAGGGCGACGCGCACTCCTAGATTGCAAGAACTATAGCAGTGGTGGGAATGTGTGGTGGGCCAATCAATTTTTATAACTACTTACCTGTGTAATAGCGTCCCCCAACAAGAACTTCCTCTGGAGGATGCTTTCACCGTTAAAATCCGCTCCTTTCTCATCTACACAGTATTCTCCAAAGTAGCTGGTGAGGTCACAGTCGCAACTGCTCTCGCGGTTCGCGAAGTCCTCGGCGCAAACTCCGCCGTTCTTACACGGTTCCGCGTCGCATTTCATATCGCATTCTGGTAGGACGCCTGTGAGCTCTGGATCAAAAGACACAGATTCGTTTAAGCAAAAGGTGTTTTGATCCTATTCTCATGAGTCGAATGGCGATTTGGGTCCCGTTCGCGCATGATGCAGTGTGTAATTAACTACGCGGAAGTAAGAGCAAAGCAAAGCATGAGAATCGACTCCCTAGATAGAAACTATACTTAGTAATAACTTTTTTCAAAAAACTCGACGTTGTGATGGATTTAATCTTACTCTCATGATTATTATCGGACGAATTTAGAGATATCTCTTAAACTCAAATGACTCAAATCCGACAAGCCGTTTGATAAAATATGCTCATGCCAAAAATAAATTACGAGTACACAGTTTTAGTTTTAGTACTTTTTCAATCATTTTTAAATTCTTCAACTGAAGCATTTGTTGTAAAGGAGACTCTAAAAGTAAATTGATTTTGTAGGCAGACGTAGCAAAATGTACTTGTACCGAAACAAAGGAAGTGATTTCAAATATCTATCTGAAGATAATTCACTCACGCGCTATGACGAGTTACGACTAAAGAAAATTGAGAACCAGAAGAGAAAATCCTAATCGATATCACATTAAAAGGTAATTTACTTTCCTAGTTAATAGTTTACCAAAACAATAAAAAGCTCTGTAATGAGACATGAGTGTGTAATGTCTATTCTTTCATTTTTTAAAGCAAACTTGCATATCATATCATTCATCAATTTCGCTTTGTCTACTTTATATAATCTTTTTGATCCTCATGTAATATTTACCAATTTAAACGTACAATAGCTACCATGGCATGACATTGTTTAATCGCGATCTACATAGAACTTCATCTCTACAGTCTACTGACGTCACCAAAGAGACCTAAAAATCGAAAAATGTCTTCTTCTAAAGTAGTGCGTGGCCTTTAGATTTTTTTCTTCTATCCTAGCCCTGAAGCACCCCGGGGGTATGCGGGACTCTTAGTTCTTACCCACTAAAAACCACCTGCGGTTCACCTTGAGCCTATAAAGGAGGGATGTTCTATCCTAGCCCTGCTTAACGTGGTGATACATTACCTTGTTCGATATTCTGCTGAGCTTTCTTCGACAGATCTACAACGTGGTCAGCAATTTTGAAGCCCCTGACGCAACCAACATAGCCACCTTGTAGTAGGGACGTTGCTCGCGGCGCCAAATGCAGAGAGAACGGATCGAAACCACCCAAATTCATTTGGAAGTAGTCCATTGGGGGTGCGGGCGGTCTTTGAGGTCGGATTACCTCTGAAATAAATACGTTTGTTTGCTTTACCTAGGTATGTAGTTTCAAATTATAGTTAGATCATGATCAGCTACGATTCTATGACATTGTCTTATTAAAGAAAGGACCTTATTGCAACACCTTTTTTACTTATCTTAGAACTTTTTGAATGAATTCATGAGCATAGAAAAAAAGGCGGACGGAGCCTTGTTATATACAAAACTGTGTCTTCACTTTTTTTCAGAGTCGGCCCCGCACACATTCTGACGCCTGTCAAATGGTATGGACTAGCGCAAGAATGTGTGCGTGCGGACCGTGTACATACAGCCAGCTGGTCGACTCTGAACGACACAGTTTTGTGTATGGTGGGACTCCGTCCGCCTTTTTTTATACGTCCATGAATGAATTTATAACAAAATAAGAAGACACATAGAATTTACAGACTTGCTGCCCACGGTGCCGGGCTTGTATGTTTCAAATTAAAATGGTTCATTTAATGCATCGCAATAAAGTCATTAAAGTGCGAAAACTTTGCACTGTGAATTGACTATTTCAATATATTTAACACTTACCAAGTTCCGGATTTTTCCACGGCTTGTTGGTGTAGTTAGACAATAGCTTGGCAATTTTGCTGATCGTCGTGTTTTTGTCATTAACGTGCAGCGTAGTACTATTCTCTGTGCGTATGATAGCTATCTGTACACTTTCACCTTTGTTGATTTTCTCGCATGTTACGTTCATTTGCACTATTTCATCTTCGTTATTAAACATGTATATTATTTCCGTTCCATTGTGTATGAATAGGTGAATGAAATTGTTGAGATTGTCGTTAGCGTATAACACTAAAGCGTTGTCATCGTATGTTCTAAGGTTCATTAGGACGTTTTCTGTCATCATCTTCTTCAATCTCATCTTCTCTGCATCTGTTGCGTTGTCTACTAAATAGTTCTTTTTTAGATAAGCATCTCTCGTTTGGAATGTTAGTGCCTTTTCGTTGATATCTGCAAATATTTTAATAGTATGGTAAAAATTTTTATAAGTTGGTTTGAATAATTGCAAACATTTATATAGATTAAAGGTTACACATGGTCTAAAAAAATTAACTGATACAGTGTAAGTCAAGATGGTTTTAGGTACTTAACGCAAAATCATCGACAGTAACATTTTGCCCGGAATTTCAGTGTAATCCTTCTACTATGTCTCGCTGATTTTGGGTTTACTTAAATTATTTTAATTACGGTATATAATATTGTCCATAATTGCTTTGAGACATGATAAGTTTCTATATGCAGTAAATGCATTGTTACATTTTCGATTATCTCACGCCCAAACAAATACTTTAAATATTTGTGACGTAAACTAATGAATCAAAGGACAAACTCGAAAACAATGTATCGAAACGTTGTACCGTGAAAGGTGGATCAAGTGATTATGTTGGTCGTTATGCAAATATAGGAGTCCTTCCTTACACAGCGGGCAATTAGCCGATGTTAACGGAAATTGTATTAACATTATCTGCAGCTATGTAAGTTGTATCTGAATTCGTCGGGAGCATGTGAAAATTATTATATAAGTTGTTATAGAATATTCTAGTCGCGATAAGCGATTATGCGTTAGCTTAGTTAAAGGCGTGAGTGGAAAAACCAAAACAAACCTTGTAACTTACTTACTTCATCATTTGGCTAATATACCTGGCTATACTGTATACAATTCACAGCTTCCATTTATGCAAAAACGGCAATTTTTAACCGTAAATTACCTGCTTCTTCCACTCATGTCTTCAGTTTACCTCGTTTAAAAGACGAATATCATCTTATTAACCCATATAGACCCGCCGTGCCCAAATGAGGACACTTTTAAAATTACTAAAATTTTTTGTCATTCAAGTTTATACTTATTTCTATAGTAAGTTTCAATTTGCTAAAAGTGTATTTTCTTATTCTTAGAAGGTACAAATAATATAAATACAGTTCACAGTGTTTTATAGTGATTTTTCTGAAGCTGTTTCTAACATCTGAAACGACGCCAAGTTAGTATTTTTAATTTTTAAGTTTTTCTTTTAGTCTTATATATTTTTTTCACTTGAAAGAGCTCATTACACCTATAAAAAATATAAATTTTAGTGTGAAAAGCTTTAGTTT
The DNA here is from genome assembly GCA_937595015.1 of Polyommatus icarus. Taxonomy (NCBI): domain Eukaryota; kingdom Metazoa; phylum Arthropoda; class Insecta; order Lepidoptera; family Lycaenidae; genus Polyommatus; species Polyommatus icarus. The sequence continues at coordinate 6,474,281 of OW569336.1, read as the reverse complement.
TTATAAGATTAGGAGTAGTTTTATACAATTGTCCCTATTTGGGGCCAATGGGCACATAGGATGTAAAATATTTCATTTTTTGTCCATCGATCAATTTCGTATAATCAATGAACTGAAGGATATTCAATAGCTATGATAAATATTATAGACTTCAGGAACTTGACGTGATTGAAGACGACAGTGGAAAGATATATTTATTCGTATTTCGTTCGGAACCATGTGTCTTTTTACCAGTTTTTCATTACTCCAAGGGGAAGCTGGCTATTGTGCAACTGCTACTGTTGGCCAAAGCAGTTCAGAGAAGTGTCCTCTCGTATCCGTCAAGGATATGAAAAGAAAAGAAAACGCTGATATTGACTACCATTTCGACCAACTAAATCAGAATTTGTTTTACATCGGCTGGATTATAATGTCTATGCGATCGGGGCAAGCCATAACAGCGTTTTTCTTCTGGGAAAAGTAAACTAGATGTATTACTGTTGAAAGAATGTGGACGATAGCTTCCTACATTTTTATCAAAGCTATAACAAGGATATGCGTGGGGTCAAGTCAACTGGTCAATCGATTTTCTCGCACTGTTATACGAAATAAAAATTGGTGGTTCTGTTTACGCACATGCTGGATTGCTTTGCCACTGCTATAGTGGCAAAGGCATGGCGGCTGCATCATCAAAGTAAAAAAACAAGAATTCAATCAGCTCCAATTCTAGCGGCATTTAGTCGTCATTACTTGATACATACAAGCGGTAGAATCTTGCAACCAGCAATACATATCTGCACTGCCAAACCTGCAGCATGAAGAGTAACTTTCCCGAAAAACTGTCCCAACAATTGCGTTGTTCTGGTGGGCTAGCATTACGTCATGAAAAAAGTCAAAAGCATTTGAGAAATGTGTGAAAACACGGTACATTCATAATGAATGTATCAAAAATTTTCACACCGTTTGATCCCATTGGCCCCATTTGAGGACGGCAATTTTTTTAATATAAAAATTAAAAAAATTAAGTTTTTTGTTTTTTCCTAATAATTTTATTGTTTTCTATAAATTAATAAAGAAATTTCATATTTTCCACGGCTCAGTTTCGTTTGGGTCTAAATGGGTTAAAACGCATTGTGGGAAAACCACCTTCAAAGTCTTTCTCGCGTTGGATAATAAATATCATATTTGCCAAGAACAATAACGCTGGATATTCGTGAAATCCTACCGCAATTACTACCCTATGTCATACTAACTTGTATGTTCCTACATACATTCGTGAAATCCAGTAAAATCTTCGAACAAAGCACAATTCATACCTTGACACGAAGGAAATAGAGCACAATTTTAAATAGCGGAAATAATACTTAATTTATTTTTCATTCAGAGTGTGGTCAATGTATCAAAGGTCATAACTAACCAAACTTCTTCATACAAAAGTATTCTCTAAGTCATCGAAATACGCAATATAATCGAAACAAAGAGCGCGGCCCAGGTGGGCCTTACGGGAGGTAACGCCGCATGAACTGTCATGTTTTACGGGCGCGCACCCCATATCGAATTATAAGACGTTATCACGTCAAAATAACAACGTACAAAATTGAAAACACGTATAATTTACCAATAACTTGTATTTGTCACCTAAGTCCTAAGGATTGAGGTGACACAATATCACCTCAATCCTGACGAAGTTGGTACGAATTTTAGCTTTGGGCTAAATTGGTTTATCGCTTGGAAACCGTACAGTTTGTCACATAAAAGCTATCCTATGACTGTAAAATATCTCCGTACCAAATTTTACCTAAATAGGATTAGCCGTTTCAGCATAAAGAGGTAACAAAGAGACAGACAGACAGAGAGACAAACATACTTTTGCCACCTTTTGCATCCATATAAAAAGTGTGTTTGTCTGTCTGTTACCCCTTCACGCCCGAACGGCTGAATTGGTTTTTCTGAAATATGGCATGGCATGGACATATTTTGAGTCCCGGAAAAGGACACATGACTTTCTATCCCGGAAAAATGAACACGTTTATATAATATTAATAAGGAATAAGGATAAGGATACTTACTTTCCTCACAATGCACGCCCAAATGTGCCCAGGGATTCTTGCATATGCACTCGTAGCTCGACCATAACTCCTTACACACCGCCTTGTTCAGACATGGGTTGGGCACACAGGAAGGCTTACAATCCTTGATGATCTCAGACAGATGAACAGACATGTAGCTGTAGATGTCCAGAATCTCACCGTTCACCACCAGGCCTCGGAAACAACCGATCAGACCTTGGTTGACCGCTGATTTTTTGAGATGTTCCCTAGAAAGAAAGAGTTTTAAATGGATTTAGGTAGACTTTGTGGAACAAGTTTTAAGACTGAGGGCACACAATATATATATTAGTAATTAGTTTAACAACTAAGGGGTGATTGTGGATACATTCTAAAGATTTTAGGCGAAAAATTTGGCATTAAATAAGCATTTTTGCATGTTTTTCCACATGGTCTTTTCTTTATATCTGTGCTTTCGTATCATAAATCATAATATTCATTAAAGTAATAATAATGTTTTTTTTAATTTCATTGGTAGAGAGTAGAAACATAGGTAACATGTTTACAAGTGAAATATCCCTTATCGCTTTCACAATTAGAAATACGTGCTAAAAACTCTTTCAATATGGACGCGATTCAAGTGATTAGAATATTATAATTACTTTCAAAACTGTTATTGTGCACGTATTGAAAATAATACGAATACTCTATTTCTATGTAAAAACTATTTTCTGTGAATTTGCAATAGAGGAAATTGACTAAGTATAGAGTTTTGTAACATTTATATACTTTCGTATTGGCTTACTTTAATTGTTCAGGCAGAGGAAAAACAATACAATAGATCTAATAAAATAATAATAGAAGCTAGATATACATAACTAATTATATTATCAACATCATATTGATTAATTTTATTTAATAAGTTCAAGCTAGATGTCTCCATAAAATGTAGTTTTATTGTAGTACCGGTACCAGTTACAAGTTACAATATTGAAGGTATCTTGTAATTATTGGTACCTCACAAACTTTCCAGTTTTCAGATCTTTCCTTACTTGGGAATTTATGGAACAATATTAGCCCTTTCGAAAGGTCATAGTATTATCACGTCATATCAATAAATATGGTATTAGGCCCTAGGATTAGATACAACTATCTCGGGCCCAATTCCTTCATTGTTAGATCCTCCAAAGATCTTAAAGGTTATCAAACACTCGGTTATCATTTTAAAGGGCTGGGAGGGTTTGATATAGGGCCGTTATCACATTAGTTCACCGAAGCGTTGTGACTTGCCAGTTGCCACCTACGTTATAATTCTGTTTGTTCACGTGGAACACTGATATTTGGACGTACTGGTATTTGTCTAATCCATTTGGAATTAACTAACATCGGAATTGTAAGGGTTTACATAGAAAATAATTTTTAAGGCCAATTTTACGAATATTTAGAAAGGATAAATATAGGAAGCTGGAATTTCTGATATGTTTAAAACTTCATATGCTTGAAAAACTGAATGATAGAATATTATGTACTATGGTTATGGCTAACACATAACTAACGCACTATCTTTCACTCTTTCTGCACTAATCTAAATTTAACCTTTTCGATAACTAATAAGCAACAACTTAGAATCAAATAAGCTGGGCTTTTCTATTTTTATCTATTTCGAATCGGCAGCGTAATAGACATAGGTGCAGTAGATACTGCAGTGTTGCAACGACTCGGGACTCGAAAGCAACGTCCTAAGTTGTGTGGTTTCTACAATCATTTATTTCAAATTGGCAGTGAATAGACTTCTACATACTGCAGTGTTGCAACGTCTCAAATTAAGCAACGTCCCATATTGTATGGTTGCTTCAATCATTCTAATTCAAATTTGTACATCACGTCGTCTAATCCCATACTAAGTTGAACTTGTGTTATGGCAATCAGACAACGGATGCACACCGAACAGTCTCCTACAGCATATTATTATTCTCACAACACTCTCACATTCACACTATTATCACGTAGTCTTTTTTACCACTTTTATTATATCATCAATTCAACATTTTTTACCAGGTATCAGGCTAAATTTACTAGCAAAACTTACGCAGTAGCTCCCCCAATAAACATGCTGCCTTCAAACGGTCCAAACTCCTCCTCCTGCAGCAGATTCAGCATCTGGTATTCCGTGTTGAGCATGAATCTCACGTGGTAGAAGTTGTAGTCTATCCAGATCTTGTGCCACTCCCCCCCGTTGAGTTTCCTCTTGGAGTTGATGACTAGCTTCCTGGTGGTGCCCGTGTTGAGCGTGAAGTTGAAGGTCAGTTCGTGTTCTGGAAGATATATAGGTTTTATCACAGACATAGATCAAGATAGATACCGCATGTCGCTCCATTTGTATGAAAACGAGCGTGCCACTTTTTTCCTACCACTGTGACGTACCGATGATAAGAAACGTGTCCATTATCAAGGCAAACGTTTTTATTTGAATTTCTACAGCCCAATACGGCACTTTTAGGCATTCAGGCATTTTTAAAATTCTGATTGACGTCCGATTATGATAGCAGACTAAAGAACAGAGTTTGGGAACGCGATATGGCACGCGAAATACATACATCTATCTTGATCTATGTCTGTGGGTTTTATGTTCCGATAGGTCGCTAAGGTAACACCCGTAGTCCGCATAAAAGGCGACGAATTTAAGTCTATGCCCTATGGTGTTTGAAAACTAGGAAACAAATAATACTTTCTTACCTAGGTAATCGTTTTCTGTTAGACATTTGCTTGCTCGTTTCACGAAAACATTAGTAAATAAGGAATTTTTACGAACTTACTTAATAAAAGGGCTGAAACTAGATTTTAGATTTCATTTACTAGGGACTGATAGTCAAGGAAAGAAGAATACGTTAGAGACTTTTTGTCATACACTAGGCATACACAACACTTTAAAACTTACCACTAGTTAAAGCCACCATGAAAGACGGATAGTTGGGTCTGATTGGCGGCTGGAACAGCAGTATCGCGCTGGTGCCAGTAGTCCGGAAACTAAACGCGATGTCTCCTTTACGCCACCCCGGCACTTCAATGTAGGACTGAGAGGTAGTAAATGTGACCACGTAGCGCTGAGTGTCTGAGAAAGGGAGGGTTTTGGTTTTATTCTATGCCAAACAATCGCGATGTCTCCCTAACGCCAGCCCGGCATGCAATAGTGTATCTCTGTTTGTCCGCTAAAGCGATATTGCTGGGTATGGAGATACTTTGAGTCCCGGAAAAGGATATCTAAGGATACTTTCATCCCGGAAAAAAGTACATTTCCCGCACGATAATCGAATTTTTGCGCAAAGGAGTTGGGAGCTTCACCTAGCACCAACTATAGGGGCCGGGTACCCACGAAATTCTCATACATACGTAATTCCAAAATCATTTTCTCATACGAAAATATTTAACATGTTTGAGTTGTTTTTCAGTTTAAAAAAGTAATTATCTAGGTTCCTGCACAAAAAACTTAAAAAAAATATTTAAACATTAAATTTTTTTTTGTTTTTAATTTTTTTTAGTAGATTTAGTACTTAATATTTAAACAGAAAAAAATAGAGTAAAACACTAAAAAATATATAAATAAATAGTAAATTTACTACAAAATATTTAAATACTAAAAATAGTGTTTAAATATAAAAATTTAAATAAGTTTAAATATAAAATATAAATATTTTAAAGCAAAAAAAAAAATTTTGTGTTTTTAAATATTTTGAAGTTAATTATATATATATATATATATGTAATACAGTACAATCTACGGAGTACAATCCTTATTACCACAAAATACAAATTAGAAACTGTTACAATACAATTGCAAGATCCGAGCCTCCCTCCGTAACAGTCGGTTGCCTAGTAACCGTCACTCACCCGGACTGGGTTGCCTACTCGCTACATCCTCCCCCTCTATCCCGAACCTGACGTCCCCGCGTTTGGGATAGGATCCTTTCGTGGCCGCCCACGTTTACGCTTGTCCTTTAGAGGAGCTTGGATGGGACCAACAAATGGGGTGAGAAGTGACGCGTGATACTTGGCTGTGGAGGTGCCATTGCTGATACTACCCAACTCATATGTAGTAGTTCTTATGATTTTATTTCTTTTATAAGGGTTATTCCTCTTTGGCATAAAAGATGTTTGACCTTTGTCCGGCCATGGTATACGACGGGTTGGATCTTTGGATTCTATGTCTTTTAATATTTTCCTAATATCCGGATCTTTTAACCGATTCTCCCCCTGCATTAAAGCCGCTCCCAAACCGTATCTACTGATGTCTGCGGTCGGCTCAGGACTGGTAAGGAAATAAGACTTAACGAAATCAAAGATTTCCTCCGGTTTATCCCTAAAATACCATACGTCGTGCGGAATATCCAGGATGATATTAGCTTTTTTTATAAATTTCTGCCCTAACAACGACCTAGTTGAGGCTCCTGGTAATACAAGCAAATCCTCAATAATTACATCGCGATTTCCAATAGTGACTTTTACATCAGCGGTAAGTACTCTTCTTTTACTATGCGTTCCATCTGCCAATCCTATTGTGCGCTCTGTCTCCTTAAAATGAACACCCTGTTCAACTAACACGGAGTACAGCTTAGTACTAGCTATGGAATGAGTTGCGCCGGTATCAATAATAGCCACTCCTTCGCGGTTCGCAACATTAATACGTACGGTGGGAAGTGACGTCGCATCAATATCGGTGAAGATGCTACAAGCCTCGGATTCCTGTACATCGGAATTATTTATTATAAAAGCGGCTTTGTCGTCACCATCGCAATAAACATTACTCGAAAGCAAATTACAAGGGCGATTAATATTATTATACAAAAATATATCGCGCTCGACTTGGCGGAGGCACTGCTGTGCCCCAAGATTTTGTGAGTTTGAACTCACACCATTCTCGCTCGAAACCATACAAGAAGTATTTGACGAATCGATATCATAAGAAAATGTATTGAAATCAGCTGGTTTCGACCCAGGTCTGTCTGTGTTTGAACAGACTTTACATCTCGACTTTACTACTCCTTGCTGGCCACATCCATAACATCTTAAAGTACTAGAATTATCGTTAGACTCTGACTTACCGATGTTCTCGCTTTTACCTTGCAGGTTGCGGCAATTGTCAATAATATGGCCATACAATTTACAATACGCGCAACGTACCCGAATACGTTTCGATGACGGACTCGAGTTTGGCGTAAGAACCGAATTCGTAGTAGGGGCCGAGCGTGTAGTAGGGCCTCTTTCTTGCGCGGCCGGTTTTACGAATTTAACCGGGGGCGCGGATGCGGGCGAGAGGGAAGGGATTACAAAAGAATTAGATAACCTATTGGTTTCCGCAATCGCATCTTCTACGGCTCGCAATCTCTCTATGAAGTTGTCCATAGAAGTTAAATTATTATCTCGCGACAGTCTTTTTCGAACACGCCTATGTAACAAGCCGTAGAGCATGTCGATTTGCATCGTGTCCGGAACTTTATAAGGTAACTTAGCTAGGAGGGCGCGCAGTTTCGTCACAAATACGTCGGCACGCTCCGTTTCACACTGTTCATCGCGGAAAATTTCTCTGAAGATCTTGTACGGCGGCAGCTGGGTGCCGTACATGCTTCGAAGCCTCGCGACGGCGTCCGTCCATGTCGCGACGTTGCCCTTGACGCCGCGCCAGAAGAGCGCCGCGTCGTCTTCCAGCAGCATGCTCAGGCCGCGTAGTGCGTGCTCTTCACTGACGTTCGCGCATTCCTTGTATACTTCCACGGCATCCAGGAAGGCCTCCAGCTTCTCGGCGTCGCGTGCCTTGCCGTTGAATCGCGCGGTGCACTGCGTGAAATTGCCCGGCGGGACGGTGGCTGCGGCAGGGGCAGTCGAGGCCGCCGTATTAGGGCTGATAGTTCCGAAATCGCCGGATGGATCATGCCGTGGGAGCTGGGCTCGGAGTGTTTCCAGGAGGGCTCTGTTGGTCTCCTCCTGTGTTCGCTGTGATTGCATCATCATTTCTAACATGGCTGTCATCATCTGTTCCGTCGAGGTGGTGGTAGGAGCTCCAGCAGCCGCGCTGGATGTAGGCGGGGGGTGCCGCGGGTCGGCGAAAACTATCGTCTCGTTCCCGGGTTCTTCGCCGTCGCCTGCTTGCTGTGTATCTTCCTCTTCACTCTCGTAACGGGGATGTTGGCGTGTGTTTCGTGGCATTTTACTTTTTGTCACAGTTCGGCTAGCTACACAATTCACAGAACACTGGGACTGGGTTCGTTATTTCTTTGGAAATCAAAAAAATAGCCCCACGTTGGGCGCCAGTGTAATACAGTACAATCTACGGAGTACAATCCTTATTACCACAAAATACAAATTAGAAACTGTTACAATACAATTGCAAGATCCGAGCCTCCCTCCGTAACAGTCGGTTGCCTAGTAACCGTCACTCACCCGGACTGGGTTGCCTACTCGCTACATATATATATATATATATATATATATATATATATATATATATATATATATATATATCGCCGCCCCCACCGAATAATATCGTAATCAAAAAATCTAAATTTTACAGGAAAAAATAAAAACGGTTTTTAGCTCATAACTTTTTAACGGGTTCACACAGGAAAATTATTTTTATACCAAAAGAAAGCTAATTTTTTTTGCGATATCTTAATGTTTTTAAAAAAATATAATGATATTTCTTACTGAGATTATAAGTCAAAAAGTATAATACCGAAATTTAAATAGAATTTTTGTCCGTAACACATCAATACGATATTATTCGGGTAAGTTGTCGACAACGAACTACACAATAATAGTTGGATGCGATCCTATTGGCTGTCTTACAGACATGTTTACTGGCTCTGTAATCGACTGTTACCAATATATTCGACGCTAAGAGTAAGTCACATGTTAATCGTAAAATATATTAACTTTATTATTCCATGGCAAGCGAAACATACTTTATATATGTAAAAATATAATACAGAATTTAAAAAACTTAAAATATATTGTAATAATTAACTGGATTCTTAAATAAAACCATTTTTTATTTTTATTTTATAGGTATTTTAATAATTTTATAACAAAAGGTAAGTATATAAAATTTTACAGTAATATAACAATCAGTTATCCTTTTTTTATACCTCCGAAGCAGAGTAGACAGAATGATAGAGTATGCAAAAGTTATAAACAATTAAGTAAACATAAAAAGAAGGGTTTAGTTTTCTTTTTATATTTCGAAAACTATTTGAGTTAATCAAAATTTAAAAATAGATCCTTAAAGAGCAGGTAATTTCCTAAAAAAAATCCTAGATCCTGGAACCTTATAACTTTAATTGAGCGGCGAAAGTAACGGTAAAAACGCGTAGTTCGGATTTCGCGTGAATTGCCGCAATCTGCCACGTGAACTAAAAAATATATTTTAACTGATTAAATATTAATATAAAGAAATAAAAAAAATTGGGTACTAAGTAGACATATTAATAAACAATAATCCATCAACAAAAATAAATTATCATAATTTGTTTAATTGTTATGCTTTTGTTCATTTGTTATTAGTCACCATTTTAATGTTAACATAAAAACGCTGATTATTTCAAAACAAGAAGTCTATAAATTTTTATTATTCTTTTGAGCTAATTTTAAAAGGGCTTAGAAGAGATATCCGGTGGAAAAATTCAACAATTTTGATTTTTCACTTTTTTATGAACAATCAAAGGCATTCATTAAATTTTCATGTAAATATAGCAATTAGGGGCTTTTCATCAATAAAAATGATTATTTAAATTTTATTAGTTATAAATAAAAAATATATATATTGTTATCTGGCTTCTAACAGTAACAAAACAAAATAGTAACAATAATTGGATATAAAAGTACCGTAATTGCTTTATTTACATGAATAATTTTGGAATGACTTTGAATGTTAATAAAAAAGTGAAAAATAAAAAAAATGAATTTTTTCAACGGGAATCTCTTATATGGCCTATTAAGATTAGTTCTAAAGAATAATAAAAAAATCTAGATTTTTTGTTTTGAAATAATCAGCGTTTTTATGTTAACATTAAAATGGTGACTATTAACAAATGAACAAAAGCATAATAATTAAACAAATTGTGATAATTTATTTTTGTTAACGGATTATTGTTTATTCATAATATGTCTACTTAGTAGCCAAATTTTTTAATCCTTAATATCAATATTTAATCACTTAAAATATTTTTTTAGTTCACGTAGCAGATTGCAGCAAATCACGCGAAACCCGAACCACGCGGTTTTACCGTTACTTTCGCCGCTCAATTAAAGCTATAAGGATTATTGGTAAGGTTCCAAAATCTAGGATTTTTTTAGGAAATTTCCTGCTCTTTAAGGATCTATTTTTAAATTTTGAATATCTCAAATAGTTTTCGAAATATTAAAAAAATCCAAGCCCTTCTTTTTATGTTTACTTAATTGTTTATAACTTTTGCATTTTTTTTCGCACTTCCGTAAACAAAATCACAAATGAAGATAATGTAAACAATTATTATTGCTTGACCTTCAAAACACGTGACGAGGTTAAGGCTATCACTTTCTTTTATATGCCGACAAAGCGAGAGCAATGTATAGTACTTTTTGATGTAAGCATTAGCAAATTGTCGCAACCTGTAAAGTAAACCCTTGTCGCAATGTACGCAAAGTACTATCGTGAGATGCATTACTACATTTATGTAGGTCCGCTTTAGACAGTATTCTATAATAACCATTATTACTTTTAGAACATAAAATCGCAATATATAATTACTAAAAATATGAAATGTACTTTTTACCCGAATAATATGGTAATGTCCTGATTGACATCTGTTTTTAGCCGCCTTTTGTTTTTTGGTACCGGAATAAGATCGCGATATCAGTTAGCCATATTAGTTTGGTCATTCAGAAAATAGTAATATTTTATTGTCATAGTGTTCGTCGTAAAGTTTGTTGCTTATGCGTAGGCGAATAATACATGTATGTTTATTACAAAATATCTATCTCAAAAACTATCAGTCCGACCGCTATGAAAAAAATTCACGAGGTGGAATTGGCCTTCAAACGCAATAATCCGTTATAAAAGCACTTCTATAGTAATAGTCGATTACGATATTATTCGGTGGGGGCGGCGATATATAATATAATTTGGAATCTCGGAATGGGCTCCAACGATTTTCATGAAATTTAGTATATAGGGAGGGGTTTCGGGGGCGATAAATCGATCTAGCTAGGAATCATTTTCATAATGTTTTCATTCATGTGTGGTTTTTGAATATTTTGAATACCGAGCAAAGCTCGGTCATATAGCTAGTTATTATTGTGTTCTGCTATTAATTCGATAAAGATTCAAGAAACCAACAATAATTAATTACCACATGTGGTCGCATAAAATAATCAGGATGTCGTTTGTCGTTGCTAAGTGAGAAAAAAAAATTAACATGTTAAATATTATTTAAGGCAGGTTACAAGATTTAAAAGCTTATTTGATTTTATCATATACCCGTGAACGTTTTCGACTTCATCGGATGAATTAAATACATTAGGGGAGATTAGCTCCCTTATATTGTTTGAGATTTATGAAGGTCTACTTTAAATATTTGTTTGGAATACTCGGGGGTTATAATTTTAGGCGCTTTAAGGATGGAATGTGTCCTTTGTTGGCACAAGTTATTCTATATATCTTTAGACGTTTTATAAAATACATTGTCTTTTGTAATTTCGTAATATTCTGTATTCATTAGAGGAGCATTTTGTTTTAAGTAGGGTGCTCGGGAATCCTGTTTGCTATTCAAATTTTTTCTTTACCTCATCGTTCAAAGAATTTTATGCACAATTTTATGATTATAATATTTAAAACTCACATGTACTTACTAAGTATTTCATTGTATTTCTTAATAATTATTAAACTACACGGTCCACCTCTGTTTATAGAATCTTAGGGCCTTTAGTCACGTCAAGGTCAGCATTTAATAACTTTGACCCCAAAAAAGGACCAAATTCCTTTTCTTTATAACTTTTTCGCGATGCCCAATCTTTCAAACTAGGTGATATCAGGTACTAATTATGTATTCTGTGGTGATATGGCGATTTGATGATCACTGAGTGGCGATATAATTTTACAGAAGTTTCCTTTTTAAAAAACGTGACTATAAAAATCCAAATCTTCAACCCAAATTAGACAAAACACATACTCGTCTCAACACACTTCAACGGTCCCAGGGTGATTCTTCCTTGAGCCTATTTGGAGAGATCCTTCCAAATTACGTAAATCTATCATCTGCCCAGCAATTTCTCTGACAGTACTCATTAGTCCATTATTGGCAAACAAAACTTCCTACAATTTAACCCCCTTTTGGATTAACGGTACACCTACTTGTCTCAACACACTCCAGCGGTCCCAGGGTGATCCTTCCCTGAGCCTCCTCGGAGAGATCCTTCTGCTGGAGGAAGAACATCTCGGTGATGCCGAGACTGGTGGGGCTGACGAAGGTGCCCTCGTCGCAGTGCCACTTGTTCTCGTTGGCGTCGCAGTTGCAGGACTGCGTTGGGTTGACGCAGGTTGTGTTAACGCCGCAGGGGCAGTAGCCGCTAAAAGGAATGACTTTTATGAGTATTACCGGAATGTGTGTGGTGAAAAGGATAAAAGAAATGATGAAAAGTGGTAAATATACAAGAAGGACATAGGATTTACAAGTTTTATGCACCTAGAGAGACATCGCTAAAAAGAGGTTCTGTCCGTACTTCTGACATCATTATATTATGGATTTTATGGCACCATAGTAAAAGATGCTTTTGAATTCAAAGCAATATAGATACACCAAAATTGGGACAGCCTTAGGAAAAACTAAAAAAAGGAGTCATTCGTTCTCATCCATACTACGAGTATGTTTCTCTTTCACTGATTATGATGACGATATGGACGATGACGTTTTGTGAAAGAAATAGCTACTCCCTCATTCGCTTCTTATCAGAAGTTGTTAGTTATATTTCACCTTTTAAAAGTCACTTACCGTTTAACATTTCCAATATAATCAACAGTATCATCGGATGACGATATGAACCACGTCGCGCTGTGTAACTCCAGGGGCGCCATGAAGCAATCATACTTGATGTATTGCCGACAGAAGAGCGAGTGAGAGATCAGCTCTTGCAGCATTTCAGCTGTAAACTCCCGGTACTTGATCTTGAAGCTAAAGTCTTGGCCGAGCGCTGATCTTACGTCCTGGAATTTGGAAAGGTAATCTGATTGAGTTTCAAAAAATATCAATGTGACAATGCTAGAGACACAGCATATAGCAAAGAGTTGCGCTATACTGATTATACTTCAAAAGTGACTGTCTAAACACTGCTGCCGGTGTTTTGTGACGTACGTTGCGACGACGCGCGACAACACAATGAAAAACAGAGCGTACATACATCTATATACCTACTTATTACAATACAGTTTATCTCCTGTCCGTTGTTGCATGAAATTACGTCGAATGTGCAACGCTTCAATGTGGCAAATTCATAAAAATATGTATCTAACTTTGAAGTTTCATCGCTGCGGCAGAACACCTCAATAGAGCAATGATGCCTCATAATATTTATTATACAGAAGAAGTCATGACATTTTTATAATACACGAGCAATAGCAGGTGGAGCACTCTGCTAAAAATTTGTTACTAACCACTTGACTAGGCAGATTATGCTCCACGACGGTTGTAGAAGAGTCAGCCTCGATTTGGAACTCGCACTTCACATGCGCTGGAGGAAACTTCCCATTGCCATCAATATCGATAAGGTACACATCGTTTCTGGTATACCCCAACAGAGCCAGCTCCTCACAAGTCTTTCTGAAGGTTGCGAAGTGGCAGTTCTCTCCAATGTAACCTGCAAAGTAAAAGTGAACTTTTTAACATGATCGAAAACCCGTTGTTTTGTTTTTAATTTACTTGAGGAAACATTAGAAGTAACACCAGGCGACACTTTGAACTTTTTTCGAATCTTTTCGTGCAATGAAAGTTAAATATCTTGTTGTGAACTAAAAAGGACCATAATTTCATTAAAGATAAGGTTTTCGTGTCGTTCCAAACTAACCAATTAATTATTATCAGTTGTAACAAAATATTATAAAGGTGGAAATTACGTAGCGAGTTACTTTTAAAGTTTTAAGTGTGTATGGGTGTGTCTTTGATAAAAAGTAACATGATGAAGAAGACAGCACCTTAGCTATTCGGCGCTGTGTATCTTCTATATCAGCGGTCGGCAACGCGCAGCCCGCGGGCCGCATGCGGCCCACGAACGCTTTACTTGCGGCCCGTGAATGTTTTGAGAATAAGTTATTTAAAGTATCAAAAAGTAAAAACAATGTTTTCTTATATTGCCATCGTTATCGCAACTTAAAAACGTAGCTGTTTGTGTAATTTTGTAATAAAACACTTTGTTTATTGTCTGAATCCCCTTATAATACCTACTCTCTCTTACAAACTTTGACAGCACATTTTTTACTAGTCCCATACATACAGAGAAATTGTTTTTTTTTAATTTGTGGTTTAGAAAAACCCTCATTATGCGTAGGTAGGCTTCTAGGGTTAAAACAATGCCTGCGGCCCGCCTCTAGTTTGTTTTGCCACCTTGTGGCCCTTGCCTGCCAAAAGGTTGCCGACCGCTGTTCTATATCTATATCTATACTTATTATAAAACAAAGTCACTTTTTTCCCTCATGTCCCTTTGTTCCCTTTAATCTTTAAAACTACGTAACGGATTTTGAATGATTCTTTCAGTGTTAGATAGCCCATTTATCGAGGATGGTTATAGGCTATATAATATTTTATCACGTTAAGACTAACAGGAGCGAAGAAATAGAGGAAAATGTGGAAAAAAACGGGGAAAATTATTTGAAAGGCCTAACTTGAACGCGCTAATCTCAGGAACTACTGGTCCGATTTGAAAAATTCTTTCAGTGCTGTATAGCCCACTTATTGAAGAAGGTTCATAAGGCTATAGGCTATATTTTATCACGATAAGGCTAATAGGAGAATGCGGAAAAAAAGGGGGAAATTATTTGAAAGGGCTTATCTCGCGAACTACTGGAACAATTTTTATGTTATTTGGCACAGATAAGAAGTAGACCACGTGAAGGAACATAGGCTATCGATTCTAATAATTTTTTCAGTGGCTATATATTTTATACTCGTGCGACGCCGGGGCGGGTCGCTCGTATTATTATGTTTCTTACCAGTATTCTCACAGTTGCATATAACACGGTCCTCTCGTATAGAGCAGATGCCTCCGTGCTCGCAGGTGTTGGGCCTAGTACAGGGGTCCACGTATCTGCAGTCATCTATCGCGACCTCGCCAACTACACGCTCGGTGTTTATTACGTACCTAAAAGTGGAAGATTTCAGGAAAAATTGGTGTTTTTTAATATAGTTGAGGTTGCTTTATCAGATATAGCGTGTCTGCACTCCACAGTAGAAATATGAAAAAACATACAGATATTAGGGATAAGGTGACAGATTTTCTTTAGCAAATTATTAGTCACTTTGTATTTTCTTTCGTAGATATTGATGGTCATGTTAAGCGTGAGCAGAGTACGGCCTCCATAAAAACAGTCAGATAAATCTAAGAAAGGCTTGGCTTTGAAAAGAATAATCAGATTATAGGACAGGTATACTTATTAAAACATAAAAAAAAATGTTTTGTTACGAGTACGCTTTTAATGGCATATATATCTTACATTGGATACTTGCCTTGGTTCTATAAGCAGTCCATTGATTTTGATATTCCTCATACAACCAATAAGTCCCAAATTGGCTGACTTCAGTCCACTACCAATAACAATTTTATCCTGTAGTTGGAAGTCTAAACCTGGAAGAATTAAAAATAAATAAATGGTCTTTATAATGCCTGTCAGATCAATGTGTAAGCTGTCCACGATAGAAACAGTACATTTTTCTGGGATAAAATCTATCCTAGATGTCTTTTCTCAAAGTATCACAGGACCACAAAAAAGTATAAACATTAAAAGGATATAATATATGTCGCAGCCGACTGGTTAAAATAGTTGTTCAATCAAACAGCTAGCTCTTTGACTGAACAACGCCATTCAATCTCACGGCTAGCTTTTTAGCTCGAAACGTTCAACACTACAGCTGATTCAAGCCGCCGCCGTTTGATTAAATTAGTTCAGCGCTTACCACCGCGGCGCTAGGTGCGTTTCGTTTATTATATGGCGTCAACTAGGCGGTGTTTTGTGATTGTATTAAGATATTTTTCGTAAATATACGTTACAAGTGCTATTAAAGTGACAGAAATTATGGGGGCACATACGAGTGAATCAAAAAAACAAATATTCGAATTTCGAGGAGAAATTACGGGATTATGAAATGCATCACGAAGGTATTAATTGCAATTATTGTGTTCGAAATGAGTTAGGATACAATTTATTCTGCTTATTATCATTGCGTTTGTGTAATAATAAAACTAAACTAATGGTCAGCTTAGTTAATTTGCCATTTGACCAGTTAGCTAAGCGTCGTCTAGTTGTAGTGTTGAACGTTGCAGTCAACAAGTCGGCTAAACGACGTATAGCCGTGTGATTGAATGGCGTTGTTCAGTCAAAGGGCTAGCTGTTTGATTGACAGACATATACACATAGATATTATATAATAAACACAATATGATATTAGTAAGTATTAATTAAACAATGCGACTCGACAGGTCACCAACATTCTTTAGACCAGTTGATGACTATTCACGTCAGTCAAACTTTTGTGGGGATCATTTTTAGTCCTTGAAAGTAACTCACCAAACATCTGAGCGTGCTTATTATGGTAGTCCACTGTTAGCTTTATCCTCCCTTTTCTATAATCCAGTTCCACATTATGCCAGTCATTGCTAACGTTAAATTTAACAGACTTCAGCACTGTAACGTTCTTGCCAACGTCTGGTACAAGTTCAAATCTTATCTCCTCTTTTACCATCCGTATCTGAAATTACCAATTTTAGAGGTATTTAAAGATTTTTTAAATTGTTTGTTGTTAAAGCAATTTTTCATTTTTGTACGTATAGGTTTACACTTGGGTTTTCCATCTTAAAGAAATTTTAACAAACAGGAAAATAAATTCAACGATGGAAATGTTTCATTCTAACTTAATGCTGTAAAAGTGTTTTGAACTACAAGATTACTGGTGAATATAATACAATGTACCTAATCACACAAAAAGATATGACCATAATAAATTAATTCTGGTGGTAAAGTATAAATAAGGCTTTCCAATAAAAATGTTAACGTTCTGTTCGCATTTTCGAAAAATCATCTACGCTCGCTTTTTAATTTACGTCGTGTGTTTATACTTTCATTCAATTAATTTGAATCTAGAAACGTTTACAAAGCCTAATATAGGCTATAATACTACTTATTTTAGGTGCAAAGGAAATAAATACGCAATAATGGTTGCGTTGACATTTAAATTATTAAAAAAAATATTAAATTATCAAAAAAAATAATTATAATATGTAGTTTTAAACTACTGGCTAAATACTGATGATGAACAACACAAAAATAATATTAACGACAAATTGAAATCGCTAATACTCATCAAGCATTCGGTTTACATTTTGCACCCTAATAAAGATTAATTTATGCTTACACAATTAAGCCAATTTGCATAAGCTCCATTTAGTTTGCCAAATAAAATATGCATTCAACGATACAATTCGGTGAAAATATTTAAATTGATACGTGGTTTCAATAGACCAAAAGCCGTAAAAATATAATTTATAGTAATCACCGGTAGAATCCTTTAATTGGTACTTGTAGAATAATAAAAAGGTGAGCCCGTAGACGATCAAAACATTTGATAGAATAGTTCTCATGCCTTTGCTAATTGGTTACGTCATTGCTTAGCAGATTTGATACGGGAAAATTTTGTAAAAACCAAAACACAATGCTTCTTCAATTTCATTATTCAGAGTAGAAGGTATCAAGTTAAACATACTCGTAAGATTGAGTTTGAATGATTCTGAGAATGTTCTTGAATATTTCTAACCGATTTTAACGCGGCACACTAGTTTTATTGGATAACTTATAATAAGATTGCTAAAACTCAATAATAAGTAAGTAATAACTTACAAAGTAAATACCAATAACAAATAATGCAAATGCACATTACGTCACAAGATTTCAAGATAAAGACGCTGCTAAGATTTTCTAGATAACTATAAAACGCTAAGCTCGAACATAAATATAGTATGTTTATTGCATATAGCCATATACAAAGAAATAACAATTTCTCACCTCCCAGTAACCTTGTCCAGTTGTGATCTGACTGTACGCTAAAACCGCCATATTCTTAGTGGTCTTAAAGTCGAAAATCAGATTCATGCTGTTGCTCTGATTCAAAGGCCACCAGATATGCGACGTCGCGAAAGGATACGTTATAGGTATAACCTCAATATCCACCTCCTCAAACTCAGCATCCAACTGCCCAATATAGTGCACCTTAGGATTGTTCTGTTTGAGCTCGTACAGAATCGACACATCGTTGTAGTAAACATATTTGAGATTGCCAGCGAAATTGTTAAAGGATTTGAGTCCCTTCATTTTATGCAAATCCGGTCCACCGCAAATGTAGATTTCTGGGTCGATACAAACGAATTTCGCGTCACCGGGCATTTCGTACATGGCCACTATGTCGTCTAGGTACGTTAATACTTGCTTCTCCTGTATTATTATTGTTATGTTATGCCAGCGGTTGTTATTGACTTTGTCCCCGATGTAGTCTTCGATCGGTCCATCGCCTAGGTCGATGCGAATGGCGACTTTTTCTTTGTGTATCGATAGCGCGATGTGATGGTGTTTGTCGTCGATTTGGCCGCTCGCGTAGAACAGCGCTGAATCATCAAAACGTGTCTGAAATGTAAATTATCTTAGGTTTATCTGTGGGCTTATCTCAGGAAGATATGACAATGAACCACGGAATAACAAAGAATGCATTTTCCATTTATTAATTGCCTACATGTTTTCTCGCAATTATGTAATTTTGTTACGATTTTCAGTAGCTTAGTGAGTTCCTATTTATTGTGATAATAGTATGTGAGATATAATATTTTTAATTAAGCACATAAGTTCGTTTAAGGAATAAACTCCAGCCCACGATTTCAAGCCATAAAAAATGCAATAAAATAAATAGAATTCATTATTCAACTACCACACAATCTTAGATGCTTACAAGGACGCGACGTAATAAAATGACAATTTAATTTAAAACTATATATATGCCACTAATAAATTCTGCTAATCATTAATTATTTAAGGACTCTCGTCCTAACTGGAACTATAAATTAATCCATGGAAGGCTTATATTTAATTGTTTGGGCTCATAAACAGAAAACCCTTATGATTATTAAGTTTCTAATTGCTGACAAAACATACATTAATGAATAAATCGTCTGATTTTCCTTAATGTTACCTTAAAGTGCAAGCTGACCCTGGTGTTGGTTGAGTGTACGCGGTCTTTCCAATCGTACACCCGATACGACACGTAACTCGAGCCGCGGAGAGTCAGCACCGTCGCCGCTGGAAGCATTTTTTTTATAAAATAAGGGGGCAAAGAGCATACGGGTCACCTGATGGAAAACAACTGCGAGTGTCTGGGTTTGCTGCTGTATGCGAGTGTCTATTGGCGGTCGCTAATAGACATTCGCATAAAATAAGGGAAATATATTAAGGACAGAAGATTATTACTAGTCGGAAGATAGGCCTCCACTCTCCACTTCTAATTAGTTCAGAATGCGGATCCCAATAAATACAAGATGGAACAAAACTAAGGGTGCTTTAGGGTGTGAATGTGTCTAACTCTTTCAGCGCTGCTATTTTCACAGTGAACTTTTATAAATTATAAGGAACACATATTATACACCCTAAAGGATTATTGTTACAGTCTGTATATTTTTCAATCCCATAGCATATTATTATTTTGCATTAAGTATGTGAATTTTGTTTAAAATTTGAGGAGTAGAAACGATTTCCTCCTTCCCAAAATTAAAATAAATCCAATAGAATAATCTATACTAATATTATAATTCTGTAGAGTTTGTTTGTTTGTTTGTTTGAACGCGCTAATCTCAGGAAATACTGGTCTGATTTGAAAAATTCTTTTACTGTTGGATAGACCATTTATCGAGGAAGGCTATAGGCTATATTTTATCACGCTAAGACTAATAGGAGCGAAGAAATAGAGGAAAATGTGGAAAAAACGGAGGGAAATATTTGAAAGGGCTTATTTAAACGCGCTAATCTCAGGAAGTACTGGTCCGATTTGAAAAATTTTTTCAGTGTTAGATAGCCCATTGATCGAAAAAGGCTATAGGCTATATTTTATCACGCTCGAAATATTTTTATCACGCAAGAAATATAGAAAAATGTGGAAAAAACGTGGGAAATTATATGAAATTGCTTATTATCTTAAGAACTACTGGAGAAATTTTTATGTTATTTGGCAAGCATGAAGAATAGACCACGTGAAGGGACAAAGGATATTTTTTGCGGAAAAATGTACGGTTGCGTGAAATTCCTAAATTACGCAAGCGAAGCCGCGCGGACAATCTATATATAATAAAATTGTAGGAAAATCAATTCTGTACATAGAATATTTTTGTACAATAAATAATACTAGGGATGTGATCTACTATGCTAACGCGGACGAAGTCGCTGGCAGCAGCTAGTCATTCATATTTTAGATTTTGCAACGCGTTTTGAACAACTTTTATGTCTGTCTAATAAGACAGACACAATTTTAATAAAAAGCCTGCTTCTACAGGTGTCAAACCGGATTCGTATTTGGAGACAAAAACATCAAGTTTTCGGTGCAGTATCTAGATGCTTTTAAAAAAGTGGAATTAGCCACGAATGCAAATACCAACTAGTTTCGATCGAAATATAATCTGCAGACATACATTTAAAATGAGTTACACGATTTTGAAATGGGAATAATTTTTGGACTGCAATAAGGGAAGAGACCTAATGGCAGACACTTCAAGGAAACATGCAACATTTGAATGTTATAAAATACTAGCGACCCGCCACTGAAAAAATGATTAAAATCGATAGCCTCGTTTTTTCCACATTCTCCTATTAGTCTAGCGTGACAAACTATAGCCTATAGCTTTCCTCAATAAATGGGCTATCTAACACTGAAATAATGTTTCAAATCGGACCAGTAGTTCCTTCAGTTAGCGCGTTCAAGTTAGCCCTTTCAAATAATTTTCCCCGTTTTTTCCACATTTTCCTCTATTTATTCGCTTCTATTAATTTTAGCGTAATAAAATATAACCTTCCTCGATAAATGGGCTATCTAACACTGAAAGAATCATCAAAATCCGTTGCGTAGTTTGAAAGATTAAAGGGAACAAAGGGACATGAGGGGAAAAAAGCGACTTTGCTTTATAATAAGTATAGATATATTTATGAAAATAAAGGATTGATAACTTCTTCCATGTCTTCAGTAACTCTTACAAAATAAAACTATTATAATTATTCTCTGACAAATCAATAAAAAAATATATTATTGGTCTTTTTGTAAACTTAGTCATAAGTACTAATAGATGACATCACAAAAAACGAACATCACTAATAGTAGATACCAATATGAACTAATAGTTGACATAGTTGGCATTACATTTTTTTCCTATTATTACGTCTTTATTTGCCAATGATTTGCCATTTTTCAAAAGATTTCATTTACTTCATCATAGTAACTATAAAATGCATCAGAAATATTATCCACGTTGTCTCCAGATTCTATTCATTCTTCTTCCATGCTGAAACTATCTTTCCTTTTATTTTTATTTTTCATATTTTTGAAGTGAAAACTTCTTTAGCGGCGTTGAAAACTTTTGTGGGATGAGTAAAAACTGTGAAACTTGCGTCAGATTCTCGTGCTGATTGAAAAACTTTGGAAAAACCGTAAGACGGTTGGTGTGTAGTGTTTTGTGTCGAACTCGAACTCGAACTCGAACTCGAATTGATTGTAAGGGTTTCGATTTATTAAAAAAGTCGATTTTTTAAAAATCGTTTTTCATAAAAAATGGGTTAAAATTTTAATCGATTGTAAGGGTTTCGATTAATTAAAAAAATCGATTTTTTTAAAACCAATTTTCATAAAAAAATGGGTTAAAAATTTAATCGATTGTAAGGGTTTCGATTAATTAAAAAAGCGATTTTTTAACAATCGATTTCATAAAAAATGGGTTAAAAACATGCACAACGTTAATAATCAAGTTTTCACTTCTGCCGGCACTCCCGGAGTGCAACCCGTCTTTTTTTTCCTAGCAAATTTATTTTCAGTCTTTAGTCTCAAAGCTTTTTTTGCCTCTTCTTTTTTCTTCTTTCTTTTCTCAGCTCTCCTTTTTCTTTTTTTTACTGCTAAAAAACTAAAGCAATCGATTTTTATCTCAGTACAAGGTCTAATATTAGACACCATGTCCATTTTTAGGTGCAGTAGTTCTAAGTTCTTAGATTGTTAATAGAATTATATTTTCATAGAATAGTGATGATTTTTGCAGTAGAATAAAGTATAAAATAACTTTAGTATGCATTGCAAAACTCAAAGATGAGATCCATGTCGACCATTAGGTTTTTTACATTTTCAAGAACTAATAATAGACACCCTTTATATTGTTAGGGAAAATGGATAAAAAATACTAAATAAACATTAATTAGTGTATACAACATGACCATTAATCCAATGAAATCAATAGAAATTACAAAAAATCAAATAAATGTATTCAAAACTTACGTGCAAAATTTTGCCTAAACCTATTTGCTAAGAAATTGCCGAACGTGTGTTGACGCGGTCATGTTATTTACGAAAACTGATCCCATTTTAAAATTTTGTTCCCGAAGGCGTCTCTAATATATTTTTTCAATTCAACAGATAGCTTGAGAAGCTTATAAAATTTGATGTGGTGAGAAATAATTAGAGTAATTCTTATTTTTATGGTATTTTTGTCATAAGTGTCATCTATTAGTTCAGTGTCTAGCATTAGGTCCTTTCCCTTATTTTAGAACGTGTGAAAAATTTCATTCTATTATTGAGTGAAAATTAGGAGTAAGAGAATGTTTGCAGGTTTACTATACAACTGAATTAAAATAATCGGCCAAGTGCGAGTCGGACTCGCGCACGAAGGCCGTTATAGAGCATAAATAGGCCAAAAATTGTGTTTTTCTATGGGAGCCCCCCTTAAATTTTTATTTTATTTAAATATTATTATTAATTATAAAAGTACACATATATTTAAGGCCTTTGTGAAAATTTCAAGTGCCTAACTGTTGCCATGATTGATATCGAGCAAAAAAAACCCCAAAAAATCACGTTTGTTGTATGGCAGTCCCCCTTAAATATTTAATTTATTTTGTTTTTAGTATTTGTTGTTATAGCGGCAACAGATATACACAAACTGTGAAAATTCTAGTCTAGCTATAGCGGTTCTTGAGTTACAGCCTGGTGACAGACAGACGGACAGACGGACACACATCGAAGTCTTAGTAATAGGGTCCCGTTTTTACCCTTTGGGTACGGAACCCTAATAAGATTATGATACAGGCTAATTAACAGATTGTATATCTAGTACGAAGTTTCGACTAGTCATAAGTCTAAGATCTAGGCTGACAAAAATGAAAAAAATTATACTCACTATAAACATCACAGAGCTGTTCCTCATATAACGTACCAAAACAGTCACATCTATAGCCGTTATACTCATTTATACATCTGGAGCCTTCGAAGCAGAGGTTTTCCATCGTTTTACACTTGTTAATACATCCTTCTTTAACGTTTTCATGTTTGGTCGCTATTAGTGGAACTATTGGTAGGAGATCAGAGGCAGCCTTGCCAGAACCTAACACCATATCACTGATGCATCCAACAAATGATTCGATGATGTATTTCACTCCATGTAGCTTTTCCTCTGATGAGAGACCTGTAAAGTTAATAATAATAATTATTATTATCTATGGACGCTTCACACCACGTCAGTCTGGCCCCGTGCTAAGTACCCTGAAGGACTTAATGTGTTGCAGGTACCAGACACGGGAATATATTTAATCCTTTTATACTATACGTATATTTAAGATTTTTATTATATCATACACATATTTAATACACATCCAGACCCGGGAACATTGAAAACTTTTTGTTCCGTCGGCGGGATTCGAACCCGCGACCCCCGGCTTGAGCTGCCACACACTCAACCAATTGAGCTACACTTTCTTACTATGACAATTTAGTCACTTTTTGGTATGCTTATTCCTAGTTTTATATTAAACTAAAATATGACACCCGCTACTTCGTTGCTAAAAATTTGTTTATCGTGCGAGACCCGTACATTTTTCCGGGATAAAAAGTATCATACGTCCTTTCCCGGGATTCAAAGTATTTCCATGTCGAATTTCAGCAAAATCGTTTCAGTGGTTTGGGCATGAAGAGGTAACAGACAGACAGACAGACAGACAGACACACTTCGCATTTATAATGTTAAGTATGGATCCAGTGGTAGATTTAAACGTTCTGGAGTTACTACAGTCTTGGAAAGAGGCGCGTGCTATGTTAAATTCACGCTTATAAGTTGTAACTTGTTTCGACTTTCGCTATAACTTGAAAGATTCGTCAAACTTTTGGTGCTAAGTTAAAATTCTTAGTACACTTTTAAAACTTGAGATGGCTTAGTTTCAAACACGTTTAATGCAAAAATTTTAGTTCCATGATCCATCATACTACTTCATACTTTTTAAATATCAATCAGTAGCACACGTTAGGAATGCTAAAAACATTTATAAATTGGAAATTGGATGCATCTGTCGGACTTTTTATCTAGAAAATATTAAGCTAAGCCCTAAGATGTTTTCACTACTATACAGCATAATTTAATTAAGGACAAAAGTAAAATAAAAAAATCAACAATTTACTTTATTCGCGCTCTTATACTTACGATTTAAATCATAAGGTAACTCAAGTGAATTTTAAAATCCGATAATGTGCAATATCAAGAAAAACAAGATGCTAAAGGTGACCTCAGAACACTTTCAAATTATACGAACAATAATAAATGGACATCAAGGTGAACTGGTGAAACACAATAATATCCTCGTTAGGACACATAAAAAGCTAACATTTGAAACACATGAAATATTCAATACATTAGATGACAAGCCTTCGAATATATTAAGGATGTGATAAACTCTCTTGGGTGGGTATATTTCTAAAGCATTGTTGAATACTGAATAGTGTATTTTATTTTGTAGTTTTAGTCTTCGAAATAGAATTAATAAAATTTTGCCAAAAGGATAAATCATCTCAGATTTTGAGTGTGCACTTAAGTGGGCTATTTGATTTTTAAGTTTTAATATCAAATTTTAAATTTCGAGCCTTGGATTTGAATGGATATCGTTTTATTGAAAGCCCAATTTAATTTAGTCTCGTGTGGAGGTTTCTATCTTTTTGTATTTGTCTGTTTATTCTCTTTTATTTAATTTTAATTTAATATCATCATGCGAAATATAGTTTTTTATTACATATTTGTCTTACCTCCAATTAGTATAACCGAAGTCAAGTTATCGGTGATGCCATAGTTGGTGTCGAAGCTGAGACCCTGAAATCATAAAACCAGATTAGCTCTTCAATATTGAAACCTTTAAGGCTGCGTTGCACCAGAGGCGTGGTTAAAGCTAAAGTTAAATATGGCGTCCTTTTAGCTTTAACTTCAACCTTAACTTTAACCGGAAAATTTGACAGATGTCGTATGAGCATATGGGGTGTTTGGACGCCATATTTAACTTTAACCAGAGATTCGACATTTTGCACTGTCAAAGTTAAGGTTAAAGTTAAAGTTACAGTTCAAGTTAAAGTTAGTTCGTGCAATCCACTCTAAGACTGCAAATATTAAAATTCTTCTATTATATGGTCAATGCTGCGAAGATATAGTCGCAAAAATATATACAACTAGATTTTGGAGCATGAATGGCTAGACAAACAAAATACAGGCAAGTCAGAAAATATCAGACCGAGATTTTGTGGCTCTTGTAGATCTAAAGAACATTCTTCACACTTTAAGGCACTTACCTTCAAATACACTTCTTCTTTCAAATTATCCACTTTAGCTATAAGCCTCGCGCCGTGGACATCTATAGTGACTACCACGCTGTGCCATTGGTCCCTGTTGAGTGCTCTTCCCACTGTTACTGATGTTAGATGTTTGCCAAACACGTGGACAACTGAAAACCATAGAAAAAGTGTTAACGTATAATATTTACGGGCTGTTTTACCAAAAAGTACCGTATATACTATCCACAACTTATCTGACGGATAGAATAAACTCTGTCAGATATGATATATTGTGGATAGCTTATTCGGCACTTATGGTGTGGTGACACAGGCCCTAAATGTTGGTTTTAGGTAAAGCTTAGGATTTGTGACTTTAGAGTTTTAATTTGAATCTAAGTTCGACTAAATCACGTCTATCGGTATTTGTCACTCTCATAATCAAAACGAATCTAATGGTGTTAAATCGAACAAACAATAGCAAATAAATATATGTGATCCTCTGGGCTCTGGCGTATTTGGACTAGAAAAACTACCAGTTTTAGAGACTTCCGTTTTAAATCTCCCTTTGCATGATATATCAAAGTTTTAATTGCAATAATACAAATCCAAAAACGTGATTTTAATTACAACAAAATTGGTATCAGTGACACAATTTCGGCAAGGTTTACCTTTCAGTTCTCCT
The DNA here is from genome assembly GCA_937595015.1 of Polyommatus icarus. NCBI lineage: Eukaryota > Metazoa > Arthropoda > Insecta > Lepidoptera > Lycaenidae > Polyommatus > Polyommatus icarus. The sequence goes on along the minus strand of OW569336.1, from coordinate 6,447,477 downwards.
TTCTCCACGATAACGTATAAGGCGTACGGTTGCATTTTGAACACAGGATTCTTGACATTGTGGTACACTAGCAGACCGTGAGGGAGTCTGGTACGAAATTTGAACGATATCTCCCTGCATAATCTGAAAATGAAGGTCAAATTTGTTTACTATCCTGTTTTTGTCAAATTTTGAATTTTTGTAGCACCGAAGATAGCTAGTATTACACCACGCTGCATTCCCTTACCCTAGATAAGGTCAGTGTAATGGGATTTAAGAAGTAAATTATCCTGCAAAGGGCTAACTACTCTAACTGCCGGACCTGAAATAATTTGGTGTAATATCGCCAGATTTTGAGCTCTCGATCATGGCATTAAGAATAGGACTTTTTTTTGAACGGGCTTTGGCCCACCACTGTATCTCCTGTCCTGTGTCGCCAGGATCGACAGCGGTATCCAACCACGAAAACCCTTTGATATGATCTCAGGGAGCCCGAGGGACATGCTAAAACTGTCTTGGGACCCGCAACGAAATTAATCAGAAGAAAATAGGAGGAGTAGGAAGATTCCAATTTCCCTCCCCATAAAAGCGGGAGACAGCACAAAGTTGCAATGACCAAAAGTCAAAGAACTTAAGGGGGAGCACAACGGAATAGAAGAATAGGACTTGTGTAACACTCTGTTTCAAATCGTTTTGATCTAAATAAGCACAGCTAAGTATGGTCAACTATAATCTAATTTAAATGCAATATGTCCCCCACGCACAATAAAAATACCACACAAGTTTTGATTAAATTTAACGTTTTGATTGCATTTTGATACAATTTTAACATAGTGTACAAAATTATCGCCCATTTAGACATTTTTTGGCACACTATGGTCAATGGACCAATAAAACAGGAAGAGGTCGCATATGCATTATGCACAATCTACGTAGATCATGGGCAATCATGTAGCCCTCTTTGTCTGTAATTACTCGTATTGGTCAACTTATAGATACCACATTAATTTTTTTAATAAACAATCCCGGTCTCAAAAAACATTTTACCTCAATTGAAACCGTTGTATGATATCCCCATCTAGCTGTATATAAGTATTGTCCTTAGCGAACATGAAGGTCCGATGATGGCCAGACTCCGCGAAGGTGAGGAACCTATCTCTGTCGCTGGGAGGTATCGGCGGTATGACGGTCGTATACGTAGACGACGTGATATTGACGGTGGTAGCGGCTGATGATGTTGATGTGTGGGTGGACGCCACTGTTGTTATCTGGGGAGCTGAAAGAGAACATAACCGTTTGACTGGAAGAGAATGTGTTGCGACTGAAAATACTGAACGTCTATTGTATACTGTGTAATCGACATTTTTATTTACATCTTTAATAGATATCAAAGATATTTTTTTTTATTGAATAAGGGGGCAAACGAGCAAACAGGTCACCTGATGTTAAGCAACTACCGTCGCCCATGGACACTCGCAACATCAGAAGAGCCGCAGGTGCGTCGCCGGCCTTTTAAGAGGGAATACGCGCTTTTCTTGAAGGTTTGCAGGTCGTATAGGTCCGGAAAAAACTGCTGGTGACAGTTCGTTCCAGAGTTTTACAGTGCGCGGCAGAAAGTTACGCGAAAAACGCACTGTGGAAGACTGCCACTCATCAAGGTAATGAGGATGGTATGTTTTTCGCGTGGGACGATGGCGAAAAGTAAACGTATGACTAAATATTGCCTGCTTCTATACATAAGTTCAAATATTTTTGTTGATAACTTAACTGTCAATAATATTTAATAAATTATAGCTCATTAATAATTTCTAAGTGTTTCTGACAATGTAATTAAAACAATATTACATCTTCTAAAAACACTTAGAATTACACAAATTATTTTCTCCATAATTGCACTCGATGTTATCATCAATTGAATTAGACTCTGAGTGCCACTGAGCATAACTGCAATAAGATCTAATTGCTGGGAATAATTCTCCTTCATTGATAAAGACATGTAGAATCTAGCTAAGATTGCTTGTAATGATTGCATTGTGTAATCGAATAAGATGTCTGTTTTTAAGAAGTTTATAGAAACTTCTTTTACGTTACTACCTACATACCTAAGTTTTTTGCATCGATAGCCTATGATCCTTCACGTGGTAGTACTTCTTATCTGTGCCAAATAACATAAAAATTGCTCCAGTAGTTCGCGAGATAAGCCCTTTCAAATAATTTCCTCCGTCTTTTCCACACCTTCCTCCATAAATGGACTAAGTATCTAATACTTAAAGAATTTTTCAAATCGGATTAGTAGTTCCTGAGATTTTCTCGTTCAAGTTAGCCCTTTCAAATTATTTTCCCCGTTTTTTCCACATTTTCCTCTATTTCTTCGCTCCTATTAGTCTTTGCGTGATAAAATATAGCCTATATATTACGGGAGGTCACGACATTTTTGGTAACGATATCCAAAATGACTTATTTTAGATTGACAAGATAAAGAGCAACTCTCTGATGCCAAATATGTCGGTCTGCCTGCGTAAAGTAGTTGAGTTCTCTGTTTAGGGCGCCTGAAAACCCAGTTATCATGACCAAAAAAAAAATGATAAGGTAAATGGCTGAGTAAGTTATATTAGATAAGTACTAGTTGTTCTCATATCAGACTAAATATTCGGTTGCGTTATGAAGCAACGAGCGTTCAATCGTGACTTATTGTGACCAAAAAAAAAATGATCAGGTAAATGGCTGAAAATTACAAATCGTAAACTGTCAGTAGATACTAGCTTATTGGCACCAAAACTGACTAAATATTTGGTTGCAATTCATAGTTATCAGCGACCTATGTCTGAACGTACCTATATTCTTTATGTATTTTACTAGTAAAGTGTTTGGTTTAAAAACGAAAAACACGCTTTTATGACCGATGAGGAAAATTTTCATCGATGATTAAAATATCTAATCGCTAAAAAATCTGAAATCTCACCCTGCTCCGTCATCAGACTCTCACCACCAACCAAGTGTAGCGAATTAGGTCATCAGTAGAAAACAAATGAGCCCAAGCTCAAGGGGTTTCGCAACACCATCATCGATCAGCTCGATGGTAGCTATGGCAATTATCAACAGACTCTTATAAACTTCATCATCATCATCATCGTCAGCCACTAAGAGTCCATTCCTGGACATAGGCCTCTTCCTTTTTCATCCTTTACGGCGATCTTGTGCCCTCCTCATCCAGTCGTGATATGTGTTATAAACTTACAAAGTTTCAAATCGATACGATAATTAGAAGTAGGCTGAAATTGAATTCCAAGATTTTCTTACATTGTGACTCAGTTACAGGTGAAGCTAATAAAAAAGCGTGTCAAGATACCCACACAGGTGAGATTCTTCGATTTACATAATATGTATTTATCATGATCCCAATAATCGTGATCGTGGGTTCGAATTCCAACCCGGACCTTGTACCAATAAGTTTTTCAGATTGTTATAGTAACCGACGCTCTTACGGCGGAAGAAAACACCGTGACGAAAACCTGCATGTATCAACTTTATTCGAGTAGGTCATCCCAGCATTAAGACGTAAAAAGGCTGAACCGTAAATTTTGATATCGCTAGTTACCTATCTATACCTACTAAAACAGGCACCAGTACGCGCAACTTTGCAGCTCCCCCTCTGACGCCATTAGATTCTTTACAATGACACGTAATCTTGTCTGCGTTTTCAAACTTAGCTTGTTCTTATTTGTTAGACTTCGAAACGGTAGTAGAAAAAGAAAATTCTGGTAAGTAATTCGAAGTAATTTTTTCTGCAACGATTTTAAATGGGATAAAATATGTTATTGAAATTAAAATGACACCCAATTTTTTTTAGTTAAATGGACTCTCCTAATAATACCTAAAACATGGAAAAAATTTGGCAGGAAGGTTTAATTGCACCCTGTATAGGTCACGATAAATCACGTTTGAACGCTCGTTGCTTCATAACGCAACCGAATATTTGGTCAGTTTTTGCGCTACTGATATGAGAACAACTAGTACTTACCTAATATAACTTACTCAGCCATTTACCTTATCATTTTTTTTTTGGTCATGATAACTGGGTTTTCAGGCGCCCTATACAGAGAACGTAACTACTTTACGCAGGCAGACCGACATATTTGGCATCAGAGAGTTGCTCTTTATCTTGTCAATCTAAAATAAGTCATTTTGGATATCGTTACCAAAAATGTCGTGACCTCCTAATCTAATAGCCTTCCTCGATAAATGGGCTATCTAACTGAAAAAATCATCATAAAAATATGTTTAAAAATCATAATATTATTAAGTTTGAGCACTGAAAATATAGTTATTAGGTAATAATAATAATAATATCTTTATTTAAACCAAAAATGTACATAAAGAAGCCTTTGACCCCTGCCCGGGCCCTGCACTAGTGGTAACGTCAGAATGAAGCACGCAAAATGCAAACACAAACACAAACAGATTTTTAAATAAAGCAACTATTTTTCTGCCATAGTAACATTGGCTTTAGATCCTATGCCTATTAGGGCGTTATTTGATTTTACCACACCTTAGAAGTATCTCTTTAAATGTGATGATGTATTTTTGTTTTTAATATTTTTTTGTCCTTGTTAAGTATTGTCTCACCTTTATCATCGGAGGCTAGGTCTATCGGTAGACTGGTGTCGATATCAGCTGTTCGACATAAAATTAATATAACGGCGATGTATCCTCGTCTTGCCCACACATCCATGTCGCTCGATTAAGGTCATTTATCTGAAAGATGATATCACAGGCTTTACAGGAGTTTGTACTTTGTACTGGTGGGCTATTATGACCTCTTATTTCCAGCCAGTTTATGCCCAAAATGTACCGTTTTCGGGCGTAAACTGGCTGGAAATAAGAGGTCATAATGACCCACCTGCTCCCTAAGGATGGCTTATCATCTGGGATCGAGCCATCGATGGTTCCTTTCGATTGAAATGAAATAGTATTTTATTTTTTTGTCTTATATTTCCTTATATTTGGTTAAAAAATCTGTTCAAACCAGTTCATTTGCGATGAATCTCAAAGCTCAACCAAAGTGGCCGCTCTTAGGGTTCTCCGGGCTTTTTTTAAAAAGGATTGTTTTAAATTACTTAAATGGTTCAAATTAGTGACTAAGGATCCTTCAAAGAAAGTGTTATTAGAAACGTAAAAGAAAATATGGTAGAGTATATTATTGTAGTAATGGACTCATAGGGATACGTCATTGCTTCAAACTTATAATCAATGTTTTAGTAACGACACACACGTGAACATGTCAGTGATGATGATGAAAGGTGCTGTAAACACTATTATGTTTGTTATAGTATGTTGCTTAATCACATAGAATGCGTGTGCTTTATCATATACGAGCAGAAGAGTCAAATTGTGGTCATATGAGTCAGACATGTTGCAACTTGTTACAATCTTAACAAAGAACTGTGAATTGTGATGTCCCCAATTCATATGCCGAATCACGACCACGTGGTCGCAATCTCGAAGAATAAGGTAAGATACTCTATACCTCGTTATAAAAACGGTATAAGTGGTGATTTAAAAAATTACATTTGGATTTTAACTCTACGATATTTGTTTTTGACCTGCGTGTTAGTTTATCCAGTAGCCACTGTATAAAAGTGAAACACTTGCACTATGGACAAACTGAAATAAAGACTAAACTGTAAACCAGGAGTTCCCAAACTTATTTTGTCTACTGCCCACTAGCGCCCCTTTTGTTTCAATTTAAAATGCATCCAGATGAAATAAATCACCCCCCAAGCCTCTACACAACGCCCCTCATTTTTTTCTCGGTCCCACACCTTAAGACCTTCAACGCCCACAGGGGGGCGTTATCGCCCACTTTGGTAAAGACTGCCCTAAGCTGTCATTTTCTCTATTCCAGCGTAGGACGGAAACCTATCTATGATGGCTTTGCGTGTGTAACGGTATCAATTTAATATTTGTCAAGGAGTATTGTCCTGCCCTAGGTGCGTAATAGTACATAATACATTACGCACCTAGGGCAGGAAAATAAGAAATGTCTCAGATCACATGTAATTGTTGGCCGAGGCGAAGCCGAGAAAATGATTCTTTTTTTGTGTGAAAGGACAATTAGGTTGTGAAATGTTACTCTGGCAGATAATCTAGAGCTAGCTTTTACCGTGGTTAGTGGTTACTCTATGTATGTGTCATACATAGAGTTAACCATGGGAAAGGACATAAAAATAATAATTTTGGTATAAAAGGTTGTTGTAAAAACAAAAAAAAAACAAGGAAGAGCTAGCTTCTAGCTTAGATTGTAATTGATAATTTTATTTGTTTAAAATAGCTACAATAGTGTAAAGAACCGAGACAGGTTAGTCATCACTCATCAGTCATCAGTCATCACAACCAGAGAAGAGATGAAACATATATTTACCGTTTAATATTTGCTGTATGTTTATGGAAAATAACGGCAAACTATTGTAAGAACATTATTCAATGAGTGAAAGCTGTGTAGCGAAATGCCAGAATATTTGATAACGTACTTTTTTCGCCTTACCAATAGTTCTTCACCGAGAAGATGATTTCTTAAAAAAATGGCGTCCGTTCTTAAAATTTATAAAACATACAAGCAATTCTGAACCCTTTTGTGTACGTTGTAGGGTCCAGTTTGAAATGATCTGACCCTATATGGGGTATGGAGCGGAAATATAGAATCATGCACGCACACTACTGTTAATGAAAACCGACCAAAGTGTCTCGATTGGAGCTCTAAAGAGAAATAAAGCATCAAAATATTATTATGTAAAGAACTTTTCGAAATCTCACTAGGATCATTATCCTATTATGATAGAGCCTGGAAAGTGGCAAGTGATAAGTCCTAAACAATCTAAGAAATATTTTGACTTTCTTTTAATCCAAAAAGTAAATGAAAATCATTTTTTGAAATAAATGAAAATTGGTTCAAATATTGGAACTGGAGAACCATCATGTATCTTGTATACTTAATTTATATTTAGCTAGGAAAAACAAATTGAATACTTACAGGCAACAGCAGATACGTGGAGAAATAAAAGAAAAAACACAAAAGAACTCACGTTAAAAAGTGATAATCCGATTTCAACTCAACAGTGCATCAAATGTCACAATTCGAATTTGGAATCATTTATTCGCGGCGTTTTTTTTTCACCGGCCATACGCTGCAAGGACGATTTATCCCGTCAATCGCGACACACTGAGACTAACAGCACATAATGACACCTACAAATTGTCCTCGCGGGCAGACTTGGGGCTCGGAGAGATGGCGGGAGCGGTCATTTATTCCACTTTGACTATCAGGAAGTACGAGATACAATTGTCAGCGAAAATGATAATAATGGCATTATCGTTAGATCCTTATGTCAGCCTTTGTAGCATCTAAATTAGGTAAGTGCTTGCATATTATTATGGAAACTTTAGTTTCCTCTACAAAATATTAAAACATGACATTGTTTTTTACCGATTTTTTGGTTTATTGTCTAGACTCTAGACTGATGTAATGTTTGTCAATAGCATATTATTAAATTAATAGAAAAAAAAACTAAAATCTCAATTTAAAGTCCGAAATTTTTTATTACGATCTATGAGCTAACTCCGTATGAAAATTGACACATTGGGATCGACTTCATTTATCTCCTTAACTCTAGGTTCTCGCAGAGATTACTAAATTGTTGCTATGTAAGTTCTAGCTTCTAGTCGCTGGCGTCATGGTCAGTCACGTCACTTTAGTGGTGTAGGTCATAAACTTCAAGAAAAAAAAAATTCTTTATTCAAACTTTTGCAACTTCTCCAAAAGTCCGCTCAAACTTTTTACTCTTATTTTGTTCTTCGTGCCATTTATCTTAACAAATCTGACCTTTCAGTTTCTTATTTTAAATAGCTTGCTCCTTGGCCAGTACCGGTTGTATAAAACCCGTAGTTTTCGTGTTGCATTAATGCATTGCTCTCAATTAAGCAGCGAATATGGAGCGAGAGGCGACTCTTGACACTGTCCCTAATTGACATTAAGCATTAATTCGCACTGCTCATTCTGATGTCACAGTATAGCAATATTATATAGGGATATATTGCTATACTGTGCTGATGTCTACCTGTGATGTTCGAAATTCGAATTCCCGAATTCATTCCTCCAATGTCGCTTGCACCGTCTGTCTCGTCTCACTCGTGATTCATAAATCATAAAACCAATTTTTCAAATTTTGCAAAACTTATTTTTATTAGTCGGCGTCAGGTGCAGACCAATTAGCGACTTGCAAACAAAATCTGAACATTTCATTAAATCCTTTTAGCGACTGACTATCTGGACCTTCAGTAAACTTGCATTCGACAATTTCAGTTGATGTTAGCAATCCATACTTCCATACTAATATTATTAATGCGAAAGTGTGTCTGTCTGTCTGTCTGTTACCTCTTCACACCCAAACCGCTGAACCAATTTTGCTATTTGGTATGGAGATACTTTGAGTCCCGAGAAAGGACATAGGATACTTTTTATTCCGGAAAAATGTACCCGGCGTCTCCCGCGATAAACGATTTTTGACGGTCATCTAGTTAGAAAATTTTTTTAGCTCTGGTTTTAGGAAGTTGGTAAGTGAGAAAAATACAAAGAGTGGCATTTCAGGAGTGCCGGCAGGAAACGAAACGGCAGCGCAGGCATAATATTTTCACCTACCTTTCTCACGCTGTCTATACTCTATCTCTATCTCAGGAATCCTTGATCATGTCAGTGTTTTATAAGATTAAGGAGCAAACGGGTTACTTGATGGAAAGCAACTACCGTCGCCCGTGGACACACGCAACATCAGAAGAGTTACAAGTGCGTTGCCGGGTTTTTAAAAGGGTTATGGGAGTACGGTATACTCTTGAAGGATTGCAATTTGCAGGTCGTAATGGTCCGCAAATAGTGCTAACAACAGTTCATTCCAGAGTTTTACTCGGGTCCTGACTCGGGACTCATGGGCCATGGCGCCAGTAATCATTTTTTTACCCAGAGCACAACGCCGCGCAGCTATATAAGTTTAAACTTCCAAAAATCTGAAATTAAACGGTTTTAAGATAATATTATGACTTATGGGCCCAAAAAATATTACATAAAATAAATATTTCTTGGAAGTTGGAACTCAATATTGGATTGTCGACTTTCTTTAACGTTCCAATAAGTGGACAATTTTCCACGCTTTCGTCGTTGTATTTGTTTAGAACTTCGTGATGTTGTTTGCGAATTGTTGATAAATAACTCTATTATTATGTAATGCTTCTGACTAAATAATCAGCCAAGTGCGAGTTGGACTTGCGCACGAAGGGTTCCGTACCGAAAAAGAACAAAAATAGGCAAAAAATTGTATTTTTTGTATGGGGCCCCCCTCAATTTTTTATTTTATTTTAATATTATTATTAAATATTATAGAACACATGCAATCAAGGATTTTGTGAAAATTTCAAGTGTCTAATAGTTACCATTATTGAAATCAAGCAAAAAAGGTAAAAAAAAGACGGTTGGAGAGTAAGTGTTTTGTGTCGAACTCGAACTCGAACTCGAACTCGAACTCGACTCAAACTCGAACTCGACTCGAACTCGACTCGAACTCGACTTGAACTCGGTTGTCTGTAAAGTCGGTTTACTGACGATAGTTGAACGTGACAACGTCATAGCCTTAAATGGAACGCCTCAGAGCGAGGTAACGCCGCATATTGCATCATGTTTTTTCGTGCGCGCAGCCCATATCGAATTATAAGACGTTGTCACGTCAAAAACACGTTTGTTGTATGGGATTATTAATTTTATTTAATAAATTTGTTGTTATAGCGGCAACAGAAATACACAATGTGTGAAAATTTCAGAAGTCTTGCTACAGCAGTTTTTGAGATACAGCCTGGAGACAGACAGACGGACAGACATCGAAGTCTCAGTAATAGGGTCCCGTTTTTACTCTTTGGGTACGGAATCCTAACAAGGCTTTGGGAGCGAAATGTGATTGGAAACTTTGTCAATTTTAATAGCTTTCCAAAAAAAGAGGTGGTTCTATATTTTTATCCATACGAATATGAAATATGAATGAGTTTGTGTTTGTCTGTAACCTCTTTGCATAAAACCTTTTTAACAAAAGGTATGTTCTCTACATACCTTTTATTTAAAAAGGTTTTATTTTATGAGCCCCGGTAAACGACATAGATAGTTTTTATTTCGGAAAAATGTACGGTTCTCGCAAAAGCATCTATGCAGAAAAAATTGCAATATCAAGTATAATACTCAGCTCTTAAAACCTCTAGTTTACAAGTACCTACTCAAGTGAACTTGGATAACCGGACCAAACCAGTCTGGCCCGCATGGATCTAGATTGTGACATTTGACCTACCATTAGCCAATAAACCGTAGGATGACCTAAGAAGCTTTAGAGATAAACTAGCGACCCGCCCCGGCGTCGCACGGGTATAAAATATATAGCCACTGAAAAAATTATGACTATAGCCTTCCTCAATAAATGGGCTATCTAACACTGAAAGAATTTTTCTCCTGTCTGTAGTTCCTGAGATTAGCGTATTCAAGTTAGCCCTTTCAAATAATTTTCCCCGTTTTTTCCACATTTTCCTCTATTTCTTCGCTCCTATTAGTCTTAGCGTGATAAAATATAACCTATAACCTTCCTCTATAAATGGGCTATCTAACACTGAAAGAATCATCAAAATCCGTTGCGTAGTTTTAAAGATTAAAGGGAACAAAGGGACGTGAGGGAAAAAGTGACTTTGTTTTATAATAAGTATAGATATATAGGGCCTTTGAGTATACAAGAAACGTGACGCATAGTATAGGTCCTATCAGAGAAGTTGATTCATGGACAGATGGCGAACCTTCGTAATTTCGTCGCGTAATATCAAACCCAGCCGATAGATCGCGACTAACATTGAATTGAGAGAACCTGGCCAAATGACGGTCCATCGTATGCCTATGAATCAATTTCTTCAACGGTACATCGCGCGTGAACTCCATGGAATTGGGGGCTGGGAGGCTGGACAGAACTTGACTATGACAAAATTTAACTGTCTGTCTTTCTGTCTGGTCCAGTCCCAGGGATTCCCCTGGGACAGTGCAGCTCAGTTGAGTCATATTATTTCTAAATAAGGAATGTTATTTGTATTGTACTTAATATACGGCCATCAATGACTAGAATATTATGGCCCCAGAAATTTCAAGCCGCCAGTTTGTAGTTTGTACCATTGCATCTGCATCTGAGTGATTTGATCGGGTTATAACAAGTCAATATTAGATCTTTCTGCTATATTGCTTTTTAAATTGGTCGGGCTATATCAAGCCCGACCAATTTAAAAAGGTAAGCCTGCATATGAATAAATTTTTCTTATTGTACCACCGAAGAAATTGATTCATAGTCAGTTGACGAACCTACAGCATTTGGTCGAAATACCGTCAATTCAATGGTAGTTATCTGTCGGATGGGTTTGACTTAACCCGACCAAGTCAAGTAGGTCCACCATTTGCATATAATTCAATTTCTTCAACGGTACATCAAACCATTGCGGTTTTTTTAATATCGGTCGGATTATCTATTACTTTTTATTTTTCTTTTGCAGTTTCAAAACAGGCAGGTGTTAATCTGCCGCACGTAACGATCTTTCACCGTAAGTGATGTTGCGCTGATCGATATTTTGGTGATGATGTAACATATAATACATCACTATAATAACTGGTGAACGGTGGCCATCACTTATCGCTGTTTCCATTGCTTCTACGCCGGCACCGGCTTGCCGTGGTGCCCGTGGCCCGTGATGTAGGAACTATACGGTACTGGGCGAAACATGGCGGTAGCGGTCATTGACTTTTTGTCAAAATTTTGTCATTTTCCATATAAAACCGCGATTGACAACATCATCTTGATATACTACATGTCTGTGACAATATCTGACACTTCATTATCAGTCGCGGTTTATATGGAAAATGGCGAGAATCAATGACCTCTACCGCCATGTTTCGCCGAGTACAGTATAGGAAAACATTTTTACAAAGAAATACTATGTTATGTCATCAACAGTGCGATTCACGATTCCCGGTTCGACACGGATTCGAAAACTTTGCCGTGGTTTTTGGTCAATACCAATGACGGCAATGACCAATGACCGCACGGCAAAGCTGCCTTGCCTTGCCTAGCACGGCAAGTGTTTATTGAATGTCGCGCCCTGAAGTTTCCGAACCCGAGTCAAATTACAAATTGGGAATCAGGGCCCAGGCTCAGTATAGCAGTGACCCAGGTGTGTGGCAGACTGGCAGTGTGAGGACCTGTGAGGTCAATAACCTTAAAAAAGTTTGGGGACTATTATATACGCGTCGAAATTCTAGAGTAATTGTGAAAATATTGAAAATCGGTGAAAATAAAACGTACTCTCAGAGAAATTTATTCATAGACAGACGGCAAACCATTTATATAGACGGCAAATAATTTTGTTGCATTTTGTCAAACTCAGCTTACAGATCACGTTTAAAATAGAGTTAATTAACATTATTCCACCAAATAATGAAGGTCTTTCAACTGCCTAGTGCCTATGAATCAATTTCTTCGATGGTGCAATCGTATAACTACAATTATTATTTAAGTGCAGTGCATTTACCAGTTGTAGAATATTTTGTACTTACAAAGAATTACACATATTTTCGTGATTTCTAGAAGTTGTTTTGAATTCTTGAGTACATGTTACATTCCTACATATAAAATATATGCCACAATTAATAAGTTATTAAATAACTAAATAATAAAAGAATAAGGAACTAATGCAAATATCTAGTAAATGGCTAATTTTATTAATTTTATCGTGCACAACAGCATGTAACATGTTGTATTAGAGGTAACTTTATTTACTAACAAAGTAACTAATTTACATGTTAATTAAAATAACCAAGTACACTTAACATGCATTGTTTGAAGTTCCTTTAATAACAAAATAATGGAATTGATTTAACATTTTCTTTGCTTAAATCATTGAAAAAATAAAAATAGTGTTTTCGGTCAAATTAAAACCGGTTCTGTAGCTTTTAATTTTGCCACGTGTCTCCAAAATATTTACGTGTATTACGTTTATATAATATTTACGTTTCACGTGTATCCATAAATTTATACCGATTTTGACCTGACGTGAAACGTGACGTCCAAAGTGACGTGACGTACAATAACGGACACGGGCCCGGCACCGGACGCGACACTGTCCGTGCTCACCCTGCATTACGGACGACCTACATACAGACAGATACATCTTGTTTTGTTTTCTCATTTGAATGTAACTAAACGTAAACGAATTATTACAAAAACGCCAGGAAAAGGATATGGGCTAAAAGCCCATAGACGACAAAATATTGTAAAAAAACTCGACTCGAACTCGGTTGTATGTAAAGTCGGTTTACTGACGATAGTTGAACGTGACAACGTCATAGCCTCAAATGGAACGCCTCAGAGCGAGGTAACGCCGCATATTGCGTTATGTTTTTTCGTGCGCGCAGCCCATATCGAATTATAAGACGTTGTCACTTCAAAAAACAAAGGTTCTGCCACAGAAAAAGTAAAATTCGGAAACTCTACTTTTCTCCTTGCTGTAGTAGGTACGTGGTATCAGTTCTGGGCTTGTACCACGAAACGGTTTTGAGACTCAAACAATCGGACGAAAATGCCGCCTCCTGCTCTAACAACGTCATTTCACGTTTGTTAGAGTAGGACGCAATATTCTCGTCCGATTGTTTGAGTCTCAAAACCGTTTCGTGGTACGGGCCCTGGCTTGCAACTCCATTCTATTTCTAACGTTTTTCTTTATATCCTAAACCTACAAGATGACGCCTACAATTGATTGCGATTTGCGCCCGCGCCAGAATTCGTTTATCACGCAGGAACCGTACAGTACCAGCAAAATCGGTTCATCGGTGTCGGCGTGAAGGGACAGACAGACAGGCACACTTTTGGCAATAAATATAAAATTAGTAATTGGATGGTTTTATTTCTCTTATAGTTCTTGCAATCTACGAGTGCGCGTCGCCCTTAGTTGTGTGAGTGACCATATCTATACATGCGTACATGGCTCGCTCGCTACTGACTGCTCCGTCGGGTACGCACACTAACGAAAATGTCTATTCACATTTCCAACTACAAAGAAAGGCGACGCGCACTCTTAGATTGCAAGAACTATACAATAAAAAAATATGTACTGCCTGTCTAAAAATCACATCTTAAATAATCTAATTTATTATTATGTACTCGTACTTAATGTTAAACGTAATACAATAAAGTCGTAGGTAGGTACGTGTTCTTACGTCTCTGGCTTATCTTTTACAAAATTAATTGTTAAATATTTTTAGTAACAGTTGCATCAATGTGAACGTGATAATATTTTTAGTGAATAACAATAATATTATAATTATTTAATCATGCGCATACGTAAACGAATAACGTACGTAACGTACGTAGGTAAATACGTAAAAAAATCGATGCACCATTCGAGGTATAAGAATCGGACCCCTCAGTAGGTACTAAAGAACTAAGTACTCGTAGGCCGTAGCATACATTAGTATAAGGGCCTATTTCACCACTACCTGATAAGTGATAACTGATAACTTATAAGTGATAGGCTATCCACAACTTAACTTGACAGATAGAGAATGGAGAATCTGTCAAAAAAAGTTATGGATAGCCTATCCGGCACTTTATCAGGAAGTGGTGAAACAGGCCCTTAAAATTGTTGTGTGAATACCTTCGTGGTCCAATGGTTTAGATTTTAGAACGCGGCCCTTGACTCGGAGGTCGTGGGTTCTATTGCCGCGTTGGCAACTTAATATGGCCTCTATGTCCGCCAATGACCTTGATCATTGTCTGTCAGTGCGAATATCGACGTAAATGACATTAAAATAACATTCTTAACAGCGCGCCTTGTACGGTGGCGGTTACGACGCTCGCCGCGTCCATGATAGGGCGAAATAGGAGAAAAAACCTTTTAAAGGCTTAATATAATACATATTTCAAAAAAGTAAAAAAACCAAATTATCAACTTCTGTATTGCAAAGCAGTTGATATTTTTTATATATCCTTTTGATAAATAATGAAGGAGTAAAGTGGTTTCATTCAACGATTTGGAGGTGATTTGGTTTTTTATTTCTTTATTATGTGATACCGATAGAAAAAATATGGCAAAACCACGTTACGTATCATATCATGTAGATTACTAATTATTTTTTTCAAATATAATATCTCTGTTAATGCCGATGAAAAGTGGTTTCATCTGCACGCTTTTTTCGCGAGAGGAGCCTTAATATTATTTGTCGGATGGGCGTGTAAAAATTCGGTCCTGCGCCTGATCTCTCGCTACCCGTGTCGGTCTTCCGTCCCACTGGGTTATGAGAGCAAAGGAATGAAAAAGAAAAGGAGGAAGAGAGGAAAGTATGGCCTGGTTTCAATGAAACTGGACACCGTAATAAGAATAACACTCAAATGTACGAAATTGAGACGCAATTCGATGTATGAGAATCGGACTTCTGAGTATTAGTAGTCTATAGAACTCAAGTACTTATAACTTCTGCAGTGGCTTAAGTATATATTTTAAGTGTTAATGCTGTAGCCTGTAACACTCAAATGATGTAAGGGGACATGCAACTTGCAAGCTATATTGAGGCGCAATTCAAATTATGAGAATCGGACCCCTGAGTACTTACTAATAGAAGTAGTCATAGCTGTATTGAATTTGGCTTAGTAGGCTTGAGTAGGCTTGAATTTGAATTTGAATAGCTTCTGTGGCTTATGTACCATCGAGGAAATTTATTCCTATGCAGTTGACGGACCTATGTCGTTTGGTCGGCTTATAATATGTCAATTCAATGTTAGCTGTGAATTGTGATCTGTCGGATGGGTTTGACTTAACGCGACCAAATTACTTAGGTCCGCCGTCTGCCTAGAAATCAACTTCTCTGATAGTAAGTACATGAGAATCGGACCCCTTGTACTAGTAGAAGAACTAAGTAGTTATAGCTTCTGTGGCTTAAGTACATTGGAATTAGTGCTGTAATACTCATAGTAGGTCATCATAATGTTAGTTATTATCTTGTTACATAAATTGTCCGTTTTATTACGTACGTAACATTCTGTACTTTACCAAATTATGATTTTGTAGTATTTTTTGTACTTATCTAAATTTAGTTTTTTACATTAAGGCCGTCCCCCGAGCAAACGACCTTGGCCATACATTTGCCGCGTTGCCGAAATCGCGCCAAAACCCTATTATTTTTACTTATCTTAGTTCAAAATTGTCCTAAAAAAAATTTAAAACGGCAAATATGTAGTTTATGATATTGTCGATCTATTGGCGTGAGTTTCAAATAAAAGTAATTTGTAAATCCTAAGGAGATGCTGAATGTATGCTTGAATTTTAATAAATTGGTATTACTTTGGAAGCTGATACCATGAGTATAAGAAACAAAAATACAAAATTTAAAAGGAATGTTGATATACTGAAGATTATTGCTGTATTTTTATTATAACTTTGTAGCTTTCAGATTATGAGTTTATAAGGTTTTAAATACGGTCAATTACGGAATCTTCGGACGGAACGCCCTTAAGATTTCAGTTCATCTAGATCAATTTATAGTCGTTATGTAGGTAGATCTTAGTTTGGTAATGAATACCTAAGGATGCTGATAATACTGAGTAATTCTGAACTTAAAAATATTTAAATACCATAATAAATTACCTTAGGGGCTACTAGGGCTTAGAATAATACCTATGTTAAAACTTAAGTGGTAACTTATTGCAAATAGATCGTCTAAAGCTCTAAGCAAAATATGAGTCTAACTTTATAAATTATATTTTTAAGCGCGGAATAGGAAATTGGAACGTTTAATACCCTTTTCTACCCCGTGGTTTTAGGGTTTATAATTAGAATAGAATACCTAAAGTCTAGTATTCTTTGCCAACTTTCATTACCAAGGTGCTTTTGTTACGATAATGGCACTAGGTATAAACACGGACGAAAATAAACATTTTCAATGCTTTTCATTTTTAGTCGCAATGCTCGAATGGTTAATGGTATTACCAAGCACCAATTTAATGTATTTTCGTTCATTACAAAACATATTGCAATACAAAAGAGCAAGCTTGTATAACTGCAATAGCGTTTTTGTCGTAGGCTTAAGCGCAATACTGAAGTTACTAAATTAAATTAATGTCTCGAAATCTTGCGGCATTTTCATACAGCGCACGCAGATTTTGTTCAAAAGTGGTCCTTATGTTGTGACCATAAGGATTGTTCGGAGGTAAAAAGGTACAGAACTTGTAGTTGCCATGCGACTAGATTCTGCGAAGAAAACGCAAAGCGAGTGAAGTGAACGCGAGCCGCTCCGTTCGCCCGCGCCCGGCCGCCGGCGCCCCGCGCCGCGCCGCTCGCCAGTCGCGCGATAGAGGGAGGAGAGAGTGGTCTTACTACGCTTGCGCCGCCATTTTTTGCCGCCGCACGCGCACCTTTCAAAATTCGAAAATCCTCGTCTAGTGTTTATTGACAGTGCTGTGTTTGTGTACTTTTGTGATGACCGACGTGTTGTGAGACGAATTAGTAGTGCAGTGTATAGTGTTTAACGGAATTGCCTAAGAGAAGGTAAGAACCATGAACGGATGTTTACAGTTATTGTATAACTTTGGAGAAAGCAATAAAACGGCATCTCTAATAGAATTAAGTGTCCAATAAATTGATCCAGCAATTTTATAGAAAGAAAATAACTGGTCCACTTTCATAAAAAAATATGCAGTAGGCACCTTTTTTTTTGTTGAGGGGGGAAATACGTTACGTATCGACCGCCGCGCACGGGGGTGGACGACGGGGGTATGTCGGACTCCCTCCGGCTTGGTGCGCCGGAGGTTTACCGACTAAAACCCCCCCATGCCCTTGTTCCAACCGTGGGATACGGGAACTATGTTACATACATCGCATTCCTCACGGCGCTTGCCGCGTCCGGCACATCTCGTACCCGGTGTACTGCCGCCGACTTTCTTCACCGAGAGCTCCCCGGACATCTAGGGAGCTTTCTTCTCGGGGCCCTTCGTGCGAGCGGTGATCCCCCGATCAACCGCCCACGGGCCTATGGCTCCACCTCCATGGCGGGCGGGGACTGAATGCAGTAGGCACCTACCTATCTACCCGCACGTTTCGTAGACCGTAGTGTCATTATTGAGGAAACTCTATAGTAGCGATTAAAAATCGTTTTACCATGACAGTTTGTGCTTAGAATTAACGCGAGAGAAATGCGGTTGAGTCATCTTTACAGTTTTCCCGGCAACACTTGACTGTCATTTGACATGGTTCTTTTGCGCGAGAAATCTTCGAGACAAAGCCTATTTGAGGCGATAGACAGGGCGTACTAGTGATTTCGGAAACTGATTTGTAGTAAAATGTAATAAAATACACATAATGGCTATTCGCAAGCTTTTAGAGGAAGCTGGATGTGTGCTGACTGCTGCTACAGCAATTGAAGTAAATTAGGAAACTATTTTGTAAATAATCGGCCAAGTGCGAGTCGGACTCGCGCACGAAGGGTTCCGTACCGATAAAGAGCAAAAATAGGCAAAAAATCGTATTTTTGTATGGGAGGCCCCCTCAATTAATAATTTTATTTTGTTTTTAGTATTTATTTATTTATTTACAGTTTATTGCACACAAGACTATTATAAAGTAACATAATATTGGAAAGACGACACAACAGGTACTGCTTATCTCTAAAAGAAATTTCTTACAGCAGTCCTAAATAGAGAAATATGAACAGAAACATCAGATAGGGCGTGCACAGATAATAATTAATATTGATGAACAACTTAAATTACAACATTAAAATATAATAATTATATTATACTATAATACTTATATACTAATAATACTATTCTATAATTTATTACATACTATATCAACATATATACCAGTTATGTACATATAAATATATAAACATTATATAGATAAATACTATATGTATATTTAACAATAATCTTAGCTGGATTCAGTACTGAGGTAGTGTTCCTTCAATCGTCTTTTAAAGATAGTGATTGTGGGACTATCGCGAATGGTGTGGGGAAGGGAATTCCATAATCTAACTGCATGAACGGTAAAGGAGTAGGAGAAGAAGTTGGAGCGATGGGAGGGGAAGGAAAGATTTGTTCTCACATTAGGCCTACAAGGGACGTCTAAGGGTCGAGAAAAGTTAAAGCGATCCACAAGGTAAGAGGGAGACAAAGGGTTATAAAGGATTTTGTAAAGGAGGGATAGGATATGGATGTTCCGCCGAAGGCGAATAGGGAGCCACTTTAACTGTGACCGAAGAGCTGATACGTGATCATACTTTTTTAAACCAAAGATAAAACGAATGCACTGATTTTGCAAACGTTCTAACTTCGTTAGCAACTCTTCGGTAACATCCAAGTAACAGGAGTCAGCATAATCGAGGATAGGGAGGATGAGTGACTGGACTAGGGAGATTTTAGTTTTTAAGGGTAAAAAGTTCTGAAGGCGCCTAAGCATGTGTAAGGAGTGGAATACTTTCCTACTTACCTCGTTGACTTGCGGTTGCCAGGACAAATTATTATCAATGATGATTCCGAGGTTTTTAGCAGATTGTGTGAAGGCAATCGGAGTACCATTGTAAATAATGCTGGGCACATCATTTAATCGCTGTGTCATATATCTACTGCCGACAATTATCGCTTGAGACTTATGAGGATTTACTAAGAGACCAAATGATTTTGCCCAGTCTGCAATTCGCTGTAGATCCGCATTAATATCCCTGATTGCCGCACTTACATCATCAATATGAGATTGACGATAAATTTGCAGGTCGTCTGCGTAGAGATGAAAATTGCATGATAAAATTACTAAGGATACTGTGTTTATAAACATTGAAAAAAGAAGAGGAGAAAGGACACCACCCTGTGGAACCCCCGCATCGAGATCACACCAGTCTGAGGTAGCCTCATCATAGCGTACCCGCTGCGAGCGCCCTCGAAGATAGGAGTTGAACCAGTCTATAACTGAGGAGGATATATTTAGGGAGCGGAGGACAGAAAGGAAGATGTCAAAGTCTACTGAATTAAAAGCACTGCTAAAGTCTAGTAGCACCAGGATAGATACACATTTTTGCTCCATAGCTAATCGTAAATCGTCAGTGACTTTTAGCAGTGCTGTAACAGTGCTGTGACCAGGACGGAAACCGGATTGAAAGGATGATAGCAAATTATTACAGGATAGGAATTGGGAAAGCTGTTTGTGGACAATGTTTTCGAGGACTTTGGAGAGGTACGGTAAAATGGAGATAGGTCTAAATTGGGATAAGGAAGAGGGATTGGGGGTTTTAGGTAAAGGAATAACATTGGCACGTTTCCACGCCGAAGGGAAAGAACTCGTTGTCAAGGAGTAATTGAAAATATGAGTAAGAATTGGCAAGAGTTCAGGAATTGAAAGGGAAATCATACGGGGACTGATGTCATCATTGCCAACAGCGGTGGAAGTTATAGCAGTGACATGCTTCTTAACATCATCCTCAGTGATGGGCTGGAATAGGAATGGAGTGCATGAAGGGATGGGAAAAGCGGAGATATGGGAAATCGTGCTTGCTTTGGTGTGTTGGTCAACTTTTAGAGGTGGCTTAGAAAAGTGCTTGTTGAGAGCGTTAAAGTCAACCGTGCTATCTAAACCAGCAGATGACTTCCCTATGCCAAGCGACTATTTAAAGCGAAGTATTTGTTGTTATAGCGGCAACAGAAACACACAATCTGTGAAAATTTCAGAAGTCTAGCTATAGCTGTTTTTGAGATACAGCCTGGAGAAAGACAGACGGGCAGACAGACGGACAGACAGACGGACAGACATCGAAGTCTCAGTAATAGGGTCCCGTTTTAACTATTTAGGTACGGAACCCTAAAAAAGTAACATCGAATTGAGAAAACTTCCTTTTTGGAAGTCGGTTAAGAATCGGCATACACACGTCTGCGAGAAATATTATACAGATTGGTAAGCACTAAGCGATGCGATTAGTTAGTAAGTAGTGTGAAATGACCCTAAAATGTTGAAATGACCCTAAAGGGTTGCAACTTGCAGTCCAGTGTTTTCCTCTTACTCAGGGGTTCCCAAACTTATTTTATCTACTGCTCACTTAGGGAACATATTGTGTTTTAGCGCCCCCTTTGTTTCAATATCACCCCCCGCAAGCCTCTACGCAACGCCCCCATTTTTTTCTGGGTTCTATTACCCCTTTAGACCTTCAGCGGTAGGAAAGGCCTAACTGAATGGTTGGGCCATTCAGTTCCAACTTCCACCACCGAGTAAGAATTAAAGACTAAAGACGTATCCTTCGGGCTATAAGGATATTGGTCTTGAGAAAATTAGTCTTTTCTACTAAAACAAGGCATGCATCATGATGCAATACTTAAATTAAGTAATTATAATTAATTGAGGAGATAATTTTATCAAATGAAAAAGTAATTCTTGAAGGGAAATCTTATCGTGTCTCGTAGAAAGAAGTAAGGTTGGTTAAAAACTGGTTACTTTTGCTGGGAAATAACTGAACTTTACGTGTATCACGCACGTGTAACACATTCGTTGCAACTTACTGAATCAATCAAAATTATGGTTGTTTTAACCAAGTCTTGGTACATAGGTATCTACTGAATATGTTGGCTGATATTTCCTTCCAAGAAGACCATCGTACAAATAAGGAGTAATACTATTATTATAGCCCCTAGTTAAAGCTTTTATCGCTTCTTTATTAGAATCGCCGGAATGACGAAGTCGAATGTCGACTTCATATTATTATCGAACGCTTATAGTTCTTGCAATTTACGAGTGCGCGTCGCCCTTAGTTGTGTGAGTGACCATATCTATACACGCATACATGGCTCGCTCGCTACTGACTGAGTCCGTCGAGTACGCACACTAACGAAAATGTCTATTCACATTTCCAACTACAAATAAAGGCGACGCGCACTCGTAGATTGCAAGAACTATACGTCGATTCCATACATTTTTGTTCGACGATTCTAATAAAGAATCTATAAAGAAAACATGTTGGTTACGGGCTCAGGGACCTAGTGTTTTTCTACGTAGCTGTAGAGATGCCTAAATTCGCTTTTAACCTATCAAGCCCCATAAGATTTAACCCGTCAAGCCCCAAGGCTTGACGGGTTAATCCGGGCTTGGCAGTCGAATCCGACCGCAACAATAGATTTCCAAGAATCCGTGATCGAGGGATTGCTTATAATATTTTCTTCGTCACAATATTATGTTCATGCTATATCAGCTTCACAATCATGGTTATTGATCCATAGCCCAGCGTAATTTAAATTTTAGTATCCACTTCCATTGACCATTTTACGGAAGTAGGTAAAGTAAAACTAATTATCCATAAACGATTTATAAATGACCACAAACCTAAATTATACTTTCTTTTCACGAAGGGCAGTATTACGAGTGCTTAATAATCATCAAATTGAGTTCAGTAATTGCTGTGTTTACTACCTAGGTGGGTTAATTGAATATAATCTCGCATTAGAGAAAATCTTGTGCTAATTTTTGTGCCTGCAAACTCTTCTAGATACATAAGGGATTTTGATAATTCTTTCAGTGTTAAATAGCCTATTTATCGAAGAAGGATTCCTATTAGTCTTAGCGTGATAAAATATAGCCTATATTTTATCACGCTAAGACTAATAGGAGCGAAGAAATAGAGGAAAATGTGGAAAAAACGGGGAAAGTTTAAGTTATGGCCTGTTTCACCGCTTCCTGATAAGGTGCCCGATAGGGTTATTTGACATATTTTCCATACTCCATCTGTCAAATTAAGTAGTGGATAGCCTTATCAGGAAGCGGTGAAACAGGCCCTTAGACTAATAAGAGAATGTGGAAAAACGGGGGAAATTATTTGAAAGGGCTTATCTCGCAAACTACTGTAACAATTTTTATGTTATTTGGCACAGATATTATAAGAAGTAGACCACGTGAAGGATCATAGGCTATCGATTTTAAACATTTTTCAGTGGCTATATATTTTATACCCGTGCGACGCCGGGGCGGGTCGCTAGTAGGATATAATATAGATAAGTAGCATTGAGGGATTTTTCTAAAGTTCTAATTTTCATATTGTACTAACCTAATAATATTATGTCGAGCTTCTTAAAAATTCGTAGATAATTGTAGATGGTTTATTGTTTAAATAGGGATGATGACAAGGTCAAAGATTAGCGACTTTTGTTAATAAAATAAAGAAAGCACGGCAAAAAATAAGCGTTACCAAAATTTCAGCTCGATAGCATTTGTATTTTTTTTGTTAGGCGCCTTCAAAGTTGGATAATCAAGTCGTTTTTTTTTTCAATTAAATTTCTTAATATTTGTATACCATTCGATAACTTATGCAATTAAAAGCAACTTTTGGTATGAAACCACTTTCATAAACGCAATATTTAATATACCTATCGAACAAAGTTCTCTCCCGACCCGTACAAACTAAGAAAGACTGACGTCAGTCTTTCTTAGCACTTTGTATGGGGCGTTTCGGGCAGGTCTATTTTATGAGATGTTTGAATTGTACATATCTTGGTGAATTTTTAAGCTATGAGAGTCATTCTTTCAGCAATGTTTCTATTTTTTAAGGGTCTTTCAATTACCAATAAGAAAAAAAATTAGTCATCAAGCCTATTGTTGCAACCCGCAACTTTTATCTCGAGGAACTGTAGATTTTTTACAGATAAAAACTATCTTCTTTTCCAGGACTCTATTAAGTATAATATACAGGGTGTAACAAAACTGTGATAATACTTTAGGGTGTGTACGTGTTCCTTGAAGAGATTTCACTCTGAGAGTAACAGCACTGAAATACCAATTTTTTTCCACTTTTGTATGGGCAAGCGCCCCAGGCCCAGCCAGCGTCACGAGTTTCCTCCTACAAGTGAAAGAAAATTGGTCTTTCAGCGCTGCTACTTTTACAGTGAACTCTATATCAGGAATACATAACCTTAAGAGGCCGGGTACCCTTGGAATTTTTCATACAAACGTAATACCAAAATCATTTTCTCATACGAAAATATTTAACATGTTTGAGTTATTTTTCAGTTTAGAATAGTAATTACCTAGGTTCCTGCACAAAAACTCACTTCAAAATATTTAAACACAAAAAAAAAATTTTTTGTTTAAAATTTTTTTTTAGTAAATTTACTACTCAATATTGAAACACTAAAAAATAGAGTAAAACACTAAAAAATATATAAATAAATAGTAAATTTACTACTAAATATTTAAATACTAAAAAATATTTTTTAGAAATTAAATATTTTGTAGTAAATTTGTGTGTACCTAGGTAATTACTATATTAAACTGAAAAATAATTCAAACATGTTAAATATTTTCGTATGAGAAAATGATTTTGGTATTACGTTTGTATGAGAAATTCCAAGGGTACCCGGCCTCTTAAGTATTAATATCACTCAGTTTAGTTACACACTACACCATTTTTAAATTAGCTTCAGCTGTTGTGTAAAGAGGAAAATAAAAAAAATGAATTTTAAATTTTGTAAGTCTTGCTGTCTTTGTAATTTTTGTAAGTCTCGACCGATTTGGCTTATTTTATCTTGAAATATTCGTTGAAGTACAGAGAAGGTTCATAATAATATTATTATGAGGTAAGTTATACGAAGTGCACCGGGACATAATATTGGTTGCTCTGCACTCTTATAAGTAACATTGCCGGTATTGTTCGTCTTTTTGTTTAAGCATCTAGATTCTAGACATTCCTAGCTACATTAGTGTTATCAGTGACAACCGTTGTGAATGCAGTTACTACTTAGCATACACATTAACCATAACTCCATCTCCCTCATTACCATTGTATGGAGGGAGATGAAAAATACGCGTCTTACAAAAGAGGTTGTGTTGCGAAAATGTACTGTAAGTTTCCATAAACGAGTTTCTTTCGTCGAACACATACCACAAGTGACCTTGTAACCAGATTTTTGGTTCTTTTGTTATTTTCCCAAATTAATAACTAGCCACTACCACAGAATATATATTAGTTGCACTACATATTACAATAAGTATCCATCTCGTGAGTTCTATAGAATATCAATTTACAAGTCTTTAACCTTTTAACAATCCTTCGATCGGAGGTTCTAGGAATTCCCATTGTATTCTTTTGTTCTCGCGATCACCGGTGCTCGCGCGGGGCCTGAAGGGGTGAAGGGATGCTTCGATAGGGTTGTAACTTTTTAATGTAATTTAGAAAAAAATATCTTAATAATCTGCAATTATTACAAAGTTAGGTTAAATTTATGGTATGTTAAAGTGTACTAAGGCCGGTAAATAGTCATTAGTCAGTACTCAAGATGCATCTCGGTCTTAACTCTCAAGTCTCAAGACGCGATTCGGCTCTATGATTGGTCCAAATTTTGACAGCCAACCAATCACAGAGCCTAAACCGTGTCTTGAGATCGAGATGCATCTTGAGTAAGTACTGACTATTTATACGGGCCTAAGACAATATTTCAATTTATTTTCATAATAATAATGATATTGACTTCTAGAAAGTCTGTTGATCGAAACAAGACCTAAGACAAAGAGTTAAAATGAGTAAGGAAATAGAAAAACAACATATTAGTACACAAAGCAACAAAAACCTACGATTTATTCGCAATAGAAAGCAAAACTGTCCCTATTTGGTGATACTTTGATATTGTCTATTTTCTTCTTACGGATGTTCGTACCGGATGTTATCACGTGTAATCAAACTGAATTAGACTTAAACGCATTGTTATAAAGTTAGAAATCGTTTGGGTGGCATGCGTATGAAAATTAGCATTTTTGTTCACGGGCAAGTGATGGTGAAAGAGGGGCATACCAACCTTGAAAAAATGTCCGCAACACACATGCGCGCGCGCCGGAAAAAATATGCAAAACATTAAAATAACATACATAATGTATATAATGACGTCACATCATTTGTACCGTGTAATTTTAAACATTATATTATTTTCAAGGTTTTTAGTTAAAAATATTTAGCAATTAATCATGCAACTTAATATTGGATTTGAAATTTTTTGTGACATCCCTAAAAACTTTAGATTAATGCTCAGTTCTTGAGGTTTCTTACAGTTTATTAGCTGTTCAATAGGAATATATTACTGCAATGTTTTCATGCTAGAGGCAGCACCAGCATAGACAGTAATGGTCGATTTACACGGGTGACTAACGGGTCGATTTTAGTCACCCGGCAAGTCACCAGTCCAATCGCCTGTCCAAGTCGAATCGCCACCCCATTTACACGGGTGACTAACGGGTCGATTTTAGTCACCCGGCAAGTCACCAGTCCAATCGCCTGTCCAAGTCGAATCGCCACCCCATTTACACGGGTGACTAACGGGTCGATTTTAGTCACCCGGCAAGTCACCAGTCCAATCGCCTGTCCAAGTCGAATCGCCACCCCATTTACACGGGTGACTAGCGGGTCGATTTTAGTCACCCGGCAAGTCACCAGTCGAATCGCCTTTCCAAGTCGAATCGCCACCCCATTTACATAAATCGCCTGTGACTAGTTCATTCTGCGTGAAAATGTCGCGTCTGCACTCGCTAGTCGCTACAGTACCTAGTCTTCGCAGTAAGCGATCGCTTGCGACTGAGCGTTTGCCCGGTCGATTTTAGTCACCAGCCGCATGCGGCCATTGGCCGCACGACTTTGGGGCTTGCGTCTTTAGCCGCATGCGGCGTAGTCGAATTGCCATTTACACGGTCGATTTTCGCCGTGCAGCGTAAATCGTGCGGCTTTAGTCAGCCGTGTAAATCGGCCATAAACAAAAAGTTTTATTAGACCTTTGACAACGATTTTCTGATATATTGTGTAACACGTCGGGGTTCGGTCGGGTTGTTTACTGTATGTGCCAGTAGCGCCCTCTCCTCCGACCTTTGCGTAATATTCCCTATTAAAGCCTTGTCGTTATCCGATCAAAAGAGCTTAATGAATAGATTTGAAATTTCAAAAAACATTACAAATTGGCGATTAAACTTTTCCAAGCTTGTCCTCAATAAGTTTCAGCAATAGATGCTAGTTAATATTGCATTGCATTAAAAGATTACATGTAACTTCCCTATTAAGTAGTACGTAATAAAAATAACCTTAATGAAATTTTAAGTGCCTCAAAGAATGACCTGTGACTTATAGTGGAGTTGTAAGGTTGGTCAACGTATGTTGCAGGCTTATAAGCTTCTTTTGAGGTCATGTAGTTGTGCGTTTAATTTTAACATTTGTGTATAATATTTTTATTACTGTTTAATAATGTCAGTTTGCCAATTCAGTTCAGTGTTTATTGGTTATTTAATTAAATAAAAGTTATGCCAATTTATTTTTTAATCTTTTCTATGCTACTTATTATAGGTCATACCTACTTTTAATTGCGAAAGAGTGTCACATGTTTAGCTTAAAGATGATGACGATTAAGTTGAAAAGCATGAAAATGTCATGGATGTAAGATATTTTATATTCAAAAAAATCTCTTTATTAAAAAAAATAACTATGTCTTGAGTACCTAGGTACTTAGGCGCGCGACATTTAGTAAGATGTAACATCATATTAAATTATAAGATGATTTAAGTAAGTACTTATAGTTAACTGTTAAATCAGTATTCAATTTTATGTAAGTTTCAAAAACTAGTAAGGAACTTTACTTGCATAACGGTTATTCCAGTCAATCAGTTAAAATCGTGTAAACGTACCGGTACAATTACTGAATTCTTGTGAGTTGTGCCTCAACTTTTAAGGGCAATCGTGTCAACTGCTGATGCTTCGGAATGAGGACTACACCTACGAGGTAGGGACAGTGACTGATAAATAAAGGACTTTTTAGGGTCGGTAACTGCAGAACCAAATATCGTAAAAAGCATCACACCTATTTTCTTTCTAAAAAGGGAACTACTTACCTCCTGTTTCGAACTTGTGAAGACAAAAACTTATTTTTTGTATTTCGGTACAAACTTACTAAGTTAGATATTTAGGGAATGCAAGAAAAACAGTTTACTGTCAGAACATCTTTTAAAAAACAAGAAAAAACAATACCATAAAGTTAAAACGATATAAGGGAAAGGCGCTAATGGTAGACACTGAACTAATAGAAGACACTTACGACAAAAATGCCATAAAAATAAGAATTATTCTAATTATTTCTCAACACTGTAAATTTTATAAGCTTCTTATGCTATCTGTTGATGTGAAAAAATGTATTAGGGATGCCTTCGGGAACAAAATTTTAAAATGGGATCAGTTTTCGTAAATGATGTGACCGCGTCAACACGCACCCGGCAATTTCTTAGCAAATAGGTTAAGGAAGGCGAAATTTTGCACGTAAGTTTTGAATACATTTATTAGATTTCTTGTAATTTCTATTGACTTCATTGGATTAATGGTCATGTTGTTCACACTAATTAATGTTTATTTATGATCTTTTATCCATTTTCCCTAACAATATAAAGGGTGTCTACTATTAGTTCTTGAAAATGTAAAAAAACCTAATAGATGACATGGATCTCATCTTTTAGTTTTTCAATACATACTAAAGTTATTTTGTACTTTATTCTACTGCAAATATCATCACTATTCTCTAAAAATATAATTCTATTAACAAACTAAGAACTTAGAACTATTGTACCTAAAAATGGACATGGTGTCTAATATTAGACCTTGCACTGATCTAAAAATCGATGCTTTAGTTTTGTAGCAGTAAAAAGAAGAAAAAGGAGAACTGAGAACAAAAAGAAGAAAAAAGAAGAGGCAAAAGAAGCATGGAGACTTAAGACTAAAAATAAATTTGCTGGGAAAAAAATATGAAAAATAAAAATAAAAGGAAAGATAGTTTCAGCATGGAAGAAGAATGAATAGAATCTGGAGACAACGTGGATAATATTTCTGATGCATGTAGTTACTATGATGAAGTAAATGAAATCTTTTGAAAAACGGCAAATAAAGGCCTAATAATATGAAAAATGTAAAATGTAATTTAATGTTCTATGTCAACTATTAGTTCATATTGGTGTCTACTATTAGTGTTGTTCGCTTATTGTGATGTCATCTATTAGTACTTATGACTAAGTTTACAAAAAGACCAATAATATGTTTTTTTATTGATTTGTCTGAGAATAATTATAATAGTTTTATTTTGTAAGAGTTACTGAAGACATGGAAGAAGTTATCAATCCTTTATTTTCATAAATTATATATTTTATAACATTCGAATGTTTCATGTTTCCTTATAGTGTCTGCCATTAGGTCTTCTCCCTTACTTTACTTACATAAAAAAAAATCTTTTGGAAAATCTCTTTTCCATTATCCTGTGTGGTAGTCCTTCGTTCTTTTTGACAATACCACTACAAAGTTAGATATTTAAAAGATTAAAAGCGGATTGGAAAATACACTGACAAAAGTCCGCCCAATTATCTGCCTGCATAAAATACCTAGAAGCTGACTTTCTGCGCAACATCAGTCTTCAATAATAGACGTGTTTTCATTTTAATAATAACTATTAAATAATCTAATTGATGCCATATTACATAAAAACCATAATGTAGTCACTTTCGAGTTGTTAATACGAGGAGAAAATTGAATGACGTGGTGTGGAGGCTAAAGAAACTGGTTTCGGACTTCCAATCAATAGACTAAGATTGCTCGCTCGCTCGAAACTTTTATTGTACTTTAGGCTGCGTTTTCACCGGAGCTGAGCTAAGCTGCGTTGCGAGGAAAGTGTTTTAAAGGGGTGACAGACGTACGAACTTAAAGTACGCGGGGTTTAAGTTCGCGAACTTACTCGGCTCGCGTCGGTGACACATGAGAATCGCTCATACTGGATTACCATGCCCGCAGGCTCGCGGCTCGTGGCTCTTTGCTGACACACAGGCGATTATCGTCGAGCCATGTCCGCGTGTGACTCGCGTGTCTGTCACCCCCTTTACAAATACCGATAGAATCGTTGTGCTGAACGTGGTCAGGTAAATGATGGGCTTCTATTGGTTGTTAAAAACACGTTATTCGCAACGCAGCTTAGGCTGCTTAGCTCATCTCCGGTAGAAACGCAGCCTTAGTAGTGCTCAGTGTTTTTGTTTTTTTTGTGACAGGAGTGTATGTTTTTTCAGTGCCTTGGCTTACGCCACATCAACAACCATGTTGAAAGGATATAATATACTAGACGTTCCGCGCGGCTTCGCCCGCGTAAATTAGATATTTCACAGACAAATAAGTCCACAAAACATAGCCTATGATCCTTCACGTAGTCTACTTCTTATCTGTGCCAAATAACAGAAAAATTGCTCCAGTAGTTCGTCAGATAAGCTTTTTCAAATAATTTCCACCGTTTTTTCCTCTATTTCTTCGCTCGGACTATTAGTCTTAGCGTGATAAAATATAGCCTAAGTATAGAATTTTTTTTTTAATTGGGCCAGCAGTTTCTGAGATTATCGCGTTCAAATAAGCCCTTTCAAATAATTTCCCCCCGTTTTTTCCACATTTCCATGTATTTCTTCGCTCCTACTAGTTTTAGCGTGATAAAATATAACCTATACTCTATATATAGCCTTCCTCGATAAATGGGCTATATTATAACACTGATTAGCGCGTTCAAAGAAACAAACAAACTCTTCCACTTTAGTATAGATTTATCTTCAGAGACCGAATTGCGAAGATATTAAGTAGGTATTTTCCGAAATGAAAACTCCCTAAAGTATTTACCAAATTATCTACAAAATAGGTTAAGTACCTCAGAGGCATAAAAAAATCCAAGAAGAATATTGCACTTCTATTCACAAAATGGCGTCCATAATACGTGTCGTTCGAAATTTAAAATGCTAATCAACTTGCAACACCACCTGAAGGATGCCTGAGAAAGCTGCGTCAATAAAAACGTTATTGTAATAAAATAGGTAATTTAAATATTTTATTTTTAAATGTTAATTGAAAAACGACCTTGCCATTCAAACGATATGTCACAAAGTTGCATGAAACTATACAATCGATTAAGTGCCGTGATGTTGCTGATTCTAGATTCTATTAATTATTGTTAATACGGTCTTGTGCGAAAAAGTCTAGACTCTAGAAGTCTAGAATAACAAACTGTCAAAATCATTAAAAAATTCTAAATATAATAAAATACAACATGCATAATTATTTTAGGTGACTTGGTTCTAATTTATATGATGCTGCTTGCTGGTCATTTGATATTCTGTGTAATGTGTTTTATAATACTCCAGTACCTACCAAACAGATTTTCCAGAGAAGATCATTCCCGATTCTATTATTAATAGTATATTGCAACTTTGCTTATTACAAATAGTACAATGTTTCTGGTTCGATTCAGTTCTTATCTTGTTAGTTATTATACAACAAAACATTATTTTGATGAAAGGTTAATCGCATTTTGCATGGTCAAGTAGCCACTGGTACACAATGGCCCACGATGGCCCACTGCAGGCCACGCCTGAAAATCGTCCGCCATCATACACCATAATACCCCGTCTACACAATGCCGATGGCTTGAGTGAGCCATCATGGTCCATTGTGAAGACTGAAGAGGCACCTTTAAGTCGTTTGACGTTTGTTCGACGTTCAAAAGAATACTATTTTTCTTTTGCTGTTGTGTGTGTGTGTAACAGTGAACGTACTGGATCAGACTGCCCCAATTTCACCAACGTCTGTTAGTGTTAACAGCTGGTTAAAATGTCATGTCTTCTCTTTCATTTATATAAAAAACGAAAGCGATAACGTGATACTAATTCTAACGTTAACTTTAACAGTCGTTGGTGAAACTGGGGCTAAGGTCCAGTTTCACCAACGTCTGTTAGTGTTAACAGTTTGTTAAAATGTCAAGTCTTCTCTTTCATTCGTATTATGAAAAATGAAATAGGTAACGTGATACTAATTCGAGCATTGGCAGGTATTACACGCATCAATATTATCACGATTCCGTGATAATATTGATGGTGTAATAGGCCGAATCGCAGTATCGCAGTACTATTTGTGAATCCCGTGATACTAGAATCGTGATAATATTGACCGTGTAATTTAGGCCATTAACTTTAACAGTCGTTGATGAAATTGGACCTAAGAACGAAGCTGCATTAACGCTGCATTAAAATAGTCGAATCGTATCAAGACGTTTTTATCATGTTCCAGCCAGTTGCTAAATCAGCTAGTCGTTTCGTCAGCTGACGCGGAAGACGCGATCAAATGTCGCTTGC
Source organism: Polyommatus icarus (assembly GCA_937595015.1). Classification (NCBI taxonomy): domain Eukaryota; kingdom Metazoa; phylum Arthropoda; class Insecta; order Lepidoptera; family Lycaenidae; genus Polyommatus; species Polyommatus icarus. The sequence goes on along the minus strand of OW569336.1, from coordinate 6,415,215 downwards.
TGTTTTCCGTTTTATTGTTTACTAGTTTTGTTGAGAGTTTAACCGACTTCAGAAAGTTATTCATGATACTGATATTATTATGTTACATGTTGATCCTGGCGACACAGAAGTTGCAGTGGTGGGAATGTGTGTTGGGCCATTTGCCCGTTTAAAAAATAAAAAATACTGATATTATAATACATAAAATATGATCAATTTATATATATATATATATATATATATATATATATATATATATATATATATATATATATATATATATATATATATATATATATTTAGTGTGTCTGTTTGTTTGAAGGTGCTGCAGGTGCAGCAGAACCGATTCTGATGAAATTTTGTGTACTTAGATAAAATGGGAAAGAACCAACTATCTCATGAGGTTTTTGCCACAGAAAAATGCACGGTTCTGTGATTTTAATTTTAAGAATGAATACTATGATATTACCACTAGGTAACGGACGTAATGAAAAAACTATGATCATGCATTTATTTGATTAATCTCATACATTTCCGTAAATAAGGCTATTAAGAAATCGCCATTTTTGGAATTGTTTTGTTAAAAGATGTTAAGTTCTACCGTTTATTTTATTTCGATGCAAAAACTTAGGAAGTATATTCAAGGATTGTAATAATACAAGTATTATGACTTCATGTGAAACTGATTTTATTAATGTGGTTTTGCAAGAATACAAGAAAAAATATAGTGCAAGGTGTAGAAAACAATAATTTTTGCCCCGTCATAATCATGTACATTTCCTTGTCACTTCACTTATTTTTCCGTAGAAAAAATCTTATTAACGGTGGCAGTGGTATGCGTGCTGACGCGTCATCTAGAAAGTTCTGCATATAAACAGTAGCTGTAAGCAAAAATTTATACACCATGTTTGAACACTATTGCTGTTAAATGCACTGGGCTTGCAAGCTAGGAGCACAGAATACATAATAGTACCTTATGCTAGGAGTGACTTGTTGGTAGTTGCGTGTCTGACCCTTAAGCTGTTTTGAAATAGTGCAGAGTACTTTACTTACTTGCTGCGGCGCAGCGACCCAAATTGAGTCTTGGCCTCTGACACAAACACACGCCATTTTTTCCGATCCTGTGCGACTTCTTGCCATGATTCGGCTCGTAACGCCTTTAGGTCCTTTTCTACCTCATCCCTCCAGCGGTACCTGGGACGGCCTACCGGTCGTTTGCCAGTCATTTGCCCCACATACGCTTTTTTTGCCGCTCGGTCATCAAACTCATCATTCATGCAGAGTGCTTTACCATGTTAAATCCACCAACACTTTTGAATGCAGCGTTTTTGCCCGAATGCTGAAAGAACTCTTCTTTAGCTCGGTGCATCTAAACAAAGATTGCTAAAATCCTTGCTTTAGCAAAGAAGCGAAGGTTAGCAATATGAATAAGATAAAAATCATAAAACGGTAAATGTCAAACAGTATTTCCAACATGTAAGATTAGAATCCATATTTTTTGTTTAATAGAAGGTTATGTATTTTTAGCCGCAAACTTCTTAAACCGTATTTGGTCACGACAATTTCGAATTCGCATGCTACATAAGGATTATTACGGCAAAACAGCAATAACTCGGTAGTACAAACAAAGGTTTAGGGCCGTGAAGGTATGGTGATAACGTTTATTGGGATGTTTTAGAGATAAATAGGTGACGTTTAAGGTGTTGGTAAAAATAGACTTGTGTAATTCGGTAATTTAAAGTTTTTTTAGTTGTGTCGGTGGAAGTAAATTTTTTATTACAATTTTTAGTTTTCTGTTTGGTGAAAATAATCTTTTTCTAAGGCTGCATCTTTTAAGGCCTGGTTTTGAGTTTAGTTTGATTTAAGTAGCGCTTTTCTAACTTTAAAATATTGACTAATCAACAGCCTTATTGAATAGATAACAGTGGCGTAACTATAGGGTGGCAGGGCTGGCAAATGCCACGGACCCCCGACCTAAAAGGGCCCCGGCCCAAGAGGTCGTGAGGTCAGAAATTTTTCATACATTGTTTAATTATTAACGCGACGATTTTTACTGATAGGGCTCCATCAATTTGCCACGGGCCCCGGATGTTATAGTTACGCCACTGATAGATAAACTGGGCTATGAAACCTCAAAAACTGGGTCTAAACTTCTAATGTGACATATTATTTGGGTGTTTTTAAGTCTATATTGTTAATGAAGCCTAGGAAGGTCTTATGGAACTTTTTCTAGACAGGAAAGGTAAGGAAGTGTTTATTTAGTATGGTAATCAAGTTTCTCTTCTCACAATTCTCTCTTAGGTGTTGGTGTAATGAGGCCTGTTCATAAAAAGTTTAATTGCTATGAGCTAACTAGAAATCTTAATGCTGAAGTAGGTACATACAAATTGATTCATAGGCGTAGCTACTTCATTTGGTCGGGTTATGTCAACTTTAGTCGTGAATCGTAATCTGTTTGGCTGGGCTTGACATAACCCGAACAAATTTCATAGGTCCACCGTCTGCCTATAAAATAATTTCTTTGGTACTGGTACGAGTATTTATGCATTTTGGCTTTGATTTTACCAAGTTTCTGTAGGTATTTTCAATTAATCCTTCGATCGCGGATTCTTGGAAATCTATTGCATTATTCTACTGTCGCGGTCGCCGGCGTGCTTATGGGGGTTGAAATCCTTCAGGCCCCGCGCGAGCACCGGTGATCGCGAGAACAATATAATGGGAATTCCTAGAACCTCCGATCGAAGGATTAATTAATTTATCATGAAGCCCCAAGCGACCACATCCGGCCGCGATAACAATGAAAAATCTATTGTGTCTCGTTTTGCCACGACTGATGGGTTAATATCCTTTTAATTCGCAATACAATAAACAGAAGCCAAAATTATTTAATCTCATAGTAAGTAACTAATTAGAGTAATTAGTTATTTTAACTTTAAAGGTCATATTTTTAATTATGTTTGTATTACCTACACCTGCATATTGTATAATTTTTCTCACGCTTAGTATTTTCTGAGAATTATATTATTATTATAAATAAGCATATTTTCCCCAAAAAGAACGACACAAGAACGAAAACGTATTCATTTAGCTTTTGTCAAAATCTTCACTTTATTAAAGTTAAAATATGTAATTATATTCATTATAAGTCTGAGTGCGGCGGTTATTTATTGGAAATAATGTTTATATTTAATGAAATTGATTGACAATGTATTATAATAACAGATATAAAAGGAATTAAAAACCAACAGTTATCATCTGCCAAGAAAATCTGCGCTGTTTTTACAAGATTTCCGCCTTCATAATAGGAAGTAATGTAAAATGACTCAGTCTTTGTTACTTTTTTGTTGTTTTCTTTGTAATGTTTAATCCCAAGTTATAGCATAAATTAGGCCTAAAACAATAGCTTACAATTGACTATCGGCCGGTCGAAAAAGATAGCTATTCTTATAAAATAGACGGTCAAAGACATCAATAATAGGGATGATGACAAGGTCAAAGATTAGCGACTTTTGTTAATAAAATAAAGAAAGCACGGCAAAAAATAAGCGTTACCAAAATTTCAGCTCGATAGCATTTGTATTTTTTTTGTTAGGCGCCTTCAAAGTTGGATAATCAAGTCGTTTTTTTTTTTTCAATTAAATTTCTTAATATTTGTATACCATTCGATAACTTATGCAATTAAAAGTAACTTTTGGTATGAAACCACTTTCTAAACGCAATATTTAATATACCTATCGAACAAAGTTCTCTCCCGACCCGTACAAACTAAGAAAGACTGACGTCAGTCTTTCTTAGCACTTTGTATGGGGCGTTTCGGGCAGGTCTATTTTATGAGATGTTTGAATTGTTCATATCTTGGTGAATTTTTAAGCTATGAGAGTCATTCTTTCAGCAATGTTTCTATTTTTTAAGGGTCTTTCAATTACCAATAAGAAAAAAAAATCACACATCAAGCCTATTGCTGGGTAAAAATATTTACTCTTCTTTTTCTTTTTATTATGGCGGCCTCAGGTCAGGAGTTGTCAATGTGGTGACTTTGTGTAGACTATCTATAATGTTATGTTACTCTTTGTACAAGGTTAACTTTAGTTTATGAAATATGTACCCTTAACACAAGTTAGTCTATAAGAAAGTAACAAACGGTTGGCAGCAACTATTATGCCATATAAGGAGGTAATATCAAGTTGTTCCAAACACGGCGTTAAACCAGATCTTATTGGTATTTTTATTGCAGAATGTTCTAATTATAACTCCTTATTGTATCGATTGGTTAAGGCTTGAAACGTAAAAAGCATGGTGTTTTTGTGGAGACATTCTTTAAATGGTTTCTCATTTGATGTAGCAGGTAGCTAATAGATTCTGCTTAGTTACGAATCCTCTGTCTCTAAATAAAATTGCAATACTAAAGATAGACTATGTTGACTATAATGTTCATTTGGTAGAAAATATCTTTATGAATTTGGAAACAAATGTCATGCTGACAATAGGATTTATATATTGCTGCAATGTCTTCACGTTAGATGGCAGCACCAGCATATAATTATACAGTAAACACAAGTTTTGTTCGACATTTCCGTCAATTTGTAACATGTGCTAGTGGCGCCCTCTACTCCAACTTTTGCATAATATTCCATGTTAAGATCCCGTACTCTCTTTTCTACTGCTCTCTTCACACTCACGCCCGTCTTTCATATGCCAGGTGAAATAGGACGATCGCCAAGTTAGCGGGCAGTTACAGGTATTCTGTTTTTTAAAGGATTTTTTATATGAAAGTGGTAAAAAGTAATTCCAACATTGTATAGACTACTTTCTCAACAGTACATTGTATTTTTTTCATACCGTTAAGACGTCAATACAATCCATAATAAGGTGATATTCTAGGGTTTGAGTTGGATTATTTAAAGATACTTAAAAAAAAAAATCTAGCTGCAACATTAGATTACCTATAATTGAAATGATCTTACATGTTGTGCATTAAAACTTATAGAAATACTGTATTTTAACTGTTATATCACGTCTGTTAAATGAGCGAAATCGGCAAAATTTCGTATAGAACTATAGACTCTTAAGGCCAAACTTAAAATGCCACAAAGTACCTACATAACTCCAAAATGTATTGCGTCGATACGACAGTTTCATAGCCAATTCACTTGAAAAGAAAAACAATCTATATATATGTTACGCTCAAAGACCGAAATTGCTCAGTGAGCGAAAAAATAGCTCACAACGCGTTGTGGTCACAGTGAAACAGCCACGACGCGAATTTCGCGTCGTGGTTCTAATGAAAACGGCCACGACGCGTTCTGGCAATCACAAAAAGGCCATAACGCGAAATTTGTGTCGTGGCTGATATTGCTATTTGTTTTTCTTGATTTGTTCTTGATTGATTAATCATCCATAGGTATGGAAGATTACTACAAAATATTTTTCTTTTACGAAATCACTGCATAACGTGTTTATCATTATTATTTATAAAATATCCATAGTTTTATACTATCCGTACTAACAATTATTATTAATGTCTGTCTCTCTGTCTGTCTGGAACAACGTAGTAGCGGACATCAACCAGTAGTATTGTATTTAAATGAAATTAATTAAAATAAAACTATATTTTTTATTATTTATTGAAATCAGATTACTTTACTTATACATATATTTAAAAAAAAAAACAAAAACAACAACACGATGCGCCAGACAGACAGACAGATAATATGAGTATGCATAGTATGGAACTATGGATATTTTATAAATATTAATATGACAAGCACGTTTTGCAGTGATTTAGTAAAAGGAAAAATATTTTGTAGTACGCGTGGTAATTCAATTATAATCTTCTATACCTATGGATGATTAATAAATCAAGAACAAATCAAGAAAAATGAATAGAATATTAGCCACGACACGAATTTCGCGTTATGGCCTTTTTGTGATTGCCAGAACGCGTCGTGGCCGTTTTCATAAGAGCCACGACGCGAATTTCGCGTCGTGGCTGTTTCACTGTGACCACAACGCGTTGTGAGCTATTTTTTCGCTCACTGAGCGATTTCGGTCTTTGAGCGTAACATATATATAAAACTCAAAGGTGACTGACTGACATGTTGATCTATCAACGCACAGCCCAAACCCCTGGACGGATTGGGCTGAAATTTGGCATGCAGGTAGATGTTATGACGTAGGCATCCGCTAAGAAAAGTTTTTGATCAATTCTACCTCCAAGGGGTTAAAATACGGGATCAAAGTTTGTATATAATAATATTAATAATACTTTTTAACGCGAGCGAAGCCGCGGGCAAAAGCTCGTAAAGTATAAACTAAAAAATAAAAATCCATGTTTCACTGAAATCAAGAATCTATGGCTAAAGTATACCTAAGACTCTCTTTTCGACTCTATTACACGTTATGTAAGGGTTCGTCGTAATAAAAACAGTTTTCGTGACAACAATTACAGAGAAACATCATATTTTGGTCCTTGCGTAACTATTATCTAACTTTTCTATTATAATTGCTTTGAATTTATATAGTGTACAAGCTGTCCCGGCAAACGTTTCTTTGCCATATCATATAAAGTATATCGCCCGTATTATTTTATTGAAAGTGACTAAATAAGTATGTCACCATGGCAACGTCCATCGCTATCCCGTGACCCGCGTCGCATAAACGATGGTCGCTCTTTATAGACAAATAATTAGCAATACAATAAAATTGCGACTATTTTATTTTAGTACTACGAGTAGATGGCGCGGGCAACTCTGTTGCGCCAAGATTAGTTTATCTCGCGGGAACCTTACATTTTTTCGGGATAAAATGTACCCTATGTCCTTTCCCGGGACTCTATGTATCTCCATACCAAATTTCAGTCAAATCGGTTTAGTGGTGCAGTCAAGATTACAATCGTTGCAGTGGCTAAAGCTAAAACTATGACTTATCATCATTTTATTCTTATCATTAAATAGGCGTCATCAGGTGATAATGATGAGAACAGATCGCTATCAGCACAATTATTGTACTCACGGAAGTAAAATAATTATTCTTAGCTTATTATATATCTAAATACGTATAAAATTATGTATTTGTTTACATCTGTGTAACATGTTCACTAGAATTTTTTCCTCATACAGAAAGACAGACTGACTAACTTTCGCATTTATTAACAGTAGTATAGAAGTATGGATGTATGGATTTATAAACAAAGATTAATTGTCATTACTAACGACTGCTAATAGATTAAACTAGCTGTTTCCCGCGACTTCGTCCGCGTTATCATAGTATACCTATACATACATATAGACTTTCATTTAAACTTTCAACCTCTATTTCACCCCCTTAGGGGTAATATTTTCAAAAACGCTTAAACACGTATCCTATCATTTTTAATCAGTAGCCCAAACATAAAATTTCATGCTTCTAACTCAAGAAATAACGGACTTCCATTGAAACTTTCAACCCCAATTTTACCCCATTGAGGGAAGAATTTCCAAAAACGCTTAAATACGTATCCATTCATTTTTAATCAGTAACCCAAAGATAAAGTTTCATGTTCCTAACTTAAGAAATGATGGACTTTCATTCAGACTTTCAAGCCCTATTTCACCCCCTTCGGGGTAAAATTTTCAAAATTCCTTCCTTAGTGGGTGTCTACTTGATAAAACAACCCTACTCACCAAATTTCATGGCTGTAACTTTAACAGTTTTTGCTCAGCGATGATGAATCAGTCAGTCAGTCAGGACATGTAATTTTATAAGTATAAGATAGCTGATTAGAACCATAAAATACTGCGAGAGGTAAACCAGTTAAAATCCGTAAAAAGCGGTTGTATAAATATTCCAAATTAGTATGATCTCATCAGAAATTCGAATTATATGAACGTTCGAAATACCAACAACATAATATCTTTGTATGTATATCTCGATACAAGTATGATTCTCGACTTCGTCTCTTAGGTAAGTCGCAGAATCTGTTAAAGGTATTTTGAAGAAAATTTTTGTGCAGGAACCTAGGTAATTACTATTTTAAACTGAAAAACAACTCAAACATGTTAAATATTTTCGTATGAGAAAATGATTTTGGAATTACGTATGTATGAGAAATTCCAAGTGTACCTGGCCTCTTTTTTTTTTTTTTTTTTTTTTTTTTTAATGTCGGTATTTATTTTCCGACAGCCTTTTATCTTGAGTAATGAACACGGGGAAATAAATGTACTTTTTTTTTTTTTTTTTTTTTTTTTTCACGTTTCGTGCCTAGTTCGTCTGTTGTACGTTGTCTTCTTTTCAGTACTCTCTGCTTCTCATTTGTTTCTTTGATTCACTTCCCTCACTATTTTTCTCGCTGCCTTCATGAAGATCTCTCTGTGTCTATCATTTTTCATTATCTGTTGTATGTTGTCTATCTTTATGTCTGTATTCAATTCTTGCTCTGCCTCCCAGCGTATTTTGCCGAATATTGGGCAGTCTATAATGCAGTGCATCACTGTTTGTGTAGATATGTTGTCACATGTACAAGCTTTGCTGTTCTGTTTACCTGGCCTCTTAACTTTAATTGTGTTTCATATACTTTCTTTTAAACAAACTATGAGCGGCTGTAATGCTTAACAATATAATATATGGGACAGGGTTTAAACAGTAACTATAAAATTCGGCACAATTAATGACAGTCTCCTGATTCAAAAACAAATATACAGGATATATCGTCAAATTTTTATTATCAACATAGTGTGATATATGTGTTTAGCGTCGTGAATATGAATCTAATGATATTTAAAGGTCGCTTGCCCCGAGGATGTACAAGGCTGGCCGGTTTCGGCTATTTCAAGCGTTTTCGCATATTGTGCATTAGCAACTTGATGTGTTTTGAAGTCGATAAATATAAAAAAGCCTATCCTTACTGATGTGATGCTAAAATGTGTTTGTCTTAGTCCTACTTATTTAAGCGATTTGGTTTTGTATGGAGGTACATAGCTAGTTTACCATGGCAATATGTTTGGCAACGCGAACGAATGCTTGTACGAAAACGCAGTCTCTACCGTTGCAAGAGAGTTGTTTAAAACGATATGTTATGAGTTTTCTGAATGAATGAAAGAAAACTAATTTTCCTTAGTAGTCATAACGATATAACATGTTAAAATTAATCAAACTCAATATTTAAAATTCTGAAAAAAAGGAAAATTTTGCTAGTGGATTCGGCCATTGTACTCAACTAGGTACAGTAGTGTTTGAATCACAATTTTTCCGTCTATTTCAATAATCTACCACTAACTTGTTATTTATTACATAGATAACAATATATTGAATAAACGAACAAACACATAAAGTGGTTGAATATTATGCGATTAAAATAAAGAGAGAATTTATGAGCTTACTGCTGCAGGTCGCAAAACTGTTAGTTTCAAACCTGCCTTATGACTAAAACTATTGGTTTCCAGTATAAATTGCTAAAAAAAGTTAAAGCTTTACCTTTAATTAAATATATAAAATGAAAAACTGCGATGTGATACCACAAAATTTTGAACTATCCTTAATTTTGTAGGTGTACCCAATTGAGTACAGCGGCGGTAAATGGGTTAAACAAACTTTTGGGTTATCAACTTATCACTTATGGGACTGTTAATAATCTCATTGACACATTACAAGCCATCTTATATTGCTATTTGCGCATATTTTCTTACAATCTTCTTTGGTACTGATAAAATAAATACCACCTAGAAGAGAACCAATAAGTGTCAACCTTATCATACCCCTCATATTATTAGTTCTGATAAAACTCCTAGCCGTAATAAAAACCGAAATTGACTGCCTATCTATGCCATTAACTGTACGAACTATAATCCTGTGGTTGCGAACTATATTATGGTTTTGTCAATTTCAACCTACTCACACCGACGGTCGCGATGGCTAACCAGAGCGAGGTTTATTGGTTACTATCGTGACTAATTGGGTGATATATTGGGAAATGGAGCTATTTATTTGGACCTTAATTGTCGATCAAAAATATGAAGCTTTTTTTCTGCTACATAAGTTTACTGGCTGCTCTTACAAGCGCGCTAAGTTGCAATGGAGAGGTTTTCATTTTACGATCTGACATTGTAGTCTCTTAAATCTGGAAATATTACTATTACTGACTACTACTGTAAAGTTTGGGTGGTGTCGCGCTTGCATTGACGTTGTTATCTTGATAATTAAGATAATTTTGGATTTAGCCATACATTTTTACAACTTGGCTGTATCATCATTTCTCTCCGTTCTTCTCTCCCACTCTACACATAGATATTCTTCTGACCTTACCCTTATTTTTCAAGTCTGGTCAACAGTGTTCGTTTGAAAGTGTCTAACAATTTTCCAAGGCGTGCATGGTACACGAACTATACACGAATAATTTTGTCAACATCAATGCACAAGAATTTGAAAACGAACGGCGAAATTATCATACTAACTCGTTTGAGACGGCGATATTCCAAATTTGAATAAGAAACCTTAAAAATAATCCATTTATAAATATTCAAAATTGGAAACTAGTTCGCCAAGGCAACGGACCTACTGCCCACAGAGCGTGTCTCGTTCAACCTTTATTGATTGAAACAACTTTCAACTCATACATTTGTTTATGTAAAAAATGTTATAGACTTATCTTGTTCTAATAATGTATTAATGCCACGGAGCTTTGTATTAGCTCCGTGATTAATACTGTTAATACTTCGCTAGAACATTATATTAAGGTAATCAGTCACGGTTTTTTTCCAATGGGTTTTTTCACCCACCACACATCTTCCCTGCATCTCCTGTTACCAGGATTTGCACCAGTAACCAACCATGTAAACTATTTGATACCCAGTGAGCCTGGGGCCCCTAGAAATTGATAAAAAGAAATAGAAAATTTTCTCTTGTGTACTTGTTATTATTAAAATATCAAGTTAACTTTGATTCTGAATATTATACGGTAGTCTTATACAAGTTTTAGGTATTCCGAACATAATATCTTGCTTCTTCAGTTTTATGATTGTAAAAAATTTAATAAAAGTAGTAGGTAGATATTAAATAACAAAGCTGTAACTGTATATTAGATAATATAATCTGGGAATATTCTAGTTTATAAACATAAAAATTAAAATCGCAAAGTTTTAATATGACGTATTGTTGCATTGCTTGCAGAGCCAGTGGCGGGGCAAGACCTACATTTATTTTGCGAGGCCCCCTGATAGATGACGCAAGAATACGGATTTTTGGCGAGAAAGAATCTTTTGATACTCAAACTTTTATATATAAAACTTTTTTTATGGATAATTGAGTATCAAAACTTGTAAATCCTTTACAAAAAACCTCGTGGTCCAAGGGGCGCGAGGCCCCTTAGACCGCGAGGCCGTGGGCGGTCGCCCACACCGCCCACGCCTTGCGCCGCTTCTGCTTGCAGCTTCTATTCTAAAATAAAGAATTTCTGCTTGTATTGCAAAGAAAATCAGAAAAAAAAACGAGAGGTAGATCTGTAAACGAAACACCAATCAAGCATGCATTTTCACCGCGCACTAGAAAGACCTCTCCTACGCCGCGCCGGTGGTCTAATCTCTCTGTCTGTATTTTCGTTAACTTCACGCGTTGCCCGAGTGCTCAAGGCCGCTACAGAAGTTTTCACTTCAATAAGAAAGAAAAAAACAGTCCTTTATAGATTTGAAGTAGATCTTAGAAGATTGAGTTTCTTCCAGTTGCTATCCAAAACGCATTTCTAGTCAACCGTGGCTTGAGAATAAAAACGCATCCGAGCGACCTCGCCGCAGCCTCGCGTTCACCGCCGCTATTGGACAGACAGACAGTCACTTTTTATGTATATAATGTCGCAAAAACGTTGCTTTGTTCGGCAATCTCTTGTAATTAGGTACTAACGAGAGTTTGAATGCGCATTGACATTATCAATGAAATTGCAATTAAATGTTTTGGAATGTCAAATTGATTTGCGTAATTCTACGTTCTTTGCACGTATAGAACTCGTTTGTTGTCCCTTTCCAATTATGTATAATATACATAGAAAGGGATAAATACATCATTACATATATATACATATTTAATATTTATATTATTGTAAAGGCTTGGCAATACTTAGATAACTCTAAATTGAAAAAAATGGTTGTAATAAAAAAATCGGGCAGGTGAAGCCAAACTCGCGCGCTAGGGATTCCGTACCATTTATTTATATCGAACAAAAAAAGGCAAAGACTATCATAGTACTAGGTCCCGTTTTTACTCTTTAGGCATAAAAGTCGGAACCCTATAAGGGTCTAAACACACTAGGCTGAAATACGCCGGCTCGCAACGGAATTTCGGCATAATGTCGTCTGTCGCGTTCCGTCCGTATTTTCTATGCGTTTGATACGCGGCGTAAACGCGGCGGAATTTACGTCGGCGTAATTCAGCCTAGTAGTTAGACACTTAGATTTTAAGACACAGGTGATAAGAGGAATTTAAGTGAAATATTTGCGTCACAAACTCGGACCACATTATATTAAAAGTGAGAACAAAAAAATATTCGCGTGACTGTACTGCGAACTACGTGCCAAGTATATTTTAACAATGAAAATGAAAACGCCGTAAGTGATAATAATCTACATTGTATATAAACGACTGAGTTACCTCGAATTTAGTTGCGAAACTGTCTTATATCATAATAGGTAATATGGTTTCCCACGGTACAATAACAAGGCGTTTTACACTGTTTTTATAATTTTAGTTACCTCACTTTCTTTCCGGTGCCATGTTACAATTAATTTTTTGAGTACTACGCACGATGCTTATGTAATTAAAGTAAAGATGACCTTCCGATCCTCGCGGAGACCGCCGCGACCAACAAAATCCAAATAAACCGGCCAAGTGCGTGTCGGGCCACGCGCAATATAGGGTTCCGTAGTACCGCAAGTTTTAGATATTTTTTATGGTCAATGAACGTACATTTAAAGCGTGTTTTACACTACTAACAACATCATCTAAGTTACTTTCAAAGGAATTTGAACGAAAAGGTCCTTTATACTTCGCCGAATACATTTTTTTTAGTTAATCAACTATTACTCAATAACTTATGAAGTCTTCTTAGCCGTGGTAGTTTTCCTTGTAAATTGAGCATATTTCCTACTCCCGTGAATTTTTTGACATTTCCAGAACCAACCGTTTAGCTGGTAGAAGGGGGGGACACTGGACTCTAACGACTTTTTCCACTTTAAAACTTAATATTTCACAAACGGATCCCTAAATCGGAAAATGATCTATGAATACTCTCAATATTTTTAAGGTGAATAGGTTTTATTCAACGACACCCCACACGATGGGGTGGGCGCGAAAAAAAAATTCATCTCCGCTTGATTGTATCTCCGATTGTAGGGGAGGTACCATAAAAAAAATTACGATTTCATGTACCATTTTGTTGCCATCACTAATATATGTATTCATGCCAAATTACAGCTTTGTAGGTCCTATATTATATATCCTGGTCCTATAGTCTCTGAGTAAAACCGGGGACGGACAGACAGACAGACAGACAGACGGACAGACGGACGGACAGACCGAAACTATAAGGGTTCCTTGTTGACTACGGAACCCTAAAAATGACTCATTATGACCTAGGCCCCTATGGTACAGGTTTCAATTTTTACAGGTTTAGCGACCCATGCCGCTGCTGCTTGGAAGTTATGATTCATAAGTCATAACATATTTATTATTTACACTAAGAATACTTATGGTAAAAACAAAGTAAGAGGAAGAAATGTAGAGGAAAGTTAAAATAGAAAACAAAAAGGTCTTTTCTAATTAAAAAAGTAGAGATAAGATTTCGTACCTAAAAGAATAATAAACTATATGCTTCAAAATTCTAAAATTAGCAATGTTACGGAAGCTAGACAATATTAAATATCATTTGTCGATGAAGGAAGTGTTTACTGAATTATATAGCAATATAATGTGATATGAATTATGCATTAGATAATATCTTAATTGTGCATTAAGATTTTCAGAAGTCAAGGATTGTGAAACTTATTTCCTTGCACTTAAAGTTTCGTGTTTATATACACATGTTTATATACTTACAAAATATGTGTAAGTGATTAAATATTATTATTGGAAAAGCCGTTATTGCATTGGGCCAACGCATGGAGCCACCGCATTGGGCCAAGGCCTACTTGACCATAAGTTGGTACTTGAATTACTCTACACTTAAATATTATTGGATCTCGTTAGAACACCCGCACAGGCATATACTAAAAAGCCTGCTGGATACATTAGGTCAGAGCGTTATGCCAACGTGTAGAGGCCTACTTGGCAATAAGTTGGGAGCGACATCCCGTACTCTACACTTTGGCCCAATGCGCTGGCTCCATTCGTTGGCCCCTTGTGTACAGTGGGAAACATAAAGTGTCCTTTTCACGTTTGCACATAATATACTAATGCAAGCGATAGCGAACATGTTGGTGGATTTTAATCTATTGCGACAGGTACACTCAGCTCTGTAGTGCAGGGAAGTGGGCAGCGCGAGAATGTAAATATGTCACAAACGCTGCCATTCGTTATGCCGCTGCCGCTGCCCGATGCGGCAAGTGTACACTTGCCGTGATCACAGCCTGCGTACTCGTAGGCTGTGATCACTGTCCTAGGTTCCAAAAACTTTGAATTGACTATACTGCTGTATGGTGTTTAAGAAGAGATGTAGAAACCCTTGGCGATGTTTATAATAACTCCCACACCGGTTTCGGTGACGGTGGCCGGTTTAATTGAAACCAGGCCAGCTACTTGCGTCGTTACTGCCGCAGAAGTACCCAGGGAAATATTTCCGGCAGTGGCAGGAGCAGCGGTAGAGGCATATACAGGAGGCAATCATGGTTATTTCGTCCCAAGGTAGAGACAATATTATCTCTGATTGCTATAATACAGAACTCTAAATCTAAATTGCAAACAATGTTTTTGAATGATAAAATCGATTGTTTACATCAATTCATGGCCACATTTGACATGCGCGGAACTGGGTCAGATTGGCTTACTAAGAGTGATGCAACTTTAGATACAATGAACCATAAAAGATTAGGAATGAACCACAAAGATATGCAACCACAACAGATTGAGAATGAACCAGAAAGGGCGTACAGGTAGCCAATCTATGCAGCCTTTGCAATAGGCGCTTGATGTGTCTTTCTACTAATTAGATAGCAGGTATCGTTCAGTAACGGCCCCACATGGCTAAACTTCAATGTAATCGAGAGTACTTGACACATAATGTATGGAGCTTATGTACAAATCCTAATTTAATAACAATATTCGTCTCTGAGTGCTGCGGGTTGCAGCAGGAGTTATTTTTTCTCTTGGATTTTCATGCAAATCATAATAGGGATCACTTTCCTAGATTCCAACAACTTTGAATTGACTATACTAGCAGTATGGTGTTTAAGAAGAGATGTAGAAACCCTTGGCGTTGTTTATAGGTGATGATGGGAAACAATGATTTTGAAACCATCCAACCACCACTAGCACACCACTACTAGCAAGATGATGGGAATGATGGACAAGACATTGGTGATGTTGATCGACTGGTGATAAAATCAATGATGATCGTTGATCATAAAGTACTCGTAGCTAACATTTTGCGAATAGAATCACACGCGCTAACACGTCAATACATCAAAGTGTTTCTCACAAACATTTCACTTTCTCTAGAATTGCGATAGCTCTATGTGGCTCTATTGTTTAAAGTTTATGACTTTATTATAGTATAGTTCAGTTTTACTTTTCTCTTGATTTTCTAGATTTAGTATTGCCTGTGGAATAGACAAATAGTTTTTTTTTATTTTCCTGGGGCCTTTTCTTAGGTTTATATTATTTTGCTTGACGATCGTAATCTGATATATTTGAGTATTCAGTAGTTAATATATAAATCTGAATTTGCCAGTTTGCCTTGAAAATTAAAGAGAAATCTAGCGCCTTGTTTTCCGAGCGATGACCCCAAAAGTGTTTTCTTTTTTGCCTGTTAAAACTTTTAGTCTAAGTACCGAATATTTTCTTTGGTCTTTAGTCGTTCTTTGGTCTTTAATGTATTGTATAGTTGTTAAACAATGGTCAAACGGCGCGGCGGAATCTCAATCGGTTTGGAAAGTGAGCGTTTGGAAATTGTGCGACGTGACGTCCTACCGACCTCCTTACGTAGGATATTGTAGGATATGGTTTTATGATTCGATTGTAGTGTGTAATTTTATATTATGGTTAAATGTAGGCCTGATATACAATGAGCATACTATTATCGTGTAACATAGTATTTGAAGTAAAATGTAAGTCTTCTAATTTATGATGTTTCCTCATTTGGTTAACTTAATGCTTTAAAGCTGCTTTGATATTCAATTAACATTACATGGTATCTTATAGCTCCGTTGCGGAGAAAAGGTAAGGGAACACTGCACTTTTTGGGTCATAAAGTGGCCAAGTATAATAATTGTGATGCGATTTTAAATTTTCAAGTAAACGGTGTATCCTACGGGTGTATCTTGTGATTCTTCAAGGTCCCAAGACTGCATTAATAGACCGTCCTTTAAGCTTTTCGGGACTGTTGAGTTTATTTTAGGACCCCGTCGCTTTTGTGCGCCCTAACTCCTGAGACAGGCTATATGTAGTAACTTATACCTCCTAATTATAAGTATCTTTACCGCGCTATAAGTTTTCAAAATGTTGAGATGATAATGATTATTTTTTGTTTCAGGTAATTCATCGTCACACATAACGGATTGTTATTCCCTACCATCGGTTACGAGTTATCTCATATTATACAGGTATGTTTCACTTATACCAATCTAACTTTAACAGTTGAACAAATAATATGATATTAATCATTCTATACTAAAAAAGTTCAGTTTTACTTGAATGAACTAAAAGTGGATTAAAATTAATTTGCAAAATTAGTTCCCTGGTAATTGGTTTGTAAAAGAGACCAAAACGATATGTGCGGAAAGTCCATAGACAAATCAAATTTGGAATTAAGAAAAACGATTTAGGAGTTCCTTACACCTGTCTGCAGATCGTCCAGCATCACAAGAATGCACATACGCGGTGTTTACTTTACATAACCACCATCTTGTCTCCGGATTTCGGCGACCGGTCGCTTACATCACTGAAGAAAGTCAATGACTTTCTATACATATTGGTGTTTATTGATCATATTTGGTCGCTTAATTTAAAAAATTACGTAATACGTAAAGGTTTAGTCGTGACTGAAGATTTTTCAATCGCACCCAGGTATCAAGGAGTAATGAATTCAATATTCGTGCACCTTTGACTTTGACTAGTTTGTCGGCTTTCAAAATTAAAAATTTTGACTTTATAGCTGTAATAATATTACATCAATGTGATGATGGTCTCTCGATCAACTGCAGTTGGTATTGTAGTGGTACGAATAGAAACATTTGCACAATTTTAAAAATATTTTTATAATACTTATAACTTAAAAGTCTTAAAACCAAAATTCATTTCCATACACATATCTATACTTATATATAAAAATGGATTTTCAATTGTGTTAGTGACGCTAAAACTCGAAAACGGCTGAACGGATTGGGCTGATTTTAGTCTTAAAATATTCGTAGAAGTCCAGGGAAGGTTTTAAAGTGACACGAAGTTCACCGGGACAGCTAATAGTATTATAGAAAGCAGGATATTCTTGTGTATAATTAAGTAATTTACTCTACAAAATATGTTTATATAATATCAGTTAGATAGGTTAGTTTGCAAAAGCCTTAACATCTGTCTCAATGATACTGATCTATAAAATATTTGTTTTCAGGCTAAGAAAATAACCACTGTACTATATAGCTTATAATAAATGATCTTGTTTACTTTCCTACTATCTGAATCATTTATCGATACATAATTCATATTTCAGATTTATATCTAAATAATTCAGGCCATAGGCAACATATTAAATTAGTGAAAGTATAACTGAACATTGATCAATAAATTTTAGATATGTTAAAATAATGATTGCATCTTATCAGATGATAAATGTTAATGATAATTTAAATGTTTTATGCAACACACTTCCTGCTTACTGAATTAGATCAGTTTTGCATAATCATAATATTTGGTTCATAATTTCGTCTTAAATGATTGATAGACATAATGAAAACGATAATATGTCGTAAAACGGTGTAAAATATGGAGTTTTGTTATGACTTTCAATTATTTATTAGAATGTGGACGAAGATTTAACTTAACTCTAAAGCTAACGTAAAAAATATCTTACATTGGAAAGTTTAAAAGCAGAGTATAGTCTCCCACTTTTAAAACGAAGTTAGGCCAAAAATTGTTAAACTGAAGTTGTCTTCAATTGTACACACTACACAACACAGATGTAGATTATACAAGTAAAGAGTTGTTTTTATTTACTTAACTTTTCAAAGTAAATACGCGGAATCACTAGAAACTTGTGTACGTATATGTGTGTGAAAACGTCGCGTGCAAGTTTCTTGTTCAAGGAGAGATGTAAACTATTAGATGTGGCCTCGTCGGTAGAATGCTTCAAACGTTATTTATGGTAATCGAGAAAAACCGCATCCGATTTTTCTTTGTTTCATGGCACGCCTTTTTGAAACTATTGTTATTATTCTATCCATACTAATATTATAAATGCGAAAGTGTGTCTGTCTGTCTGTCCCTTCCCGTCCGAACCGCTGAACCGATTTTGCTGAAATTTGGTATGGAGATATTTTTTTTGCAGTATCAGAATTACAATTTATTCGTTATTCTTTATTAACCATACAATAATATACAATAGTATAAAACTAAGCTAGCGTACATCACTTCGTCTAATCCCATGCTAAGTAAAAACTTATGTTATGGCAATCAGACAACGGATGCACGCCGAACAATTTTTATTCTAAAATATGTTATTTACACATTCACATACACAATCACACTACACTTTATCACGTAATGTCTCTTTCGGCGACGTGATGCGCGCTTCGTTCGGGAGCCTCCCTCGGAACCTCCGGTAAACTACACCGGCGTCCGGCGGGCCAGAACTCCTCCACCTCGAAGATGGACAAAACTTTGAGTCCCATTTCCTTTACAAAGAATACTTTTTATCCCGTAAAATGTACGGTTCCCACACGATAACCTAATTTTGGCGCAACGAAGGTGCGGGCGTCATCTAGTTAGGTCTATAAAATAATAAGGGCTAAGATTTAGGGCCAACCCACACGTACCACAACCACACGACAACCGCAACCACACGACAAACACACGACGTGGTCGGGCGTATATTTCGTATTGTAAATGAACTAGACCATTCACACGTACCACATTTTGCAGTCGTTGTACAACCACTTGTAAAATACCGACCACATCGGAACCACGTCGCAACCACGTCGCAACCACATCGCAACCACAACGTTGCGTCGATGCAACGCACGCCGCCCGCGCTTCCTAGGGAGGCGAAACTTTAACGAGAAAGAAAGAACCACGCCTCATTTAAAAGGCTATGGGCAAAAATGTATGGGCTCCGTCCCCACCTACCAACAGTCATAGAACTGATACCAACGTGATCCTAAATAGCCCCCTAATTAATTAAAATCCTTTGTTTTAGATAAATCAGTGGGAATATATTATATTAAAAATACAACCATATTATTACTAGACCTTGCCAAGAACTATTTGTTATACGGGTCCATTTTGTCTAATATTTCATTTGGAGGTGGGCATTAGCAATATACATAGTTATAATTTTGCAGCCCCCACCGTGCATTTTTTTTGTATTCTGTGTTTTTATTTAAATAAATATTTTTTATCATTATTTCCCTACTTAATCAAATATAGAAGGTGTAACAAAACTAATTGATAATACTTTAGGGGATGGAGCGACGAGCGTATTGCTACCAGCTGATGATAAGCGTTAACGCTTGCAGTATTCTAGGTTTAATTTAATTAAAAAAAAAAGATTTTCATGGTCCGGGTTCCCTAGAACATTTTTTTTAGTAAAGCAAATTTTTCGTGAGTAGTTCTTCATTTTGATAAGACTAACAACAATTTCCTCTGCGAAATTCTTGAAAGTGGTAGCTAACAGAGATAGAAAGGATTTAAAATTTCGTTTTGATGGTCCCAAAATATGAATTGTTCTTTTTGTAGGACAATATTACTCTTAAATTAAATAACTATTAACCTATCAAAATATATACTTTGGGCAAGACGTGTTTCCGCTATAAAAGCCGGAGTCGAACTACAATAGTTCACTTGCACACGACGCAACCACGTCGCAACCACATCGCAACCACAGGCCGTCGTCATTTTGTCGGTACCACAACGCAACCACAAAATGCTGCAGCGACACCATTCACACGTAACCACAGCTCGATGACATTTTGTCGTTGTAATGTCGTGTGGTTGTGGTACGTGTGGGTCGGCCCTTAGAGTAGGTAAGCTATTGACTAGAATATGACCAGATTTTTATAAATTATCGATTTGTGGCTCGATTCGCCGCTAGTACTGTTTAAATTTAAAGGTTACTAATAAGGTCAATGACTTTTTAAATAATTTTCAACAGCTGTACACATAATTAATTATGTTAGCTTATTGGGCTCGGTTGATTATTTTACTGTATGTATTCAAAAAGATCCTTTTCCCTACTCAATACCTTTAATTAAATATCTGTTTAAGCGTGAAGAAGTAACAGACAGACAGTAGTTTTAGATATAGTCTATATAAAAATAAGTCGGGTTTTCCTTCCTGACGCTATAACTCCAGAACGCACGAACCGATTTCCACGGTTTTGCATTCGTTGGAAAGGTCTCGGGCTCCGTGAGGTCTATAGAAAAAAAAAACAAAAAAATTCAAGAGAAAAGCAGGAAAGCAGGGAAAATCATTTTTCGGAGATTTCGGAGCTAGTAGCGACTGCCTGTAGTCTACAATATGTATACTGTATACTGTATCTACGAGTATACATATTATAAAACAAAATCGCTTTTTTCCCTCATGTCCCTTTGTTCCCTTTAATCTTTAAAACTACGCAACGGATTTTGATGATTCTTACAGTGTTAGATAGCCCATTTATCGAGGAAGGTTATAGGCTATATTTTATCACGCTAAGACTAATAGGAGCGAAGAAATAGAGGAAAATGTGGAAAAAACGGGGAAAATATTTGAAATGGCTAACTTGAATGCGCTAATCTCAGGAACTACTGGTCCGATTTGAAAAATTCTTTCAGTGTTAGATAGCCCATTTATTGAGGAAGGCTATAGGCATATTTTTTTCAGTGGCTATATATTTTATACCCGAGCGACGCCGGGGCGGGTCGCTAGTAGGTTATAAATATGGCGTTACAGGCAAATCTCTAGCTTGTGGAGTAATATCCCAGCAACAGAGAGTAATAATAATAATTAATAGTTAGGTAATAACTGGTTGTGTACGCAATTGAGGTAAATACCTCTTTGAAGCCTGTCGGATTATATGCATGAGATTGTAATATGCGTATCGCGTTTGCTTAAAATAGACTCTATGAAACTAGCTATTCCTTCGTTAAAAGTAAAGCTTTACATATTTTTTGTTAACATTTTTTGGCTAAGTAGTTTAGGGGGAAATAATCTAGCTTAGTCAGGTTTTACAAGATGACGCCCGCAACCCCGTTGTGCCAAAATTCGTTTATCGCGCGGGAACCGTATGCTATGTCCATTCCCGGGACTCAAAGTATCTCCATACCAAACAGCAAAATCGGTTCACCAGTTTACGCGTGAAGAGGTAACAGACAGACAGACACTTTCGCATTTATAATATCAGTATAGATCTGATATTTATTATCCATGGATGCACATTTTTTAGTTTTTGCTCTGGTCCTGAGTTCTGACTCACAGGAGTTACACTGTTTTAAAGAAGTACGCGAATGTAAAAATAAACAAAATTGCAGTTTGGAAACCCCCACATAGTCTTGTGGGCGATCTGGAGAACTTTTTTAAATTTTAGCTGTCAAATATTCTACACCAAAATCGGACCATCATTTGGGAGCTACGACGCCATTACACACATACATAATATAATATAAGACCACCTTCTCAATTTTTTAATAGAAATGGCAGTAAGAAATAATCTTAAGAGTGTACGCTAACACTTTTTTTTCCATACAAACGTATTCCCCAATTTACTCCCTGGACAATGCGTCTAGATAGACAAATGATTTTTTATACAATATCTGTTAAAGCTATGCCTCTAAGTTCGATTTTTTCTAAATTTACTAAGAAATAAAAAATATGACCCTTCGCAAATCGCAAAAAGTGAATGCCCCGTACCCCGCCAATCCACCGGCCATAAAACAAATTTGAAAGATCTTTAAGATAAAATAAAAAAATAAAAACCTAGAGGCATAGACTCACTCTTCCTGAAGATATTTAAAAATAAATAAATTAGATAGGCTCTATTTTGAAGGAGGAATCAGAGGACTACGTTACCTCGATTTACTGTATCTGTATCACAATACACGTGCCGGCGCAGGGTGAAGCGTGATGGAAATAGTTTTTCATTTAAATTCTACTGCACCCGCGTTCCCTCTTAATTATTTTATAGTTTCTTTTAGGAATTCGTGTTTTACTTCAGGAGTTAATGTGACAATACAAACACATAATAAGCAATGTAAATGGTCAAAATTTCGTGTGCTCGTGTGAAAAACGTCGTGGGAGACTGAAGTTGATTGAAGGTCGTTTTTAGACTCACCTTGGTTTTGTTCGTGCTATTATCATAACTTAAATAATACTTGACAAAATGCTAAGTTAGCACTTAAAGGGGGAGTACTATTATAGGTAGAGATAGACAGGTAGAGACTTACTTATTTCTAAGCACTTTCGGATTTTGTCGAGTTTTTGTTGAGTTGTTTTCTTCAATTCTGACAGTCCCAAGGGCACCAATAATATGATTTATTTTATTAAAATCGCAAAATGGTCACTCCGCTTGCAATTCATGTCTAGTAATTCTTACTAATTTGAAATTCGTCAGTTTGACAGTTTTGATAATTCGTTTGCTGAATTGATTGAGAGGAGTGGCTAAATGTGACCATTTTAGCCCCGCTGATCTCCTAAGCTGATACTATTTCGATCCTCGATTTTGATCTACATTAATTGCGATCCGTACCTACTCCCAAATAAACTCGAATCAAGATCGACATCGCGTAAGCAAACGTCAAATTCTCGATCTTTATAAGTTACAAATTATGCCATTACGTGCGCTAGTGTAGATGTCGGGAGTACCAAATGCTACTGAAATCGAGTTGATTCGATTCTCGATTGTGTCCGAAGTAAGGGGACCACGAAGCTAATACAGAGTCCGTGAAGGGGACTGACTGGAATCAGTCTTGAATCATTTTTTGGAGTAATAGCTCACACCAAGGCGTGATGGTAATAAATAATAATAATTAATAGCCAAAGTCCAGGCAAGTTGGGTCTATGCACAAGATGAATAGCAGTCATTAGCGTTGATATAATCAGGTGATACTTAGCGCGGTTATGACGGAGATAACATCGGCGGACAAGTGTGCAGAGAGGCAAGGCTGTCTAGTATATTAGCTAAGTCCACATTAGGCGCTTTCTTCTTCAATTTTCATCATCTTTCATTCATCTTTTGTTTTGGCGCATTCAATAATTGAATGCGTCAAGGAACGCAACGCCAACTGTCATTTTTGAAGTTTTGTATACGGTCAGAGGGTCGTTGCGGGCATGCCTCACGTTCGCTGTTGACTGCGCTATAACGCATGCCCTTGACGAACAGAAAAAGGCACAGTGTGGACAAAGCTATTAAACGTTAAAGATGGCGCCGCTAATGTGAACAAAAAATTCCGCGGGTACCGTACATTTTTCCGCAAAAAGTGTAGCGTATGTTCTTTCCCGTCGTCTGCTCTATATCTGTGCCAAATCAAATAAAAGTCGCTCCAAAAATTTGTGAGATTATCTAGTTTAAGCAAACTCTTTAGGTTTAAAAAACTAGTTACATATGTATATACTAAGTAGTATAGAATTAAATATTAAAAGACACACATAAAATTTGCTAACCGCCGTACTTAGATAAATTTAATTATGATAACCTTTTTTTTTGTTTTTTTTTTCTAGTAATATGTGAAAACTTAGTGGAGTATACTATCGTTTATTTTAAGTGTAGTATGTAATTTCTTTAAGTTTCTTTTGTAATTTTATGTATAGTGGTTTGTTTTCCAATAAAATAAAATAAAAAAATAAAAATAATAATGAAGAGTTTGACAGATAATGTATGGGGCTTATGTCAAATTTTAAACTAATTACATTTAAGTAATTAATGTTCGTCTCTGAGTGCAGCTGTTAGTTATTTACATTTTTCGGCAAGTTTAGTCAATCCTAAAAGTGTACAGCGTGTATGTTAATTTATGTAAGTATGTTATAATGTTACACACCCTAAAACGAAGTCTATGTAAAAAGATTTGTCCGGGTAACATAGATTTTAAGTTTTGATAATTACAATGTAACAAAATTACTCAATATATTTCCAAATAAAGTCAGTAACCTTTGCGACAAAAACACCAGATGGTCGTGTTACGCAATGGCTCAGTACGCTTGGTACTGTTACGACGTCGCCTGAGGGGTACCCGGTTTGAATCTGCTAAGAAAAAACGTTGATTGACTTTACGGTCGTATTATGAGGTTAGTATTCCTTATGTTTGGGTGTAAGAGTGTTGATAGATAATAGATATGTATGCAGATGTTTATATTTTTTAGGAGAAAACGGTAACTGAATCTGACCAAATGGCCGACCTCAGTAATTTGGTTGGGTTTTTAACAATGCGGGATCTGTCAACTAGACTTGACAAAACCTGACCAACGTAGGCCCGTCGTCAGCCTTTAAATTATAATGAATCAACTTTTCTTGTTGTAGTAGAACGTCTACTGTTGTGTAAATTGAGGTGGCACGCGTTAACGTGTTATACTTTAAACCAGAGGTTCCCAAACTTATTTTGACTACCGCCCACTTTAAGAACAAATTATATTTTAGCGCACCCATTGTTTCAATTTAAAATGCATCCTGAGGAAATAAATCAACCCCCAAGTCTCTACACAACGCCCCAATTTTTTTTCTGGGTCCACCGCCCCCTTTAGACCTTCAGCGCCCACAAGGGGGCGTTATCGCCCACTTTGGGAAGGGCTGCTTTAAACGATAAAATATTGTATTTGTATAATATCTAAATATCTTTTTTAATATAAAAAAAACTTTTTTCACTGTCTCAACTCCAGGCCAAATGAAAGCCATTTCTATCTCTTAGCTTTGTAGAGTCCCATGCATAATATATTATGGTGATGCCAAAGAGGATTTTACATCATGTTTTTAAAGTCATATAGAAAACAACAGCATTAACCCGTCTTTTGACCTCAGTGGAAACTTACTTTAAAGCCAGTATAAAATCTTTTGAACACGTTTTAAAATACCTACTGTAACTTGATAATCAATAAGCAATAATTCATCACAATTTTGTCTGATGTTTGTGTCATAGTTATGTGTTCTTTATTTGATTTTGATTTACGTTTTCTTTCTTTAAAAATATTATATTATATTGTCTCCTCAATTTTTAACCCCCCATAAAACAGCGATAAATAAATATTTTACCGCGATAAAAGTATCATTTCTCGTTCTTTATCTAGACATAGAGTTATGTTTATGCTAAATTTTCTCTCCTTTTTATCTTCAGTTTCTTCTGTTTCGTTGCAAACAACCAAACTTTTCATCTTACTAATTTCTACGAGTATCTAAGATAAACTGTACAGTATAATATTATGATTTATTTGCATTTTGCATATAAATGCAAAAGTTTGTGTTGTTTGTCTTTATGTTACCAGCTCTTCACGCGTAAACCGCTGAATCGATTTTGCTGAAATTTGGTATGGAGATATTTTGAGTCCCGGGAAAGGACGTACGATACTTTTTATCCCTGAACAATGTACCGAATTTTATACGCGATAACCGAATTTTGGCGCAACTGAGTTGCGGCCGTCAATAGAATAATATCTATGGACGCTTCACACCACGTCAGTCTGGCCCCGTGATATGTACCTGAAGGACTTGTGTTACAGGTACCAGACAACGGAAATATATTTAATACTTTTATACAATACATAATATATTAAAGATTTTTATTTTAGCAATTAGGTTTTATTATAACAATACACATATTTAATACACATCCATGATCCAGGAACATTGAAAAACTTTTTGTTCTGTGGCGGGATTCGAACCCGCGACCCCCGGCTTGAGCTGCCACACGCTCTTAACCATTGAGCCACAGAGGTCGTCGAAATATAATGATCTCACGAAGTTTGGATATCCAAATACTTGTTTATGAAAAAGTGTGTTAAAAACGGTTTCTATACAAGTTTAACAAGTAATACAACCGTATTTTCTTCCGAATTTGTTGTCAAATAAGTTGAAGTCCTCATTTGTGGAGTAAAATAAGAAAAAGTTAAGTTTTTGTACACACAATGTTTAAAGTTTTTAACCCACATGGGGGCTAACCCCTGTAGAAAAAAGTGTTTGTGTGGCTTAAGGGATAAACTTTTGTTTGTTTGATAACTGCCAACTACATTAGAATTATATACGCCGTGTTTATTTACTAACTCTATAGACTTACTAGGATGTCTTCAATTCAATTAATTTATTTCAGATTTTCATCCATATTGTTAGTTAGTCTTCGCACTAAATGAAATCGTTATGGGGCGAAACAGCTGTCACTCAAAATGACACCAGCATAATATTATGTCACATTAAAACCCCAACCTCCAAACCCCAAGTGTCAGGGAAAGGTTCAAAAAGGGCATCCGAAAAGAAAGAACAATGACGTCACACTTGTTTTGGAGTCAAGGACCGCGTCCATTATCGCTGCGCGTGAGTCGACTTATTATGGGCCTTTTAAGATCTTATCTCCGCTTGCTTTTCATGGTTTTTGGATTCTCCGTGTTAGGCATATCATTTGAATTTTAAACTAGTTGAACTATTTTGCTTTGGTAAGTAGTGGTAAGGTCATAACATGTCGTGACCTTGTCTTAACATCATTCTCCAACACGTTTTCCATTTTATCAATTGTTGCGAAAATGGTCCATAATGTTGTACGCAGAAACTGCTTTCATAGTTTCCTTAGAACGAGGTGCCTACTTAACTTCTGCGGATTATATTAAAATGCTGCAGTAGCCGGATGTAGTGTAGTTTGTATTATGATTTAAGGTGTCTTTACTTTGAGAACTTCCATTGATCATGTAGATTGTAGAGTATAATAATAAATCGAAATTAATATTATGAATGCGTAATTAAAGAGTGAGTGGATGAATAAGGTAAGTATCATGAAAAAACTTCCCGTTTTTTTGCTTAAATGGAGGCTTTAGGGCCGGAAAAATTATATGAAATAGAAAAACTATGGATTATATGTGGAGCCAGATATATTAGCTAGGTTATGAAGTAGATAACTCACAAGTTTTATTAAAATAATAAGGAAAAAAACCGGCCAAGTGCGTGTCGGGCCACGCGCAATATAGGGTTCCGTAGTAGGTACCGCTAGTTTTTGACAATTTTTTTATGGTCAATGAACGTATATTTATATCGTGTTTTACACTACTAACAAAATCATCTCAGTTACTTTCAAAGGAATTTGAACGAAAAGTTCAATTTATACTTCGCCGACTACGAATAATAAAACCTATTCGCCGAATACATTTTTTTAGTTGATCGACTATTACTCAATAACTTATGAAGTCTTCTTAGCCGTGATAGTTTTCCTTTTAAATTCAGCATATTTCCTACTGAGTGAATTTTTTCACATTTCCAGAACCAACCGTTTAGCTGGTAGAAGGGGGGGACACTGGACTCTAACGATTTTTTCCACTTTAAAACTTAATATTTCACAAACGGATCCCTTAATCGGAAAATGATCTATGAATACTCGCAATATTTTTAAAAAATCTATTCAACGATACCCCACACGGTGAAGTGGGCGCGAAAAAAAAATTTCATCCCCGCTTGATGTGTAGGGGAGGTACCATAAAAAAAAATATTTTTTTACGATTTCATGTACCATTTTGTTGCCATCATTAATATGTGTATTCATACCAAATTACAGCTTTGTAGGTCCTATAGTCTCTGAGTAAAACCGCGGACAGACAGACAGACAGACAGACAGACGGACAGACGGACAGACTGACGGACAGACCGAAACTATAAGGGTTCCTTGTTGACTACGGAACCCTAAAAATGAGTTATTTTCCGTATGTTACGAAATGTTACCTGTTCGATTCTTCCACTCACGTCTTCAATTATGTCTATCTGTCTGTCTGTTATTTCCTTACGCCCAAATCGTGACATACATTAAGTCACGGAAAAGGACTTTTGATACTTTTTATCCCGGAAAATGTACGGTTCCCAGGCAGTAAACTAATTCCCGGGCCTCATCTAGATTCTAGTACATAATTAAATGAATATAATTTTCGAACCCCTCAAAGAGCTTCACGTGATTACTTGGCGACCCAATTGGAATCACTTGAAAATACACTCCCGATAAAAATAAATTATCCTTTATATTTAGATGTAAACGACCTAAGCAATGATGTGCAGGATGTAACGGTGTTCACATCCGATAAAACATTGTTATCGTTTCCTGCAAATCGGTAACATGTATTATGAGTATGTATTTTAAGTACAAATTACAATATAACTGTACAGTCAAGCCAGAGTGGTAATTTTTTATTTTTCATGCTAGACCGAAGCAGCGCACACAATATTCCACCAAAAATTTTTCAATGTAAAAATCAGCCAGGACACTTTATGAAATCTTATCGTTAAAAGTTTTCAGATCTCAGACAAACCAAGTCCAGTTCAAATTCTTTTGTAGTTTTAAATCAACATTCAGTAACTGCGTCTTTTCCTTGTCTTCTATCTTCTTTATACATAAAAATGAATTTTAAATTTTGTTAGCTAAAACTCGAGAACGGCCAAACCGATTTGGCTTACTTTAGCCTTTGAAGATTCGTGGAAGTCCAGGGAATGTTTTTATTACGAGGAAAGTGACACGAAGATCACCGAGCCTAGTTTTATAATCACAGTGTCGACTTTCCGCAACTTTATCCTATAGCCAGCTTCAGCTATAAGTCATGACATTGGCATTCTCTACTTCACTTACATATATTTTGTGTTACAGTAATTTGTTATTATTCAGCCTAACCGCATTGTAAACTAGTTTTGATCCGGCTGTGGTTGGTGTCAGTGTCGTGGCTTTGAAAGGATTTTTGATCCACTTCGGCTGACCTTTGGTTTGCAAGGTTAGGCTACTGTTTAATCTTATGATCTACCCACGCGTATCACAATGCTAAGAGTCATTGATATGTTTACGATTTTTGAACAAATGTTCATAACGTATTGACCTACTCATTCCTCTGGACTAGGCCATCTATGTTGCAAAACACCGTATATGCTTGGGCAACCATACGGACATATAAAATCTTGTCCCAGGCACTACAGTATTTGAAGATGTGCTTATTTCGCTCTGAAAATACTATTTAAATGCACCCACAGTGGATGCAGCAATGTTTCTTTTTTAAAAAGGTCTAAAATCGACGCCATGTTGATTCGTTCCAAAATATACGCCAGTTTATTGACGGATATCCTCCGGATATCACTTTGTGGGTTGTCATATTAGACGTCACACTTGTCTCATCAGTGACATACATGATACAAGGCGTCAAATGCGAGGCATCGTAAGAACCATAAACTTATAATATACTGTCGTATAGACCACCTGACAACCCGAAAATGCGTGACCATTTTCGATCTGTCAATGTGTGCGTGTGCTAGTGATGTAAATTTTACTATCGATAGTATAGTATTTTGCTATCGATAGTATAGTCCGTTCGAGTTATTTTACTTGAGTTTCTATATAAAATAAATAATATGCAACTTCGACAGATTTTGTATTTCAAATTAGGTATCATAAATTTTAATTATTGGCAAAAAAAGGTGACGATTGAAAAGTAGATACACATTTTCGTTTGGAATAATTTTTCAATCGTCGGATATGTTATGACGTGAGGTTCTTATAGGGGTAAATAATATACTTACACATAGACATAACACATTATAAAGTTACTTTAAATTTATTACTCAGGTAAAATCTATCTGGTAAATCAGCCCTTACATTGAAAGTAAACGTTGAAAGTAAACAACACACATAGTACTATATTATATTTTATTCTTAAATTAAATACATATCATAAAATATCATAATACTTTTTATTACAATTATTTTAAACCGAATTCCAAAAAGGAGGAGGTTAGACGTTCGGCTGTGGATATATTTTTTATGTATGTTCAACGATTACTCCGCCGTTTGTGAACCGATTTTCAAAATTTTTCTTTTGTTGTACATTGTATTGTTCCGAGTAGGTACCATGTTCACAAGAGTGGTGGTCTGGTGATGGAAATTATGAAATATCGAGGTGACTCCTTGATATTCAAATGGGAACACATGGTTATTTTGGATTTATATGATGTATTTTGATTATATACTACCAAAAAGTAAGGTTTTTCCCCATGGTATACCGCGGTTCCGAAGGTGCTGAACAGAACTCCGGATTCCTTATACATACAATATGTTTGGGAGTTTCAGCGTTGTTTAAAGAACCAAAAGCATAAGCTACTATGCTAATTACATTAATCATCATCATCATCATCGCTACACCATGCATCATATTTTAACATTATGATCCTATTATTGGTACTTTTCATAGTCTTGCCGGTGATCAGACTTAGTAAAGTCAGTAAATCTTTTAAAGGTCAATGTATACACCTTTACAATAGAATCCCAGAAAACATTCAAAATCTTTCGATTAATAAATTTAAAAAAGTAGTCAAAGAACGTTTGTGCCAAAGCCTATTTATAATATAGTATTTATATATAAATAAGTAAATAGCCTATTATTAGGTCAATAATTTCATAAACGATGGCACATCTTGGGAGTAGAATGCTGAATGACTGCTTGCAAGGCTACTTCTACATGACTTACAATTATGATGTACCTATATATGTTTTTAGTTACAGCATTGTAAATTTTATTTTAAAAGATTAATTTTTTCTCACTTTTTTTGGTAAAAAGTGGGCCCCGTGCGAGTTTCTTACGCCGGTTCTTCTCGTCGGGTTAGTTCCCGAACCGGTGGTAGGCACAATGTATTCTGAAAATATATTTTATTCAGGAATAAAGCAATTTTGATTTTTTAAAACAACAACTGTAAGTATAGAAAACCATAAGGACAGCTGCTAAAAAGAGTAAAATTATTATTTTTAAGCAAAAAATTAAAACCGACTTCCAAGGTAAAGATAATAGTAATATTTTACTTAAATAAACTAAAAATAATTAAATAATCCTTATTCTGTACTCAGTATTTCTGTTCTCAATCTTCATAATTTTGAAGTCGGTACAAGTCCTATTAATAAGTACCTATATAAGTTGCAGTTATACCTATTCTGTCAGAGAACTGGCGATTAGGTTAGCTGGTACCGATTTCAAAACAATGAAGATTGAGAACAGAAATACTGAGTACAGAATAAGAATTATTTAATACTTTTTAGTTCATTTAAAATATTACTATTGTCATTACCTTGCAAGTCAGTTTTAATTTTTTATTTAAAAATAATTATTTTGTTTATTTTGTTGTTTTGGACAGTAACTAACTTAGTTACTGTCCTTGTGTTCTTGTTATGTTCTTATTAAATACCGATAGGCATATCGATAAATTTGATTCAAGCCCTAGCGTATATGTAAACAATTTTTATGAAAATTTTTTCTTCAAAAATTGTGTGATTTAAGAACAATAGTACCATTAGTTATGCAAAATATGAAAGTAAAGGGGAGGATTAACAATATTTTATTTGAAATAGAGAACTAAAGACAGAATATAGCGAAAATAAACACATCGTAGCAATTAGGACATGAAGATTAAAATGTATATTTTTCAGGATTACTCCTATGATTTACACTGCAATCACTCACAGAACAAGTTACTATTGTTATATGTAATAGTATTTGTCGAAAATATTAAAGGATTTAAACAATAAATTGCAAATACCGAAAGGGCATAAAAACTGTTGACGACTTTTGGCCGACCTGTCAAATGAAAGTGGTTACAGTTTTCATGAGACTGCCTCTCTCTTTTTATCTTGTTATAATTCCATAAAGGATTTTCTTCTCTCTCGCACTCTTTGTTGGTCTTTTGCATCTTAAGTTTATGGTAAGAACCATAAACTTATAATATACTGTAAGAACCGACCAGTACAAGGTAATATTTCGGAACTGTGTCAATGAATGCAGCTTCTCTGTTGGCATTGACAATGCTCTGAAATTACGCATTTGATTTTGATAAAAACATTGTTGTAGAGTAGACCATGGGCAAGGCTTAGGTCCAATTTTACCAACGACTGTTAAAGTTAATTTTCGAATTGGTATCAAGTTTCTTTCGTCTTTTATATGAATGAAAGAGAAGATATGACAATATTATCCAGCTAACTAACAGACGTTGCTGAAATTGGGCCTTAGATACTTAAATTATGATATAGATTCTCTATGTCATTAGACCCATATATTTCTCAAAAATCATTATGTACTTCAATCTTGTTTTAGTCCCGATATTGGGTATATCCCATACGTCTCGAAAGCGAGGAAGATCAGTTTCCAGCTAACGACCTCTACGCCTCAGTGGCCGTAACAAGATCGGTAGAAATCTCAGGGCCTGGGATCGAGTGTCGCGCGATCGATATTTCAACAGTACCGGCTAGATTACCCGACTGAGTTAGGAAGGTTATGTTTGTTTAGTTACAACGCCTCCGTGGTCTAGTGGGTGGCACTTCGGGGGTCATGGGATCGATTTCCGCGTTGGTAACGTGTTATTTTCGAAGAGTTGACAGACCTTGTCCCCCCAATAACATCCCCTGGCATTTTACACATGGAAACTCAATGGAGGACATGGGTGTGGCCACCCCACTACCTGGCAGCTGGTAGATTCGCCACAGAACAATATCTTCTTAATATCTTTGAAACACTACACAGCTTGAGTGACCTCTCTCCACCAAGCCAATGCTACATCTAAAGGCAAAGGGTGGAGCATCATACGGAAAATGTCGGATCTGCTTATAATGGCTACGAAATAGGTCGAAGCAGAGGGTGCTACTAGGACATATTATACAGTAAATAATCCGACCAAAATCCGATATGTTGCACACGTTATAATATAATAAGAATATTGATAGAAACGTCGTCAAACAAAACTTTTTGTTTACTGTCTGTGTTGGTAGTTGGCACTGCATCTAGCGTGAAAACATTAAAATATATTCTATTCGCAATACTTAAATGTCAGAAGTCAAGACCAGCCGTTTAATATTGACTTGCCAAACCCAACATAATGATGCAGGTGTGCTATCATCTACCATAGAATCAATTTCTCTGATGGTACCTAAATAAAACATAACTTATACATAACGAGCTATTGCCCGCCGCTTCGCTCGCGTTAAGAAGTATTATTATATACAAACTTTCATCCCCTATTTTAACCCCTTGGGGGTAGAATTGATCAAAATCCTTTCTTAACGAATGCCTACGTCATAACATCTACCTGCATGCCAAATTTCAGCCCGATCCGTCCAGTGGTTTGGGCTGTGCGTTGATAGATCACCATGTCAGTCAGTCAACCTTTGAGTTTTGTATATAATTTAGATAAGAGACTAGATGACGAAAATTCGTTTATCGTGTGAGAACCGTACATCTTTTCGGGATAAAAAGTATCCAGATGTCCTTTTCCGAGACTCAAAGTGTCTCCATACTAAATTTCAGGTTGGCTCAGCGGTTTAGGTCTTTGTCAAGTCCGTTTGTTATTATATAAAGCATAGTTAAGTAAGTTTAATTTTTTCTCACCGTAAAACTATTTTGAGTTTGATTCTATATTTGGAATTTAGTTCATCAACCATATTTAATGACAGGAAAAAAACAAAAATCTCCTACGTCTTTTATTTCCGTGTCTTCAACAATATCTGTGGGAATAGGAAGTATTTTACTTTCACCGTTTAGTATGTCAGTTTGCTTTTTCGCTTGTTCGACAATTGTTTCATGTCGGCGCCGTGACCGAAATTTCGATGTCATGTTTGATGTTGGTGACAGAATTTAGGGTCAATCTCTGAAGTTGAAAAACTAATATTAACTTCATGGACCTAAGGTCTATGGCAAAATATCTATTTTTAACCGACTTCCAAAAAACGAGGAGGTTATATGTTCGGCTGTGGATATTTTTTTTTTTTTTTTTATTTTTGTATGTTCAACGATTACTCCGCCGTTTGTGAACCGATTTTCGAAATTTTTGTTTTGTTGTATTAGGTTTCACTCCAATTTGGTCCCATTTTCAGAAAGGTGGTGACCTGATGATGGGATCCATGAGTAATCGAGGGAACTCCTCGAAATTTATATGGAAACATATGGTGATTTTGGTTTTATGTGAAGTGTACTAAGAATACGCTACCAAAAAGTCTAATATTGGGTCAAGGTATACCATGGTTTCGATGATGCTGAGAGAACTCCTGATTCCTTATAGATACACGTTTGGGAGTTTCGGCGTTGTTTTAAGAACAGAAAGCATAAACTACTATGCAATTCATATTCATCATCATAATCATCATCATCGTCATCGTCATCATCATTATTACCACGTCGTGTTAAGGTCACCAATGTCTCATGGCACAGAATAGATAGTAGTACTGCAAGGCATAGGTATGGATATACTAACTCGTAATAATAATTATGTATTGTTACATAACAACACCTGTTTGTTTAATATACGGCGGTCGGCGCTACAGAGGCGACGGTGTCGCGCAGGCGGCGCGTGGCGGCAAACGACAGATCGAATATTTTACTACTTTATATTATACAGATCGAATACTTTACTAACTACTGTTCACTTCACTGATAATATATTATTTTGTGAGTGTGAGTTGTGACTCATAATGTAAAGAAAAGACGTCTACTTCTTACGCCTAAAACTGGTCTTATGGTTCTGTAGGGTTACCCTGGGACGTTAATCCCTCTGGCGTAATATCAATTAAGACAACCAGTGAGTGTGAGCGAGAAGAAAAATTATTGTAGCGAATTAGTTATATCAAATGCCGTCGAGTAAGCGATACCGCGATGCAGACGCTTAACAACGACATCTGTTGTTGAACTGCGGAACTAAATTTTCTTAGAAAATATAAAGTTTACAAATCTCAACACTTAACAAATTGTAATAAAATACGTAAAATATACGCGAAGGTTTACGTACTAGTGTAACTAAAAAGAGTGAAATTATTATTATTTTTAACAAAAAATTAAAACCGACTTCCAAGGTAAAAACAATAATAACATTAATATGAACTAAAAAGTATTAAATAATTTTTACTATCTAATAGTGCCTTTTTCCGAATTCGGCTAAACCTCAACTATTTCTGTACTCAATCTTCATAATTTTGAAGTCGGTGCCAGTTCAAAAAATTTTAAATATTCTGTCAGAGGACTGAAGATTCAGCTATCTGGTACCGACTTCAAAATAATGAAGATTGAGTACAGAAATAGTTGAGGTTTAGCCGAATTCGGAAAAAGGCACTATTAGATAGTAAAAATTATTTAATACTTTTTAGTTCATATTAATGTTATTATTGTTTTTACCTTGGAAGTCGGTTTTAATTTTTTGTTAAAAATAATAATAATATTTGTTTTAAATTAACAGTTAGATTTAAGTATAATTGTAATTAAATATTTTATACGGTACTTATTAAAGTTTTTAAGTACTTATTAAGTTATTAGTAACTGGAAGACGCACGCAACTCTGTTGCGCCAAAAGTCGTTTATTGCCTGGGAACCGTATGTTTTTTCCAGATTTAAAGTATCCTATGTCCTTTCCGGGACACAAAGTATCTCCATACCAAATTTCAGCAAAATCAGTTCAGCAAAAAAATAGATTGTCTGGATACAGGAGTCATACTGATCCATTTTGCGGTCATCATATTAACTAGTTTGGAATTTTGCATACTCAACTCTACCCAGCACCCGCTCTATTCCGGTATGAACACGACCTGCCTCGTAAACCTGTATACTAATTAGTAATTACCACAAATACGGCGTGACTTGTAAACTTGTAATTCGATGAAAGCTGGCACAGATTTAATTTGACTGTCACTATTGACATTACGTATGTAGAACATGATATTTACAGAAAGCATGATTTAGCCAACTTAATAAAAACAGAAGTAATGCTGATATTTTGCTCTCAAAGTGTGAAGAGAAAGAGTTATAGGTTGGTTAAGAACCATCAATATCCGTACTAATATCAAACTAATGTTATAAACTCGAAAGTGTGTCTGAATGTTACCTCTTCACGCCAAAACCGCTGCACCGATTTTGCTGAAATTTGGTATGGAGATACTTTGAGTCCCGGGAATGGACATAGCATACGGTTCCCGCGCGATAAACGAATTTTGGCGCAATGAAGTTGCGGGCGCCATCTTGTAAAACCTGACTAAGCTAGATTATTTCCCCCTAAACTACTTAGCCAAAAAATGTTAACAAAAAATATGTAAAGCTTTACTTTTAACGAAGGAATAGCTAGTTTCATAGAGTCTATTTTAAGCAAACGCGTTAGCACGGGTACGCATATTACAATCTCATGCATATAATCCGACAGGCTTCAAAGAGGTATTTACCTCAATTGCGTACACAACCAGTTATTACCTAACTATTAATTATTATTATTACTCTCTCTTGCTGGGATATTACTCCACAAGCTAGAGATTTGCCTGTAACGCCATATTTATAACCTATACAGTATACAGTATACATTATTGTAGACTACATACGTTATCCCGGAAAAATATGCGGTTCCCGCATTATAAACTAGTTTTAGCACAACGGAGTTGCGTTATCTAGTTTAATATTATAATCTCTCCTAAGCCCATCTTATAAGATTCTTTTGAAAGCAAGCATCATCTTTTGAGCAGTCGGTAAAAGCTACGAAGAGGTCAACGCTAAGTGCGTTTTAATGAAAGTTATGTAAAAGTTTTCATTACATGGGAAGAGACTTAATTACGTATTATGTTATAACATTTCATCATTTACATAAAATAATGTTGGGTGATCATTTTAAGAGCCCCCGCAGACTACAGACAAAATTCTGGGTTAAAAGTCGGCTGATAGTTTGAAAAAATTGGGTTTCTACTTTCTGTACATTATTATCGGACAATATAAATCGTTTAGTGTGCGCAGTGCGTACCTTCGTACTGCATCTTCGTACTGATTAAGCTTTCGATCAAACTATCGGCCGACTAAAAGTCTGCAATCTGCGGCGGCTCTAAAGGTTGACATCTAACGACCGCAGTCAGAGACATTTAATGATGATTAATAACTTCAATTTAATGAAGAATTTGACAGATAATGTATGGAATATGGATCTTATGACAAAATCTTCATTTAATTACATTTAACTTTTTCATTTAACTTTCGTCTCTGATTGAGCGATTACATTCAATAGATTTTAAGTACGTGTATCAAATGCTTCATATTTTCTTCTTTTAATTCGCTTTTTAAAGAAAAACGCTAGATCAGCGTATCTGCTTTTGGTACATCCCACATATAAACAAACGCTCACTCTAAAGACAAACACAGACGCCAGTTTTAGCAGGGTTTTTGTCTTTGGCGGTTAAATTCAGAAAGAAATCTTTTCGAATATCTGTCTATCGCACACTTGGTAAAAAAAAAATCCGTAATATTTCCTTCAAGCTATGCCCATATAGCAATGACGTCACACCGGTCAGCCATCGTGCTAATAGAAAGCACGTGAAAACGTATGAATTTGGTTAAGTAGTTAGAGGAAAGCGCAGTTCGTTCACACTTGTACTGTTATGGGAAAATCAACCATATGTTGTGTGGAATAAAGAATAAATCGTGTATTATTAAGTGTATGTTTGTACTTTGTTAATCCTTTTCGGGAAATGAAAATATTAAACCTATTGTTACTGTGGACAGGAAAGTAAAATTAAAAACTTTGTTTATCATAAGGAGATAACTCTGGGGATACGCAACTCCAATCGAATAGGTAATTTCGCGGAAACCCTACATTTTACCACAAAAAAGAGCCTATATCCTTTCCCGTGGTCTACTCTATATATGTGCCAAGTAACACTGAAATGGGTGTAGTGGTTTTTGAGACTAGCGTTAAAACTGTTTAGCTTTATAAGTACAGATTTTAAATAAGGTACTCTGTGAAGTTTACTTACATTTGCTAGGAATTTTTTTCATACAAAATTCTTTAGCGCTTTTGTCTATCCTGCTATCTAAATACAACTTTTAAATATGATGTTAGGTAATGCTTTAAACAATTTGAAATTATTTTGCACGCCACTCAATAATATTGAAAAACTTTTTGATACCATAGAATAATATTTATTGCATACATCTACGCAATAAATATTATTCTGTTCTATTCTATTTCTGGGACATTTGACACTAGATAACATTATACTTCCTAGCTGCAATAGTTCCGGTTGGCAATTGCATTATTCTATTTAGAACTTAACGGAAGGACTAATGAAGGTCATTTTGACAGCATGATTTTGACCTTTGACAATGAGTCTTTGTCATTACTATTATTAAATCACGCTTGTATTTTGACAGGCAGGCAACACAATTTTTAACTTTTTTAGGTTGCATTTTGGCGATATCAGTGTTCACTTCTTTATAATATTCTTTCCTTCGGAACGGTTTGTTTCTTCGTACCATTGCGTCTATAGACTTCAACTAAATACTTGACCCAAAAAATCACAGGCTTAGTTATGGAGTGAATCGTGAGGAAGGATTTACTACCACACTAAAAGACGAATATTAATTACTTAGCTGTAATTAATGTATAATGTATGGGGCTTATGTGAAATTTTTATTTAATGACAATTACGTTTGAGCGCGGCAGTTAGACTACTTTTAATTTTGCGAACTTCAATTTGTGCAGATATTACATAATATAATTACGTATAAAAATACTAATAACAATTTTACTCATAGTTATGCACGCATCAAAAGGGCATTGCTCTTGTCGATTTCTAATTAATTGATGATGCATATAAACACTTGTAATTAGCTTAAGTGTTATGTTAATGAACATAACTCATTCAACATGCAAATGTAGACAACTTCATCATATTATTGTGTTCATGCATTTTATATCGATGATAGGTTTTTTAGGTCTTCTGAGTTGAGTTCATAATATTATTGCTCTTGATTGGCTAACAAGAAAATCAATAAGGATACACTCTTCTCAAAAAAATCGGTTGTCTGTAAAGTCGGTTTACTTTTTTATTTATTTTATTTATTTATTAAAAAGCACAATACACAGTACAATCAAAATAATACAAGGCGGTTGTTTACATTGGTATCTAAGCTGGATTGTAACGTAAAACTATGTGCATACAACTAATCTAAAATTAACAAATTTAAGTTCCCATAATACTATAATAATAATTATTATAACATATGATGATATTGTGTTATGTAGTAATAATAGGTATTATATTGTACATCATACTTCAAAGTTGTTCGAAATAAACAGGTTATGGAGGATGTCTTTCAGAATTGTCGAAAATGATTTAGAGTTTTTATTAAAAATGTCCAATTCAATATAGTCTTTAGCAAAATCATTGTATTGCCTGGCCATGCGCGTCAACGGGTTAAAGTAGGAAATGTTATTTTTATACACTTGCAGAGCAAAAACGTTTGTGCGTTTAGCCCTGCGAGCGCTAAATTTAGTATTAAAGTTGATGTTTGAGAGGAGATCCGGAGATTCTATAATGTAATGAATAATTTTGAAGAAGTATATTAAATCGAAATAAATGCGTCGGCTTTCAAGGGTCTCCATTTCAAATTCTAAAAGCCTGTTGTGGTATTTTGAACTTGTTCGGCCCGGGATATGTCGGTAACTAACGAGTTTGAGAAATTTTCTTTGAACTCGCTCAATGTTATCTATGTGTGTCTGGTAATAGTTACTGACGATAGTTGAACGTGACAACGTATGACGTTGTCACATTCAACTATCCTTAACCCCTTAACCCTCGCTTCCGAATCTCTATAAATAGAAACAAACTTTTTCGACTGTAACCTAAAGTTATTTCGATATATTATTTCTTTCAAATCGACCTATGCAAAGAACAAAGTTCTATTTGAATATATCACCAAAGTACTTTTATTGTATTTTTACTGCTATCGGACCTCTACATTTTATAAAAAAAATAAAAATTTAGTAAAAATGTTATGTAAAAACAATAGTTACTACAAGTGTCACCTCACTACCAACTTCGAGTAGCAAGATATCGACAATCAGCACTTACGTCAGCGTGTTGTTGGCCCAGCGGGACAAGCTAGATATCACAGCGCCAAGTTACAGGTTCGCGTCCACGCGCCGGCAATACTAAACTTTTCGCTTTCTTTAAAAAACATATTGTAATTGTAATATAACTATAATATAGCAGCTGTCCACGCAGACGCATCGCTCACTCAAGTAGGACTTAGGAGAGAGACGGATGTCGAACGCTGCCGAACGCAAAGGCCGATTGTGCTTCCTTGTCGCTCGTACCGCGCTCTCCCTTGCACTTCAAGCCTTAAATGGAACGCTTCAGAGCGAGGTAACGCCGCATGAACTGTCATGTTTTTCGGGCGCGCACCCCATATCGATTTATAAGACGTTATCACGTCAAAAACTTCAGAAAGTAGTCTGAATAGACGAAGTTAGTATCAGCGATAAAAACTATCCTTTAAGATTTTGCTGGAATCAAAGTCTATACTATATTATGTAAAGGTGTTTGTTATACAAAATTATAAAGATATTGTAATAATTACTATAAATAATGCTAACATAAAACAAGGACTATGTAATATATTATAAAAAACTAAATCTTATGTCGGCACTACATATAGGCGAACGCGTTGGCCAACGCGTTGGCCAACGTGTCGGCCCAATGTGTAGAACAGGCGACTCGCGCGTTGGCGGTAGGTATTTAGACGTTGGCCGACGCGTTTTGTCGGCACTACATATAGGCGAACGCGTTGGCCGACGCGTTGGCCAATGCGTTGGCTAACGCGTTCGCCTATTTGTAGTGCCGACATAAGTCAGAGGCTGCGAGCAATGTACCCAAGAGGCTGGCAGCATTACCTCGCTGTATCGCAAGACTGCAGATACGTTGGCCGAGGTAAGCGCCAGCTCTGGGATCGTTAGTTTTCTCAACCAGTTTTTGGGATAACTCTCTGAACATTTGTTTGGCACCAGGGCACCACGGACCCAGGGTTTTAACCCCGAAAGGTACAAAAATTTAATCATTCCCCAGTGCTTCATATTTTTTTCTTTTGTTTGTCTCTGCTTGTGCCGCCGCAGCTCCCGCTTCCCTTATTGTGGCCTTGTGTAAAGGTAGGTAGGATATTGATTCCTATAGAGTGGCTTAGTAATTTAAACCAAGTACATCAAAATTTCATACTTGGCTTACATGATGAGTTTTTAGGATCAATACGCGATGGATGTAAAGTATATTCTGTAGTAATAATTAACGTACTAGACAAGGGCTGAAACGCTAACTGTCGCACTCAGAGTGGAATCAATTACTTAAGGGCGTTCCGTCCGGAGATTCCGTAATTGACCCTATTTCAAACCTTATAAACTCATAATCTGAAAGCTACAAAGTTATAATAAAAATACAGCAATAATCTTCAGTATATCAACATTCCTTTCGCCGTTTTAAATTTTCTATTTTTGTTTATTATACTCATGATATCAGCTTCCAAAGTAATGCCAATTTACTATAATTCAAGCATACATTCAGCATCTCCTTAGCATTTACAAATTACTTTTATTTGAAACACACGCCAATATATCGAAAATATCATAAACTACATATTAGCCGTTTTAATTTTTTTAGGACAATTTTGAACTAAGATAAGTAAAAATAATAGGGTTTTGGCGCGATCTCGACAACGCGGCGAATGTATGGCCAAGGTCGTTTGCTCGGGGGACGGCCTTAAATGTAATTGATTAAAAAATTTGACATAAGCCCCATACATTATCTGTCAAACTCTTCATTAAATTGAAGGTTAATCTAAATTAAATGTCTCTGAGTACGGCGGTAAGTACACTTAACTATTGAAGACTTATGTCAAGTTCATTGACCCACAATATTTACCCATGTC
The DNA here is from genome assembly GCA_937595015.1 of Polyommatus icarus. Classification (NCBI taxonomy): domain Eukaryota; kingdom Metazoa; phylum Arthropoda; class Insecta; order Lepidoptera; family Lycaenidae; genus Polyommatus; species Polyommatus icarus. The sequence continues at coordinate 6,372,981 of OW569336.1, read as the reverse complement.
GAAAGCGGCCGGTTCGGGAACTGTGGGTCATACTAATGAGCTGATTTACATCATTTTAGGTTTAGCTATATGAAGTGTTATTTCCTCTTGTAAATGGAGAAGGGTTATGGATAAATTATATTTGTCATCTGTGTAAAAAATATTATACTGTACTCGGCAAACATGGCGGTAGCGGCAATGATATTCTACTACAGATCTGTTACATCTAGTTTCTTAGCAGACAGAAGCATAAAGGTCGTAGTTGACGGCGAATGCTCGGAAACTCAGTCTGTTGATGCTGGTGTCCCTCAGGGCTGTGTGCTATCGCCTACTTTATTCTTACTGCATATCAATGACATGTTGCAGACCAGCGGCATTCATTGCTATGCAGATGATAGTACAGGTGATGCTGTCTATACCGGCTCCCCCAATATTTCTCGGCAAAATGTCACTGAGAGTCGAAACAAACTTGTGTCTAAGGTGGAGAATTCATTGGAGAAGGTCTCTGAATGGGGTAGACGTAACTTGGTCCAATTCAACCCTGCCAAGACACAAGTCTGCGCGTTCACCATTAAAAAGTCACCAATGGTCGTATATCCTCGTTTCGAGGGCACATCTTTAACCATCTCCCCTAGCATTGAGATACTTGGCGTCAACATATCGAGCGAAGTCCAGTTCCGATATCATCTAGAGGGTAAGGCCAAATTAGCCTCGAAGAAGCTTGGTGTTCTTAACAGAGCGAGACAGTACTTCAGTCCGGACCAACGCCTACAACTCTACAAGGCGCAGGTTCGGCCTCATATGGAATATTGTTCTCATCTCTGGGCAGGGGCGCCAAAATACCAACTGCTCCCTCTGGATCGTATCCAACGAAGGGCCGCTCGAGTTGTTGACTGTCATAGTGTTTCAAACAGCTTGGACCCCTTGGATTTACGCCGAGATGTAGCTTCACTCTGCATCCTCTATCGGTTGTATCACGGGGAGTGCTCTGAGGAATTGTTCGGAATCATACCACCTGCAACTTTTCGCCATCGTCCCACGCGAAAAACATATCATCCACATCACAGTGGCAGTCTTCCACAGTGCGTTTTTCGCGTAACTTTCTGCCGCGCACTGTAAAACTCTGGAACGAACTGTCACCAGCAGTATTTCCGGACCTATACGACCTGCAAACCTTCAAGAAAAGAGCGTATTCCCTCTTAAAAGGCCGGCAACGCACCTGCAGCTCTTCTGATGTCGCAAGTGTCCATGGGCGACGGTAGTTGCTTACCATCAGGTGACCCGTTTGCTCGTTTGCCCCCTTATTTAATAAAAAAAAAAATCCGGCTTAAATCTCATCCGAACAACATTGACAAATTTGACAGATAAGTGAAACAAAAGATACGAAATGCCATTTACATAAAAGAGACAGACTAAATAAAACACGACCCAATTGGGTCGTATTTGAAGCTTCACAACGCGCGCGGTAGTGACATAATATTATCTGCTTTGCGTTTTTTATTTAATATATCATTGGGTAGCGGTCATTGGCTCTCTGTCAAAAACTTGTCATTTTCTATACAAAGCCGCGATTGACAACATCTGACACTTCATTGTCAATCGCGGTTTATATAGAAAATAACAAGTTTTTGTCAGGGAGTCAATGACCGCGACCACCATGTTTCGCCGAGTACAGTATAGATGTTGCCCGCAACTCCGTTGCACGGAAATTAGTCAGGTCAAGTCTGTCAAGGCTAGATATAACCCGACTAAAATACGCAGTATCTGGTACTGCGTATGAATTTATTGACAGTACATAATATAAACTCCCAAGTTAAATATGTCCTTAATTTCGTATTCTAAAATTAATTAAACTATGTGATATATTAATATAGCGTTATTATAACCGCGGATAGGATATTGCGTTCGTTAGTGGTGACGCGACGAGGTAACGTTTTACTAATTAAATCTCTACGAAATATTCATTTGTGGTTGTAATTATGAGTTGTATTGTATTTAGTTTCGGGTCTTTTTAGGGTTACGCACCTAAAAGGTCAAAACGGAACCCAGCTACAAGTGTCTAAGCACACTAGGCCGAAGTTACGCGGCGTAAAATCCGCATGATTCCGCCTGTATTTTGTATGCGTTTGACATTGCGGACGTAATCATGCGGAATTTGCGCCGCGTAACTTCGGCCTAGTCTGTTTAGACACTGAATTCGTAACTTTGATTTTGAAAGTGTCAGTATCTTTGTTACATGTTCACGCTTATACCGCTTAACCGATTTTGATGAAATTTTTTATGCAGATACTTTGAGTCACGGGAAAGGACAAATGATACTTTTTATCCCGGAAAAATGTACGGTTCGCGCGAGATAAACTAGTTTTGGCGCAACGGAGTCGCAGGCGTTATCAAGTATTTAATCTGTCTGGACTAGTGATATATTATATAAGGAAGTCGATAATGGTATGTACCGTTAGTTAAGAGCTAGAAATTCATCAAGCCGACTGATCGAATGTTCCCAGACTAGACAGATAGCCATAAAAGACCTCTAGATAACTAATGACGGTAATTTTAGAGACCTAAGGATCATCCGTCTCATTTATTGAAAACAGTCTGTTTCCGTATTGACATTAATAATATAATAATATATTGTTATTATTACATACGTAATGCTGTGTATAAAATATAAATACGTCTTTAGTATAATATCAATACTATATTATAATTTTAAAATATAGCTTCCGTCTGCTGTCCTCTGCCCAAAATAAGAGGTCCACGGAAGATCAGGGACGACTATTCGGTTGTCACCTGAGTGGTCTCCGTTTCTGCACACTTGGGTGTTACACTGCCGTTCTAAAATTGTGCTATCTATATATTCATTGTTTTTTTTTTCTTTTCTTTTATGTTTACCTCTGATAACTTTTATGTATGAATTACCTGTAGAATAGGTAAAATAGGTTAATTTTTAATTTTGTTCTTGTTGATATCAGTTCTGTATATTATGTCATGCCTATGTGTAACATTGAATGGTGGCAGAATAAACGTTTTTTTATTTATTTATTTATATAATTATCAATTATAGATACAAACGCGTATAACTTTTCTCTGTATTGAGCTAGTTAATTAGGAAAACATTGCCAAGTCCAACTGACGCACTCAGAGGCGAATATTGATAAATGATAACATGTACCTTAATTTAATTAAATTAAGATTTTGACATAAGCCCGAAAAATTATTATCTGACTAATTCTTCATTTAATTACAGTTTTATTCGTCTCTGAGCGTGGCAGTAAAACAACAAAAAAATATATTTATACTTGTAAGCACATTACACATTACTATGCTTATAGCGAAATTACTGTTTTATTTCAAAAGTGTATGTATGTATTTAAGTATGTACGTATTGCATGTATGTATGTTTTTATGTTTGTGTTCGCATATCTCCGGAACTACGAGTCCGATTTAAGTTATTCTTTTTTTGTTGTAAGAGGTGTTGTTCAACTTAGTGAACACTACAAGTTTCATCAAAATATATTCACTAGTTTTTGAGATAAGGCAATTGTAAATCTCCATTCCGTACAATTTTGAAGTCAGTGTTTTACACCTTGTACTTACTATATGCATATATCGATAAAACTTCTATCAATAATTTCACTTTCGCAGTACATTTGTGTAGACAATACATAATACATTAAACTGTATGTATGTTTAATAGTTGATAGATACAGTTGTGTAGACAAGTGCTTCGTATTCTACGCACGTTCAATTATAGAGTTCAACGCCTTGGCATCTCGTGAGCCGAGAATCGAGAGACCACGTTTAACCGACAAAAACTAAAGAGGGGTAACGATTTTGACAGTTTGAATGTTTGTCCCACTGCAACATGGGACCTAAGCTCTGATTTTTATTGTAAGGTGTGTAATATCGGTTATATTTTTTGCCTACTTATTATAACCAAATAGTATATTTTGGCTAATCGTTGATGTTTAATGCTTCCTATTTAATTATTTTATTAGATGATGATCGCAACTTTTTATGCAGCTATTTGTTTATCGTATCAAGAGATACCATCAAAGGGTTTACGTGGTTGGTAAGCACTGCAGTTGAGCCTGCCAGTAATGGACTAATGCTCGTTTGAAAAAAAAACAAAGCTGCATTCTTGCATTGAAATAGTACAATCAGGGTACTACGAGTTCATTCTTTCACCGGATCTTGTGCTAATTATTTTCCAACATAATTGATTTTATTATCGGAAGCGCACTGCTGTTTGAATTTAAACTGTATCACGTCGTGTTTGGGTCGAGAATCGATCGATTTCGGCGGATCCGATGGACCAGTCTGATCGCCTCTTACTTTCGTTAATTTCACTTTCTGTTACGTATCAAAATACCGAGTTGCGTGACACCAGATGGTAGCCCAAAAACTGGGTTTGGGGTAACTTTTCCCAAAACTGGGGGTTAGAGACTCCCAAAAGTGGGTTTTGAGAGCCTCCCAAAGGTAAAGTTGGGGGTAGAGTCCTTTAAAACTGAGTTAAGGGAAATAGTTTTCTAATACTGAAAATGAGGGTAGAGCCTCCTTAAAGTTCGTTGGCCTCCCAAAACTACGCTTGGAATTAGAGCCTTCCAAAATCACGTTTGGTGGTAGAGTCTTCCAAAACTACATTTAGAAGTAGAGCCTCCCAAAACTACGTTTGGAGGTAGAGCCTCCCAAAACTACGTCTGGAGCTAGAGCATCTCAAAATTACGTTCGGAGGTAGAGCCTCCCAAAAGTACGTTTGGAGGTAGAGCATCTCAAAACTACGTTTGGAGGTAGAGCCTCCCAAAACTACGTTTAGAGGTAGAGCCTCCCAAAACTACGTTTGGAGTTAGAGCCTCCCAAAACTAGTGATGAGCAAAATTGGTCTTGGTCTTGCAGTCTTGGTCTTGGTCTTGCAAAAATTGCAAGATCAAAACCAAGACCAAGACTACCCTAAGACTAGCAAGACCAAGACCAAGACTAGGTGTGCAAGAACAAGACCAAGACCAAGACCGACTATGCAAGAGTCTTGCTCCATGCAAGACTCTTGCTAAAAATCTTAACTTAGTCGCAGTGACTATAATATGAGGTAAAATATTTATAACAATGTATCTATTTAACATGAATTTCAAGTTCTTGTGATACAGCCTGGAAACAGGCAGACGAACAGGCAGCGATGTGTTACAATTAATTGGGTCCCGTTTTTACCCTTTTATTTTGTAACCATGCATGATAAAAAATTGGGAATATACGTGGCGACTGAAAAGGAAGATCTTTCAACCGAGAGAGAATCCGAAAATCCGGCCAAGTGCGAGTTGGACTCGCCCATGAAGAGTTCCGCAGCAGCAAAAAAGTTTATTTTAAAAAATTAATAGGTTTTTGATTTATTTTTATATTTCAGTTGATTTAATGAATGTTAAAACTTGCTAGTTCTCGTTCAAACCAATTTTCCTTGGTAGTTTTTATAGTAATGTACATCATATATTTTTTTAGACTTATCATGCCTCTACTTTAGAAGTTAGAGGGTGGGGGCACAGATTTTACCACTTTGGAAGAGTCTCTCGCATAATTTTTCTATTTTTGTATCAAAATCTTAATGCGGTTCACAGATTACACCTACTTACCAAGATTCAATTGTATAGCTCTGAAACTATAATACAGTTTCGGAGAAAAGTGGCAGTGACATACAGACAGGCAGACAGACTGGCATGACGAATCTCCGCTTTTTTGCCATTTGGCTACGGAACCCTAAAAATGCTCTAGAAGAAAACCGAGGGAAAGTTCTTATTTTTCAAAATTTTCATTTTTCTTAAGGACATATTTAATGCCGCTAAAAGATCATGCCTATGCTGAGTTGGCTCTTGACTTTTCATTATTATGTATTTTCAATTCAAGAATCATTCTCATTCATGTAGCTAGTCTAATAATTTAGGTTTTAAAATGTTTTTTCGAGAAAATTCAAATGTTTACAAAAAGTTTTGAAAAATGTTTATAAGAGTCTTGCTTTTTGCAAGACCAAGACTAAGACTAGGCGTGCAAGACCAAGACCAAGACCAAGACCAGACAGACTGATCAATACCAAGACTAAGACTGCACAAGCAAGACCAAGACCAAGACCAAGACTGGTCGAGTCTTGGTCTTGGTCTTGCTTTGCTCATCACTACCCAAAATTACGTTTACCAGGTTTAGAAGTGCGTACATCCTCCCACCACTAGTATTTTTAGGAGTAAAATCTTCCAAAACTGAAGAGCTCACGCGGAAATTCGTTTGTCGCGCGGGAACTGTAAATTCTGTGATAATAAAACCTCCTTCCTTCCCGACAGTCAAAGTATACCATACCGAAGTTTCGTCAAAATCGTTTCAGCGCCAAAAGAGGTCACAGACAAATTTCTAAGAAAATGTCTATTGTATATTGCGTTATAATCAGAAACTCAAAGTAACAGTATTGAGTAACGTCTCAGTTTGATTACTTTAATTGGTAGCTCCGAGAGAACAATTATTTTAATTTATCTTTTTGTTGCAGGTATTGTGCTACTGGACTATTGATATATTGTGGCAGGTGTTATGCAAGGTATTGTGATAAAACTACTATTTGAATTGTTGATGTACAAAATATGGCTAACAAAACATAGCTCTGTCTTTACAAAGATATTATAATATTATTATTATATTTGATACTAGATGACCCGCGGACTACATAATATTATCATTAATGGCTGGTTTACACGTATTAAGTAGATAAGTAGTCAACTAAATTTTAAGTTTTGCCTTTATACTTACATAACTAAACTAACCAAATTTGAACTTACTACTAGCTACAAAATTTTGTGTTTACATGCAAATAATAACTTAAAATTAAATCAAAATTTATTTAACTACTTATCAACTTAATACGTGTAAACCTAAAACCAGCCTGCAGCTATAAATGATACGAAATTTATTACGTCTTTTAAATCAGCGGTTCTCAAACTTTTTTTTGCAGCGAAACCCTTTTGAGAAATGACATTTCTGACGGATCCCCAAAAACTATTTTTAATCTTGGAATGACTAATTGTCTCCATGCTGGCGTCTGCAGATCACATTTTTAAAAACCATTTATGTATCACTCGCGGGGCCCCAGGACTCCACAAAAGCCACACACTTTGAGAATAACTGTCCTAAATCATAAATTAAACTATAAACAGTCAAGCAAACAGTCAAATATCCGTGGCTGAGATGAAAAAACTTCAAAGGTGGTAGAGAAGTTCAAACACCATTTTATAGCACCCTCCACTGTTTATACACAGATAGTGAAAGCTTGTTACAAGCCTTAAGTAAATAATACACGGAGAATAAACGAAAGATAAAGTTAAAATATGTTTCCGTCAGAGTTGGAGGTTTTTTTAATTTATGCAAACAATTTAAAAAGTTGTCGAAAATGTCATAATAAACACTAGCAACCTCCGACTTATTAGGGATGAGGGTTTCTGCATGGCCCGCGTAAATAATTTTCCCGGGAACCGTACATCTTCCCGCAAAAATAGCCTATGTGGCCGTGGTCTATTCTATAAATGTGCCAAATTATAACACAAAAATCGGCCCAGTATTTCGTGAGATTAGCGCGTTCAAACTGAAAAACTGTTCCGCTTTATAAGCGTAGATTGAATTGACGATACGTCCATTCAACCAAATGGCTTGTCCACACTCCAAAAACGTACATAAAAATGCACGTCCGTTCGTCCGTTTGAAGCCAGCTGTTTGTATTGCATTAGGTTGGAAAGTCTTCTAAACGGCTGTTCCGTCAATTTAAAGATAACTTAAATTTAACCTATCAATCCCCGTAAGGCCCAAGTGGGCCGCGATAACAAAAGATTTCCAAGAATTGGCGATCGAAGGATTAATCACGACTATGACATAAATTCTATCAATTTTCTGTCACGCTCATTATTAAAGTCAACTATTCATTAAATTATGTTTGAGTGCGGCCGTTAAAAATAGTGAGAGAAGTTATAATAAAAGCTAAAGTTATAGCTCATTTAAAATTGTAGTGCAAATTATTCGGGCGCGAGTCTCGCTGCCAATTTTGTAATCTGTTATTAAGTTAATGAGGGTACATTTGAAACTTCGACACGGGCGCATCACGTATTGCATTTTCATAATCTACGCTTAAAAGTTCAAAGGCACATCTCACATTATCACTGGAATTTGGACTTTAATAACACAGTTTACGGTTGAAACTGCTATATGAAATGTGCTAGACACTTAAAAGTATCGATAATGATGATCGATGGCTAAATTGCATTCGTGCTCATCGTTAGAATCAGTGCATAAATTAGTTTAATAACCGTTTGTGTTCTAAATTCGAAACTTCACATTTTCAACTTTGCTTTGCATTCGAAGTAGCAGACTCTGGCACATGCAAATTAGAAAAAACAAAACAAAAACATGGCACTCACACACACAAGCAACCATAAAGTATTTGTTTTCCAAATTTGAAATTTTACTTCTAGGGATTTGAAATAGCAAACTTTGGCACATTCAAATTAAAAAAAAACAACTGTTGCATTAAAAGAGTTAAATGTAAAAATTGGCGCCACATTAATTGAATCGTGTAAAAATTGTAGACGGATGGCGAAATGCTGACCTTTTGCACGTAGCGAGCTCAATTCGTGCCAATGTCAAATGTTATGTATTTATGTAAACCTACTCGAAATAACTCACGTTGATTCGAAATTTTACCTTTTTAAAGCGACATTAAACTTACCGTGAAAGCTAGTAAGTTTACGTAAAACTGAATGATCATAAAGTTAGTGGTTCAACTTGTTTTAAAAAAATGGAAAGAATGAAAATACAATTTGAATTTCGAATTTCGAACAGAGACAACAAAAGTAGAGGTTACAAGAATCCTCTAAATTTTAAAAGATTAAATGAATATTCTTTTTAACCTGTAACTGGTTATAAGGTTGTTTAGGTATAAATATCACATGATAAAGTGATATGTCGAAACCTTATTAATACACGGCTAGCAAGTTTTGATTCTAACCGGTTTTTCGTCATGTGATTTTACATTTTGTGTTCCGAACGTGGCATATGATTTTCACTGTGCGTATTTTTTTTAATTAACAGGTTTTTGCCATAAAAACTTGCCACCCTCTAATTTTATGCTACTTGTATGTGCGAGTATCAAGACTCATCGTTTGGCCGAGACCTTAAGTTACGTAAGAAATACTTGTTACAACTTACGAGTATAGCGAAAGTAGTCTTGAGTTGTGACCTTATGAATTTCTCTTCATACTTTTCGCACTCCCTAATGCTATTCACGACGATGACGTTTCAAATGTTATTCCCTCAAGTTTAGCTATGAAATGTAGAAAATGTTTTTATCAAGTTGTATGGTAACTTTATCGCGCCGGTACCGTACATTTTTCCGGGATAAAAAGTGTCCTATGTCCTTTGCCGGGACTCAAAGTAATCCCATACCAAAATTCTGATAAATCGGCTCAGCGGCTTAGGCGTGAAGAGGTAATAGACAGAAATACTTTCGTATTTATAATATAAGTATGTCTGGATATTATTATCATCCGAGCACAGTAAGTAATAATTACAGTTCACTGGCATTTAACACAAAAAATTAAAAAAGTAGAGTTCTAATTTCAAACAGTTCCAAAATGGCGCTCGAACCTTGGGTTATCGGAGCGTGTCTCCGTTTGTATAGGTGTTATACAACATGGAGATTCCTCGGATACTTATGGTATTTCATTATTCCATGTTTTGTTTGCTGTTCTGGCTGTTACAAATTCTGTATAAGTATTTTTTTGTTTAAAGACGGTCCCTGGCTTTGTAGATTAACTTCTGTAAGCTGTTTTACTTCAAATTCTTATGAGTCTTTCTGCCGCACTCAATTGAATGAAGATTTGTCATAAGCCGATCTATTCATTAAATTTTACTTTAATGGCCTGTTTCACCACTTCCTGATAGGCTATCCACCAATGAACTTGACATGCAAAGTATGGAGAGTCTGTCAAAAAAGCTGTGAGTAGCGTATTCGGCATTTTATCAGGAAGTGGTGTAACAGGCCCTTAATCTAATTAAAATATGTTCTTGAGTGCGGCAGTTTGAGTGGAAGTTTTATGTTCCTATAGCTCGCTCTTGCACTCTGTTCTTTGGCGCAATTTAACGGTAAAAAATCCGCCAAGATCACGCACGTAAAAAAATAAATGACGCTTCCGTTTCACGTTTTTTTTAATCAATTAAGCAACGGATACGTCAGTCTAAGATCTTTTACATAATACTTAATCACCTCATCAGGGTGTCCGTATATAATTCAATATTTTAACACTTTCTACTGCGTTTTCTTTTTAATCTGTTTACGTTAATATAATTGTATCAACAAAGTGTTTCATGGTGCGACAACTCCGCGATTGTTTAGAAAGCGTTTCTCCACGCGCCAATGGGTGCATTTTTATTTGAACAACACATTTTTGGTTCTCTCTGAAGGTCGATCTGAGGCTTTAGCTTCAATATTTAATAATCTGTGGTTTTAGTAATTTCATTTCATTTTCTTAGTTTAAGTTTCCAAACTTTATGATATCTGGTTCTCGTGCTATTTCATTTATGATCTTACCTTGATGGTAATTTCAGGGAAAAACTCTACAATTTTTATGCAAAACACAATGATTTACAATTGAAACAGAAAAATGCATGACTTTTAAACATTACGTGCAATTTGCCAATTTTTATTTTGCCAAGAAAGTTGAATTTTCCGAGTTATAATTTAGCTGGTAAAATCGTGCACGGTTAATTTGCGAGTTACCGCTAAGTTGTTTGTTAAGGTTATGTTTGCGAAGGACCCGAATTTAGCTGACAGTTATATAGCGGGATATAGTTCGAGGATTTAGTATCTGCGCATTATGGTTTAAATTTTCGAGAATTTTCTTCGTCACTGTCTGGTTACTTTACTATTGTCTAGGACTAGTTAGTGTGCGTATATCACTTTCAATTAATTTGGGCTTATATTTGAAGGTGTGAGTGAGTGGATGCCTTAGGACCGAGGAATGATTTAAAATAAAAAAATGTGGATTTTTTGTATAGCCCGATATATTAGTCAAATGATAAATTAGTAAGTTACAAGGTTTGTTTAAACTTTAAAGTGAGTATAAGGGAAAAAAATAGTATTTGCCCTTATGTTATAAAGTATTCTAGTAATTCACTGTTTTAATTTATATAATACTTTACTTGATCAGGTAAATTGTATTACCTATATTCTTTATTTGAGGTATGAACATTAGATGTAGATTTTCAGATAGAGTACACAATCTCATGAAAACCGGTCCAGCCGTTTGTATAATTCCGTTGACATAGGATTAAAATTTTTTGACAGGCCACTGGACGCAAGTCGCAACCATTGTATTTGTTACTACAAATATTACGTACCTACTTTTGAAATTACACATTTGACACGATGACAAAATCATATTTATTGTATCACAATAGTTATCTAAACAGTTTACTGTAAACTCAAATCGATGCTCCTAACCGTTGGTATTTTATCAGTAAGTATGCGTGCAAATGCCATGTACATTGTACCAACTCCCGCCCGCTCCCAAATGTCAAAATCGTGATTTTTGTTAGCGTTTCGCAAACCGTGGCTGCAAGTTGTGCAAAGCTGCTAAAAGCAAGGGCTAGGATAATAGAGAGAAAAGCTAGAGCAACATTTTACTAATGTTGGACAACTTCAGTACTTAAAAGAGATTTGCCAAGCGACGATTGCTTGCTGAATCAAAAAGAAGAATAAAGAAAAAGAAGAGAATTACTGTAGATACTATTTCCAAAAAAAACTGAGTAGGTACTTACTAAGCTATAAAAATAAGCTTCTTAAAAGTTAAATCGGACTAACGCCTACAACTCTACAAGGCGCAGGTTCGGCCTCATATGAAATATTGTTCTCATCTCTGGGCAGGGGCGCCAAAATACCAACTGCTCCCTCTGGATCGTATCCAACGGTAGGGCCGCTGGAATTGTTGACTGTCATAGTGTTTCAAACAGCTTGGACCCCTTGGAATTACGCCGAGATGTTGCTTCACTCTGCATCCTCTATCGGTTGTATCACGGGGAGTGTTCTGAGGAATTGTTCGGAAACATACCACCTGCAACTTTTCGCCATCGACCCACGCGAAAAACATACCATCCTCATCACCTTGATGAGAGGCAGTCTTCCACAGTGCGTTTTTCGCGTAACTTTCTGCCGCGCACTGTAAAACTCTGGAACGAACTGTCACCAGCAGTATTTCCGGACCTATACGACCTGCAAACCTTCAAGAAAAGAGCGTATTCCCTCTTAAAAGGCCGGCAACGCACCTGCAGCTCTTCTGATGTTGCGAGTGTCCATGGGCGACGGTAGTTGCTTACCATCAGGTGACGGTAGTTGCTTACCATCAGGTGACCCGTTTGCTCGTTTGCCCCCTTATTCAATAAAAAAAAAATAAGACCTGCTCCAAGATCCCTTTATTTCAGATCTAAAAAACTATCCCTAAACGATCTAATTTTATGGTAACACTAACGTCATAGGTAACTATTTATAATCTGTGTTAGTTATTTAAATAATTACTAGGTAGCCGTAACATTAAGGTCATTGTTTACATGTAAGGTTTATGGTTATTAAATTAATTACATCCTGAACTATAATATACATCTTGATGATCTTTCGTTAAAAATCCTTCATACTATGGTTAAGACTTTGGTTTTATCTAACTACTCCGTACTTGGGTAAATCATATTTTCTAAATATTATAATATGATTAAGAATGAATTTGTATCTTTATTGCCTCTCAATAACATAAATAACATGTCTACAGCCGTTACCGTACGAAATTATGTTAAGATTGCTCTCCGCTGCGCTTGCTCAAGTACGGAATCAGAGGTAATTTTGTGTTGCAACGTATTTACATGTAGATCGAGCAGTTTCGATAAGTATATGTAGTTAATATGCAAAGAATACGGCCTTGATGCGATCCGGATAAGACAATGGGAGAATTAGTAGAGCAAAACGATAGATCAGTAACTAGTGGGTAGTATGACCCTGTTAGACATTTCTTCCGCGACGCGAGGTCGAGCGTGACCGAAGCGAATTCTTCATTCGTTCTAACTGTCCAATTACATCTGAACCGTATGCCAATACTCCAATTTAAAGATCATTTCATACGGCATAACCGAAGCGACTAAAGACAAAAGCCTGCCGCGACGGATGGAACCGTACAGCGCACGGTTCAACCTGATTTGGTCACTTTTTAGACCATGAAACAGCTATTGGCATCAAATTGTCTCGTAATTTGGTTTCCATCGGCAGGATTGGTCTATTTTGCAAGTTGAGACCCCACTTTCTATGTCTATAATATGTTTCCATTAAAAGCGCATTAGCGGGGCCGTTCGGAATCTACGCGCTACTTGTCAGTGACCCAGAATTTGGGCATTTTCCCCCACTTTGGAAATAACTTGCAAATTACCTGTATCATCATCAATATTATCAGTGCCAAGCTATTGCGATGCATTTTTGGAGTTACGTTGCAAGCAGTGATTGTATTCGTTACCTACGTAAATATTAGATGCTTCCCAAAGGGGTTGCTATTGGTTGTAAATGTTGCTCCATTGTAAAAAGTCGAATCCTAATAGAATTTGAATCTACGTGTTGGGCATCCTGTTAATGAAGATGTGCCTACACTACAGCCAAATTTAGATTCAAATATGTAAATTAAAATACCTCACTCCATCGAGAACCATTCATTAAATTCGTCTCTTTTGCCGTATTTAGACCGTTTTAGTCATTATGTGCGCTACCCGCATGAGGTGTATGAACTATGTCCTAATTCCTCGCTCAAAGGGATTCTTGTGCTTTGAACGTACACCGATTAATGTTGTAATAACATTGCACTTCTATCAGAATTTATATCTTATGAGTTTTGGTATTACTTTTATTAGATCGTAACTGTCTTTCCTTCTTTTCAATATTGATTTGAGAAATATATCTGACTTATCCTGATGCAAAATTTGTTCTGCACTCTTCATATATAAGTCTCTTAATAGGGCTTCACACTGTGGCCGATATGTGGCCCTCCAAAAGACTCCAACACGAAGGCATTATTGTTTTTGGCCCACCATGGATCACAAGAAAACCGACTCAGTAAGTCCTGCCTGAACATCAATGTTTTGTGGTAAGCGAAAGAGATCCTAGCGTTTTCGATCTGAAGATGATAACTATATTATGGATAACTAGATGACGCTCGCAACTTCGCTGCGCCAAAATTCGTTTATCACGCGGGAACCGTACATTTTTCCGGGATAAAAAGTATGCTATATCCTTTCCCGAGACTACAAAGTATCTCCATACCCAATTTCAGCAAAATCGGTTCAGCGGTTTGGGCGCGAAGAGGTAACAGACAGACACACTTTCACATTTATAATATTAGTGTGATGGATTTTACAGCTCTCAATCGCCATAATTCGAACTGTAACAGTTACAACTGCGGATACCCATTAAAATAGTTCATCTGATGATTTTAATGTTGATGATACAAGTGACCTGTTTCCTGTAATCTATGTAATGACTTATTTATTGTATAGCGGGAAGGTGTACCTGATGGTAAGTGAGAGATTGCAATTTGAAAATTGAAGCCTAAGATAAACGGTTTATAACTTTCATCCTTCAATAAAGCGTACGCGATTTGCTCGTTTTAAAGCATTTTACACCATGCGCATAAAGCCGGATGCCCAGTTTTCAGATTTTTTACCGCAGTTTTTATCTTAATTCACATTGAATTTCCATATAATAATTGCCAAAGTGTCTCTGTCTATATGTTACCTCTTCACGCCGTTGAACCGATTTTGCTGTTTGTTAAGGAGATACTTTGAGTCCCGGCAGAGGACATAGGATAATTCAGAATCCGGAAAAAATTACAGTTCCGCACGACAAGCGAATTTTGACGCAACGCGTAAAGTAGCCTCGTCTAGTAAATTATATTTCTCAAATATATTTGAAACGGGCACAACGTCGTACCTTATATCTATTACTAGCTGTTGCCCACGACTTCGTCCGCGTGGACTTCAGTTTATAGCGCGGGGTGTCAACGAAATTGTTGTCAAATTTAAAAGCTTTTTAAAACTCTAGTACCCCTCAATCAAAATACCCAAAAACAGCTGTGCAGTGTGCACATAATCTTTCATTATTTTAAATTAAACTTTATTTAAGTATGCCAAATTTTAAAGCTTATTTGGCCCCCTATAATACAACTTTAAGTGCTGAGTAGTGAGTTATATAAAAGCGTGTAAAACAATCTAAAGAATCGAAAAAGAACTAACTTTGAACAAATTTACGCATGTTCACCCCCTTACAACCCCTTTTTCCAGTTAAAAAGTAGCCTATGTCCTTTCTCAGGCTTTAGACTATTTGTGTACAAAATTTCATTACAATCGTTTCAGTAGTTTTGGCGTGAAAGCGAGTCAGACAGACAGACAGAGATACTTTCGCATTTATAATATTAGTATAGATTTAGTATCATTATACCTGTTCATTCACTTCATATAACTTTTCAAAGAAACTCCGCGTTTACGCAATTCGAAAATTGCAAGTGCGTCTTATAAATATTATAATGCTCATAATCCCTTGCGCACTTTATGTTCGTACAAGGACCATACGTCGTAACCGGCCATATGTGGCTAACGTAATTCCGATCTTAACGGCTTCGCCTGTATTAGCATATTCAGTGATGTCAAATGTCAGTCGCCATTTTATGTGATTTTATATTGCTGAACGTGGGAGCATATTGAATTGGATATTTTCTTACTGATAATAACTACTCTATAATATTGACTTCCATTATGTGAAAGATTGCCTGATCTATAAACTACCAAGCTTTGCTCGCAACTGTATCTCTTTACGGATAAACAGCAGAACTGATTTTAATAAAATTTGGTATGAATTCACATTCATAAAGTCAGGACGACTGAGAAAATATTTATAAAGTGGAAAAATTTACGTTTCCCACCATATTTAATGATAATATTAAGGGCCTTCCCTACGGAGATTCCGTAATTTACCGTATTTAGGGGCTTATGAACTCATAATTTGAAAGCTACAAAGTTATAATAAAAATACAGCAATAATCTTCAGCATATCAACATTTCTTTCCACGTTTTAATTTTTTTTTGTTTATTATACTAATGATATCAGCTTCCAAAGTAAAACCAATTTATTAAAATTCAAGCATACATTCAGCATCTCCTTAGGATTTACAAATTGCTTTTATTTGAAACTCACGCCAATAGATCGACAATATCATAAAGTACATATTCCCCGTTTTAATATTTTTAGGACAACTTTGAATTAAGATAAGTAAAAATAATAGGGTTTTGGCGCGATCTCGGCAACGCGGCAAATGTATGGCCAAGGTCGTTTGCTCGGGGGACGGCCTTAATATGTCCTGACCAAATAACACCACGAATTAATTCTGAGTACATTATTTTGTCATTTAAAATTTTCAGTTCTTTCTCTACTATTATATACTATAACTAGCTGTTTCCCGCGACTTCGTCCGCGTTATAGTATACCTATATAGGCTTTCATTTAAAATTTCAACCCCTATTTCACCCCCTTGGGGGTAGAATTTTCAAAAACACGTATCCAATCATTTTTAATCAGTAGTCCAAACATAAAATTTCATGCTTCTAACTCAAGAAATAACGGACTTCCATTGAAACTTTCAAACCCAATTTCACCCCCTTGGGGGAAGAATTTCCAAAAACGCTTAAATACGTATCCATTCATTTTTAATCAGTAACCCAAAGATAAAGTTTCAAGTTCCTAACTTAAGAAATGACGGACCACCAAATTTCGTGGCTGTAACTTTAACAGTTTTTGCTCAGCGATGATGAATCAGTCAGTCAGTCAGGACATGTAATTTTATAAGTATAGATATACTAGTCTCGTAATGAATGAAATGATGAATGGCATACACAATAGATGTTACAGTTTAAATATTATAAATGATGTAAATTATTCAACCAACGTAACACTCCCACGTAAAAGCGAAAGCCTAATTAAATGTGCTCAAAAATGACGCAACAATGATTGTGAGTGTTTATAATCTTATTTACACCATTGTAAAGGTCTGGGAATGCTGTGATCACGACAGCGACTTTCATCTTTCTCACTTTTGTTACAGTGTAATCTATAGAAATCTATGAATTGATATTAGGGCTACTGAAATGATTTAATGCTGTGAAATCGCTTTTATGGAACTAAGGCAAAACGTCAAAGAGCCTTTCTTTGGATGATAAGATAAAAACGGTATAAAATGTTGCGTTATATTTGAAGTAACTAACAGAAGTTTTGGGTTTGCCAATATTTTTCTTAGCAAAAAGTAGCGGTGTTAATTACAGCACGAGTTGCATTTATCACGAAAGAGTTGTCAGTTCTCTAAACACTTTCATTTATGTGTTTATCTTGTCAACAATAAATTCTATCATAATAACAGGCTAACGGGAAAATGTTATTTATGCCCTTGATTTAGTACTACGATACTTGAATTATTTGAATATAAAACAAATAAACTCGAGTGCATTTGAATGGATGGACTTGTATTCCAAAAATGTTACGAGTATTTATGACGAAGAAGTATCAAATGCGTGTTGAAATACGGCTATTTAGCTTCTTTTTTGGGAGTTACCCAAGGCTCCTTAATTTCAGTTCTTTTTGAATAAGTTAATATTAATACGAATCTCTCTCGAAAAAATTGTAGACCACTGTACGTGCACAGCTTGAGGTCATACTAAGTTTTGCACAGATTGACGTAGTTTAATGTGAATCGTGACTTGAAACGCCTCGAATTCACCGAGTAGTCAAGCCTTTTTTCCGTTGAAAATCTTTTCAAGAAATGTTGTTTTTGAAAATAACGCAATTCTTTTCTAAAAGTTGTCACAAGAACCAAAAAAATTAAAGATTTATATCAAGACAACAAAACTTAACGAAAACTTTATAATAAAAGCCATCACTCCAATGATTACAATATGAAAGCTTTATCCTTAATTGCCGATAGCCTGTCAATCGCTGCAGTAGTAAGAAAGTTATTTATGGACTAAAGGTTTCTCCTATCATACGTCGACGCACGCGATTCTATTGATGTAATATATCTTCCGATCGGACAGATGAATTGTCTTTAGTATCCGATGAGGTATTTAGGTGAAGAACAATGCATAGGAAGTATGTAATGAATCGCATAGAAATTGATGACTATAGGCAGAATTGTCAGGGAAATACCATTTCTAGTGAGACACAATAAGATCAGTACAAGAATTTATAGGAAAAGCTAAGAATCGATTGATATAGTGTTACACTAAACCGCTGTAATAAATCTAGCTCAAAGATTAGAAGATAAAACTATCGAGCCTCGATCTTTCAAGATAAGTTGTATTGATAAAGATAAATAAAAGCTAACTGAAATCATTGAAATCAGCTCAGACTTACTTTCACAAATTGTATCATTATGTTGCAGTTTCAAATATTGTGCGCTGCATACAGAAGTAATTAAAGACACTAAACTTAATATAAACAAGATAAGTATTATATATTTTGCTAACGTATGTTTTAATTTTTCACTACGTTAAGCTTAACTTAACCTTTTAGTGCAAAGCTTATGGTAAGGAACTTTATATAATTCTCTGAGCTAACTTTTATAAGGAAGTTCTGTGAAGTATGATTTCCTTTCATCAGGATGTTCCTTCCCTTCCAAGGGACAAACCTTGTATGTTAATTTCCCAGTTTTAAGGTTTCCAGTGTCAGCTGTTTCAACATCTGCTATCACATGACTCACACTTTGGTTTATATTTTTATACGGTTCGCCGTTGAGGGTCTTGAAAACACCTTTCGTAACAGCTGTTAACTAGTTCAAGGCTATAACTTTAATCTTAAGGTTTTTTTATATAAAGTCGACAACTACGTATATAATTTGAGCATATTATATAGCTAAGATATTTTATATATAATAAAAACCGTCCAAGTGCGTATCGGGCCACGCGCTATATAAGGGTTCCGCGCTGGTTTTTGATAATCTAATATATAAAATTCTCGTGTCACAGTTTTCGTTGCCATACTCCTCCGAAACGGCTTGACCGATTCTCATGAAATTTTGTGAGCGTATTGAGTAGGTCTGAGAATCGGCCAACATCTATTTTTCATACTTACCAAAAATTATTTATATGGCAAAACGACGTTTGCCGGTACAGCTAGTTTTTGTATAAAAATGAATCGGTAAATGTGTGCAAGCACTAATATCGAGAACGGCTGGACCGATTTCGCTTATTATATATTTTTCGCTAAGATTAAGGATTTTGATTAATTCTTAATCTCCCCTATTTTAACCTCAAGGGTTTAAAATAGGGGGTAAAATAGGGGATGAAAGTTTTCATATAATAATACTTCTTAACGCGAGCGAAGCCGCGGGCAATAGCTCGTAATAATAATTAGATTACACCTTCTTTTAGTATTCTAAGTTCTAGTAAACTTTTAATAATACATATAATTTTTATTTTGCTTCTCTATTATCGCGTGGCCAACCTTGATAACTCCATCTCGATACAATAAAAAGTCGTGTTCAGTGTAACAAATAATTATTGTGCTAATGGTTTAAATTATGAATCTGATATATTGGAAGGAAGTGTTGTGCACCAAGGTGACCTACCTCTCACCGCGATGCGGCACACCCATGACCCAATACATACACTATATTATACTTTTATTTGTTTGTTATTAGTCCTTATGATTAAAGGATCATTCCTTTCTTTTATCATAATAATTTAGTTAAAGGAATGATTACTTTAATCATAAGGACCAGTAATAACTTTAATTTTGACGGATACTTAAAATTTCTTATAAATGTGACTATCGTGTAAAATAAATCTGTAATGTTGATTCTGCAAGACAATCTTAAAAAATAATTCTCGGTATCTTATAAAAAGTACAGCAGTATTTCCGGACCTATACGACTTGCAAACCTTCAAGAAAAGAACGTAAGCCGGCAACGCAACTGCAGCTCTTCTGATGTTGCGAGTGTCCATGGGCGACGGTAGTTGCTTTCCATCAGGCGACCCGCTTGCTCGTTTGCCCCCTTATTTCATATAAAAAAAAAGTTAAACGCGTTCCAACGCGACTGTAAATTTCCAAAAATCTGTCGCTCCAAAACGAGAATGCATTTATCATAATTATTATGTATTTATTATAGGATCTGGACTGGATCGAAGGTGTATACGAGTAATGATTAATGAAACAGAATCGGTGTCAATATTTCCAAGATACAGATAATATAATATAATATAATAATATCTATGGACGCTTCACACCACGTCAATCTGGCCCCGTGCTAAGTACCTGAAGGACTTGTGTTACGGGTACCAGACAACGGAAATACATTTAATACTATTTACTATACATGTATTTAAGATTTTTATTATATCATACACATATTTAATACACGTCCATGACCCAGGAACATTGAAAAAACTTTTTGTTCCGTCGGCGGGACTCGAACCCGCGACCCCCGGCTTGAGCTGCCACACACTCTACCCATTGAGCCACAGAAGTCGTCGAATATTATACAAAAGTAATAAGATACCCCGAGTTATTGTACAAGTAGCTAAAGAGAAAATCACTATATCCTCGGATCTCCATTGACATGTAAAATTGAACTGGGCCGCTCAAATGGGCCCGTAACGGTAACCCGGGCAACCGATACAGTTCTCAAGTTATTTCTCTTGGAACGGGAAGTGTTAATTGGACGTCCGACTTAACCTTTAAATCTCCTCTATTATTTGCATTTGGCCTAAAATTTCTTAGCTGGAAAATATTCAGGATGAATTATTCAAATGTTTTGAATATTACCATCCTGAATATTTCAAGGCCACTAAACAAAGCAATTAGCACCTGTTGATAATTGGGGTAGGAAATTCTCTCATTTTGCACACTATAATTTTTTAATCACATCTCTTTCATAGGTGGAGATATCCATAGATATGACTTACAGAGATCTCACATTTAAATGCGGTTTGACCCATACTCACAATGAATTTTCTCAAGTATTCAATCGTATCTAGTCCAGCGATTGTTCCGCTAGTTGTGCCTCAAATCTTCGCGGCTTTCGACTGTGAATTATTGCTTTAAGTCATTTCATGGATTTGTGCGCCACGATGTAGCAATTTGTAAACTTTAGCGTATCTAATAATTTCTATTGTGTTTATTTCTTTTTCATCACTGTGTGATCTTTTATCTTTTGAGAAGTTTGGTAGGACTCTAATAGTTCAAATAAAAAACGCATAATTTATGAATTCTCTTGAAGCGGCTATTTAAGCCGCTTTAGAAAATTCATCAGAATATTGAAATCGAATTTGCAGTACCTAAACTATGTTTTGGTAGACTACTTCCTCCTTACACTGAGGACATCTTACTTACGTCTCAAATGCCCATGATCTTTAAGCTAGTGCTCCATGATATGCTCACTTGGGCCAGCCAACAAATAAATGGCAGGGCTAGTAATGACCGCGAACGATTTGGATCTAACATTTAGGTTGGAGCTTAGGCTAAGCTAGATTGAATTTCACGCGGGAAATAATGGCACAGTGGAGGCAATTATTGATGTTAGTGGTTTAATGATAACGGGACTTGGCAATGCCAGTGCGGCTAGTCCACTGAATGGACGAAAGCTGGCATTTAATTGTTTTATGAATTATTTATTGGGTATTTGTGGATTGTATTCCTATCAATATAGATCAACTTTGACAATAACTTGAGTTCTCTCTTGAGCTATATTCATATTTTTAAGACAGCTTTCTCTTATGAAAACGTTACTCATTAAAATAACAATATTTCTGTTATAAGATTTAAGAATACAGATTTATTTCAATACTGTAATTCATATATTTTATCTTAGAATCTTGTTCTACGTTTTTAATAATTATTTAAAACGAAAATAATTTTTTGTAATAGTTATGCAAATAAAAATTGATATTTCAATCAAAGCAATTAGAACGAGTCAAAGTTGAGATCATTAATAACGATGACTGCCTTTTTGCTTCTGTGTCATTAATTGGATTTGGATCGTAATATTAATTGAGAAGGTGAAGGTTATTTCATCATCAGCAGACTTTTGTTTCTTTTAATTAATAAATACCTTTTATTGTTTATTTTAATATTTTGTTTCATATGTAAAAAAGCTGACACAAAAACTCACAACGCATGCATCATCTTTTTCGTGATCATCAGCTTTCAATTTAAGGGTACAGCTTATCAAACGGCAAACTAAAATTTATTTAACAAGTTCTTGCCCTTGAAATAACCCTGAAATACATTTAACCTTGAAATTTTACCCTTTGCTCACCCTTTTTTTGCTAATGAGTACGTATTTGCGGTTAGTTCAAGTCAAGCGATATAACAAGTGAATTCCATAAACCTGAGAGCACAACTGCCACTTCATTCCCACCAAAAAGGTCAGGCCTCGACTAATTCTACTTGCGTATTAATATTACAATTTAAATTAGTTTTGCTGTGAGACGTAATTGTAATATTATGTTGGTTAAATCTGTGGTTAAATACGTTTCAAATCACTTGACAAGAAAGAGAGGAATTGATGGTTTCAATATTATTATCAGATTTTAATTGGCAACGATTTTAATGATATCAAAATACCTAATTGTGTTTCGTTTGACAACATC
The DNA here is from genome assembly GCA_937595015.1 of Polyommatus icarus. Classification (NCBI taxonomy): domain Eukaryota; kingdom Metazoa; phylum Arthropoda; class Insecta; order Lepidoptera; family Lycaenidae; genus Polyommatus; species Polyommatus icarus. Next base: position 6,350,277 of record OW569336.1, on the reverse strand, counting down.
CTACGAGGGTTTATGCATTCCAAACGAATATTGCAGCGTATTTTATCAAAATTGGTGCCAATCCTGCAGCAGGCTTTTCAATTAATATTTGAAGCCTTTTGGGGTCAAACAATGGCACGCGACCCATCACGACCCAGAATACAGCTGTAGCCTGTAAGTGACAGTTTTCATTCACACACGCTCTAGTAAGCCACAGGTAACATTCGGCACAATACAAGATTTACTTTCCTCTATTTGTTGCCTGTCATTATTTCAATGCAGTTGTTTGAAGCTCCAATGATTTTGAATGGGACTTTCCTTTTGTGTCCATTGTTTAAAGTAGTTTGGGTCAAAATTGTACATAAACGTTTTCATTTGATTCAATTTTTTATTTGTACTTTGTGAATGGAATTTTCTCGTGGAGCACAAAGGTGATGCTTCAATTAGACGCGGAGGTGGTTAATAAGGATTTTTCGACCGTTGATTATTGATAATATGACTCATGATTTTGAATGAAATCAGCCAATTTTCAAATACTATATTGTGTTAGCAGGATAAAGTTTCTATACTACATTCTATAGAAGTGAGTGATAGCTATTTCGCATTCAATCCAAGCGCCATTCAATCCAAGATCCTTGTAGATTTTTAAAAGTCTAAGATCAGCTGGTACATGATAAAAACAAAAATAAAAAATATTAAAACAAAACAAACAATATAATTTTTAGTTATTACATTTGCTCATTGCATGACGCCTAATCGCGTTTTGTACTCGAATATAATTAAGTGAAAAAAACTGTTTATCCAATTACAAGATTAACAGCCGTAAAAATGAACTAATTGTAAATAAATGCCTTTGCTTTTGTTTACATTGCTTAGAGTTGTTCGCTAATTTATAATGAGAATTGCTTTTTATTTTCTTTGAAATTCCAATATGATTTACTCGGTGTATTATACAATTTGTAGTTCTTTGTCATTTAACTCCTGTTATTTACCTCTATATTATGATTTATAGTCCTGCGTTTAATAGAATCCATTTGTACATTTTCCTGGTACCTACTACCGTCGCCCTTGGACACTCGCAACATCAGAAGAGCTGCAGGTGCGTTGCCGGCCTTTTAAGAGGGAATACGCTCTTTTCTTGAAGGTTTGCAGGTCGTATAGGTCCGGAAATACTGCTGGTGACAGTTCGTTCCAGAGTTTTACAGTGCGCGGCAGAAAGTTACGCGAAAAACGCACTGTGGAAGACGGCAGTCTTCCACTCATCGAGGTGATGAGGATGGTATGTTTTTCGCGTGGGACGATGGCGAAAAGTTGTAGGTGGTATGATTCCGAACAATTCCTCAGAGCACTCCCCGTGATACAACCGATAGAGGCTAAATATTTGATCAAAATCGGCCAAATCCTAAAAAAAAATTGGGGCCAAATCGATGCAAACAAAGAAACCTTTAAATAAGTAAGTTTTATTAGTGTTGATAGATATCAATGTATACAAAGTTGTATTACTTGTATAACTTTGTATAATTGTATTGATATAGTAGGTAAAATATTAATTACACAAAACCAATATTGGACCATGATTTTGATGTCCCTTGAGCTTTATCGCGTTAATAACTGCAATTGAATAAATCAAAATGTTGATGCAACGTCAAAACCGTTATACTTTTGTCCACTTCCCGTTCAGTTTTAGCGTAATCATACGGTTGATTATCTTGAGAATAACAAATCTTTTCGTCTGGTGTTAAATCTGATAAGTTAATTCCCACGGTGTTTTACTAGTACAACGGAAGCTACCAAACCACAAACACTACCTTATACATCCCTTCCCACGTAAAAAAGAGAGACATATCAGTGGCTTTGCTTATAAAATAGTCTTTATTTTAACCTGATGATGAATATTAGGGTAGGAACAATGCAAATATTGGCTTTTAGATTTTGCGATGGTTTCGGTTATTCGAATTCCTTTTAGGGCCTGTTTCACCTGATAAGTGCCGGATAGGCTATCCACCTCTAAACTTGACAGATGGAGTATGGTGAATCTGTCAAAAAAGTTGTGGATAGCCTATCCGGCACTTTATCTGGAAGTGGTGAAACAACCCAAATCTGTATCCTATTAATCCTTCGATCGCCTATTCTTGGAAATCTTTTGTTATCGCGGCCCACTTGGGCTTTACGGGGATTGATCTATAATTCTATACTAATATTATAAAGAGGTAAACTTTGTTTGTATAGTTGTAATGAATAGGCTCAAAAACTACTGGACCGATTTTAAAAATTCTTTCACCATTCGAAAGCTACATTATCCACGAGTAACATAGGTTAAATTTTAATTTGGAAAGAATAGGTTTTCGTAAGATATTTGAGTTTTTCAGACACAAGGTGTAAAAAATCAACCAAAACTATAATAGATAGAGCCATAAAATGTTTCAAATAGTTGTAGATCTTATAAATATATAAAAAAAAAGTCCGTGACACGCTATACCTATCTATGTCGAGTGAGGCACACCAAACATTTTTTTATTGAAAAAATCTTGTTTTTTTTCGGACTACATTTAAACACGTTTATTTTACTCATGCTGTTAATCCTTATCAAAATAAATTATTTCGTCACCGAGTAGAGTTTATATTTGGTCTTTGAATGACTAAAATTGGACGTTTGGTTTTGAAGTTATGGCGAAATTAAAATATTACGATTTCTACCGTTGCGAAGTGGGCGTCATCAAGGCGAGGGGTACGCGTGCGTTTCGATCTATAGCTATGTCCATTATCCACTGTCCACACTCCACACTGTGCACTTTCATGTTCAGTTTTCGTGACCTTCTTTCATTCAACTGTCGTATTGGCGCATTCAATTATTTTCTTATATATTTGAATATGCCTAAGAGAGCCAGGTCGGACGACTATGGCACCATACTTATGTTTTAGTCACTTCAATTAAATAATATGGGCAAAACAACGTATGCCGGGACAGCTAGTATGTTAATAAAATTTTTCGATTTTAATATGATTTTTGATTTTGTTAAGCGGCATTACTATAGTAGAGTACAGGTGTTATGTATTTGTGAATTTTCAATTGCTATCCAGCCGTCTTGTTAGTCTCACAAAGCACTGTCAGTCATATATCTGGTAATTAACTTGTCAATACTACCATAGCTATTACCAGTGTTAGTGATCACTTTCCAGTCAGGTTGCTAATAACAGTTTTGCATTAAGGCCGTCCCCCGAGCAAACGACCTTGGCCATACATTTGCCGCGTTGCCGAGATCGCGCCAAAACCCTATTATTTTTACTTATCTTAGTTCAAAATTGTCCTAAAAAAAATTTAAAACGGCGAATATGTAGTTTATGATATTGTCGATCTATTGGCGTGTATTTCAAATAAAAGTAATTTGTAAATCCTAAGGAGATGCTGAATGTATGCTATAAATTTAACAAATTGGTATTACTTTGGAAGCTGATATCATGAGTATAAGAAACAAAAATAGAAAATTTAAAACGACAAAAGGAATGTTGATATACTGAAGATTATTGCTGTATTTTTATTATAACTTTGTAGCTTTCAGATTATGAGTTTATAAGGTTTTAAATACGGTCAATTACGGAATCTCCGGACGGAACGCCCTTAACTGTGATTAGTGTGATCTTACTCAATAGGATATATTACTGCAATGTTATCACGCTTGACGGCAGCACTAGAACAGACTGTAAACAAAAAGTTTTCTTCGACGTTTGACAACGTTTCTGTCAATATTCTGATGTGATGTGTGCAACATGTCGAATTTTGGTCGGAATATTTTCTGCACGCCCTCTTAACTTTGCCGTTTGCGCAATATTCTCTATTGTAAGTTAGTTGGTTTCTGTAGCTTTTAGTAAATTAAATACTTGTTTTATTTCTATTCTAAGCTTTATAATCTATTTCAAGCTCTACTATTTTTCCTATTTATTAATCTTATCTCAACTGAACCATATTGCTTCTAGAACAATAGTGATATCAATTGCCTGCACCCATTTTGATATTTCGCTGGCGGCGCTTGCGCACGGCCTACATCGCCTTGCATAACGTTTACGCCTCCAGACACAATTTAATTGAATTTCGAACAATCGCTTCGCTATTAGAAGAAATAAGCGATTAGAAGAAATAAGCTATTACGAAGAAATCAAAATTTCGAAATAATTTGTTGTTACAATTTTATAGATTAAAAGAAAGTTGAAAGTAATTTTTTGTATTGCTTTTGTTTTTAGATTTATTACGTTACTTTATTGGCTATTGTTTTGATTTTCACGATCGGTTATAATGTTAGAGATTAGGAGATGAATCGACTTCTGTAGCTGTAGATAGAATAGAGTAGTGAGAGTACAAAGCGCAGTGTTTAAATGTAATAAGACATAATAATATTTAACTGCAATGTTTTCACATATCAGTTCCAGCATAAAGTAAACGAAAAGTTTTTTTTCGAAGTTTGAGAACGTTGCTGTCACTTTGGTTTATGTGCTAGTAATACCTTCTGCTCCGACCTTTGCGTACTTAATATTCCCTATTTCACTTAAGTTTGTACAAAGAATATCATAAGTCATAACAAATGTGTTTTCGTATCATGTTTATCGTTACTCATTGCATGTTTTTTGTCTTTTCACCCAGTTTCATATTTTTGCATGGTCGCGTGAGAAATCTCGTAGTTTACATATTATTAAGTCGGGTCTGTAAAAACTCGATAGCTACTTAAGAAGCTATGAATTATTCAGGAGGTTGTTAACGATTGTCTTTGGATAAACCACTATCATTACGGCTTGGCCCTCCAATCTGTGATATTTATACCTCAAAATAGACCATTTATATCTTATTGGCTTAAATTGCCCCAATCTGAAATGTTTAAAAGTTTATCTATCAGTTAAAGTTTCAATAAAATATTATTGCCAATTGCGAAATCTGTCTGTCTATCACGTAACGCTGAAAAGATTTTAATGAAATGTAGTATGGATATACTCCCGAAAAATGACACTGGATAATTTTTATCCCACAAAAATATACATACTGTTTCGGCTTGACTAAGAATTTAGGCGCAACTATTTCATACAACTATTAAAGATACTCATTTCTTCTATAAAGGATTTTCCTTCTCCTCTTTGTTATTAATTAATACCCTTTTTAACCAACTTCCAAAAAGGAGGAGGTTAAATGTTCGTCTGTTTATATTTTTTTGTCTGTTCAACGATCACTTTGTGGATCGATTTTCAAGATATTTTCGCTGTTGTATCGGGTTTAATTGAGTTTTGTTGCTGCGGCTTTCCAAAGCATTTAGTTGAAAATTTCTCATACTAATACCAGGTTGCATAATGTTCACATGTAAGACAATTTGATATATAAACGTTTATGTACCATTGACGAAAGGAAAATGCGGCCAGTTGCGAAATGAGACCGAACGTGGTCGGTATTGTTAATGGTAGGGACAAGATGGATATCTTTCGGAAGTAAATACTCAGTTTAAACTCGTGGCGTAGTCGTGTCATGTAGCCTTAGTATGGCCACCAGTAGAAATATGAAAGTATAGACAAATTGTGGACATAAACTTAAGGGCGTTCCGTCCGGAGATTCCGTAATTGACCGTATTTCAAACCTTATAAACTCATAATCTGAAAGCTACAAAGTTATAATAAAAATACAGCAATAATCTTCAGTATATCAACATTCCTTTTGTCGTTTTAAACTTACTATTTTTGTTTCTTATACTCATCATATCAGCTTCCAAAGTAATACCAATTTGTTAAAATTTAAGCAAACATTCAGCATCTCCTTAGCATTTACAAATTACTTTCATTTGAAACTCACGCCAATAGATCGACAATATCATAAACTACATATTCGCCGTTTTAAATTTTTTTAGGACAATTTTGAACTAAGATAAGTAAAAATAATAGGGTTTTGGCGCGATCTCGGCAACGCGGCAAATGTATGGCCAAGGTCGTTTGCTCGGGGGACGGCCTTAAGGTCCCGTTCCGATCTTTACCGCGGCTAATCGCAACCGACAAAAATTTAATTCAAATGCCACTTTATGACAGACTATAGTATATGTCACAAAGTAGGATATTATTAGAATTTTTAGGACTATAGTCTGTCATAAAGTGGCATTTTAATTGAATTTTTCGGAACGAAAAAAGATCGGAATGGCACCTTAAGTTAATCTCCACAGTTGACAGTTTGTCTATACTTTCGCATTTCTACTTGTGGCCATGCTAAGGCTACTGGTACCAAAGGAGATTGGGGTGGTCAAAATAAGGTGATCATGAAGTTGAAGGGGGAGATGGGGAGTCAACTGTCACGAAAGTTTTAGGGGGTGAAATACGTTTGTCGAAAAATTAAGTCATAGTCTCAACATAATCTTTTTTTATTAAGATTAGTTTAGATCAGAGCAAAGTTTATTAGATAAGTTTATATACAAAATTTATATATCTGCTATGATCTGAATCGTTATAATATGAAGGTATAAAATATTTATAGAATTTCTTACATTTTTTCACCATTTATCAATTTTTTTTTGATTTCAGGTAAGAAGACTAAAGCTAAATGGCTGATGCACTACATACATTTTTGGAGCGATAGAAATTAAAAATAAGGTGCGTACCACGAGGTGTAAATACTCCTCAAAAACGTTTCAGCGGTTGAAGAAACAGACACACAAAATATTATTAGTATACATAATTTTCTCCACAATAACCTTGAATTATGAACACTTGCAGCGAGATGCAAACGCGATTATTTACCAAACATCAGCACGCGCCGGTTGTCAAGTAGGTTAAACTATACACAGTACTAATTCTACCCCTGTTACGTCATAGTACGTTACTCGGAATACAAAATTATGCATTGTGTAGCCTGTAGGTTCCCTAAGAGCTTATCTCACAAACGGCTTAAGCATTTTTTATGTTATTTGGCACATATATAAAGTAGACCACGAAGAAGGACATAAGCTATTTTGTATATAATACCATCTCCACCCCAATTATAAACAGGGTGCAATTAAACCTTCCTGCCAAATTTTTTCTAGGGCTTAGGTAACATTAGGTTCATTTAACCAAAGGTTAAATTATTATTTTTTAACAAAAAATTAAAACCGACTTCCAAGGTAAAAAGAAAAGTAATACTTATTCTTAATCTAAAAAGAATCAAATAATTCTTATTCCTTATTATAGTGGCGTCTTCAGACTTCGCCTAAACCTCAACTATTTCTGTACTCAATCTTCGTACTTTTGAAGTCGGTACCAGCCCGGAAAAGTTCTGAGATCCTTGACATAGCAATTACGCTAAGGTAAGCTGGTACTCGTACCGACTTCAAAAGCATGAAGATTGAGTACAGAAATAGTTGAGGTTTAGGCAAAGTCTGAAGACGCCACTATAATAAGGAATAAGAATTATTTGATTCTTTTTAGATTAAGAATAAGTATTACCTTTCTTTTTACCTTGGAAGTCGGTTTTAATTTTTTGTTAAAAAATAATAATTTTACCCTTTTTAGTTACATAATATGAGACGACAAGGCTATAATATTATAGCTTGTTGTCTTAGAGTTGTACATATATTACTAGCAGTCGCCTGCGGCTCTGCCCACGTGGATGTCGGTTACGGCTGCAAAAAGCCTACCCAGGAAAGACTCGGTCAGCAAAATGATTCCCAGGTCAATTCACAGACTCCGACACTGACATCGACGACGCGGACGCAGTCATTATCCGAAAGGTTGTACAGTGCACAGTGCACACTGCACAGATTGTCTTCCTACCGCAAGCGCATCCCGCTTGGTGACGCCCACTATCGTAATATTTTAATTTCGCCATAATTTCAAAACCAAACGTCTTATTTTAATCATTCAAGGACCAAATTTTATCTACATAAACTGTACTTAGGGATGAAATAATTTATTTTGATAAGGATTAATGGCATGAGTAAAATAAACGCGTTTAAATGTTGTCCGAAAAAATTCAAGATTTTTAAATAAAAATATGGTTATTGTGCCTCGCTCGACATAGATAAGTATAGTGTGTCGCGGACTTTTTTGTAGATATTTATAAGATCTACAATACTTAGAATATTTTATGGTTCTATCTTTTATAGTTTCGGCAGCGTACGCAAAATAAGTAACTTTTCTGGTTGATTTTTTCACCTGGCGTCCGAAAAACCCAAATATCTTACGAAACCCTATTTTTTCCAAAATAAAATTTAGCCTATGTTCAGCACAAATAATGTAGGATTTGCTTGGAGTAGTTTAAATAAAGCCAAAATCCTCAAACTTGTATCTATAAGGATTCAAAAGTTCTGTTGGGTACCTTCAGAACCAGGGTATATCCTGGTGCAAAATCTTACTTTTTGGTAGTATATGCCTGAAATATTTCAGAGAAAATTGAAATCACCATATGTTCCCATATAAATTTCAAGGAGTCCCCTCGATTCCTCATGGATTCCATCATCAGATCACCACTTTTGTGAACATGGTACCAACCTCGGATTTAACCCTGTACAACAACAAAAGAATCATGAAAATCGGTCCATACACGGCGAAGTTATGGTTGAACATACAAAAAAAATATATAAACAGACGAACTTATAACCTCCTCCTTTTTTTGGAAGTCGATTAAAAATTGTAACAAAACAAAGTGATAATACTTGTGTATAAGTCCCATGTATGGAGTTTAATGTAAAAGTAGCAGCGCTGAAAGAGAAACAAATTTATGATTTGTATGGGCAAGCGTCCCAGTTGCTGCAGCGTCATGGATTTTCCCATACAAAAGTTAAAAAAAGTTTAACTGTCGGCGCTGCTACTTTTACAGCGAACTCGATATAGGGCACCCATACGCTCTCTAAAGTATTAAAATATCTCTTAGTTTTATCAATTTCAGCAAGATTAATCTTGCATTCATAAATCAAATATCAAGCGCCTGTGTAGGCGTTATGGGCCAAAATACAGTCAATGTTTTGGTCGATTCGTCAGAACTGACAGGTCCGCAGACATGACCAACATAATGGCCAATGTGGGACAAATGAAGTCATTGCCCCACTCCCGACTAGTTCTTACATAATTAAGGACAGAAGCCTGTCACTTAGACTTCATCAACAATTGATAAGCTGACAGCGATTTTGAAAAAAAACTTCTAGAACGTTGTGCAGCCTAAAGGTGAACGCAGATTTGGCCGCACAGCACGTACCGCAGTCGCCGCATTTCGAATTCTTTATATGAAGTTATAAGCAAGCTCGCATACCCACCCGCGCCGCAGTCTTCGCAACTTCTACATTCTTTATATTATGAAGAATTCGAAATGCGGCGACTGCGGTGCGTGCGGTGCGGCCAAATCTGCATTCACCTTTAGGGACATACTTTAAAGGGACACTGAAAAGGACGATTGCCTTTTTAATCTCTTAGCAAAATATTATCCCTTATGCACTAAGCAGACGTGAGACGATATTTATGGTGCAGAAGCATTAATAACTCCGTAAAAACAGGTTGATAAAATAAACAGGATACGTTATTTCCTGAATATTAAAGTAATCTGTAATAGCTTGTACTATTATTTATCTATTCTGTGTTAATAGTATGAATTCCATCATAAAATTTTCATTTGTACTGAAATATTCCTAATACAGGTGTGTTGTCCGTTAATATTTCTAATATCTTGTAACTTGTACCACGCGTGATTTTTTATTTGCCTCAAACGGTCGGGCTAACGGTTAGCGCGGGATGTAAACTGACCTATAACAGCCAACATCACCTGATCACAATACAGGCAATATACAGTACTGTAACTCTGTTGTGTTGTATGAAATAAACACGCAACTTGATACCAACTGCATTGTTTTCATCCTATAGGTGGCCCCTGCCAATGCAGGGCATTAGCCAATTTCGATGGCAAAGCCCGAAATTAAAAAAATATTAATCAATGTGAATTGTGACGTCATGTCGATTGCAATACCTTTTAATATGTCAAAATATTTTTTTCGAACTTCGCTGTCAAAAATTTGTGTACCTTAACTAAGCGCCATGTCCTTTAAAGTTATCTAAAGTCAAACTTTTCGTATTATGTCGTGTCCTAGCGTATAATTAGGGCGGTCTACTAAGAAGATGGACTACTCTATACAATTTATACTATGGCCTGATTGTGTAGTGAGTACACACCTACTATTGACCTCTATAACGTAAACAAACCAGTTGTTGACCCTTTGCTCTCGTTGTAGTTATCTAACCAATACAGTGTCCGACTACGGCGAAGCTAAGAGGTATAATTATGTTGATGATCTATCTAAGTATGTAAGTTTGAGATAGACTGAAGTACTGATCCGCTTTTAACTATCGATACTAATGATCACTATTTTTGTGAACCTTCACTCTTCAGACAGATGGACTTTAAAAGTTTGGAAAACACTTGCAGTATGCAGTAGGTATCTATACTTTCTGTCAGTTGATTCGTTTACTCGTTCGTACCTAAGTAGTAAGGTTATAATTTGTAACTTAATTATTTAAAATTCTTACAGAAAGAGACTTCCAGTATTAGATTTTACTCTCAACATAAGCGACAGTGGCTCCATCCATTCCATTAATATATTTTTCTCACCTCCGGGCGGAAAGCGTCAACTTTCTTCCCGCTGCGCTTACCGATGTTACCGTTTTCCGCCTCCGTCGATGAGAAAAATAGTATACTCACCATGGGCAGTAAATAAAAAAGACGGGTTGTACTCCGGGAGTGCCGGCAGAAGTGAAAACTTGATTATTAACGTTGTGCATTTTGTAACCCATTTTTTATAAAAATCGATTAAGTATTAAAAAAATCGTTTTTTTTTTAATTAATCGAAACCCTTACAATCAATTCGAGTTCGAGTTCGACACAAAACACTACTCTCCAACCGTCTAACGGTTTTTCCAAGGTTTTTCGATCAGCACGAGAATCTGACGCGAGTTTCGCAGTTTTTACCCATCCCACAAAAGTGCTCAACGCCGCTAAGAAGTTTTCACTTCAAAAAGCCTCAGATCACAAGTTTGTTAGCCTCGGCTTCGCCTCGGCCATACATGTGATCTGAGACATTTCTTATTTTCCTGCCCTAGGTGCGTAATATACTATTTCACATTTTAAAAACCGATCTAGGTACTTTCCTCAAAAGGTTCAAGAAAATAACCAACCAACAGCGTTACTACTAAGTAACATTAATATAATATTATTCGATTCTCTACCACTGTTTAGTAGTTCTAATAAAATATTGTCTACCAATTTCCTAATATATCGATTGACAAACGTGTGTGTTTCAAAATATGCGCAACAGTAAGATAATATTGAATATTATCCGTTTCACTCTACTTGTTCAATTAACGTGTTGCGTCACTGTAGAGTTAGACATTTGTAGACATGTCGTAGAATTAGAGGAAATAAAATGGCACCCGCAACTCCGTTGCGTCAGAATTCGTTTTTTGCGCGGGAAATACATTTTTCCGGGATAAAAAGTATCCTATGTCCTTTCCCGGGACTCAACGTATCTCCATATCAAATATCAGCAAAATCAGTTCTGCTGTTTCTGCGTTCAACAAAAAGAATGAGATTTACGGTCTGAAATGACTTTTAATTTGTAATCGTATGATTACAAAAACAAGACTTTCTCTAAAAATTCTCGTCTTGGTAAATATTTAATCAAAATCGACTTATTTTCAGTGGTTTATATTTTGGGTTATAAAATTATCAATTTGTAAAATAGTTCTGAAGTTCCACAAAAGCTATTGAGATAAATTATTCATATCTCTAGTCGTTGTGAGGCAGAGAAAACAGTAATTAATCTAGGAATGGTATAAGGAAATAATGTTCCGGAATTAAAAATCGTTACCTTGACACCTCTGTTCTTTCCTAGATCTGGTATAAGGCTTTATGCGTATCTAAGGAACTGATAAACATTTGAAATAACGTACAGAAAACGCAAAATATTACAACACACAGATGTTCATCATATGGAAAATGCTGTTTACGTCGCTTCATCTGTATAATAAAATAATACTAAGAAATTGTAGGATGTCGTCACATGAGTCTACAATTTTATAAGACTAACTGCAGCACTCAGAGACGAATATTAATTTAAATTAAATGAATATTTTGATATAAGTGCCAGTGGAGGATTTACCAATAGGCTAAGTAGGCTGGAGCCTAGGGCGGCAGATTTAGAGGGGCGGCTAATTTATCCCAATTTTTTTATGTAACAGAAATAAAGGCTAGGGTTTATCCTTAGGAGCGCTATGGAAAGAGGACTTAGATTTGAATTATTTTGTGGTATAATAAGCCCTGTATTTTTTGTTTTTATGTGTAACGACAGTCGTTAATAACATATTTTTTTATCATATTTTTTTTATTTTAGAGGCACCGTTAAAAGTTACGACTTTTTAAAAGTCGTAGTCAAAAATACTTCTCGACGAAAAAAATCTCGTAATAGCCCTATTTTTTTTTCACGCATCGTGTTGAGCTCACCACAGGGATCAATAATTAACCCATGAGGAAATTTTCCGTAGGTCACACCGTTTACGAGTTAAGCGATGGTGAAATGTCTAAATGCTCGCTTAGAGATCAACTACGATGACATGGCGCGCCCCTCCAAAATTCAAAACGAAGTGCGTTGTCAAAACGTTTGAAGTGCGTTGTCTTGCGCGGTCGGCTAGTTATGATTAGTTGACCAACAAATCTTGGTAATAAGTGACATTAAGTGAAATATTACGTGTACTGTGATTGGTTGAATACCTACTTACTACATACAAACTCTTTCATAAGGATGTGACTACACACATTGAAACAGTCATTTGGAGGGGCGCGCCATGTTATCGTAGTTGATCTCTAACTCGAAAACGGTGTGACCTACGGAAAAGCACCATACGTCCGTCATACTCTTTTCGGAAACTTTCTGCCACTGTCTGAAAATTAAAACGTTTGGTACAATAGTAATCTCGCGGTAACGGTACATTATAGACCGCAATAAAAAGGAAGAAAATAGTAGGACCCTGTAGTCTCCTTATGTGTGCCTTTCATCAAAATATGCAGTCTAGCAGTTTCGAAAGAAACCTTTTCTCTATATTATAATAATAAATATAATTATAATAGACATAAGAAATATAGTACGGGAGCCCTAGAACTAATTGTTTTGTGACTACTAACAAGCTAATTTTTTGTGAGTAGCTACATTTCGTTAAGACGAACAACATTTTTATTTTCGAAAAATCTCGAAAGTGGTAGCTAACAGAGATAGAAAGGATTTCATACTTTGACTCGACGGTTCTAAAATATGGATTGTTTTATTTGTAGGACAAGGGTACTCTTAAATTATATAATTATTAACCTACAAATATACAAAAAATCTCCTGGTTAGGGTTCCGTTTTAAGGTACAGTAGTCAACCAAATTTTGTTCATTACAGAACCCTAAAACGGAACCCTAACCAGCTGATTTTTTGTATATTTGTAGGTTAATAATTATATAATTTAAGAGTACCCTTGTCCTACAAATAAAACAATCCATATTTTAGAACCGTCGAGTCAAAGTATGAAATCCTTTCTATCTCTGTTAGCTACCACTTTCGAGATTTTTCGAAAATAAAAATGTTGTTCGTCGTAACGAAATGTAGCTACTCACAAAAAATTAGCTTGTTAGTAGTCACAAAAAATTAGTTCTAGGGCTCCCGTACTAATACTCTTTATCATAATATTCAAACTTCAATGCAATTGTTAACTTTGTAGAGCTAGTTAGTATTGTCATTGGTTAGGGCTGTAAAAAGTAAATGGTGCATTAAATAATTTTTTATCCGACGAAAATAAAAAAGAAATGTTTGCTAACGACGAGAAGTTTTTTGCACACATCCATATCCATACTAATATTATAAATACGAAAGTGTGTGTCTATCTGTCTGTCTGTCTGTTACCTCTTTAAGCCTAAACGGCTTAACTGATTGGGCTGAAATTTGGTACAGAGATACTTTGAGTCTCGGGAAAGGACATAGGATACTTTTAATCCCGAAAAAATGTACGGTTCTCACGCGATAAACTAATTTTGGCGCAACGGAGTTTCGGGCGTCATCTAGTAATATTTATTTTACACCCATTAGTAAATATTTCTAGCTATTTGAGGTGAAACTGAAATTTATTTTTGGGTTAAAACTAAAGTTTTTTTTATAGGATGTGAAATTAATGAAAGAGTTTTTTATATGTAGAATGTGATGTAAAAATTAACTCATGGTAATGTTATTGTCAGTATGTTAAAAATTTTTGATATACTAGATGACGCCCGCAATTTTGCGCCAAAATTCGTTTATCGCGCGGGAATTTTTCATTTTTCCGGTATAAAAAGTATCTCCATACCAAATTTCAGTAAAATCGGTTCATCGGTTTGGGCGTGAAGAGGTAACTGACAGACCGACACATGCATTTAGAGATTTAATATGGATTTCTGAGTCATTATTATCCTAAGTAAAACTTACGCAACTCTTTAGTGACAACCCTAACGTAACACGCGGTTACAGCCTTGTAAGTTTTTTGGGGCCTTGTACTAAACTATTGTATAGTATTGAACTGACAGCTTTCGTAATACGAACTAGTTATTGTGGCCAGTTTTCCTCGTATTTTACTGTTATGGCCAGTTTACATTATTCCAATCCAGTTCAATCCAGCGCTTTTTGTAAATTGCATTCCAGTGCTTTCCCGTTTACACTATACATTAAGCCAGAGCTGGATTGAAAAATAAATAATAATTGATAATGTAAATCAGCCATTAGCGTTTATCATAGTGAAAAACACAAAGACATAAAATTAAGCAATAATTAATAACTCAAATGAAAACTGCTTTAGCGTAATCCGTGGGCACAATACCTGATCGGAAATTCGTAAGACGAAGGCAGAATAGATCGCCGGCGCCTATAAAACCTTGATCTAGGTTCAAGAGGTACCTAGGTGGGTATAGCCTGGAGGGTAACAACGCGACGCGACGCGTAGATGCATTTCTAAATTTATATGAATTTGACAGATTCGCAAGACGTCTCACGCAATTGAAATCTGTCAAATCCGTACAAATTTATGCCGCTCCTTGCCTCACCTCGTCGTATATGCGGTCTGAATTAGTTCATTATGTAATTTGGGGCCATCTATAGGCGATTCGCCCATATTATATATGTCGCAGTCCACTAGTTAAAATAGCCGTTCGATCAAACGGCTAGCCCTTTGACTGAACAACGCCATTCAATCACAGGGCTGTACGTCATTTAGCCGACTTGTTGACTGCAACGTTCAACACTACAGCTAGACGACGTTTAGCTAACTAAATAAATGGCAAATTAACTAAGTTGACCATTAGTTAAGTGTTATTATTACACTAAACTAATGGTCAGCTTAATTAAGAATGCATAATAAATTGTATTGTAACTCGTTTTGAACACAATAATTGCAATTAATACCTCGGTGATGCATTTCATAATCCCGTAATTTTTCCTCGAATATTTGTTAAAATTTTGATTCACTCGTATGTGCCCCCATGATTTCTGTCACTTTAATAACACTTGTAACGTATATTTATCTACGAAAAATAGCATAATACAATCACAAAACACCGGCTAGTTGACGCCATATTGTAAACAAAACGCAACTAGCGCCGCGGTGGTGAGCGCTGAACTAATTCAATCAAATTTTTGAATTTGAACGTTTCGTGTGACAGAAATATTAAATTAAAAAGCTAGCCGTGAGATTGAATGGCGTTGTTCAGTCAAAGGGCTAGCTGTTTGATTGAACGGCTATTTTGACCAGTTGGCTGCGACATATATACTTTTTTGCTATCTTTGTTTAAGTATAGGTTTTTCGCACCAATGATAATTGAAATAATATTTCAATTATTTCAATTATACTTGGGATTGACCCTTAGGATTAGTGTACTGTTTACGGTACCCTAAAAAACCCAAATCGCAATAAAAAAATATTATACTCATAAAACAATTCCCTTGTATTTTTACATCGAAAGTGGTACTAAAGTTCCGATGTGTATGCTTGATAAATTCGTACGAGGCACGCCGAAGTGAAATCATAAATTTTGTAATACCAGCTTTGTGGTTACAAATGTTGAGTTGTTGCTGTCAACCCGAACATGTGGCTTGGCTTTACATAATATACACTACAGATATAGAAATGCTGTAGATTCTTTTGAAAATGTTCGAATTTATATTATATACAGGGTGTAAGAAAACTATGCTGTACTCGGCGAAACATGGCGGTAGCGATCATTGGCTCCCTATTAAAAACTTGTCATTTTCTATACAAAGCCGCGATTGATAATGAACTATGAAGTGTCAGATGTTGTCAGTCGCGGCTTTGTATAGAAAATGAAAAGTGTCAATGACCGCTACCGCCATGTTTCGCCGAGTACAGTAGTGATAATACTTTAGGGTGCGTATACACTCTACGCCCTCTGTGTACTGTAAAAGTTGCAGCGCTGCAAAAGTTTTTTTTTAGTATGGGGAGATTTAATATGACGCTGGAGCGCCTTGCCCATACCAAAATTACTCTTAGCGCTGCTACTTTTACAGTGGCAGTACAAGGGACAGATACACACCCTAAAGTATTATCACTTTGCAGGGAATTAGTAGTTTACCTACCCCTCTAGAATTAATAATACAGGTACCCCTATGTCGCGCGGGTCCCGCCGGCAATCCTAGCACGGGAGCCCTAGAACTTTTTTTTTTACTACTATCAAGCAAATTTTTTGTGAGTTCCGTTTTATGGTTCAGTAGTCAACCAAGTTTTGTTGATTACAGAACCCTATAACGAAACTTTAACGAGCTGATTTTTCGTATATTGATAGGTATTAGTTTATTTTATTTAATAATTCAAGAGCACCATTGTCCTACAAATAAAACAGTCCATTTTTTAGGACGATCAATTCAAAGTATGAAATCCTTTCTATTTCTGTTAGCTACCACTTTCGAGATTTTTCGCAAATAAAAATGTTGTTCGTCAGACGAACAACATTTTTATTTTGTCAAAATTAAGCTATAATTAGCTCATAAAAAATTATCTTGATAGTAATAAAAAAAAAATGTTCTAGGGCTCCCGTTCTATCCGGGAATGTTGGTTTTCTAGCTTCAGCTATGATTTTTCGAGGTTCTCTCACGGTACAACCCAGTAGTGTAACGTGATAACTTTCAATGAACCTATCAGATGCTACGTGCTCCAATCCCGCGCCGTGACACGATATACGTCCATAGATCACGTATCGAGATTTATCTTACTATATTATGGTACTAACCACGAAGTCACAAAATTATTGCGATGTTTTGATATGGCTCGATTTATATCCGTCCGCGCGAATGAGCGTTTTGGTCGCTACACCGCGAGATGGAAAAATTTACATACTACTTAAGGCCGTCCCCCGAGCAAACGACCTTGGCCATACATTTGTCGCGTTGCCGAGATCGCGCCAAAACCCTATTATTTTTACTTATCTTAGTTCAAAATTGTCCTAAAAAAATTAAAACGGCGAATATGTAGTTTATGATATTGTCGATCTATTGGTGTGAGTTTCAAATAAAAGTAATTTGTAAATCCTAAGGAGATGCTGAATGTATGCTTGAATTTTAACAAATTGGTATTACTTTGGAAGCTGATATCATGAGTATAAGAAACAAAAATAGAAAATTTAAAACGACAAAAGGAATGTTGATATACTGAAGATTATTTCTGTATTTTTATTATAACTTTGTAGCTTTCAGATTATGAGTTTATAAGGTTTTAAATACGGTCAATTACGGAATCTCCGGACGGAATGCCCTTAAAACTATAACGCGACTACGAAAAAAGAATATAATATAGCTGCATGTCTCACGCCCGGCTTGCCATACCATGATTACGCCTCCGTGGTCTAGTGGTATAGAGCGCGGCTCTCGACTCGGAGGTAGTGGGTTCGATTCCCGCGTTGGAAACATGTTATTTCCAAGTTTGGTTAGGACAATGCAGATTGTCTGAAAAATAAGATGATCCATGCGTCGTATGGGCATGTAAAAAGTCGGTCCTGCGCCTGATCTCTCGCCAGTCGTGTCGGTCGTCCGTCCCACTGGGTTATGAGAGTAAAGGAATAGACAGTGCTCTTGTGTACTGCGCACACACGTCTTGGGCACTTTAAAATTACTCCTGCGTAGCTGGCCTGGTTTTTATGAAACCAGCCACCGTCACCGAAACCGGTATGGGAGCTATTTTACCATAATGGTTAAGATCGGATCAGTAGTTTATCCGCTACGGGATCACATACATTGACTGCCAAAATCATTACCATTCCTATCCTCGTAGTAGTTGGATAAAAAAGCCGCTAGGATTCAGAGCTAGCTGTTGATACGTTTATCGCAATTTTTATAGGCGATTCTATAAAAACGCGTTGGCTAGAGGCTCAGGCTTAGAACCCAACGTCGCTGCGTTTTCCAATACCGTTAGTTGATTAGCAATTTTTCTACCGTCTCGTCTCGTTTTTATAATTACAGAAAAAGTCAGTGGGCCAATGAGGCGATTTCTTGTTCCTTATTGAGAAGACCTATTTGCACAGTATGCCAGCGCAGCGCTGGCAATTGTATTTAATTGTACAATTTGTTATTTAATTATGACACACTGACCAACTTTTGGAATAATTTCCTATAGAAGTATGAAATCGAACTTACCGCAGAAGCCCTCGTTTATGTTATTATTTGACGCCCGCAACTCTGTCGCGCCAAAATTTGTTTATTGCGCAGGAACCGTACATTTATCCGGGATAAAAAATATCATGTATCCTTTCCCGGGACTGGAAGCATCGCCATACGAAATTTCACCAAAATTAGTTCAGCAATTTGGGCGTGAAAAGGTATCCCACCAAAAACATACCTGTTAAAATAGGGCCTAGTTCCTATAGGCTAACTGTTGGTCTAAAAAAAGAGTTGAAATCCAATCCAATGCCAAGTTCAGATGCACTTCATCGATCATAATCATCTTTATCAACAGCCTGATCCATAATACTTCTAATTTGAACTTGGCAGGTTATTTAAATTCTATTAATATTATCTAATTATATAATTAATCAAGTGTAACGCATAGCACAAAAACCTGCCAAGTTCAAATTTAGAAGTATTATGGATCAGGCTGTTGATAAAGATGATTATGATCGATGAAGTGCATCTGAACTTGGCATTGGATTGGATTTCAACTCTTTTTTTAGACCAACAGTTAGCCTATAGGAACTAGGCCCTATTTTAACAGGTATGTTTTTGGTGGGATTTCAATACTTTTTTTCAAGAAATCCTACCTATGTTTTCTTTTTGTGCTACGCCCGATATAAACAATACTTTCAATAGATGCCTCATTATATCACTGGTACATAAGATTTTTTATCTAAAGTTCGTAGATGAACTGACTCACGCTTGACGATTTCTTAAATTTCTTAATTTATCGTTAATCTACATAATAATATAACACACGACCTGTGTGCTAAATTTCATAACGCTAGGACATTTGGAAGTAGCCTCTAAAGTTCGTAGATCGGCCGACTCACGCTTGACCGATTTCTAAAATTTCTTAATTTTTTGTTAATCTACATTTAACACATGACCTGTGTGCCAAATTTCATAACGCTATGACATTAAAGTTTGTATGGGCTGTAGATAGGCCGACTCACGCTTGACCGATTTCTAAAATTTCTTATTTTTTTTAATCTACTTAAAACACACGACCTGTGTGCCAAATTTCATAACGCTAGGACAATTGGAAGTGGCCTCTGAAGTTCGTAGATGAACCGACTCACGCTTGACCATTTTCTACAATTTCTTAATTTTTCATTAATCTACATATAACACACGACCTGTGTGCCAAATTTCATAACGCTAGGACAATTGGAAGTGGCCTAGAGGTTTTGATTACCGGTCAGTGAGTGAGTGAATGAGTGAGTCAGTGCCAAAATAAGCTATTTTTACAAGGACATATCTCAGGATCTACTGAAGCTATATCTATGAAATTGGGTATACTGCTTAAGTACTCGTAAATAATTACGTAGGTATAATTTTATCTTTGCACTCGCAATAGACACTGAGCTACAGGGGGGTCAAAAGTACGTCGAAACGGTTCGTGTAAATAGTGCACGGCATGTGCGCGGCCTGCTGGAACTAGGCCGCGCACTTCCGTGCGCTTTGAACAGACAGACAGGCAGATAGACGACAACCAGACAGACACACTTTCTCATTTATAATATTAGTATGGATTCTATTCTCATACATAGTTCTTTTAAATAAACTAAACTCAAAAAACTGACTTTTATAGTTTTAATTAAACTCTTTGATAGGCAACTAAACGGATTAAACAAGAAACAAAAGCTGCATTCTACTTTTTATAACTGCAGTTGCATAAAGTAGAATCTCCGATTCTACAGATTTCATGAACTTTTCTAGACAAGAGAATTTGTGCCTAGAAAAAATTGTGAGTTTCGAAATTTCATCAAGCCTTAATGATCCATGAAAGGCTGTTTCATCAGTCGATTAGATTGTTAAGAAACTTAGTTTTGACCCTAAATTACTTTTTGTAATGGCGACTATATTGTTGGTTAGATATTTAGGTAATACCTAGATTTTTTCCGCAACAGTGTTGAGCTAAAATTAGTTTATCGGACCAGACATCTTACATTTTTTTCGATCAGGTACAAACTATCCTATGAGCATTCCTAGGACTCAATTACAATATTCCATAGAGTAATACTGTGCTCAAGGTATCTTCAAAAGTCATAACATATTACACCAAATCATTTTGAGTTTCAGTTTAGCTAATGTTTGAAGCGATTACAGACAGACATACACAAAAAACGATACATTATCGCAATGTTAGTATAGATTATCATATGCTCTTTGTGATTTTCGTATCCCTTTTGCCAACATAAAATTGGTTCCTACTTGCTACTTATTCCATTAAAATTGTCAAGTCCACTAGCACGTGTAAACACAGCATATTACCTAATACGATAGGCTAGACTAGCTAATCAGCATGTCGCTCGTCTCTTAGAAAGTGGTGCACTCGTTGACTGCTAATGGTGATATTGTTCAGTTCCGGACTGGAAGTATACCTGTCTCGCTCACTATGGAGTGTTAATTTTTTTAGCTATGCTTTACACCATGACTGGCCCTGTGCTAAGTTCTCGAAGAACTTGTGTTACGGGTCCCAGATATTAGGGGTACAGTCGCCAAATTTCGTCTCCAAACCTAATTTCTTAATATAAAAAAGGTAATCTATTGACTGGACTAAAATTTTTCAATGTACCTGGGTCGGATGTATATTAAATAGGGCATCGAAACCCGGACCCAATTTTCAAAACCCGGGTTTTCGGGTTTTTTTTCCGGGTTTTTTTCGGATTTTCTTAAAATTCAATGATTAACGATGCGAAAATACTTTAAATATGATTTTCAGCGATTGCCAGCACCTTTCCAGTAAAATACTATTTAAATACTATAGTGTGCGGTCACGGCAGTGCCCAACCAAGTCTCGAGTGAACGGGCACGGCCGTATCCTACTTTTTGGTAGGATTTTAAAAATATGTATTAATTATTATTATTAATAAATATTTTTATGACAATTAGTCTTTAATGCTCTTAAAGCGAAACTTTTCCTCTAAAATATTATATTTTGTTTAATTATGACCAATATAAATAATGAAACCTATTCAATATGTTATAAAAATAAGTAATTTGTATGTTAGTTTGTTATGAATACCTTTTATCAGGTCTGGCCTTTAATAATTATCAAAAAAAAGAAAAACCCGAAAAGCTCGAAAAACCCGGGTTCCATTTTTGAAACCCGGGTTTTTTCATGATCCCCAAAACCCGGTTTTCCCGGGTTTTCGGGTTTCGGGAAAACCCGGTCTCGATGCCCTAATATTAAACATCCCATTGGCGGGATTCGAACCCGGGACCTTCAGCTTAAGCGTATAGATGCGCTTTAACCAACTGAGCCACATATTATCTTTAGTAAAGTGTGCCGTCTGTCTGATTTTGTTCCAGGAAATCTTATCCCCAAAGGAAATCAGTTTCAACTTAGTATTCCAATTTTATTTATATTTATTTACCTTACTTTTGTCACTGACTTCTAATGGTATGCAATTGCACCTTGTCTCTAGTAGGTATAGTGATTTTAAGTAATGGGTGCTTTGAGACTAAGAAACATGACGTCACACTTGTTATTAATCTTAAAACCGATGAGTGATTATTTGATCCCATGTAAGTTGTAACAGGATCGAACCCACGTCCAACCCAATTACATAATGAGCTTACGCGCCTATTGGCAAGTCATTACTCATTATTAACACGCGAAACTTTACATTTTGATATCATAATTTTTAATGACTGGGATACAATTTAAAATTGTATAATAATATCCAAACTATTATTATAAATGCGAAAGAGTGTCTGTATGTCTGTCTGTCTGTTACCTCTTCACGACCAAACCCCTTATCCGATTTTTCTGAAATTTGGTAAAATTTGGTATGAGAGTATGAGATACTCTGACGGTCAGACCCCCGGGAAAGAACACAGGACACTTTTTTCCCAGAAAAATGTACGGTTCCCGCGCGATTAACGAATTTCGTCATCTATTGATGTTATAATAATTATCATTAACATTAACGTATAATATGGTTAAATGGAGTTTATTAACATCGTATAATGCATTATACTTAGTTACATGGAGTAACAAAACAAAGCTATATATTTTCTTCACTGTATGACTGTAATGTACCTCCTTTGTGTTGTAAAAAAGCAGCGTCAAAAAAGTTACTCTAAAAAATTTGGGCAGGAATATTCATTACGTTTTAGTTAGGGCATTTCTCCAAGAGACAGAAGTCGACGTAATGGGCATTGTCCAAAAAAAATCACATGTACTTTTTATATATTTTTTCGTTAAAATAGGGTATTTTAAGAATATAAATTAAATAATTTTGAAATTCATTGGCTAGTTTTTTCTCAATAAATTTTTAAAGTTTCGCTCTGACGTCATCATCGGCGGCCAATTGACCTCTGCAGTATGTTTAAATTTCCTTTCAATCTTATTATAATGGCTGGTTCGACAAATACAAGTTCTCATTATGTGAAAGCTGATACGAAAAGCTTACCAAAAGTTCGAAACGTAATATTGGTCGAATTTATTGCTAATTTAACGCCATTGAAGGTCAAACTAAGGTTAAACATATTTGTTCAAAAATGTAAGTAACTAATGGGTATGTTTTTCGTTTATATACAGAAAAACGATCACTGACCTTATTCCTCGAAATATTTTTGTAATGAGCAAAATTAAAAAAAAATGGACAATCCCCATTGTTTCAGCGCCGCTTCCTTTACAGTTACCTCCTATAGTATGATATATTAAAGAATATTAAAATATAAAAAAATTATTGAAGCAATTTCAGAACAATATTGTTGGCACATTGGCCACTGTCCACTGAAAGAAAAAATTCTTTCAACTTTTTAAATATTAAACTCATTTCGATATTATTAAATAATCAGAAATCAGTTAATGTTTTGCATTAAATGCAAGGCGACAATGTTGCAAAAGTTAATGAGATACGCCCGTGACCAACATACAGACAATCCGCCTGATAACTCGCTCAAAATAAGGACAAAAACAAGCGGGTACTAGTATTTTAAACGAGAACATTTTAAACTTTTAATAGGCTGCTATTTAAAGTTAAGTGTTGTTCGTTTGCTCGTTTTTTCCTTAATTTTATAAGAAAGGTTGTGTGTAGCACCACAGAATATAATATATTAGTGTAGGACTAGAGTTAAACAAATCTTATACTAGCTGATCGGTAAACGTTGCCCGCCAACGTTATTTAAGGTAGAAACTAAAAATCTTGACCGATTGTAAGATCTACCCGATCAGTTTCGGAGAAGGTTGGTAACAAACAGCGCGTCACAAAATATTTGTATGAGAAAATTATGAATTACGAATTTTCACGTAAACGAAGATGCAGTTTTACTAGGCCAAAATCCGCCTACCACACTTCTTATTAATACTTCAAGCCCCATGAGAGCACCGGTGATCGCGACAACAATAGAATACAATTAGCATTTCCAAGAATCCGCGATCGAAGGAGACACACACTCTTATATAACTTGTGAAAGGTCCTAAAAATAAAGAGATTTACACGTCTAATCCCTATACAAATTCTACTTATATTTGTTTCACAATAAGTCACACGAGAGACAAAGACAACGAATAAATACGCTGGCATCTTTATTAGTAAGACAGGCAGTGATTATTCCTCGGCAAACACGTATGATGTACGTTTCCTTACGTTTAACGATCTCGTAGTTAACGGTACCGTTACTTGAACCGCACCGTTCCTTTGTGCCCTAAGCGATCGATAAACTTCAGTGTACATACGGGTCAATATTGTTCAGAATAACACTGGAATAATGAATGCCCAAGGCTGGCACATGGACGCTGTTGAGAGATTTTCCAGCCAAGTGGAAATAGGTCAAACAGGTCCATTGTAGAAAACAAATAATGTTGATTGTTGGTACCCGCGAACGTAACAATAATAATTATTGTTTGGCATGGCAATAAGCCATTTAAAAACTATGTAGTTTAATAAAATTAAAACTTCTGATGTAGTCGTTTGCGTAACAGATAATAATTAGTTAATTACGGCTTAGCTTAAATTACCTTGAGATATTTAAAAATGTAAAAAAAAAAAACGTTTTTGATACACAACTAAATATTTTCCGAAACTTTGTTGCGTCGATATTGTCCGTGATAAAAAAGTTTTGCGTCCTTTTCCAAAGGCTCCCAATTATATGTCAAAGATGTAAATAAGCAGTTAAGGTGGTTATAGAGAGACATACACACTTTAGTATAATAATAATAGCTCCCACACCGGTTTCGGTGACGGTGGCCGGTTTCATGGAAACTAGGCCATTTCATGGAAACGCAGGAGTAATTTTATAGTGCCCAAGTGTGCGCGCAGTACACAAGAGCACTCTTTATTCCTTTACTCTCTTAACCCAGTGGGACGAAAGACCGACACGACTGGCGAGAGATCAGGCGCAGGACCGACTTTTTACATGCCCATCCGACGCATGGATCATCTTACTTGTCAGACAATCAGGTGATCAGCCTGCATTGTCCTAACTAAACTTGGAAATAACATGCTTCCAACGCGGGAATCGAACCCAAAGCGGGAAAACGCTCTATACTACTAGACCACGGAGGCAAGACACTTTAGTATATATACAATTTAATATTAAATATCAATACCTAGAGTAGTCTGCCATTGTCATCTGCGCACGTAAAAGGCGAAACGCCGTACAAAACTCGCCCGTATGTTTCCACGATTGGATCCGTGTGTCACTCGCGTGTATCGGCTCTCATAAAACTATGTAGGTGCAAGAAAGTATCGCAACCTCGATACTTTCATATCAACGTGGATGCACACCGATCGTGCGTAACGCAGTCTCATTCATGACACATTGTACTGCGTTTCTACTAAATGTAGCCAAAACTCGATGAAAAGAATGTGTTCATAATATTAATATTTCTTTACTAGATGATGCCCCGTTGCACCAATATTTGTTTTTCGCGCGGTAACCGTACATTTTTCCGGGATAAAAGTATCCTATATCCTTTCCGGGACTCAAAGTATCTCCATACTAAATTTAAGCACAATCGGTTCAGCGATTTGGTCGTGAAGAGATAACAAACAGACACATTTTCACATAAATATAATATTAGTAAGTATGGAATGCACACCAGATGACCCAGTAGGTAAACTTTGTATCACTTCCCACCTAATGTTATAATCCTTCCGTGGACCACAAATATATTTAAGACTACAATTGGCCAAATCGGTTCAGCCGTTCTCGAGTTTCAGCGAGACTAGCAAAATAAAAAAAATAGTTTTATTTATATAGATGATTTATTACATTTACTGCTACTATAAAACTGATTGAAAAGCTAGGGTAGTCGTGAATAATTATAAACGCAGCGACGACGTTGAACTCTAATGTAAGTACGTAGCTACGTCACAATGAGAAAACGCTTACACGTCGCTTATCGCTTCATTAAATTAACGTTAAGTTACGATAAAATGGCTCACCATAGTTCCATTTGACTATATTATAATCAGCTTAAAGCTAACGATATTGAAAAGACTGACATTCATAAAGCATACATTGAAACCGTATTTTGTGTGAACTATTCGTACAATAAAATACATGCTGAATACCTCGCTGATCGTAACCAACAAAACCAATCAGCCGAATGATTTATTCCAGCAATCGATTTTTATTCCTACTTATAAGAGACAGCCAATGGCTCTGATATTGATCAGTCGACGTCTCGTCGGTTTTAATAAGTTGAAATGCGTTATGCGTTTGAGTGCAAAGAACGCCGCGCTTGCAATGTGTGTAAAGTGTTGCTACATTAATATTCATAATGTGACTAAAAATGTTAACATGAGTATGGACTACATAGTGGTCTTATATAATGTAATACACTAAATTAGTTATGTTACTAATATTTTTCTGATTTTATCGAGAATAGTTATTTTAAACTATGTATATCAGAATGATCACTTATATGATATCAGAATGATCACTTACATATTTTTATTACGATTTCCCTGTTCAATATCATGAATCAACTCTTTATGTATTTTTGAATTTGCCTAATTGAAACTACTATTACCATGAAATTATTTCGCACAGTGGTAAACTAGATCTGCTTTTGGCTCTACATAACCACCATTATAGTATTATTCCGGTCTAGATATCAGATGCTGAACACGCGAAGACAGACGAGTTTTATATATCTAGATTCTCAATGTCAAAGTCAAAATAAAGTACAAGGAAAGATGGGGTTGTGACATATTATGAAACTATGACAAGATGTCTAGACAAAACTAAAAAAAAAATGAACCATGTTCGGAACTTTACACTGCAATTTCAAAAACGTTAATCTCACAAAACCAGCGAGTTACGATGTAGTGATAATCTAGGAAATTATAACCTAACATACACCTATAAATGGTTCTATAGACATGGTGATGATGTTCCTAGAAGTATATAGAAAGCTTGAAACCAATTTGGAATTGAAGGGCGATCTTCACTGACTGGCTACTGGCAGCGTTTCACTTGTTTTCTTGAATAAAGTTATTTTACTACACGTGGTTCGCAACTTGCGTACATCGATCGGAACTCTATTTTAAGACAATTATAGACTAAAACTGTCCTCAAATGCTTTTTATGGGAATTTATTTTAAGGGCGTTCCGTCCGGAGATTCCGTAATTGACCGTATTTAAAACCTTATATACTCATAATCTGAAAGATACAAAGTTAATAAAAATACAGCAATAATCTTCAGTATATCAACATTCCTTTCGCCGTTTTAAATTTTCTATTTTTGTTTATTATACTCATGATATCAGCTTCCAAAGTAATACCAATTTGTTAAAATTCGAGCATACATTCAGCATCTCCTTAGCATTTACAAATTACTCTTATTTGCAACTCACGCCAATAGATCGACAATATCATAAACTACACATTCGCCGTTTTAAATTTTTTTTTAGGACACTTTTGAACTAAGATAAGTAAAAATAATAGGGTTTTGGCGCGATCTCGGCAACGTGGCAAATGTATGGCCAAGGTCGTTTGCTCGGGGGACGGCCTTAATTGGTTCAGTGTTTTAAGAGTCAAGAAACAGAAAAACATTTTATTATGATTCATAAAATAATCCTATCCAAAAACGTAAGAAAATTAGCTAATTTGCTTCTGTTGGGAGTCTCTACTTCATGAATCTTACCTCTTCCAACGTCAAAATCGTTTATAGCCGCAATGAGTCCTTTCTATCAGGTTATCCATCGTCTCATTTGTCTATTATGCCATAATAATTATAATGTCTTTTTAAAAAGTATTTAATTCATTCAGTCATCTAAATCTCACATAATAAGTAGGTAATTTCACATCCGGCTCCAAACTTATAACACAATACCTACATTTTGTGTTGTGTCGGTTATGAAAACCAGTATTTAATACGCTGTTACATAATTTCTTTGTCTATTAGGTACTTGAACTAACAATTGTGTGTACACTTTACACTGCTAGAATAGTGTTGGGAATACTGCTTTATCGATAAAATTGTTACGGATTTAGAAATTTGGACTACAACTGAATATCGATATTGTCGTCACGTATTTTAAATTGTTGAGAACAAGATTTTTAAATTGTATTAATTATACTGTCCATAATCCGATATTTTTCTTCCATAAAAAAGGTATTTTTGTATACATCAAAATTTATCTTGTTATTTTGTATGAAAAATAAAGTTGGAGTATTTATTTTAGTAAATTTTATCAAAGTGTAAAAACCATAGTATGCTGACAAATAAAATTTAAATTATTCTGTAAAAGCTAATAAAACTAATTAAGTAAGTACTGCTTATTAATCCTTCAAGCCCCATAAGAACACACCGGTGTTATTGTATTCAATATAATACAATAGCGCTTAAAAGAATCCCCGATCAAAGGAATCAAACTCGCATAATGTCGACAGTTTATCGATATCGATACAAAACGTCACCTCCCTAGAGGTGTCCCGTGTGGGAATCACTATAGGAAGCGGGGTCACTGACACACCTGTACGCGGATGCGCGTTGCACTATAATGGCGTTTAAAAATGGTTGCCGTTTATGAAAAACGAGAAAAAAGGCAGTAAATGTTAATACAAAAAGTTTAGTGAGATTTGAGCGTTGAACTCTAGAGGTTTTATAGTGTTAGGGCCTGTTTCACCGCTTCCTGATAAGGCTATCCACCACTTAATTTGACAGATGGAGTATGGAAAATCTGTCAAATAACCCTATCGGGCACCTTATCTGGAAGCGGTGAAACAGGCTATTAGAGTTGTAGATTGCTATGTTATTGCCCAATATAAGCGTCGCTTTACAAAAATATTTAGTTGTGTTTAAAATAATACTAGCTATATGACCGAACGAAGCTCGATGTATCGCCCCCGAAACCCCCTATAAACTAAATTTCATATATATATATATATATATATATATATATAGCAAGCTAGTTAATGCAACTTAACTAAAATATATCAATCAGCTGTCATTTGTGATCAATCAATGACCTAAATTGTATAGTCTGTCAAGAAAGTGAAGAAGTTAAAAAGTCATCGTCGTAGTGTCATCCCTTTCAAATTAATCTAAGAAAAAAGGGATGACACTATAACGATGTTGCCACTTTTTAATTTCTTTACTTTCTTGACGGACTATAACGCCATGCGACATTAAAAGCGTAATAATATGACTTTAATTTAGATGTAATTAGGTGTTTTTTGAATTCCATTAATTTTGTGTCTCTACTATTCACTACCATAAGAGATTTACAGACAAACTAAAGAGGAATGATACGAACCAAAATACCTTTATGAAGGTTCATCGGCTATAAGCGCATACAAAAACCAACAAGTAACAACAAACTATGCATGCAGTGTTCGATGATGCGTTGACTAATTGTAAAGGTTACGACTTACGTTATAGTTAGTCACGGGCTGGTGGGTCACGTGAAGTTCTAGGTTCAATACCAACATTAGCAAATGAGGAATCTAACAGCCGCACTCAGAGACGAATAAAACTGTCAAACTCTTCATTAAATTGAAGTTTAACCATCGTTAACCGTCTGAGTGCAGCCGTAACAGACGCAAATCTTATTCCACTTATCCAAATTAGTGGAATTAGGTTTGGTACACTTAGATCCGGAAAGAAATGATCACAAGTAAGATTATTCTGAAAGTGTTAGTGAATAAGATAAGCCAGAAAAATTGAGAATTCTAGGCCAATTAGAACAAACGCCGCATATTGTAAAATATTTGTCAATGTCATCTAACATTTTGCATGTGTGAATTAAAACGCTCTGCAGTTACAGCTTCATCCTTGTCCCCATGAAAAGATCTTTGTAGGCCTGAACTAAAGTTTCATATCATTACAAGTGGCCTAAATAAAAACGCTGGTGTCATTGCGACTGACACCTAATTCATCCTTGCCTCCATGATAACATCCTTGTTGATTCTTCAAGTCAATTCAATGAGTAAAACATGAAAACGTTCATTAGGAGTACCAGCTGCTCCATCCTTGTCCCCATGATAACATCCTTTTAGGCCAGTAGTCTGTAAGTTATTCTTTTCTTTCCAGAATGTTTCGGTGGAAGGGGAAGGTGAGGTAGCCGACAGATGGCAGTGAGCCCGGCGATGTACCGCCCCGGGCCGCTCGACCCATACGCGTCGCAGAGGGTAAGTGTTTGTTGTTTTAGTTTGAATATTAGATCATAGATGGCGCTTTTATACAGTTACATGTAGAGCGGGGCGTTTCAATGAAGAGGTTCGGATGTATGGTTTTTATGAACAAGGGAATTATAGTGATTGTGTTATCGAAAGGAACGCGACTTGTCTGTTTGTACAGTAAAACCAATTTGCTAAGGGATTTTAAAATCTTCATCTTTCTTTAAAAATGAGGATTAAAGTGATGACTGATATAATTTTATGATAACTATATGGATACAATAAATTATTTTCATTCGTTTATAGTATAAATTATGTTTTATTGCTATATTTGCAATATTTCTTAAATAATAAAATATAAGTAGACATTAAAAAAGCCAAAGTAAAACTTACAAAAACATACAGTAGTCAGTAAACAGAACTAACTTTGTTCTGTCTACTCTGGTAATAACATAACGTCACGAAGTTTAAAAAATAACATGAAGTTTCTGACGTGACAACGTAAAAAAATCTTCAGCAAACAATAAGAATTTTATATAGTATTTCCTGTAAATCATACGCCATCGATAATTCAGTGTGCACCGCATAACAGAAAGCAACCTAAATATTTACACTGTAATTATTGTCCGAGCTCGATTAATGAACTTGTTAACCTACTCCGCCCAAAACGGATTGCATCGGTGTCCGGTGACCACACGTCATCATTTTGAGGGACCAATCAAAATTCGTATAACCGGTGGTAAAGGTACAGTGGTTGCAAATAAATGATAACGATAAAGTAATTATCCTAGTTGTGATCAACATATTTTATTAGCAAAAAAGTTTATTGTGGAAATAATGATCCAAAAATGTTTATTGCAAATTCATAGCCATTTTTAAATTACGCTCAACTGAACGAAATAACTAATAAATGTGTTTGGAGAATTTCAATTTCCCTAAATATTTTGCTCATATTTTTGTCTATTCATCCTTATATTCATCAAACTTTGTATTTTTATTTTGTACTAGTTGATGCCCGCAATTCCATTGCGCAAAAATTCGTTTATTGTGCGTTTTTCGGGATAAAACTATCCTATGTAATTTCCCGGGACTCAAAGTATCTGCATTACCAAATTTCAGCAAAATCGTTTCAGCGGTTTGGGCGAGACGAGGTAACAGACAGACAGATAGACAAACAGACAGACAGATGGACAGATAGACAGACAATCTTTCGCACTTATAATATTAGTATTATGCTCATTTTTTGTCTCTTCATGCATTTATTCATCAAACTTTGTATTTCTTTTGTATTTTGTAACAAATCACGAGTATCGTTTTAAATCAGTTTTATATTTCTCTATCGGTTCAGTAATATTGCATTTTCAATTATTCGTAGCGATGACGAGAATCGTTCAATCGTTCATCATTTAATTAATATTTATTATAATTTGTTAAATTTTCTACATTTTTATTATCCACTTCACTATTATAATTTTTTTTCATTCTTTCATTCTTACAGTTCGTTCAGTCGTTTCGCATTCAATTTTTTTTTATTTTGTTAAAATTTCTACAGTTTTATTTTGTCCACTTCATTCATAATTTGATACATTTTTAATTAGGTTTCTTTAATTTTATAAATCATTTCATTTCTTTTTATCACTTTTCACGTACGAACGTATGTTTATGAGTTCCATCCATCCATTCATTCATTCATTATTCAAGACGTCAGCTGATCTGTCCGTGCGTGATGGCGCATGTGTTGACATTATCGTCGTACCTCCGAAGCAGGCCTTGTACCATGAAACAGTTTTGAGACTCAAACAATCGGACGAGAATGCCGCGTCCTACTCTAACAAACGTGAAATGACGTTGTTAGAGGAGGACGCGGCATTCTCGTCCGATTATTTGAGTCTCAAAATAATTTCGTGGTAGGCCTACAGGAGTCACGTCCGTGCAAATTGTTTTATTTGATTCGTCTATTGGTGCACGAAACTCCGTGACTCAGAGATTTAGAATTTTACTATATATTTTAAGATTAATTACATTTTAAATAAATCTTTAAAAATTATGTCAGATATTATCTTAGGATTTGATCACATTGAGACAATGCCATAAGCCTAACTAATATCGATTATTACATAATATCGATAGAAAATTAAAACGACAATAGCTACTATGCTGCTATTTATGTATCCGGAACTGGCCACTTACAAGAACAATATTTAAAAAGTAATTACAACATTTGAAAATAGAACTCTTTGGTTGAAGAATACATTTTGTTTCATGTGACTGTCAATTATTTTTCCATTGTGACGTCATTTTGAAAATTGCGTGTCTTCATTTGCCATGGATTTAACGCGTGAACATTTTCGTGCAATGATTTACTACGATTTTCGGCGTGTGCTAAATCAACAACAGTGTTTTATTCAACTCACCGCAACTTTTGGAGATGAAGCACCATCAAAAACCACTGTTTATCACTGGTACAGTGAGTTTAATCGTGGGCGGTCTATGCTCACGGATGAAAATAAAGAAGGTCGCCCAAAAACAGCTGTTGTCCCACAAAATATAGATGCTGTGCGGGAACTAATAAGGCGTGATCGTCATGTTACATATCGCGAGATAGAGGCGTCCTTAGGCATAAGTATGACGAGCATACATAAGATATTATACGAACATTTGGCTGTAAAAAAAATATGTTCGCGTTGGATTCCGCACAACTTGACCAATCGATCAAAAACGAGCTCGTGTCGATTGGTGCAAAAAAATGATAAAAAAATACAACCGTGGTACGTCAAAAGCCGTTTATAATATCTACACAGGTGATGAATCTTGGATCTATGCATATGACCCCGAAACTAAACAACAGTCAACGGTGTGGGTGTTCCAAGATGAGCCGAAACCAACAAAAGTTACTCGTGCAAAAAGTACTTTGAAGCAAATGGTCGCCTGTTTTTTTGGAATTAATGGACATGTGGCTACAGTGCCATTAGAGAATCGTAAAACGGTTAATTCTGAATGGTATACGACCATTTGTTTACCAGAAGTCTTTGAAGAAATAAGAAAGGACAACGGACAACGCAGAATCATATTACATCACGACAATGCTAGCTGTCACACCTCAGCTGAAACAACTCAGTTTTTGGAGGGTCAAAAGATCGAATTGACTGGTCATCCGCCGTACAGCCCTGATTTGGCACCTAAAGATTTCTTTTTATTTCCATACGCGAAGAACAAATTACGTGGTCAACGTTTTTCGAGCCGCGAAGAGGCTGTTGATGCGTTCAAAATGCACGTTTTGGAGATACCTCAATCAGAATGGAAAAAGTGCTATGAAAATTGGTTCCAGCGTATGCAAAAGTGTGTCGATCATCGCGGCGAATATTTTGAAAAGCAATAAAACCATATTAAATGATATATGTTTGTTTCTTTTTTTAATTCCGGATACATAAATAGCAGCCCTCGTATGCATCAAGACAATATCAAGTCTCGCTTTCTTTCTTGTTTCGGTATGGTTGAGTCTGACCCTTAGGTTTCTAGCTAAAGTGTGATTTACCTAAAACCTATAAGAGAGGTGCTGTTCTTTGGTAAGGCTCGGCCATTTTGTTCAATTTAGAATTTTAGCCAATTTGTCCTTCTACTAAATATTGGCTTCATTTATGTACTGTAGGTAAATGTATTGTTGATTCCGAACGTATTAAACAAAAACTTTCGTATTTGGATATGGAATGGTAAACGCCGCCAACGTCCAAAGTTAGATTAGTATCGAATTCGCATTCCGAAAATAGCCATTATAAAAATGACCTTCCTTTCGACTAGTCTGGTATGCGTAGAAAAGTTTAACATCACGACTTTATAAGGCCGAGTGGTACACGACCAGGCCCTATATCTACTGACCGACTTCTAAATATTGTATCTCAATAATCATCATAACCATAATAGTCAATTTAGTTTTTAGTGTCTCGTTGTTCGGACCAAAAAAATAAGCCCGCCTTAATTGGATTTTGTTTTCAATATTATTGTTGTTACAGCGGCAACAGGAATTGTGAAAATTTGTACTGTCTAGCTATCGCAGTATGAGTTCTTGAGATAATATGCGCCTGGAGACCTACGGATGGACGTTTTTACTCTTTGGATACGAAATAGTAAAAACCTTAAAACCGGAATTCACTTTGTAGTCCAACTGTTTTATTTTTTCGACCCAACGAAAATCGATGGGCATTTTATTTTGCGTGGACTGGGATAATAAGTTGAAATTAAAAACTCAGGTTTTACTTTCGAAAGCGATTCGATTTACGCTGATCCGATTACGATTTCGAGTCAGCGTCGATCGTGATCGATCTCGTATAGAAATCAATATTCCTTTAAGATTTCGTGCGATTTTCTCGATCTTTATTGTTTACTTGTTTAGTTCACGATCGTACGCTACGGAAGGTAAAATATACCTATAGGAAATTCGATTCTCGATTGTGTGCAGGATCTCAGTCTGGTTTAAAATCAATTCATTTCGATATCATTAACTAATATAAGGATATAATATTTTAATCATTGCACATAAAATTGCAAATCTTCTATAAAACTTTAACAAAAGAAAATCCGAAAGAAAATGTGGAAAACACGACTGTCAAATCAATTCTCTCACGGGTAGTGAACTATTTTGAATAACATTATGGAAACATCATAATACTACGCTCGACGTGGTCCTTTTAGCCGGATTACCTTATGTGACTCGACACAGCTTATAACGCTTTTAGAATATTTCTAACCTTTTGCCTTTGAATGCCGTATCTTAGGTTAATGCCGAAACATGCGTCTTTGTTCTATTGTTTTGTTGTAATAAAAGATGATATTTTGACATAAAACCACGCATTTATTTTATTAATTTCGCATTTACGTTATCACTTCACGTCCAAACCACTGAACCAATTTTGAGTAAGGAACTCAGGATACTTTTTAATTTTTATACCGGAAAAATGTCCGGTTCCCGCGCGATAAACGAATTTTGGCACAACGGAGTTGCGGGCGTCTACTAGTATCATGATAAATCTTCATACAAAGTGCTTGCAAAGCTTGTGGTTTACAAGCGCTGCGTGCGCACGCGCAAGCCTCGTGCATCCATCAAGGATCACACCTTTTACTACAATCCTCAAGGAAAGTGATATTGATATTATGTATCTAGACCAGGAATTAGCATCATAGTATTAGCATAGTATTTACGTAAACTGATTTTTAGGGTTAATTCAGACCCCAACGCAGGTATATGCATTTCTACATTTGTATAGTTCTTGCAATCTACGAGTGCGCGTCGCCCTTAGTTGTGTGAGTGAACATATCTATACACGCGTACACGGCTCGCTCGCTACTGACTGCTCCGTCGGACTAACGAAAATGTCTATTCACATTTCCAACTACAAAAAAAGGCGACGCGCACTCGTAGATTGCAAGAACTATATCTATTTTAATTGACATAATATTATTTCAATTGCGTGAGACGTCATGCAAATCTGTCAATTCAATTGAAAACTTAGAAATACAACTTAGAAAAATGTACGCATCGCGTTGCGGTCTGAATTGACCCTTAGTACTTAATAATAAACTTACAAAATCGTTACAGGAACTAACATCAAAACCTCTTAATATTGTGTAAATAATCCCGGAATTTCAGAATATGAGCTTAGATTTGAATTATCACAAAATGTGTGGAAAATTCATTGAAATTCTCAAGTCGGAGCTTATCAGGTTGAAAACGGGGACCGACTCCGTTATCCTGACCATTTGCCACAATGACTCCGACTGAACATACAAACAACCTTATGTAAGCGAAGGATAAGGCTGCTTTCATAGTATTATTAAAGTACAATCAGAGAAGTTGATTCCTATACAGATGAACCTAGGTAGTTTGATCAAGTTATGTCAAACCCAGCCGACAGATCAATTGCTTACATTGAATTGACATAATCCGACCAAATGACGTAGGTTCGTCAAATGCCTATGAATCAATTTCTTCGATGGTACATAATATATAACGCACAGTAGATCATCTTGACACACTAAAACTAGACGGTCCATTTCGAGCACACGCACACATTAGCGTGATTGAAGATAACTAAAAGTACAAAATATCTATGAAGTGAGAGTTTGCTTTTAAGAACACTGGCTTATTCTATTGAATAATACTGTAGTATCATGATTTAAGTTTTAATATAAGCTCAGCAGCAAATGCTATCCAAGATCATCTATACATGTAATAAAACTGTAGAAATGAGAATTCTGTACATTAAATATATTAAAAAAATAATAAGCGGGGGGTGTCACTATATCGCTATAGAAGCCAAAACTATGGTTAGTTTTTTTGTCTGTCTGTCTGTCTGTCTGTCTGTATGTATGTTTGTTCACATACAGACAGACAGACAACCACTCATCCGATTTGAATGCGGTTTCCGCAGGTATATTTGTCTTCTTCCAACTTAACATCTGGTGTATAAAAATTTCCCCCCCCCCCCCACCTTAAGGGGACAAAAGAGGGGGTCAGATTTTATATCAAACTTTTTTCTTTAATGAACTAACTTCATATTATTTACTGCGTTTTTCAACTTAACATTTGGTGTATAACATTTTTCCCACCCCTCTTATTGAACAAAAGAGGGGGTAAGATTTTGTATCATCTGATGAAGTAGAAATAAGTTATATGGCAAAACAACGATTGCCGGGACAGCTAGTCAGATAATAAGGGCCTGTTTCACCACTTTCTGATAAAGTGCCGAATGGGCTATTCACAGCTTTTTTGACAGATTTTCCATACTTTACATGTCAAGTTAAGTGGTGGATAGCCTATTCGGCACTTATCAGGAAGTGGTGAAACAGGCCCTAAGTCTTGAAATTTTGATCACCATCGCCCAGTAACTTCTCAGCTTATTCAATTCAAAGCAAAAGTAAGTAATATTATGCGAATACATACTAATATACTGCGGGGCTAAAATGGTCATATTTAGCAATTACTCTCAATCAATTCAGCAAATGGATTATTGTCAAAACCGTCAAACTGACGAATGTCAAATTAGTACGAATTACTAGACACGAATGGCAAGTAGAGTGACCCTTTTGCGATATAAAATAGAATCATATTATGATTCATAATATTATGATTCTCCAAAGGGACAATTTTAGCCCCGCAGTACATAATACTTTTTCTGCAAATCAATTTCAGTTCTTATGGCACCAATACAAGCAATAGAGTTATTGCACAATGCACGCTGCAAATATTTTGCGGCAGTGGCGAATAACAGTTGTCCCCGTTTATGTCACAATCGTGACATTTATTATCTGGCAACACAATTTTATCTTGTAAACTATTTTATTTTAATGCTGGCAATCGGAACGTGAGCGAATGTATAGATTTCATTGCGGGTATCCGCATCATCACCACCATCAATTCTCAGAGGAAAATGCTTTTGGAAGTCTGTGTAGTTAATTCGTAGCGCCTAACCTGCTGATCAGCTGTAGCTCAGTTCTAATATTTGAAGGGCAAAGAACAGGTAAATAATGTTCTAATGAATATATTTTGAGAAAAACGGTTTTCTTTACCGTTATATGACAGGAACATTCCCAGGCTTCGGCCATAGACAAAAACGTATTTTTGATGAACATCTGTTTATTTATTTTAAAATTAAGTGATTGCGAACTAAACTGCTATAGGTAGACTATAGGCCAAGATTTTCCTTCAATAGAATCCAGAAAAAATGTGACATTCTCTGTTCTTAGCCTGTAACCTTTCATTTTGATCTAACATTAATATCTAATATATATAAATCTCCTGTCACGATGTTTGTCCGCGATGGATTCCTAAACTACTTAACCGATTTTAATGTTGTTTTTTTTAAATGTGTGCTTTTTTCTAACTTGAGAGATAGGATAGCTTAGATCTTTAATAATAGTCGCAATTTTATTTTATTGCAAATTATTTGTCTATAAAGAGCAACCATTTTTTATGCGACGCGGGTCACGGGATAACGATGGACGTTGCCATGGTGACATACTTATTTAGTCACTAATTCAATAAAATAATACGGGCGATATACTTTATATAATATTATGGCAAAGAAACGTTTGCCGGGACAGCTAGTTATAATATATATCTTCGTGTGCTGTTCGATTCAGGCCGTTTTCTATCAAACTACAAAAAAGTTATCTATAAGTTCATGTTCACTTTACAAGAATAAGGAATTAAAAGGGGGGATTTTAAAATATTATAATGGGGGTGCTGATTTTATTGAAGTTAATATAATATAATAAAGTCCAAAAAAAATGTGTAAGATCTGTATGTGGTGC
The DNA here is from genome assembly GCA_937595015.1 of Polyommatus icarus. Lineage (NCBI taxonomy): Eukaryota > Metazoa > Arthropoda > Insecta > Lepidoptera > Lycaenidae > Polyommatus > Polyommatus icarus. The sequence goes on along the minus strand of OW569336.1, from coordinate 6,311,695 downwards.
AGGGTATTTGGACTCCGACATACCCCCGTCGTCCACCCCCGTGCGCGGCGGGGGATACGTAACGTATGTACTACGTATACGTATACGTAAGTTGAATGTACTGCCTCTGCCATGTCTTTACATTAACGAAACGGCTATATTTGTTTAGAAACATTCATACTTATTTCCTAAAAACAAGGACTGTTATAAATATAGAGGTAGGAAACGAGAAAATTTGTGTATTCCTGACCAGAAACTAGCACTATTTTCTAAACATTTACAATTTTTTCCCTTATAGGTACATAATTTGAACAAATTTTGTAACTTATCTGCTTTATCACTTGGCTTATATATCTGGCTACACATATAATGCACAGTCTATAGGCCGGAAATATGTTAATTTAAATCATATTTCCGGCCCTAAGGCCTCCATTTACGCAAAAACGTCAATTTTTGTACTGTTAGTTTTCGTATTCTTCAACTCACGTCTTCTATTCAGAAACTCGCAAATACATTACTTGTAGTTTTTACTTAACAGCAATACATAGGACGTTCTGAAAATATTCTTTTGTAACTTATTCGGAAATAAAACAATTTTTTATTTTTTTATTTTAGCAGCATGGTGGACACGCCTTTACATTATTTGCCAGGGAGTGGTACAGGTGTAACACCTAGCCCGTGCTTTCCATTTTGCCACCATTGTTCTGCCAATTGCCATTTAAATATTCAATTGTTTAGTGGACTTCCGCCTGCATTGATTTTTCACGTAGGCGCGTTAGATTTTAAAGCGAATGGTGTCGATAAAAAAAATACAGTATATTTTAAAACACAAGTGACAGAAAATATTTGCTACGGTATTATAATCAAAGTAAAAAGGCACAGAATTTCAAACAATATATTTTGTATTAAAATATATTTTTTATTTATTTATTTATTAAAATATATATTTTATATTAAAATATATTGTGCCTTAATTCTCGATTCAGCTTTCTTTGCGTTATTACTACAAGTAATAACGCAAAGAAAAAGCCTGAAGACATTTTTTGAGCATAGAGGGCCTTTCTCTAAGATCCTTTTAAAAATATCCCATAAATTTTTCACTTCGAAGTTTTTCAAAATTAGCAATCACAACTTGGCTAAAGGCATTTAAATCTTAAAATTTAATTCCGTTTCGTTAAAAATCGCAAGGGTCAAACCGATTAGAAGCACAAAACCCCGCTCCACAAAATGTCCAACAAATACCGACAAACCTTTTCACCCACCGGATTGGAATGAACGGAATAAAATACAGTAAGCTTTATTGTGGAGAAATAGGTTTTGCATTTAAATACCAAGTTTAGTGATTAAAGCTGATATTTCTGCAACTTGTTCGCGTTGTTGACCACAAACTTTTAAATGGAAACTTTTAATTTGTGAAACCTACTGAATGTAAGTACTGTTTTTCTTTTTTTTCTAACAGATTTGGTTGGTTAGAGCAAGAAAACTTTTTTTTTGACGACCTCTGTGGCTCAGTGGTAAGCGCGTTGGACGCTCAAGCCGGGGGTCGCGGGTTCGAATCCCGCCGACGGAACAAAAAGTTTTCAAATGTTCCCGGGTCTGGATGTGTATTAAATATGTGTATGATATAATAAAAATCTTAAATATATGTATAGTATAAAAGTATTAAATATATTTCCGCTGTCTGGTACCTGTAACACAAGTCCTTTAGGTACTTAGCACGGGGCCAGACTGACGTGGTGTGAAGCGTCCATAGATATTATTATTATTATTTTATTTTTAGTTTAATTGGGTCCGAAACGAAGTACGTATATTATTTCCAAAAAAGTACACGTACATATTAATCTTACTAACTATGGTTCCAACAACGTTAACTACATAATATTGTACTAAATTTAATAACGAACAATACATTCAGTTAAAAGAAAATGTAAGAATGTAACATACTTAATATAACATAACGAGGTAGAAGATAGGTTAAACTAAATACTTATTTATCACAAAATGTTAAGCTTTAGATTGGTAGAAAGGAAGAATAAAATAATTATATTATATAGTTGTAATAAAACAATATTGTATAATAACTTTTAATAAAATTGAAACTATTATGCTAATTATTCTGGAATTGACCATCTTGAGAGGAAATCAAAATCTATTGTACAGGTGTGTATTGATTTTTATACAAGAATCTTGGATTAGTTCTGAAGAGGACCACTTTAGAATCGAAGTAAGTTCGAGATTCGAGAATAAGACACCAAACTTACACTTACTATCGTAAAATAAATACAGGACATTTAAAATTATTTTACCTCCAACCAACCCTTTATTTTAACCACACAAGGATCATAATATAAACTCCAAAGTAAGTAGGTCATAAAACTTGTAGACACTGTGGATTTATTTGTCTTTGTGTAAAACTATTCGTGGCACGATATGCTGGTGTATTCTAAGTTGTGAGGTTAAACTTATAAAAACTTAACACGAACTTAGGTGTTTCCTCTACTTTATGGCCAAGAACAGCTTTTAAGCGGTTTTTTTCTGGAAGAACGGAATGTCCATTGGTTAACCACCGTTGTGACTTGTGACCCATTGAGCAAACTGTGGTTGTTGTAAGAAGGAACGCTAATATAATCTGAACTAAACCTATGGTAATTAAATGTAATGGCTTTTTCATAAATTCTTATTACGAGAGAAATGACTATTTAATGCAGGGCTATCATTAATTTAGCCTAGATAGCCGCAAGTGGGCTTGTAGAATCTAGTTTAAATAGACAAGAGAATGACATAGTGTCTGTTATTTTATATTATTATTGTTTCAGTTGCTAAACTAATTTGATTATTTTATTAATTTTATTATGTACTTTAGCTTAATTAATATTAATATGAATATTATCTTGTATCTTTGCCAGTGTTGTGTCACATATAAAAGTGCATGTATCAGGATAGTGTAATTATAATTTGTAGCAGTTATTGTTTAATACATGTACCGCAGGTGTCCTTTTTAAATAAATAAATAAATAGTGTCACGGCAGAATGTGATGTAGACCAAATTGAGTTGTATACTATTGGTGTGAATAAAGATCTTAAGTAAAGCAATTGGTGTCTTCTTCATGGTCCTTCGAGCCAGTAACAGCAGCATTAATAATTGTCTGTCTGTCTCTCAGGTTTGTAACAATTCATAAGATGTGTTACTTCTGATTTCCAAACAAAAAGTGCCTCGTAAATCTTTAATGCTTTACATCCCCGGTGAGAGTCTCTCTATCTCTATGTTAACTATATGTTTAAACCGCTGAATCGGTTAAGAATATGGAAATATGTATTTCACGTGCATAGATAGGACAGACATAGACGTGTTTTTATCGCTGTAAAATGTATTGGTTCCCACGCGCAAATCATTTCTGGGCATATCCAGTTCCTTACAAATCAATTGGCATAACTTCTCTGACTTGGAGCCAAATTGTGGCGATGCTATTTTGTTATGTACATAATTATAATAATAATAATATAATAGCTCCCACTCCGGTTTCGGTGACGGTGGCCGGTTTCATTGAAACCAGGCCAGCTACGCAGGAGTATTTTTATAGTGCCCAAGTGTGTGCGCAGTACACAAGAGCACTCTCTATTCCTTTACTCTCATAACCCAGTGGGATGGCAGACCGACACGACCGGCGAGAGATCAGGCGCAGGACCGACTTTTTACATGCCTATCCGACGCATGGATCATTTTACTTGTCAGACAATCAGGTGATCAGCCTGCATTGTCCTAACCAAACTTGGAAATATCATGTTTCCAACGCGGTAATCGAACCCGCGACCTCCGAGTCAAGAGCCGCGCTCTACACCACTAGACCACGGAGGCGTTATGTTATGTACCTATATATAGTAAGTACATCATAATCGTGTCAGAAATACCGCAATGAACTGTTCGTAACATATCTTACATGTGCTGTAAAAACAGCTGATTACCTCCTCATTTGCGTAATGTTATCATTACAGTACTGCAACTGGTAGAACCATTAAGCTGCACAGTATAAATATCGTAAAGTAGGCTAACTTTGCCACGTTAAAGCAAACTAGCTTAACACAAGTTCAATTCGGTAGTGATACTACCTTGCTTCTACCTGAAATCACGCTAATGTACACATGATTCGAGCGGTCTAGTATGAAGATAGTCAACTGTATAGTAATTATATTGTGGCCCTACTATGTGCTCTAGTGGCGTTTTCGTCTCTTTAAATTTTAAACTAAAACTATAGAGTATAGAGTTAATATTTTTAACCTCTTGCCTAAGAAGATGTATAATGTACTAGCTGTTGCCCGCGACTCCGTCCGCGTTAGCATAGTAGATCACATCCCAAGTATTCATTAATGTACAAAAATATTCAATGTACAGAATTGACTAACGCTGAAAGAATTTTTCAAATCGGACCAGTAGTTCCTGAGATTAGCGCGTTCAAATAAGCCCTTTCACATAATTTCCCCCGTTTTTTCCACATTTTCCTCTATTTCTTCGCTTTATAAGTCGTAGCGTGATAAAATATAGCCTTCCTCGATAAATGGTCTATCTAACACTGAAATAATTTTTGAAATCTGACCAGTAGTTTCTGAGATTAGCGCGTTCAAACTATTACTAAATAAGCATTTCATATAATTTTCCCCATTTTTCCACATTTTCCTCTATTTCTTCGCTTTTATAAGTCGTAGCGTGATAAAATATAGCCTATAGCCTTCCTCGATAAATGGGCTATCTAACACTGAAAGAATTTTTCAAATCGGACCAGTAGTTCCTGAGATTAGCGCGTTCCAACAAACAAACTAACAAACTCTTCCGCTTTATAATATTAGTATAGATAACATGCCCTACCCAAAACTTACAGTAACAGTCCCACAGTCTGTCCCAAATACATCGACTTCAAAAAGGTTCTCTATATTCGGCCTATTTTTAACATTTAAGCTGCATAATTGAATCTCTAATGATGCGCAAGAGATAATAAACTTTGTAATAACATTTTCAAACTTTTGACTTTCGTTTAATAATGAACATGACTTCCTGGCAATTTTCCGGAAGTCATAACACTTTCCCTTTTAATGTTTGCGCTCGTAAGACTCATCAATTTCATATCATGGTAATATTTAATATACCTTATGAAGATACTCAGCAGCTTATTACGTTCTGTAATGCCGTGGTCTAGTCATAGAGTAAAAATATATTTACGTAACTCTTCTGTTGTCTAGTCAGCAGTGTTTTACTAGGTTTTTAAGTATTATTATTTATTTTAGAGGATTCCTGTGTTCGATTCTCAGATTGGAATAACCAACTATGTATTTACCAATTTTGCTTAGGACAAGCTGACCAATTGACCGTCTGACAAAAAAGACACATGCCTCGGATGGACATATTATTATAAAAAGTCCTGCGTTTGATCTCTCGTCAGTAATAACGTCTTTAATTCTATCTTATTTGTTATAATGCAAAGGTATGCCAAAGAAAACATATTATACACAACACCAGAAACCATATTATTATCACTTTTGGCATAGTAGGGTACAAAATACAAATAAGGTATGGTGGTAGAGAAGGTAATTTAAGAACACAATTCCAAGGACATTAGCTTTCATAACATTACGCTTCGTTTTGGAAATAAGTTAATAAATCTAGTTGGCGCTAGTTCTATAAATAATTATTACCTTCTAGGTCCTAGGTTTATATTTATAACTGACCTAGAAGCAGACATACAACCATTAATTAAAATATTACCTTCGTTTCAAGGATTTTTATAATCCTACTTTATAATAAACCGCATGTAGTTTTTGTTGCGAATATGAATTTATGAAGTAAATATATTATATATGTAATATGTATTTAATAATACATAATTTGTAACAAATACCTATTTTAATATATTAAGCTAGAATGCTTATTTTTCATATATCTTCAAAAAAAAACTGACTGTGGCAAAGGCCTGAGCTATTGGTATCCCCAATCGTCGAAACGTGGGCATTATTTCAGGCCGGTTTTCTCCAAGGCCGTAATATTGATCTGGTCGACCCATTCGTGCCTGTGATCTTACGCCAGGAATCCAAATGTTATATAAAGCTGAATGTAGGCCACGGCGTGGACAAAAAGAATCCAAATGTCAAGGTTACAATGATCAGTTCAAATATTTTAATTAAATTATACCTCAATATTATGATTGATTACTGCATATTATGTGGTATAATAGATATTATATTGGCATTAGGATATTGGAATCTCGCATGCCTTATGTAGGTACAACTTTATAGTACCACAACATGACGCCCGCAACTCCGTTGCGCCAAAATTGCGCCAAAAACTGTACATTTTTCCGGGTTTAAACAGTATCCTATGCCCTTTCCCGGGACTTAAAGTACCTCCATACCAAACGCCATAATCTGTTCAGTGGTTTGGACGAGAAGATGTAATAGACAGACACACTAAGTTTACATTTATAATATTAGTAAGGATAGTAAGGTCTGGATACCAAAGGCTGGCAACGCACCTGCAGCTCTTCTTATTTTGCGAGTATCCATGGTCCATGGGCGATTATAGTTGCATTCAATTAGGTGACCTGTTTGCTCGTTTACTTGCGTTCGTTAACTTCGTTGCGCCAAAACTCGTTTATCGCGCGGGAACCGTACATTTTTCCGGGATATAAAGTATCCTATGTCCTTTCCCGGGATTTAAAGTATCTCCATATCAAGCAGCAAAATCGGTTCAGTGGTTTTGGCATGAAGAGGTAACAGACAGACAGACACACTTTCACATTTATAATATTAGTAAGGATAGTAAGGTATGCGCACCTGCAGCTCTTCTTATTTTGCGAGTGTCCATGGGCGATGGTAGTTGCTTTCTATTAGGTGACCTGTATGCTCGTTTACCCCTTAATTTATAAAAAGAGATGTTATATTTATTACTCTTACAAGGAATCTCATAATACTTGCATAACATTGTCAGGACGACGCGGATTGCCATGCTGGCTGGACTAGAAATGAACACCAAGTGCTTCTTGGTTATCATCATTGACAGCTAGACACAATGTATGTTAAGAAGCTGTCTCTTTTATAGTGACTAATACTTTAATTCTGATAAAAATGGCTTAGATACCAACAAAAAGTGCTTATCCTAATTTTCATAGTCGCTTATTTCACATTTTTTAATTCCGATTTCCGATTTGAGTCCACTGTATATTTTATTCACATTCCAAGGTGAATTTACCCTAAGCTTTGTTGCTATCAGGGCGATCACGCTCCTCAATAGTCTTGTCCAAATTGGTCCATTGTTGTCTTCTATTGTTTCATAATATCCTCTACAAAGTGTATTTTTCATTGAATGTTTGATCCGTTTAAGATAGGATTTAAGTAATGTTTTTAGGGTTCCGTACCTCAAAAGGAAAAAACGGAACCCTTATAGGATCACTTTGTTGTCCGTCTGTCCGTCCGTCCGTCTGTCAAGACCCTTTTTCTCAGGAACGCGTGGAGGTATGAAGCTGAAATTTATATCAATTACTCAGGTCTACTGTCCCTTGAAGCTGTGAAAAAATCAAACTTCTAAGCCAACGCAATCAAAAGATACAGCCGTTTATGCCGCAAATTTTCGACACTTGCAAGGGAATCAAAACCTACAGGGTGCTTCCCGTGAACTCAGAATCTTGAAATTTGGTACGAAGCAACGTCTTATAGCATAGATAAAGGAAAAATTACGAAAACCATAAATTTTTAGTTACATCACATAATATATATTTTTTTAATAATTTTAAACTTACTACCCATTTCCTCATAAACGCGTAGAGGTATTAAATTGAAATTCATACCAAATACTCAGGTCTATAATACCTTTAAGCTGTAACAAAATCAAACTTCTATGTCAACGCAATCAAAAGAAACAGCAATTTAAGCTGCATATTTTGAAACTCGCAAGTACTCGCAAGGGAATCAAAACCTAAAGGGTACTTCCAGTCGACCTAGAATCTTGAAATTTGGCATGAAGCAACGTTTTATAGCACACATAAAGGAAAAATTCCGAAAACCTTAAATTTTTAGTTACATTACAAAATATATATTTTTTAATAAATATAAACTTATTACTTTTTTCCTCATGAACGCGTAGAGCTATCAAGTTGAAATTCATATCAAACGAACTTTGTAAACCTTGCAGGTTTGTACGGAACCCTCGGTGCGCGAGTCCGACTCGCACTTGGCCGGTTTTTTTAGGAAAAATATTACTTAGTATATTATAACCAATATTTATAATCTTTTCTAGTATATCTTATGATATGACATGTTATGACTTATGACATTATTATCTTAGTTATTGTTATTAATTATTATTTATTATATTGTGGTGTTGGATGTGGGACGACGATCTCCATTTAGTTGCGTTGCGGGTCTATACAGTTGGATGCGAGTAGCAGGAGATCGGTCATCTTGGCGTTCATTGAGAGAGGCTTATGCACAGAACAATAAAAACAGCGGTGGACAAATATAGGCTGATATGATGACGATGATGATTGAGGGGTATTAGTTTTTCCTGTCGTAAAATTACTCTATCCGTAGAATTGTAGTTGAAAGAGCGAGCTTTAAGCGATAAAGGAAACAATAGTAGTAAAGAAGCAGAGTTTCCTTGGGCCTATGAACCTATAAACTGTTTTTCTTCCTCAAACACGTTTCAGGGAAATTCTTGAGACCGTTACCAAAAACCCGATTATAAACATTGTTCAATATTTGAAATAAATGATTTATAGACTTTTCGTGTTTACTCAATGCTGACTGAATTAGCTATTATAACATCATCGGTGAAAATGGCTAATTTAACCAATGACGGATTAGCAGTGTCCATATCAACCAATTAAAATTAATCAATTTGACATTTCCACTGATTAGTCGTACAAACGCGAATCCGTATCCATACTAATATCATAAATGCGAATGTGTGTCTGTCAGTCTGTTACATCTTCCTGCCTAAACCGCTGAACTGATTTTGGCTGAAATTTAGCATAATGATAATAATAATATCTATGGACGCTTCACACCACGTCAGTCTGGCCCCGTGGTAAGTACCTGAAGGACTTGTGTTACGGGTACCAGACAACGGAATTATATTTAATACTTTTAAATTATACATATATTTAAGATTTTTATTTGAGGCCATGACCCAGGAACATTGAAAACTTTTTGTTCCGTCGGCGGGCGCGACCCCCGGTTGAGCTACCGACAGCCCACGCACTGAGCCACAGAGGTCGTCAAATGGAGATAGATACTTACTTGGAGTCCCGGGAAAGGACATAGGATACTTTTTATCCCGGAAAATGTACGGTGTCCGTCCAATAAACGAATTTTGGCGCAACTCCGTTGCGGGCACCATCTAGTTAACTATCATTCATCTGCAATACCATGTTACCACAAATGACGCGTCAACAAATAAACAGTGTTGCATCATAACGGTAAGGTACTATCAGAGAAGTTAATTCCTATGCGAATGGGGGATCTACGTAGTTTGGTTGCATTACGTCAAACTCAGCCGACAGATCACAATTAATATTGAATTGACATAATCGACCAAATGACGTTGGTCTCTCAACTGCATAGGAATCAACTTCCTCGATGGTACATACGTAACATTAAGAAAACACTTATCATCAGGTGCCTCTACCGCTTATGTTATAAATTATAATATTGCTATGTGACTTTCCATGCCATTTCCATATGGCCGTCACATAAGTTAAGTAGCACTAGAGTGACTTTTCTTTGGGTTCTTTTGTTTTGAGAAGATGCAAAATAATATATTCTTTCATCCTCTTTAGAATGAGAAGGAATTAAATATCAACAATGATTTAATTATTAGTTTTGATAGCAATTTAACTATTTAATCAGTTTTGATAGCAATTGTTTTTAAATAAATGACGCCCGCAACTCTATTGTGGTACAATATTCATATAACAAATTCGTCATTTGTTTTCATAAGTTCATTATAACAAATTCGTCTTCTTCGCTGGAACCGTACATTTTTGTGAAGCAAAAATTATCATATGTTTTTTTTTCTCGTCTTCATCTAAATCACTTCAGGCGTGAAGAGATAACAGACAGACAAAAAGACATCAGGACGGCAGACTTATTAAGCTAACCTCGTATTACAGACAGACATTCATTCACATTAATAATATTAGTCAGGGTTAAAAAATCACCCTACTTCTAAGTAGGGGTTAAGAACTGTCTTATAAGAACGGTGTCGATCGGTGCGATCCTTAGAGCCCCACAAAGGTACACGTACTAATCCGAAAAAATTAAACCGTTAACCCCTAAATGGGTGCTGTAAAAATAGATACAACGCTTGGCCGGGATCCTGGGCACCCCAGTTTTATTGTGGACATAAATTTTACCGCACCGGGAGATTGCCTGTGTGTACTTCATCGCTGCTGGGCCATATTTATTGCACGTACAGATTTGGCCATTACATAAAATGGCTGGAGCTTACTTGGCGTAAACTTAAGGGTTAAACGCCTATTATACGGGGTTAGCTTGATGGATTTCTAAAACATCTAATTAGTTAAGGTGGGGCCACTTTAGGGTCAATTCAGACCGCAACGCAACACGTAGATGCATTTCTTTTGTACTGAATTGACAGATTTCAATTGCGTGAGACGTCGTTCAAATCTGTCAAATCCATACAAATTTAGAAATGCATATCTACGCGACGCGTTGCGGTCTGAAATGACCCTAAATTTATATGGATTTGACAGATTCGCAAGACATCTCGCGAAATCTATCAAGTCCATACAAATTTATGCCGCGCTGCGACTCGCCTCGCCTCGTCGCGTTGAGGTCTGAATTGACCCTTAAGCTAAGCACGTGGTTTATGAGCTTTATCTATACGATATAACAAGAACAAGGAATATGAACTAAGTAACCCAAGGTTAATTTTAAACTTTTTTTAACATGGTAAAATGCTTTACGCATCCCCGGCAAATTGGGGATATCGGCCCGGGTATGCTCTTGCGTAGTCTACCCATTAAAACCTCATGGTGCTCCACTCATTGCTTAACGCAGAGTTGCGGGTACGATAGAACCTACCGCAACAGGGTTAATTTTAACCTAGATCTGTGCATATATTATATTAGCACAAATATAGGTTAAAATTAACCCTTACATGTTCCCAAGTCAATCTACTACAAACTGTTAAAGTTCTACTCTCAAAGCTTGTGGATTCCTTCCCGTATTTGTTTGAAATGTAAAATTGTATGTCGAAGAGCTATAAAATTTTTACTCCTCTTGCCAAGTAGTTGAGTTAAGATAAAAAATGGCTGTTATCTCTGAAAGTATATTAAAAGTACTTCGTTCTAAAGTAGTAAGTTCGAGTTAAAAGTTTTTATAGGTATATAGAGGTCAAGTATTTGGCTTCTCATTTTATGAGCCAAAATGTTTTATTCTAGTGTTTATCGAGGTGGCTTCTTCATGTCTGCATATACATGGACCGATTACAAACATGTAGAAGCCAATAAATATTTGGCTTTTTTTTTGTCTATGTTAGAAACCATCGCAATCGTAATTATCCATCGTGACACAACGTGGAATCGTAACTTAGGTACGCTACAGCCGTTTAGTGTTAGGACTTAGGGGATTCACGCTTAAGCTTCGAATTTCAGTTCGTCCTAGTTCAAGTCCAAGGACGGTTTTGTGGGAACATGACGTGTGGTGGCCGCAGATGAAGATCTTCCGACCGAGCGAGGTGGTATGCTCGGTTAGGCCGAAACCTACGTGATTGGTTTCAGCTGTCGTATACAGAGTGTAACAAAATAAGTGATAATGCTCTTGGGTGTGTACGTGTTCCTTGTAGAGAGTTCACTGTGAAAGTAGCAATTTTTTTTTCACTTTTGTATGGGCAAGGGCGTCACGTCACGAGTTGCCTCATACAAAAAAAAAAAATAGTCTTTCAGCGCTGCTACTTTCACAGTGAACTATTTACAAGGAACACGTACACACCCTAAAGTAATTATCACTTAGTTTTGTTACACCCTGTATAATTATTCCAACGCACTTAAAAAAATTCGATTGCGCGATGCAGGAATGTGGCCATAGTTGTGGGTTCCGCCGTGGTTTTGTTTAAAGACTGAGAACGGGTTTAATATTTTTGGGTTTGAACACAAAAGAAAGCTCTAGAAATCTCTAACGCTGAGATAAACAGAACACGCCTACATTTTCACCATATCAAGATACTACGTCATCAAGATTAGTTTACACCAACGTTTAGAATTATAATAGTTTGTTAAGGTATCAGATGAAATGGAGCAGGAAAGTAGCAAATCCGACCACCTCATGGTGAGCAATTGCCACTGTAACAACAGAGTCATACTTGAAAATCCTCTGATCCTATTTTCGTCTAAGCCAAACGAGCGTAATTTGTGAGTTGTGAGTCGCAGAATTTCGGCTGGCAGAAATTCTGCTGCATTCAGTTTCATACAAAAGTCCTGTTTGATACGCGAGAGCGTAATTTTGTGAGTCATGATTTGTATGAAAATATATTATTGCGACCGAAATTCTGCGACTCACAACTCACAAATTACTCTCGTTTGTCTTCAAATCACCCTTACTAACAAAGACGTACACAGTCCGGTGTCTTTGTCTGTTAAGTGACTTCCATACTAATATTTTTATAATAAACGCCTCCGTGGTCCAGTGGTATAGAGCGCGGCTCTTGACCGGAGGTCATGGGTTCGATTCCCACGTTGGAAACATGTTAATTCCAAGTTTGGTTAGGACAATGCAGGCTGATCACCTGATTGTCTGACAAGTAAGATGATCCATGCATCGGATGGGCATGTAAAAAGTCGGTCCTGCACCTGATCTCTCGTCAGCCATTTCGGTTTTCCGTCCCACTGGGTTATGAGAGAAAAAGGAATAGAGAGTGCTCTTCTGTACTGCGCACTATAAAATTACTCCTGCGCAACTGGCCTGGTTTCAATGAAACCGGCCACCGTCACCGAAACCGGTGTGGAAGTTATTATTATTATATTGTTATTAATGCGAAACTGTTGCTGTTACCTCTTCCCGCCCAAACCGCGGAACCGATTTTGCTGAAATTTGGTATTCAGAAGATACTTTGAATCCCATTCGATGTAAGTGTTAGAGCTCTAGAGCTGTAAATACAAGTAGAGTTTGACTGAGATGGCAATATGTTCTGAACGCGAGGGAAAGAGACGCAATATTATAATGGCCAATATGCTTGTCGTGATGTTTTTCCACAATCGGCAAATTACAGAGTCACGATTTCGTCCATTCGATAAGTTTTATTATAATATCACGTTTCCAGAAAATTCTGAGAAGTGATCTTACAGAAATTAATTTCAACTTTTTTAATTGGGAAAACGACAATTTTCTTTTTAGCAAATTTAATTTATTTTTCAACGAAATTGATAAAATTGAAAGGTTTTTGGTGCCGAATGAAATAAAATCCAAAATAACGATATAATATATACCTAGTTAACTTTTATTTCTTTGAATTTGTTCTGCCTCTGGATTACGATTTTATTAAGCCTTACTTGTAGTTGACATGTGCGAAAATAGAGGGCGCTGAGCGGCGTCTACATCGCGCTATTGCTTACTCCTAAGTCATTGCTCAATAGTATTACACCTATAACTGCAGTATTCAAAAAATAATAATTTTTGCACGCGGCGCTTGATCGAGCGTCGCGTCGTATTATAAAGCTTCAATTATAAGCGCGATAGTTAGATAACTGTTACAGATTGCGTTCATTTTCACAGAACAACAAAATATTATGGCAAAAACTAAAACAAAATAAAGTTATTATTTATGGGGGGCTCTCATATAACAAACGTGATTTTTTTTGGCCTTTTTCACAGAAATAAGATCTATTTTGCTCGTAATCCATAACATTGTAAACATGTAGACGTATACTTTAATTTTTTAGTAATAAATAATAGACGAACAACAATTTCCTCTGCGAAAATTCTTGAAAGTGGCAGCTAACAGAAATAGAAAAGATTTAAAATTTCGTTTTGATGGTCCTAAAATATAGATTGTTATTTTTGTAGGACAATGTTTCTCTTAAATTAAATTACTACAAAAAATCGGCCAAGTGCAAGTTGAACTCGCGCACGAAGGGTTCCGTACTGTGATAGTGAAAGTAGGGAAAATTGTGTTTTTTGTATGGGAGCCCTCCTTAAATATTTATTTTATTTTGTTTTTAGTACTTATTTGTTGTTATAGCTGCAACAGAAATACATAATCTGTGATAAATAATTGCAGAAGTCTAGCTGTAGCGGTTATTGAGTTACAGCCTGGAGACTGACAGACAGACGGACAGATGAACAGACAGATGGATAGACATCGAAGTCTCATTAATGGGGTCCCGTTTTTAGGATTCCGTATCCAAAGGGTAAAACCGGGACATTACCCAAAGGGGACAAACGTGATTTTTTTTTGCCTTTTTTCTCGTAAATCGTAATCAATAATGATCACAAAGGTAGGCACTTGAAATACTCAGGAAATCCTTAATTTTATTTGATTTAAAAAATAAAAATTGAACTTCAATTAAAAATATACAATATTATACTAAGCTGAATTGACACGCGCGCCGTCCTAAACTACTCTGTATCAGTAGTAAACCGTGTTTAATACACTATTGACTATAGTCTATACTCTATACAATAAATTATAGTACTTAAATTATACTCATGATGAAAGAGATATCAACATTGAAAGTAAAAGAAAATCGCAATCGTAAACCCGACTTTACGTCCGATTTGTGCAATAATCGTAAAGTAAAATTATCCCGAATTACTCATAAACCCTAATCGTGTCCACATATAAAGAAGATAGACGAAATAGCCTGGATTAGAATACCAATAAGTATTAAGTGGCATGGAATAGATTGGCTATACACGCTAAGTCTAAATACATGATATATTAAAGAGAATACTTCTAGCTATTTCGTCACGATATATTTCACCAACCTACTAAAATAATTAAATTTAAAGTAAACTAGATGACGCTAGCTACTTCGTTTGCGACGAAAGACGTTTATCGCGAGGGAACTGTACATCTTTTGCCACAAAAACTATCCTATTTCATTTCCCGGGACTCATAGTATCTGCATACCATAATTTCATCAAGGTCAGTTCAGCGGTGGAGGTACACTTTCGTATTTAATAATTTGGTAAGGATTATTATTATATTATCAGTGCAATGATTGGTGTACAACCGAAGTGGCCTCGGCCTTATTTGGCCTAAATTTTCAATTCTGACTTGAGATGTCAAATACACATCCTGTCTTATGTATTCTGTCTAGTATATCAAGTTTGAGAGAATAAAAATCATGACGCTGAAAATTCCGTTACGTCACTTTACCTCCGTGACGCAACGGAAAGGGGTTACAAATGTGAGCATCTTTGAGAAGGATCGTGAAGGGTCAAAGTGTCCTGAAGTAATTTATGTATGACCCTTATATTATGTTGCGGGTTTTATGGCCATTCACATCCAATCAGGTGACCAGCGAGATCGTTGTGGGCTTGCGCCAGTTAATAGTTGAACATGTTATCTCGAATTAGTAATTGAGAAGGAATGATAAATGATCCAGTAGTAAGCAGTATAGATTTCGACAATGGACATTCTCTATCCCAGGGTTTCCCAAACTTTTTCAGCCTGCGGCGCACTTACAATTCGATATTTCGTCACGGCGCTCTTTTTTTTTGAGACGGGGATTGCTGTTGCTCATGCCGGAGGGTTTCGAGGATAACTACCCCGGGTGTGTAGGACTCGCTGCGGCCGTAAAGATGGTGAATTGAGCGCATCCCTCCCGCCCACTAAACCCGTCTATACTCTTCCACTCGTCGCACTCAGGATTGCGAGAACGTGCGAGCTTTCTTTCCGCGGCTCTGCGTGCGTGTGCCTGCTTGTCACCAGCAGGCCCTCCTCGAGCCCATATAGGCTCCGTGGCTAACGGCCCTTCCAGGGCTTGTGTAGGCCTGACACTTTGGTGTCGCGATGCGCAAAGAATACGCAGCGCATCGCGACCCTCTCGGGAACACGGTGCAATGGGCGGCGGCATCCCCATACCGCCGCCCCGAGCTCCCTGTTTAAGGTGGGACGCTGTGGACATTTGGGTTGAACCGTCTTCGCCTTGGCCTACTTTTGCGACGAGGGTTGAGCGCCTCCCTCTCTCTTATGCGCTCGGCCTCCTCTTTTACGGATATGCCATCGTGAGCGAAATCCTCCACCGCTTTCCACTCTTGTTCGCCGCTCAGCATTGCACGAAACAGTGCCGGCAGCGAAAGGTTCGGTCCGATGGCAGCACTGAGTGCCGAAAGTTGTAGTATCCAAGAGGGACACGCCGTGATGGTATGTTCGGCCGTGTCCCTGTTACAGTCACAGTGGTGACATCGCGTGATTTCTTCTCGACTTACGATCTCGCACAGGTACCGACCGAAGCAGCCATGCCCGGTCAGCACCTGTGTGAGTCGGAAGGAGAGCGCGCCGGTCTTCCTAGTCAACCACTGTTTCAGCACTGGTCGAATGGTCTGCGCCAGATTTACGCTGACTTGAGGCTCTTACAGCCTTTCCTCCCATAGTTCTAAAATAAACACCTTTAATTATGATTATATTTAGGTAAAGCAACTAAATAAAATATATTTAATCATTTGCCTGCTTTACATAATTCATATTATAATTTTATTTTATAATTATTGTGGTTATGGATAATGATGGAGGATTGACTCACGCACGGGCCACGGCGCCCCTCCTGCCTTTCCGCGGCGCACAGTTTGGGAACCCCTGCTCTATCCAATTCCAACTGCATGGCATACACGAACAGAAGTATATTTTTTGTCGGCCTTTAAAGATATATGACCTACGTTCTCTTCTTCAAGGCTTGCAGGCAAAAGTCGGAGCAGAGGGGCGCGCTACTAGCACACAGTACACACATAGTAAATAATCCGACCAATACATATGTTTTGACATATAGCATACGTCCTATCAAAATACAGAAACGTGATTAAACGTCGAAAAAACAATTTTTGTTTACTGTCTTAGATGCTAGTGCTGCCGTCTAGCTTGAAAACATTGCAGTAACATGTCTTATTCATTTTTACTAACTTCTACTTGTGCCTAAAATGCCACGTGATCCAGAAGGTATTGTTGTTGATCATGATTAATACAGTGCAAATAAAACTAACGATTCACGGCCGATAAAAACGTTTTGTTTCGAGCACCGCGGAAAACCGTGCAATCTAAATTTTCAATAGCATTCCAAAATAACCGGTTCACAAACGATTATACCGCTTTGTTTCTATACACATAATATCGCACCGATAACCGCACAAAACGGGAAAATCGCCGAAAACAATTTCACCCATTTCCAAACTTTAATATGCAACTAAACAATTATTATAATCATTTTAGGGGTGTGTTATCCATGGCTAGTATTTAAAAGTATACATCTAAAATATATAAATCTCCTGTCACGATGTTTGTCCGCAATGGATTCCTAAACTACTTAACTTTTTTCCAACTTGAGAGATTGGATAGCTTAGATCTTTAATTATAGTCGCAATTTTATTTTATTGCAAATTATTTGTCTATAATTAATTGACAGTCACAATTATCTGTTAACTCTAAAAGATTCCAACAGATGTCGATACTTTTCGACTGGATTGAGTAAGTAACAACTACTGGGTACTTTATATATTGATAGGTGCATTTGTGAATAAATAATAGTAAATTATTACAACCTGAGACTGACGGCGACCATTGTTTGTGCGACGCGATAGCGATCGACGTTGCCATGGTAACATACCTACATATTTAGTCACTTCAATAAAATAATATGGCAAATACATAATATATTATGGCAAAGCAACGTTTGCCGGGACAGCTAGTCTTATATATAAAAATGGATTTTCAAATGTGTTAGTCGCGCTAAAACTCGAAAATGACTGAACGGATTGGGCTGATTTATCCGGACCGGGCTGTCTTAAAATATTCGTAGAAGCCCAGGGAAGGTTTTAAAGTGACACGAAGTTCACCGGGACAGCTAGTTAACAATTTGTTTGAACTATGAAAGTATGAGCTACGTCTCTTTTTTCATAAAATTAGGGGGCAAACGAGCAAACAGTTCACCTGATGGAAAGTAACTACCATCGCTCATGGACACTCGCAAAATCAGAAGAGTTGCTGAGTCGCTTAACTATATTTTGTAAACCTAGTTTCAAATCGTTAACTTTCCTTTTGGTTCGTTGTGGTCGGGCAAAAAATTGTTTTTAAGCATTGGCTTATACGCCGTGTTAATATTGACATTTATTATTCAATATTCATACTTCACTGTATTTTGTTGATTACAAACTCTTCTTTTTACAGTAACATTATAAATAAAGATAAAAATAAATTGGCACTAAGAAGTTCTGTCACACTTTGTCATTTTTAATCGGATCGAACAGTCTCTAGAACAAAATCTCGCTACCGAAGTATAAAGTTGAAAGGAAATAAAATACCTTTATATTGGCAATAATATCAACGAAACAACGGAGATATGAAATAAATGAAAATTTCTGTTTGTCTTAAACGTTGCAATATCGTCGTCAGAGCCCCGATTCTAAAATCTCAATCCAACATCAATACAGCTGCAACCCAGTCTGGATGCTATCAAACGTCAAATTAATATTGATCATTTTCCTATCTACAATATTCTACAATTAAACAAATGTTAAACGAAGTTACAATTAATATAGTTATGGCTACTTATGCATTTGATGTTGGTTTGGAGATGATAGATTTGACGCGTTTTATACGAGATCTTTGTATCATTGGAAGAAGCATCAATTAAACACAAGCTAAAAGGACTAAATATAGTTTCAAATAGTTTTTAAAGTATCGCATACCTTTTATGTTTCCTATAATTTTATTGCAGAAATCGTCGCGAAATCAAATATTCTTTGATTGTTTCCAGTATTATTCGATTAATTATGTTAGTTAATACTACCTTAAATA
Organism: Polyommatus icarus; assembly: GCA_937595015.1. NCBI lineage: Eukaryota > Metazoa > Arthropoda > Insecta > Lepidoptera > Lycaenidae > Polyommatus > Polyommatus icarus. The sequence goes on along the minus strand of OW569336.1, from coordinate 6,292,704 downwards.
TAAGTTAATACTATCTAAATCCGAGAATAATAAACTATTCTATAGTAAGAGTTCGGGTATGAATCGGTATTATCGTTTATCGTTAGATTGAAATAGCAGAATCAGTACAGATGAACTGTAATTTCAGTTCATACTTCGATAACAATATGGCGAAATTGTAGTTTGTTTCGGTTTTAGTATGATGAGCGAAAATGTATCATTTAGTATTTGTGTTTTTTTATCATCAATCTCCATTCTGAGGGCCAGGCCACAACACTGCGTTGCGACGTCGCATCACAAAAAAATAATTGATTTTCAAAGCTTGTTTTTGCGATGCGACGTCGCAACGCAGTGTTGTGGCCTGGCCCTGAATGCTGCGTGTCAGTCCTTGTCATTTCACACCAATAGGACGTAAACTACAATTTGTATTCGATTGAAACAACACCTCGGTACCCAATTTTATGCCACGGACAAGATTTTATGGTCTTTGCAACATTTTTGCGCTGATATTTCTTATTTACTAGTACATATTATAAATGCGAAAATGACAATCTGTCTGTAACTCTCTTCAGGCAGAAACGGCTGAACCAATTTAGATGAAATTTGGCATGGAAATAATTTGAAAGGCGAAAAGGACAGAGGGGGTAGCTTTTGTTGCAGAAAATTTAGAGATTTAGCTTGATAAACGAATTTGAGCCCAGCGGAGTTGCAAGCGTTATCTAGACCTCTATGATCGTTTTATTGTTACTAATAATATTATAAAACGATGTCCTTCACCGTAATGAATTTAGCAACGGGAATTTCATAACAAGACGAAGTTCGCTCATCTAATTCGTGCAAAGTTCACTGCAGTGAAGTGAATAACTTTGGAGTATTCAGCGGCAATAAGATGTGCAAGTGGATTACACCGACACTGTTATAACAAGCATTTATTAAACGAGCTACATCTATCAACATCCAAGAAAGCCTTTTAATTTCAAAAATAAAAACACCTAAACATCTACCACAAGTCCCAACGTCCAATGTCCCCGGTTGGAGACCGCACGTTGGTGATCAATGATCATATTAATTGAAGCATACTAGTTTAGCGGCGCGTTATGCGCTTATTGAAGTGAAACTTCTTTAGCCGCGTTGAGAGTGAAATTTCAAGGTCACTTTAAAAAAAAAGATTCAATATAATATTATTGCGTCACGATGCCGTCACGATTTTGGACAGAAGTTTCACTTCTGAGACGTGTACTCTCTTCTTTAAAAGTAGCTAGTACACAATGGTCCACTAGCCATCGTAGTGGGCCACCACTGTAGCCTGCAGGCCATTGCGCGCCACGCCTGAAAATCGTCCGCCATCATACACCATTACCCAGTCTACACAATGGCGATGGTTTGTAGCGGGCCAGCATGGTCCATTGTGAAGAGGCAAGATAGCACGTTACCATTCATTCTCGTGAATTTCCAGTGGGCTATGAGAGTATAGGAATAGAGAGTGCTCTTGTGTACCGCGCACATACTTCGGCACTATAATACTATAACTGCGTAACTGGCTTTGTCACCGGAATTGGTGTGTGGGTATGTTTATTCACCAGCTAGTTCCCATCACCATAACTCCACATTTCCTCACGAAAACGTAGCTTATAAAACAAATATAAAATCCTTTTATTCAAGTTTTATCTGTGTGGATATGGGGGTTGACGTCACCGAGATAACAGTACAAGGGTACAACTGACGCTATCAAGGACGGCCATAGAGGAAAATATACACTCGAATACGGGAACTATGAAACAAACAAACATGTCTATATTTACACAATATACAAAATACTAGATACTATGAAAATTCGTTTATAGTGCGGGAACCGTACATTCTGCGGGATAAAAAGTATCCTGTCTTTCCCGGGACTCAAAGTATATCCATAGTCCATACCCAGCAAAATTGGTTCAGCGGTTTGGGCGTAATAAGGTAACAGACGGACAGAGACACTCTCTCATTTATAGTATTAGTAAGGATTAATAAATTCTCATTTTCTCTATCTTCATGTAAATTTCCATCCTACATTCACACAATGGATATAGAAAAGAACATTCACTACTGTCTGATATCTCCTAAAGATTGAAAGATTGAGCTTAAGATTTTTGCTTTATGTATCGTATAGGTTCCAATAAACGCCTTCTAGTTATATAAAAGTTATTTACACAAGTAACACACAAGGTTAGATAAAAACTTGAATTACATAAGTGCAGTACCGCGCCCAAACCACATACTTGTGGCTAGTAAACATAGTAAACAGTGTTTATAACGCTGTGGTTCTGTAGTATAAAAATATTAAAGGTTAAGATATATCCTAACCTTTAATATTTTTATACTAGGTATAGAAAGAGTTACTATTGTCCCGTTTCTAAGGTTTTTTTTTAACAGGAGTTTATCTGTTCAACAGCGTTATTCATTGATTCACGTTTTGTTGTAAGCCTACGAATAATAAAAACTATGGAAGTGTAATACAGTTCCATAGTTTTTCCCATACTAATACAGTTTTAAATTTGGTTCCATTCGAACTGTCATGTAACGTCAGCCTTTATACCGCTCAAGGTCACCTAATGTATGAAAAGTGAACCTAAGGTACACTTTTTTGACAAGTATTTTGGAGCATGTTTTTTGACGGAGTTACTCTTCCTTAGTTTTTATTATTCGTAGTTGTAAGCCCATTAAAAGCGCTATAGTCAAAATAATTTAAGATGGCCCCAGCGGTCATTGACCTTTTTAGTCTAGGAGCAATATGAAAAATGCTCGCACTGTATTGTATTAGTGAAATTTTTAGTGACCGCGATAATGTTAAAATTATCCAATAACGCATCTATACTTCCAATTGATAAATGTTATAAGTGCTACATTTTTGAATACAATCCTGGAGTCATACCACCTGTAAGTTCAAAGGTGTTTTCGTCAGCAATTTGACCCCTTTGTGCAAACGAACGCCTTACTACCGAGATCCTAATACACAGTTTGACATAGATGTAAATGTAAAAAATCTATAAATACAGCATGAGCTTTATTTGTGTTGAGTCAAGAACTCGAGACTTACGCCCGTATTTTTTGTTGTTTTTCCGAGATTTCCTTCACTTGATACAACCTCTATCCTTTAAAATTATGTCACTCGTCCAACAATACGTCATAATTTTTGAGGATTTAAGTTGAATCGAATGGAGGAGATCTAGCGTAGAGACTCTTGCCTGATGTTTCACTTTAAACTTAACGTGAGTTTAACCGTCATGCGGATCCCTAAAAAGAAACGTACGGAACAATGAACTTGAGACATTGTATTTCCTCTACAGCGTAGCTAAACCAGTCTAGCTTGTGCCTAGGAATTGTCCCTTAGAAAGCACTTTCGCTCCTTACACATTATTATGGATTAAATAATATTGTTCCACTATAAACTTTTATTTTATTTGTCACGGTACTATAAAAGTAAATGTTACAATAATTTCTAGTAATTATTGTAATTTATTGTAGGTATTAGTCAATTAGCCTTAGGTATAGCTAAATATCATTTACAGGATTAATTCATACCGAAACGAAATGTACGGCATTCATTAAGGCTATGTTCAAATAAAACCTCTCAACGCGCGTTTACAACTACATCAATTTAACACTAACGCGCGTTTCCGTGAATAAAATGCTCGTATAGTTGCAAACGCGCGATACCGAAACGCGTGTTAAGCAGTTGCCGGTTGTCATCTAAACATACCCGGACCCTAAAGAAATAAAAATTTTGTCATTACAGTCTCTGATCGCCATGCATCATGACGCGTTATTACGTAACCTGCTCCACACTTACCCCATTAGCAATTTTCGCAGGATCTTCGGGAAACAACCTGGAGCACGCGAAATGAACGAACTATAAATCACAAGTTATCACAAAATGTCAACACGCCTGCAAATTACAGCCACGTTGATTTACCATCGCGCCATCGCCGTGTATCTCGCATCTCCAACTATTACTCATGTTCAAATTTAAAGTATACAATATTAGTTGGGAGTTGGGACACGTTGTTTGAGGCAAGAGAGACATTTTTGGGGCAAGAGTGTACTTTATGTCATTTTATACTGTCAATGGATGATATCTATAAAAAAACCCACAAACGATTCAGAGGTTTTATGTGTCAGTTGTCGATTGGTTTTGATTATATTTAAAAGATTAAACAAAATGACAAATTGCTATTCTAGGTAGCAATTTAGCAGTTTTGTCGACACTGCATTGAAACCATAATATAAATTTCTTTGTATTTTACTACCAGTTAATTATTATTTAGCATAATATCAACTTGTATTTGACAATAATACACGTACAGAAGATCTAATGCTAAGTACTCACATACGGTTTTGCTCGATAGTTTTACTCTAAATCGAAGGAAATGACATATTTGACCATAATATTTAATTCCATCGAGCCGGCTCAGTCAGTCAGTCGTCAGTTTTGGCGGTCCACACGGTGGTTATTGCTCGATTTGGAGTAAAGCTATGGAGCAAAACTGTATGTCAGTACTTAGCATTACAGTTTAGATGAGAATAAAACGCATTTAAAAAATCAAGTAAAAATTTCATCCTGAGACAAAAAATTTAAGAAAAAGGTCAAAAGTCACAACTTGTTAAAAATTACGGTAACTCGTTAATAAATTCAATTATATTATCTTTCCTTAAGATTAGGAAAAGTTACCCTTTATCAGAAGGGCATTGTTCCGAGCGTATTGGGTACTTCTGTAATATTGGGTAATTCTGTAATAATGGGTAATTAGAGTTTACAGGCGTTCCCGAGGGTAACCGATAAAAGCGATAACTTCACAGCTGGTTTCGTTTATATCGCCTCAATTGTTTTGAGGGGTTATTGGTTGTTTTATAGCGCTCTCAGATTGGAAATTTTCAACTCATAATATAACTTTTCTTGTGCTTGAGAAGCTGTAGGTGCACTGAAAAACAATAAAAAAAGTTTAGGACTCTTATAGCTCTAGCGGTTTTTGGAGACAGACAAGCAGACGGACAGACAGACAAACAGACAGACAGACGGACAGATAAACGGCTTACTGTTTTTTGGTCCCGTTTTTACCGGAACCCTAAAAACGAGATATTATTTTCTCAGCACTACGTACGAGTGAGGGAAATCGAACATTTTCTGTTTACCACGGTAGGTTTTGCTGTCAGCTTTACCACAGTCATGGCTGTAACTGATGGATAGCCTACCGTGTAAGAGTCGAGCGTGACAGACGGTTGCATGAAGTTGATTGACGAAAATCTGGATATTTTGATTTTTGCTTCATGCAACCATCAGTCACGAATTTTGAGTGAGTGTTGTCACATCTGACCAAGTTGGAAAAAAAAATTAGAAATGTATACCTTTGCAAGTTTTGGCTTTGACTGTCATATAGAGAATTGAGTGACCGTCTAATACCATTCGCCAGTTCATCAGTCACCATCAGTCAAACATAATTCATGAATCATGATTGACGGAATTGACTGTCGCTTGCATGAGCGTGTAATGGATGCCGTGCTTCTGAATGGGCATAAAAATTATATAATATGAATGCAAGTATAGAACACCCACGTGTTACCAAAGTCCCGATTTTTTTCCGATTTTTCTGCTCCTTCGGACACTAACGGGTGTGGACTGTGGAATGATATAAAGTCGTGCACCGCATGTTTGCTAGCATTTTTTTGGTTCCCCCGGAGAGTCCTACTAGTTATCGTGCAAGTTAAAGTTGCATACTATTATATTGTGTGTGTGGGCGATGTTACGTCACTGCGAAGTATTATTTTCGTCTGATTTATCTGTAACTTTGTTGACAGTATCTAGAAATTTTAGAGTACGTAATATTATTAACCTTTATTAGTATTCTCTTAAAAGTTGTTAACTGCAATTTACACCTGAAGGTTTCGTTTTAAGAGCCCATAATAACAGAATATTTTTTTCTTTTCCAGGTAAGTTGACGTCTGAAACTCTCAAGTAAAATAGAATAAAAACAGGTAAGTATGAAAATTTCATAAAAATATAACAGGTAAAGTTGGCTAATGCCCAGCGGGGCTGAAATAGTAGCTCTCTCAGAATATTACGATTTACGAATCGTAATGATTCATTTTTTTAAATCGCAAAATGGTCACTCAGCGGGCCGATTCTGTATCGTACATTTGTGAGTTAATCACTGAGTTAGTAACGAAACGGAGGAGTGAGCAACCGAAAGTCTCACTTTTGTATGCAAGTGAATACAAAAAGTGGCACTTTCTGTTACTCACTCCTCGGTTTCGTTACTAACTCAGTTATTAACTCACAAATGTACGATACAGAATCGGCCCGCTGCTTGCAATTCATGTCTAGATTCGTACTAATTTGACATTCGTCATTTTGAAAGTTTGGTCAATTCATTTACTGAATTGATTTGAGAGGAATTGTAAAAGTGACCATCGCTGTTTCTGAAGTTTTTTGACGGAAGTATTATCTTATATAAAATTCTCGTGTCACAATGTTAGTCCACGAACTCCTCCGAAACGGCTTTACTAATATTTACCAAATTTTATATGCAAATTCAGTAGGTCTGAGAATCGGCTACTCGGTACTTTATATATTGATAAGTGCATTTGTTGAATAAATAATAGTAAATTATAACAACTCGAGACTGACGGCGACCATTAAGTTTGTGCGAGCCGGACGAGACGTTACCATGGTAACATACTTAAGTATTTAGTCACTTCAATAAAATAATATGCTCGAAATACGAGTACTTTATATTATTATGGCAAAGCAACGTTTGCCGGGACATCTAGTATATTATATTTTACTAGCTGTCCCGGCAAACGTTTCTTCAATACTTTATATACTTATATAAAGTATTTTCTTTTTAATTTGATCGCAGCGCTAACTGTCGGGACAGACTAAAATTAAAATTCGAATATTATTTAAAATTTGACACTGCGATGGTAGCGCCGTCTGTCGGATCCAATGTATAACATTCCAAAATCAACAACTACTAATAAATTAAAAATTAATTAAAAAAACATTGTCCAGCGGACAAAACTGTGAATCTAAACCATTCCCAGATCCCCTTGAACACACACAAAAAATTTCATCAAAATCGGTCCAGTCGTTTGAGAGAAGTTCAGTGACATACACACTCACAGAATAATTATATATGTTACGCTCAAAGACCGAAATCGCTCAGTGAGCGAAAAAATAGCTCACAACGCGTTGTGGTCACAGTGAAACAGCCACGATGCGAATTTCGCGTCGTGGCTGTAATGAAAACGGCCACGACGCGTTCTGGCAATCACAAAAAGACCATAACGCGAAATTCGTATCGTGGCTGATATGTTATTCGTTTTTCTTGATTTGTTCTTGATTGATTAATCATCCATCATAGGTATAGGACGCAAAGTAGTTGCGGGCGTCAACTAGTAGTAGTTATTATATTTAAATTATATAAATGAAAATAAAACTATATTTTTATTATTTATTGAGGTCAGTTATATTTTATATATAGTTATATTTAAAAAAAACAACAAAACTTTACGCCTGACAGACAGACAGTACCTAATATTAATTAGTACGGATAGTATGGAACTAAGGATATTTTATAAAATATAATAATGATAAACACGGCAGTGATTTAGTAAAAGAAAAAATATTTTGTAGTACGCGTGGTAATTCAAATTTTATCTCCCATACCTATGGACGATTAATCAATCAAGAACAAATCAAGAAAAACGAATAGCATATCAGCCACGACACGAATTTCGCGTAATGGCCTTCTTGTGATTGCCACAACGCGTGGCCGTTTTCATTAGAGCCACGACGCGAATTTCGCGTCGTGGCTGTTTCACTGTGACCACAACGCGTTGTGAGCAATTTTTTCGCTCACTGAGCGATTTCGGTCTTTGAGCGTAACATATATATATATTTTATATTATTATATATTAGCGTTTATGACTGATTAACGTCAAAATATTAACCAATTAAATAAATTGTTGAACACGTCACCTCCTCTCAAAAACACTTAGAAACTGGGCGTAAAAAATAAAATTTATTAGATATTATAATATCTGTAAAGATCTATATAAGATCCCTTATTCCTAAAATATTCATTGGCTCCAACTATCAATCCACATTATATAGGCAGAGACAAATCGTTTAAGAATATATGAGGGTAAAAAATGGGTAAGGTCCTCTTGACAATTGTTTCCCGCGGTCATTTGTCTTCCTTCCCCCCCGGGATTCCTCCGGGGACTTCCCGGGATTCCCGGATCCCAGAATATTAGTGGTGTAATAATTTCCCTTTAAATCTCCTCGAATCGTTGGAGTTTGTCGGCCCACCACACTTATAGGCACTTAAGTTGGATACTCAGTGCTGGCTGGTGTTTAAGTAGATCCTAGGGAAATAAGAATGTTTTCCAACCATTGTGCAGAATCGTTCATCGCGCGGGAACCGTAAATTTTGCCACGATAAAAATTAAAAAGGAATCCAGGACATATATATATTTTTGGGCCTTAATGTTTTATCTAAATCGTTTCAGCGGTTAAAACGTAAAGTTAACTCTTAGGAAGACGGACACACTTAGATTTGAAATAATAATAAAGATAAGGATACTTACTTCTTGCCATCTCTTCCTCTATAGAGTAGGTAAGGAATAATATCTGTCTTGATCAAAAAACGCTTTCGGACATGTAGTGAACACCGCGAAACATGCCAACTTTGCCAGCTTTTTTCGAATAATTTTAATTCTTGTAAAAAAAATGTATGGAAGTGTAAGTTTTTTTTGCCCTCTCCAACTACAAGGCTTCATGTGCAGGTGTAGGAATGTCAAAAACATTACTTCTGTTCGTTTAATTCTATTTATGATTGATTTTCATGCCGGGTAAAGTTACCTGGACTTGTAGCCAACATTGCCCACCTTGATTTTTCACGTAAATATGAAGTTTGCGCTGGTGGCATCAAAATCCATTGAAATAATTTTGGAAAAGATGGCGTTTACTATAGACATTTAAACGATATCGCGAATAATATCCTACTAAATTGACTGGGCAATGTTACCCTTACATTTTTTTCCTTTTCCATACAATTTGTATTTTGGTCTGTAAGAGTACTAGGGCTGCCACATATCTATAAAATTACTTAATCATCTTTTACATTATTATCAGGACTATATCATAAATATTAAATTGCTTCCATAACCCATTGTCATCATTATATTATTTGATCATCATCATAATAAAAAAAGGCATCGATTTTTAGTAAAGTATTTAAAAATGTCCGATTTGACAACCCTAAGGATTTTTTGCTACCGGGCAATGTTGTCAATCGATGATCGGAACACTGCTGGGTTAGTTTGCCCATCATCATAAGTTTTATTATATAATTCCCTGATTAATTACATTATGACTATAATACTCTATAGATATTATTTTATAACGTATCAAAAGCAAACTAATCTGTGGTTTCACCAACACGCTCAATTTACTCACAAATCTGCACCACAATTTGCCCGCAAAAATACGTACCGTTTTTCAGAAGTTCCAACAAGTTACTGAATAAAGTTAGCACTACGGGCTATTGTCAATGTTATCAGTCATATAACCTATTTTCCGCAAAATTAAACAATTATTGCCATAATATTAAAATACCTCCGTACATCGAAGATTTGCTTAAGAATGGATCTTAGGGCATAGTTATCCTATGTGGCAAAGTTGGCATGTTTTACCGGTATCTAATTTGCTGTCCAAGCGATTTAATCAGCTATAAGCAAATCTAATTCTTACTTATAAATTGTAAAACTTATTTATCCTGTAATAAAACTCCTCCCAAAAACCGGAAAGTTTTTAAGCATTACACTTAAAGATTTCCAGAAAGCCTCTATCTTTTAGAGTCCCGGAAAATCCCGCAAATCGCGACAACGACTATTTAATCAATAAGTATCGGTAAAACAATAAAATAAAGCTCACAAGTTACCCATAAACCCGGGAAGTATCGCGAAGTGTCATACGAATGAAAATCGATTTAAAGTTAAGATTGCGAATAAAAATCGAGTTTTGTTTGCTTTTTATGACACGTTAAAATTTCGATATATGTGTGAAAATTTTTGTTTTCAGTTGGGGTAATACCTCGATCATGGGAATCGCAGACACAATTGATTTTCAATTATTGTGCGACAGCCGGGTGCCGCTGCCCGCTGGGGATTCATGGGTTAAAAATTAAAATAATATGTTGACGAGTAGCATATAGTTTTTGAGGTTCTGTAGTGATAAAGAATCATAGCTTAATGATTATTGCAGATACAGTATAATCCTCTCAATGAGGTCTTTTAACAACCCGGTTTTTTTTGAGGCCGTGGTTCATCTTGTATTTTTTTTCTTTTGCTAAACTACAAAATTTTGCAAGACCAAGGCCGTTCTCAGATACATTAAAAGGTTGCAATAATTTTAATTTATATAAGAGTTACAGTTTGTTACATGGAGCTATAGTCATAATCTTCATTAAATTGAAGTTATTAAAACATCTCAGTACGGCTGTCACATAAACATTATCGTTTTTGTGGACAAAACAATAAACAAATACGTAGTAAATAAAGCCGCTAGTTTCCTACGAATGTTATTTTGCCAAAAGCCGCTTTTAGTTGAGGAAAGAGCCTTACGAGATAATTGGATACGGTTCCATGTCGAAGGGGTTTTGTATAATGCAAGAACCAATCCATATTAAATTAAATCTTGAAAACATGTAATTTGTATTCAAAGACACCGTTCCTCATAGGTCGGGTGCTCGGCACAAAATAGAAAACAGAATTGATGTATCAATAAGTTCCCAGAAAGGGTTAGTGGCGCTGAAAAAAAATCTTTTTTAGGCGATTTCTGGATGGAATATTTGATTATGGCATCTGGATTAATTCATTCAATCGTATAATATAGAATGCCTGCTATATTAGAATAAGAGCCAAAGAAAGCCAGCTTCATCATCTTATAAAACTTGAAAATTCTTCATGTTTTTCCTTGCCCCTATTGAGGTAAGAACCACAAATGGAGTTTGGTTCGCGGTTCCTTAAGAGTTTAGGAGGTATCAAGTGCTAAAGGTCCACCTTACCTTCAATAAAATATAAAGTTCAACTTTTTATCTAATTTTTTTCGGGATAAGCTTAGGAATCTCGCCTTCCACTGCCAAAATGTTACTTCGCACTCAGATACCCCTAAAGCATTAGACTCCTTATATGCATAGCCCTCTTCATACACGCTTGTCGATTATCTTACTTCTGACCTTTTTAAGAACTTTACATAACTATCGACCTTTTATCGAATTTTTCCTTCCTTTTCTTGCCTTTCTCTGTCAGTTACAGCCCAAGTTTTCTCTCTTTCTCTCTCAATTACTGCTCGATGTTAAACTAATACTGATTGGTCCAGTAAGCTTTAGTTCAGAGCAATACTGAATGGGGAACTAAGAGCAAACAAAGGTACATTTAAATTTTTAATCAACCCAAATCGTTAAGGCAGCTGAACACTATAGTTTGAGAATATAAGCTACAGAGCTGAGAAACTGGTAGAAGTGACGACAAAGTAGTTTTAGAAGGAGAGTAGTGAGGGGAACTGCCACTTTCAATAGTTGTTAATAGAAGTAATTACTACATCAAAATAATTCAAAACTAATATTTTAAAGCTCAATTGTTGGTTTGTTTGAACCTAATCTCACCACCCGATTTTATGTAGTTATGTACAGATATTTATTATCTGTGCTAAATTTTGTTGACCACGTGAATGGACATAGGCTACAGTTTTGCGGGAAAGGGTACGGTAGCCGCGGCATTTCTTATTAACGCTAGCAGAGCAACGCGGAACTTCTACATTTAATACCTCGATCGTGGGAATCGCAGACACAATAGATTTTCAATTGTTGATGGGTTAAGTCAGTGTATTTACAAAAACTATGTTACCTACCAACAAATCTTCCACCAACCAATGCTATTAAGAAATTGTGTGCAAAATCCAATAAAATGGTGCTTTTACAGGCATTTGTTTACGGAAATTACATCGCGGAAGCAATCGTTTGGTGGCGAATTTGCTATCGGTACTTTGATTAGCTATTAGCGACGAAATGGTATTATCAACGTATTTTGATTTCGTTTCGCTTGGCCGAAATTGTAATTTAGTTTTCCTAACTTCTATCAAATCATCATCTCAATACTTTATAACTGTAAGTATTTAAAACGGCGCATAATTTTAAGGTCTGTCGGCGAAAATAGAGGAGACACAATATGGTGCAATAACTTACATTAACTACCAATGACGTGTAACCATCTGATCGCTATCTGATCTACCAATAGCAACCCGTCTTATCACTGATCTACCAATAGCCACATTGCCCCACCAAAGAGACCTAAAAATCAAACACAGCGCCATCCCCTTTCATTTTTGTCGATCTATTATAAAGTTCCATAAATATTTTTAATATTCACCTTATAATACAAAGGCTATTTTAAATGACTTTGCCCAAGGACATAGAGACACTTCTATTCTCTTCCATGCTAACAGGAACTGAAGTTAAACGAAAACAGAAGTTTCTCGTCACGTACTTGATATTCTATTCAGTGTATCATCCGATGCGTTGTACCTACACGGCCATTTTGTGTATCAGCTTAAATCGAATTTCAACTTTATATTTTGAATTTCAAATGCTTCTCAACGACTGTTATGCACTTTTATATTTGGAATACGTTTGATATAAAATATTCGATTTTTGAAAGGAGAGCGGACGTTCTACAGGTGAACGCAGACCCTCGTTCGTCTTAGGACAGATTCTGGTTTGGACAGATTCTTGTAACGACAGATTCTTGTTACGGCAGATTCTTGTTTCGGCAGAATTAGTACTGTCGCACATAAAAGCTTTAGTTTTACTCCAGTATTTTTCATAATACATACAAACTATAAGTCTACCAGAATCTGAAGGCAAAAAGTGAGAAAATAAATTGACTCTAGCAATATATATAATACCCCGGGGTAATTGGAATAAAACATTTTCATCCTTTTTTTCCTAATAGCGGCTGATTTTGTGTGTGAAACATGCAAATAAGTTTATCCAATGATCAAAGATATTTTTTTGACGTGACAACGTCTTATAATTCGATGGGGCCGGCTGCGCGCACGAAAAATCATGACGCAATATGCGGCGTTACCTCGCTCTGAGGCGTTCCATTTAACACTTTGAGGGCTGGGCCATTATAATGCGGCACGGGCGTATATATAGCTTTGATAGAAGAATTCGAAATGCGGCGACTGCGGTGCGTGCGGTGCGGCCAAATCTGCGTTCACCTTTAAGGATCTTTTTTATGTCATCCAAGTACTGGATGACTGATGACATTAACATGGGGTTAGATTGGTTGTTGTTGAGTGACTCCTCTCCTTCAAGCCAATGCCGCAACATCTGAAGGCAAAGGGTGTAGCATCATACCGGAACATATCGGGATAAATGTCGGATCTGTTGAGAGGCTTTTACTCAAAATTATACCAGCGGTTTTCGTTTCGGCCACGTTAAAATGATACTTGGATGACAATGGGTCATCCATTGTCATCCAAGTATCATTTTAACTAAAGTATCATATTAAATGGGCACGAAAGTAAAACAACTGTCACTCAAGAGACAGTCAAAAATATGGCGGCGTATAGTTAAGATATTGACCACTTCATAGCATCCTTGTAAGAGATATAATGTAGCCTCTAAAATCACGCCTTCTCGATACTAAAATCTAAAGTTTATTCCCCAATAAACTCCAACACATAAGCAAAGGAAACGAAATTTTCTTAGCCTCATAAAAGATTAATCGGTTTTTTGTTGTATAACGTAAATTTTGGAAAACGTAAATATTTATTGAACGTTTTTACGATGGCCCTCGCGAAGTTAAGGGCAATTAAATAGGCCGAATAGGGCTCAAGCCGAGACGGGATCTAATAAAAGCCTTTTCACTCTTTACACCGAATTTTACTGACGATTTTTATGAAATTTTGGGAAATTGAATAATTAATTACTTCTATTTTAACATTAAATAAGAATTCTACGAGAATTCAACCCAGAATGGTTACCATGTCCTTGTTGGTTTGTAAAAATACTGTTTTCAGTAGCAATTTCTATTTTTATCTGTTAGCAGTTAAAAAGTTCTACGCCTAAATGCTGTAAAAAAATAAACCGCAATAAAAGAGTAATAAACACATTGGACGTAGTTTTTCAATCTGTGGAGCGTTCGAAATTCAAATATTCAAACGCTAACCGAATATTAAGTGCCATTATTTAGTCACAAAGGCTGACTATCGGATGGACGCTCAATTTCGTTCAGGAATCGACTGAAAAATATCAACAGCGCTGTCGAGCGCTTCGTAAATGTCGTTTATATTGAACCTTTGTAGTGTTTTTGACGATAACCATTGTCGTACGTAATGGATACGAGCTAGTACAAGCCAAAAGCTTGATCAAATGGCCCCCCTACGTGGTTGCTTGTACACATTTTGATTTTTCATGTATGAATTTACTTACTTCGTCAACGAATCGCAACTTTTTCTTGTATGAAGATTTTACTCTTAAATTGTGCCTTAACCTGAGTTTAAAAACTTTGACATATCCAGTTTATTGTAGAGATCTCTGGGTTGTCGAATCTAAAACATTCACTAATGGATCATGTGATCAATTGTAAATTTAAGATTGCATTTCTTATTCCCATTCACTTGAGCTAGAGATTTAAATAGACTAGCTATTTATAAACGCACAATTCAAATAAAAGGCTAACCTGTTCCAATTGTGAAAGGGATATAGTATGTCGGTGTCCGTTACCGTTTACTGCTAGCGTTACGGTAATATAAGGCGGGAAATCGCTGGAAAGTGGGATTGAGATTGGAGAATGAACCTTATAATCATATTCCCCGTCTGGCTTTGACAACCTTAATTCTACCTCTAGTAAGTTGGAGCCTGATTTATTTCTAACTCATCTTTATTCTAGACTAGATGTTCCGTGCAGCTTCGCCTGCGTAAATTAGATATTTCACAGACAAATTAGTCCACAAAAAATAGCCTATGATCCTTCACGTGGTCTACTTCTTATCTGTGCCAAATAACATAAAAAATGCTCCTGTAGTTCGTGAGATAAGCCAATTCAAATAATTTCCCCCGTTTTTTCCACATTTTCCTCTATTTCTTCGCTCCTATTAGTTTAAGTGTGGTAAAATATAGCATATAGCCTTTCTCGATAAATGGGCTATCTAACACTGAAAGTATTTCTAAAATCGTACTAGTAGTTCCTGAGATTAGCGCGTTAAAACAAACAAACAAACTCTTCCGCTTCCATAATATTAGTATAGACTAGATGTCGCTCGCAATTTTGTTGTGCGAAATTCGTTTATCGGGCAGGAACCGTACATTTCTCCGGGATAAGAAGTATCCTATTCCTTTCCCGGGACTCAAACTATCTAAAAGTTATAGACACACAGACAGACACACTTTCGCATCTATGATATTAGTATGAATTGGCATAATTTTCGCGGTATTGCTTCACCAATTTGCCATCCAAACAAAACAAGACGCCCAGCCGTAAAAGTTAAATATCCTAAACAACCGTCGAAAAGAACAAGAAACTATCTATCTTTGCAAAGTTTTCGTGTTGCAAACAAAAATTTTATGCCATTAGCACTTATGTACCTCAAAACTGAAAACTAACAAGTATATGCCATAAGACATAATCTTGTACTTTCAAGTTTATCCTCAGCCGCGAGCGATACAACCCGCATTGTGGAGCGCAACTTCCATCCCACTTCTGAAATATAATTCAGAAGTGGGATCGGGGTATGCTTCTTTCCCACCGAACTCCAGATAGTTTGGAAACTTTCTTAAAAGGTTATCGGATAAAAAGAAATAAGATTATAAATCAATACTTCGGAGCTATTTCAGCGTTTGAATTTAGTTTTGTTTTAAAGTTGAAACTTTTACAATGGATGGATTTTACTCTTAATGTTCTGTTTCAACTGTGCAGTTTTTATTAAAGTTTGGAAACGTTGAAATTGTTCGTTTTAAATATCTTTTGCTACGGATATTGTAATTTTATATCGGAAATGGTGTATCTGACAGGAAAAAAACTGATCATTTTCACGACATCCGCTGTTAAAGTTGTCGAAATTTATTTTGTATGTATCTAACTTTATTGGATACAAACACTTTTTATTATATACTAGCTGTTTCCCGCGACTTCGTCCGCGTTATCATAGTATACCTATATAGACTTTCATTTAAACTTTCTACCCCTATTTCACCCCTTTGGGGGTAATATTTTCAAAAACGCTTAAAAACCTATCCAATCATTTTTAATCAGTAGCCGAAACATAAAATTTCATGCTTCTAACTCAAGAAATATCGGACTTCCATTGAAACTTTCAACCCCAATTTCACCCCCTTGGGGGAAGAATTTCCAAAAACGCTTAAATACGTATCCATTCCTTTTTAATCAGTAACCCAAAGATAAAGTTTCATGTTCCTAACTTAAGAAATGACGGACATTCATTCAGACTTTCAAGCCCTATTTCATCCCCTTCGGGGTAAAATTTTCAAAATTCCTTCCTTAGTGGGTGTCTACTTGATAAAACAACCCTACTCACCAAATTTCATGGCTGTAACTTTAACAGTTTTTGCTCAGCGATGATGAATCAGTCAGTCAGTCAGGACATGTAATTTTATAAGTATAGAAGACTGAGAATATAGGTACTTGTAAAATATTTATTTAGGTAACTAATAAATTCGAAAAACATGATGATTAAATAGCATGCTTTCAAGGTTTTATCATCAAAATTTCCCAATTACGAACTAGGCTTGCGAAGCTTTTGAGTGTATTTTAAAGCAAGGTAAGGTCAGCGTCTCATTAGCGAATGAAAATTTTATATTTAAAAATTTAGAGAATGTTCATAAAATATTTTTCGTACAGAACATTCGGATTTTCGTATGTTTTTATTAGCGCTATGATGATTGATAAATGCCCTGATTTACTTAGTAGTGCTAAGTAACTAGGTCATCAATGAAAAATTTATGTAGAGCTAAGTAAAGGTTAAGAAATCGCTCATCATATTATTTGTATTGGAGTGTGATCGCAGGTGTGACAAAAATTACAATAATGATGAGCTTAAAATCTGGCAATGTACACTACTTTGTTCTTGTGGGTAATGTGAAAAGTTTTTGTCTTTAATTACTTTAATTCTGTCGATAACTGGCAATGAAAACAATCCAATTTCTCTTGTCTGATTAATTTTATTGCGAACACATCAAAACAACACATCACAGTTTTAACACATCAAAGGGTTTCGTGGTTGGTTACCTATGTCGATCTTTACAGAAATAGCAGTAATAAACATATTATGCTCGTTTTTATTATTGACAGTACATCATTTACTAGTACAAACACGTTTAAAAACATTTCAAAATTAGCTTATGAATAAACATAATAATTTTTTAATTGAGATATTACGGGAAACTTTTTAACGGGAAATCGATACTAATTGAACGAGTTTATATAGCCAGAATATGCTGATCTCTACGAACACGGGGACTGGTAAAAAATATAGGTCGATTCTCAGTTTTATGATAAAAATGACAGCAATTTTTGTGTGTGTTTTCACGTGTTTATTCAGGCAAACGTTTTTAATTGTCATCCTGGGACTGGGACTAAAATGATCCAGATATCTGATTCGTGGATCATTTGGGAACCACTAAAGCGAACGCGGTCGCTGAGAACAGAGCAAATTGGCCATTGACCCATTCGGTTGTTTTTGGTTCTGCATTTTATTACAGTCCTGCTCAGGCAAAGCTTTACTATTACTTACTTTACATCTATGTACTGTATTCTTATTTTATACTCTACTATTGTTTCGAAACTTTCGAAGCTCTACCCAAAAATAAATGTCTTAGCTTCTGTCGTACATATTTACTCCGATTCGATGTTCAATCATCTAATCTATATATTATTATGTTAGACCAACGTTATTTGGTCGGATCATGTCAATTCAATGTTAATTGTTTTCTCCCCGCTGGGTTTAACATAACGCGACCAAACTACGTAGGTCCCCCATCTGCCTAGGAATCAACTTCTCTGATAGTACTTTGCGACTAATGGCATATAAATTAGTAACATTGAAACGTATACAATATTCTCTATAATCAGCCGTGCCATAAAAAGATTATAGTTCAAGAGTGAAGGCTTAACCCGGTGCACAGTTTGTTTATATGGGTACAGTTAATCCCAGGGTTTGAACCTTTGGCGTTCCGGGGAAGATATTTAGTAAACCCGCCTAAGTGTTGTTGTTAATTGAAAACCGCATAATATCCCAAAGTACGGCCTAACTGAGCGTCACAAATGTTAGAGTTAAACCAGTATTCCGCTTGAGGTGGATTAAGCAAAAATATTTTTTCTGGTTTACTTTTTATAACGCCAAGTTTGAAAAGTTAACGTCGATTTTTCGATTTTGATTTTTTAATTATAGTTAAGATTTTTTTTATGGGTTCAATGCTGTCTCGGTATATTAAAACTACAAAATAGTATTTTCATAATAAAATAATCGGGGAATCATAACCACCTTGTTAGCTTTTAAAACAGAAAAACATTACTTGTGATTATTATGATGCAGAATAGCTCTGTGTGATGTTAATGAGTATTCCAATGACATAAAAATATTAAAATCGGCTCACAAGTTTTTTAAAAAGGACTAAATGATTTCAAAAATAATGCAGAAATATAAAGCGCAATCTTCAAATTACCTCAAGAACATGAAATTGTATGGGACGGTTTCTTCTGAGTAAACGTATCTGTGCATACCATCTTGCACAACAAATTGTGGTTGAACAACGGTTCTGGCGCATTCCGTTAAAAACACCTTTTGTTTCTGCGCAATTAATTTCGCCGTTTCAAGAGTAATGTTTTGTTCCACTATCTCATATCATAACGTTCCTGGGGTGTGTGATCCCGAGCGGATTTTGTTAGGAAGTTCTTACTATGTTTCTGGGTGTTTGGGTTTTCTATGTATCCACACTGATACTTGTTAGTATGTACATACGAAAATGTGTTTGTCTCACTTGTATAATGTTATGTTCTAATTCGTTTATTTGCTTTCATCTCAGGTCAAAACCTAGTTAAAGTATACAGAGCACTGTACTTTTTCGGGATAAAGGTAGCCCTGGATATGTCAATTCAGAAACTGCTTTAATGACATTGATCAAAATCCATTATCCATTCAGTAGTTTTTGAGTAAATCAGTAACAAGCATACAAACTTGCGCCTTTAGATTTTACAATATAAGTGTGCTGTGATATTATGTATGTCACTTATGCTACAAGCATTACAATAACAAAACTACCCATTATAATATATAGCATAATGTTGCTTTAATAATCAACTAAATACCTAAAGTCTGTTACAAAATACTAATCGGAAACTCTATTTACAATCTTGTTTCGGTATCAGGATGGTCAGGCCGCCGGGGATCCCCCGTTCCAATCACTGGGACTATTGGGCACGTGCGGGGATCCCCCGGGACAATAGTAGCACTTTCATTAAGCTATCGCAGCAGCTCGATTTGAAACAGACCTCGGACGTAAATTAGGCTTTGAAAACGTGAGCGCAAACTGCTATAAACTTGATGGTTTATCTGTATGCGCAACTTTGTTTTGAGCTTCAATAAATACTAAGAATTGAAGGTGTTCCTTTAAAAAGGTTTCCGCGAAAATATTTTCCTAATCTTTCCTTATAGAGGATTTCCTTATCTGATTTTTACTTAACAGCTAGCACCTATTTTATTAGTTTATTTCTAAAATAATTAATATTGTCAGTTATCAATTTAGAGTTTGCAATAGGAATGTTTTAATTAAGGCAAATTAGATAGAAACTAATGAAAGTCGATTTTATTTTTCAAATCGTAACTTTAAGCGAAAAAAGTGTGTTAAAAGCCTAAAGGATAACGGGGGAATTAACATAACTAATGATACAACGAGTGTCACAAATTGTACTGATTAAAATCTCGGAAACAAAGTTTTAGGAAATTCACAATTAAAGGCGCAAACAATTCGAATTGCCTCAATTTAAACAAACAGACATTCTGCGAGTTTCGAAATTCAGACGGTTTTACTAATCAGATGAGGCACGCACAATAACTTCATTGTACTGTGGTTAGCGAATGTCGATATATTTTCCAACTATTCAAACCTTTGTTTACATACATGAACGTGCCTAAGTATTTCGTTTTCTGATTTTGATCACAGAATCTAGATAAAATTTAAATATTGTTTTAATATATGAAATTACACATTGATGCAGTTTTTTCATTTGAAATTGCTCTCAAATATTTTGTGGGAATATCGTATTTCATTTTCTAATTGCATGTTATTTCTGTTTCAGATATACGAGACAGCGGAGGGAACTCGCCCTAAGAAATGGTCCTCAAAATTGAAGCTTAACACTTCTGGAAGTTCAAAGTCTTCGGACAAATCTCCCGACAGTCCATACATGTATGGAACTATTGGTGGGCAAGGGGGATCATCACTGTCCAAATCAATGAAGTACGCAGAAACTTTTCTCTATGGGTCCGTAAGGACTTCCACACCACCGACAAGACCTAGTGCATTTCCTACCTATCCTGAGGTACCTGGACCAGTTTTAATAAGCACGCCACAAAAACCTACTCCACATAACTATGCTGTAATTCTATGTTCCTGTCCTGAGTACCTAAACGGTACCAAGAAAACAAGCTCTACCAAAGTCAGTATATGTAAGAAATGTAAAGGATCTCGCCTACCTTTGACTATAGCGGACAGTCCCAGATTGCTTGTCGGAGGCACCGTCAGAGGACCACAACTCAGTCGAGATGCAGGGCTTATGCGAGCTGGAACTGTTCGGGTGCAGGGCTCGAAATCGAGGCCCAGTATATTGAAATCAAATGGCGAATCAGATCCATACGATTTAATGCGAAGGAGTCGACTTATCCCACCACATGAAGCACGAATCGGTAGTCAATTTTCAGTCACTAGGTCTCGTGCTAAAAGTATTAGCCCTTGTAGAATCAAAACGAAAAAATTGAGCCCTGAAAGCATACGAAAAAATAGAAGTAAGTCAGTGAGTCGTGTAAATGAGGTGTGGATAGACGAAGAGGAAACTTCAAATACAAATGACTCGAAAAAATCAATACTAGCATGTGACATTAATCCTTACGATTTGGTGAAATGTAATGATTCACCAAAGTCAATGGCAGAAATTGAGTTTGAGGATGCATTTAGTGATGTATTTGAAGATTCGAGTAAAGATAAAAAATCTCTTGCAACGAATCAAAAATCTGACATACATGTAAAAGCAATCGGTGGTCAGAGAATCAGAGTTTCTAATGAAGGAAGTAATAATAATGAAGCATCAATTTATGATCCTGTTGACTATGATCTCAAAAATTATGATTTTAAATCGACTGATATGTCCACAGCATTATCATTACCAAACATCAAAAATGAAAGCAATAAATCAGGAATTTTAAATAAAACTAGTAACAAAAAAATTACTGCAGTATATCCTGGAAATCGTACAAAACAAAAAAGTGTATCACCCAAGCGACCACCAAGAAGAGTAAGGAATATCAAGACGGATGATGATAGCGAAAGTGACAATCACTGCATACCTGAGAAAACCTTTATTAAAAAATTGACGAACGATCGAAATTCAAAATATAAGTATAGCAACGCCGACACAATAAAATCTATTCTGAAAAAGCCAAGAAGTGTGGAACAAGATAAACACAATTCAAAAGTAGAACTATCAGAAAATCAATCAAGCAACAAGACTGTTAGTTCTCAGTTTTATCTACCTAAACCTAAAGAAAAAAGGCAATCTATTACAAAAAATACTGTTCAAAGAAAACGTGTACAATTTTTAGTGGAAAATGAGGAAACAAAGATTATTTACACTGCCGATCTTAATCTTCAAAATATAGAAAAAGAAGAAAAAGAAACATCGCCAAGTAATGGTAACGCTATAGAATATGACAAAGAGACGGATACAAATAACGAGTCAACTCCTGTCGCTAACACCGACTCCTCTTGTCAAGACATCTCAGTAGATACTGAAGCGCATCCGGACTCCCAATTGTACGAAGACGTTGAACCAAATGTTGCTAATGGTGATAACTGTACGGAAGAAACACTTACCGACAGTCAAGATAAATCAGAAGAGGTTGTCGACAAAGGTAAACTTGTTATTAAATCTTCTTATATATAAAAATGGATTTTCAAATGTGTTAGTCGCGCTAAAACTCGAAAACGGCTGAACGGATTGGGCTGATTTTAGTCTTTAATTATTCGTAAAAGTCCAGGGAAGGTTTTAAAGTGACACGAAGTTCACCGGGACTGCTAGTTTAATATAAATTCAATTTCAGGCATGCAAATTAATTGTTTAAAGTACTTAAAGTTAGAACCTTGGTACTTTACGTTCGAAGCTATGGCTATTATAATATATTTTATGATTAGACACCATTAATTGCCGACATGTAATTTACATTATGACGTTATTAACATTTTAATCTATAAATATTATTATTTTTTATTTTTTCAGATAACAATATTCCGAAAGTGAAAACTTTACGTCGATCTGAATCAGAACGAGTTCAGCCAACAATATTGATTCAACAGCCAAAGTTTTTGGACACAATGGCTTTACGATCTAAACCTAAACATGGCCATACAAGTCAAGTTTTTCTACAATTCGTAAATGAGGCAGATTCCTCTGTGTCCCAATCTAATCAACAGGATGATACTAAAGATTTTAAATTTGGCTCTATCGAAGAAAGTAAAGAGTACATCAATAATGATATTGATAACGGAAATCTTAGTGACACAAGTGAAATAACTAGTAACGTGCTGAAGAATCTACGATGTGGTATAAATGGATCACCAGAGCCACCTCCAAGATTAAAAACAAAAACTAAAAAACACAACTATGTAAAAACAAGGTTTGTACGTAATAATTCATCGAGTTCAACGAGTGATGAGTGGTCAGATACTAACGACACCGAACAGAAAACTGTTTTAAGGGTAAAACAATTTGATTCTGATGATTGTGAAGAATTAAAAAATAAACTGTCGCTGGTCGAAATTGAATCTAGAAAAACATCCATACAAATTACTGGCAATGACTGCTACTCGACAATGAATGTGAGTAGTGATACGCCTATTTACTTGTCATCAGTCGTAGTAAATGATGATTCTGGAAACGCTTGCAATACGTACCAAACTGGAACTACTGTAACAATAAGTGTCGGTACACCTGAAAATGAAGTGAAAAAATCGAAAAGCCAAATATACATAGGCGGAATTTTCCCTGAAGCAAACAGTACAAAAGAAGAAGCAAACACTTATGAGGAATATTACAGCAATAATTACAGGAATGAAAAATATGACGACTTAAATAGAAACCTTATGAGTTCAATTTTGAATGATCCCGTAGAAGCAGTGAGACGCAATTTGATTCCTCACGTTTGTGGCAAAAAAGATGATCACAGAGAAAGTTGTAACAGCCACAGTGAACAACTTGAGAGTGGCAATTTTGTTACAAAATTATTTAATGATCCCTTCTTTGCCCATCTGGCTGAAGGATTAGATTCAAATCTTGTAAAGAAACTGATAGAAAATTCGTTGATGAAACTCCAGGAAGTGAAACAACAGGAAGGGACAGACAGCAGCAAAGCAACATTAGAAAAACTTATAGAAAGTTCCCTCATAAACTTAAAAGAGGAAGTTTCTAAATCCGAAAAAGCAAAATCACATGAAAATGCTAAATCGAAAGTAACTGACGAACGAAAACTTAATAGCAGTTCACCAGATAACGACAATTGCTGCTCTGCTCCTTATGAAAGTATGGAGTATGAAAGCGGTGCGATAGGTATTTTATCCGACCTCGAACCACTGTCAGATTGTTATAATGCATCAGCTAGTGAATTATCAACTGAAGATGATACTAACTCAACTAGATCTAAATTCTATCAAATGCTAGTTGATGCTGCAATATGTGACTTGGAAACCGCTAATAATACTGATGATGATCATCATTACGAAGCAATACGACTCAATAGTGATCCTATATATGAAGAAATAGGAGACATGCCTCCTCCTCTTCCAATTAATCCACCACCAAACTCCTTAATGCTTTTGGATGATGAAAAACGAAGCGGTTCCAGGTCTATATTTGAGGGAGCGTCAAAGTATGATATACTTTCTTATTTAGTCGATGCCAAGGAAAGAGGTATCGATGACGAAGAAACTTATATTACTAACTACGAAAATGATACTGAAAATTCGACAATCTTGGTTGATTCTAAAGAAAAGGATAATACTTCTGCTATTAAGGCTCATATTTCCAGTAATACTAGCCAACTATCAAACACTTCAGATTCTAGCGAAGATAATTCATTGATCATTCATCAAGAAATTTTAGAGAAATCAGTTGTTTGCAAGAAGACATCCGCAGAAATTGAGCGCAATGATTCCGGCGTTGGGTCAGAAACTAGCAAGTCGTCAAGGAGTAGATTGCAAGGGAAAATTGCTCCCAACAGTATATTATGCGACAAAGACGCTGCCATACATTTATGTGAGGATTGTGACTCAGCTGTTGAAACACAACTGACTGAACAAGGTAAAAAACTTATAATAAACAATTTAAGAGATAATATTATACATGATAAATTAGATAATGTTTACTAATTTTGTCTGTTTTTAGGTTCCATATACGCTCCTTTGGTGTGTCGAAAATGTTCCAAGAAACGAGCTGAACGTAAAGAAATTATAACAGAAATAGTTGAAACCGAAGAAAAATATGGCCGCGACTTATTAATAATACTGGAAGAGTTCTATAAACCTATGCTAGTTGCTGGCCTTTTAACTCACGAACAACTAAGTGCTATATTTTTAAACGTAGAAGAACTAATAGAGAACAATCAGGTACTATCGGAAAAACTAAGAGATGGACTCGAAATAGCTGTTGAACAAGGAGACGAGGTAAGTTTATTATACACTAGATGACATCCGCAACTCCGTTGCGCCAAAATTAGTTTATCGCGTGGGAATGGACATTTTTTCGGGATAAAAAGTATCCTATGTCCTTTCCCGGAACTCAAAGTGTCTCTGTACCAAATTTCAGCCCAATCGGTTCAGCCGTTTAGGCGTGAAGATGTAAGAGACAGAGAGACACTTTCGCATTTATAATATTAGTATGGATTTAATGCAAAGTATATGACAGCCATAATATTATGAAATGCTAGAAAAAAAAAGCTGCTGCTGCATATATATATATATATATATATATATATATATATATATATATATATATATATTAACTTATTTATTATATATATTAACGGCGGTGTTGGTGGGGCTCCCTCGCTGGTGTAGTGCATCAGCGATGTTTGCGCACGCGCGTACAGACGGTTTTCACACCGTACTGCGACGTCGCATAGCATCGCTGATGTTCCGCACGCGGAGCAGCCCCAACAGCATCCTGAAAGTGCTCAGCGTCAAGCTGGACAGCCCCCTTCTGGGGCACTGGATCCATACACATGTGCATGTGTCCGGAGCGCCAGAAGGTGGCAAGTATTTAAACTAATTTTATTATTTTTTTGTTATATATATATATTGCTGACGTAGTTCATCGATTTCAATTTAACCTTTGAACTAACTATGATAATCAAAAGTATATATATATATATATATATATATATATATATATATATATATATATATATATATATAATACCTGACTAACTCCCCTTTGATTCCAGGATTTACTGACGGTGAACGTGGGGAAGATTCTTCTGGAATGCTCCGGCATGCTGACAGCGTTCCAATCGTACTGCGTGAAGCAGGCCGGAGCGGCCCTACTGCTGGCTGGTCTCGAGAAGGAGAAGGAACTCCTGAGGATATTCTTACGCGTCTCGCAAATGGAAAATGCGGTTCTGAGGCGAATGAATCTTAACTCGTTCCTCATGGTACGTACCCTAAGGGTCTATTCACGCGACGCGTAGATGCATTCCTAAATTTGTATGGATTTGACAGACTACAATTATTGCGTGAGACGTCGTGCAAATCTTCGACACTTATTATTCGGGACTTAACGCGACTTATATTCTAGTACTAATACTACTACATACTTTTCTCGACGTTTGGGCCGTGTTGCAACGGCCGTGGTCACGAGGGGACTCGCGTTAAGTCCCGAATAATAAATGTCGAATATAATGGAACGCGAAAGTTTTAAAGTTGTGCAAATCTGTTAAAACCATACAAATTCAGCAAAGCAATCTACGCGTCGCGTTGCAGTCTGAATTGACCCTTAGTATTTAACAACAAAATATATGGTTCTTGTAGTATCTTCCAAGTTATCATTTGAAAGTAACAAACAAGCAATTTTTTGAAACAAACAAGCAATTTTAACAAATTTATGAAATCGATATTGGTATTAGACTTTAGATAAATTACGCGTCTCAAGCGTCATGTCACATAGCGAATCAATCAAATCCTAAGGCTGCGTTTCCACTGAAGCGGAGCGGAGCTTAGCGGTGCCCGAATTGACCAATCGTGATATTCATACAACGAACATATATCATTTCATACAACGAATTCTAATATGCAGCGCGTTCGGTGCGTGCGATCACATTAAAGCCAGCACATCAACCGCAATCAATGCAATCACATTAAAGCCCTATTTAAGCAACGTCTGTTAGTGTTAACAGTTTGTTAAAATGTCATGTCTTCTCTTTCATTCATATGAAAAACGAAAGAGGTAACATGATAATTATAATCTAAAACTAACACAAGCAATTGCAATGGAATAGATATTGTTATTAGAGCTTTTAGATAAACGCGTTCTAAACGTCATTCATGTCACTAATTAGCGTGTTATACCAAATCCCAAGCTCTTTTGACTAAGTTAACTTAGCTGTTAAAACTATCTAATTTAATTAAAGCCGCACATTCGTTATCACCGTACGCTTTGAACGCACCGCATAATACACGGCGGCGCGTACGGTGCGGACGAATGTGCGAGGTCATCATTTCGTACAACGAATTCTAATATGCAGCGTGTTCGGTGCGTGCGTGCTGATAAATGTGCGATCACCTTAACGCCCGATTTCACCAACGTCTTAACAGTTTGTTAAAATTTCATGTCTTCTCTTTCGTTCATATGAAAAACGAAAGAGGTAACATGATACTAATATCGCAATATTAAATTTTTTCCAGGTTCCTGTACAACGCGTGACAAAATATCCCCTCCTTCTCTCGCGATTGTACCGCGCGACCGCGGCTTGCGCGTCCGAGCGCGAGGACGTGAAGAACGCGCAGCGCTGCGTCGAGTCGCGCCTCGAGGAGATCAACGCAGCGGCTGCGGCGGCGGCGGCGGCGGCCAGGGACGTACCTTTATGGCGGCGACTGGCGGCGGCGAGGCGGACCGCACATGACCTGCACGTAGCTGATATAAGGCTGAGGAAGATGGCGGTTGATGTGCTGGACTGGAATCATGATGATGCAAGGTATGTTGGTACTTATCATAGAAATTAGTTTTTAAACGCGGCGGCCAAGGGACATAGCTTTATGGCGGTTGTATGCGGCGGCAGGAAGAACCGCACATAGCACGTAGCTGACATACGGCTGAGGAAGATAGCGGTTGATGTGCTGGATTGGTATCATGATGATGCCAGGTAAGGTTTAGCAGTTCTGATTTCATTATGCAGCTTTACGCCATTGTATTGGTATTTTTTGTCATTGGCAGTGGTTTTTTAGTTCTGATTTTATAAAGTGCCTCTTCATAATTGTCCATACTATCCCACTACAAGCTATCGCCATTGTGTCGACGGTGTAATGGTGTATGATGGCAGACGGCGGAGCGCGCAATGCCGTGGCATGCAGTGAGCCACCGTGGGCCATAATTGTGTACTGGTTACTTTATGTTGTCAGAGTATGCCAATTTAGTTTTATCAAGAAAAAGCCAAAGTTCATAGGCTTTGATAGCCGTTAAGTTAATTAGCATTTTTTTGTGTAAATCGAAAAACTTTCAATGAATAAACCCTAATTGCGCGTATTGTTGTAGGCATGTTGTTAACGTTAAATTAAGTGATTTTGAATTCATGTAGTTTCCCTCAATTTTAGTACGTCACACACATTTACTTCCTCTAACAAAGCACCAATGGTTATAGAAAGCTGATGTTTTGCAAATTACCACCTCTCGATGTAATTTACTGCGAACAGGACAAATTATACCATTAGGCATCATGGAGAGCCATATGTGTAGAATAAGCTATAAGCGACAGCGGTTTACAATAGAGTTTGAGTCATTGCGAATTATTGGACTTGAATATTTTAAATTTCTTGTAGAAGTATCCTGTAAAATTATTTTGAAAAATGTGCTTAAAAATTCCATTTCTTTTTTATAAATAAACAAAAACTTAAATGCGTATTTTTATATAAACCTATCAAATCACTATTTTAACTCTAACATTCTTTGCAAATATATAAATAAATATGTTTGTATCTCATACGCAAGTTTGAAGAGTCACTTAGTTCCATTTTCGCGATTATATAGTTGGTAAGCATTAAGCAAATTGTCAGAATGCCATAAGCCACTCCAAAATCGCTGTCGCCTACACCTCGTCCCACCTAATCGATAATTGTCGCTTGTGTCGTTAACGGCAAGTGTTATTCTCCGGGGCTCTTGTCGCTTGCGCTAAATAACTTCAAATTGTGCACACACCGTGTCACTACTGAATATTAATTGTCGCGCCGCGCCGCCGCGCCGCCGCACCGTTTTGGGGTTGCGTTACTTATGACGATAAAAGAGACGCCTAAACCACGGTATCTAATATATCTGGATAACGTTTTGGAAAATCGGTTAGAGCAATTTTAGCACACGGTATGATGCGTATTAAAATTCTATAAAATAATGGCCACTGACCTACAGCTGACTAAAAAGTTAACATCGACTTTGTGTCAATGACTGAAGTGTTGTAGAAGTAGCAAACAATGCAAGATTCTTCACATCGAAGATGAGAAATTAATTCATGAGCAGATGGCGGGTTTACATAATTTAGTCGAGTTATACCAAGCCTATGGCTAAGATTAACTTGACAACCCGACCAAATAACATGCAATGTGTATAAAGTTAGCCCTTAAATAAAAAAAAACCTGCATATCCATACTTAATATTATAAATGCGAAAGTGTGTCTGTCTGTCTGTTACCTCTTCACGCCCAAACCGCTGAATCGATTTTGCTGAAATTTGACATGGAGATACTTTGAGTCCCGGGAAAGGACATAGGGCACTTTTCGTACCAGAAAAATGCACGGTTCCCGCGCGATAAACGATAAAGTTTTGGCCCAACGGAGTTGCGGGCGTCATTTAGTTTTAAATAATAACTAATTAAATAATACAAAATTAATGGTACTTTTTTCGTTTCATTAACATTTCGAGGCCATCCAGCTCCTCGACAACACGGACCTACTTAGAAGACTGAAAAGGACAAAACCTTTCGAGTTAGTGTATTAAGTGTTAAAAAACGTAAAGTGACTGTGACGAACACAAACAATAGTGTGTATTCTCCTTTATTGGACACAATCTTAGTTAACTCTACCTAGCAGATTAAGTTAATGTAAAATTACTTATTAGTCTTAATTGGGCTAGATTGTAATAATTATAAAATACTTATAGAAGTATTTTATATATAAAAAAAAAATACATTTTATTGCCTATCAGGTTCGCGATGGAAGGCAAGCTGCTGTTCACACAACCGAACGACAACAACTGGCGCAAGGGCCGGACCATCAAGCTCATGCCCATCAACGCCCTTTTGGTTACTAATGGAAAGGTAAGTAACCCAATATTCATAAACACCATACAGTTGTATCCTTCGATCGGAGTTTCCAAGAATTGCTATTGTATTCTATTGTTGTCGCGATCACCGGTGCTCGCGCGGGGCTTGATGGGTTAATAACATAACGTTTTGGGTGCTTAGAAGGAAGTGAAGTAAGTAGGTATGTAATTTTCTCCTAGTTATTGCAAACTATGAGAAAATGAGGTGGGCTTGTTATAAATACATTCTAATCGGCTTTGCTTACTTATTACATTCATCTACCCATCATAAAGACTTAAGGTGATCGCACATTTATCAGCACGCACGCGCCGAACGCATGGCATTTTAGAATTTGTTGTATGAAACGATGTGAAACCTCACACATTCGTCCGCACCGTCCGTGCCGCATTTCGTATACTATGCGGTGCGTTCGGCGTGTATGGCATGTACAGTGCTGATAAATGTGCGATCAACTTTATACTTCTCTTTTGTTGACCTAGCTTTTGACACAGTTATAAACTTGGTATTACTAATACAGGCTGCAATTAAACCTTCCTGCCAAATTTTGATATATTGATCCTTGTTAAAAATACACGTATTTTTTCTTTTATAGTCACTCAGTACTAAAATATTGAGAAATAGCTTCCGAAAGTTATCCTAAAAACACTACAATTAATGGACACGTTCCCACGCGCCGCGACTCGCGAGTGACCATTCTGCAACGATTTTAAATGGGATAAAAAGTCTTTGAAAAAAATAACACCCAATTTTTTTTTGGTTAAATGGACTCTCCTAATGATACCTAAGCCCTGGAAAAAATTGGAAGGAAGGTTGAATTGCGCCCTGTATATATTCTGTGCTTCAACTTAAAGCATCCTAGAATACTTACATCAAACATTCTCATTTCCAGCCAAACATAGCGCACAAAACGAACGAAATACGCGAGACGAGGGAGGCGCGGGACCGCGAGGCGAGGGAACGCGAAGGTGACGCGTTGTTCGCCCGCAGCGGCGTCCGCGAAGCAGCACTGCTGTTAGTCCGCGAGAAAGCCGGACGATACACGCTACATCGCGACCCGCTGTTCCTAGACCGATGCGTGGTCGCCGCTGACCACGAGCCAGAACACTTCTTCGAAGTCCACGAGATCACGACCAAGGACTCGTTTATATTTAAGGTGAGATTTTCGCAGTCGGTAATCTAGCAGAGATCCGATGTTTGACGTTCGACATTAACTATGGTAGATTCTATGACATCTAGAATTTATATTAGGTGAACCGCACTAGACGTAACTACATTGCTGCAGCTCAGCAACGCGTCACTTCACGGCCAAATATTTTTAATGTTGTTAGTGGCGGCCGAAAAGGAAGATCTTCCGACCGAGAGAGATAGCATGCTCGGGCAGGCCGAAGCCCGCTGACGTCATTTCAGACGTTTTATATATCTTGCCGTTCTCCGAAACTTCGATAGCGCGATGCAGGATTGTTAGACGAATTGTGGGTACAGACACATATTCTTTGTATGAAATGGCAGTGCCGCTACCGAGTCGCGACACAAAACGCCAGTCCTTTGGAACGTAGTGTCGCGTCGCTCCACTGCAGCGTAATGTCGCTTGGTGCGGTTTCACATTTATCGCTCATATAAGGACGTTTTGTAAAATGAGGGTAGAAAACATTCGGGCCAGTCTTATGACAAAATACAGAGAGAGAATCAGTTCTGTTTTATCCCATTTAAGCTGAAACTCATTTAGAGTAAATTCATTTTATAATTTATTCATTCACCTGTACGGAGTTGATTAGGCGGGATCTGCTTAAAATACGTTAAATTAGTAAACTTGTTTGTTCGTGAATTGCACAGTTTGAGTTAGTATGCAGCAAAAGTTATAGATGACGTCCCAAACCGCATGTTTTGGAGGTCTTTGCTCTCTGAAACTTACCTCATTTTGTGTAGCGTAGTATGCCGCTAATTTTCGGGACCCGCTTTTAATGAAACTAGTTCGAAATTATTTTTTCACGATAATTTCAAGCTGGGTTGCAATGAAACGAGTATCTTCCTTTGTAGTTAATCAATTTCAATTTCGAATCGTAAATTGGGAACTATAGTGCCGTGTCTCGATTTGGTACAGCCTCTTTTGATACAACCAAAACTTTTTGGTCATGCTACTTTTTCATTTGTGCGAATTTAATTAGACCAAGACGCACATAATTCTATAGACTAAGGGGCTGTTTTACCACTTCCTGATAAGTGCCGGATAGGCTATCCACTACTTAACTTGACAGATAGATTATGGAGAATCTGTCAAAAATGTTGTGGATGGCCTATCCTAAACCATCAGGTGGTGAAACAGGCTCTAAGAAGTGAATAATTCTAATGCTAAGTACTCACATACGGTTTTGCTCGACAATTTTACTCCAAATCGAAGGAAATGACATATTTGACATCAATGATATCATATAAAAAAACTCAAAGCAGATATGTTATTACCGCGCGCGTTGTGAAGCCATTAAATACGGGCCAATTGACCCGTCTTTTGTGTAGTCTGTCTCTTTTATGTAAATGTCATTTCGTATCTTTTGTTTCACTTATCTGTCAAATTTGACAATTGAATTTGAAAATTGTTCGGAAGCAATTTAAGCCGGAAAATAGTATGAACGTAACAGATCTGTATTTAGTTGAATATCATTGTTTGACATATTTGATTCCATCGAGCCGGCTCGAAGCGAGCCTTCGAGCTGTCAGTTTTGCAACCCACACGGTGGTTATTGCTCGATTTGGAGTAAAACTATTGAGCAAAAGCATATTTTTCTCCCAAATGCATACTGAAACTCGTCCATACATTACATTAAATGCCGACCGCGCTGCAAGTCAGCAGCTATATATTTACAACGAACCATTGCACTTCCAACGTTTGAGGTATTTTTGTAAGCTCGTTAGATCTAGTACCGGCTGCGGTATAAATTGTTGTAATTGCGCCCAAATAGAAATGTGTTACGTTTATTGTCTCTACGCTCTGTGGGAATTTATAGAATTCCGCAACCATAAATGTTATGAATGCGAAAGTTGGTGTCATCTTCACGACTGAAGGGCTAAACGATTTTGATGGAATTTAATATGATAAAATATTCAAAGTCCGGGAATCGTATTGTCATCGATTTTCACCAAAATATAATATCAGTCCAAGCTTAAGGCGAGGGCTCATTTTGATTTTTGTAAAAACAAAGTTTCTCATATTTTATTCCGATTTGTCTGTTTAAACTTTGGCAAAATCAATGACGATTATTTTGGAAATATCTTCATAAATATACCTGCTGTATATATAAAATCTTTGAGGCAGATTTATTTATTCATCATTTATTCAGTTAGAAACTTTCACCTGAAAAATCCATGTAAAACATACTTACTTTAAGATATTTTTAGTGCCATTCTCATTTTGTTTTTTATCCCCAGGCCGAGGAGAGTTCCCGGACACGGACCTGGTACCGGCAGCTGCAGTACCATGCGCAGGGCGCAGGCGCCTGGCGCAAGCGGCGTAACGCGCTCGCCAACATCATGATCAACCCCATGCTCACCAGGAACTAGTGCCACGTGCGCCAAGATTGAAGTTAACTTTTGGTTGAAAATAATTTGCGCCAGTCTGGGTTAAAGTTCGGATGAAAAATCCCATTTGCGCCAGTGAGGGTTAAAGTTAATCCTGGGTTGAAAATAATTTGCGCCAGTCTGGGTTAAAGTTGGGATTGAAAAATCCCACCTGTGTCAGTGATGGTTAAAGTTAATCCTGGGTTGAAAATCATTTGCACCAGTCTGGATTAAATTTATCACCGGGTTGAAAATCATTTGCACCAGACTGGATTAAAGTTATACCTGGGTTGAATATCATTTGCGCCAGTCTGGGTTAAAGTTATACCTGGGTTGAAAATGACTTGCGCCAGTTTGAACTAAAGTTAATTCTGGGCGGAAAATTTGTCTCGTTTGTCGTATACAATATGAAACAAAAAACATTTTAATGATTCAAGCCCCATAAGAGCATCGGTGATCGCGACAACAATAGAATACAATAGCATTTCCAAGAATCCGCGATCGATGGATTAACACAGGATTTTTAACTCGTAATTGGCGCAAGTGGAGTGCTTCTGAAACATATACATTTGGAAGTACACTAACCCCGAACGGTCTGTACTGGCAAGCATGATAGAAGACGATCAGGGGTCCAATTCATGTGTCACTGATCTTCGTTTTTTGAACTTTCGACTGTACGAAGATCGGATACTAAGAATTGGACAACTGAACCAATTTATTAGACGGAAACATTGCCAGAATAACATTTATTTGTGTCCGTAAAAAGTACTAAACCCGCCTAAGTGCTAACATAAGAAGCATTTTGTTAAATATAATACGTATGCTACTTACTTAATGCTTTTATGCCTCTTAGTCTAAGGTTACACGGTCAGTCTGGTATCGGTTCAGTCCATCAGTCTGATCCAGACTGACGGGTGAATGATCGTGTAACCGTCTGGCGTCAGTCTCAGACTGATACTAGACCGACCGTGTAACCGTACTCTTACACCTCTTTTATACTCATCCTGATTCCACGGATGGTTGTGACTGGGGCTTAAATAACTATAATAAAGTAATAAAAAAAGGTTTCAGAGAAAACGGAAAATTAAGGGTCAGTTCACACGATACTAGGCGATGTATAACTTCAATATAAAATGTCGACGCTTGACATAACAGTGTCGTTATTTAGCGCGTTTTCCCTGCGTTTTGTTTCAGTGTGACACCCTAAGTTTCAGAAATTTTCAATCCTTTCAAATTCAAAATGGAGAACCAAAGGATTTTCGTTAACTTTTTCTCTTCTCGCATACAAAATTTTGCTTAGATTTAATTAAATATTAAGTTTGGTTGATTGCAATTTTTATTATTTTTATCTTTTTAAAATGCCACTAGATAAGTTTAGCATATACCAAAATGTAGCTTATTGAATGTGCCCTATATGTTAATAAAACATTAAGAGTAATAAATCGTTAACTTTAATAGCTGTGATATCCAGAATATTGAAAAAAATTCAAAAGATTTTTTTGTAATTATGTAAAAGGTTAACTGTTCAAAAATAATTTAGAATCCTGACTAGTCTTAAGATAGAAATAATAAAAATAATTTAGCATAATATTATAATTGAAATGTATTTATTGTTTTATTCTATTGTTTTATTTGCTTCATTATTGTAATTAGTAAAGGTGTAAGTAATTGTAATTATTAAATAGTGAATGAATAATAAAATAAATTAATTATGAAACGTTTTTATACTTATAGCCCTACCTAAATAAACTACACTAAAATTTAATATTCTACTCTAGCGAATATATATATAGCTTCGATGATGAAAAACATAGAAATGGCTGTATGGGCAACGCTCCCTTTGCCTGTCCCGACGACGAATTAAAAAAAAATTAAATCTACCCACACTTGTTGATGATTTTTATTGAAACCGGTCGTGTATTTTGTTGTGATATTAATGAGTAGAAATTGAGGTAGAAATAGTGAAATTAGTGCAATTGAGTCAGTAACTCATACTAATCCACTACCGTGTCAGTAGGTACTGATCTGGCCACTGCCATAGTGTAAATTGATTTCATGTCAGCACAGTACACTAATGACATCAACTGACTCAATGTAAATCTAGCTGTATAAATAACTTAGGTATAGCCCTATGTCGAGACTCACGGACATATTCTAGTACTTAGATGTCGAGTTTTGTTAAACTTTTAATTATTTATGAGATTCCACTTTTATTGAACTTTTGCGATGAATTTTAATTTTATCGCGAACAATATCGGAACAATGTAAAACTTAAGTCTTTTGATTCCACACGAGTAGTTCGGAGTAAACTGCTTATTTATTTATTTAGCAAATATTACGCCCAGTTTTTGGTTGTGGTTCAAACCACAAAGCTAGTGAACTAAAAACTGCACAATAATTAAAAATGAATTTTAAATTTTGTTAGTGTCGCTAAACCTGGAAAATGGCTAAAACTATTTGGTTAATTTTATTCTTGAAATAAGTAGTCGTATAAGTTCAGGGAAGTAAAGCAGGAAAGTAAGGTATAATCTATTATATCGACGGTCCCTACGTATAAAGCGACATGTCAAAAGTAGTGGTTTTCAGGAGAACGTTTTTAAGATTCAAACTGTTACTGTAGATTACCAAAAAACATAAACACAATTATTATTGTTGATCTGTAAAGCTTAATGTAGGCCGTTTGTCATGATATAACACAATTTTAAATATTTACTGTATTTCGCCAAAATTGCAAGATGGTCGTTTTTACGGTGACAATTCAAGACTGCCCTAACGGTTAAGTTGTACATGTCCGTTTTTACTTTGGAAGAAATAAAATATTATATTAGGTCCTAAATTCATTCAACACTATATAAAATGATTCGTATTGTCATAATTTATAAGTTTATAACATATAAGTAATACAAATTCTGGCTCTTCAGTGAGAAAAACTAAAAAACACAGACATCTTTTTATACGCTGCTAATTTAAGTAGTTTTTTCTATGTTATAATGAACTAATAAAAGGACATGTCATCAATTACTTTAGGTCCATAACGAAAAATTGTAATAAAATGCGATTATTTGATAAATTAAACTGTTTAGTTTTAAAAAGTCTACAAAGTTTAGTATCTATGTATTAATTAATTCTGTTTTACTAAAGGGTAAAGCATAAACATAATAATGTTGAAGATGAAGAACACTTGGCTTTATTTGTAACAAAATGCATCTTTGCTATGATTTAGATTTTTTATATATGTAATCATGAACGCATTAAAAAAAGGCGGACGGAGTCCCACCATACACAAAACTGTGTCGGTCAGAGTCGGCCAGCTGGCTGTATGTGTGTACATTCTTGCGCTAGTCCATACCATTTGACAGGCGTCAGAACGTGTGCGTGGCCGACTCAGAAGAAAAGTGAAGACACAGTTTTGTATATGACAAGACTCCGTCCGCCTTTTTTTCTACGTTCATGTACGTAATATTTTTGAAAATTTGTCAATGATACTTGTATATTAATATAATGTAGAAAAAAAAAACTTTTAACATATTTTACATATTGTTGAAGATAACTTTGCCTTTTTCTTCTTCTTGGTCATTTCAGATACTTGAGCAAGGTCAATTCCTTTTCCAATTTTGAGACCTAGGTGACCATTCACGACCTTAGATTTTATTGCATCTTACATGAGCAAATTCTTTGAGGCTTCTTTATAACTTCTACGGTGGACCAGTCTGGACACTAAAATATATTTCTGAGTCGATTATTATATTCAGCTTTAACTGACTTTTGAGCTTTTCTGACGGTCGTAATTTTTTGTATTACCGTTGAATACAGAGCTGCATTGACGTAATCGTTTAACACGTTCCTCGCAGGGAGAAAATAGTATTACATCCCAATTTGCGACTGCCAAATTGACTACAGAACATCTAATCAATTTTATACTAATATTATACAGCTGGGATTTGTTTGTTTCAACGCCCTAATCTCAGGAACTACTTATCCAATTTGGAAATTCTTTCAGTGTTAGATAGCTCATTTATCGAGGAAGGCTAAACGTTATAAATTATAGCGCTATGATTAATAGGAGCAAAGAAATAGGGGAAAACGTGAAAAAAAACGGAGGAAATAATTTGAAAAGGCTTATCTTACAAACTCTATTGGACAGAGCAAAAAAATAGCACATAAATTTTTTAATTTCTAGGTTAATCATGTACAGATGTGGGGTTATTCACTTGATAGATGGACAGGGAGTCCATCTATCAAGTGAACAAGGAGTGTTCTTAATAGTTTTTAATTAATTTTATATAATTTATTAGCGTTTTTAATACTGTTTTATATAAAATAAATAACATTCATATTCATAATTAAATAAATATATATCAGACTTCGCTTTCTATCTGTCGTCCGTTCGTCTATCACCAAGCTTTATCTCAAAAACCGCAATAGTAGAAATTTTCACAAATTAGGTTTTTTGTTGGCTATATTTAAAGAAATATAGTAAAATTAAAATAAAATAAATGATTATTGTGGGGCCTCGTACAACAAACGCGATTTTTTTGCTCTATATCGATAGATATATACGAGTCCCACTGAAAAAAAAAGAAACTCATAATAACTGAACGTAAATGGTAACAAGAATATAAATAATTCGCTACCTTAGAGGTAGAAACGGACATGTACGACATGACACGGAATGGCGCGTAATTTCCAACGCAGTACAAGACGGTAAGTATAAATGTCCGTATATACAACAGTAAAATCTAATACAACGCCCAACTTGTCCTCATTTACGTCTTTTTATCTTTGGAATTACTTGTGATAGAAAAATAATAATAATGTAGGAATATGCGTCTCATTATGTGGAAATGCATGATGCAATAAATAATAATTTTTGCTATTTTGGACATGACCTTTTATACGTAGGGACCGTCGATATATAAATCTCCTGTCACGATGTTTGTCCGCGATGGATTCCTAAACTATTTAACCGATTTTAATGTTTATATTTTTTAAATTAGTGCAACTTGAGAGATAGGATAGCTTAGATCTTTAATTATAGTCTCAATTTTATTTTATTGCAAATTATTTACAACCTGAGACTGACGGCGACCATTAATGTTTGTGCGACGGGATAGCGATCGACGTTGCCGTGGTAACATACATATATTTAGTCACTTCAATAAAATAATATGGCAAATACATACGGGAAAGTACCTAATGGTAGACACTGAACTAATAGATGACACTTATGACAAAAATACCATAAAAATAAGAATAACTCTAATTATTTCTCACCACTGTAAATTTTATAAGCTTCTCAAGCTATCTGTTGAATTGAAAAAATATATTAGAGGGAACAAAATTTTAAAATGGGATCAGTTTTCGTAAATAATATGACCGCGTCAACACGCGCTCGGCAATTTCTTAGCAAATAGGTTAAGGAAGGCGAAATTTTGCACGTAAGTTTTGAATACATTTATTTGATTTTTTGTAATTTCTATTGATTTCATTGGATTAATGGTCATGTTGTATACACTAATTTATGTTTATTTAAGATTTTTTATCAATTTTCCCTAACAATATAAAGGGTGTCTACTATTAGTTCTTGAAAATGTAAAAAACCTAATAGATGACATGGAAAGTTATTTTGTACTTTATTCTACTGCAAAAATCATCACTATTCTCTGAAAATATGATTCTATTAACAATCTAAGCACAAAATAACTTTAGTATGTATTGCAAATACATACTAAAGTTATTTTGTGCTTTATTCTACTGCAAAAATCATCACTATTCTCTGAAAATATAATTCTATTAACAATCTAGGAACTTAGAGCTACTGCACCTAAAAATGGACATGGTGTCTATTAGACCTTGTACTGATCTAAAAATCGATTGCTTTAGTTTTTTAGCAGTAAAAAAAAGAAAACGGAGAGCTTAGAAAAGAAAGAAGAAAAAAGAAGAGGCAAAAGAAGCATGGAGACTAAAGACTGAAAATAAATTAGCTAGGAAAAAAAAGACGGGTTGCACTCCGGGAGTGCCGGCAGAAGTGAAAACTTGATTATTGACGTTGTGCAATTTTTTAAACCCATTTTTTATGAAAATGGATTATAAAAAAATCGATTTTTTAGTTAATCGAAACCCTTACGATCGATTAAATTTTTAACCCATTTTTATAAAAATCGATTATTAAAAAATCGTTTTTTTACTTAATTGAAACCCTTACAATCGATTAAATTTTTAACCCATTTTTATAAAAATCGATTATTAAAAAAATGTTTTTTTTTTATTCATCGAATCCCTTACAATCAATTCGAGTTCGAGTTCAAGTTCGAATTCGAGCTCGAGTTCGAGTTCGGCACAAAACACTACTCTCCATCTACAACCGTCTTACGGGTTTTCCAAGGTTTTTCGACCAGCACGAGAATCTGACGCGAGTTTCACAGTTTTTACCCATCCCACAAATTAAGTGCTCAACGCCGCTAAAGAAGTTTTCACTTTAAAAATATGAAAAATAAAAGGAAATATAGTTTCACCATGGAAGAAGAATGAATAGAATCTGGAGACAACGTGGATAATATTTCTGATGCATGTAGTTACTATGATGAAATAAATGAAATCTTTTGAAAAATGGCAAATAAAGACCTAATAATAGGAAAAATGTAAAATGTAATGTAAAGTTCTATGTCAACTATTAGTTCATATTGGTGTCTACTATTAGTGATGTTCGTTTTTTGTGATGTCATCTATTAGTACTTATGACTCAGTTTACAAAAAGACCAATAATATATTTTTTAATTGATTTGTCAGAGAATAATTGTAATAGTTTTATTTTGTAAGAGTTACTGAAGACATGGAAGAAGTTATCAATCCTTTATTTTCATAAATATATATTTTATGACATTCGAATGTTTCATGTTTCCTTATAGTCTCTGCCATTAGGTCTCTTCCCTTAATATATTATGGCAAAGCAACGTTTGCCGGGACAGCTAGTGATAATATAAAATTGTTCTGTCTGCGGGTTTTGAACCCAGGTGCCAGTGCGATGATATCTACCAGTGGCCTAAAGAGATAGTCAATCTTATTCCAAGTTTTTCGCAGCATATTGCTTTGCATGTTAATAACTTACCTAAACACAGCTACATATTTGAGTAATGATAATAATATCGCTAAAGACAATATACGGATATGAAATTCCTCCGAGTGAAATCTAATTCAAGTTAACAGCCTAATTTCCCTCGCATTCCACTCCGTCAGTACAAAATTATGTAATTATAGCTTCAGAGGAATATTCCAGAATCAATCTTATAACTTCGCTTTGGTTTATGTGTTTGGGATTAAATTCATGAAGGGAGTGATGATAATGCTGCTTTTAGGAAGGTTCTCGCAATGATATTGTATGTTACTGGGTTCTCGAGTACAAATTCTCTATTGCCTGACTTTAAGGCCGTTCTCCGAGCAAACGATCTTGGCCATACATTTGCCGCATTGCCGAGATCGCGCCAAAACCCTATTATTTTTACTTATCTTAGTTCAAAATTGTCCTACAAAAAAGTTTAAAACGGCGAATATGTAGTTTATGATATTGTCGATCTATTGGCGTGAGTTTCAAATAAAAGTAATTTGTAAATGCTAAGGAGATGCTGAATGTATGCTTGAATTTTAATAAATTAGTATTACTTTGGAAGCTGATATCATGAGTATAATAAAATATAATAGAAAATTTAAAACGGGGAAAGGAAAGTTGATATACTGAAGATTATTGCTGTATTTTTATTATAACTTTGTAGCTTTCAGATTATGAGTTTATAAGGTTTTAAATACGGTCAATTACGGAATCTCCGGAGGGAACGCCCTTAAGTACAGCTTGACAAAAGAGAGTGCGTTTTAAATGAGGACACTTTTTTATTACCTATAGGTAACCCTATATGCTACGCTTGAAGCCTTGAACCATGCTTGAACCGATATTCATATTTCATTGGCTTGAACGCAATTTTGACACAATATTTTATGTACTAGCATTGACTAGTACTGTAATGTTGCAGTGAATAAAACTATTAGTTTCAGCTGACACCACTCACCACGCCAGACTTTTTTTTGCCAAGCAAGCAAGCAAGCAAACCACACTGGTAAGGGATGGGAGAGCATCAGCAAAAAAAGTTTCAAAACCAGGGAAAATGTGGTCTTTTGAGGGTGCTACGTAAACCTGACAGTAAGTAATACCGTAAACCTGACAGTAAGTAGGTAATACTGTCAGGTTTACGTAGCACCCTCAAAAGATCACATTTTCCCTGGTTTTGAAACATTTTTTGCTGATGCTCTCCCATCCCTGATAAATGGGATAAAATATTTTTTAATTCGAACAAGTGGTTTCTGAGTTTAGAATAAGTATTAGGTAGCTAGTTCAAACAAACAAGATAGATTCGTATGTTGCGACACAAGCATTCGATATAAGTATTAATTTATTTATTCAGTGGTGGCGTCAGTTACCCAGTGCCCAGGGCGCCAGAGAAGGGACGCCAGCGGCAGCAGCTAGTATTTCTATATATTATTTTATCTGGGGCACGGCAGTGCCCCGCCAAGTCGAGCGCGAAGAAAACACTACCGGTCGTACCGTCCTTTATAACTTTTTTTTTAAATAACCGACAAAGCAACACGTTTTTGCAATCATAAAAAAGTTTAATGAAAAACCTTCTATAACGACTCATAGGGACATCAACGAAATGATTTGTTGCTTTCGATTAGTTTCTTTTATGAAAGTTGGAGAATCCAGATTCAGTCCCCTGCGGATAGTATTTCATCCGGAGTGTTTCTATCAGCTCTCCACACTCCGCAAATGTTATTTATACCTCGCTCGGGACGTGTATTTTATGGTTTTATTTAATTTAAATAAAATCATTTTTATCGTCGCCGAACTGGGTTAGGTTTTGAATTTGTTTTCCAATACAGATTGAAATGTTTTGTTTTAAATCTTTTTCGATATATCACCGTTTTGAATTGTTTTAAAAGAGTTTTTTTAAATAGCTCACCTATGAGGTTTATTTATTCGAAATAATATTTCGACTTTCGTATTATCAGAAGGTGGTTAAAATGTATAAATTAACAATAACATTTTTATTTTCAACCAAATATACATCCAGTCACTTTCATCGACCGTTGTAAGTTAGAAAAATTATGTACCTATAATCTACTTAAATATAATTATTAATCCTTCGATTCTATTGTTGTCGCGATCACTGATGATCTTATGGGGCTTGCTAATAACGTATATTTACTTACCTCTTTCTAATAAAACATTTAAAATTTTTCATAACATAAAAAGGTAGTTCAGTTTTTATCTGCCCTGTAACTTCTCCAATATGCCTGAAAAAGACAAGCAGAACTTGTATGTTATTCGCTCTATAAATAATATATTTTCATTTATTAGGAGGTAATAATCAAATTTTTATAAATTAATATTGTACCACGTTGGACGATAAAATGGCTCCTGTAAAGTTGGTATGCTACTCACGTCTCATATTCCTGACGAATTTGGGATGA
Organism: Polyommatus icarus; assembly: GCA_937595015.1. Lineage (NCBI taxonomy): Eukaryota > Metazoa > Arthropoda > Insecta > Lepidoptera > Lycaenidae > Polyommatus > Polyommatus icarus. The sequence continues at coordinate 6,249,743 of OW569336.1, read as the reverse complement.
GTTTTGTCACTTGCATCAAGTAATGGGTTCTGAGGGTCCCGTATGGGTCAAAAAGGGTGCTGTGTGGGTCAAAAGGGGACAAAAAGGTTCGAGTTTGGATGAAAAGGTTCCGCGCGGGGTGGATTATGTCATGTTTAGTTTCATTTGATTTGCGTTACTTGCTATAGTGGCAGGTAATAAAAAGTGAAAATAAAAACACAACAAATTAATAACAACATTTTACTACATGACGCCGTTGCGCCGAAACCCTCTTCCGGGATAACAATTACTATCCTGTGTCCTTTCCTGGGACTCAAAGTACCTCTTCACGCCGAAACAGCAACTGATTTTGCTGAAACGTGATACTTTGACTAACGATAAAGGAAATAATATTAGAAGATAAGAGATAAGATAATTATTAATTATAATATTTAATTATTATAATATTATAATATTGTAAGAGTCTGGTGCCCAAGCTAGGCTAGGCCTGTGTTTCAGTTCACCAGGCTCCTCATTCTCACAATTTTAATTATTATATAACAATATAAATACTTTTCCTAAAACCAATTATTATTAAAGTAAATAATACATTATTATGGCAGCAACAAAATCTATATTGTGTGTGTATGTGTGTGGTGTGGTGTGGTGTGTGGTGTGGTGTGTGGTGTGTGTGCGCGCGCGTGCGTGTGCGTGTGCGTGTGCGTGTGCGTGTGCGTGTGCGTGTGCGTGTGCGTGCGTGTGTGTGTGTGTGTGTGTGTGTGTGTGTGTGTGTGTGTGTGTGCGTGTGCGTGTGCGTGTGCGTGTGTGTGTGTGTTACTTCTTATCTCGGAAAAATAATATAATTAAATAATAATAATAATTTATTTATTTCAAATCATATACATTCAAAAAGCATTATAAATAAGGCTTAATTAAGATATTACAATGCGAAATCAGTAATAGCGTTGTAAAAATGTACGTTTTACGCGCGATAAACGGAATTTTGGCACAACGCGACGGAGTTCCGGGCGTAGATGAAAGAAGCCGGGAGTAAAGAATATTTTAAACTTCAACAGGACACAACCAAAATATCCTTTAAGTAAATAAATCCTTGGCATACTAAACACCATTTAATATTAACTTGGCAGCGCTGACTGCGCTTTAAAGCGCTGGATTAGCGGCGATGCAGTTTTTCACTACGTTCCTTCGGTACTAAAGTCCATATTATACTTTTAAATTGAGTCGCTATTTTCATTGCAAATTTATATAAGCCCATGCTGTTTTGGCCCCTCACTAAGTAACTATTAGTTTATAAATGTGCATTTAAAGCACATTATACTTATCTTTATTTCGGAGTTAGAGTATATTAAAATATAAATCTTTTTAAGTGCGTTTTCGGGTTGTTTATGGAATGGTGGTAATTCAGGGGCTAAAAATCATTATCGTCTTTGTTTATAAACCTCTAAAAAATATGTAGAGATTGTAGAGCTTAGACTAGAGCTTAGCTGTTAGTACTTGTTTTACATAGTGTATTAGTTACATAATATTAACTTATTACTATAATATACACCACAAAAACAGTAATTTTTCATGCTTTTTTTTTATAAAATAAGGGGGCAAACGAGCAAACGGGTCACCTGATGGAAAGCGACTGCCGTAGCCCATGAACACTCGCAACATCCGAAGAGGTGCAGGTGCGTTGCGAGGGAATACGCTCTCTTCTTGAAGGTTTGCAGGTCGTATAGGTCCGGACTGCTGGTGACAGTTCGTTCCAGAGTAACATATAAAATGTTAAAAGTATGAATAAATAAAAGAAATACTCTTTCAACTTCCTAATATTAGTAGATACTGGATACATAATATAGACTAAATTCCAAAGTCCAATTTTCAAAGCTATTTTGATTTACCTTTGTTCACTTCACCTATAACATTATCAAAAGATCGGATTTCATACACGTCCAATATCCGAACAAACTTCCACGCAGCCCATCAGACTCCTAAACAAAGGAAACTTAGGCTACAAATAAGGGTATAAAGTAGCTCAAGTTACTGTCCTAAGGCTGCTACATATACAGCGAACAACTCCATACTAATATTATAAATGCGAAAGTGTATCTGTCTGTCTGCCTGTTACATCTTCACGGTTGAACCGATTTTGATGAAATTTTGAGATATTTTGAGAGAGAGGAAAGGACATAGGCTACTTTTGAGGAAAAATGGGTCAGCGAAAGGAGGGATCACGCGGATGAATCGCAATTATTTATTCACATCAAAATTTATACTTATAAGTAACCAAAAAAAAAAAAATAACACAAAGCAGGAAAATATACTTACTTATTAACACTTAAAGGTCTTTTATAGAGTTCACTATGAAAGTAGCAGCGTTGATAGAGCATTTTTTGTCATTTGTAAAGGAAAGCTCCTGCATCATGAATTTGCCAATACAACAGGTGAAAAATGTTACTCTTTCAGCGCTACTACTTTCACAGTGAACTCTGTACAAGAGACTCATACACTCCCTAAAGTATCGCTTTGTTTCGTTACACCCTGTGTAAAGCAGGCAATGAACATCCAGCAGGCGTGTGCCCTAAATTTTCAAGCGTCAAAGGCTTTTAATGAAGCTACTTCCAGTACAAACAGAGAGCAATTGCAGCAATCAAAGGCCTTGAAGACGCCACAAGTAGACTTTGATGAGCAATTCTGACGATTGTCTCGTATAAGATGTACCACTTATGAGGATTTCGCGGTTTTTAGGTCATGCGAAAGTCATAAAATGTAGGGTAATTTATGTTTGTAGTTGAGGCTGTACGAATCCATGCTAATGTTATTAATTCGAAAGTGTGTCTGTCTGTCACCTCTACACGCATAACCGCTGAACCGATTTTGATGTTTGGTTTGCAGATGACTTTAAGTTCCGGGAAAGGACATAGAATTGTTTTTGTTGCGGAAAATGTACGGTTCCCGCGCAACAAATGAATTTAGTGGCGACGGTCTAATAATAATTTTTTTTGGCGGTAGGCCGCGGACTAGTCATAAAAATTGTTCCACTTTAAAGCATTTCTGCTTACATAATGTGGTATTTTGTGGATATTTCCGATAGATTGTGAACGTGACTTGACACCAATTTTGGTTTAACCCATCAATCCCCAGGCAGCCGGCTGCCGCATAACAATTGAAGCTCTATTGTGTCTGCGATACTCACGATGGAGGTGTTAATGATTCCAAATGCCTACCTGTGAATCAATTTCTCTGATAGGGCCGTCTAAGAAATCGATTCATCATCATTTCAAAATAATATTAGCCATACAAGTGTTAGTGATTGATGGCTGTTGTAGTTCCTGATAAAATAAATAAATAAAGTTGCATACTAATATTATAAATACAAAAATATATCGGTCTGTCCCTCTGTCCACCTCTTAACGCCCAAACCGCTGACCCGATTTTGTTTAAATTTAGTATGGATATTGGATATACTTTGAGTCCCGGGAAAGGACATGGGGATACTTTTATCCCGGAGGAATCTATGTTTATATAAACGAATTTTGATTTAACGGAACTGGATATTCATAGAGTTAAGTTATGAATATTTATGTTAAGTGCCTTACTGTGTCTAGAACGCTGTTCGTTGTTCAATCGATTCCCCTACAAATCCACCGAATCGCTATCGAAATCTAAAACAAAGCTGGCAGAAATCAATAGCAGGTAATCCCATTTCCTGTCGAAACATGTTGGAAATGACTGACAGGTCATAGATGTACTATCAGAGAAATTGACTCATATAGATCTCTAAGGTTGGTAGGGTTATATTAAACTCAGCTGACGTAGGGGAGGGGAAGGTGCTATTTATGTAGTCACTCGAGCGTCATGGAGACCTAGTAGATTTTGTACATTAGGTAAAACTGATAAAAAAATAATGAGTCTTTTTATTTTAGCGGTGGGTTCAGAAACTGCAGCCATTTCAAAGTTTTGAAAAAGAAATATATATATATATTCAGAAAATTGCTTATTTAGGTAAATTATAAATAGACAATAGATTTAAAAAAATAAAAGTAACAAATAAAACAGTGCAAAAACTGAATAAATAAGTGAAAAAGTAAACAAAGTGTGGACAAAAACTATAAGAAACAAGAATACATAAGTGATTGTGCTGAAAATACGGTGTGATTTATAGCGGCAAGGATTATTCTTACCAAAAGCTGAAAATAACATAATTAACGGGCATTGCCGCATATATTTCGTCGTGGAGAAAATTAATATTATGTGGATTTCAAAGTGTATAGTGGACAAATAATAAATGACTGTGAAAAGTTGAAAACATAACCTAAATGGGGATTGTCCATTTTTTTTTTAATTTTGCTCATTACAAAAACATTTCGAGGAATAAGGTCAGTGATCGTTTTTCTGTATATAAACGAAAGAAATACCCATTAGTTACTTATATTTTTGAACAAATATGTTTAACCTTAGTTTGACCTTCAATGGCGTTAAATTAGCAATAAATTCGACCAACATTATGTTTCGAACTTTTGGTAAGCTTCTCGTATCAGCTTTCACATAATGAGAACTTGCATTTGACGATCCAGCCATTATAAATAAGATTGAAAGGAAAAAAAACATACTGCAGAGGTCAATTGACCGCCGATGATGACGTCAGAGCGAAACTTTAAAAATTTATTGAGAAAAAACTAGCCAATGAATTTCAAAATTATTGAATTTATATTCTTAAAATACCCTATTTTAACGAAAAAAAATATAAAAAGTACATGTGATTTTTTTTGGACAATGCCCATTGGTACAAAATACCAAGTCATCAACGAGTTCAAGATAGATCAAGCAGCGACATCTATGAATAAAAGTTTTGAACTACTTAAATACTATACCAAAGTGCCTCAGTCAATAAAAGTTCACAAGTTATTCGATAGAGGGCTCAAACAATAGATACATAATGGAACACATAACAGAAATATTGAAATCACTACAAATCAAACTAGACGAACAAGCTAAAGAGCTAAAAGGTATAAAAGAAAACATTCCAAAGAGTATTAACAAAAACATAGATGAAAAATTTCTTATATTAGACTCCAGACAACAACAATGGGCATTGTCCAAAAAAAATCACATGTACTTTTTATATATTCTTTCGTTAAAATAGGGTATTTTAAGAATATAAATTAAATAATTTTGAAATTCATTGGCTAGTTTTTTCTCAATAAATTTTTAAAGTTTCGCTCTGACGTCATCATCGGCGGCCAATTGACCTCTGCAGTATGTTTAAATTTCCATTCAATCTTATTTATAATGGCTGGTTCGTCAAATGCAAGTTCTCATTATGTGAAAGCTGATACGAGAAGCTTACCAAAAGTTCGAAACGTAATGTTGGTCGAATTTATTGCTAATTTAACGCCATTGAAGGTTAAACTAAGGTTAAACATATTTGTTCAAAAATACAAGTAACTAATGGGTATTTTTTTCGTTTATATACAGAAAAACGATCACTGACCTTATTCCTCGAAATGTTTTTGTAATGAGCAAAATTTAAAAAAAATGGACAATCCCCATTGGAAAAAAATACTGAAAAACAAGGGAAAAAAATCGAATTACTGGAAAATATTACAAATAACAAAAAATTAAAACCGACTTCCAAGGTAAAAACAATATTAACATTAATATGAACTAAAAAGTATTAAATAATGTTTGCTATCTAATAGTGCCTTTTTCCGAATTCGGCTAAACCTTGACTATTTCTGTACTCAATCTTCATTATTTTGAAGTCGGTACCAGATAGCTGAATCTTTAGTCCTCTGACAGAATATTTGAAACTTTTGGAACTGGCACCGACTTCAAAATTATGAAGATTGAGTACAGAAATAGTCAAGGTTTAGCCGAATTCGGAAAAAGGCACTATTAGATAGCAAACATTATTTAATACTTTTTAGTTCATATTAATGTTAATATTGTTTTTACCTTGGAAGTCGGTTTTAATTTTTGTTAAAAATAATAATAATTTCACTCTTTTTAGTTACACTAGTAGGTAAACCTTCGCGTATATTTTACGTATCTTATTACACAGTTCACACTCACAGAAATAATATATTATCAGTGAAGTGAACATAATATTGTGCTAAGTAATTTAACAATTTTAATAAGTACTTCAAACCCCAAGCGGTCACCGGCGATTGCGATAACAATAGAAAGGCTATTGTGTCTCGTTTTTCCACGATCCAAGGATCTATCAGAGAAAAAATTGTATAAACTTGCATAGGTCATCTAATATATAAAATTCTCGTGTCACAGTTTTCGTTGCCATACTCCTCGGAAACGGCTTGACCGATTCTCATGAAATTATGTGAGCATATTGTGAGGATATTGGTCTGAGAATCGGCCAACATCTATTTTTCATACCAAAAATTATTTATATGGCAAAACAACGTTTGCCGGGACAGCTATTAATATAATATAATATTATCATAATTATTGACAGCTGTTCTTGTAATCAAGAATTCAATTTCAAATCCATTCAAATCGATACTTAGTGCGCCATCTATCGATTAATAAGTATAACTAATTAAAAAGACACTTATTGACTTTGTTTTGTTTAAATGCTCTTTTTAAAATAACTTTATTTTAATTCTATATTTTGTCTATTAAAATTTTATAAAGTAATTAGTATAGTATTCGATCTGTATATAAAGTAGTAAAGTATATTCGATTCGGCGTATTCGGCGTATTCGGCGCTGACCGCCGTGTATATTTAAACAAAGTGTTGTTATACAGTATAAAATTATTATTATTATTATTAGTATATCCACACCTATGCCTTGTACTATTATCTATTCTGTGCCATGAGACATTGGTGACCTTAACACGACGTGGTAATGATGAAGACGATGATGATGATGATGATGATGATTATGATGATGAATATGAGTTGCATAGTAGCATATGCTTTCTGTTCTTAAAACAACGCCGAAACTCCCAAACGTGTATCTATAAGGAGTCAGGAGTTCTCTCAGCATCTTCGAAACCATGGTATACCTTGACCCAATATTTGACTTTTTGGTAGCATATTCTTAGTACACTTCACATAAAACCAAAATCACCATATGTTTCCATATAAATTTCGAGGAGTTCCCTCGATTACTCCTGGATCCCATCATCAGGTCACCACTTTGTGAACATGGTACCAAATTGGAGTAAAACCAAATACAACAAAGCAAAAATTTCGAAAATCGGTTCACAAACGGCGGAGTAATCGTTGAACATACAAAAAAAAAAAAAAAAAAAAAAAAAAATATCCACAGCCGAACATATAACCTCCTCGTTTTTTGGAAGTCGGTTAAAAAAAGAATCTTATATGTTTTGGTGTTGAGGAAGACGAAAACTCATATTTCAATCTACAAAACAAAATTTTAAATATAATACAGAGCTTTTTAAAAATAGACCGTCAAGCAGGAGATATTGAATATGTAACAAGAATGGGGAAAAAATCTGAAAAAATTAGACCGATAATTGTCACCCTTACAACTATGGGAAAAAAGATAAAAATTCTTAAAAATAAAAAAAATGCTACAAGCCTACTACATTAAACAAGATTATCCGTCTATAGTACTAGAAGAAAGAAAAAACCTAAATCTTCAGTTACAAAAAAAAACACAAGGAAGGAAAGGTTACATAAAATATAATAAACTAATAATACTACCAGATAAAGAAAATATTACAAATAATTCAGAATTTCAGACCCGGCAAAAGAGAGTTCTACCACAATCACCTGAAACACAGAACCGCAATCAACGGCTGGAAAAAAACCCCATAAAGAAAAATAAAATGGACCAATATTTAACAAAAAATAATAAAGAAAACATATCGTCTTCAAATAAAGAGTTACAAAGTTCCTCAACATCCAACATGTGACACGGGACAGCGACCTTTCTATATCCCCCAATACGGCCGGTCACCGTGGGGGTCTCAGACTACAACCCTCCACTCCACAAACTATACATATGCACATACAACGCCAGATCCTTGTTATCTTACGAAAGACCTACTAGACTTCAAGCAGGCATTATCAAAAATTAATTATGATATAATTGGTCTGGCGGAAATAAGACGTACAGGATATAATATCGAGGAAGATGCCGAACACATATTCTGCTACTTCGGTGAAACAAAAGGGCAATATGGTGTAGGTTTCTTTATAAAAAAGCACCTTAAAAAATATATAGAGAGCTTTGAGGCAATATCAGAAAGGATTTGTATCTTACACATGAAGTTAGAAACAGTAAATTTATCATTATTACAAGTTTATGTCCCCACTGTTGATGCAAATTTAAATGAAATCCAAGAGTTTTATAATCAACTACAAAAATCTTTAATAGAGTGTAGTAAAAATCTAATTATTATGGGAGACTTCAATGCGAGAGTTACCTGTAAAACAAAAGGAGAATATAGAATTCTTGGAGACTCCTGTTTTTGAATTTGTTTGTAATAAACAGCTTATTCCGCAAGAATACAAAGAACTTGTGGACATGGCTTTCTCCTAAAAACAACAAAAGCCAAATAGATTACATCTTGTCCAATATTAAAGAAAAATTCATGAACATCGAAGTACTACACAACTTCACATTCCCTAGAGATCATAAATTCTTGAGAAGTACTTTCATGCTGGGAACGCTCAAAAAATCTAGAGCCAAATATAAAAATAAAAACTACACCCTGTCAACGACTGAGCAGTACCAACAGTTTAACGAAGCACTAAAATCACATTGTTCCTGTATACATCCAGATGAAATAGACGATGTAGAGCTGTATTATGAAAAAATCAAAATGGCGATAGAGTACAGTCTAAAACCGATACTGAAGAACCATACAAATAATAAAAGAAAACCAATTATTTCAGACCAGACAAAATTGCTTATAAAAAGAAGAAATGATTTGACAAATAAAAAACATTTAACAATTGATGAAAAAAGAAAGAAATCATACTTGTACAAAAATATTTATAAAATTATTAAGAAAGAATACCAAGACTTCAGAATATCGACCATTTAGAGTCATTCAAAAGCATCGGGAAGCTTGAAAAAAGCTCAAGAAGAATTAAGAACCACAAAAAATGGATTCCTTGCCTACAGTCAAACATAAATAATAAAAACACCCACTCCAGGTTTGAAATAATAAAAATTGCAACGGAGTTCTATAAAGACATGTACTCATTCAAGCCACCGTCTCAAACAGATACTCGACCACTAGAAGAGAACACGTCACTCTACAAAGATTTACATGACAGGAAATCTCTACAAAAATAAAATCATTGAAGAACGGCAAGAGCAGCGGCCCAGACGGCATACCCAATGAGATAATAAAAGAAGGTAAACATGAGCTTATACCACTGTTGACTGAACTTTTCAACAAGATACTAGACAGTAAAACCATACCAGAAGAATGGGCGAAATCGAATATTATCCTCCTGTACAATAAAGGAAACCCTGCTGATATAAGTAACTATAGACCGATTAATTTACAATCAAATATGTATAAATTATTTGCGTCCTGCTTGGAAGAGCGTCTCGCCGCATATATTGAACTAGACCAGCCGGTAGAGCAAGCAGGTTTTAGAAGAAATTACTCAACCATAGACCACATCCACACTCTTGATCTGGTAATAGAGAAGTATGTCGAAATGAACCGCCCGCTCTACCTGGCGTTTATAGACTATGCCAAAGCATTTGATTCCATCTCGCACGATAGCATATGGAGAGCCCTAAAAGACTGTGTACTGCCGACTCTATCATATGCATCACAAACATGGATATTTAACAAATTCACTAAAAACAAGATATTAACAACGCAAAGAGCCATGGAACGAAGTACTCTAAAACTTAAACATAGAAGAACAAATAAAGATATTAGAAATATAATAAAAGTCATAGACGCTCTACAGCACTGCAAAAGAATAAAATGGAAATGGGCAGGCCATGTTTCTCGTATGGCCAATTTTATGGCCATTATGGCCTGGAAGGGCCCAATGGGTAAACGGAGCAGAGGTAGACCAATGGAAAGATGGTTAGATGAAATTTTAGAGATAGCTGGAAATAACTGGAAAGAAAAGGCGACAGATAGAGATATTATGTGGAGATCAATGGAGGAGGCCTTTACTCTGTAGAGAGGTCCTTCAATTTTGAATATGAAAATTGCATGCATACATTATTAAAAAGAAATACTAAATGTAATAAAAGTATATTTTGATAGCCTTATATCCTAACATGCTAATTATTATTAGACTGTTAAGATATATTATAATATAAATGTAAAATTAATTGTAAAAAAATATTATCAATTTGTTTTAAAATATTCCAAAAATTATAATTTTAAATTATTAAATAAGAAGTTTAATGAAATTTATTTAAAATATGAAAAATGTAATTTTTTATTGTAAAAATTGCATGCATTTTAATTTATTTAATTAATTATGTGATTATGTATTAGGATTTAGGATTTAGGAGTATGGTATAACAAATTGGTTTATATAAATTTGATTTAACATAATATTAATTATTGTTTTGATGTAATAATATTACCTACTTATATGATTTAATTCTAAATCGTGTTATCAATTTATTTTAAATTGTTTCTAAAAATTTTAAATTAAATTGGTAAATAATATACATAAATACTAATATAAAAATGAAATTGTCAAAATTCAAAGTTAAATCAAGGTATTAAATTAGCATGCTATGATGAAAATGTGATACTTACATATAAATTACTATTAAAACATGTAAGAATGTTAAAAGTGTAAGTTTGTGTTAATATAAATATATATATAAATAATATTGTAAATTGTTAAGGAATAAATGTGGCTTTATTATTATTATTATTATTATAAATAGACAACAAGGACTAAATCATTTAGTTTAGTGCAAAATAAAATGCCTGCGAAGCTTAGTTAGGAAAATATGAAGCTTTATTTTTTTATATTTTAAAATGTCCCTACAGGCTTACCTGACCTTTGAATCGTCAGTGCTTTATATGGAAGCTTATTTGGGGTATACTAAACATCCCCTATCTTAATCTGACAGATTCGATGACATTTCAATATTTAAAAAAAAATTAACCCACCACGTGAGAAATCTGATTTCTCTACCATGATAACTAGACACATGTCGGAAGCCTATACAAGCTTAATCTGACACGCTCGAGCTAGTCATGAAATCCCCTCTTCCCCTCCCCAACTATTCATGACTAATATTGAATTAACATAATCCGACCAAAGTCCTTCCTGTCGCCTCTGAATCGATTTCTTAAATGGTCCTATCAGAGAAATTCATTCACAGTTAGGCATTTGGAATCATTAACACCTCCATCGTGGGTATCGCAGACACAATTATAGAGCTTCAATTGTTAAGCCCGTCACAGACCTAGCTATAATATATATTAATATGTTTATAGCTAGGCATATTAATATATATTTTCTATACAAATTTTCGCGTGGCCTCACACTCAGCTATAATATATATTTCTGTGACATGTGGATTTAGTATAGAATAATATGCCTTGCTATAAATATATTAATATATATTATAGCTAGGTCTGTGACGGGCTTTATGCGGCAACTGGCTGTCGCTTGGGGATTGATAGGTTAAACCAAAATTGGTGTCAAGTCATGTTCACAATCTATCGGAAATATCCATTAAATACCGCATTAGGTAAGCAAAAATGCTTTAAAGTGGAAAAAAATTTGACACTTCCGCGGTAGAATTTATTATTAGACCGTCGCCACTAAATTCATTTGTTGCGCGGGAACCGTACATTTTCCACAACAAAAACAATTCTATGTCCTTTCCCGGAACTTAAAGTCATCTGCAAACCAAACATCAAAATCGGTTCAGCGGTTATGGGTGTAGAAGTGACAGACAGACACACTTTCGAATTAATAACATTAGTATGGATTCGTACAACCTCAACTACAAACATAAATTACCCTACATTTTATGACTTTCGCATGACCTAAAAACCGCGAAATCCTCATAAGTGGTACATCTTATACGAGACAATCGTCAGAATTGCTCATCAAAGTCTACTTGTGGCGTCTTCAAGGCCTTTGATTGCTGAAATTGCTCTCTGTTTGTACTGGAAGTAGCTTCATTAAAAGCCTTTGACGTTTGAAAATTTAGGGCACACGCCTGCTGGATGTTCATTGCCTGCTTTATACAGGGTGTAATAGAACAAAGCGATACTTTAGGGAGTGTATAATTAATAATAATAATAATAATATAATAATATCTATGGACGCTTCACACCACGTCAGTCTGGCCCTGTGGTAAGTGCCTGAAGGACTTGTGTTACAGGTACCAGACAACGGAAATATATGTAATACTTTATACTATACATATATTTAAGATTTTTATTATATGATACACATATTTAATAAACATCCATGACCCAGGAACTTTATAAACTTTTTGTTCCGTCGGCGGGACTCGAACCCGCGACCTCCGGCTTGAGCTACCAACGCGCTCACCACTGCGCCACGGAGGTCGTCAAAATTCCTTGTATAGTACAACTGTGAAAGTTGTAGCTCTGAACGAGTAACTTTTTTCACCTGTTGTATGGGCAAGTTCCTTGACGCAGGGGCTTGCCCATACAAAACACAAACCAATGCTGCTGCGCTGCGCTGCTACTTTCACAGTGAAACTCTATATATTATGTAACGTGTAACAAAACTAAGTGATAATACATTTTAGGGTGTGTACTGTGTATGTGTCCCATGTTCAAATTAGGGTGTGTACCTACTGTGTATGTGTCCCATGTTCAAATGAGGGTGTGTACCTACTGTGTATGTGTCCCATCACCTATATACAGAGTTCACTATTAAAGTAGCAGCGCGAAAAGAGCAACTGTTTTTTTACTGTTGTATGGGCAAAGTACATACGCTTGGGCGCTGGCCCCCATATCAATAGTATCATAATAATAAAAAATTGCTCCTTCAGTGCTCCCACTTTCATTTTCATTTTGTTTTGTTAAAAACTGTATAGGAGACACATAAACTTTAGAGTTTCTCGGGGGATGGCCTTAATACTTTAGAGTATTAAGGCCATCCCCCGAGCAAACGACCTTGGCCATACATTTGCCGCGTTGCCGAGATCGTACCAAAACCCTATTTTTTACTTATCTTAATTCAAAATTGTCCTAAAAAAAATTAAAACGGGGAATATGTAGTTAATGATTTTGTCGATCTATTGGCGTGTTTCAAATAAAAGTAATTTGTAAATGCTAAGGAGATGCTGAATGTATGCTTGAATTTTAATAAATTGGTTATACTTTGGCAGCTGATATCATGAGTATAATAAAATATAATAGAAAATTTAAAACGGGGAAAGGAAAGTTGATATACTGAAGATTATTGCTGTATTTTTGCGTGTGTTTCAAATAAAAGTGATTTGTAAATACTAAGGAGATGCTGAATGTATGCTTGAATTTTAACAAAGTGGTATTACTTTGGAAGCTGATATCATGAGTATAATAAACAAAAATAGAAAATTTAAAACGGGGAAAGGCATGTTGATATATGTATTTATATATCTGTATTTTTATTATAACTTTGTAGCCTTCAAATTATGAGTATATAAGGCTTTAAATACGGTAAATTACGGAATCTCCGTAGGGAACGCCCTTAAGTCAGGTGTGTGACTTTAATTCCAAAATGCCAGATAAAAAAAGCAGAACTTGTAACATCCACTATACATATTTTTATCAGTCACAGCGTCAATGTATCCTTCATATCATCCCCGTATATGGACTTATAATAATTATTGTCCCAATTTAAAAAGGACTTTAATAAGTTAACCTCCACGCAGCTGGTGCCCACTTGGCACGGCTTAGACAGCGCGGGTCGGATTAACCCACATTGTGCCACGGGCTTTCAATTTGACAAAAACGTGCGACGGGACGAAATTACAAGACACGGATAATACGCCTAACATCGTGAATTTACTGTCAGTTAGGATAATTGGAACATATTTAGGACCTTAAAGATTCAAATAAGATTATGATCTAACAGATTTAGAATTAACAAATGTTAATATGTATTTATTATAACATTTTTAAAGCTCAAATCTAACGTCTTGTTCATTTTTTAAGAGGCAAAGCAACTACCATCGCCCATGGACACTCGTAACATCAGAAGAGTTGCAGATGCGTTGCCAGCCTCTTAAGAGGGATTCATACGCTCTCTTCTTGAAGGTTTCTATCACAATCTCCAGAGCCTAAGTAATCATTAAATATTTTTAAGAGCATAGTATCAATGTTAAGAAAAAAAGACGATTGGGTAATCGTCCTCACTCCACATCTCCTTACTCAATCATTGCCAAAAACATTCCTCAGATAAGGATCATTACCAGGTCGCCCATTAAATGTTACTTCATTAGAACACATCGCCGCCCCGTCATTTGTTCGCCTCAATCGACCCCTCTCGCCCCATTTCACCCCCCTTTCCCCCCTAACACATCAGACCGCCGATATGTAATTATTCCCAACAAATTGATTCGCAGACCGTTTTTCATCAATAACAAGGGTGCTATTATTAGTATAAGATATAAACGAGGGTACCTATGAAAATGGACATTAAGAGCTTTTTGTTTTCGGAACGTGATTTCATTAAACGGAATGGATGTAATCAAGGTTTTTTGGACACTTAATCGAGGCACCGAATGATGTCTAGCGGTATTTTTCACCCCACTGATGGACATGAGTAATTAAATTTTTGAGCGGCATTAGAGTTTAATTCTATGCTGTATTTTTGAAGATAAATTTTCTTGTTTTTGAAGTGAAAACTAGCGGCGTTGATCACTTTTGTGGGATGGGTAAAAACTGTGAAACTCGCGTCAGATTTTCGTGTTGATCGAAAAACCATAGAAAAAGCGTAAGACGGTTGGAGAGTAGTGTTTTGTATCGAACTCGAACTCTATCTCGAAAACTCAAACTCAAACTCGAATTGTAAGGGTTTTGATTAATTAAAAAAATCAATTTTCATAAAAAATGGGTTTAAAAAATGCACAAAGTTAATAATCAAGTTTTCACTTCTGCCGGCACTCCCGGAGTGCAACCCGTCTATTTTTTTTTTCTTTTTTGGTAGATATGATAACATTATGTTAAACTCATGAGGACTCATGCGGCCGAAATTTATGATTTTTTGGTTTGGTTTGGAGGTAATTTGCAACCTTCGGTTTTTAAATTTACTTTTGCCCAAAATCTAAACATTTTAGCGTAAAGCCTTTTTCGTCGGTACTGGAAATATACAATAGTTAAAATTATCATGTTTAATAATGTAAAATTTGGGTTGGCAACATTAATTATGAGCTGTCAAAGTAAATGACATCAAAGCCGAGCAGATTTTAATGTGACCGCTTGTGGTTTTTTAATGCGCTTTATAAACAATTACGTACAAACGCTGTACATTCTTCATTAAAATTATATTTCGAAACAATAATTCTATGTAAACATAATGGGGCCCACAGCATTTTATTTATATAATTCAAACAATGATTCTGATTATTATTGTTCGCATGCATCACATAATATTTTATTAGTGGTACTTACAATATCATTATAATTTTATTGTTAGCCAGTATTATCATGTAAGTATCCATTTTAATAATATTATGACGTGTAATAATTTTAACAACAACATAAAACCTTCTGAAGCTTTTGGCTAGTCGTTTATTTCGTTTAAATTCGCAGTAGGACGAGTTTCTAAGTTTTAGTTTTTGTTTTTAATTTTACATATTTTATAAATTACAATTAGGTACAATTGGGGTTTTACTGGTTTCAATGTTTGACGACCTCTGTGGCTCAGTGGTGAGCGCGTTGGTAGCTCAAGCCGGGGGTCGCGGGTTCGAATCCCGCCGACGGAACAAAAAGTTTTCAATGTTCCCGGGTCTGGATGTGTATTAAATATGTGTATGATATAATAAAAATCTTAAATATATGTATAGTATAAAAGTATTAAATATATTTCCGTTGTCTGGTACAGGTACCAGACTTGTGTTACAGGTAACACAAGTCCTTTAGGTACTTAGCACGGGGCCAGACTGACGTGGTGTGAAGCGTCCATAGATATTATATTATATTAATGTAACAGTAAATAAAGAACTTGCTAACGTATTATGAAAAGATCTCATCTATATGTATAAAACTCAAAGGTTGACTGACTGACATGGTGATCTATCAATGCACAGCCCAATCCACTGGACGGATCGGGCTGAAATTTGGCATGCAGGTAGATGTTATGACGTAGGCATCCGCTAAGAAAGGATTTTGATAAATTCCAACCCCAAGGGGTTAAAATAGAGGATGAAAGTTTGTATATAATAATACTTCTTAACGCGAGCAAAGCCGCGGGAAAAATCTCATAATATTATAATGATAAAAAAATCTATGTCATATGCTCAAAGACGTATATTTTTAAGTAGAGTTATGAAAATATTTTTGCCAGTTATCAAAATATCATAAGTTTAAACTGAAAATTGAAAATCATACATGAGATGGTATTTTCGTTTGAAATGTTTTGGTTTGATATCGAGTGTACCGCCGTCATAAAGGACGGACGTGACTCAAATTTAAGACGATCAGATCCACTCGACGATATAAGTATTAATATTGGTTCTACTGCACAGAGATTTTTCCCGACTACGAAGAAACAGAAGACAGTTTCAAAAGTACTTGCTATTAGAATCTGTGAAATAGATGAGCATGTGACAGTTTTGTAAATTATACATTACTAGTCGACGTTCGCAACCCCGTTGTGCAAATATCGTAATGTATTTCAGGCTGCGTCCATACTTCTAAGTCGGCATACTTTTTTTTATTGACGTGATAACGTCTTATAATTCGATGGAGCAGGCTGCACGCACGAAAAATCATGACTCATGCGGCGTTACCTCACTCTGAGGCGTTCTATTTTCTTATGACGTTGTCACGTTCAACTATCGTCAGTAAACCGACTTTACAGACAACCGATTTTTTTATCTATGGACGCTTCACACCACGTCAGTCTGGCCCCGTGCTAAGTACCTAAAGGACTTGTGTTACAGGTACCAGACAACGGAAATATTTTTAATACTTTGATACTATACAATATACATATATATTTTTTTATATCATACACATATTTAATACACATACACATCCAGACCCGGGAACATTGAAAACTTTTTATTCCGTCGGTGGGATTCGAACCCACGACCTCCGGCTTGAGCTACCAACGCGCTCACTGAGCCACAGAGGTCGTCGTACTCCTTAGTTCTGTCTACTCTACAGCGTCAGCGGCTGATACAAAACTTGACTTTCTGAGGGTAAAATAAGACCACAGCGTGACGAAGCATAGATGCACATCTTTTGTACTGAATTACTTACGATACAAGAAGATAATGTAACTAGATAATCATAATCTATCACAATAGATTATGATTGTCTAGTTGACAATCATAATCTATCTCATCAGAGCAGTAGCTCTACCATGAGTTTATACTGTAATAATTATTATCAATACTCGATACCGACCACCGCGTAAATATTTAGTATAGGTCAAATTTCACAGCGCCTCTAGCGATCACTTGCAGAACCAAAATCGCCATGCACTTTTCAAAATAATGATATTACAATCTACAGATTTGACGTCTCTTATAAATAAATCTTATTCTTATAATGAAATTATCCTGACTTTCCGTTACTCACTCCTCCGTTTCGTTACTAACTCAGTGATTAACTCACAAAATGTACGATACAGTAGGCCCACTACGAAACTGTTTTGAGACTCAAATAATCGGACGAAAATGCTGCGTCCTGCTCTAACAACTTCATTTCACGTTTGTTAGAGTAGGACGCAGCATTCTCGTCCGATTATTTGAGTCTCAAAACAGTTTCATGGTACAAGGCCAGAATAGGCCAGCTGATCGAAACCAACGGAATGTAACTAATAAAAAGCACCCCGTTTTCTTGCCACCAAATGATATGATGAAAGTTACAAAGCTTGCGGATTTGGTTCACTGTAGTTTCAGTGCAAAACGTCCGAACGAGGATATTTTCCGAGAAATTGCTATAATTTTACACTCAAAAGAAAAATCTTGAGAAATGAGGACTAAAACCAGCAACTGGAGCACGATTCACTCATGCTGCGATGATTTAACACTTTTTATAACTGTGCAACTTTTTTTAGTGAATTTTTAAACTTTTAGAAGTTTCACCTAAGCTACTCTAAGATTTAAATCACAGCCGAAAAGCGGTTTTTCGACGGCAAAAGCAGGGTTAAGTTTCTTCAAGTGAGTGTTACCATATAATTAGACATCGTTGAGTATTATATGTTATTAATGATTTGATAGCCGGTATTCACCACTTCCTGATATGCGCCGGATAGGCTATCCACCAATTAACTTGACAGACAGAGTATGGAGAATCTTTAAAAAAAGTTGTGGATAGCTGCCTATCCGGCACTTGATCAGGAAGTGGTGAAACAGGCCCTAAATATAATTAATCCTTCAGGCCCCGCGCGAGCACCGGTGATCACGAGAAGTAAAGAATATAATGTGAATTCCTAGAACCTCCGATCGAAGGATTAATATATATGTGGCAGCCAATTTAATCAGTTAGCTAAGTGTCGTCTAGCTGTAGTGTTGAACGTTGCAGTCAACAAGTCGGCTAAACGACGAAAAATTGAATGGCGTTGTTCAGTCAAAGGGCTAGCTGTTTGATTGAACGGCTATTTTAACCAGTTGGCTGCGACATCTGGATTGGAATAATGTAAACCCGCCATAATAATATTGGGGCCAAAACCTGGTCAGATAAATATATCTGACTAGGTTTTTTGTCTGTAATAATAGAGAGCTAAATAAGGCTTTAGATTGAAACTCAGAAAATTATTATGACCACCAACTATTTACAATACGCCTTGAGCATTTTGTGGGAGTATGTTCTTGACTTACTTACTCTTCCAACTGTATTTCGATGTTGTTGGTACATGTGCAAGTGCAACCATGTTTCCTTTCGTTGATCTTCGTTAACCTTTCGTTAATCTTCGTTAACCTTTCGTTAATCTTCCTTAGTATCTGATATAAGGTATAAAGGTAAAAATTAGGTATTAAAGGCAATTTTTTCCATCTGCGGCTGAGATTTTTTAATAAATGTCGCGTTAGTTAGTTAAGTCTGGCAACAGAACTGGGTGAGCGGTGGCTTACTCACAAATCCCGCTGACTGCACCGTCGGCTTATTCTGGTAGCTGCTTCGATGTAATGCTGTGTTTGTATCGCTTTTTTATTTACTTGGACATTAATAATAATAATATGGATCCATGGACGCTTCACACCACGTCATTTTGGCCCCGTGCTAAGTACCTGAAAGACTTGTGTTACGGGTACCAGACAACGGAAATATATTTAATACGTTTATACTATACATATATTTAAGATTTTTATTATATTTTGATAAACATATTTAATACACATCTATGACCCAGGAACTTTGAAACTTTTTGTTCCGTCGGCGGGATTCGAACCCGCTACCCCCGGCTTGAGCTACCAACAGCCCACCAACTGAGCCACAGAGTTCGTCAAAGACACAGAGAACATTTCGCGCGGCTCCTCCCGCACAAACAGAGAATTCCGCTGGAACCGTAGGTTTTCCTGCAAATCGAAGCAAGATATAGTCCATCATCGTGGTCTACTCAATGGATGTGCCAAACATAAAAGCGGGTCTATAATAGTCTCCTCTATTTCATGATATTAGAGAGTTCAAAGTTCAAACAAAGAAAATCTTCAGTTTTAAAATATTAGTGTAGATAAATTGTATTGAATATATTTTATAAAACATAGTGATATTGCATCTACGAATAATAAAAACTAAGGAAACATAACTCCTATACTTCAATCGTTTTGAATTTGGTTCTCAAGGTTCTTTTCGCACACTAAAATAATAAGGCAATAGCTACGAAACAATACATTCAAATTGATAAAATAAAGCCGTTGACAATAATTGTCACAAAATTCTTGCATGTATTCGGGTCTCTTTTTGCATAAAGTGTGTATGTATTCGGGTCACATTTAGTAGAATCGGAACTATTTTTGACATAGCTTTACTCTTCCTTAGTTTTTATTATTCGTATCATTGCATATATGATTATATTCTCTTTGATATTTTATTAATGTCTGTCATTGGAGAGAAAACTTCTTTAGCGATATTTTATTTCATTCTGTCAACTTTATAAAGCCGTTATATAATAATAATGTGATAATAATATGCTGAAATACACTGTTAACAAAACCCGCGATATACTAGCACCTAAAATCATATGATATTTTGAAATTCTTTATTTTATTACCAACGTTATAATAAAAGTAAAATAACAAAATTAAAACGAAATAAACTGTCATATAGAACTGATATTACCAGCACTGAAGAATTTAATACAAAGAGCAGTGTTCACTGTTCAGTTGCTGGAAGATAATAGGATGTATCCTTTCTTGCTCGTCCCAGCTGAGTTCTATCAGGGCGAGTCAGCGTTCGGGTAACAAAAGACAGTGTACTGTCGAGTATTTTATATTAATATTATGTTTCTTGAATGATTTTCCTTTTAAAAATAAACTAGTGTTGCTTGCGATTTCGTCCGCGACATAAAAACAAAAATGAATAATTTTCCTCGTTTCTTCCACTATTCTTCGCTCCTATTAGCTATGTCCAATTGTCCACATTATGCAATTTCATCTTCAATTTTCGTCGTCTTCTTTTTAGGGCCTACACAGACGGACTGCATTTCAACTGCAATCCAACTGCAAATTGCAGTTCAAGTGCAGTTTGAATGCAGTTGACACGACTGCAATGCGACTGCAATAGAACTGCAAACCAAACGCGCAGTCGGATTGCAGTTCAGTTGCAGTCGGCATGCAGTCGTGTGAACTGTTTGGTTTGCAGTTCTATTGCAGTCGTATTGCAGTCGTGTCAACTGCATTCAAACTGCACTTGAACTGCAATTTTCAGTTGCATTGCAGTTGAAATGCAGTCCGTCTGTGTAGACCCTAAATTCAACTTTCGTTTGGCATATTCAATAATTGAATGCGTCAAAATTCACCCGCGTTGAAAGAAAAGTGTCATAGCGAGCGCTAGACGATTTCAACGCGCGTCACAATCAACGCCGCAACCAATAGCTTTGTCCACACTGTGTCTTTTTTGTTCATCAAGGGCATGCGTTATAGCGGAGTCAACAGCGTACGTGAGGCATCCCCGTGACGCATGCCCTCTGACAGTATCCAAAACCTTCGCTTTATTCTTTAATGACAATGTTGACGTTGCGTTCGTTGACGCATTCAATTATTGATTGCGCCAATACGAAAGTTGAATGAAAGAAGATGGCGAAAATCGAATTTTTATTATCGCTTTGTTATCGCTTTGAGCAGAATAAGGGTGTTTCCGACACCGCATTGCAGCTGGACGGATTACCAGACTCAACTTTTTTCAATTAACAACCAAAATAGGTTTGCTAAGATGTACTGTTGTGCTGTGCTTTTATTAGCCACGGTATGACAAATTGTATACTAAGTGCTTATTTTCAATTAAGATATATAACATTTATTTATTTGGTTATTTCAAACAATTTGTCATGTGAGCAGTGGCTGTTGTTTGTTGTTTTCTAGCTGTGATCTAGAAACCTGTGATCTCAGGTTGTAATAATTTACTATTAATTTTTCAACAAATGCACTTATCAATATATAAAGTACCCAGTAGCCGATTCTCAGACCTACTGAATATGTACACTCGGGGAAGTTGATTCCTATGCATTTGAGAGACCAACGTCATTTGGTCGATTATGTCAATTCAATATTGATTGTGATCTGTCGGCTGAGTTTGACGTAATGCGACCAAACTACGTAGATCCCCCATTTGCATAGGAATCAACTTCCCCGAGTGTACTTATATAAAATTTGGTAAAAATCAGTAAAGCCGTTTCGGAGGAGTTCGCTGACTAACATTGTTTTGTACAATCTTTTGTTTTGTACTTTACAGGTTTAATCTTCAAAACTATGATTTTAAGTATCATTACTTTCCATTTTAATTTTCAACCCAATTTAAATGAATCCCACTTTACAAAAATATAATCTGCTAATTTCAAGATACAATAAAACTTGTAAAAACATTAAAGACAATAAAATAAACCCTTTTATTCTCCTCCGTAAAATATGATCAACAAATTATGTCACTTAATTAGTTGCAGGTGAACATCTTCTAAGTTATTGTGACTACGAGTTTATAGTAAAATGGCTCCTATGTCACAGGCAATAAAGGTTATTTAGAGGTAAAATAACGTTGTATTAATTACTCGGCAGATGGCGCCGGGAAGCCCCGCCGGGGAATTCCCGTCACCATCTTTTATTTTCACACAATACTTTATAGATATTACGTAATTTAAAATATTCCCTTTTTTACGGTTGCATAATATTGAGTTATTCTTTTTAAGAACTTTATGACAAGCAATTTGCATTGAAAATAAAATTATGTATGATTTGCAATTTAATTTTTGGTATGAACAGTTTAAAATGTAGAAGTATACTATAGAATATTTTATATTTACTCTTCGTGGTTTGGTTCTTTGTGGTTGTTATTTGATTAAATTTTATTCTGAAATAAAAAAAAGTATTATATAAAATTTTCTATACCTACACTATAGATACTGCTATACTGCATACGGAGAGAACGAATAAAAGTAATTTTTCTCACCTTCTTTACCTAATCATTTTTAAATATTTGTTTTCTTTAAAAACTGATCCAATTTGTGACATTCATCAGCTAAGGACTTAGTGCAAATTTCAGGTAGAAGCCATGGACGAAGGCACAACGTCCCATTGCGCTGCGTTATTAAAACTGAAAACGCATCTTATACGACGCAGTAGCGCAGTGCTGTGGCTAGGCCCTAATCGATTACTTACGTTGTTTTTACGATGCGATGCAACATGCCGCAACGTCCATAGTTAATTACTTATATTATAAACGAGCTATTGCCCGCGGCTTCGCTCGCGTTAAGAAGTATTATTATATACAAACTTTTATCCCCTATTTTAACCCCTTGGGGGTGGAATTGATCAAAATCCTTTCTTAGCGGCTGCCTACGTCATATAATCTACCTGCATGCCAAATTTCCGATCCGTCCAGTGGTTTGGGCTGTGCGTTGATAGATCACCATGTCAGTCACTCACCTTTGAATTTTATATATTTAGATGTGAAACCTTGTCTGTGTGTCTGTCTGTGTGTCCGTCAATTATTATAATATTTTTTGGAAAACATGAAAGCGTTGTTTTACCGTAACGCAACAGAGCAATGTGGCTTTGAATTCAGTGCCTTGAGTTTCAGCTAAACTCGGGGAATCCCCGTCGCTGACAAGTTCCATATTTATGGCTTCAACGACTTGGCAATCGGTAGCTAATGCTATATCCTTACGACTATAATAAATTAATGTGAAAGTTTGCCTGTATCTCGATTATCATTACGCTTAAGCCGATTTAGATGAAAAAATATTCAGTTCTGGTACAAAATAGATAAGTTGCGGGCTGTATCTAGTAAGTATGGCAGGTTTTTTGTGATTACAAGTAGTTCACTTTGCAATGTGAGGCGGCAATACGATGCATTTTTGATAAGCTATTCAAAACTGAACTTTATTTATAACTCAGGTAATACAATGTGTATCTTACACATTGTATTAACAGACTTGCCGCTTTCGGCGTCTGTCTGTAACAAAGAATGGGTAATTTAAAATGCATTACTACGCAACACCTCGCGACAATGTTAACTGACCCTAAGTAACAACAACATACATTAGTGATTAGCCATTAGGGGTTTTCCATGAGTTTGTCACCGTGAATTATTTTACAACAAACTTCTACACAAAAGTATTATAAATCAAGCCAAACCTTACTTAGTTTCTTTCGCATTAATAAATTTGAAAACTCACAAAACAGATGCTGCAGTGCTGGAACCGTTGCAAATTAGCCCGTATTACATCGTAATAAGGTGTGTAATTTGTGCCACACATTTGGATTATAAAGTCGACTGCGTCATGAGGTATGGGGATATGAAGATTGTGGTGTGAAAATATACCAGTAATTCCGCTGCGATTGCCTGCTATTTGTTGGTACGCTTTTAAAATATTTTATCCAGGAATGTTCTGGTATTTCGCAGTTTTAAAATTATGTTATTTCATTACCACTGTCAGTTAAAGGAAACTGTTTTTGTAAGAACTTTAATAATATATCTTTGTATCTGTGTATGTATGTAATCTTTGGGCCCAAAAATCTTATACTCGTATATTGTGTAATGTATATGTTTGCTCCGAATTACCTATCGGTAGTACTTAATACAGTGTAGCGCCTAAACACCTGCGTAGCACCTAAACTGCTGCGTAGCACCTAAACTGCTGCGTAGCGCCTAAACTGCTTCGTAGGGCATAAATTACTGCGTATCGCCTAAACACCTGCGTAGCACCTAACTGCTTCGTAGTGCCTAAACTACTGCGTAGCGCCTAAACACCTGCGTAGCGCCTAACCTACTGCGTAACACCTAAACTGCTTCGTAGCGCCTAAACTTCTGCGTAGCGCCTAAGCACCTGCGTAGCGGCTAAACTATTGCTTAGCACCTCAACTGATTCGTAGCGCCTAAACTGCTGCGTAGCGCCTAAACTTCTTCGTAGCGCCTAAACTTATGCGTAGCGCCTAAGCACCTGCGTAGTGGCCTAAACTATTGCGTAGCACCTAAACTGCTGCGTAGCGCCTAAACACCTGCGTAGCGCCTAACCTACTGCGTAGCACCTAAACTGCTTCGTAGCGCCTAAACTACTGCATAGCGCCTAAACCCCTGCGTAGCACCTAAACTGCTGCGTAGCACCTAAACTATTGCGTAGCACCTAAACTGCTGCGTAGCGCCTAAACACCTGCGTAGCGCCTAACCTACTGCGTAGCACCTAAACTGCTTCGTAGCGCCTAAACTACTGCATAGCGCCTAAACACCTGCGTAGCGCCTAACCTACTGCGTAGCACCTAAACTGCTTCGTAGCGCCTAAACTACTGCATAGCGCCTAAACCCCTGCGTAGCACCTAAACTGCTGCGTAGCACCTAAACTACAGCGTATAAACTACAGCGTAGTGCCTAAATACCTGCATAGCGCCTAAACACCTGCATAGTGCCGCAACACCTGCGTAGCTCCTTAACACCTGCGTAGAGCCTAAACTGCTGAGTAGCGCCTAAACTGCTGCGTAGCGCCTAAACTGCAGCGTAGTGCCTAAACTACTGACCTCATGTATTTTTTGTTTTTAACCAGCCAATAGGCATTACAATATCAACCTAGAACCTATTTCTAAAAACCTCGGTAAAGACCGGATGGACCCTAAAACTTTTCTCTTCCATTAAAAATATCAAAATTCCCGACTTTAAATCAACTTTATCGTCTGAATCTCTGAAAATGTCCTCGTAAGTCTCTTTAAAATCGCAATACGTACACAGAGCATGTAGGCCTCAGACGAATCCGGAGGCGAGTCACGTTCAGACAACATGACGATGTAACAAACTTTTGTTATTTCAAAACGTCGTATTTTGAGCAAAAAATTTATGGTTAACGCTTTTACTTTGAGAGATTTTTGTGATTCTCTCATCGTTTCGAATCGTATCTGCTTATCGTTATTAGATTAGGTTTTGAAATGCGCAATTTATTTATCTTACTTATAAATGAAATAATGAATAATATGAATATTCACATTTTTATTCGCCTATAAACTAAACGCTCGTATCTTACTGCTTAGAGCCTAAACACCTGCGTAGCGCCTAAACTTCTGCGTAGTGCCTAAAGTCTAAACTAATGCGTAGAGCCTAAACTAATACGTAGAGCCTAAACACTTGCGTAGCGCCTAAACATGACTGACCATATTAAGTTTTAATATTAAGTTTCATGTAACATGAAAAAGAAAAATAATAGTGAAGTGAAATTTGCGAAAAAAATAGGTTTTATTCGCAAATAACGTTTTTACTCTAGTTTTAATACAAGTTACAATTAATTATTTTTATTTTCTTTGTTATATTATAATTTTCTAAGTAAAAATATGTGGTAACTTCAGATTTGACATTCTGACAACAAATAGGGTTTCTCCTAGTTTTCTCATTCTAGGAATCTACTCTGCTTTAAAAGGCTAGTTAGTAATCCTAGAACACTCGATCTTACTAACTTAGCTTAATAGTAGCTTGTTAAACAGAACAAACCAACTCTAGGTCTCAAAGTAAACGTATATTACATGCATATATCCTAGATAGTAATTAGCACTAAGCTATTACAAAGGAACTCGGTCAGCAAGTAGGATCCCCGTGATAAACGACACAATTAAGGAGGTATTATCGTCCGACAATCTTCTGTTCCCAGCAGTAAAAGAGGCTTGACTTGCGAGTTACGAGCGAAATGGGATATGAAATAATAAACGAAATATATTTTACTAGATGTTGCCTCACTTGCCCGCTATTTCGATGAAAGACAAAGTTTTCCAGAATAAAAACTATCCCATGACTTCCTATTGATGGTTAAAAGTATTTATATTTTTTATAACGGGAATAATAAAAATTTCGTGTAGATAGTATAGTATATAGCCAATGTGTGTTCTGTGGTGTAACATAGAAACTATGCACACATTATGATGGTAGTAGCGGGGCGGGCTGCATATTTCGTACACTTTTTATGACCCTTGCATGAAAATGCGACTTGGAGTCAATTCAGACCGTAACGCGACGCATAGATGCATTTTTCTAAATTTGTCTGAATTGGCAGATAGGCAAGACGTCTCATATTATTTAAATCTGTCAATTCAATACTTTAGCAATGCATTTACGCGTCGCGTTGCGGTCTGAACTGACCCACGCGCCGTCAATGTGTGCAAACCTTTAAACAAAGTTTTATTTTAGAATATCACATACTAAGCCCTAGTTCCCTGTTGTAATATATTGTATTTCTTGGTGAATAAGTATAATAAATCGTGACAAACATACAGACGTCAACGTCGGTCCCGCCATGGGCGGATTTCCCAGACACTTAACATTTCACACAACGGCTTTCCGTCGCTGATTACAAAGACGGGTACAACAGGGTAGAAATATATGCTAAGCCTTTTGTACATGGTATTTGATGAATACATAATTTAAATACTTTCTAATTAAGTATTATTGGAGTTTACTTAAGATTAAGAATTTACCTTAAGAATCGATTTTCATATATAAGGCGCCCTAAAAAATACGAGGGGTAAAACCTATTAAGCCGGGTCCAGACGAGTGTATCGTGTAATGTAATTCACCGTGTAATGTAACACGAATTCTACGTGTGGACGGCACTACGAGCATTACATGTAACGCTCGAGGCTTATCCATCGGGTGTCGGTTTTCGCCCGAGCACAAAGGCTCGTTTGGACAATTCGCTTTGAGTTCGTGTTCCGTCCACACTGTTGACGCTAAATTACACGTAATCTTACATTACACGTTACACTCGTCTGGACCCGGCTGTAAACAAGTAACGAAAAAATGTGTCACGTTTTTGGAATCATCGTACATCGGAATATTATATTATATTATTATATAATTATTTATTAATTATTAGAACAGGTTGCATTATTAAAAACATAAAACAGACTTTGCATTTAAAATTGTAACAAAATTGTACTTAAAATTGCCTATCTCTGAAACTACTAAAACCGATTTTGATAAAACTTGCAGTATTAAAGTTGAACAATACCTAGTATAACATAAAAAAGAATTACTTAAATCAGACTTGTCGTTCTGATATGATAGCACAAACATAGAAACACACCTTTGTTTGGCACTTCTTGTTCAGTCGCCGGTATAGACAATAAATACGAAAACTGGGTATTTTTAGAAATATTACTTACAAAGGGGTCGAATTGATAACCTCTTTTTTAAGTCGGTTAAAAAGGAGTCATCAGGCAATGGGTTGTCATTAGGAAACCTATTACGGGTTACTTTATCCGACCTGCACAAAGAACATGAGGACCACTAGAGTGTGGCTTCCTTTCCCACTCTTTATTCCTCACTCTTCAGTCCTCATTCCTCAGTCAGAAACATTTTATCCTTGTTCCATAATAAGGACCTTTGTGGGCCTTTCATTAAATGCATTCTCTTTAGACGTTCTTAAAAAGGCATTTTTAATGTGGTTAACTTTGTATCGTGTTGGTATATTACGCTGTAGAGCGAAGCTTTTGTGTGGTCATTATGATAAAATTAATTATTATATCATCAGAAAAAAGTTCTTACATGAGTAGAAGAAGCAGGTAAGAAACACTTGATGTTTTTGGCAAAAGGCCGGGGAGAATGGTTAGAAATAAAAAAAATGTGGATTTTATGTAAAGCCAGATATATTATAAGCCAGTAGCTAAGTTACAAGGTTTGTTTAAATTATTTATTATACTTACAGAAAAAAAATAGTTTGTTCTGATGTTATTATTATGTTACTTATATATTGTGCTTCCACTCACGTCTTTAATAACGCAATAATAACACAAAATATTCTTATCACTATTACATAAAGTAACCCAAAGATAAATATAATATTCATTGTGAATTCCGGAAATTATTCTCACGAGACAAATGGAGGGATTGGCAAATAAAGGCGATTTGTTTCGGAAACAAACGACGCTCATTAGTAAAGGGCAATCTGGATAAGAATAAGGAATATTCAAACTAACACCTCGACTATTATTACGTGTGGCGATTACTCGTACCACTGGTAGGCGGTAGGCCTTAAAAACTTTAGGTTAGATGATATGCGGGGCTAAAATGGTCGCTTTGAAGAATCATGATATGAATCATAATATGATTCATTTTTCTAAAATCGCAAAATGCAACTCTGCTTGCAATTCATTTCTGTATTTTTGTACTGATTTGACATTTGTCAGTTTGACAGTTTTGACAATTCACTTGCTGAATTGATTGAAAGGAATTGCTAAATGTAACCATTTTAGCCCCGCAGGTTCACTATTCAAGTGCATTACTAGTTTAGATAGTCAAGTAAGACGTCAATTTATGGGATTTGAAATAACGCAAAGCAAAGACTTCAAATCCCATATATTTTTGATACGTAACATCACCATCTAAAGTTACAAAATATGCAATTTGACTAAGCGCTCAAGTGTCTAACTAGAAGTCAAATACGACTTTACCAGCATTGTGTACTTTTTGGGACAGGTTTTCCGTCTTTCTTAAACTAGTATGTGCAAAAAATGTGTTTGACACACATAGTGTGGATTAATGAATAGTTTACTATAGTTTATCCCTCCAAAATGTAGGATTCTTTTTAGATCTGGATGTTACCTTAGAGTTTGTGCACGCATTATGTGAAGCAAATACGTACCTTTTGTTTTATTAATGTATCTAAACCCAGGAAGTATGCTTGAAAGATTCCTCCCAAGTGAGCGATTTCAGCTGTCCGCAATAAAGTTGCGATGAAAAACGTAACGAATGAGAAAAATTAGACTAAAATATGATGTTACATGAAGAAAATAAGGAAGTGTTTCAAGTAGCCTTCAAGGAAAGTCGCTAATAAATGAAGACGTAAATTTAAGAACACGATAACTAACATTTTGATTTTTGTAACATACGGACATGAATTCATTTTTCCCTTATAATTATTGGAACAAACCTTGTAACTTATCTACTTTATCACTTTGCTGATATATCTGGCTAGTGGCTACACATAAAATACTTCAAATCATTTTTCCAGCATTAATGCCTCTAGCAAAAAAACGCCAATTTTTTTACTGTTAGTTAAAAATATGTTTTTCCACTCACGTCTTCAAATGCATCAAGGGAATAATGTATCAAATTCGAATGTGTTTATTGTTTTTTTATTTAATGTTACCAATTTTGAATCAATCACTTGAAAACATCTAAGGAAAATCTTTATTAATAGTCGCTGAAGGAAATCGGTTGCCTTTGGTACGTAACAACACCGTATATCCCATCCCAGGTATCCCAGTTTTCGGGGTAGGCACTCGGTATCTACTACTCAGTTTATAGATTGTTCTATGTCGGTAATTTTTTAGTTTCATAATTTGAGTATTCATAAACCGCTTGCATTTTATAGTAATCTTATTATTGTAAGTTAGGTACCTATATCTAAAAATAAATAATAGTTTAAAACAGATTTTGCTAAAACGGCGATCGAATCCGTCTTTAACATTGAATGAAAAAGCTTGAAATCACAAGCTATACGGGGCAAATATTTCGAAATGAGCGTTAACAGCTGTGAAATTAGCGACGCGTATTGTTTTAAAACAAGCTAAAACCACGTAACGACTGTAGCGATAAATCTCACGTGTCAATTGGCACTTACAGGGCAGGTGGGCGCTACAGGGTAAACCCGCCCCTGACAATGATTGATATGGGCTCCGACAAGACCTTATGACACAAAAACGGACCTTACAATTTTATTGAAGATGAAATGTTTTCAGAGTAAGCTAGAGGTTAAGCTTGCGACTACAGTAGATTAGATTTAATACTAGATGACCCGGCAAATGTTGTTTTGATGATTTCTAGTATCAGCATAAAAAGTAAATATAAACCTATTCTCAGGCCTAATTAATGTACTATCAGAGAAGTTGATTCCTAAGACGATGGACCTAAGTAATTATTTGGTCGCGAAGTCAATACCTACCCATCCGACCGATCACAGCTCATTGAATTGACATAAGCCGACCACATGACGTAGGTCCGTCAACTGCCTAGAAATCAATTTCCTTGATGCTACATACAAAATTTTATTAAAATCGGTTGAGCCGTTTTGGAGGAGTTTGCGCACAAACACAATAAAAATTATTATAATAAAAATGATAAAAATGATTGACTAGAATATGTCCCAGTAAACTCCGTCTCACCGTAAAAATCTTATCTGGACTTCCACGGATATTTCAAGAATAAAATTAGCCAAAGCTACCAATCAGCTGATCACGAGTTTTAGCGAGACTCAAAATTTAAAATAAATGTTTGCACTTGGTCACGAATTCACGCATGAATATCCAAAATTAATAATTTTGTTCTATACCTACAGTATTCTGTAGTTCAAAGCTTGGGTTGAACGTAGAGATAAACTACGAAAACATGGCGCGCCCCTCCAAAATTCAAAACGTTTGAAGTGCGTTGTCAAAACGTTTGATGTGCGTTGTCTTGCGCGGTCGGCTAGTTATGATAAGTTGATCAACAAATCTTGGTAATAAGTGACAATAATTAGTGTAATATTATGATTGGTTGAATACTTACTACATACAAACTCTTCCTTCTTCCTTTCCTTCCTTCTTCTTTTTTCCGATTACAATTTAGACTTGGTGCTCGTACAGGAGCAATATCAACTCGCGTCGCTACGGTCAAAGATAGTACAAATTGATAACCTAGCTCGCGCGGGTATTTATACACCTCAGTCTAGATTTTCAGTCACGGCCTTAACTAACCTTTCGACGTCGCACTGTGCGGTAGCCGAGGTATCGTGTCCTCAGTTTAGACTATACGTTGTAAGCTGCTACTTCCAGTACGCGGATTCCGTTAGCCCTCATTTACATCAACTTCACTACTACAGTCTCTCGCGGGTAATAAAATTATCATTGGCGCCGACGTCAATGCATCCTCGCCCTTATGGCACGGCCAACTTAGGTACTCTGACCGCGACCGACGTACCGCTGTAGAAGACTTCATTGCGGAGTTTAACCTCCTTATTCACAACACCCCCGATGCACCACCTACCTATAGTAGCCCAACGGGCGAATCGTCGATTGACGTCACGCTATCCAGCGCGTACGTCCAGATTAGGCATTGGCGTGTCCTTCCTGATGCGTCATGTAGTGATCACCGCTTATTGGTGTACGAGTATTCTCGTGCGGTCCCGAGTGATACCGTAGTCAATTCTAATGACTATAAATACAATGTAAAGAACGGCGATTGGAATTTATTCCGCTCCCTCATTACCGCTCATGCCGGAGACTTCACTCGGCCGGATTTAAACGTCAACGAGTGCGCGGAAATTATGACAAACACATTTGTTTACTGTGCCGATGTAGCCTTGGGTCGTAGACCTCTTAAAAAAGATCACAACTGTAAATGGTGGAACAGTAAACTTCTTAATCTTCGTCGGGAATTTAGAAGGGCCAGGCGCAAAATTAATAATCTCCGTAAATCTGGCCTCAATCGTTCGGATGATAATTACATAATTAGTTTAAACAACCTACGCATTTCAAGGTCACGCTATCGCGCCGCCGTTACGTTAGCAAAAAATAATATGTTGAAGAATGCTGCGACTAGACTAGATAAAGAGGGCCCCTGGTCCTCTTTATACCACGAGCTTAAACCCAGTAGTAGTAATGAGCCAAGCTTTTTCTCAAATATTAAATTTAACAACTCTTACACTTGTAGTTTAGACGAAACGGCGAAGGCATATCTAAACGTTCTCATCCCAGACGACGAGCCCTCCTTGGATGATGAACACCACCGCGACATAAGGAGTAGAATGTTAGACCCCATTCATACACCGGTCTCAGATTTACCAACTTCGGAGGAGTTTAGTAAAATAGTAAACCTTTTGCCTATAAAAAAATCTGCGGGCGAGGATAAAATATCGAATATTATGATAAAACAAGCGTGTAATAGATTATGTATATATAATATAATAATAATATTATAATAATACAAAAAAAAGTCATCTATAATATTAATTATTATTTGTAATGTTATTAAATCATTTTATTATAGTCACAAGTTTAAGTTAGAAGTGACAACACAATTAATTGACATTATTACTATAATGCTGTTTCCTAATAATATATCCGGTTCTTAAAAATGTCTTTTAATATTATATTTTAAGTATTTCTGAAATTATTATTAAAATGTCAAATGAATTGAAGAAATGAATATTACATAAACTATAAGCTAATAATATTTTCAGTATTTATTAATATTATATTTGAAATGGAACTTCCGTTATTGTGACATCCTGTAATTATAAATATTAATAATAAATTAAGTATGTCATGTGTAAAATGATTTCCTGACTGATGTAATTTTGTTAATATTTAAGGATAATTATTTAGGAAATTAATAACAATATTTAAAGGTTGTAACATAGCTTAAGAAATATTATGTATTTTAAACCGGAAGTCTGTACTGCTTCCGTTATTGTAAATTATTATGGGCTGTTATAAAATGGTATAAAAGGGGAAACATTGGAGTTCTAACACTTTTTTTCTGGTGACCTGGAGACGGCTGAACAGTGAGTTAAGTACTTTTCTATTGTAATTATTATCCGCCATATTTTATTGTATTTGTGTTGCTTTGTGTTTAATAGGTGGATAATATTTCTTAAATGTTATTTGATTATTGGTTATGCTTTTGTTATTATTGTTTAATGACTTGATTGTTGTGTGTTCTGTATTGTAAGTTATACTGTTTAAAAGAATATTTAGACCCACCGAGTTTCTTGCTGGTTCTTCTCGGTGGGAAGGTCACTGAACCAGTGGTAGGGCCTTGGACCGATAATAAAACATATTTTATCGTCTATATATTTTTTATTTAACTACCCTCACTTCTGATGACCATATTCTTTAATGTTAGTTATTAGTTAATTTTGATATTTCTAACCTTTGACTAAGTAATTATTACATAGAGTCGTCCTATTTCTGTCATCAGAAGTGGGATACGTCTTGATCTACGTCCACTGCATTTTTACTAATTACTGTTATTTTTTTTCTGTTCTCGAGGGTTGATGTGAAGCCGTAGCTGCCGCCGTAGGCAGGTGGCCTACGGCGGTAAAGAAAACCCGCACCGTCGCGTCGTCGTGTGCCGTCGCGGCGTCGTATGTCGTCGCGTCGTCGTCGTGTGTCGTCGCGTCGTCATGTGTCGTCGCGTCGTCGTGTCGTCGCGTCGTCATATTTTGTCGTCGCGTCGTGTCAGCCCACGACGGGGCTGCTGTTTGCCATCGATTTAGAAAAATGAGAAATTCTGAAGGTACCCACAATTTGTAGTGTAAAAGTTAAAGTCAAAGCTTTATTCAGAACTGCTAATATGTTATATTGTAATGAACAAAAATTTAATATATCATGATATTTAAGGAGAAACATAGTTATTAAAAAAAAAACAATAATAATGTGGTAACTAGAATAATGGAAGTAGATGTCCGAATCACATCACTTAACAGTAATGTTAAAACTATCCCTCGAACGTATTTCTCTGCTCGAGTTATTCTGATTGAGGAAACGGCCCTTGCCGTAACAATGGTTATAATCAAAAACGTTTTAAATTTAATTATCAAAATACGAGCAAGTCGGTAACAATAACTGTTAGTTATTTTCATTGTAATCAATTAGGCCATATAAAGAATCAATGCAAATTGTTTTTAAATAATAATTTTCAGAATGACAAGAAAAAAAAGCGGGTAGGTACTGTCTTAGATAAATGAGATTATTTTTTTTCGACCTAGCGAATTAATTAATCGACATCTAAATTTAAAAAAACGTATTTTTAAATTTAGACGTCGATGCTCTTTTCGATACCGATGCTTGTTACTTAAACGCCATTATTTCTACAAATACTTTAGTTGAAAAGTTTTTACTAAAATCAAAATTCCGATAAGGACAAAATATGATTTATTTCTCGAGCTTGACATTTATGTGGCTGAGGATCACAGTAGTCGTTATGAGACATCATTCAATTAGACATTCAAATTATTTTTACAGAATCTTAAATTTTTGTTGGTGCCAGCTGATGGCATTCTAATACCATTTTAAAATATTGAACAAGGCTTATAATTTCAGCTTTAAGCTCATCCGGTTTCACTTTAAATACCTATACTTAAAAAAAAGTGTAGCTATTACATTGACAATATTGAATAAGTATTTAGGTTGGATGGTGTCATGCCAAGTGAAAGTAAATTTAAAGCTTTAGTTAGGTTCCCAATTCCCAGTAAGTACCTAATATTAAACATGTTAGACAGTTTATGGGTCTTGCCAGAAGACTTTTATCTGAGAAAATTAGTTCCTAATGTTGCGTCACGACTCACGGTCACGAACATCTTGTACTTATATCAAAACCTTTTAAGAAAAAAAAATAGTTAAATGAGAATGGGGTTCTGTGACCTGTTGTCCAAGACGTTGCTAGAAGTTATGTAATAAACTGCCTTATTTCTCGTCCACTACTTACCAATTTTGACTTTAGACTGCCAACAGAGTTACACACACAGGCTAGTTCCATATCCCTATGGTGCGATTTAGTTTTAGAAAGTGGGTGATGAAAACAAAGTTGTTACTTATTTTAGTAAAATATTAAATAACCATTAACCAGCCCAAAATATTAATGAATTTTAAATAATAATAAATAGTCACGTCGATTTCCTTAGTCGAAATTCAAAATACATTCGGAGGAAATAGAAGACAAAAAAAGAAAAGAAAATAAAACTTACTCATTCAAATTGAAGATGATATTTCACATTCATAGTTAAAAAAATTGCTGAAAATAAGGATTTAGAAATCCAACTTTATTGACAAAATTAATAGCTGCAGGGATTTGGAATTTGGATACAAATCGTTATCTAATACATGATATTTTTGATGCTTCAAACAAATATTTATATTCTTTGTTAAATATTAAAACACAATATAAGCTGTACGTTCTAAAAGGTTATACCTAGATTAAGTTTATTAAAGCTCTTTTACGATAAAAACTGTCATGTTGGGGTCGATAAAGTAGCACATTAAAGTAGGACAGTACTTTTGGTTTCCAGGTATGATTAAATAAATTAAAAAAAAACATTTCCTATTGCTTAATCTGTATAAAATGGAAAAGTCTATCAGGACCAAGGCAGGGTTTTTGCATCAAATCGACAAACAAGTAGTTTCGTTTTCAATAATTCAATTCAATCTCTTTATTTGCAAAACATAATATTATGTTAGTTAAAGGATGTTACTAAAGTTGAACATAGCACCTTCACATTTGTTCAATAGGACAGGCAAATAGTTAGCTTAAAAACTATAATATAATTTGAAATATTACAATTCTTAAAAAATTTGCAAGTATTATTAAATATTCTAGATGTGTTATATAAAAGCAAATAGTTTGTACCTACATGGTTCACTTACAATATAACCAATTGTCAATGATAAATAATTAGACATAAAATCTATTATTAATGTTGATCATACTCATTATTGTTTTTATATTTTAGAGAAATAGTATTATTTTATAATTATTCAAGTTTTATAGAGGTATGTATGGTCTATGGATTAATTATGTTAATAATCAATTCTGGTAGATTTCTTTAAAACATTAATAAAGTTTATAAAATGCATTCAGATTGCAACAGGTCCATGTAATGTATCAAAGTATGGTTTTACCATTTTCATAAGCCATTAAAAGTCGTTAAATTCTCAAGAATTAATTCCAATAATAAGAGAATCTATAACGCTTTTTTTTGGCACAGCTTCTTTAGTTATTACAGACTTTGGTACTAATTTTTGTTCAGTTCTCTTTAGAGAACTAAACCTATAATACAATAAATATAGATCACCATAATATTATGATAGAGCTACGAATACTCCCCTTGGCAATGGCCAAGTCGAAATATATTATGTTTCGAAAGTAATTACTTAATATGTTATAATATTATGTACAATTTTCGAGTCATGGTCAGATTGGCCGAACGGGCTACGAAAAGTACAACAATCTATCAATAATACTTTAAATATTAATTTGGGTATTGAGCATTTTAAACATTAAAATTCGTTAATTCATTAACTTGATAATAAGCCATGTTTTTGATACTTTGATTTTTTTTTTCTCTTTATGTGGTCATTTGAATTTAATTAGATACCAAAATCAAAATGCAGTTCTTTCGGAGGACTTAATTATCAGAGATTAATTAGTTGGAATATACTTTAGTATATATATAAAAAAAAAAAAACGTATGTTAAAGTAAGAACAAAAAAAAAAATTGTGTTCCAATAAAACGTAGATGTATGACCATGTGAAACAAAAAAAAAAAAAAAAAAGAAGGTAAAAAAAATATTACCATGAAGTATAAAAAAAAATATACTTATTGCTGAAATTGAGACCCTTCTCAAAAAAAAAAAAGAGTTGGGTATGTTTGTTGGTCGATACAATTAAAAAGAAAAGTATTATATTAATAAACAATTATTTTTTTGTTTTTGCTTTGTTATAATTTTGGGTTAAGTCCTTCGAGAGCGAAGTACTTGTCAGTATGGCCGTAATAGATTATGTATATATAATATAATAATAATATTATAATAATACAAAAAAAAGTCATCTATAATATTAATTATTATTTGTAATGTTATTAAATCATTTTATTATAGTCACAAGTTTAAGTTAGAAGTGACAACACAATTAATTGACATTATTACTATAATGCTGTTTCCTAATAATATATCCGGTTCTTAAAAATGTCTTTTAATATTATATTTTAAGTATTTCTGAAATTATTATTAAAATGTCAAATGAATTGAAGAAATGAATATTACATAAACTATAAGCTAATAATATTTTCAGTATTTATTAATATTATATTTGAAATGGAACTTCCGTTATTGTGACATCCTGTAATTATAAATATTAATAATAAATTAAGTATGTCATGTGTAAAATGATTTCCTGACTGATGTAATTTTGTTAATATTTAAGGATAATTATTTAGGAAATTAATAACAATATTTAAAGGTTGTAACATAGCTTAAGAAATATTATGTATTTTAAACCGGAAGTCTGTACTGCTTCCGTTATTGTAAATTATTATGGGCTGTTATAAAATGGTATAAAAGGGGAAACATTGGAGTTCTAACACTTTTTTTCTGGTGACCTGGAGACGGCTGAACAGTGAGTTAAGTACTTTTCTATTGTAATTATTATCCGCCATATTTTATTGTATTTGTGTTGCTTTGTGTTTAATAGGTGGATAATATTTCTTAAATGTTATTTGATTATTGGTTATGCTTTTGTTATTATTGTTTAATGACTTGATTGTTGTGTGTTCTGTATTGTAAGTTATACTGTTTAAAAGAATATTTAGACCCACCGAGTTTCTTGCTGGTTCTTCTCGGTGGGAAGGTCACTGAACCAGTGGTAGGGCCTTGGACCGATAATAAAACATATTTTATCGTCTATATATTTTTTATTTAACTACCCTCACTTCTGATGACCATATTCTTTAATGTTAGTTATTAGTTAATTTTGATATTTCTAACCTTTGACTAAGTAATTATTACATAGAGTCGTCCTATTTCTGTCACGTGCTTAGCGGCCAATTCATCGATTCTACATGTTTACAACAGATGTATCGCAGAAGGTATATTTCCAAAAATTTGGCGCACCGGTTGCTTAAAATTAATACCTAAAGCAGGAAACAAACCTCCAGACGACCCAAAATCTTACCGTCCGATAACGTTACTGCCTTGCTTAGGTAAATTACTAGAACGTCTCATCGTACCTCGCCTGCTACCCGGTGGCCCTAAATTTCATAGTCATCAGCTCGGTTTCACCGCCGGGAAATCGACTGTTGACGCGGCTATGGAAGTTAGAAAAATAGTAAATCTTTCGGAATCGAAATACGTGGTCGCCATTTCATTAGATATTTCCGGCGCGTTCGATCATGCTTGGTGGCCGATATTATTATTAAAACTAAAAAATCGAGGCTGCTACTCTAATATCTATGCCATAATACGTTCTTACTTTTTTAATGGTCAAACTAAGCTTCGACTTGGACATTGTACACACGCCAAAGATTTAACTTGCGGCTGCCCTCAGGGCTCTGTTATCTCGCCAAAACTATGGAATTTCGGATTTGATGATTTATTAAGTCTTCCCCTACCACCGCTGTGCGTACTAGTTGGCTACGCCGATGACGGTTTTCTCATCGTTCAAGCAGATTCACGTTCCGAAATTGAATCTAAAGCCAATGATAGTCTTAATTTAATATCGAGCTGGGGTAAACGTAATCGCCTGAAATTCGCCGCGCATAAAACTTACCAAATTCTTTTAAAAGGTTCCCTTATATCTTCCCCTAGCAATAAACTTGACAATATTAACGTTAAACGCAAACAGTCGCTCTGTTATCTTGGTTTTTACTTGGAAAATAAATTTACATTTTTAGAACATATAATTCAAACTGGTGAGAAAGCGAAGCGCAATTTTTACTCCTTTACCAAAATATCTACGTCGACATGGGGCCTCTCTTTCAAAACCCTAAAATTAATTTACACCGCTACTTACCTAGGCAGCATTTGCTACGGGGCCCCCGTGTGGGCCGACAGAGCAACTATCGGCGCGGCTCGTCGCAAGTTGCTACAAAGCCAACGTCTTGCTCTTATATTCTTGTGCAAAGCTTACAAGACCACAAGCACTGAAGCCTTGCCTGTGTTAGCCGGAGTTTTACCCGTTGACCTTGAGATTCAGCGTCGTGCGACAATGTATTATCATAACAAAAACATTGACAATCCGTTCTTTTTAAGCGCTCGCGATAAAATTAAAATAGCAAGATTGTTTGAACCTTTAGAAAACTCTGTGCAAAGCCTAATCTCCGAATGGCAGTCGCGATGGGACTGTTCCACCAAAGGGCGTCATCTTTATAATTTTTTCCCTAATATTCGTGAACGGTTATCCAAACATTGGATGGATATTGATCACTGCGTTTCTCAATTCCTGACCGGTCATGGAAATTTTAAGGCCAAACTTTACGGATTTAAACTAGTGCCTTCACCCATGTGCGAGTGCTCGACCGAAGGCAACATGTTTGAACAAACCGCTCATCATGTTCTCTGGGAGTGCAGTCTCTGGCAGGACGAAAGAACTAATATGCTAAACAACCTATTCTGTACATCTGGAGTCGCATACTACGGTGATCTCGTGGACAGCGCTAGGAACTTCCGTGCCTTCAAGCGTTTTTGTCACAATTATTATTGGCAACAGTCAAACACAATAAGCTCCAATATTAACTTAGCTTAGCTTAGGAGTCAAAATTATTATTAACCTTATTTCCGTGGTGCTCCCCCTTAAGTTCTTTGACTTTCGGTCATTGCAACTTTGTGCTGTCTCCCGCTTTTATGGGGAGGGAAACTTCCTACTCCTCCTATTTTCTTCTGATTAATTTCGTTGCGGGTCCCAAGACAGTTTTAGCATGTCCCTCGGGCTCCCTGAGATCATATCAAAGGGTTTTCGTGGTTGGATACCGCTGTCGATCCTGGCGACACAGGAGATACAGTGGTGGGAATGTGTGGTGGGCCAAAGCCCGTAAAAAAAAAAAAAAAATACATACAAACTCTTTCATAAGGATGTGACAACACACATTGAAACAGTAATTTGGAGGGGCGCGCCATGTGATCGTAGTTTATCTCTACTACATAATAATATTGGGTGAATTTCAACATGACCATATTTTTTTCATTTCGGTGAACTTTTTCGTTTCTATGTTTTTTTGAGTTTTTACCGAAGTTTCCTCTCAATTTTAATGTTTTATGACTACGAAACTAATTACATAAAAATTAAATAATAAACAAACGTAGCATATTTGCTACGTTAGTGTGCTACGTTTTCATCTCGGTGACAGCTAAAATATAAACGTATTCATTTATATTTTAGCTGTCACCGAGATGAAAAAGTCAGTCACCGAGATGAAAACAAAATTCACCGAAATGTAAATTCACCGAAAGAGTATACAGCGTGATTGTAAAACAAGCGAAATAATGTATTTTTATGGAAAAATGTTGACACTTTGGGTTACACTTTTGCAATTTTCGAAATTATCTCTAATATTTTTCAGAATAAAACATAGCCTACATCCATCACAAAAAAATCCATCACAAAATCAGCTATTGCACAACTCTTATCGCGATTTTGCCTCCCGTGAGCGTAACATAAATTTTATTATAGAGCGATGGTTACTCATTTTGTATGGGTGAAATAATCTCTATTTACGTATTAAGTTACATCTACGGTAAATGCCTGGGCATGGTTATTTAAACAACAATGAGATAGAACCACAGACATAATAATTATATCAAGATAGATACCGCATGTCGCTCTATTTGTATGAAAACGAGCGTGTCCCTTTTTTCCTACCTCTGTGACGTACCAATGATAAGAAACGTGTCCATTATCAAGGCCAACGTTTCTATTTGAATTTCTACAGCTCAATACGGCCATTTTAGGCATTGAGGCATTTTTAAAAGTCCGATTTACGTCCGATTCCGATAGCAGACTAATGAACAGACTTTTGAAAGACGAGCATTGCTCGTCGTTTGGGAACGCGATATTGCACGCCAAGTACATACACATACGGTATCTATCTTGATCTATGTCTGTGGATAGAACAATGTATTTTTATTAAAAAATATTTCATGTTACAAACGATTTTAATACAAATAACAAAATATATAAATACTGAGAAATAATTGACACATTTGCTTTGAATAAAAATTACCACGCGACAACTTCACTCGGCAAAGGATAAATGTTATTTGTTGTTTTTTTGTTTTACTATTTTTAAAGGTGTAGGTAGTATTGTTACTATTTTGAAAATAAGTTAAACAGTTAAAATTGAGTTACTATTATTCTAACATTATTATAACCAAAACTACTTTTTGATAGGATTCATTAAATTCTAATATTAAATAATCATATTATATTATCTCGTACTGTTTTTGCTATTTCACTAATCAACAAAAGTCAATATTTTAGGTAATCGTAATAAAATACATGAGGTCAAAATATCAGACTCTGAGTTTCTTATTCATAAAATGAAAGGTAAATATTGTGTCTTTATAAATATTTAAAGTTAAAAAAAAATACAAATATTGATTGAAACGACGTTAGACGAATGTTAGGTGTTTTTCGTTACGGAATTTCTTGATAAAAGCGATCAAAGCTATACAATAGCTCAAAAAAATGAAACACTTAAAGCACCATATATTTTTTTTATTCATTAACTTTTTTTTACGATTTCGCAGATTATTATTCACCTGTATAAAACAACTTTAAAAATCACCGAGATAAAAAAAGCATTCACCGATATGAAAACTACTGTCACCGAAGGTCACCGAAAGTCACCGAGTCACAATTTCGGTGATTTTTTAATATCGGTGATTTTTTTTTTCATTTCGGTGACTAAATAGGTCACCGAATTCACCGAAACGGAATCATAGAAATGAAAATTTGCGACAAATCGTTGAATATTTTGACACCTTTAATAATTATACCGGTATCTATACTACATACTGAAACATATTATTAAAAGTTTTTGTAAGAAAATAAGTTAATACTTCTAGCTGGTTCAATTAACATGATAAATTGAATCACGGAAATGAAGAGAAAAGTGTCGGGTGTCACCGAGACAATATACTTACGTTTTTAGCGGGAACACGCAGCGACGCAGCAAACCACCTCTAGCTCCGAAGGCTCAAGCATGACTGGCGCTTGAGTTCGAGAAGCGGCATTATGTTCAAAAGTACTTCTGGTCTCGACAATTCATGTATCTTTTTTATTCACCGAATCAAGACAAAATGTTGGGACAGTTTTATTTCTCCCGCTATTTTGAAAGTATAACGATTGAAATTATGAAATTTGTATTGATTATACCTCCATTCTTTAAGAATCCAATAAAAGAATCCGTTTGTTTGTACCACTAATATTTTTTCCTCGGCTGACGAAATTAGGACTAAAAAGGTCGTTGGGACAGTCACCGAGGGGTCTAATTTCCACCTTTAGAATTTTTTATTTTTATGTTCTAGTTATCGAATTAAAAACGTGTCTGTTGCCTCACATGGATAATCACACAAACTATACGATGAAATTTTATTTAACCCTAAAAAGCCATTTCACACCCCCAATTTCACAGTAGCCGCGAAAAAAAAGCGGTTGGGAAATTCACCCTATTATGAAGTTTTGTGCTTTGCCTCCCATATTTTTAAGCTATTGCATAATATAGCTTTTATAGCAGGATTTGAACGCGTCGACCGAATCAAGATATTGTGTAACGAAAAAACCTAACACCCCCCACTCCACCTTGTCGTTCATTCGACGTTGCTGCACCACTGTGCCATGCGGTGCGGCATTGCCA
This sequence comes from Polyommatus icarus, assembly GCA_937595015.1. Classification (NCBI taxonomy): domain Eukaryota; kingdom Metazoa; phylum Arthropoda; class Insecta; order Lepidoptera; family Lycaenidae; genus Polyommatus; species Polyommatus icarus. The sequence goes on along the minus strand of OW569336.1, from coordinate 6,206,623 downwards.
GACTTCAGCACGGTGTTTGTGTGCGTGCGACTAGACGTATGCGAATAATAATAATAATAGCTTTACTGCGGTAGTCCCAGAGTGCCACACGTATATTATTTTTTTTACTTTAACCTTAATATTTATGATATAATATACAACATCTGTGGCTCAGTCGGTGGGCTGTTGGTAGCTCAAGCCGGGGGTCGCGGGTTCGAATCCCGCCGACGGAACAAAAAGTTTTCAAAGCTCCTGGGCCATGACTATTTAATCTGTAAGTAATGTAATATAATATAATAAAAATCCTAAATATATATTGTATCGTATAAAGTATTAAATATATTTCCGTTGTCTGGTACCTGTACCTAACCCAATTCCTTCAAGTACTTAGCACGGGGTAAAAAAAACGTTTCAGTAAAACTCAATTTAAGAATATTTAATAGATAATTTATATTTTGATTTGGTCGACAGCGTACAGAGTTTTGTTATTCGATTGAGTTCACAATACCTTATCTAAGTGAATTACGAAATCAATCAATGTGAATTTTCAATTTTCCTCCCGGCCGACCGGACCGTTTAGTTCAGGGGTTCAAAACTTATTTTGTCTACTTTGAGAACAAATTCCGTTCTAGCGCCGCGCCCCCTTTGTTTTAAAATGCATCCAGATTAAATAAATCACCCCCCAAACCTCTACACAACGCCCCCATTTTTTTCTGGGTCCCACACCCTTCAGACCATCAGCGCCCACAAGGGGGCGTTATCGCCCACTTTGGGAAAGGCTGGTTTAGTTGGAATAGAAGCTAAACGCAGAAAATGTTTATTAAGTAAATTTATAACCGGATGATGCCCGCAACTCCGTTGCGCCAAAATTCGTTTAACGCGTCGGAACCGTACATGTTCCGGGATAAACAGTATCTTATGTCTTTTCTCGGGGACTCAAAGTATACCCGGCAAAATTGGTTCAGCGGCTTAGACGCGAGGAGGTAACAGACAGACCGACAGACAGACAGACACACTTTCGTATTTGGGTGAGGCAGCATGCATGCAGTGCAATCAGCTGTGCGCGCTGTTTGACGCCATATTAGTTTAAGTGAAATACGTTCAATTACCTGACTGATTTCATGTCCGCTATCTTCAAAGGGCTATATTACAAATCGCTAACTAGTTGGACGTTGAGCGAAGATCGTTCAATCGACGTTCGGCCGAGTCATTCCATATAACTCGGTCAACAAAGTATTTGCAGAGTGCGTGAGCGGGAACCTAAGCGATTTCTGCTGAAACTTATTCAGGGTGGTTAAGGACAAAACATACTAAAAGTCCTGACGTCTAGGAGGTGAGCCGGCTTGGGGCGACAAAGGTCTAAATTTGGAAAAACTGTAAAGAATCTAATTTATAGAGAATTTAATAAGCTTTAATGTCATCATAGAATATTTTTTGCTACAACGCATAGTTTTTTAGTTATTAACGAAAAACCACCGACCGACCCCGGCTCACCTCCTAGACGTCAGGACTTTTAGTATGTTATGTCCCTAATCACCTTGAATAAGTTCCAGTAGAAATCGTTTAGGTTCCCGCTCACGCACTCTATACATTCGTTAACCGGACTAATATAAGCTAAATGATGCACTATATACATTTTTGGAGCGATAGAAATGAAAAATAAAGGTGCGTACCACGAGGTGTAAAACTCCTCAAAACGTTTTAGCGGTTGAAGAGACAGAAAGACATTTATAATTTTAGTACGGATAGAAGCGGAACGCAGACTATTTTTAGCATTCGTATTGAGAAAATATGGAGGCTGTGTCCACACCAAACTAACGTTAAACGTAACGCTCGCTTACTAACTGGCGGTTGAAAGTTACTGCGATTTGAACGAAGCCTAAAGGGCAAGGCTTTCCGATCTTCGCAGCAAGTTTCGCAAAATTCAAATAAAATTTCACTTTTGAACTAACTAGGTTTAATATTTTTTTATCAACATTGGTCTTGCGTTGGCCGCCGCTGCTTTGTAATAGCGAAAAGCAAAATGTAACCTAATAGCCTAGGGCCTAGGCCATAAAGTAGCGTTTTTTTTTTATTTTTCTGGGTCGCGGTCGCATGATGTGATGATCGGAATGTTACCCTAAGAATACTTCGCTGCTGCCGCTGCTTTGTAATAGCGAAAAGCAAAATGTAATCTAATAGCCTAGGGCCTAGGCCATAAAGTAGCGTTTTTTTTTATTTTTCTCTGTCGCGGTCGCATGATGTGATGATCGGAATGTTACCCTAAGAATACTTCGCTGCGCTCGACGCTCGCTAAAATTGTCTTAATAAAGAAAAATAATTCAGGATATCGTAATTAGGTCATGAAACAAAAATAGTAGGATACCTTTAAAAGTCTTTAAATATAACTTAAAGAATTCTAAAGGTATTAGAAGGCTTTAAATAAAACTAAAAGAATTCTAAAGGTAACCTACGATTTTTGTAGTCTCTTGTCTTATCGGTCTTCTGATTCTTCATTCTTTATTTCGTTAGGATGAAAGGGGTCTGTTATCTGTAGCTATTATAATATTATCTAACGTCTTGTAAGAAAAAAAAGACGGGTTGCACTCCGGGAGTGCCAGCAGAAGTGAAAACTTGATTATTAACGTCGTGCGTTTTTTTAAAACCATTTTAATTAATCGAAACCCTTACAATCGATTAAAAAAATATCAACAATCGAAAAAAAACTAATCGATTGTTCGATTAATCAATTTCGATTAAAATTAATTTTAATCATTACTTAATTTTAATCATTACTTAGTTTTATTTATTATTTCATTTTAATCATTACTTAATTTAAATCATTAAGTACTTAATTTTAATCATTACCTAATTTTAATCATTACTCAATTTTAATTATCATTTAATTTGAATTATTATTTAATTTTATTCAATCCAATTTTATTTTTAAATATTATTTAATTTTAATCCATATTTAATTTTAAATGTTACTTAATTATTATAATTATTACTAATTTTAATAATTATTTAATTTTAATTATTACTTACTTAATTTTAATTATTATCATTTAATTTTAATTTCGATGTTATAACACTACTCTCCAACCGTTTTACGGTCTTACGCGTTTTCTATGGTTTTTCGATCAACACGAAAATCTGGCGCGAGTTTCACAGTCTTTACCCATCCCACAAAAGTGCTCAACGCCGCTAAAGAAGTTTTCACTTCAAAAAAACAATTCGGGGCCAGCAGAAATCAAAACGAAACAGCTAACGTGCATTTTCGCCACACGGTAGAAATAGAGATAACCTCTCCTTCACGACGGTAGACGGCAAATTTTTGTCACAGCAGTGTCTAAACACACTATGCTGAAGTTCCGCGGCGGAATTTCCGCATGATACCGCCTGCAATGTATTTTAAATTACCGATGACACACCACGCCAAAATTCCGTCGCGTTAATTGTATGCGTTTGACATTGCTGACGTAATCATGCGGAATTTCCGCCGCGGAACTTGGGCCTTTTTTTTTTTTTTTTCACGCAGTGAAATGCCGTGACGCATTCAACGCAGGGAATGGGGACTCCCGCTGCGGATATGTGGGGCTCGCCGCGGCGAAGATGGTGAGTGCCGCGGCCCTACCCACTAAAACACTGCGATGTTCCTGACTCCTGCAGCTGGCGAAATACACGGGTCCCGACGAGCATTACTCCGTTGTTCCGTCAGCGCAGCGCCTGCTTGGTCTTCGCAGGCCCCTCTTCTTGGTGGGGTGTTGAGGCCCCACGGCCTGTTTAGGCCATCCTCCTCCGGTGGTGTCGCGATGCGCAGGAACATGGGCGCATCACGACCGTCTCGGGACTCGGTGCAATGGGCAGCGGCGTCCCCACACCGCCACCCCGAGTACCCCTGCTAAGGCGGGACGTTTCGGCCATCTTGGACGTTCCGTCTACGCCTCGGCCGTCGTCTCCGACGAGGGTCGAGCGCCTCCCTCTCTCTAACTCGCTCGGCTTCCTCTTTGGAGGAGATCACCTCCTCGGCGAATCTCTCCACGACTCTCCAATGGTGCTCGCTGCTCAGCATGGCATGCACCAGAGCCAGAGAGAATCCAGCCTAAAAAACGGTTCATTCAAGTCTCTACATCGTTTCAGTCCAGTACATCTGATTATCATATTTTTTGTGTTTCCCCGTTTTATTTCTCCCCAGTGATCCCGGCTGGTTTGCATATTGAATTCCGATATAGTGCTCAAATTTATTGCCGAATCCCCCGAATATTGTTTTGTAACTACTGAATATAATACTCCCATAGAGTAGCGTACATATTCAGCGTAAAATAAATCCATATTCAAACTTCCATACTATTATTATGAATGTGAAGGAGTTTTCGTCTATGACCTCTTTTAACGCCCAAACCGCTCAACCGATTTTGCTAAAATTTGGTACAGAGATACTTTATGTCCCGGGAAAGGACATAGGATACTTTTTATTCCGGAAAAATAGATGGTTTCCGCGCGATTAAAAAAAAATGTACCAGAGAAATTGATTCCTAGGAAGATAATTTGTTTGGGTCGGGTGAAGTTTAAAATAAGGAACATTCAAAAAGTCAATAAACATAATATTAACTGATAGTTTTAGTCTTCTTATAGAAGGAGATTCTATGTTCGATTGTGACCTGTGGTTATTTTTAAATTTTAGTGTTTTTTTTTTATTTTATTTACACGAGTCAAAAACCACAATAGAAGGACAAAACAACACAATTTTTTCATTATTTAAAAAGTGTAATGCCACATCTATTTAGTTTTTTAACCCCTGAAATGTTTTAGGAAATCCATATGTTAAAGTATTGATATGAGTTACGGGGTTATTTCCTTGAGAATGTAATATACGGACCGAAGAAAAATATTGTTGTTCGGACTTCGGATGTGTATTAAAGAATTATGATGCACATATTTTTATGTCTTATTTATATATTGTGTAACTTTATACTTAGGAAGCTTTTAAATGATATTTTATCCGTTGCGCCAAAATTCGTTTCTCGCGCGGGAACGCGAAAAAAGGTATTTTTCGGGATAAAAAGTATCCTTTATCTTTTTCCGGGACTCAAAGTATCTCCATACCAAATTTCAGCAAAATCGGTTCAGCGGTTGGGGCGTGAAGAGGTAACAGACAGACAGACAGACAGACACTTTCGCATTTATAATAAGTATTAGTAAGTAATATTAGTATGGATTAATCTATATTTAATATTACAAAATTATGCACATGACACACTGGCTCACTGGTGTTTTAAAAATGTTCTTATCTACGTTTAATTTAATTCCTATTTTTATCAAAAATCAATACTTATCTACTGATTAGGTCTCATTGCATTGGGGTAAAAATATTGCAATGCGTCTTCTATTTTGCTTCTTTAGACTTTAACACTGTAGTCTCAAAATAATGGTTTAGTCAATAATAGTAGATATCCGCTACGTTGCGCAAAAAATTGATAGCGCGGAAAATGTACCATCGAGGAAATTGATGCCTAGGCAGTTGATAGACCTACGTCATGTGGGCAGCTAAATATCTCAATTCAATGTCAGCTGTGATCGGTCGGACGGGTTTGACTTAACGCGACCAAATTACTTAGGTCCGCCATCTGCCTAGGAAGCAACTTCTCTGATAGAACATTTATCCGGGTTAAATAATATCGCCCTTTCTCGGAACTCAACAGTGTCTCCACACTTTCAAAGCAAAATCAGTTGAGTGGTTTAGTCGTGAAGAGGTAACACACAGACAGACAGACACACTTTCGTATTTATAAAATTATAGTATGGATTCATCTTCCTTGTTAGGGATCAAAGTAATCAATATCCCACAATGGGCCATGGTAACAAAATACTTGCAATTGTTTAAAGTGTTCCCCCTGGAAAGTTTCCAACAACAGTAGCAAAAAGCGGTCAAGTAATATTACGGGTTAACAAACGCCGTAATACGTCAGACGGGGTATCATTTGTCCCCGCTCACCTCTTCTTTTTCACTGTCACTCTGTCACGCCGACTGCCCTAATATAAACTTGAATTAAGTTTAGCCAACATCAAGTATTCGAGAGGATTCGCTATATTTTGGCATACTCACGGCTCCAGTCAGATTTATTTCTCAAAAAATAATATTATAATATTACTTCAAAAATTCTGTCGCCTGACTGTCACACTTCTTCATGCTTATGCCGCTTAATCGATACGGACAATACTTAGCATGCAGACATTTTGAGATCCGGGAAGAATATAGGTTAGTTACATCTAGGAAAAATCTACATTTCCATTAAATAAAAATCAAAACTGTAAATATTTCATTTGATTAACACCTTTTAATCGCCTCTCTAAAATTCCGCATGTCGAAACGACGAAGGTTAGTAACAAGCGTCGAAAAATAAGGTTAGTAATCTAGGGTTAATCGATACGGACATTACTTAGCATTTAGACATTTTGAGATCCGGCAAGAATATAGGTTCGTTATATCCTGGAAAAATCTACGGTTTTCATTGTACATACGGAAATCTGTCGAAAAATTATCCCAATTTCTGCGAATCCCGCACGGGATTGAATCCCGAATACCAATCCAGCGAGGTATTAAATTCGGAGGTCGGAATTACAATTTGTAATTATTACCGAAACAGAAATTATATATCTATGGACGCTTTACACCACGTCAGACTGGTCCGTGGTAAGTACCTGAAGGACTTGTGTTACAGGTGCCAGACAACGGAAATATAAATACTTTTATACTATACATATAATATTTAAGATTTTTATTATATGATACACTTATTTAATACACATCCATGACCCAGGAACTATGAAAAAACTTTTTTGTTCCGTCGGCGGGATTCGAACCCGCGACCCCCGGCTTGAACTACCAACGCGCTCACCGCTGAGCCACAAAGGTCGTCAAAAAACAATCACCCACACACGCTCTAAGTTCAAACTCTACCGACACATCTTGTCGTGTTTGCTCTTCAAAACCGCCAATTAACAGGCTGAGCCAATTTGTAAAATGGCAGTCGACTAAAATAACATGTCCTTTCTGAATTAGGTGGAATTGTTTTTGTCGCAAAACGAGACCCGTTTTGGTATAAAGGTTTTTGTGATTGGCAGTTTTTCTTTACGATACTTAATTAAAATATAGATATTTTAATTAAAATAACGAAGCACATAATTTTTGTACAGCTTAATTTTATGAAGTTTTGTAGCAAAATTCGCCTTTTGGACTCTATTTTTATGTAGTGCATGGTTCATAAAAAAATGTAATTCCACTATAGTCTTAACCCCGAAACTATTCAGAAATTTCATAGTTTTGATTCTTTTGAAAATAATTGATCGTGTTGGTTAACCATGACTTCTACTACGATTACAAAGCTGCAATGCAACGTCGATCATGAGTTGCTTCCTAGTTCCTACAGCCAGACCATCTAAAAGTCTAAGAGCCTGTTTAACCATTTCCTGATAAGTGATAACGTACCGGATAGGCTATCCACAATTTATTTGACAGATGCTCCATACTATGTAACTGTCAAGTTAACCCTTCAGTGGTCGCGCACCTGAATGGGACGGGAGTGGTCGCGCTGACTACATACGTAGTTCAATTTTAAATAAAGATAAAAACATATTAAATAATAGTTTATTTATTTTACTTATTAAAATATAATAAGTGTATACATCTTAATCAGAAAAAATCAACAAAAATTAATTACGACCTCTGTATTAAAAGTAATTAAAATAACAAAAATAAAGAGCTTGACTGCGATTGATACTCTTCGCTATCGCCATCGACTTCATTCTACCACGCCTCAATGCATGCAGCTTGTCGTTCGGCTATTTTATGTCTAAAAATATAAAGTAATATTATTTTAAAACAAATCAAAATCATAAAACAGAGTTTATTTTACTAGTATAATATACTAATATAATATTTAAATACTCATACGGAAATAATAAAAAATTTAACCAAAAAAATACTTACGTAATGGGTCGCGCGGACTACACTTGTAATCCACGATATTTGAGGGGCTATTGCGTTACGAAAATATGCGACAGGGGCTTACGCTGCACTGAATGTGTAGTTAGATAGGTCATTTGAAAGTACCTAGAGGCGCAAGAGACGCACGCTTACCGTTTTTGGGAAATTTTTGATTTTGTTTACGTATGTAGTCCACGCCACGACTCCAGGGTTAAGTTGCGGATAGCCTATCCGGCACTTAAACCACACTCAAGCTTTTATAAAATGACGAAAGTCTGGATGGCTCTTGGGCTATTGTGTCAATCATCTGCCCACGTGATAATAATGTGTGAGTTGTGACGTCACTGTAAACAATGACGTCACCGAATCGCTCACCCATATCGGGATTAAGCGATAATACCCGATCGCATTGTTGTGATAAGCCCAATAATTATTAATTAACTGACTTTAATAACAAACTGATTATAACACAAAGGGCGGCTTACCTATTGTGAACTGTCTAATCCGCATAATGTGGATAAATTAAACAGATTTCGCCCATTGTTAGGTAATTTCACATTTTATAACGGCCTATAGGCATTGAGTTGGCTGGCCTATTCAACTGGATAACTTTTATCTAGCACTATTGTAAAAGACCTAAGATGAAATAGAAAGTAACTTTTTCTTTGTTCTAAGTAAAATACATAATATACAGCAAAGTAGTAATAATATAATACTGGTTGACGCCCGCAACTCTGTTGCAGCAAAATTTGTTTATCACGCGGGAACCGTACATTTTTCGAGATAAAAAGGTATCCTATATCCTTTTCCGGTACTCAATGCATCATACTAAACAGCCAAATCGGTGGGGGCGTAAAGAGGTAAAAGACAGACTGACACTCTTTCGCAGGTTACATTATTATTTATTAGTATATAGTTAGCCACATACGGTGGTATAGGTATCATTCCGTAACATTACACCACAATTTTTTAAGAAGCAAACGTACAAAAATATTACTTCTGAACCATTTCAGAACCAACTTCTATACTTAACCTACTAGTAGGGGAGGTGGTGATGCTATCGTTTACTAAGTGATTTCATACCGACCAAATTTTTGTCCAGCAGTAGCTTAATATTTATCAATCAATATAATCAGCGTCAGTCGCCGCACCCGTGGTGGAATGTTAACTGAGAGTATTTCAAAGTTGTAAAACAAAATAGTTGCGAAAAGTGATTTTATACCAAATGAAACTTTGATGGATGATTATTGAGGTCATGTTTAACCAAAAAATCACCGTCAGCCGTATTGCAGACGAGGGATTCAACGTCAGTCGCGTTACTGAACATGTAAAAATTTTTTGAATATAAAGTCATTTTATACCGTACGAAATTTATACAGGTGAATGTTTCTACTTTGTAAATAATTAAGAAAACCGTCAGTCGCTAATACGATGGTGGAAAAACCGTCAGCCAGCAAAATAAGTTATGACCAATAGAGCCATACTTTGCGTTCAATGTATTTCCACCTGTAAACATACAGCTGACGGCGATTTTCGTTTGAATTAACCATAAAATTATCTCACATAGCAATTTTAAGTAATTAATTCGATAGTCAATATTTGTGAAGAAGAATTATATACATTTTACTTTAAAAGCGCCAAGTGTTGTTATATACTAAAACTAAAATAACACCTACCCAACCTAAACATGTATAATCTAGATATGAACCTTTATTGAGTGCGAATTGGGATCTTTTAAATGTCAATTCAATACGATTCCCAACAACAACTTTGAGATGTGCTCAATTTTTATTCCACCCATTATAAAGTGGCTGACGATAAAAGCTGTTATGTATTAGTGGAATACTATAATTATTGTAACGATTTTCGCTCGGTATGAAATTACTTTTTAAACTGAGCACGACCTCCCCTACTATACTATTCGACGAAACATGGCGGTAGCGCCTAGCGGTCATTGACTCTGTCAAAAACTTGTCATTTTATATACGAAGCCACGATTGACAACATCTGACACTTCATTGTCAATCGCGGTTGATACCATAAAGTTAATATACCTATCGGAATAGAGTAACAATCTCGAGCTGTCAAACGTAACCAAAATTGGTTTTCATCTGTGTGAAAAATATGTGTACGTATACACTTACACAAGCATGATTGAACATGAATTCTATGAGATTATATTGACAACGTGCGGCACGTGCCGACTGGACGTCAAAAAAAGAGTGCTGCTGTCATGTATCACACGTCTCTTTTTACCACGCGGTGTTACTGATAGTGGCATCTCGCTTGCTCAGGCCTTTGTTTCTCTATTCCGCTAGGTATATTAACTTTATGGTTTATACTATAGAACATGACAAGCTTTTGACAGGGAGTCAATACTTAACCGCTACCGCCATGTTTCGTCGAGTACAGTATAGTAAGCAGAAATACGTGAAGTTTCGCTTTTGATACGGCAGATACGGTAGTAGCTATAGGTCTACCAGAATCAGAATCTGATGGCAAAAAGTGAAAAAGTAAATTGACTCTCTAGCAATACTGATACCGGGGTAATTGGAATAAAACATTTTGATCCTTTTTCTTCCTTATAGCGACTGATTCTGTGTGTGAAACATGCAAATCTATACTTATTATAAAACAAAGTCGCTTTTTTCCCTAATGTCCCTTTGTTCTCTTTAATCTTTAAAACTACGTAACGGATTTTGATGATTCTTTCAATGTTAGATAGCCTATTTATCGAGGAAGGTTATAGGCTATATTTTATCACGCTAAGACTAATAGGAGCGAAGAAATAGAGGAAAATGTGGAAAAAACGGGGACAATTATTTGATAGGGCTATAACTTGAATGCGCTAATCTCAGGAACTACTGATCCGATTTGAAAAATTCTTTCAGTGTTAGATATCCCATTTATTGAGGAAGGCTATAGGCATAATTTTTTTAGTAGCTATATATTTTATACCCGTGCGACGCCGGGGCGGGTCGCTAGTATTATATAAAGTTATCCAATGATCAAGTATATTTTTTGAAAATCTGCTGTCAAAATTTGCCATCAGATTCTGGTAGACCTATACTAAGCTACAGCCCTATGTTTACCATCTATAACCACATAGCTACCATATTTTACTCTAATGTTGATCTTTGCTGCAAGCAATATAAATGTCACTATACTGAAATTCCATTTTGTGGTTCACATTACCGAAAATCTATCACGCCTATTGATTTGTGCTTTAACTTAGTATTTTTTATTTATATGTAGATGTGTTATCAAGTCAGTCAATGTTTTTTATATTATTACTAGCTGTCCCGGCAAACGTTTCTTTGCTATAATATAAAGTATTTCGCCCATAATATTATTTTATTGAATTGACTAAATAAGTATGTCGCCATGGCAACGTCGATCGCTATCTTGTCGCACAAACAATGGTCGCCGTCAGTCTCAGGTTGTAATAATTTACTATTATTTATTCAACAAATGCACTTATCAATATATAAAGTACCCAGTAGCCGATTCTCAGACCTACTGAATAAAAAAAAAAACTAGGCCTTTTCATCCGTTGTGGATGATTTATACAGTATTTTCAGAGCGAAGTAACCACTCCTCAAATACTGTAGTGCCTGGGTCAAGATTTTTAAATGTCTCTTCATTCTCTGCATTCTCGCAACATAGTCGGCCTAGTCCAGAGGAAAGAACTAGTCAATACGTCTGGGGCCAACTATGTGCGGGTTTCCTCACGATGTTTTCCTTCACCGTACGAGCGTCCGTATTATGTACTTGAGATCAGAAAATGTCTCATTGGTACACCCGGGATCGAACCTGCACCCTCAGAGTGCGAACCAAAGGTCATTAGGCCACGGACGCTCTCCCTACTGAATATGCATATTAAAATTTGGTAAAATTCAGTAAAGCCGTTTCGGAGGAGTTCGTGGACTAACATTGTGACACGAGAATTTTACATATAAGAATGTAGATATTGTGTTATCATCAGTCAGTCAAGGTGTGACGACACGAGCCCTCACAAAGCTCGGCTTTTAGCTAGTAGTAGTAATTGGAAAACGCTTAGTGTTTGTCATGTTTTCAGAGTCTGATATAACATTGGCGCCAAAGTAACAGATCCAAATGGTATTATCAAAACCTTACGTTGTTTTTTCAATTTACTTACAATTTTCTGAATTGAAAAACACAGATAACAACCCAGAAACCCAAAATAAATATAGGATAATAACATTTATGTTACGGTAATAGTAGTTGTTTTCGCTTGTAACATTATGTTTTATTGCATTCATACCCCGTTGAAACACTTTCGCGATACCAAAATTGCAATATGGATCTTTGTGAGCCAGCGATTACCTCCATCTTCGCGATATTAAATTTAGACGTCATAGCGAACTACATTTTCGCAAATATGACGCAATGAAAATTTACTTTAAGGACGAATAGGTAGCAAAAGTTCATATTATCATGTACTAGCGACCCGCCCCGGCGTCGCACAGGTATAAAATATATAGCCACTAAAAATGATTAAAATCGATAGCCTATGATCCTTCACGTGGTTTACTTCTTATCTGTGCCAAATAACATAAAAATTGCTCCAATAGTTCGCAACTCGCAAGATAAGCCCTTTCAAATAATTTCCTCCGTTTTTTTCCCACATTATCTTATTAGTCTTAGCGTGACAAAATATAGCCTATAGCCTTACTCAATAAATGGGCTATCTAACACTGAAGGAATTTTTCAAATCGGAAGAGTAGTTCCTGAGATTAACGCGTTCAAGTTAGCCCTTTCAAATAATTTTCCCCGTTTTTTTCCACATTTTCATCTATTTCTTCGATCCTATTAGTCTTAGCGTGAAAAAAGCGACTTTGTTTTATAATACGTATAGATTTCTGCTTCCTAGGAATTTGTAAAAATTTTAGTAGCGATCAATTTTTTATTGGTTTTCTACTGAAATCTTTGTGGTGGACTTGTGGTTCCGAAAACATTTATCCTGTCAGTAAGGGTTAGTTGCCACTGCAACGTGACGCTGCATGCTCGAGAGTGATGAGGCCTGGCAGGCGGCGGTTTCTTTCTGTGAAACCGTCCTTTCACAGAAAGAGGCCGCGGAGCGAGCAGAGAGGACGATCCCACCTCTCTGCCGCTCCGCCGGCGTAGGACGGGAGTGCGGAGGCGTCGCTACGCGAACCTCCAATCTCTCGTCTAACGGGGCTCCGGGTCAGGATGGGAACCTGCCCGGCTTTGTCAGTCCCGGCGCCGAGGGGAACGCTTTAGTTCGCCTAAGCGTTCCCTTACTTTGGTGGAAGTCCGGTCCGAGATACGAGTAATGATCCAAAAGTAATGATAATCAGTTATATCTAGTGCACACAAAAATACAAAAAAAATATCAGTCACTTGCTCAGTTACCCACTAGTTCAGGAAAAAAAAATCATATAAATAGGCCACGATTCCCGGGAGCTACATTCATTTGAATACGGACTGTCAAGGAGTGAACATCAAAATGGAAAAACACGAAATCAGAGCTGTCATTAAATACCTCTGCTTGAAAAAAATGTCTACCAAAGACATACACAGCGACTTGGTGGAAACATTAGGGGACTCTTCTCCTCCATATTCCACAGTTGCACGCTGGGCTAAGGAGTTTAAGCTGGGAAGAACATCGACGGAAGACGAACACCGCGAAGGACGCCCATCGACGTCCCTCACTGAAGAAAATGTGAAAAAAGTTGAAGAAGTTGTATTGGAAGATCGAAGAGTGACTATCAGGCATGTAGCTGAGGTCACAGGGCTCTCATATGGCAACATTCAAAGAATCCTTGCAAACGAATTGCATATGAGAAAGGTCTCCGCGCGTTGGGTACCGAAAATGTTAAACGACGAGCAAAAGAAGAAACGAGTCGACATGTCAAGAGCAAATCTCGAAAAGTTCAAGGCAGACAAGGATAATTTTTTGTCACGTTTTGTGACCATGGACGAGACCTGGGTCCACCATTTTGATCCTGAAACAAAACAACAATCAATGACATGGAAACGATCCGATGAAACGACGCCGAAGAAATTCAAAGTGTCAAGCTCAGCAGGGAAGGTTATGGCGTCTGTTTTTTGGGACGCTGAAGGAATAATCATGGTGGACTACTTGGAAAAGGGGGCCACTATTACAGGCTCCTACTATGCAGAACAAATAAGAAGATTGCGGGAGGCTATTAAGGAGAAAAGGCGAGGCAAACTGCGGGCTGGAGTACTGTTCCATCAAGACAACGCACCGGCTCACAAAGCTGCAATTGCCATGACTGCCATTCAGGAAGCGGGCTTTGAGCTGGTGGAACACCCCCCCTATTCACCAGATCTAGCCCCCAGTGACTTCTATCTCTTTCCACGACTCAAGGAACACCTCCGAGGCAAGAAATTTGACGATGATAGCGACGTGATGGCCGCGGTTGAGGACTTTTTTGAGAGTCATGATAAAGATTTTTTTTCTAAGGGAATTTTAGGTTTGGAAAAGAGATGGACTAAATATATAGACTTGCTTGGAGACTATGTTGAGAAATAAATTTATTTTTCTATTTTATTCATTGTGTTTATTATTGATTATCATTACTTTTGGATCACCGTAGTAGACCGGCCAGTCGTGGAGGGGGTCCTGTGTTAGACAGATCCGGGATTTCCCTCCGTTATACGGCTGAAGGCGAACCGCAGGTGGTTTTAGTGAGTAAGAGTCTCACATACCCCCGGGGTACCCAACCCGGGGCACCCATGATGGGTTTCCCCTGCGACATCAAAAAAAAAAAAAGGTAAATGACGTGAGATATATTTCTAAATTCTATCCTAAGACAACCTGCGCTCAAAGTGATATTCGAGTCGTAAGAGTTAGTCCCTGGGCCTTTAAAAGCAGATAGCAAACACAAACGAAGCAATTAAAAAGCTAGCGGTGTCCAGAAAAAACGTAATGGGACAAACAAACCTTAAAATTCTTAGCGTCGCAATTTTTCTTCACTAATTTACGACTAAAACTGAATTATGTCTATTTCACGTTGTTCCATTATACATAATTTAATTTTTATGTCCGGTCTGTGAATTATCTTTGCTGTTTTGTCTCGCATTTTGATATTTCAGGTTAACAATGTTTTGTTGCTTGTGATGCATTGCATTAATGCCGCATACTTTTACATTTAGATGTAACATTATTCATACACTTATTTGCATCGATGATGACGTCTTGATTTGAAAACTGGTAGATAAGGGTCATTTTATACTATCGCAGAGTCGAAGCGTATCGAAGCGAATTATCATAATTGAACATAACAAATTGAACCTTAACTTCAATGCATTAACGCACATATTACTTCTGAAAATTTAAAAAGGCGCACGCATTCGCGCGCTCTCACGCGAATTCGCTTGACCAACACTTTTTGGTGCGCGAGCATTCTCGCGCATCCATGCGCCCACAAGCGAATTTCGTCATTCAAAACATTCGTCTTGTTGCGAATTTGACGCTTCGATGCGCTTCGACTCTGCGCTATTATAAATTAACTCTAAATGTTGATGAAAGACAAGAGTACAGCAGAGACCATACGCATTAAGCAAGGACATACGCTACTTATTAATATTGTATTTACGACCTTGGGATGTTGCGAACGAATCTGCGGGCATCTGTAAAAATCTTACTTTATATTGCATCTAAGAACATTTAAGTCAACAAGATAGTAAGATAGTTTTATTGTCCTCCATAAATTTAATGAAAACTACGAAAGTTAATATGATCCCCTCGTTAGTTGTAACCCGGATCACTTTAGCAGTTAATTCAGTAATTACACAATAAACCAAGGACCTGGCTAACTTTAATCCAAGTCTTTGTTTGGTGTAGGGTTGACAGAAGACCTGATAGTTATGTCCAAACGCCTGGTTGAAAATAATAGCAACGATGTAACGCCTTACGCCTGTAGAAAAAAATGGCAAAATTCGTGCCAATAACTATTTTCACGGGCATTGGTCCATCATTTATTTTAACATTTTAAATCCAGTGTTCATATTCCTTCAATTTTTATGCCATTTTTTGTAGTTTTAGATGGAAAAATGTCTGGCAATCTGTTTTTTTAATACAGCAAAGTGACATGGTACTTGCAATGTGACTATTATCGATATTTTTGATTTTTTGCTTTGGTGCATCGAAATTATCGAAAGCAAGTTGTCTAAGTAATATTATTATAATTCCCACATTGGTTTCGGTGACGACGTAACAGGTTTTGTTCAATTGAAACCAAGCCAGTTACGCGCGCGTGGTACTCAAGAACAATCTCTATTCCTTTACTCTCATAACCCAGTGAGACTATTTTTAACCGACTTCCAAAAAACGAGGAGGTTATATGTTCGGCTGTGGATATTTTTTTTTTTTTTTTATTTTTTTTTTTTTGTATGTTCAACGATTACTCCGCCGTTTGTGAACCGATTTTCGAAATTTTTGTTTTGTTGTATTAGGTTTCACTCCAATTTGGTCCCATTTTCACAAAGGTGGTGACCTGATGATGGGATCCATGAGTAATCGAGGGAACTCCTCGAAATTTATATGGAAACATATGGTGATTTTGGTTTTATGTGAAGTGTACTAAGAATACGCTACCAAAAAGTCAAATATTGGGTCAAGGTATACCATGGTTTCGATGATGCTGAGAGAACTCCTGATTCCTTATAGATACACGTTTGGGAGTTTCGGCGTTGTTTTAAGAACAGAAAGCATAAACTACTATGCAATTCATATTCATCATCATAATCATCATCATCATCATCGTCATCATCATCATTACCACGTCGTGTTAAGGTCACCAATGTCTCATGGCACAGAATAGATAGTAGTACTGCAAGGCATAGGTATGGATATACTAACTCGTAATAATAATAATTATGTATTGTTACATAACAACACCTGTTTGTTTAATACACGGCGGTCGGCGCTACAGAGGCGACGGTGTCGCGCGGGCGGCGCGTGGCGGCAAACGACAGATCGAATATTTTACTACTTTATATTATACAGATCGAATACTTTACTAACTACTGTTCACTTCACTGATAACATATTATTTTGTGAGTGTGAGTTGTGACTCATAATGTAAAGAAAAGACGTCTGCGTCTTACGCCTAAAACTGGTCTTATGGTTCTGTAGGGTTACCCTGGGACGTTAATCCCTCTGGCGTAATATCAATTTAGACAACCAGTGAGTGTGAGTGAGAAGAAAATTTATTGTAGCGAATTAGTTATATCAAATGCCGTCGAGTAAGCGATACCGCGATGCAGACGCTTAACAACGACATCTGTTGTTGAATTGCGGAACTAAATTTTCTTAGAAAATATAAAGTTTACAAATCTCAACACTCAACAAATTGTAATAAAATACGTAAAATATACGCGAAGGTTTACGTACTACTGTAACTAAAAAGAGTGAAATTATTATTATTTTTAACAAAAAATTAAAACCGACTTCCAAGGTAAAAACAATAATAACATTAATATGAACTAAAAAGTATTAAATAATTTTTACTATCTAATAGTGCCTTTTTCCGAATTCGGCTAAACCTCAACTATTTCTGTACTCAATCTTCATAATTTTGAAGTCGGTGCCAGTTCAAAAAATTTTAAATATTCTGTCAGAGGACTGAAGATTCAGCTATCTGGTACCGACTTCAAAATAATGAAGATTGAGTACAGAAATAGTTGAGGTTTAGCCGAATTCGGAAAAAGGCACTATTAGACAGTAAAAATTATTTAATACTTTTTAGTTCATATTAATGTTATTATTGTTTTTACCTTGGAAGTCGGTTTTAATTTTTTGTTAAAAATAATAATGTCAACTACATTATATTATCAACTATTTTGGATTCTAAGGCTGGCAACCCTGGTCCGGTAAATACGAAGTTTGCTGGAGTTAGTGTGGCCATCTTAGATGGCTTCCAGCTTTTCTGTACTTATAGCGGTCCGAAGTTAAGTTTATATTTTTCTTTGCCTCTCTCTTATTGATTCAGAAAATAGAGACAGCTGGTGGTCGATAGTAATATTATAAAATATGCCAATGTGTGTTACCTCTTCACGCTTTTTAAGCGATTCGTTTATCGCACGAGAACCGTACATTTTTATGGGATAAAAGGTATCCTATGTCCTTTCCCGGACTCAAAGTATCTCCTAACCAAATTTCAGCAAAATCGGTTCAGCGGTTTGGGCGTGAAGAGATGACTGACATACACTTTTGCATTTATAATTATATTAATTTGACCTATAATATAATATGATTTGATAACCTATAATATAATATGCCTAACTAATCCATTAAGATATCTATAGGCGTACCTTAGGATCTAATGTTTGTTTTGGAATCAGGAACTTAAACGCGCCGAGGTTACGATTACGGTTTTGTATAGTGGTGATTCCAGGGACTTACCGTACATAAGCAGGTAATGATGGCATTCCTTTCAGCTATCGCTGCTAATAATAGCAGCCTAAACATTACTTAGCGTTAAGTTTAACTATAAAGTTAAACTTAACGCTAAGTAATGTTTAGGGGGAATTGCCTACTTTATACTTATGGCAAAGTAAGTCAAATCTAAATCTTAATATATATATTTCTTGTGTGCGTGTGTATGTGACTGAACTCCTCCTAAACGACTGGACCAATTTTGATGAAATTTTTTGTGTGTGTTCAAGGGGATCTGGGAATGGTTTAGATTCACAATTTTGTCCGCTGGATAATGTTTTTTTAATTAATTTTTAATTTATTAGTAGTTGTTGATTTTGGAATGTTTTACATTGGATCCGACATGTGTCAAATTTTAAATAATATTCGAATTCGAATTTTAATTTTAGTCTGTCCGACAGTTAGCGCTGCAATCAAATTAAAAAAAAATACTTTATATACTTAATATGGCAAAGAAACGTTTGCCGGGACAGCTAGTAATTTATATATTCATAATCGTAAAAAAACTATCTCACTCGGCAAATAATGTTATAATTACCTTTTTATACAAGAACGTTAAACGTGTCATACACATAAAACCATGAACTTTCCTCCTTATTTAACTCTACCTATTTAAAAGCAAATTTGCATGAAACAACGGCACGTAATATTAAAGACCCATTAAGAACTGACAGCATTAGGCCACCCTGTTTTAAACTAGTAACAAACAAAAAAAAATTGGATTCTTTTTAAGTAACTTAAAAATACTCCAAAAATTTTTTTATAAACTGTTATGTACGCGAAAATTTAAACAATTTTATTGCCTGACAAAAAATAATAGCAATGTTGCAAGACTACGTTTCGGAAGTTAAATTCTCACTTAATAAAATGTTAATAAGGTTTTAATGATTTTCGCACGGCACAAATGAAAAGCCACACAAGTTGAAAATGTCGGGAACCGCCCCCGAGGGGAATACTTTGATATTTTTATCATGGCACGTTTATCAGAACGCCAAAATGGACTATTTTAATTTGTCCCATTTTACCGTTACAAAGGTAAGAGTATTTCATAAAATATAAAATGTACGCTTTTTAATATCTTTATTGAAATGAAAATCACTTATTTTGAGTTTCCTACCTGCAAAAATAAATTATTTATAAAATAAAATTATTACTTATAGTCAGTACTTCTTATATATAAAATTCTCGTGTCACAATGTTAGTCCACGAACTCCTCCGAAACGGCTTTACTGATTTTTACCAAATTTTATATACATATTCAGTGGGTCTGAGAATCGGTTTCTCGGTACTTATTATATTGATTAGTGCATTTGTTGAATAAATAATAGTAAATTATTACAACTCGAGAAAAACGACGACCATGATAGCGATGGACGTTGCCATGGTGACATACTTATTTAGTCACTTCAATAAAACAATACGGGTGATATAGTTTATAATATGGCAAAGAAACGTTTGCCGGGACAGCTAGTGACAATATAATATTAATTATTATGTACCATTGAGGAAATTGATTCCTAGGCAGTTGACAGACCAACGTCATTTGGTCGGATCATGTCAATAATTCAATGTTAATTATTGTGATCTGTTGGCTGGGTTTGATGTAACGCTACCAAATTACATAGGTCTACTATCTGCCTAATTTTATTCGTGTCTCTAAAATGAAATAATATTTTGTTATTTCACTACTACACAGTTTAGAATAACAGATTCAAAAACCGATGACTTTTGCAGTATCTTGCCGTTTTTCAATAACAATAGTTTCAATTTTTTATTAGATAATAGTTCTCCAAATTGGTCTTCGTTTAAAGATAATGTCGATGTTTGGCAATCAACACTGCTTGTTGTAACCAATAAAATATTGACAGATATATTGCAGTCTGCAATTTTAACTCCAAAGTTTAACTCAGACGAATCAATTTGTCTGCCCATTTTCTCAATCAAAAGCGATAGTTTTGAATTGAAGAAATAATAGGTTACATAGGGTAGGTATTTCCCCTAGTATGGGTCCCGGGCCACAGTAACGGCCACGGCAATGAAACCGCTGACGAACTGGCTAGGCTTGGGGCCGAGAGTCTCATATATGGCTCAGAACCAGGCTGTGGTATAACTCCCAGTACCACAAAGCAAGTGCTCAAGGAAATGGGGTCACAGACTATGCAGGAAGCAATGGGCTGAGACCCCTGGCCTTGAACACTCCAAGGCACTAATTCCTGGCTTCAATAAAAAACTATCAGAATTAGTGCTTACCTTGGGTAGGAACCAATTAAGAATCCTTACCAGAAGCCTATCTGGGCACTGCAAGCTCAACAATCACCTAAACAGAATGGGTATTTGTAACATAACGACTTGCAGATTCTGTGAGGAGGAGGATAAAACACCTATTCACCTTCTCCTCGACTGTCCTGCTCTACTACAGAGCAGGAACAGGCACCTTGGTCGCCACGAATACTCATCCACAGAGGAAATTCGTGATACCAACCCACGTCACAATAGATCCTCATGGGTCGCAGTGACGTCAGGGCTCTAGCGACCTGCCTTCTTTTAACAAAAAAAGGATATTTTCCAAAATAAAAGTAGTATGGCAAGTGTTTATGACGTCCAGACCTATTTATTTCTATGGACTAGGCTGACTTTATGTTGCGAAAATGCCGTATGTGTAACCATACTGACAAAACCTTTCCCCAGGCACTACAGCAATCGAAGTGTGGTTACTTCGCTCTGAAAGAACTGTATAAATCAGAGATTATTATAGAGCATTAGCCTTCTGATGGAGCCATAGCCTTCTTATAGTGCCTTGCCTTTTTATACACTAAAATAGACTATAGAGCTTTAGTCCCCTTGTCAAGCCATTACAACTTAACAGTTTAATAACTTACCGGATCCGTTTCCCGATTGCAATCCTTCGGACCCATACACAACCTAAAGGAAACATTATATATCTATATATTCTATTTTTATATAAATAAAACTCAAAGGTGACTGATGACATGGTGATCTATCAACGCACATCCCAAACCACAGGACGGATCGAGCTGAAATTTGGCATACAGGTACATGGTTATGACGTAAGCATCCGATAAGAAAGGATTTTGATAAATTCCAACCCCAAGAGGTTGAAATACCCCTATTTGAAAGTTTGTATATAAAAATACTTCTTAACGCGAGCGAAGCCGTGGGCAAAAGCTCATTAACGACACATAATATTAATAAATAGGTATGTTTAAAAAATCTGCCACGTTGCAACTTGGGGAACACTCGCTACTCGCTAGAGACATTAGTGCACTTGTCTTTGTATTAATCAATGGGAAAGATCCAATTTTTTGACTATGGCCGGAGGAAAACCGGTGAAATCCAATCTCGACATTTTCATCAGGCAAGTTGTTCGAATATGAATCCGTTCATTCGTAACACTTCGGGCTTTGTTCGTGAAAGGGGTTTGAAATTTAAAAATTTTACGCGTTTTTTCGTTGATAAATATGAGGTGTTCAGTGTTTTGCTACCGAATAGATACAGTTTTTTATTTAATATTTATACAGTCCATACTATTCCACACTTAATTATTTATACATACAAAGGGTTTCCCAGACCCAAACCACTGAACCAATTTTGCTGAAATTTTGTATACTTACTTAGAATATGGACTAATTTGGAGTCCCGGAAAAGGACAAAGGATACCTTTTATCCCAGAAAAAATGTACGTGTGTGTATGTGTATTTCGAAGTCAATACTACCGTATTGAGTAAAGTAATATTACAATTAAGTATAATATTTTAATTCACATGCAATTTGCAACGGAAGCTAGGGCCGGAAGGATGAAATTAATATTTATAATGTTCTAAAGTACTAAGTTGATAACATAATATTATTATGTCATTACTAAATAATCCATACTAACATTATAAATGCGAAAGTGTCTGTCCGCCAGTCTGTCTGTTACCTCTTCACGCTCAAACCAATAAACCAATTTTGCTGAAATTTGCTATAGAGATACTTTGAATCCCGGAAAAGGACACAAGATACTTTTTATCACGGAAAAATATACTAATGGCTGGTTTACACGTATTAAGTAGATAAGTAGTAACTAAATTCTAATTGTCGTCTAGTATAGTACTTACTAAATTTTAACTTGCTACTTGCTACTAAATTTTGTGTTTACATGCAATTTACAACTTAAAATTAAGTTAAAATTTAGTTAACTACTTATCTACTTAATACGTGTAAACCAGCCATTAGGGTGAAGCCAGACGAACGTAATTTGTGAGTTGCAGAATTTCGGCAGGCAGAAATTCTGCTGCATTCAGTTTCATACAAAAGTCCTGTTCTATTCACACGAGCTTAATTTTGTGAGTCATGTTATCATGTATGAAAAAATATTTACGCGACCGAAATTCTGCGACTTACTATTAGTGATCGAAGCTTACGACTCACAAAATTACGCTCGTTTGGCTTCACCCAAGAATACGGTTCCCGCGCGATAAACGAATCATGACGCACAGGAGTTGCGGGCGCCATCTAGTATGTATAATTATTGTCTACGACCTATTATACTTATCACCTAAATTATTATCATGCTGTTCGCAAATATTTGCACGAATTTTATCAAAACCGATCACATAATATCGATATAGTGAATTTGTCCTACATATTACGCGAATAACGTGATAAAAATTGGTTTATTGGTCGTAATAATATTGTAGTTAACGTTATTACTTTCGTTTACTACAAATATGACCTACATACGACAAATTAAAATCTTTTTTATTTTGTTTATATAAAATTATTTATATTGGGCCACGGTAGTGTTATCGCTAAGACAAGGAAAAATTATTATTACCCGTAAAAATATTTTTATAAATATCATAATTCAAGACATGAGTGGAAGAATAAGGTAAGTAACATGAAAGAACTTCCCGTTTTTTTTGCTTAAATGGAGGCTTTAGGTAGGGCCGGAAAAATTATTTGAAATAGAAAAACTATGGATTATACTCGTATGTGTAGCCAAATACATTAGCTAGGCTATGAAGTAGAGAAGTTACAAGTTTTATTAAAATGTTACTTGTTCGATTCTTCCACTCACGCCTTCTTCATGATGTATTATTATGGGTAATAATATTACGTGAGTTGGTTATTATTTAACATAAATATTGGTTTAGTAGTTTACGCGTTATAATGTCAAACACAGACAAACAGAAACATACAGATACAATATGCCCGCGGTAACTCCGTTGCGCAAAAATTAGTTTATCGTGTGAGAACCGTACATTTTTTCGGGATAAAAAGTATCCTATGTCTTTACTTATATATAGATATAGATACTTACAAAGTATCTCTATACCCTTCAGCAAAAAGAAGTTACAGCCATACAGACAAACTTTCGCATTTATTATTAGTATATGGATTAGAATAGATTACAAAGGTTATTGGTAAGTGTGGTCAGTGGACTCTTTCCAATAAAAAATAAATAAATTAGTTTGTTATTATTTTTAGCAATATTCCGCGAAATAAACTTCCACCTTTAAGTAAATGAGTGAGTGCACGCATAGGCATGCGTACAGCACCTCCCTCCTCCCCCACTGCCTATGCGTACACTCGCATGCAAGAACTTGCAAACACCACCACCACACAAGCAATAATGTTGGCAAATCCGTGCAAGGCCCCTCACCACCATGCAGGTTGAAAACCTCGACGCGCGTTTCGCTCCAACACCGGAGCATCCTCAGGATGTGGACTCTACGAACAACGTCCGTCAAGTACGTGACTTTACTTAAAGGTTTACTTAAAGGTGGAAGTTTATTTCGCGGAATATTGCTAAAATAATAACAAACTAAATTTTAAGCTATGGATTTCCGCAAAGTAACGCCTGATAACATTAACTAAAAAAATAATAATAAAAAAAATCATTAACAAAACTGTAATCGAGACTCTTACTATTATTGTTGATTTTGGTAATGTAACACAATATTTAGGTCACATTTGAGTTGGAGTTTTGGGAACCACTTACTGCATCAAACCAGATGTTGCATATCAGATATCAAATTTTTTTAAATCAGGACTCTTCCAGGAACTAATATTTTATGAAGAGACATAATAATATGATTAGGCCGGTCGGATACATACTTATGCTATTTACGAATTCGTTTTCCGTATTCGGAAATCCGAATGCACGGAATCAGTAGAAAATACTGCCGTTTGCTCTTTTCCGAACGGAACGAATTTCGCGCGTACGTTTCAAGAGCAAGCCGGTGCTTTTGTGCGTGGAAAATAACGACGTCGGCGCTATAGGTCTTCCAGAATCTGATGGCAAAAAGTGAGAAAGTAAATTGACTCTAGCAATACCCGGAGTAGTTGGAAAAAAACATTTTGATCCTTATTTTTCCTTATAGTGGCTGATTCGGTGTGTGAAACATGCAAAATATATATTTTATATTATAATGGTCAAGGATATTTTTTGAAAATCTGCTGTCAAAATTTGCCATCAGATTCTGGTAGACCTATAGTTTCACGGAATTCCGAATAATGTAAGAAATCGTTATGAATTTTGTGCTAATTACCTAAATCCATGTGCAAAAAATACAAAATCAAAGATAATTACTATTGTCTTTTTTTCGAAAAAGATTTTGTGATTCTGTCTATCTGTGCAGTTCCCCAAAAATTTCCTGATCCCCCTCTAAATAATATCTAATTAACTATATTATTTGTTTAATTCATAAATTGCTTATTAATATTTTTGTGATAATTAAACAGAAAAAAGAATTTACGTATTTTAAAAAATTATTTTGTGTTTGAAATTAATTGAATCTGTAAAATTACGAATTGCAGCTTATAGTGTTTTTATGTTACAGTGTGTTATTGTTTAATGATTATGCTGTACTCATATACGATTAAAGGGATGATTTCATACAAGTTTTTGAATGAGGTCATACACAATTGAAATCGGTTTCTTTGTAATTGAGGAAACAATGAAATATGTAATAATAGCGCCATGACACAAGACCATTGACAATAATTAATTGTTATACAAGTGTATCGGTGTTGTCATTATATTCTATACAGAAGCGTATCGTGCTTTGGCGGGGCATCGTATAAAAATTTGTTTCGGGGCCTTTTTAGTTTTTACCTATATTACAAATGGACAGACAGTGTCTAAGCACACTATGCCGAAGTTATGCGGCGGAAATTCCGTGTGATTACGTCAGCAATGTCAAACGCATACAATATGCGACGCGACTGAATTTCGGCATAGTGTGTCATCGGTAATTTTTAAAAATACATTGCAGGCGGAATTATGCGGAAATTCCGCCGCGGAACTTTGCATAGTCATGTGCTTAGACACTTATTATAAATTTTTGCTTACTTACGTTGGGGGCACCGTATAATTGATACGATATACACAGTGATAGCTACGCCCCTGATTCTACAGCAATAATAATCCATATTAGTATAAATAATATACAATGCGAAAGTGTATCGGTCTGTCTGTTACCTCTACACGCCTAAACCGCTGAACCGGTTATACTGAAATTTGGTATAAAGAAAGGACATAGAATGCTTTTTATCCCGGAAAATATTTCCACGCGATAAACAAATTTCGGGTTGAAAAAATTTGCAAGCATCGTGAAGTTTACCATAATACTGTAAATTATAAGCAGAAGGTAAATATTTTAATGTCTGAATAGTTAAATTAATGTGGATTCTTGGAAATGCTATTGTATTCTATTGTTGTCGCGATCACCGGTGCTCTCTTGAAGGATAAATGTCGAGATTATAATTATATTTTATAAGCATGAATATCACTAATACCGAATTCAATGTACATAAAGATTATAATTTATAGTATAAAACACGATTGTGATATAAATATAGCTTCATTAGTTAATGAGATTTATCTACTAGATGCTCTCGAGACTTGGCCTATTATTATTTGTCATTGTGAGCAAGATTAATAGCTATGATGTCACCTACTTTTCGTCGAAATTCTTGTTTCGTTTACAATAGCCGCAGGAGATTCAATAGGGTAGCCTTCTAGGAAGTTTCTGTGACTACTTGTATATGAACTTCAAACAGATGCTAATACCACATACACAATAATATACTTAATAATCCTATGAAAATATAATAACAATATGTAAAAAAATATTTGACGGTCCAAGGCAGTCACATTCTGAATACTTTTTTCATTGAAAACTAAATAGGGTATTTCGTGGGAACCGTATATTTTCATATTTTTAACCGACTTCAAAAAAGCAGGTTATCAATTCGACGCGTATGTATGTAATATTACCAGAACTACCCAGTTTTTTATATGTTAACCTATAACAGCTTCTGAACAAATGTGCCAAATTTCAAAAGTGTATGTATGTATGTATGTATGTATGTTTTATGTTTGCACACGTCATATCACCGGAACCACAAGTCCAATTTTAGTGATTCTTTTTTTATTGTACTAGGTATTGTTCAACTTAGGGAATACCGCAAGTTTCATCAAAATCGGTTCAGTAGTTTTTGAGATAGGAAACTTTAATTCTTAATTACGTACACAAATTTGAAGTTGGTTTTTTTCTTTTTTTTCATCCAAAAAGTAAGTTAGGAATAAGGACCATTATCTCTGAAGATAAGAGATCTCAAACAAATAAATAAACTCTTCAGCTTTATAATATAAGAAGAGATAAGGTGCTGTAAGTGGTAACGCAAAACGATGTGGGTTTTGGGGTCTTTTAACAAATAAAGTTTGGGTAAAAGCATTTAACTATTTTGATCAACGTTTCTCTTGACTTAGCAGAGTACGCTTGGGTATCAACTATCAACTATTTGAATATGCATGCAAGACAGTTGCTGAAATTGAAAATTCACAGTCGACTGATTTTTACCGACTGTTCAAAAAGGATGAGGTTGTATACGTGTTTTTTTTGTTAAAAATTGGGTAGACTACGTCTTGTTGTTTGTTATTAAAAACCAATATTATTATTATTCAAGATTTCTGATTTTGAAGACGAATAGGTACTTTTAAGAAATTAGGTCGGCCTAGCCTAAAGGTGGCGTGACGAGCTGAAGGCATACCAGCCAGGCTGGCAATCGGTGGCGCAGGAGCGAAAACAGTGGAAGGTCCTAGGGGAGGCCTTTGCCCAGCAGTGGGCTGTGGGACACTATAGGCTAAAAAGAAATACATAAGAAATTAACACTTTCGGAATATCCGGTACAATGAACTGACGTTAAGTGCTAGGTGTAGGCTGCAAGAACAAGCTTCGCACAATTATTGACGACGTCATATTAATTGGACTAAGTGGATAATTTTTTGAACAACGATTCCCTTATAATTTTAACAAACCTTGCCACTTGTACCTACTTCATTAAATGGCTCAGAAACTAGGAATTTCATAAAATTCTCACTTTTTGGGTTTAATTCATTTTCCCGGTCCTAAAGCCTCCATTTATGCAAAAAAAAACGAACATTTTCAAAGTTTTTAGATAATTACTTTTACATCTACTCACGTCTTCAATACTTATTATTAAATTGTCTTTTAAAAATTTTTTTTCTGGCTATCGATCACTTTAGCAGACTGGAAATCATTGAAGTATTTTTCCGATTACATTAGTTTTATTTCCTTATTTTCAATCCCATTAAATTGATTACACATACCGGTCCCTCGACAGGACATTAATCAAGAATCTAAGTTGGCGCAGACCAACTTCAAGCGACGACACTTGTTGATAATATTATGTCAATACAATAATAATAATAACTCCCACACAGATTTCGGTGGCGTTGGCCGGTTTCATTGAAACCAGGCCAGTTACGCAGGAGTGATTTTATAGTGCCCAAGTGTGTGCGCAGTACACAACAGCACTCTCTATTCCTTTTACTCTCATAACCCAGTGGAACGGAAGACCGACACGACCAATCTGGTGATCAACCTGCACTGTCCTAACCAAACTTGGAAATAACACGTTTCCAACGAGGGAATCGAACCCACGGCCACGACCTCCGAGTCAAGAGCCTCGCTCTTAACCATTGTACCACGGTGTTTTTATTAATACGACACCTAAGTAGTCCATTGTTTAGAGTTCTTGACTCGAAGATCGTGGGTTCGATTCCCGTGTTCGGAAAATGTGGTTAGTACAATGCAGGTTGATCAATGATCACCTAATGACAAAAAAGATGAGAAGTCGAATGGGCAATTGTGTCGGACGTCCACCGTACAATTGGGTTGTATGAGAGTATAGGAAGTGCTCTCGTGTACTGTGCACACAATTGAGCATAATAAAATCTGCATTATTTTTCTTTAAAGTAGCTCTCCAAAATGATAGACCGGCGACCCCTGCGAATAATCGGGTAATGACCTATTACGAGGTTTTTCATCTTATGTGGTGTTTGGCATCTGGAAGTCAACATTCATTATAATGTGATTTTTTTTTGGAATTTTCTATGAATATTTACAAAGATATAAAAGTTATGAGTTTATTCCATTAAAATGCAAACAAAAATTTTAATCAAATAACATTTTACGAGAGATACTCATATAATAGAAAAGAAATCTGATAAAGATAAAAGAATTTCATATTATTTTTGATCGACTTTTCTGAAATTTGCCGGTGACGACATTTTGTGTCTCGTATGCATAATGCACCGCTTTAGTATCTACTATCCACGTTTAAGTAGGCTAATAATACTTATTTATTATACGACTAATGAACATTATTCAAGGATCTATTCATTATTTTACTACTGTTTTGACATTAATTTTAATAAAACAATCGTTATTTATGTGTCTTCTGAAACGATATTTTTATTGAATTTGATTTAAATTTTATTAAGTAAAATATGTGTTATGTAATACAAAAATGTACATGACAATACTTATGTGGGTATTTTATAGATAAAGCGTGTTATATGATCATTGATTAAAAATAATAACCAGGCCGTTTTGCTTTTACGAAATTATTTAAAAAAAGACGGGTAGCACTCTGGGAGTGCCGGCAGAAGTGAAAACTTGATTATTAATGTTGTGCATTATTTTTTTAACCCGTTTTTTATGAAAATCGATTTTTTAAAAATCAATTTTTTTAATTAATCGGAATCGAATTTATTACAATTGATTATAAAATATCGACAATCGAAAAAAAAACAATCGATTGTTCGATTAATCGATTTCGATGTTACAACACTACACCGTCTTACCGCTTACGGTTTTTCGATTAGCACGAGAATCTGACGCGAGTTTCACAGTTTTTTTTTACCCATCCCACAAAAGTGTCCAACGCCGCTAAAGAAGTTTTCACTTCAATAAAAATATAATATCTATTAGGTAATAGACGATGCACGGTGCCAACACTGCACAGCTGTGCCGGTCGGAGTGGGGGGTGTTAGGTTTTTACGCAATTTCTTGATTCGGCTGCCGCCCTTAAAGCCCACGATAAAAGCTATGCAATAGCTTAAAAATATTATTATAGGATACAGCCCTTTGACAAAAAGATGGACAGACAACAAAATATTTTATTCCTAAAGACCTACTAACTTCTTGGCTAAGGATCCCAAGTCTAAGGGCCAGTTACAGTAGGTAATATTGTGAATATTTTATTTTAAAAACGTGTTTCTAAATTATTAACATATCGCTGGCACCTCGATGGTGTGAATCACTGGCGCCATATAATAATAGCACAATACAGAATATTAGACATACGGTAGAGTGACTTTGCCGTGTTCCTAAAGTAAAATCAAATAGATACAAGTTTAACACGACCAGTTACGACGTTATACGTCATAGTAGGTAAGTTCTCGTGTTGGTAACCCTACAGAGTTACCAAATTCCAATGCCAAATCCCAAAATCTGCGGAGTGGAAAAACAGATTTACTCAATTAAATATTAGTTTTCGATACTTTTAACACCTCCATCGTGGGTATCCCAGACACAATAGATTTTCAATTGCTATGCGGCAGCCGGCTGCTGCCGCTTCGGTGGGTGTCCGGCTTTATCCTGACGTTTGGGAGTACTAACTGTGTAAAATTTTCTGCCCGCAAAAGATATCAGAAATCAGTAATCACACTTACTATACGTTTGGGCGCGCGATTCACGCGGTTTAGTATGGAATTATAGACGTATAGTACTGTTTATTATTTATACTGTAATATACACTTGCGCCTCACATGTTTTATCTAAACTAATTTATTCCCATTATCAATTCACTAACACAATAATTATTATGACATTATATTAAATGTTGATGTAATATTAAGACGTGACGTCATAATTGGTTTTCGTTCGTGCGGCAACATAATGTGAAAAGGCGTAAACTAATAATAATTATCATCGACTCGTGTTTTATACTTCCCTACTTGATAAACTAAGAATTTATTAATTAGGTAGGCCGCCTAAGTATATTTTGAATTTGAATTTGAATTAAGTATATTTTGCTCCAAACAGTGTTACTGATTTTGATTCCAGGAAAAATAATCTAATAGCAAAGTTCGAACGTAAATTCTGAGAATTCTACTAGTTCGATTAACGTTTGATTTAGACCGACGAACGAGCAACTGGGTCGCCTGATGGTAATCGCCATATGCAGCACCAGAGGAGTTATAAGAGCGTTGTAGCCTTTGATTCCTTAGTTTTTTCTATTACAGTTAATTGAAAGATAATATTATTTCACTTAGAGATAAATATTAATAACTTAACTGTATTACTTATCTGTCAATAAAAATGAAAAATTACAATTAATGAAAAATTACATAAAAATGAAAAATTACAATTAATTTAAACTCTAACTCAAGTTAATTTTAATTTTAATTTATTACTAGGTACTGAAATTGACAAAACAAGATATGAGATAGTGTTCCTAGGAATAGATTAATACTTATATTAGTAGACCTAGATTCGGTACT
Source organism: Polyommatus icarus (assembly GCA_937595015.1). Classification (NCBI taxonomy): domain Eukaryota; kingdom Metazoa; phylum Arthropoda; class Insecta; order Lepidoptera; family Lycaenidae; genus Polyommatus; species Polyommatus icarus. Next base: position 6,175,345 of record OW569336.1, on the reverse strand, counting down.
CATTTGTATACTTAATGCCTGACCGAACTCGTGCACACACAGAAATCATGTACCATCGAGGAAATTGATTCCTAGCCAGTTGAAGGACCTACGTCATTTGGTCGACTTATGTCAATTCAATGTTAGCTGTGATCGGATGGACGGGTTTGACTTAACGCAACCAAATTACTTAGGTCCGCCATATGCCTAGGAATCAATTTCTCTTATAGTACAAAACAAGTGTAGGTACATGTGGCCTTTACTGAAGCAGTCCTTTCAGTGTATTGCAGTCAAACAACGCGTAAATTGCGAGCCCTTCTACGAAATTACTTTATCTGGAATAGATAAATTGATTGACGGAGTTGTTAAGGCCCTGTTACAGGTTATTCCATAGATTTTGGATGTAAAAGAGATGCTATATCATGGCACGCTCAAAATCCAGCGCAATCCATAATAATATAAATGCGAAAGCGTGTCTGTCTGTCTGTTACCTCTTCACGCCAAAACCGATGAGCCGATTTTTCTGAAATTTAGTATGAAGATTCTTTGAGTCCCGGGAAAGGGCATGGGATACTTATTGCGGAAAATGTACGATTCACGCACGATAAACGAGTTTTGGCACAAAGGAGTTGCATCTTTCATCTAGTTGTTTAAATAAAAGTGTTATCCCCTGTATGTTGTGTTGTCCAATGCAAAATGACTACTCGTCAAAGTAGTGTTCTAAAGGGATTAGAGTAGACGTTGCCTTGTTAAAGTTTTTCATTAAAAAAGTTGTGGCCTTAGCTGTAATAATTATTATTGTAATCAACAAAACGTTTTGTTCACCTTTCAATCGTTACCATTTGAAAGAAGTTGAACAGAAAATTGTTGACAGACATGAAATAACTGAGATACTTTGAAACTTTCTCATCAGTATTCAAAGCTTCGTCATAGGAATGCTTGAGTGTTTTAAGGCCGTCCCCCGAGCAAACGACCTTGGCCATACATTTGCCGCGTTGTTGAGATCGCGCCAAAACCCTATTATTTTTACTTATCTTAGTTCAAAATTGTCCTTAAAAAAAATTTAAAACGGCGAATATGTAGTTTATGATATTGTCGATCTATTGGCGTGAGTTTCAAATAGAAGTAATTTGTAAATCCTAAGGAGATGCTGAATGTATGCTTGAATTTTAACCAATTGGTATTACTTTGGAAACTGATATCATGAGTATAAGAAACAAAAATAGAAAATTTAAAACGACAAAAGGAATGTTGATATACTGAAGATTATTGCTGTATTTTTATTATAACTTTGTAGCTTTCAGATTATGAGTTTATAAGGTTTTAAATACGGTCAATTACGGAATCTCCGGACGGAACGCCCGTAAGTGCTGTCAATAGTCCATAGGCAGCGGCAAAATATTATACTTATTAATTATGAATTTAGATTGCAATATTAATTTACAGTAGCAAGCTACTGAACAAAATAGGTACATACATTAGTGTCAATTTCCCTTACATTTTATTTTTTGTATTCTTTTTAGGGTTCCGTACCCAAAGGGTAAAAACGGGACCCTTTTACTAAGACTTCGTTGTCTGTCTGTCCGTCTGTCTGTCTCCAGGCTGTATCTCAAAAAGCACTTGCTAGACTTTTAACATTTTCACAGATTGTGTATTTCTGTTGCCGCTATAACAATAAATACTAAAAACAAAATAAAATTAATAATTAAGGGGGCTCCCATACAACAAACGTGATTTTTTTGGCCTTTTTTTGCTTGATTTTAAAAATGGTAACAAGCAGACACTTGAAATTTTCATAAAATCTTTTATTGTATATGTGTACTTTAATATTTAATAATAATATAAAAATAAAATAAAAAATTGAGGGGGGCTCCCATACAAAAAACACAATTTGTGGCTTATTTTTGCTCTATAACGGTACGGAGCCCTTCGTGCGCGAGTCCGACTCGCACTTGGTCGATTATTTATTTAATTTTATTGCTATTACAAGTTTTTCAATTCAATGTGTATCTTGTTATAAAGTAAAGTAATAAAGCATTCCAGGGCATCAGTGGATTGCGATTCGCGTTGTAATGTGAATGACTCCTAGTTATGGCCGGCTTACTTTATTCCATTCCAGTGATCCAAGTTCTTTCTTTTCAAAATTGCATTTCAGTGCCCATAAATATTTATTAATAAATAAATCATTTATTAATATTATACAGTATCACTGGATAACTTTGTTCACACTGTGCCTTTTTTTCTTCTGTTGACCGCGCTATAACGCATGTTGATAAGAGCGAACGTGAGGCACGCCCGCGACGCACCGTATCCAAAACTTTCACTTTGTTCTAGGCGTTGCGTTCGTTGACGCATTCAATTATTGAATGCGCCAATACGAAAGATGAATGAAAGAAAATGACGAAAATTGAAGACGAAATTGCACAGTGTGCTATTTGGAAAAATGTAAACCGGTCGTTACTCCATGTCTAGACACAATCGTATTTTAATAAAACATTATTTATTATTTCGTTAATATAGCTCTGTTACGCTTGTTTATTTGAAATTCTAATATGCGGACACAATAAAAAGAAGTCTACTTTAAATATTTTTAAATTATATTAGTGCCAACTACGTTTTGTCTAGATATCCTGCCTCTTTAATTAATTAGAACGAGATAGTATGAAATAATCATGGCCTGTATAGGAGCTGGACTCGACTTTTATTTTTGATGTCCCAAAATAAACTATAGTTAGATTTGGTTGTTCTTAATGCTCTAAGCCGGCTGTCAGAACATATGAAAGACAACAACGAAACTAAAATATAATATTGATCTTTTTTTGTGGCCATTTATAGACACATTTCTAATGTTCTTCGATGCCTTAAAATATTAAGGAATTTTTGCTACCAATGGCATATCGGGAAGCCACCGCCCACCTGGTACGATTTGGCCATTGTTCTTTTAAAATTTAAACTATAAGGTGGATGAATAACTCTTTCGTTCTTTATTAAGATATATGGGTCTAGACCACAGAATACATATTGGTAACAATCTAGAGTCTAGACTAAATAATAACACCTAGTATCTACATTCCAGTTCTTCAAATACATTGCGCCATTCTAATAAAACAAGTAATTCTGGATTAGGACAGTGTGTAGGTTGTGTTGCATAGCACCTCTTACCTAAACTGCATTTAATATTAAATAGCAGCAAAGATACCATATTCAAAGCTTTTGGAATAAGACATTGCTTATTAAAAAAACCTGATCCAATTTCGAAGAAACTGTCCCAACCTTTTCTTATGTCACATATTGTGGAATCTGAAATTTATATTGCCATAGGTAAATACAGTATTATATATTATAAGTCTATGGGTAAATGCTACAAATAATAAAAACTAAGGAAAAGTTATAACTCCCATACTTCAACCGTTTTAACATTTCTTACATGTATTCGGGTCTCTTTTTGTAGCTCGCGGAACAATTTTTTTGACACAGTTACTCTTTCTTAGTTTTCAGATTTTATTCCTAGGCTAAATTCCACTAATTAGGGTTCCGTAGCCAAATGGCAAAAAACGGAACCCTTATAGATTCGTCATGTCTGTCTGTCTGTCCGTCCGTATGTCACAGCCACTTTTCTCCGAAACTATAAGAGCTATACTATTGAAACTTGATAAGTAGATGTAGTATGTGAACTGCATTAAGATTTTGATACAAAAATGGAAAAAATATTAAAAATTTTAGGAGACCCCATAGGTACAACTGAAACAAAAAAAAAATTCATCTAAACTACGCGTGTGGGGTATCTATGGATAGGTCTTTAAAAATCATATTGAGGTTTCTAATATCATTTTTTTCTAACCTGAATAGTTTGCGAGAGAGACTCTTCCAAAGCGGTAAAATGTGTGTCCCCCCCTCTAACTTCTAAAGTAGGGGTATGATAATTCTAAAAAATATATATGATGTACATTACTATAAAAACTACCAACGAAAATTGGTTTAAATGAGATCTAGCAACTAGTTTTTTTTAACGTCATAAATAGTAAACCTTAATTTAACTTTCATTAAATCAACTGAAATATAAAAATAAATCAAAAACCTTTTAATTTCATAAAAATACCTTATTGCTGCTGCGGAACCCTTCATGGGCGAGTCCAACTCGCACTTGGCCGGTTTTTTTATACCTAGTCAAATAATTTAGAATACTAGGGACTGCAAGTTTTAACGTACCTACCTATTGCTAATCTACTATTAATAAAACAACACAAACAAACCGACACAGTCACGATAAATTAATGAAACAAACATTCTTAAAGATGAAAGAAAATATATTTTTTTATAAAAGTTTTCAGACTTTCAAAATATACATAAAATTAATGAGTTTACTTCTAATACCGGAAAATTGTGATAACATCTTTGGCACGTGTTTAAATAAGTCGCAGACACACTAGTAACCTAATTTTGTGGTTTAAATTAGTATTGATTACTTTTTTAACAACTAGGTCATGATCCAATGTCAATTTTACTTTGTCATCCGGACAATGGAACATCACTCATTATAATTATTGCTTGTCATTTCTGGGGCAGTTCAAAACACAATTTGACAATTTTTTATTATACAAGGTGTAACGAAACAACATTATAATACTTCAGGGTGTGTACTGTGTATGTGTCCCATAAATAGAGTTGGCTGTGAAAGTGGTAGCGCTGAAACAGCAATTTTTTTGTGATATTTTGGATACACTTATACATCATGACAATGCGCTTACCGATAGGTAAGCGCATTGTCATGATTTTTTCCATAAAAAGGTGAAATCAAAGTTATTCTTTCAGCGCTGCTAATTTCACAGCGAACTCTATACTATTTATGGGAGCCTTACACAACCAAAAGTAACATCAGTAACTTTTGTTGCACTTGTATATTCGTCGAGATAGACCGTTTCACTACAAGCGCGATAGACATACGAGTAGGAGGTCAGCTTTTACAAGCTTGTGTTTATGTCACATACACAATTGCAGATGTGACAATCACACCACTGCATGGTGAGACGTGCTGAAATGTCCCATGAATATTTGCCCGCGAAAAATGAAGAAAAGTGCTTGATTATTTTATTATGGCCTAATACTGCAATCATTCTTCAACACTGCCGTATCGTAAAATGTCATTTGAGAGCAGATTCCCACCCACGAAGGAGTCAATGTGATCTAAACATTTTGCATGTGGCAAGTTAATGACTGGTGTCATTTTTGTTTGACAGCTGTTTCGCATCCACATAATAATTATGATCCCTCTTATACTGCATCTCAACGTTCGCCACTATAGACCAACACAAGCAATATAGCAAACTAGGCAATATTCGCGTTTGATCGTGGGCGATGTCTATATCTCATCTATAGAGAATATTACGCAAAAGTCGAAACTGAGGGCGTTACTAGCACAAACAGTAAATATATTAATAATCCGACCAATATAGGATCATTTTAATAATCCAATAGACAGAAACGTTGTGAAACCTCGAAGAAAACTTTTTGTTTAGCGTATGTGCTGGTGCTGCCGTCTGGCGCGAAAACATTGCAGTAATCCTTATTGTTCATGCTTGCCATTCATTCGCAAATTGACAATCATGGTTATTTATCATGGCCAACGTGGACGACTGTCAAAAAGGTTTTAACATATTAAACGTGATTTTCAATGGCGCTCTTATATTAACGCTGTACGTTTCTAAGGAAGTTCGGTTAATTAAATAGCAGGAGATTGTGACGGGGAAGACGTCTGGAAATTTCCTTTAATGTCCTCTCGTCCTTTTTCAACCTAATTCAATCCCGGGAATAAGGATAACAGAATATATCAACATCGCCTTCAGTCGTCAGCTCAAAAATTCGGCTTGTGGCTTTTAATAAGTTAACTTCCTTTATTCCTTTGATGTCTCGTGAGACATTTGAAGTAGGTAAATAAACTAAACACGAGCGCTTTTTTAAATTATTATGTTAAATAATATATATTTTGTTGTAGCTATCTACATAAAACAAACGCCGCTTCTTCTCTTTAGAATTCTTTCTAATTCTTGATCGAAGCTAATTCTCAACAAAGCATATTATGTTTGTAAGTCATGCTTAAAATCTATAATATTGAATAATTTGTAGCGTTGGTGATTGGTTAAATTTGTTTTGACATTAAAAAACACTCTTCTCGTAATGCCATAAGCTGGCGGTAGCGGTAAATACCCATTTTTAAAAAATTTATCATATTTCATCAATGCAATTAACAATGACTTCATTTTCACTTTTATTTATTTATTTATTTACATTAACAATGAAGTGACACAGATCCTGTCACTTCATTGTTAATGTCTATACTAAGAAGCTATACTATACTATACTAAGAGCTGAGTTTACAGTTTACTTAACAGTACAGTGCGAACATTTTATAATTGCTCCTAGACTACAAAAGTCAATGACTTTTGACAATAGTGAATAAATAAAATCCTGTCTAAGGGCTGGTTTATACGTATTAACTAAATTTTAACTTAATTTTAAGTTACTTATTGCATGTAAACACACAATTTAGTAGCAAGTTAAAATTTAGTTAAGTACTAAACAAGGAAATAAAAATTTTGACTATTTTCTGTTAAGTTGGCAGGCGGGGCTTGTCACTTGACAAATTTCCGGCAGGCACTTCAAATTAAGTTAAAATTTAGTTACTACTTATCTACTTAATACGTGTAAACCAACCATAACCGCTCAAAACTGGGCATAGATCTGAACGAACTACTAACTATTGAAATACTAGATTATTAAAGGTAAAATTGGAACAATGGGACGATCAAAGTTGGATATTTCGGGCCACGTATGGGACTAATGATGTGCACATCCGCTGTCCTATTATCGAGTTTAACGCCTCGGCGATTCGGATTTGACGGTAACGCATCGTTGGGTTCATTTTGCTATAATAAGTTGACTTCTATGAGACTGTCACTCAATATTAAGTTGACTTCTAAGTTCTATGAGACACTCACGCATTAAGGGCCTTCCCCACAGAGATTTCGTAATTTACCGTATTTAAAGCCTTATAAGCTCATAATTTGAAAGCTACAAATTTATAATAAAAATACAGCAATAATCTTCAGCATATCAACATGCCTTTCCCCGTTTTAAATTTTCTATTTTTGTTTATTATACTCATGATATCACCTGCCAAAGTATAACCAATTTATTAAAATTCAAGCATACATTTAGCATCTCCTTAGGATTTACAAATTACTTTTATTTGAACAGATGCCAATAGATCGAATATATCATAAACTACATATTCCCCGTTTTAATATTTTTAGAAAATTTTTGAACTAAGATAATATTAGATAAGTAAAAAAATTGGGTTTTGGTGCGATTTCAGCAACGCGGCAAACGTATGGCCCAAGGTCGTTTCCTCGGGGGACGACTCTATGAGACACTCATTCAGTAAATTCAGTACCTAAGTACGATTCTTACATGTAAGAATCGTACTCTCAATCAAACTCCGTTGCGCTGATGTTCGTTTATCTATCGGGAACTGTACAATCGCAAAGATCGCACAGGGGATCGCAAAGAAGGTCCCGTTTTTTGGTTTTTTGCTTACTCATCAAAAACGGTGCTTAGTACGAAATTCTCTTGTACTACATAATAAAAGCTAATTAAATTTTCTACAACTTTATCCTTTACACTTTGTATCTATCTCCAATCATTGCCTCGCTATGAGCTTCTAAAATTAGTCGAGTGTGTTTTTTAGGGTTTCGTACCCAAAGGGTAAAAACGGGACCCTATACTGAGACTTTGATGACTGTCCGCCTTCCTGACCGTCTGTCTGTCCATCTATCTGTTCGTATGTTTGTCCGTCTGGCTGTCCGTCTGTCTGTCCTTCTGTCTGTCCGTCTGTCTGTCTCCGGCTATAACTCAAAAACGATAATAGCTAGAGAGTTAAAATTTTTAGAGATTATGTGTTTCTATTGCCGCTATAACAATAAATACTAAAAACAAAAGAAATTAAATATTTTAGGGGGGCTCTCATACAACAAACTAGATTTTTGATCACGAGGGACCATTTTACCAAATGTTTGTCTTGCCGGGGACCACCAAGTTGATGTTTTACCTAAATTAAGGGTTGTTTGACAAAGAAAACAAGCACAACTTTATAGTTATTTGTACTATTTTTTTTGGCAGATTTTAATTTAATGTGATTTTGTGACTGCATACTCTTTAATAACTTCTGAATTCTCAGATATTATGTACTAGGATGGCTTCGCGGGCCACTTGGAATGCCTTCAGGGACCACCAGTGGTCCGCGGACCACCGGTTAAGAACCACTGTTCACCGATGTTGAAGGCGGCTTTGCTAATCATCAGGCCGTTTCCTGGTTTATTTCATGAAACTGGCATACTGTGTACTATCAGAGAACTTAATCTATCATAGGTAGAGGAAGGATCTTTGTATTGGTCAGGTTATGTCAAGTCCATCTGAAGAACTAACATTGATTTAACATAACCCGACCAATGACGTATACGTTCGTCATCTGCCTATGAATCAACTATTAATTCTCTGATAGTACGTACTATACATAGTGAATTTTCTAACTATTTAGAGCTATGAGTTATGTATGACTAATACTGACTTAACTAGGTTTTTAGTTCAATATCATACATAACATATTCTACATGTATTATGTATTGAAGTTGAATAATATTAAGTGTAGTCCGAGCCATCAGGCGGGCACAAATCTTCGTCATCATCATAATATTATCAGGTTATATTCTTCCACTGCTGGACATAGGCCTTTTTTTTTTTTTTTTTTGATATCGCAGGGGAAACCCATCATGGGTGCCCCGGGTTGGGTACCCCGGGGGTATGTGAGACTCTTACTCACTAAAACCACCTGCGGTTCGCCTTCAGCCGTATAACGGAGGGAAATCCCGGATCTGTCTAACACAGGACCCCCTCCACGACTGGCCGGTCTACCTCGGACCGGAATTCCACCAAAGTAAGGGAACGCTTAGGCGAACTAAAGCGTTCCCCTCGGCGCCGGGACTGACAAAGCCGGGCAGGTTCCCATCCTGACCCGGAGCCCCGTTAGACGAGAGATTGGAGGTTCGCGTAGCGACGCCTCCGCACTCCCGTCCTACGCCGGCGGAGCGGCAGAGAGGTGGGATCGTCCTCTCTGTCTCGCTCCGCGGCCTCTTTCTGTGAAAGGACGGTTTCACAGAAAGAGACTGCCGCCTGCCAGGCCTCATCTCTCTGGACATAGGCCTCTCTCAATGAACGCCAAGATGACCGATCCTACTACTCGCATCCAACATGGATTCGCAGCTAAACGGAGATCGTCGTCCCACCTAGTTGGAGGTCGACCTACACCCCGATTTCCCAGCCTTGGTCTCCATTCCAGAGTAAGTTCACTCCAGCGATCATATGAAAAAAAGTTTTGACTACAGCAATTTGGTTAATTTTAAATTTTCTCTGCTTCTTGCCCATAGAGATCGAACAAATTATTGTAATTTATAGAATTATAGTATGGTATAACATAAATAATAATAGTAGGTAAAATATGGATAAATAATTAGTAATTATTACAAAATATATCTGTATTTAAACATGACACTTTCAGGAATATCTAGGTGGGATAATTTGTATGACTATAAAGGAAAACCAAATCCGGATGTAGATACAAATATAATAATTTAATATTATATTTTATATACCTACATGACACTTTTGGGAATTTCAATGTGACATTTAGAAAAGGAAAATCATGTTGTTATACTAGTAGCGCGAAAATAGTTATTTGGACCTCTATGTTTTTATGCGAAATTTAACGACGCCAGCAACTACATTTAATTTTGCATGCCGTGGCAGAATGTATATTGTATAAGGCTCTGAAAAATACTAGCACCTTATTATTGTACCTGCATTCTCAGCAAATAAACGATCTATCTATCCATATTATAAGGGACACATATTGTACACACCTTAACCAAAGTATTATCACTTTGATTTGTAACCTGTTTAATCTGTATTTTACCCTGATTTAGAGCCAAAGTCAATGGCTAAACAACACTTAACTTTGTTACACTCTGTATATCACCTTGTTTTGTTTCATCCTTAATAGGCAACTAGATGACGCCCGCAACTCCGTTGCGTCAAAACTCGTTTATCGCGCGGAAACCGTATCCAGGATAAAAAGTATCCTATGTCCTTTACCGGGACTTAAAATATCTTCATGCCAAACAGCAAAATCGGTACAGTGGTTTGGGCGTGAAGAGGTAATAGACAGACAGACAGACACACTTTCGCAGTTATATTATTAGTATGGAATATGGATAAACAGAATAATGAATTTACATCATCAAGATTCAATACAGTTTTACCTTTGATATTAAAGTTAAACAAGACACCGTCCGGGCTAATTGCTTTTAACTCGAACACTCGTCGAAGCGATTTGCAAACTTTGCTTCAAATTATATCAATATAACGCCGTAGGGACAGGGCCCTCTTGGAGTTTAAATGTCCCAACACGAGTGGCCGAATGGGTCCAACGCATTTACGGTCCGCAGGATGATTACGCTGACGTAAAATGTTGAAAGTGTTGAAAACACTAAAAACAGTAGAACTGACATACCACGTAATGTTTAACAAAATAATGTTTTGATTGGACGCGTACTTCTAAACGGTTTAAAATCAGATTGTGGATTAACTAAAAATGTTAGCTACGTAGATTGGTATTATAATTATCGAAAACAATTTTTACCTTAAACGTCAACGAAATAAGGTAAATATTGGCATATTATACTATTGAAATGTATACATTGTGACGTCACATCTCAATCATGGCGCGTTTATAAGTCACGTGACTTTATTTAAATTTCATGAATCTATAATTGTTTATAATTACATAATTGAAAAAAACATTTTTAAGGCTCTTGCATTAAATATCAATATTATTAATATTAAGGATTTAAAATACATAAAAAAACATCATTTTTTTTAAATACTCAATTGTGTATATATTATAAGTATAATATTAATGTAAGGGAAGCCTATAGGCTTTATTACAAGTAGACGTCATCTAATAGTAGTAATTAAGATTTTTATTTACATTACGTGAACAAACTTATAGATTACATTCGGTGATGCATTACAAAATATTCTGAGCTTATCCTTACTTTCGAAATCACTGTTTGAATTCTATAGAGCAAACAAATTAGCAATTTATTGATCTTTTACAAGAGAAATCTTGACTTTACGACTTATTAAACTCATCGCTATTGATGATTTTCGATCAATCAACTTTGATTGAATAATTAGTATTCCAAGCACTTTTATATAACTTTAACTGTAGCAACTTAATTGTGCTGAAAATATTGAGTGCAAAAAAATTACGTTCAAATTGAAGTACTTACTATTAGTATTTTTATACGAATTTTTAGAATAGAGATTCGTTTGAAGCGATATAATATTTTAGCATCTGAAGCAACACTGTTGTAGCAAAAGTTGCTGACATATTTGCGAAAATGTCTATACGCGTACGGACCATAAAGTTGGTATATTACCTTTATGGTATGGACGCGAAAGTTTGAGAACGACTGGTGTACGGACATCAGTGGTTCTCAAACTTTTTTGGTGACGGAACACTTTTAAGAAGTGACATTTTTGACGGACCTCCAAAAATAATATTTTGTCTTTGATTAATTGTCTTCATGCTGGTCGGCTGCCCCTTTTCAAAACCTGGTAAGTGCCTTACATGTATTTTACAATTTTTTACAGAAATTGGTCAACCTTGGCCCACGTAACATTAATTACTACAGAGTAAACAGAACTAACGAGTACGCCGATTCAGAAGAGATCTCGAAACTTTAAATACGTTTGACGTAATATGTCATATAGGCCGGCGCGTTGCATTGTACATGTCCAGCATTAACTTTGGGCCTTTTTTGTTTATCAAGGGCTTGCGTTAAATTAATTAAAGATGACATTGGATAATGTGGAAATAGCTAATCAGTAATAATATGTTGAAAGTGACAGTCCCGCCCAACTCGCGTACATTCGCCCGTTTGTTTGAAGTCGAGGTACCTACTCCTTAGTTCTGTCAGAGACCAGGCATACACTCCATGGTTCTGTCTACTCTGTTAACTACCAATGTAATTGGTAGGTAACCGAGACAGAACTAAGGAGTACCTCGAATTGTCACCTCAGAGCATTAGAATTTGATAATTTAGCTACGCACGTAATGTAACAAGATAACCTATTAATTTGGCAAGTTGACCGATAACTTTATCGTCGTTATCAGTCAGCAGTGAGTCTATAATTAATATTTTTAATTTTATCATTTTTCATCTAGTGTTAGGTAAAGGAAAATTAAAAGCTATAAATACTTAAGGCATGTACACACTATTGATGGTACGAAAGCATCGTGGATCGTAATTTTATAGTGTGTGCTAAGAAAAATACATGGGAACAGTACATTTTTCCGCTTTATTAAGTAGCCTGTGTTATTTCCCGAAATCTTACCGGTAGCATAACCTAGTTGACACATTTTTTTTAATAGAAGGCAGGTCGCTATAGCCCTGACGTCACTGCGACCCATGAGGATCTATTGTGACTCCTTCGCACTAGAGAATCATCCCCAACCCAATACTGCTCATAAATTGAACGATATGGTTGGGGTTGGTGCCACGAATTTCCTCTGTGGATGAGTATTCGTGGCGACCAAGGTGCCTGTTCCTGCTCTGTACTAGAGCAGGACAGTCGAGGAGAAGGTGAATAGGTATTTCATCCTCCTCCTCACAGAATCTGCAAGTCGTTATACTACAAATACCCATTCTGTTTAGGTGTTTGTTGAGCTTGCAGTGCCCAGTTAGGCTTCTGGTAAGGATTCTTAATTGGTTCACTAATTCTGATAGTTTCTTGTTGAAGCCAGGAATTAGTGCCTTGGAGTGTTCAAGGCCAGGGGTCTCAGCCCATTGCTTCCTGCATAGTATGTGGCCCCATTCCTTGAGCACATGCTTTGTGGTACTGGGAGTTATACCACAGACTGGTTCTGGGCCATATATGAGTAATGAGACTCTCGGCCCCAAGCCTAGCCAGTTCGTCAGCGGTTTCATTGCCGGGGACGTTACTGTGGCCCGGGACCCATACTAGGCGGATGCTGTTGTTCCTTCCCAGCATGTTTAACGTCTCAATGCACAACCATCATGACCCATATTATGACTTTTTTTTTATCGCAGGGGAAACCCATCATCCATCCTCTCCCGGAGCCCCGTTAGGTGACCCATATTATGACTAAGGTAATATAGAGTAAGCTAATGTAGAGTTTAGCAGTGTAGAGTAGCGGTTCTCAAACTTTTTTGGCGGCTGAACCCTTTTAAGTAGGGGTCTATATATTTTCTAAAAATTATTTAAGTATCGCGCGTTCGCGAAGCCTACAAGGCCTTCGCGGAGCTACCAGATTTGTCGATTTTTTACGAGGGACAGGCGCGTCATTTTATGTAAGACAAGTCTGGACTCTGGTACCAGTGCCATCATGTTTTGGCTATTTTTTTTGGATTATAATTAAACTTTTCATCATGTGATTAATGTGTGATTAATGTCCATCACCAATAATAAATAATTTATTAAAAGAGAAAAGTCGAGCTGATTTGAATATGTGATTTATTCATGATACTTCCATTTTTGTTCATGTTAATTCAAACACAGTTGATTTTTGAATATTACAATAATTTACATATTGTTATTACTTATAAAATAGGTTAATTTAAACAACTGCATGACCCGGTGAACTTTGCATAACTTCCCTACTAGTATAAACCTTCCCTGCACTTGAACGAAAATTTCATGACTAAAACTTGCAAAATCAGTACAGCCGTTCTCAAGATTATTATGGAGACTAACCAAAATGAAAATTATTTTTTATTTATATAAAAATAAATATAAAGTAGATTTAGTACATAAAATATAGTCGAGTATTGTCACTAATTTTCTGGTGTACTCTCGTAATCAAAAATGTAAAGATAATTATTTAAAGGAAATAGCAATACTTTAACGAGAATAAACTTCTAAACACTGCTTATACCAGGGGTTCCCAAACTTTTTCAGCCTGCGGCGCACTTACAAGTCAATATTTTGTCACGGCGCCCTTTTTTTTTGAGACGGGGATTGCTGTTGCGCATGCCGGAGGGTTTGGGGACAACTTCCCCGGGTATATAGGACTCGCTGCGGCCGTAAAGATGGTGAATTGAGCGCAGCCCTACCCACTAAAACCCGACTATACTCTTCCACTCGTCGAACGCGCGAGCTTTCTTTCCGCGGCTCTGCGTGCGTGTGCCTGCTTGTCACCAGCAGGCCCTCCTCGAGCCTATACAGGCTCCGTGGCCAAACAGAGGCCCTTCTAGGGCTTGTGTAGGCCTGAGACATCGTTGTCGCGATGCGCGAAGAATACGCAGCGCATCGCGACACTCTCGGGGACTCGGTGCAATAGGCGGCGGCATCCCCATACCGCCGCCCCGAGCTCCCTGGCTGAGGTGGGACGCTGTGGTCATTTAGGTTGACCCGTCTTCGCCTTGGCCTACTTCTGCGACGAGGGTTGAGCGCCTCCCTCTCTCTTATGCGCTCGGCCTCCTCTTTTGCGGAGTTGATGTCGTGAGCGAAATCCTCCACCGCTTTCCACTCTTGTTCGCCGCTCAGCATTGCACGAAACAGTGCCGGCAGCGAAAGGTCCGGTCCGATCGCAGCACTGAGTGCCGCTCGTTGTACTATCCAAGAGGGACACGCCGTGATGGTATATTCGGCCGTGTCCATGTCATAGTCACAGTGGTGACATCGCGTGGTTTCTTCTCGACTTACGATCTCGCACATGTACCGACCGAAGCAGCCATGCCCGGTCAGCACCTGTGTGAGTCGGAAGGAGAGAGCGCCGGTCTTCCTTGTCAACCACTGTTTCAGCACTGGTCGAATGGCCTGCACCAGATTTACGCTGACTTGAGGCTCTTGCAGCCTTTCCTCTCATAATTCTAAAATAAACACCTTTTATGATTATATTTAGGTAAAACAAATGAATAATAAACAAAATAATATATTTAATCATCTGCCTGCTTTACATAATTCATATTATAATTTTATTTTATAATTATTGTGGTGTTGGATAATGATGGAGGATCGACTCACGGGCTGTCGCTACCACCTCAGTGGAGGCGAAAACTATAACTATATTAATAACTCTGCTGCGTCCACCTGTGTGAGCACACGTGACAATTTCACCTATGCGGCTAGTCCGCACTAGACTATGGCATTCTATATCGTGATGGCCTAGCAGGTCAATGACCGCGTAGGCTGCCAACTAAACTATACACACGTGTCCATCTGGTAATCACCACAAACAATGAACACGGTTTCTATACTATACTATACTGTGCAGTCGCCTCCAACCACCCCTTACAGCGACCCCTTACCACACGGCCCAACCGAGCGTTCTATAGCTAAGGTCTAAATCAAACCCACTCAACAGTAGGCAGTAATCACTGGATGTGACCAACCGGCCACAAACTACCACACGGCTCAACCGAGCCTTCTATAGCTAAGGTCTAAATCAAACCCACTCAACAGTAGGCAGTAATCACTGGATGTGACCAACCGGCCACAAACTACCACACGGCTCAACCGAGCCTTCTATAGCTAAGGTCTAAATCAAACCCACTCAGCAGTAGGCAGTAAACACTAGATGTGACCAACCGGCCACAAACTACTACAACACCTCGTATAATAAGATAACTAAACGAATCGACTCATTGTTCGCAATATAAATACAGTATCAACATGTTACATAAGACGATTACAATATTATTGTACATAACAGTTTCGAGGCGTTGGATATCCTCGATGAACTGAACACACAGCCTAAATAATAACGTTCAAGATACCTGTGGAATCCTCGGAACACTGGCTCACCAACACACCCAGTACCACTTGCGGAGCGCACGTCTATTCACTGTCACTGCCACTATACAACTGAACCCTGTGACTACTTGACAACGACTTATATAGACTGCCCCCACTACTGGTGTGCATGAGACAATCTAGTATCTACTTTATATGTAGATACACTGCACATACACTACAGAGAATATTACAACTACCCTCCTATAATTATATATGAACACCGTTGTTTACCCTTTTTACCTACAAGTTCGCGTGATTCGCGACACTCCCCACCGCAAAGAAAATACAAGCTATGAAATAGGTATCCTGACTCTAATTAATACAAAACTTTTATATAAAACTTCGCTTATGACCTGTACCATTGGTACATTGTCGCTGAAGGAGCAAATCAAACACAGAACACTGTATCTCTGCACACTCTACTCTCGGCTGCGGCTCTAGAGAGCAAGTGAGCGCCAGGCGCCAGCTCTCAATTCTGGCGACCATCTTGCCTTGTCCTGATTGGTAGTAAGCGGCCATCTTTATCCATCAACACACCATATCTACATTTCACAAAATATATATTATATATATTTTTATTACACAATTACTACTAACTTTTTTTACAAAGTTAACATTTTAGAACGTTGTCTACATGAGGCCCACCACCGGTCCGGAAACCAACCCGGCGAGAAGAACCGGCGTAAGAAACTTTTTACTTTGCCGGGCCACCGGGCCACCTCTACCAAAAAGGTGGAAAACTACAACAACAGCATAAGCCAAATCACACATAGTGTGGAGAAATGTGGCACATCTATATAGAAGCGGCCTATGGTTTGCCAGCCTATTCCCTCCAAGATGTGCTATCATTGAGAAAAGAAACTACCTTATAGTAAGCCTAAGCACACAAACGCCCTCTGGGATTCCATTGTATAGGCGTATACAAATTAAACCAAATGAGCCAAGATATCAAAACTGAAAATATGCAATACAATTTGCAATCAATCACAAGTTAACCGCTTTCAAACCATCACTTCCTCTCTTGTTTAATAATATATTATCTTTTATTTCAGAGTCCATTTCACCAAGCTCCATAATATCAATCATTATATATTAAATTGATGACAACCCATCTCTAAACAGCTGACACCTATAAAACAATTCCGCCGGACACTCCCGCGCAACTAAAAGAGGTGAACTACTTCACCAAATCATTTCGCCAATAAAATTTCTCAATTACACTGATACAAAGCTTTTATATTTAGCGACTCTGCACTTCAACCTTGCCATAGTCTTTGGAAGTTGTACCAAAAATACGTAACCTTGATTACAAAATATAAAAGCTGTTACTTAATATTATGTCAACTACTATGCTACTAAACTTTATTTAAGGTGAATTTAATTTTATAACACTCCATCGTTATAGCGGAATAATAAAGTTTAATTAGCTGTTGATAAGATCTTCATATCAACAACATTATTTTTTCTCACTCTTTGCTCACTCTTTTTTCACAATTTAAGTAAAACTATTTTTAGGTCAAGTTTCACGAAACTTCTTGCATTTATTAATTTTATAGAAGAAGTTTTTCTATAGTTGGTAACGGGTGTTTTCTTTGATGTTGGCTTTAGCTTGCCCTATATATCTACACATATTCTAATTCCCCCTTGAGTGTCGAAACCAAGGGAGTAATCCTAATTCCTACCCCAATAACATCCAATTCCATTGACTCATTTATTTAATCATTATTGAGGACTCTGTAACACGTTCGAGAGACCGGTTTACGAGGACCGGAATTTAAACATTTATAATTTTAGGAAAATTACCTTCGAATCCATCTTTCATGGAATTCTAATCTCAACACTTCCACTCTCACTGGAATATCCTGGCCAAGTAAATTTTGTACCGGTTTTTTTTAACAATTTCGCTTTCAGAAATAGTTTTAATTGCTTAAAACTACTATGGGTATAATATAGGCCATTGACCTTTGTCCGGACCCGCAACTCGGTTTTTAAACGGACACTATTGGACTTATTAGTTACATACCTAAATTGGTAGCTTCAATCATAGACAACACAATTATATACATTGTACGTCATATCTAATTATGCTCCAATAACATTTGCAATAACTTTGAAATTGAAATCTAAATTCTAATCTGTTGTGTTGAAGATCTTCGGGTTCATTCACGAGTTTTAATATTAATGAAAACACAACACAATGAACACCACTTTCTATGCACTTATTCCACTTCAATATTATGGTATTATTATCAACGAAATGCACGCCCAATTCTAAAATAATTCATTATTAGGTGCCTTAATGTCGGTAGTTCGAAAGTACTAAATATCATCAAAACAAATATTAGGGTTAACAGCTTCATAGAAGTTTATACAATTTGGTAGAACTACTAATAATTTGGTAAAACTATTTTCTACTAATTCAGAAGTCTTAATTTTTTATCATTAATAATAACATTATTATTCTCGCTGCCGATATCAATAACCATATTTACTGGTTGACAATGCAAAAATAGCCAATACATTCATATTTCAAAGTTCAAATATATTGGATGAATGTTAGTTTTTGTGGTAACAATAATTTTTGTTCAACGTCTCGACGTTGAACGTTCTTTGGGAGCTAATCTTTTAAAGCTGGCAATTTATTGTTTCTAAACTGACTTCTGAAATTATTTTATTATAAGTAACATAGTTGCCAAGACCATTTTTCCTCCTTTCATTCAATAGATTATTCTAAACCACACGGCCTTTTAGGATAAAAGTAATCATCTAATAATTGCCCTACAGGCTACAGCACTCGAACTTTGCCATCCACTGCTCTGCCAGGTCAACTATAATAGGCCTCTTTTTGCCCATTTACTTTTGCGAGGGTCTCACGAGTAGCAGCAGTGACACACGATTTCAGCCCTCGTTTTATTTTACTAGCGTAGACTTTATACATTGGAATTATAGCCGACCAATCTTTTCAACTATTAGCAACGGTACCCGTTTGAATTTTAACCAAACTTCATCTTAATTTACCTTTAAACCCTCTAACCATTTGTAGGTATCTTTATTTTAACCCAACTACGTATTTAATCAGCAGGTATCGTTTGTCTATCCAACGACCTCTAAACATTTTTTGGTATCTTTATTTTAACTAAACCTCGTCTTATAATCAGCAGGTACCATCCGGCCCCCACCAAATTACCTCTAAACTTCTCATTTTCGATAGGAAGCAATTTTATTTCCACTTTGTTACCACACAATAATACATATGAACCATGAGCTCTCCCGCTATGGCGAGACATTTGGTAAAGAAGAGCAAAATCATCAATCTCACAATAATAATATGACATGATAATTTCATTACAAAGTTTATATATGCCACTTTACTGACTTGAGCAGATTAAATTCATTAGGATTATGCAATAATATTTTAGTACCTAATTAAAAATTATTAAATTAATTAATTTCAATAAAGTAAATTAAAGAGTGCGATGATAGCAACACCGAGCGTATACACTCGTAACGGCTACGCTAGACAACAGGACGCCGTCGTCCATCCATCATCAACACTATCGGTTATCGGTTACTAAAAGATCGTATTATATCATAGTGAATTTGGCGTCTGTGAAGGCGTTAATATAGACTCAAGAGACACTGAGCGCAGTGTGATGAGAAAATCAGGCTCATCAACACCAGCCAACTATCAGGCACCCACTTTACAGCTGCCACACCAATATTCAGGCCTTGTCACTTCCTATCCTCCACAATATACCCTCCTCGTACACAGAAAAATTACAGCATGTTATTCTATAAACAATTCCCACTATAGTGTGTGGTTCACTGCTACACAATGTATTTGCTATGGCAACATAAGCAAGCCCACTGTAGCAAATCAACGAAACCAGCGCCATTTTATGCATATTTAGCAGGTCTAAGAATCCGCTACTGTCTCCATATTTTTATATTGCATTTGTTGAACAAGCGATAGTAAACAATAAATTACGAACTTCAACTCGAGACCGACGGCGACCATTGCCTGTGCATTTCGCAAAGGGACAGCTCGACGCCGCGCCCCGCGCCGCCGCAACGGCGTCCCGCGCCACATAGTTATCTAGTCACTTCAACAAAATAACATTCTTTACAAACAAAGAAATACGTTACAACTTCAAATACTTTAAATGGCAACAGAACGTTTGCCGGGACAACTAGTTTAGGAAGGCACTTCCGTTTCAATAGTGCTCGTTAATGTTATTTCAAGTTTTGTACCAAACCTCCAGCCATATCTAATTTTTCAAATGTTATTAAACTAAATTTTGATTTTGTTATTATTCTCGGAAATTAAAATTTAACTTTAAGGGAAAACAAAATTAGCCGATGATATTAGGTTCCAAACACAAATAACGCCCCCAATCCATCATTTTCCAAATTTTGTTTCCCTCTGCTTCGAAATTACCAAGCTTTGGCTGGCTCTGTCAAACTACCTCTAAAATTCTAAGTGAAAATTATTTTCACACTACCTTCGGCCGGTTCCGAGCCGGGTTCGATCCCAGCATCTCCACCATGTCGCTACCACCTCAGTGGAGGCGAAAACTATAACTATATTAATAACTCTGCTGCGTCCACCTGTGTGAGCACACGTGACAATTTCACCTATGCGGCTAGTCCGCACTAGACTATGGCATTCTATATCGTGATGGCCTAGCAGGTCAATGACCGCGTAGGCTGCCAACTAAACTATACACACGTGTCCATCTGGTAATCACCACAAACAATGAACACGGTTTCTATACTATACTATACTGTGCAGTCGCCTCCAACCACCCCTTACAGCGACCCCTTACCACACGGCCCAACCGAGCGTTCTATAGCTAAGGTCTAAATCAAACCCACTCAACAGTAGGCAGTAATCACTGGATGTGACCAACCGGCCACAAACTACCACACGGCTCAACCGAGCCTTCTATAGCTAAGGTCTAAATCAAACCCACTCAACAGTAGGCAGTAATCACTGGATGTGACCAACCGGCCACAAACTACCACACGGCTCAACCGAGCCTTCTATAGCTAAGGTCTAAATCAAACCCACTCAGCAGTAGGCAGTAAACACTAGATGTGACCAACCGGCCACAAACTACTACAACACCTCGTATAATAAGATAACTAAACGAATCGACTCATTGTTCGCAATATAAATACAGTATCAACATGTTACATAAGACGATTACAATATTATTGTACATAACAGTTTCGAGGCGTTGGATATCCTCGATGAACTGAACACACAGCCTAAATAATAACGTTCAAGATACCTGTGGAATCCTCGGAACACTGGCTCACCAACACACCCAGTACCACTTGCGGAGCGCACGTCTATTCACTGTCACTGCCACTATACAACTGAACCCTGTGACTACTTGACAACGACTTATATAGACTGCCCCCACTACTGGTGTGCATGAGACAATCTAGTATCTACTTTATATGTAGATACACTGCACATACACTACAGAGAATATTACAACTACCCTCCTATAATTATATATGAACACCGTTGTTTACCCTTTTTACCTACAAGTTCGCGTGATTCGCGACACGGGCCACGGCGCCCCTCCTGCCCGGCGCACAGTAAAGACCGAAAGTTTTTATCTTGATAAAAATAATTTTCACATTAAAAATAGCTAATATTATTGAGATTTTAGCACACCATGGCTTCTTACATGTTTATTTAGCAAGCATAAAAAACCCACTGACCTAATATAGTAAGAAAATAAATGATGAAAGACAGCACCTTTTTAACCGACTTCCAAAAAGAAGATGGTTTGAAATTTTGCACAGAATATATACTTTATAATATGATGGAGGAGTGCATAGAGCTAATATTATTTTGAATTTTTTTATAGTAATAAAACATTACCCACACTATAATGTACACACTACACACTACTTGGTACTACTAATATACTCGTATATTATGTGACACTTCCATCTTTTTTAATGACAAGCCTATACATACGAACTATACTCTTTTGTTTATGTTTGAAGTCTGTTACTAAATTAAAAGTGGATTGTTGTTTTTTATTAAATCTGAAATAGTCAATACTTTTAACGGGGAGCCAAAAAAGAAGATAATTAAATTTACGGTCGCATTTCGACCATTGGGCGATCTCTAGTTTTTTTTATTTTATATTTAAGTCCTAAGGCCTAATCAAAAATATAATAATAACTAGCTGTTGCCCGCGACTTCGTCCGCGTGGACTTCAGTTTATAGCGCGCGGTGTCAACAAAATGAGTGTCAAATTTAAAAGCTTTTTAAAACCCTGGTACCCCTTAAATCAAAATACCCAAAAACAGCTGTGCAGTGCGCACATAATATTTCATTTTTTATATTAAACCTAAAGCTTACTTAGCCCCCAATTACACAACTTTAGCTTTACCCATAAACTATTTAGCATTGGTAGGTTTAAGGTTTCGTCACTCATCACTGCGTAGATGAAGTACTATTCATTATCGACATGCATAACAATCGCAAGAATCGAAAAACGGTACACAATTTGGTACCACCTCCTATAGAAAGATGCATGAGCAAGCGATATCGCGATGTAGGAGACGCACGGCGCCATCTATTACGATTTTTTGGAACTAACTTAATTTTTACGCATTTCACCCCCTTACAGCCCCTTTTTCCGGTTAAAAAGTAGCCTATGTCCTATCTCAGGCTTTAGACTATCTGTGAACAAAATTTCATTACAATCGGTTCAGTAGTTTTGGCGTGAAAGCGAGACAGACAGACAGACAGACAGAGACACTTTCGCATTTATAATATTAGTATTGATTAGTATAGATATCGCCCGTATTATTTTATTGAATTAGTGACTATAAATAAGTATATCACCATGGCAACGTCCATCGCTATCCCGTGACCCGCGTCGCATAAACAATGGTCGCTCTTTATAGACGAATAATTTGCAATAAAATAAAATTGCGACTATAATTAAAGATCTAAGCTATCCTATCTCTCAAGTTGGAAAAGAGCACACATTTAAAAAAAAAAACAAACATTAAAATCGGTTAAGTAGTTTAGGAATCCATCGCGGACAAACATCGTGACAGGAGATTTATATATATTAGATATTATAGTCCACTTACCACTAAAATTAAGAAAATAAACGGTTTTTTCGAATTTTTCTCGCTAGAAAGTAAAAAGAAATATGATCCTGTATAACCATTGACCTCTCGATTCATTTTTATCCATCCTATATATCGGGAGGTATGCGAAGTATGTTATCATAATAAAGTTCAAGGTTGAGCTTTTGCTAAGCCATCAGTGAGTGTTCAGACGCCGGCGCGCGCGCAGTTATGTGAGTCAGTGAGTGACAAAACTGAAAGTGACAAAATGGATTGTATCATGAAGTATTTTTTGTAAGTTATTTTTTTTCAAATAGTTTTTAAATTTATTTTAATTTAGAACTTATAAAAAAGGGTTTCAGCCGTTAGCAAATTTTTTTCAATATTTTCATGTCGATTTTTGTGTCTCTATATTATAGTTGAAAATTTATTGTTAAAAAACATTTTTTTTATTTTTTTATTTCGCTTCCGAGTTTTTATTTGGCTTGAATGTGATATAGTATAATGGGTACCTATTATACTATGATGTAAAATATATTTAAATTTATGATTATAATCTTTTGCTCTTTACACTTACGTTCTTAAAATAAATGAGTAAATTATTATAATCATTTTAAGGTCAAGTTGTAAGTGGCACTCACGATGCTAATAACAATTTATTTTCTTAAAATAACCATATAAATAGAGTGATTTCATCCTTACTAACACATTTAAAGAGGAAAATTTTATAGAATACCTATCGAAATTCGGACGTGGTTGTATTATATTTTACGTACAGCACAAATTATTATATAAAGTCTTCGATCACTGTGTAGAGTTGATGAAAAATACTTACAAAGGCGTTGAAATCTACAGTTTTTGTGAGTGATGTACAATTTTAAAGTCACATAAGTAGATGTAAATAGTTAGATATTATTTAATTATAATTCCGATCGATTTATAAAAATAATTCTTAGTTATCAAAAATTCCAATAGTATAAATAAAAAAAATCACATAAACTCGTGTGCGCGATTAAAGCTATTGACTATATAAAAAATATAAACAAATTTTAGTTTATTAAAAAATAGGCTTATTACTTACTTTATTTACTTTAACACTTAATAAAGTAAATAGCGTAAACGTAAGAAGCCAAACTTTGAAAATAAATATTTATTAAATTTATTTTATTATATTTATAATAACACTAATTTATAATTTGTTTTATTGCATTCATATTTTATCTTAAATATTTTTGTGATTTTTAGGTGTTATTATATTTAAAATAACACTAATTTATGATTTGTTTTATTGCATTCATATTTTATCTTAAATATTTTTGTGATTTTTAGGTGTTTGTGATGAAAAAACTGAGTCCTTCAGGGGGAAGGCTTCAAAGCTGCTATTAACATTTTCAAGAAAATTTATGGCGAACTAATAACATCTTCCGCTACATTGTGTGGTTCCCTGATTATTAATTCTTCGGTTCCTGGTGGCAATAAGGACTCAGTTTTTTCATCACAAACACCTAAAAATCACAAAAACATTTGAGATAAAATATGAATGCAATAAAACAAATCATAAATTAGTGTTATTTTAAATATGTATGTGGAATTATGTCGAAGAACATCGTCGGTTCTTAATATGCTGTACAAAAATTGTAATCATACTCTGGAGTACAATGTTGTTAGTCTACAAGCCACTTATACATTTTGGGAGAACAACGCAGCATTTAATAATACGACATCACAAAATCAAAATTAGGTAATTAATAATTTAAGTATATAATAACATGTGGTAACAAGGCAAAGTATGATAATAATACTTTACCAATTAAATTTTCTTTCCGTAGAACAATGTCGGTTCTGCATTATACACTGCGACGTACGTGCGGATCCGACATTTTTCTACGGAATTATTTTCTTTTCACATAATTTATATTTTTCTTAAAACCAGTTCATGCTAAATATGAAAATCCCACAAAGCGTAGGTGCTCGCAATATGACCGTTATGCCGGCAGACACAGCCGCAAATGACAATATGACCGGCACGGGCGGCGCTCGCTTCCAACGAGCACACAAGCGACAACGCGGTTTCGGACCTTACGGACATGTTCTTTGATACGATTTTCAAAACCGTCCTTGTTCGTTTCCATATCTTGAAAAGTATTAGGAAAATTCTACTTTTTCTTGGATGTACGGACAGATTTATCATCTACTGAAGACTATTTTAAAACAAAAACGATTTCGTCGGATCATCACAACCGTCTTTGTTCGACGACAGTGTCGAAATATTTATAATGTTCGCAACCGATAACGGCAGTTTTTAGTTGAGTAAATTTTTATTTTATTAGGATAGTTTCACAAAAATGTAATGTCCTCAATTGTGCAGGGTAGGTCTGAAAGGGTTAACAGAGCGAGACAGTACTTCAGTCCGGACCAACGCCTACAACTCTAACAAGGCGCAGGTTCGGCCTCATATGGAATATTGTTCTCATCTCTGGGCAGGGGCGCCAAAATACCAACTGCTCCCTCTGGATCGTATCCAACGAAGAGCCGCTCGAATTGTTGACTGCCATAGTGTTTCAAACAGCTTGGACCCCTTGGAATTGCGCCGAGATGTGGCTTCACTATGCATCCTCTATCGGTTGTATCACGGGGAGTGTTCTGAGGAATTGTTCGAAATCATACCACCTGCAACTTTTCGCCATCGACCCACGCGAAAAACATACCATCCTCATCAACTTGATGAGTGGCAGTCTTCCACAGTGCGTTTTTCGCGTAACTTTCTGCCGCGCACTGTAAAACTCTGGAACGAACTGTCACCAGCAGTTTTTCCGGACCTATGCGACCTGCAAACCTTCAAGAAAAGAGCGTATTCCCTCTTAAAAGGCCGGCAACGCACCTGCAGCTCTTCTGATGTTGCGAGTGTCCATGGGCTCGTTTGCCCCCTTATTCAATAAAAAAAAAGATTTTTTTTTTATATCATCTACAAAAATGAACTCTATAATATTTTTTCTTTATGTGGCACAGGGCACCATGCCTGAGATATAGTAATTATAATTCCTGAAATCGAATTAATTATTTTGTTATTTGCAAAAATAATAACAATATTCCAAATGATCGAGAATACCAAAATACAAACGAATCGACTGAAGTATTTGTGTGCTATGTGTATGTGTTCGATTCGATGGCGAAAATAAAATGAGAAAAGTTATTTAAATTGTATGAAAGTATGTAAAAATAAATTCAGCGCATTGCAACGACGATGATCGGGCATTGAACAGTTTACGTTGTAACATTGACTGTATTTTATGGAGTTTTTGTGCAAAACTGAACTTTTCTTTATCTAAAGGATGTAAAAAAAATAAGTGATGATATTCAGGGTACTTGCCACTGTGAAGAGTTCACTGTGAAAGTGGCAGTGCTGAAAGAGTAACTTTTTCACTTTTGTATGGAAAAAGTCATGACGCGCTTGCCCATACAAATTTAAAAAAAAATTGCTCTTTTTTGAGCGCTGCTACTTTCACAGTGAACTCTATACTTATAAGGGAGTCGAACACACCCTAAAGTGGATATTATCAGCTAGTTTTGGTACACTATGTATATTTTTTATGACCGAATTTGCTCGCTAGGTCGTAAAACATAATTGTATTGCAGTTTGCCCCTCTGCCACTCGGCATAATGTGCGCCTTCATAAACTTTAGTATTTAGGTGAGTATAATTATGTATATGTAGGTATGCGCATATTATGGCAGCAAATTAAATATAATCAGCAAATTTTGTCTCTTACATAGTCACTTAGGCTGTGTTTGTCGAATTGACCAATCACCATGCTCGAAATCATCGCTTTCATTCCGCTGGAATAGCACGATTGGTCAATTCGGGCACCGCTAAGCTCCGCTCCGCTTCAGTGGAAGCGCAGCCTAAAACGTCAGTCGTCAACCCCGTTCTGATTGGTGAAAACTCAAAACTCCAAAAAATCAGTCGTTTGACGTTTGTTTGACGTAAAATATAAGATTACTAATTTAGCGGTGTACAAACCGCATGACGTTTTTCAGAATTTATAAGGTTTATATTATACTCGCGTTTTCACGTGTCCGAATAACACTTAGCCGGTCTTCAAATAATAATCGGCCTTGGCAATGAAAATTATGTCCATGTCACGCTGTCACTTTAATAGTCATGATTAAGTGCTATATTTAACATAATTATAATAGGTATAAAAAATTCTCATGTCGCGATGTTAGTTGCCAAACTCCCAAGCGGCTGGACCGTTTGGGAGTTTGGCAACTTAGTTTAGTTTGTAAAATCGCCCAAAATTTATTTATAAAATATCCTAAAATAATATTTTTAAAATTTACTAAACTTACTCAAATGTATATTAAAATACATAAATTATGAAAAATAAAAAAGCAAACCTGCAGTTGCAATTATTTTTTTGTTTACATATCGATTTATTTATGTCTGAACAGATTTAACCATGACGTAGGCTGCAAAATGTCAAAGAGATTTAAATGAAATTAAAGCTAAAAGCACTTTTATTTACAAAAAGACAGACGTGTTTATTTTACTCACCAACTGGTTTGTTTATTTTATTTTATTTATTGTGTTTTCTTTAGTGTCGGCTAAAAATAGTGACTTTGTGCACCTAAACTAAAAATAAACACTTTTTAAGTTACACAGTGTTAGAAATGTTAAGGATGAAAAGGACTATTTTCGTTTGACACTTAAAAAGAGATAGAAGCTACCGCTCGCTCGCTCTTGCCACATACACAAAAAGACACGTCTAAGTTCTAACTTATAAAACCGCTTTTTCGGCGGGGTTTATAAACTTTATATGAGACTAAGGGTGAAGCCAAACGAGCGTTTAATTTGTGAGTTGTGACTTGTGAGTCGCAGAATTTCTGCCGCATAAATATCTTGCCATACGAATCATGACTCACAAAATTACGCTCGTGTGAATCAAACAGGACTTTTTTATGAAACTGAATGCAGCAGAATTTCTTCCAGCTGAAATTCTGCGACTCACAACTTACAAATTACATTACTCACAACTTATAAATTGACAAGCATACTGTTTACGTCATAATAATATTATGTAAAAATGTCACTCTTCTTAATGGGCAAGTGGCCCACCACACATTCCCACAGTGGTGGAAATGATGTGAATCTCCTGTGTCGCCAGGATCAACAGTGGTAACCAACCACGAAAACGCTTTGATAATATGATTTCAGGGGTGCTAAGCACAAGCTAAATCTGTCTTGGGAAGCGCAAAATATTAATCAGAAGAAAGGTAGGAGATAAAAATTACTCTCTGTTAACCATTTGGCAATATCGTCATTTCTGGTAATACCAAAAAGTATTGTGTGCCAGAATTTAGGATGTTAATGCCCAAATAATTATTAAATCTTTGTATTCCATGTTAATTCATCAAACAAACGAACTTAGCTCTATTAGTATATTTAAGTAAATTCAGGTTACTTGGTTAAATCAATGAAGTTATTCAAGTCTCTTGCATGTCAAGTAGCGGAGTTAGCGCATGCAGTCCACACTAAACATTTGACTAGTGTTTCAATTTGTTTTAGTTAGTTCATTTGTATAGACGACATACTAGTGGTAGTTACTAGTTAGAATGTGCCTTTAGCCAAGACGTTTTCTTTTTCGCTTGTTTATAGGATTACCAAACAAAAATACTATAAAATTGCATGAGCGCCTGAGCGCGACTGCAAGCCTTTGCGCCTGCAGTTTTATAGTTTTTTGATCGTCGTTTTTTTATACATAATTCAATCGAGTCAAAAAAATACAGTTCTCTAAATAATATTATATTCTTTGTCTTTCGTTCAGTGCAAAAATTTCTGAAAATTCCAAATAATTTGGACATAGTATGGCAATTTCGTGAAAAGAAGGGGTAACTTTGGGATTTTTTTCTATCGAGTGAAGTTCATGATATTGTGTAATGGAATATGAACTCCACTGTGTTAGATCCTTAACTAACACAATATATTTTTTTCCGAATTTAAATTACTATACCTATTTATATGTCTCCTGTCACTTTAAAATCTTGAATATCGTCCGTTTCCGAAATACAGGCCCTTAATAAATAAATTAGACATCGCATCAGTCATCACGCATGTCACTTGTCGTTTAGCGATGCGTTCTCCATTTATTCTTAGTCCGATTCCAATTGAGAGCTACTTATAATTAAGAGCTTCGTAAACCAGCCTGCCACTATATTTACCCACTATAATGTAAAGATAGCAAGACGTGTTATGATTGCCATAATATTATAATGCATAATATTGCTGTACTTACTAAACGTTTGCATGAACATTATCATGTATATCAACACTGAATAATCCTTAACAATTGGCGATCGCTGATCCATGCTGATTGCTGATTATAAAAAAATGCAAGTGTTTGTCTGCCATTCCGTGTTTACACCTAAGCCGCTGAACTGGTTAAGATGAAACTTCTATGGATACTTTGAGAAAGATTATTTTTATCACTGACACATAATATGGGTACTGTGAAAATTCTGTACAATGTACATAATATATTTCATGGATCGAGTTCAAGTGTCAGAAAGTAGTCACAATTAAGTGGTCCATGGTAGAGCAACATTGTTGAAACTAAACTAAGAAAGCCGCACTTAACATTAGCAAGTTCTGACGTCACTCGATTCAAAGAACTCTTATCTACAGACAAACATTAAAATGATACCGCTACTTGAATGATGAATGATTAAAGACGAATAATAAACCGGGCAGCAGTGATTCTCAAGCTTTATGCTCGAACCAGCTTATGGTCGCGAAATTAAAAATTTGTGATTAAAAAATTTGAAATTTTTTAAAAATTCAAATAAGTAAGTACATAATAATAATATTATTATGTTATCATAAACAAATCTAGTTTTATTATAATGATTTTATATTATTATAAACTATTAAATTTAAACGCAAATACATATATATCCAAAATTAGTGTTACATAGGTGCACGGGTACCGTTCATTTTTCCAGGATAAAAATATGCTATATTTATTCTTTTCTCGGGACTTAAGGCGCAGACAGCTGCCAATTTGACATCTTTGTGCAGTTATCTAGACGTATGTATTTCATTGACTGGCACAAAAAATATATCTGATTTTTGATTATATTTGGAAAAGCTTGTCGAATTTAAATAACAAAATAATGTACTCCTACTGGATGAAAAAAATACCAAAGTCACATCTTTCAGGAACTTTAAACAGTTCTAACTAAAGTAATAATACAATCTATGCTTTAAAAATTTGTTTATTTGATACCTTGTACAAAAATCCAAAAAATGCCCGATTTAATTTTCGGTTCTGACATCTAGATTTCCCATAATATTTATTGTTTTCCTGTAACAAACGAAAACTTAGTATCCACGCTACCGAGTGAACATTTCACATCTCTGTCTCTCTGGCATGAAAATCGACAGTGGTGCGAGAGTGATGCGAGATCAAGGTCATTGGCAGTTGTCAGCGCCTTAAAGCTGATGGCATACCACGGCATAATCGGTTCAGCGGTTTGGGCGTGAAGAGGTAACAGACAGACGCACTTCCGCATCTTTCATAACATTAGTATGGATTTGAGCGAAATCCGAAAGGAAATTATTTAGGTTGCTTTACTAACGCGACTTTCGTTTATGCGCCGCATATACAAAAGTCGCGTTACTATGCGCTACTAATATTATAATATATTCTGTGCTATGCGGTCCTTATTAGGTACAGCTATGGATCAAGGTTACAACGTATCAAAATTCGAAATCACTAAATACCTACTTAAAAATTAAAATTAATTAGGTCTTTCAGGTAATAAACGGACTACTTCTTTTGTGCATAACGCGGAACTCTAGCCATTGTGTGAGTTATTGCATATTTATTTGTATGCAAATATTAGAAGAACAAAGCGGGAAATCATTGAAACGGTAAATTGTGTAATAAATCTAATAAATATAAATTAATTTTAAATCGCTTATACAAGACGGCTGTACCAATAAAGTTAATTTTAGTCTTGAAATAATCGTGGAAGTCCAAGGACGGTTGAAATGAGGGAAATTATACCAAATTCACCGGGCCATCTAGTTCAACTGAAAAAATAATTATTGCCTTAGTAACAAAATAGGTAAGTAAAATGCGTAAAGCTGTTAAAACTATGTATATTTTAAAAGCGAGTGTGTCTGTAAAATGTGTTCGTAAATCCACGATAAATCGGTTTTAGTGAGGAATGACGATGTGTTTGTCGCAGACCGCAGTAGACTAGCCCTTTGACTGAACAACGCCATTTATTATTAAATAACACAGCTATACGTCGTTTAGCCATTTGTCATTGAATGGCGTTGTTCAGTAAAAGGGCCTAGCTGTTTGATTCAATGTCTATTTAAACCAGTTGGCTGCGACATATTCAATATCGGGAGAAGACACAAAGTGTAGTTCCCGCAAAATAAATGATTTTTCGTAAATAAAGCAAGGAGTTCGCGTTAATTACAATAAAAAAAAGTAAACTGCGTTTTGTGTTATTTTGAAATGAAAAATCCGAATTTCTTATAAACTACTAGCTGTCCCGGCAAACGTTTCTTTGCCATATTATATAAAGTATATCGCCCGTATTATTTTATTGAATTAGTGACTAAAAAAAAAGACGGGTTGAACTCCGGGAGTGCCGGCAGAAGTGAAAACTTGATTATTTACGTTGTGCATTATTTTTTTAACCCATTTTTTATGAAAATCGATAAAAAAAAACGATCGTTTTAATTAATTAATCGAAACCCTTACAATCGATTAAAAAATATCGACAATCGAAAAAAAAAGCTGCTGTCAGACAGACTGTCAGACACTTCTCGCGACAGTTGTCTTGCAGGTGGAAACACGGCCTTAATAAGCGCGTCTGCTAAAAAACTCATTTCCCCGACTTTACATTTCTGCTTAGCACAATTTTCCCCGACTGTACATTTCTGCTAAACAACTCATTTCCCCGACTGTACCTTTCTGCTAAACAACTCATTTCCCCGACTGTACATTTCTGCTAAATAAATCATTTCCCCGACTGTACATTTCTGCTAAACAACTTATTTCCCCGACTGTACATTTATGCTAAACAACTCATTTCCTCGACTGTACATTTCTGCTTAGCACAATTTTCTCCGACTGTACATTTCTGCTGAACAACTCATTTCCCCGACTGCACATTTCGTTCGAGTTCGAGTTCGACACAAAACACTACTCTCCAACCGTCTTACGCTTTTTCTATGGTTTTTCGATCAACACGAAAATCTGACGCGAGTTTTACAGTTTTACCCATCCCACAAAAGTGCTCAACGCCGCTAAAGAAGTTTTCACTTCATTAAGTATGTCACCATGGCAACGTCCATCGCTATCCCGTGACCCGCGTCGCATAGACAATGGTCGCTCTTTATAGACAAATAATTTGCAACAAAATAAAATTGCAACTATATAATTAGAGATCTAAGCTATCCTATCTCTCAAGTTGGAAAAAATCACACATTTAAAAAAAAGAAACATTATATCTAATCTATTTATCTGATAGAAAACATGATACATCTAAAAGTAAGTTTAAGCTCTTCAGGCTAAAAAACAAACTATTACACATCCATACTCTCAAAAAACACAACCCTTCTGGCACAATCGGGTAACAAATAATCGCTGTATTCATGCAAAAATGAACCCCATTACTCATGTTATCGCGGCACTTAAGTTTTCAAGTTTGGGAGCCACTGCACATTATTCGCTGAGATAAGGGGACGTAATGTATGCGATATCGGTAGTGCGGACAGTGTTACGGCCGTAATGGTTACGATATTAAATATCGGTTTCCCTGGTGAACCCAGTGAAGAATTGAGATTTAAATGCAAGAAATATTAATTTAAGGCCCCGTATAATGTATAAAGGCCAATGCCAACCGCATTGGCCTGACAGAAATGCGATCAGTCCGAATCGACTTTCTATTTTAGGCTTGTTATAGGCATTATAATATTATAATGTGTACACTGTACATATTGGCTTGTAGATTGGGCTGAGAAAGCTTTAATTTAAAACCTATGTGTTGTTAACTTACAGCGTTGTTAATACTAATGAATTCTCCTATGTCTCTTGAACTGATTAATTTTTGATATGGATATAATATAATTCCTTTAACAGATCCCTGAGATCAAATCAAAAGATTTTTCGCGGTAGGATACCGTTGCCAATCCCGGCTTACATGAGTATTAGTGGCCGATTAATGCCCGTTTAGAATCAAAACAAGATGACGCCCCGCAACTCCGTTGCGCCAAAACTCGTTTATCGCGCGGGAACCGTACATTTTGTCGGGATAAAATAATAATAATAAAATATCTATGGACGCTTCACACCACGTCAGTCTGGCCCCGTGGTAAGTACCTGAAGGACTTGTGTTACAGGTACCAGACAACGGAAATATATTTAATACTTTTATACTATACATAATATATTTAAGATTTTTATTATATGATACACATATTTAATACACATCCATGACCCAGGAACTTTATAAACTTTTTGTTCCGTCGGCGGGATTCGAACCCGTGACCCCCGGCTTGAGTTGCCAATAGCCCACCCACTGAGCCACAAAGGTCGTAAATGACCATTCCCGGGACTCAATATCCATATTAAAACGCAAATTCCGCGTTTAAGAGGTAATATACAGACAGACACACTTTGGCATTATATTAGTATGGATTCACATAAAAATGAAGTATCAGTAACAGTATCATAGTATTATCATATTTTATCATAATGTCAACAAATTAACGAGAGGCGGATGCGTTTGATTGCATTGTCTATTTATGGTAATGGCGATTATGGATATCGACGTATTTTAATTGCTAATATTTTAACGGATTCTAATAACCAAATGTGGGCTACATTTGGTTATTAGAATTATAATAGTGTGTATCTTTATGGTTTTTTTACTTTTACGTAATCTTAGGAATTTTGAAATTACAATAATTTCGATTAAATAAGATTATTTTTCTAATTTTCCCTGCCCAAACATTAAATTAAGATGTCTAAGGCCCAATTTCACCAACGCCTGTTAGTGTTAACAACTTGTTAAAATATCATGTCTTCTCTTTCATTCATATGAAGAACGAAAGAGGTAACGTGATAGTAATTCAAGCAGTCGTTGGTGAAATTGGGCCTGAGTCTTCTATTTCGAAAACATCTTGATAAGAGATTAATTTTGTAACTGGTTTTTGTAAAAAAATTTTCATTGGTTGGGTTTTATCAGAATCACTGTTTTTTCTGCGATTTTTTGTGTATTTGGGTGATTATTTTACTCTTGTTTAATAAAGAGCTTCGCAAAAATGTATGATTCATTTAAACGTCAAAATATTAAATAGCTAGATATTCCGCGCGGCTTCGCCCGCGTAATTTAGGAATTTCACGGAACCGTACATTTTTCCGCAAAAATAGCCTATGTTCCTTCACGTAGTCTATTCTTCATGTTTGCCAAATAACATAAAAAAATTTCCAGTAGTTGTTAAGATAATAAGTAATTTCACATAATTTCCTCCGTTTTTTCCACATTTTCCTCAATTTCTTCGCTCTTATTAGTCTTAGCCTGATAAAATATTATAGCCTTCCTCGATAAATGGGCAATCTAACACTGAAAGAATTTTTCAAATCGGACCAATAGTTCTTGAAATTAGCGCGTTCAAATAAGCCCTTTCAAATAATTTCCCCCCGTTTTTTTCCACATTTTCCTCTATTTCTTAGCTCCTATTAGTTTTAGCGTGATAAAATAAAGCTGATAACCTTCCTCGATAAATAGGCTATCTAACACCGGAAGAATTTTTCAAATCGGACCAGTTGTTCCTGAGATTAGCGCGTTCAAATAAGCCCTTTCAAATAATTTCCCCCCTTTTTTTCACATTTTCCTCTATTTCTTCGCTCCTATTAGTCTTAGCGTAATAAAATATAGCTTTAAACCTTTTTCGATGAATAGGCTACCTAACACTGAAAGAATTTTTCAAATCGGACCAGTAGATCCTAAGATTCTTTATAATATTAGTATACATTATACATTACAATTATTATAGGGACTATTACGCAAAGGTCGGAACCATAGTCGGAACAGAGGGCACTACTAGAACAAACAGTAAATAATCCGACAAATACACGGCATTCCCGAAACGTTGTCAAACGTCGAACAAAACTTTTTGATTACCGATGCTAGTGCTGCCTCTAGCGTGAACACATTACAGTAATATAAATTATTGTCCTATTGAATGTCTTTATTGTGGATATGTTTTTCTTTATTTTTAAGTACTGTGACGTCACTCACAGTTGCAGTACTATAAATTAAAGATGTCTCGCGAACACAACTCCGATGTTTCAGCTTTACGATTACGAGGACAGTCTATTTTCGCAACTGCATGTGCTCGTAATTTAAAATGTAATGGTGCTATAATGTCTTACTACATTATGTTTAAGATTATAAAGAAAATTCATTGAAACTTTTTATCGGCCGATTAACCACTTCCAGATTAGTGCCGGATAGGCTTTCCACAACGTATCTGACAGATTCTCTATACTATATCAGTCAGATAAGTTGTGGATAGCCTTTATATCTGGTGAAACAGGGCCTTAAAAATTAATCTGGCAACAGATGTCATAGCTGATAAGTGTACGGGGGATATGCGGGGATGGCAGACGAGATAACTCTAACTTTTTCCGGGATAGCTCTAATTCTAACTTAGAATAGTTAGAGTTATCCCAGAAAAAATAAGATAAAGACTAATAATAATTATAAAATTAGTATGCTTATAATTAACGAGCTTTTGCCCGCGGCTTCGCTCGCGTTAAGAAGTTTTTTATATACAAACTTTCATCCCCTATTTTAACCCCTTGGTGTTGGAACTTATCAAAATCCTTTCTTAGCGGACGCCTACGTCATAACATCTACCTGCATGCCAAATTTCAGCCCGATCCGTCCAGTGGTTTGGGCTGTGCGTTGATAGATCAACATGTCAGTCAGTCACCTTTGAGTTTTTAACCGACTTCCAAAAAACGAGGAGGTTATATGTTCGGCTGTGGATATTTTTTTTTTTTTTTTTTTTTTTTTTATTTTTTTTTTTTTTTTGTATGTTCAACGATTACTCCGCCGTTTGTGAACCGATTTTCGAAATTTTTGCTTTGTTGTATTTGGTTTTACTCCAATTTGGTACCATGTTCACAAAGTGGTGACCTGATGATGGGATCCAGGAGTAATCGAGGGAACTCCTCGAAATTTATATGGAAACATATGGTGATTTTGGTTTTATGTGAAGTGTACTAAGAATATGCTACCAAAAAGTCAAATATTGGGTCAAGGTATACCATGGTTTCGAAGATGCTGAGAGAACTCCTGACTCCTTATAGATACACGTTTGGGAGTTTCGGCGTTGTTTTAAGAACAGAAAGCATATGCTACTATGCAACTCATATTCATCATCATAATCATCATCATCATCATCATCATCGTCTTCATCATTACCACGTCGTGTTAAGGTCACCAATGTCTCATGGCACAGAATAGATAATAGTACAAGGCATAGGTGTGGATATACTAATAATAATAATAATTTTATACTGTATAACAATACTTTGTTTAAATATACACGGCGGTCAGCGCCGAATACGCCGAATACGCCGAATCGAATATACTTTACTACTTTATATACAGATCGAATACTATACTAACTAGTTTATAAAATTTTAATAGACAAAATATAGAATTAAAATAAAGTTATTTTAAAAAGAGCATTTAAACTAAACGAAGTCAATAAGTGTCTTTTTAATTAGTTATACTTATTAATCGATAGATGGCGCACTAAGTATCGATTTGAATGGATTTGAAATTGAATTCTTGATAACAAGAACAGCTGTCAATAATTATGATAATATTATATTATATTACTAGCTGTCCCGGCAAACGTTGTTTTGCCATATAAATAATTTTTGGTATGAAAAATAGATGTTGGCCGATTCTCAGACCAATATCCTCACAATATGCTCACATAATTTCATGAGAATCGGTCAAGCCGTTTCCGAGGAGTATGGCAACGAAAACTGTGACACGAGAATTTTATATATTAGACGAGTAGCTACGCTACATCCTATGCAAGTTTATACAATTTTTTATCTGATAGATCCTTGGATCGTGGAAAAACGAGACACAATAGCCTTTCTATTGTTATCGCAATCGCCGGTGACCGCTTGAGGTTTGAAGTATTAAAATTGTTAAATTACTTAGCACAATATTATGTTCACTTCACTGATAATATATTATTTTGTGAGTGTGAACTGTGTAATAAGATACGTAAAATATACGCGAAGGTTTACCTACTAGTGTAACTAAAAAGAGTGAAATTATTATTATTTTTAACAAAAAATTAAAACCGACTTCCAAGGTAAAAACAATATTAACATTAATATGAACTAAAAAGTATTAAATAATTTTTGCTATCTAATAGTGCCTTTTTCCGAATTCGGCTAAACCTTGACTATTTCTGTACTCAATCTTCATAATTTTGAAGTCGGTGCCAGTTCCAAAAGTTTCAAATATTCTGTCAGAGGACTGAAGATTCAGCTATCTGGTACCGACTTCAAAATAATGAAGATTGAGTACAGAAATAGTCAAGGTTTAGCCGAATTCGGAAAAAGGCACTATTAGATAGCAAAAATTATTTAATACTTTTTAGTTCATATTAATGTTAATATTGTTTTTACCTTGGAAGTCGGTTTTAATTTTTTGTTAAAAATAATAATAATATATATATCACGTTCACTGCGTTACGGGTCCTTTCGCACCCCGTACGTTGACATCAGTCAGTGCGGAGGTGAAAACGTAGAGTCTACTCGCTCTTGCGGAGATCGTAATTTGGAGAGTTTTTGTTGTATGAATGAGATGAATAGATATTTATGATTCTTGCATGAAATTGAATTGGGAAACGTAATAATAATCTACGGGGTTTTTTGAACCCCGTTGCGATCAGGGAATAAAAATTGTAATTAGATGCGTGTACGGGGTCTATATCACCCCGTACAGATTATTGCTTACCCCGTACGGGGCGATGAGCTCATTTGCGTAGGCGCGTCCTGAGATGCAAAGTGTATCGACAATTTTTTTTTTCGCGGCCTATGTTGGAATTTAGGCTTCTTGACCTATTCTTTTTTTTATTCTAATCGCTTCTTAATCATTCATTTTCACAAAAAAAAAACTAATATTTTAATATTTTAAACGGTAGAAACCCATAAAAATGTTGATTGAAAAATATGCCTTTTATATGGCGCCGAAAACACTGTCCGCCATTGTACCGCCATAGTGTGACGTCATGTTTTTTGTATTTTATACTTTCTTTATTGAAAAAAGTTTCATGTGCTAAGCGCGTACGCTTAGCACATAAAACTTTTTGTAGTAACTTTTTGTTAGACTCGTAAGTCTAACAGTGCCAAAAAATTAGAAAATAATTTAGAAATCATTTGTAGTGTTGAACACTTTTGTAGAAAAGTTTTGGCCATTTCATTTCCCGACTACAACAAATGGAGATAATATAATAAAACTGATGTTTTATTTGAATTGTTCAAGAAAATATATTTTATAAATCTTTCTAGGCTTATTCATATTATTTATGTACAAATAAACTTCCATATAACGAGCGCGATAAATAAAAGATTTTAAATTACAAATGGGATGACGTCACATCCAAATCGGAAGTACCGCAAAAGCGTTTTCGTCAGTACAATTCATATTTTCATAAAATCATATTTTCAAATCGACTTTATTTATCAATCATAAGCTTTTATTTGATGATAAAGGTGAAATGCGGTTTCCTAGTCAATGAAATTAAATATAGGTCAAGTAGCCTATTATGGTATAATAGCGAAGTAGCCGATAAGCTTGATGTATCAACATTCCGCAAGGTATTACAGCGATTTGTAAGTCCAAGATACGATGTGATCACTAGCTCTATTAATATAGCAAAATGTTACATTAAATTCAGAAAACCCTATACAAGACAATAATCATAAAAATGAATTATTCATTATACATACATTTAAATATGCTTTAAAAATATCGATAGTTTGTAATGTTTACTCCCGTCACTTACATTTTATCGATAAAAATATATTCTGTGCGTTAAGGGGTTTTTGGCATCCCGTATTTTAAGTTTTTCATTGCGTTACGGGGATAGATGCACCCCGAACGTTATTTTTCGTTATATATTTTTTTGTTTTTATTGTACCTACGTGCGGACTAAGGACAGTGTAGAACACTTAATACTCTTTGAAATGGTATAAAAAAAACAATGATAATACTATTTTTGACAATTTTAGAGGGGTATAAATGAAGTCGGACATACGGGGCACTTTCGCACCCGTAACGCATAATAATTCGTTTCTTAAAGGGGCGTACTCATCCCCGTAACGCACTTAAATTTAGATTCAGGATTTGGGCTTTCGCAGTTAACGTGATATAGATTATTACCCACTGGTATTAATTATCATTAACTAAAGATTACCTTATCTAAATTCAAATAGAACGTATTTAATCTAATTCCTTTCACCGTTAGTTAAGTAACTGGTCACGAAATTGCTATCATTAATAATAAATAATAATGTATCAAATATAGTTTCTTCTTTTCGGCGGCTTTGATAAACTTAACGAAAGCAGAACCCCTAGCCAACACGTTGCCTTTATTGCATATTAATAGAATCGCCGATCAAAATACTAGACTCCTGCTATAACAATTAGGAGCTTCATCTAAATGAATGTAATATAATAATATAATTAATAATTATATAATTGTACTCTTTGTATAGCAAAAAAAAGATGTAATATTTGGTCCTGTTAAAAAACCTGTAGTCCTGGACTAAAATTATAATTATAATACGGCATTAAGTGGTACAGGGGCCTTGTCTCTCGTGATAATTTGAACCTGTTCAATATTTTTTGCCTTCAAACGAAATTATATACTTCGACAGAGAGATAACGTTACTTTAGCGAAAGTGAAATTTCTGATAATATATGCCAAAAACCTCATTAGAATGATCAGGTTGTGCCAACTTAAGCAACCAGTCACGGATTATATTAATGTGATTAATAGATATCATATGGCAGTAAAAAAAAATTTAGTTTGTTATTATTTTTAGCAATATTCCGCGAAATATTTCGCGGAATATTGCTAAAAATAATAACAAACTAAATTTTAAGCTATAGATTTCCGCAAAGTAACACCTGATTCCATTAACTATCATATTATGGCAGTTTTTAGGCGGTATGGCGGTAGTGCATATTTTGGCAATTTCTCGTTGATAGTGCATATTTCGGTAGTTTTATGCCCTTGTAGTCTCCAAACTAGCACACCGAGACAACAAAACAGACGTACGATAGATCAAATCACTTCAAATATGTGGCTCCATCCCCATTTAAAGAATACTACATCCAATAGGTACATTATCTTTGTAGAAACAAATTTTTCATTATAGTTGGCAACATTAGCAAAAAATTTGAATAAAGTAGTTAACGATTTAATAAACTTCCATGGGCATTACGAATTAAGATTACAATCGGAAAATTCTCATTGGTGCTGTATGAGAAATTAAAAATCCTGGATTTGATGAAGTTGTAAAAATTGGCGCTTTTAACGGCACCACCGGAAAACTCTTCAAAAAATCGCAATCGAGAGATATTAAGTGACTTTTGATTGTGCATATTTTGTGCATATTTCGGCCATTTTTTCGTGCATATTTGCATGCATATTTCGGCACTTTGATCGTGCATATAATCCGATGTCTAGTGATTAAGATATTAATATATATACAATGTGTCCGATACCAGTGTCCGATCCTTTAATGTTATGATGTATGGCATATTTTATTGACAAACATTTGTCTTTCAAATTATTTATCCGTTTTCGCTCTCACGGTTGTAAAATGGCAGTCATTTTAGTTTTTCTCGTCTCGAGGGCTTTCATACTAATCTGACCAATACTTCTTGACTCAGTTGAATGCAACGTTTTGAAAATAAATGAAATATTCGTCAAATTTAGATTCATATATTTTGTGATTTTTATTATCGAGAAAATTAGAGATATCGTGTTGTCGCTGGTACAGACCCTCGCCAATATAATGTAGTTTCTTTGCTAAATACGGAACCCTAAAAATGAAACAATTCGTAGCTTATTATCAAGCATAAAAGTCAAAGGACACCCGAATGTTACTAATAACGAAGTTATTCATTTATGTTCAAAAAACCTGTACCTGGGAGGGGTCGAGTCAAATCTCGGCAAATCTCACGTAATTTTTTTTCTCTACAAAATAATACTATTTTGGTCCATTTCATCTAGGTTGTACCTCTATGGACTCTATGGTTGTTCGTATGCTTAAGATTTAATCGTTATATGATTAAGATCATTCACAAATTCGTTCGAAAAAAAATCTACTGATTGTCAAACCAAACGCTTACGTAAGAAAGTAGAAACCCACATTTTAAAAAACTCACGTGAGATTTGGGAGGGGAGAGGGGGGGTTGAATAAAATCTTACAAAATCTCACCAGGGGGGAGGGAAGGTCAAAAAATTAAAAAAAACACCTCACGTAATTTGCGGACGCCCCATTACGCCGAACGCGGGATAAGGAACTTCGTTCCAATAATAAGATTATCCATTTTGCTTTTGTCGCGCCTTAAGTAATTAAAATCCGTCTCTGGATGCGGCGTCTATTTTTGTGTCACTTTACATCGATTTTTATGTACCTATGGTAGAACTGGTCAAAAGAATTATCATTATCATTTGATTTATTGCTAGATCAAATTACCAACACTTTGACAAGCCGTGTACGGTGTGGCAAAATAGACAAGATAAAGATCAATTTTGAGAAAGGCTTCTGTGGCCTAGTGGTTCAGATCTTGGATCTCGACTTTGAGTTAGTGGGTTCGATTCTCGTGTTTAAAATCTCGCCAAACTATTGTTTGACGTGAGCTTCTAAATTAATGAAATTTTATTATGCTCAAGCGAGTACTGCAAACATGACTCCTGCTTTATAGCTGGTTTCTTTAAAACCGGTAACCGGTAGCTATCAAGAAAGTGTCAGGTTGTCGAGAATAGCCTATGATTTCGTGAGCTATCGCTACCTAATTCACACCTGGGTATTTGCGGACTTAGTAGCGCCAAGTCGATAGTCAGGAGTACCGTTATTCCGTGCCTTAGTGACTGTGTAAGCCTAAGCTGTGCTAGTATTGACTTTCATAATCACGAAGAACTGTATTCATTATTTTTGTAAGAGCTATATGGTATTTTTATTAGACTAGACGACACCCGCAACTTCGTTCCGCCAAAACTCGTTTATCGCGGCGGAACCGTGCATTTTACCGGGATAAAAAG
Source organism: Polyommatus icarus (assembly GCA_937595015.1). Lineage (NCBI taxonomy): Eukaryota > Metazoa > Arthropoda > Insecta > Lepidoptera > Lycaenidae > Polyommatus > Polyommatus icarus. The sequence goes on along the minus strand of OW569336.1, from coordinate 6,132,919 downwards.
TATCCTATGTCCTTTCCCGGGACTCAAAGTATCTCCATGCCAAATTTCAGCAAAATCCGTTCAGCGGTTTAGGCGTGAAGAGGTAACAGACAGACAGACAGACAGATACACTTTCGCATTTATAATTAGTATGGATGGATGTACTAGATGACGCCCGCAACTCCGTTGCGCCAAAATTCGTATCACACGGAAAACGCAGAATTTTTCGGGATTAAAAGTATCCTATATCCTTTCCCGGGGCTCAAAGTATCAGTATACAAAATTTCAGCAAAATCGGTTGAGCGGTTTAGGCGTGAAGAGGTAAGGAACAGGTAGACACACTTTCGCATTTATAATATTTGTATGGATGTAGGATATAATATTAGCTCTGAGATTGGAACAACAGCTATGTATTATAGAGGCGCGAATTTTTGCGAGTTGAGTTATGGCATATATATGGCATATTATAAAGTCTGTCTGTCTGTCTGTCTGTCTGTCTGTCTGTCTGTCTGTCTGTCTGTCTGTCTGTCTGTCTGTCTGTCTGTCTGTCTGTCTGTCTGTCTGTCTGTCTGTCTGTCTGTCTGTCTGTCTGTCTGTCTGTCTGTCTGTCTGTCTGTCTGTCTGTCTGTCTGTCTGTCTGTCTGTCTGTCTGTCTGTCTGTCTGTCTGTCTGTCTGTCTGTCTGTCTGTCTGTCTGTCTGTCTGTCTGTCTGTCTGTCTGTCTGTCTGTCTGTCTGTCTGTCTGTCTGTCTGTCTGTCTG